>CM051663.1:12167500-13417500 GCA_028020825.1 Podargus strigoides | reverse complement strand
TTCTCTCTCAGTGGTAAGACCTGGACTTTGGAGGTTATCTTGGTGATGGGATTTGGGGCAGACTGTAAAATTTTGTCAGTTTAATTTGACAAAGCGTTTGTTATTAAAAGTTATTAAAAATAAGACTAACTACCAAAAGAAGTACTTAATGCATGGAAGCCTTTTTTTGTCCCTGTAAAAATAATTACTCTTTAAATAACCTAGCTGGCTATTGCTTCTTGTAGCAATGAGAAGTATTTTCCTGGCCCTACTGAAGGCAGGAAATATTTTGCCATTGACTACAGCTGGGCTAGAATTTCACAATAATGATTAAAAACATTTCAAAGGAAATATGAAATATAACTAGACTATTAAGCACACTTACATAAATAGTTTATAAAAGGATAATAAATGATTAATAGACAGTAAAAGTATGTTAGAGGAGCATGAAGACAGAGACATAACCATTTTTAACTACAGATCCAAGACATGAGCTCAAGTCTTCTCTCTCCTGCCCCAGCACAAACACAGAGCTCCTCCAGTCACCCTGCATGGTGAACTGCCCTCTGCTCTGGACAGAGGCAAGTGTCTCTGTCATGGTCACAAGCAGCACAGATTGTCCCCTTGGGGACAATGAACCACTTACCAAATTGGCTACTAATCATTCAACTATTTGTATTCAACGGCTTGCGTAAAGTTTGAGCGAATGTCATTACCCTGTATTAGCTATTCAGGTACTCTTCAGTCTGCCATGATTTGGAGTCATCCTCCATCTCTAATGACTGAACAGATTCTATATAATTTAACTCAATTTTAACTATATTTTTAACTAATAAATTTTAATTGGTTCAGTATTTAGGATGGATAGCTCAGCAGTGGAGCAGGGGTGTCCAACGGGAGCACAGCTAGCCTGGGCAAAGCAGCGGCCAAGGCTTGCTCTGTGCAGAGGGTGGCAGGAGGACACTGGGATGTGGCTTGGGGGGTGATGAATGTCCTGCAGAAGGCCCTTGCTGCAGTCAAGACATGTTAATTACTAACGACCTCACTTTGTAAAATCTCATTCTCTTTGTAGGTCGCCTGCTGTTTGCAGGCTATAATGATTACACCATAAATGTCTGGGATGTGCTGAAAGGGTCCCGTGTATCCATTCTGTTTGGACATGAAAATCGTGTCAGCACCTTGCGGGTCTCTCCTGATGGGACAGCATTCTGCTCGGGCTCCTGGGACCACACTCTCCGAGTAAGTGCTGGGAGCACCTGCCTTGCATGCCTCTTTCTTTCTTTGGTTGTTTTAAAAAAGGGGGCAAGGGAGAAGGGTTGTTACAGGAAAATTGGCTCTAGAGGATATAAAACCACAGTGTAACACATGAACAGAAAATTCAAATTTAAAAGAATCCCCATAAATTGCTAGCTGAACTGTTAAAGACAAGGGAATTTTGAACTTAGGGGTTAAATAATATTATTACTGCTGATACACTGTACCACTAATCTGACTGCCTTGCCAAATTTTAATTAAACATTTGATAGAATAGTTGATGTCATAAACAATCATTTGATTCTCTCTCTGCAGATCTGGGCTTAACCTGAGATCCTGTATGCAAAAGCAAATGAAGATTGATACCCTGGACTACAAAAAACTGCATTAAAAAGCCACCCCTCAGAATCAAATATTTGCTACACTACAAAAGAGTGACACTGAACCCACAGATTAACACAACTAGGCAGAAAATGTAATCCGCTTGAACGCATAGTAAACATCAACTTGTAGTTAAATGAAATGTTTTTAACTCTGTTATGAAACTATCTTCTTTTATTAGAACTAGTTTAGATAATTACAAAGGGACTTTATTCTGAAGTCACCTGTATCATAGGATTGAGTATTTCAGTGCACATTATGTATTTATTTGCATGAATTGAGTTCCTTTTTAAAGTAAAAAAAAAAAATTTTAAAAATCCTGATTTTATCAGGATGTAGCATAAGACTTTGGAAACATTCCATAGTAATGCATTGAATTTTGGTGTTGAAAAGTGGAAAAAAACCCAATTCTGATCCTTTATAATGGCGTTATGGATGACTGAACCTTGGTAGTAAGTACAGGAGCAAAGGACCTACTGTGAAGGTACTGGCTGTTGTCATAAAAATGTATTTTTTGTACAAAAAAGGAATCCTTTCAATCCCTTTTTTTTTTCTATTGTCTTTTTAGATAGAAATAAGTATTTCACCTCTGTTACCTGAACATAAAGAATCTAAATATATACAAAATTATAAACTGCAAAGATGAGGGATATAGACATGATTTACGTAATCATGAGGTAATACTTAACCAGTAGTTTCTTAGAAATTTTTAATTGTATCACTTGGTGAGTGAATTTTCTTTTACTTGAAGGAATACTACATGCTAAGCACTAAGGGATACTACACGCTAAGCACTAAGCACCGTTATACTGATGGTCAAACCTTTTCCAAGTCAGTCATAGCCATTCTGTAGTCATGATTCTTATTTGCATTTTGAGCAGTTTGTATCACTTTCAGGGCAGTGTAGCTTACATGTGTATTAAGGCAGTATATGCCCATTTTAAGGTCTTTCTGCAATGTCAGAGCAGTGTAAATTCATGTAAATGTGGGTCAAACCTTACAAGACAAATCATTCAGTCCTTACTCTTACAGTAATCTCCCACTGGCATGGACACAGTTTTGTTATAGTTGGACTTGAGAATGAACAACAGTGAGTTGTTGAAAACCTGCTGTGAGCCACGGTCCTGCCAGTGTTTGATATGGTGCTCAGCAGAGCCCGTAGGCCCATCTGGTCCAGGAGCTGCTGGGTTTCAGGGAAGCAGGACAGCCGGCCGCATTGCTGGCAGCACCCAGCCCTCCGTGTGAACATGGTAATGCAATACCATCTGGCAGGACTACCCCTGTGCAGAGCTGATGCTGTAGAAGTAAGATATAACCAGATAAATCTGAGATACAGTTAATTATAGAACTATTGGGAAGTTTTATCTGCATTTATACACTGACAACTCTTGAGAGTGCGTGACCTCTGATGGGTACTGAGTCTAACCTCAGCAGAGGCACGTAGGGAGCAAAGCTCTGGAGTAATGCTGGGGGCTTGCATGGTCTGGCCTTTGAGATGCAAGTGGTGAGATACATCTCTGAAAAGATCAAAGGTATGATTTATATTAAGATTGAAACAAGAGAAAACAAGCTCACTGGAGTGAGCTCACAAGCTCTCTCATCACTGGAGTTAGCTGTTCATGTAAGTTTGATAATATCCTCATTCTGTTTGAAAGTGGGATTTTTTTACAATTCTATAAAAAGTGTACCAGAAACAAAGTCTCCTCATTCATGAAAACATTAGGTTCCATGAATCCGTAACCGGTTAACCTAAAACACTGACATTTGTATCAGCCTTCAGTTCCTAATGAAATAGTTCAGCTGTTTTCACTTGGAAAAGTCAACTCTGATGCTTTGCAATATTTGTGGCAAACTATCCCTGTAACAGACTGAATGCACTATGGAAATGTCATACAGAGCTCACTGTGCAATATTGAGTCAATACACTGTACACATTTGATCAAAAGATTAATATTAATGTTTAGATAGTATTTATTGGTAAGATGTTTGTTTCAAACATACTACATTGTGTTGATACTTATGAATGGCCTAAATACAGTAAATTGTATTTTACATATTGAGAACATGTATATAGTCATTTTTCCCATCTGTTAGGTACTTGTAATGGTAGCTATTTCGTCTGTGTCTTTGGCATTTACTTTTTGCACCATACAGTCTCTTAGATCATTCGTCCTGCAAAAATCTAGGGTAAAATTCAGATCTACTGGTAAATTGCTTCTGGAATATCTTCTGGAATACCCGAGGTGAGCGAGAGCGACACAGAGTGAGCAGTCCCCTGGAAGTACCTGAAACTCCATCTGGGCTCCTGCATTCAGGAAGCCAGAATTCAGGTTGTAGTTCCCCCAGGTAACGTGTGATGTTTTCTTTCCAGATCTTCAACACCATACCCAGGAACGCACTGGAAAACGCAGAGTATGTGTTTTGTGGGAGCACAGGATTCCCCCTGCATTGCAGTGGGACACCAGTGGAAGCTGGGCACCAAGACACTATTGAGGGCTCAGGCTATCACTTTTTGGGTAAACTGTCTTTGCAGATCACATTGAGAAGCAGCAGCTCAGCGTTCTGTCTTGTCAGTAGAGAACTGTGCTGGGGTCAGCTGTCCTCTACTTCAGTGTAGGTTTTGTAGTCAGCGTGAAGGTGGTTGGTGGAATGCTCAGTTTAGACACTGAAAAAAAGCATCTCCGTGTAGGCTCATTGTTTCGTTTCCTTTCCTCTGAGGGGCTGGGGAAAGTGCTGAGCCAGCTTGTTCTGAGTGACATCAGTGCCCAAATCATCACCAGTTCCAGTGAGAATGAGGCTGACATCGCATCTTGCACTTCTGCTCTTGCAGTTAGAAATCCCATGGTTCTTGCATGGCCTTGGCTGCATAGGTTCAGCATCTATGAAAATCACCTCCTTGTTCCTGAGGTAACGGTGAAAGTTGCAACCAAAACAGGCCTCAACGCCCTGTCAGAGAAATGAAAGCAGAGGAACAGGTCACTGAAGTATCCATTGCTTTTCTTGCTCACTAAAGGTTGGCCAGGGAGGTTTTGGGAAAGCCAGTGTTTTAAGACCCCCTCCTTTGGTCTGTCAAGCTGTTTGTGTCTCAGAAACACCTCTGTTCCTCTCCAGAGGGAGAGATTTTATCCTGCTGCTTGTCCTTTCCCCAGCCTTGGAGAACAGCTGTGCAGCTCTGGGTGCAGCAGGGAAGCAGCAGTGTCACATCAGAGCCCCGGCACTGGCCCTGTCTTCCTGACCCACTCCTGAGCTCAAGCCAGGAAGTGAGGGAAAAGCAGTCCCGAAAGGCTACGTGGCAGGCTATAATCAGGTTAAACATATGGAGAGCCAGGAAGCTATAGCTAGGGCAAAGTCACTGTCGGACAGCCCCATCCTGTTCAACAAAAATGCTATATAAACAGGAAGGGTGGAAAAGGATATTGCTCGAGAAAGAGCAGCCTCTCCCTCTTGCTCTCCTGCCGTGAGGAATGCAATAGGAAATTCCTGCTCCAGCATTAACAATCGTAAGGAAAACTCTAGTTCAAAAAGCATGTGTATAAAGCACTGGTGAAAAGTACAGACACCGTTCCAGCTACTGCTCTAGCACATAAACACGGGCTAGATTTCCCCGCTTAAAAACAAAACAAAAGCCAAATATGGGGATGTAAAATGAAGAGTTTGTGTTAGGAACGACTCTAAGAGATCAGGCCAATTCTTGATAGTGATCTGAAAAACTGCAGTAGGATTGATTCCAACCATCTATTTTTAGCTTTTCTAACAGGGATGGAAAACGGGGACAGCTATAACTCAAGATAGGTGGAGCTGAAGCCCCGCAGTCCCGTGCTGGTGCATCGGGCACCTTGAGTCTATTGTGTGACAAGAGGTGGGAGCGTGACCCAGTCCCAGGCAGCTGTGGCAGCACCTCTCCCAGAGCTGGCACGGGGCTGTGTGGTGGCAGCGTGGTCACACCTGTGCTTTGCCCCATGCCACCCTCTGAGCCTCACCTGCAAACTGGCACTGAGCAGGAAGCACAACTGGGTGTACCTGTGCTGGGCCTCCATAACTCTTGGGGTGGCTTTCACGGGAGTCCTGACGATCTGTTAAGCAGCTGGTGGTACTCACAGCTCGAAGGGTGCAGCTGGGATGTGGGGGGGGGGGCTCTGGCTGGGATGTCTCCCTGGTGCTGGTGTTTACTCAGACATTTTATTTCACACCAGCAGCAGAGAAGGGCTTTTGCATCATGAAGGTCCTAATCCTAAATATTGCCCAAATGTCCTTCAGAAAAGAAATGTCATTGCATTAGCTCGGTAAATACGAAATGCACTCATCCTGTGGTCCTAGAAAACCTGGAGGGTCTCTGATGCAACGAACACAGTCTCGGGCCGCTAACGGGAAAAAAATACACCAAACCGTGTGAAAAAAGTGCCGTGCAGCCAGCACCCGAACCCCCGGCGTTCTGCCCGGTGCGCAGGGAGGGCTGCGGCTTTGTGCCGTAGCGACTTCCCTAGCGACGCGGGCGGACCCTCCCCGGCGGCGACGCGAGACACACGGGCCCGGGGCCGCCGTTCCTCCGCCCCGCGCCCCGCCCCGGAGGAGGGAGCGCTCCCGGCGCCCCGGGGCGGGCTGGGCCGGGCCGCCTCTCAGTCGGCAGCAGCTGCTGCTGCGGGGTCGCGGCCGTGGGCAGGCGCCATGCCGGGCTCGCTGAAGGAGGAGACGGCGCTGCTGCTGGAGGACTACTTCCAGCACCGCAGCGGCGGCACCGCGCTGCCCCCCAGCCCCACGGCGGCCACGCTGCGGCGGGCGGCGGCCGAGCTGGAGCGGCGGGAGCGGCCCTTCTTCCGCTCCTGCGCGCCGCTGGCGCGGGCCGAGCCACGGGAGGCGGCGGCGCTGCTGGGGCGGGTGGCGGCGCAGCTGGAGGCCGACGGCGGCCTCAACTGGGGCCGGCTGCTGGCGCTGGTGGTCTTCGCCGGCACGCTGGCCGCCGCGCTGGCCGAGCGGGGCTGCAGCGAGGGGCCGCGCTGCCTGGCCGCCGCGCTGGCCGCATACCTGGCCGAGGAGCGGGGCGAGTGGCTGGAGGCGCACGGCGGATGGGTGAGCGGGGACGGGGCGGCGGGCGGCCCGGCCAGGCAGGGCGGCCCGGGGTGGGTGCCGGCAGGGCCCGGCTGGCAGAGCGGGGCAGCCCCGGCGCGGGGGCATCGCCCGGGGAACGTGTGGTGGGCTCCGGGGGTGATGGCGGGGGTGCTCCGGGGAGAGGGTGCGGCCACGCCGGGCCTGCAGTGGGTTCGGGCCGGGGGTTCGGGAGGCTGTGGGTGCTGGCTTGGGACAGTCCTCTGAAGGTGTTGTGGCCGGCTTTGTCCCGCTGCAGCGTCCTGGGGGACGGGAGCGATGGTGCTGGGGTGTGGGCGCAAGGCTCGTCCTCCGCCCGGGTCCGCGGAGCGGGCTGGCGCTGGTCCTCTCCCAGCATGAACACCAGACACCGATGTCCCCGTGCTTAAATACCTGCGTGTGAAACCCCCGTCCCCCGGTGCTGCTCTGGCTCCTGCCTGCCCCCAAACTGGTCAGGTCGGGGCCTCGGGAACCTCTGGGCGATGGCATTCACGTACGCTGTGATGTGAAGCGATGGCTGCAATTGATTTTTTGAGATGCATGCTGAAAGTACGGCTTTTGAGGCATCTGTGCAGCTCTGCCTGCGTTTCTGAGCAAAACGTCAGCTCTCCCACAGAACTGCACGTTTCCTATTTCCAGTCCTAGTGGAATATTTTATGCCAGTACAAATAAGCACTAAAAATAGAAAGAGCGGGGGAAGCAGTCTCTGGTTCCGTTGACTTTTCCAGAGACCAAAATGAAGGTGGTTTTCCAGTGGCCACCGGCCCCTCTGGCTGCGCAGAGCGGTGTGGTGCTTGGCTGCAGCGTACGCCGTCGCTTGGCGAAGTTGTGTTGCCTGTTCGCACAAATTAAAGTGTAAAGAACAAAGTTCCGGAAGAAATTAAGAGTATAACTTGTTTACATAGACATCTGAGGAGCCCAGTTCAAACATGACCATCTGGAGTTCTATTGCTGCCACTTCTGATTATCGCAAATAACGATCTGGGAGAGCAGCTGCCAGCTTTCCTCTGTCATAGAGCAGCTCTGAGCCGTGTCCACTTGTCCCTTCCAAGAGAGGGTGTACTCAGTCCCGTGTCCACTGAGATGGGCCCGGCTTCAGGCTCCTGTCTTTCAAATGGAAGTTTCCATATCCTGTGTTTCAGATACTTTCTGAAACTTGAACGAGAGGGAACAATGCTGGCAGCTCCCATCAGAAACTTGCCTAAAAGGGCGAAAATAACATAATGACATGCTGAGCATCTCGATAGGAAGTGTGCAATTGTCTTTTGAGCAAAGCGTACAAACACTTGCAGCCACTGCTTTCTGTTGCCATGTGCAAAGGCTCTCACAAAGCATTGCTCTGTGCCCAGACTTCCGTGATTAAAACAGACACTTGTGCAGCTGACAAACGCTGTGATGGGAGCATGCACCAAACTGCACTCGAAGACTTGATAAAAGAAACAGTTCATTGTAAGCCAACCAACTGAATATCCTTTCTCTTGCCTTCCTAGGACGGCTTCTGTCGCTTCTTCAGCAGACACGGCTCCCAGCCAACAGACCAGAGCAGTGCCATCAGCAACGCAATCATGGCTGCAGCGGGGTTTGGAATAGCAGGATTGGCTTTTCTCTTAGTGGTGCGGTAGGCTGATGAACGGATCTTGCCATGGGAAAGTACTCCCAAAATTGACGATTTACCAGATTTCACTCTATTTTCTATAGAACAGACCCTCTAAGAAGAAGTTTATATTTTTAAACTGGCTTGGACAACTGTCTCACCAAATCCTTGACTATAAACTATTTCACTCGCTACCCAGTAACAGCACAAACAAATGTGTACTAAACCACCATTTGTGCATGTTCAAAACCTGTTGTCTCCAAACATCCTCTGGACTTTCTTGTTGAAGGTGTAACCTAAACTTTAGCATGGTTCATGTACTGTAACTTCTGAGTACTCAATGTTATGCTAGGAAAACGTTATGGTGGACTTGCTACTAAACCCTCCTTTCGAGGCATCTTACGTACATGGAGGCGAGTCCTTGAACCCGCCTTCCATTCGTACTGTAAAGTGGGCGAACGTTGACTGTGATTTAACATGGTTTATGGCTTCAAATGTGGTGCACGGCACTTGTTACCAAAAGGCAACTCGTTAGTTGATTTAGAGCAATTAGTGCCCGTGATGCGAGAGGCATTAGGGCTTAATATAACATAAGGCTGATTTCATTACACTACAAGAAGAGAAGTATTGATACAGTAATGGCTGCAGTACTGGTTCTTACTGAAAGGAAAGGAATTTAAATATGAAACCTTAATTGGTATATTGAAATCCAGTGGAGGCTGGAATTTCTCTGGATTTCCTTGACAAAACGAGAATTTCCATATATCTTAATATATTTTTGAAGTATTTATCACTGTATAATACTTGTAGCCATGACATCTTTATTTTTGTTTAAAACTTAATGCTGGTTCTTGTCACTCTAGTGCTTATCAAGCGTTGTCTCGTTTGAGCAATGTTTCACTCTATTTTCAACATGCTGTGTATTTCTTTCAATGGTTGTACAAATTGCCTTATGTTTCTGGTAGCTTTTAATAACGTTCCTGGGTTACTCATAGCGTGTACAATTTTCCTATGGTGACTTCAAAGGTGAATAAATGTTAAGTATTTTTATTTTAAAAAAATGTTAACTTCTGCGTATTTGATCAGATGGGTGATGGGTCGCAGACGAGTGTTGTGGTGATGACATGGCTGTATCAGTTTGTACCCACCTTCCTGGTGCTTTGACCTGAAATGAGGAGCTGTGCAGCAGCAGAGCAGGGTGATATCAGTCTTTGCCGCCAGAACTAGGGGTAAGGCAGCCCAAGGGGAAAATCCAGTCCAAAAGACCCATCTTTACCACTGCAGCTGGAAATAACCCGGTGGTTTTGTAGGCCAGAACTTTCCAAAGTTCACTACCGTAGCTGGGTACAGACAGACTCCTCTGAGGGCTGCTCCTTCTTGTAGAGAGTGCCAGAGCTCTTGTTTCTTCTCTGCTGAGACTTGCTGCTGCCTCTCTTTCACACATGCATGCTTTTTTACTGAAACTGGAGTTTCTGGTAGGAGTTACGATAACAACTGAGCAATAGGTGATGGAGTTCAGCCCTTCTCAGATTAGTAATACTGAGCAGCTGTAACTTTTGAGGGTGTCAAGCTTAACGCTTTTAAAAAGCGGTCGCACGCTCCCGTCTCCAAGTCAGATGTTTCTGTGGCACTGGTGGCTCTGATGGCTGTTCAGGCCCGTTGTTCAGCCTCCCTCCCTGGCTGCCCGTCAGCCCTCATTCTGCCCTTCGAGAGGCTGTGCCCCGCTGTGGGAAGAGCACCCGGCGGGTGGCAGACTTCTTGGGAAAGATCAGCCTGACAGCAGGGTCACTGTGGCCGGCAGTGGCCACCCTAGTTCTCCTTCTGGCCACCGGCCCCGGGGGAGGCGTGTGGCAGGGGCTGCGGCCCCGCGCTGGACAGAGCGGCGTTGTGCTGACTGGCCACAGATGCGGGGAGAAGGACAAAAAGGGACATTCAGGGATGGTAAGTCCCACGGAGGCGGGAAGGAGCTGGCGGTCCTCCCCCTCACACTGCCCGCTCTGAACAAACGTCTGCTTGTTCTCTGACTTCCAGTTCTCTATACTCCGGTTTGGCTCCTCTCAGCAAAAGGATTAAGAGCCCACAGTGTGGGACCGTCATGCTCAGTTCCTCTCTCGAGTTCCCACAGGGACAGCGCCTGCTTCTGTGGCAGGTGGATGCTCTTGGGCATCTGCCTCCAGTCCTCCTGGGTGCCCAGAGGCTGTGGTGCCTGAACCTTTGGCTGCAGTGGGAGTGAGCTGGCTGGTGCTGGGAAGTGCAGGTAGTTTCCAAAACGTGGGATGCTGAAAAGCATGGCAAATCACAGGCAAGAAATGCTCTAAACAGAGGTCAAGCGTTGCATGGAAGTGTCCTGCTGTGTCTCCCCAGTACCACGCAGGACAGAGATAAAACATCAATATCTTGATTTCCGGTGTAACCTGATCTGGTCCCACAAAAGCAATAGCAGAGAGGATATTATGCTGGTTTTTTATGGGGTGCTCTGGAAGAGAAGAAAACAGTCTGGAAATGTCCTTGAATAAAGTCACATCAACCCTTGGTGTAAACCTGACCCTTTATAAGGTGCAGCTTGGAGAGCATCGTCCACTCTTCCTTGGCCTGGGCAAAGCTCGGGGTAGGTTTCTGAAGAGCTAGAAGAACTGGGGGTGATTTAGGAAAGACGGAAGGCTGAGTCTGGAGACTGCAGTGCAGCTCAGTAGCATAGCAGCAATGCTGCCTGTACCTTCCTGACACCTGGACCAGGCTGCTCCAATCTCTGCTGACCGTCTGCACCCGAGGGTGCTCCACTCAGTACCCTGAGAGCAGTGGGCACAGCCCAGGCCACCAGAGCCTGGCATGGCATGGGTAGCCTGCCTGTCCTTGCTGGAGCTGTGCTCCCCGAGCCACTCTGCTGCCGTGGGAACTGTGGAGATGTAGGATTGAAGACCAGGGCTTAAATCACTGGAGCCCCATTGATTTCAGGGCACTTCAGGCTGATTTACATTTGCACAACTCTTCTGATTATTTTTTGTTTGTTTGTTTTGGGTTTTTTTTTAAGTTTCAGCCTGACTGTTTGTCTCAATGAAGTCCTGTATTTCAATTGAAAACTGCTGCTCACCCTCTTTTCTGCCTCAGAAAAGGGAAGCAATACTCTGCTGTTCCTTTCTCTAAATGCAGAAGGAGAGTAGGTGGTGTTTAAGCACAAGGCTGTGTCAAATCCTCATGACAGCTTTCAGATCTTCAGCATTGGTGTATTTCCCGGGCAAGTGGTGGGTGCAACAGGCCCCCTCCTATCTGACAATTAGCACATAGTAATTGCTGTAGGTTCTGCTGGGGCCCCAATGTGCCTGTGCTTGCAGAAGCCATTGAGAGCGGGTTGCTTGGAGGCGCGCGAGTGCCAGGCAGGGTCTTGTGTTGGAGGGGAGAGAAGTGCAGGTGCTGGCTGAGCTGTGGCCATTGCCTGTCTGCTCCTACCAGTTCAGAGTCTTTCCTGTGTGCAGAGACCTTTGCAGGGCTGAGAGGCAGGGAAGGCAGCGTTCCCAGCTCATAATGGTATTCACGGGATCTTACTGGAGCCATTAGTGTTATCTGCTGGCGCTGCACCTGCTCCCTTCTGAAGGGGCATCCATTGTAACCATGGGCAAAGGCTGCAGTGCTAATGCAGGAGCCCAGCTGCCTTCTCGTTAAAGGAAAGAGAAGTCTATTCATCACGCTTTCTTAAGAGTGCTGAACTAGCCAGTGGGTGTCTTTTTGACTTGGAAAAAATGAGATGCTGTTAGACCTCAAAAAATGTGAGTTGCAGAACGGTGCTACATGGCAGTTTGTGAGCTGCTTTGCTGTGGCATGCAAAAAATCTGGTCTGGCATGTCCCGCTGCAGGAATTGGTGCTGGTGCTGTGTCCTTTTCTGCCCATGCACGCTGCCATTGTGCGAGGGGGCTTGGGTGTTACCCAAGCCCAGGTAGGATGGGAGAGCCCTAATACAAATGACTTGTTAACACCCAAACTCCCCCCAGAGAATCACTGGAAGGAAAAAAGATCAAGTGTGTGGCATGTGTTCACATAATTTCACTTCTTGTGTTCATTCAGTTTGGATGATGAAAACAAACTTCTGGGTTTCAGTTCTGTTTCTCTGGCTGCTTTCTGTACTAGCCCCAAGCTGCATTGTCCTTGCAATAAGATGCAGTGCAGGGAGAGCCGGTGCAGCTGGGAAATCACTTGCTTTCAGGTTTAAAAAGTCAGTGTAATTCCTTCATAAATGCTACTGTTATTAGGAGCACTTAAAAATATTACCTTCAACCTTCTAACAATTATCCTGTCACAAACTGAAGTTCTTAAATGAGAACAGAGTTAAAATAAAAAAAAAAAAGAACAATTTACTTGAAGTCAAATGTATGAAGTCTAAAAATCAGCTCTGTGCTGAACTAACAAGATTGTTTCATTGGATTTTTTTCTCTGCCTGAGCTTGGTCTATTTGTTTTATTCAAATGAGAGGAGGGAGAGAGGACCTAGCCTTCCCTGTCAAATAGGTCTCCTTTCAAACAGGCCATTTGTTTCTGCCCAACCTGTGATAAGTTTCTAGCACTACGGCCTGTAACTGATACCTGCAGCTTGGCAATCTCATGGTTTCTGGATGTTCACCCATTTTGTGTCAGAGCTGACATGTCTTACATGTTTCTGTTAGTTAAGAATTAAACCTATTAAAGTGTCTGGTTTGATTTAGTAGGGGACCATGCCAGCTATAGGGGCAACTGAAATCCACGATGACCTGTAGTAAGAGACTCCACAGCACAGGGTATTAGAAAAGCCTGTCTGCAGAGAGCCACTGTGAGCAATGCAGAAAGTCTGTGCTCTCTGGATTTAATCCCTTTAATGATTCTGACCTGTGACAACAGTTCCTTGAGGGAGTTCCTGTGTTTGACCCAACCTGCTCTTTTGTTTGTCTCTGAACAGCTAAGCACATGGTGAGTAACAGCAGGAACCCCACACCCTGCTTACAGCTTTTGGCTACTGTCTTTTTTTTTAAAAACGTGTGGCTTGTCCCCAGCAGGGTCTGTGGGGAATGGTGACCTGGCCCAGCCTAGCTACGGGTAAGTTGCCTGTGCTGCGCTGCACCTCAGGGAGGACCAGGCATGGTATCTGGAGCTCTGCAATGGGCAGCCTGCTCTGCAGCCTGACACCAAAGCCAGGAGCTCTTGCTGGAACTTTTGATTTGCAATGCATAATAGTAAAAGTGCAAAAGTGCTTGGCTTCATCAAAATGCTACAAAGAAAGCACTGTTTGTAGTGCACTGAGCTAACAGGCTGGTTGGCTTCTTCCTTGTAGCTATTAGTGTCTTTAGAAGAATCCCAGACTGTAATTAATTTCGAAGTGTTAATTGTGAAGCTTTATGGTGAGCACACTGGAAACTCCTAAAATACAGGCAGAGCCGTGTGTCTCCAGTGAGGAACTGGTGCAGGGCAGGCAGTGCTAGCTCTTGTCCGTCCGGGAGCTGTCAGCAAAAGCTTACTTCGTGCCTGACCTCCTGGTGCATAGGCTGGACCCTCCTGCCCCTCTGGCTGGACACAGTTGCTATGTGCCCTTGCCAGCCTGCGGCTTTCCCACTGTTCCCAAGACAGAGGATGTGCTCCCAGAGCTCCCAGCAGCCTGCCTATGGGAAGCGTGGCCATGCTAGGATGCACCCAGTGTCGTCCTGCCCCTGGCAGCACGGCCACACCGCCTCTTGGGTGCCAAGCACAAGGCTGTGGAGGAGTGGTGATATTGGTGCTGTACTGGGTGGGTGGTGGTTAGATGACTTTCTAATGATTATAACGCATGAACAAGAACAAATTCCACTAGTCGGGTGTAAAATAACCTTGTAAAATGGTAGTCATGAGATCAGAGGCAGCCAAGAGCTGATGGTGCTTGGCATGCAGGGCAAACGCTTGATTCCTGACATCCATCACATGCATGGTGGGTGCCTTGATACAGACAAGTGCTTTAAATGTTGTACCTAATTATACCGGGACATGGGATATGGGATATGAGTGCTTGGGTGTTTCACACCCCAGCTGGATGGTGGCGTTTACAGGCAGAATGTGGGATGTGGTCCAGCAGGTGCCAGCTCTACCAAGGAGGGCTGGATTCTTCCCTGGGCTGGAGCACTGCTGGGCAGGGACAATGTCCCCTGTGACAGGGCTGGGGCTGCCACACAGCCACTGCGGGTGAAACCTGGTGCTGCAGAGTCAGCCAGTCAGTGCATGGTGTCTGTCTCAAAACTCCACAGAAACCCCTGAGCTTTCTGGCACACAAGAAGTCTGTAAAATGTGCAGGGTTTGAATTTTTTTCTCTTTTTGTCTTTTTTCCCCTAACTCTTACGTGCCCTGGAGAACGTGTACCTGCAGCAGCCCCGCTGGCAGTCCCAGCGTGAGCACCCCTCCTGCGTGGGGCTACTGCTTGGCACAAGCGATGCTCACAGCCATAGCACAGAAACACAGCATCCTTAAATGTTCTTACTGCCGGTCGTGTAGGTGGCTTCTGCCATAGCAGCACTACCCTTCCCCTGGCCTGGAAAAAGAAAAATGAATTTCTCATAAAATCTTTTGAAAAGGGCACAAAATAGCACAAAACTAGCCTGAATCCTTAAAAAGAAAAAAAAATAATCCTTGGAGGTCTTGTGTGTTGTCCTTGGTGATGTTCAGAGCAGAACACCACCTGCTGCTCTGGAACCCTTCTAGTGTTCCTGGTCATTTTTTCCAGGCGAAGGTCTGCTCCATGGGAGGAAAAGGTTAAACGTGGGAGTGAGTAGGGCAAAAGATTACGTGAAACAGAAATCCCGGTGCTGTTTGTTCTGCCATCTGCTCTGCACCCGATCCAGGGCTGTAGGTGGTTTCCCACGGCCTTCCCGCTCCCCTCGCTGCCACATGCTGGCGGAGGGCTTTGAACTCCCAGGCTGGCACTGCAGAGCTGGGTGAGATGTGCATCTCCTCTCCTGAGGAGCTGCCTTTTGGCAGGGTGAAGCTGGGCGCTATGGTGCTGGAGCTGCCACTGAGAGCCTGCTCCAGCGGGAACGCAGAAAAGCACAGACTCCCACGCCTTTGGCAGCACAGAGTGAGCGCTGGGGAGTGCCGGGCTGGCACATCCTGGTCTGTGCCCGCAGGGAGAGCCTGGCCAGTACAGCCTCTGCTTCCCTGGGAGGGCTCAGCATTTCCTTATTCGCAGCAACGCCCCGGTGGTGTGAGATGCTCCCAGGTAAGCAGGGTAGCCCATGCTTGTGCCCATCACCAAGCTGTTGCCACTGTCCCTGCGAGCCAGCAGCAGGGCAGGCTGAGCCCTGCACAGCTCTGTGCCAGCACACCGTCCTGCCGGCAGCAGGGTCTGGCACGCGTGCCAAAGCATGGGAGGACAGAAGTGTCACTTGTCCCCGCTCCACAGATGAGGGACCAGAGCACAGAGATGTGCAAGAGCCTGGGAGCAGGTGGTGCTGGGGCACACTGAGAGCTCAGTGCCTGCGGCTCACCCTCCGCCGCAGCGGCGAAAGAACGCAAATTCATCTCACCTCTTACCTCCATGTCCCCTTTCTGCTCTGCCCCTTCCCCCAGCCCCCATTTCTCTGGTTACCCCTGGTCCTCTAGCCCGGCTGTGCCAGGGGCTCCACACCCTATACACAGCCTCCGCCCCTCTGCCCACCCTCCTCTGCTCCGCTTTGCTTGGGAATGTGACCTTGCTCTCTAGATTATTTACAGAAAAAATATTGCTGCAAGCCTGTGGAAGGGTTTTCTGTTGGGGTTTTTTTGTTGGTTTTTTTTTTTTTTTTTTTTAACTGACTGAATTCTGCAAAAAATGAATTATTTCAAGGGGCGTGTGGGGCTTGGTGGGAACACTTTGCTGTGTTTGGGAACAGGCTGCCTGAAGCTGTCCCCTGGCCAGCACGGAGGTGTGAGGGACTCTTCTTTTCCCAAGCTTTAAGAAACCAGCTGTCTCTGGTTTCCTTAAAGAAACCCACCCCCTGTTTGGGGAAGGCTGCTGGGACGGGGCACAGCGTTAATGGGGCTGTGGCACACGTGCAACTGGGACCTGCGTAAGTGAGCTGGTGCACAGTGCTGGCTGGCGGTGGGTCCCCCCACCACAGCCCTGGAGCCAGGGCTCTCCACTTCCCCTCTCTTGGGAGCTCCTGGGACTTGCAGCACAGGCTGGGTTTGCTGAGGATCTCAGACAGAGCTGTCACATCCGATCGGAAGCGGTGGTGGGCTGATTTCTCCTTTTTTTGTTTTTACTGGCAGGACCCACAGCTGCCCTTTTCCCCACCGCTGACAATTCTTCTGTCTAGCTTAACTTCTGAAAGCCTCGTGGTGGTGGTTTCCCGCTGTGCAGAGACCTTATGCCATTGACCTTGCACCTCTGCAGTACCCTTTGCGTGGCTGCTGGAGGCCATAAAGCTGTTCATTGCGCATAGTAATGCATGTAGTTAGGTTTGAGCAGCATTGGCTATTTCAGATGGGGCTGATGTGGGGTCCCTGGCTGGCGCTGTTTCCTTACAGCTGGCCCTCCAGAATAACTCCAGCCTTCCCGGCATGCAGCGGGTGATGGTCTCACCCAGGCCCTTGTGGAAGCATTGGGTGCAGGATTCACCCTGGGCAGTGAGAGGATGCAAAAAGTTTATTATTTTAGTCAAATCCTTGACTTGGCTGCAGCCAGCACGTTCAGCAGCGGGGTGGAAATGTACCAGGTGAGAGACAAAAGTACCCACTGAGATCAAGCACAGCGACAGCAGGTAGAGCTAAAGAGCATCGCGAGGCCATGCCTGCAGAGGCTGCTCCTTATCGAGGCACTTGCTGACCTCTTTGCAAAAGCAGCCCCTTGCCACTCGCGCCTTTGGCAGTGGGAATTCTTCTGAAGGAGACGTGATTATCGGGGCTCTGACTGTGCCCTGCTGGCACTGTAGTAGGAACAGCACTGGGGCAGAGGGGAGCAGCTGGAGCCGCTGGGAATGCCCACTGCCCTGCCGCTGAGAGGGTGAACGGTGTGCCACAGTGTGTGGTGAGACTGTGCAGGAAACCCTCTGTGGTTCCTCCCCAGCTAAGCTTCCCAGTCTCCCCAAAAAGGATAGCGGGTGTGCTTGGGGCTGCCAGACCTTCCCTGCTCCCTGGGTCAGCAGGCAAACTCCTGCCTCACTCCTGGGCTGTCAGCAGAGGCGGGTACCAGATTTGATGAGTACCTGCAAATCAAGGGGCAAATTGCTGCCAGTTTGCAGGGGCAGGAGGGCTATGAGTGCTGGGCACACTCAAACATGTGCTGAAGGTGGCTGGGCACTGGCTGGGAGGTACGGGGCAGCAGGGGAAGGGTTTTTGTACCAGGTGCTCTTTGCCAGGGTTTGCTTGGTGTTTGTTTGCTGGATGCTGAAGCATCCTTGGGAAGGCAGTGAGGGAAAGCACAGCTAACTTCACTGCTACAGTGCCCAGCTCCCGCCTGCCAGTTCCCTGCCTGAGCTGAGGGTAGTGAAAACCCTGTCCCATTTTGCTAATCTTTTAAACAGGTGAACTTTTTACCAACTGAGAAGAGTAGCAGGTAAGAATGGGACCCATAGCACCTGACTCCGGATCCACTCTGTGCACATCTATGTGCGTATAATGCTGCTCCTCACCAACGCAGTGTCTGGCATGTTGCTTCCAGCCAAGTATGAGTGACTTTACTGGCTTGAAGACCCAAGTGTGACCAGCCCCGTGCTGTGCAGGGGTGCAGAGCAGCGCCAGCAGATGCCTGGGGAAGGGATCTAGTGGGGTTGCCAGCAAGCAGCTCTCCATAGCGTCAGACCAGCAGTGTCCCAGTTCCCTCAGGGTAAGCATGGGGCTTTGATGTGCTCATACCCCCTTAGAACAGGGAACTGGGCATCCTGAGTGAAGCATCTTCTCTGCCTGAGTGTCTGAAAGGGTTAACGATCCCAGCAGCGGATGGATGGGTGGTAAGAAGATTGATTGCCTCCTGCAAGGTTCATAAAGTCTCACCCTCCTGCAGAAACACAACACTTGTTCAGCCAGGTAAATAACTGGTTTAAAACCCCCTCTCGCAGCAGCTGACCCTCCATGTGTTTATCCAAGTGACTGGAGTTGTTCCAGTCTCTCTGGTAAGTGACCTTTCCCGAATTTTTCTTTTCAAGTTGACATTTAAGAAGGGGGGGAAAAGTCACAGCAACAAACAGTGTTTTAACAGCGATAAAGCCGTACCCGTCAACAAAGCCAGGAAAGCCGTGCTGGAGCCCATGCTGGCGGCTCTGTCGTCCCCGCCAGAGTCTGTATGGAAAGCGCTGGCTTGTGTTTCCCGACCTGCGTGGGTTTACATGAACCAACATTTGCAGTGCCCGTGAGCCGCTCCTACTGCCCGGGCTGGGCTGGGCTGGGTGCGGGGCAGGTCCCAGCTCCCAGGAAAGGCTTCTGGGTTCAATTAAATCCGAGCCAGCTGCTGGCAGCTGGAGGCACTCACAATATTAGTTCATTACTGCAATTCAAATGAAGAAGAGTCTTAAATCTTCTCTGAAAAGAATCTGGGTTTGGCAGGCAGTGGAGCGCTCAGCTTGTTTTGAAAATGCCTTTGACAATTTTGGTAAATGTTTTACTGTGTGTTTGGGGGAAGTAAAATTTACCCCTAGTTTTCACGTTCCATGATTCTCAGCTTCAGCACTGCTGTGACTCACAGGGAGCTATTTGAGCAATAAAGTCCCTGTGTTTTGCAGGAGGTTTACCTGTTCAGCCCAGCTGCCCAGTACATGAGCTCCTCTTCCAGGCTGGGAAGTGCCGAGGGCATCCCAGAAGGCTGCTCATCACTGAAGGTTTCCCCAGATCCTGCTCTGCCCATGTCCTGGCCGATGCTGTGGCTCCAGTGTGCCGGCTGCCAGCCGCTCCATCTCCACTGGGCTCTGCAGGATCTCTTGAGTGTCCCTGCCTTCTTCATCTGCAGAGCACCCCACAGTCCTCCTGGGCTGGCCCTGCAGCCCTTACCCTGGTGTTTGGCTTAGTTACAGATGGCAAGCAAGAGTGCGAGCAGCAACAGGTCTGGGGTGTTGAAGTCTCCCTGTGATCCCTCCCTCCATCTCCTCTCCTTGGAGTGCCACTAGAAATTGTTCCGGTGGGTTCCCAGCCAGCCTGTGGCTCTGCTTTGCACCTCCACGGTTCCTGCCTTGAGAAGAGAAATCGAAACAAGGGCTTTCCAGTGGTCATGTTTCCCATAGCAGGAGGCGTGGGAGATCCCTGGGAAGCAGCTGGCAGTGGGGATCTCCCGGAGCTGGGTGCTTCCCTCGTGGTTCTGCTGTCCCCACTGCCCTGCTGTCCCCGGGAGGTCTCTAGCCCTGAACATTACCAGGAGACAGCCAAGCTTTTCTGGTGGGCTGTCCCCAGAATGATGCTCGTGTGAGGCTCTGTGCCTGCTTGGGAGTGGTGGAAACTTTGGGACCTCACCCACTGCGTTACTTCTAATCTTTCATGGTGAGAATGCCTCATTTTGCTTCTGCTCACAGCAAGCCTGGATGTTGGCTTGCTGTGGGGCTGGTACGTGAGCCCTGGAACAGGACTGCCTGTATCCACAGCCTTCCGTCCCCCACAGTAACGTCAGCACTGGAAAGCAGGCAGCTATTTCGGTCCCGGGAATGCCAGCGGATGATTTCACTTTTGTTTTATACCCGATAACCTTTCCCATCACAATGAGAGACGACGTCCATGCTCCCTGCGCTTCCGTGTGCGAGGGGAAAGCCATTCAAGCACCTCTTCGGGGGAAAAGAAAAAGCCAGTTTAAAAATAGCTGTCCAATTGTCCGTGGAGCCCGGGCACAGGAAGGGCAAAAGCCTCTCCGTGCCGTCCTGTGTACCGTGCGCTGGGAACGGCTGAGCCGGGGCATGGGGACAGCGGCCGTGGGAATATTTGCTGTGCTGGCTTTTCCCATTGGCCTCGCGGGGATGGGAACGTCTGGGAGAGACTTTCTTCTCCATGCAGAGTTGTCCAGATGTGGGGCTCCAGGAGAACTACAGCTACCCCCTTTGCCCCCCACCTGCCCGTCTCTGCCCCTCCAGCCCTCCTCCAAGTGTTTCCCCTGCCGGGTTCGGTGTCTGGGAGCTCAGGCAGGACGAGGCAAGACAAACTGTCCTGGGCCCCAGGCAAGATAAGTCTGATCAAACCCACATTCCTAAAGCTCAGCTCCAATTTTCATTTCCTGTGGGGAAGGAGCTGGCTAAAGTAACTTGTTGGGTTTTTTTAAGCTTTCAGCCTACGACTTCCCACGAACTGCTGACCCATCATGTGACAGGAGCCGTGGCAGCCGCTGCAGCGAGAGGCGGTATCACCGGCTGGTCCAACCACCCCGGGGCCATGGGCAAACCCTGGCTGAGGTGGGGAAGGGCCTCCCAGGGCCTGCCTGTGCCAGGGCATGGGCAGCATCCGGGCACCAGCCTGTGGGGAACAGGCAAACCCCGATGGGCTTTCAGAGGGAAGGCGGCAAGCTTATTTAACACTGCCTCCATCCCCTATGGAGAGATGCTTCCCCAGGGCAGCGTGGCCCCTCTCACCGATGCCTACCCTGCTCTTCAGAGGGCATTATAAGCCATTTTGTGGGCCATTGGCCACCGAGGTGGCTACCTGGGCTCCTGTTTGATAGATCCCTTTGCTCAGTGGGAGGTTTTTGCTCAATCCCCCAAGCACATGACTTATAGGATGGCTCCAAACCTGCCCGTGTCCTTCCTGAGCCGGAGCCTGTTTACAAAACAGCAGCTGAGGGCTGCTATTTATCCTTACACACACGTTACATTCAGAGTTGCTAAACAGGCAAAGCCAAAACAAAAGTCATCTGAGTTTTCTTTAATTAGAATAAGATCCTGATGAATCATGAGGTTCTTTACCTCAAGGATGCACCAAGAATTGACTTTGGCAGCAGACATCAAGGTACGGCAGTCAGTGGAGCTCGCTCACTGCGTTGACATCTGCTGGAAAGACTTGTTTTTCCCTCCCAAGTCACATGCTAACTTGTGATCTGATCATGAGATACAAAGGATAACCTTCCAATATTTATTTTTCTCATCTGGAATTTTAAAAGGCAGAGGAAAAGAGTAAAAAGCAGTGTAAGGGAAAAAAACCCCAACCAAGCCCTTGCCTCTTGGATAGCGTTGCTCCAGGCGCTGTGCTTGCTGCTGGGACAGAGCAGGAGACTGTCCCCAGCGTGATGGTCTATACATGTGCCCGCTGCAGCTGTGATGGAGACCAGTGGCATTGCGAGAGCATCGGTGGGGGCAGAGCAATTGTTGCTGGTAAGTTCAGCCACGCAGACTTCCCCCCTCCAGCACAAGCGCACCCGTGTGCAGGCAGAGCTGGGCAAGGGCTGCCTGTCCCAAGGTGACCTGCACCGGCACGGGGTGGCGGGGGGAGCTTGTCCATCCTCGGTAGCTGCCCAAAGCTGGCCCTGTGCCGTCCTTCAATGTGAAACATGTATGTTTGATTATAAATGTCAAAGTAACATTTTTTATAACAATATCCCAGTGTAATCAGCTAAACAAGTGGAGTTATCTGATACACGCTCTTGTCCAAAGGTTTATAGTAAGCCCAGAAGCACGATTAAACCAGAATCACCCTCAAACAAAATCACATATATAATCTTTGGGGAGTTTTGTTAGTGCAGCTTGGGTCTCTTTACCTCTGTGAGACGATACCTGTCAAGCATCAAAAACCCCCCAGAAACCCATCATGGTGCTGACACAGGAGCTGTTGGGAAACAAGCATTCAGGCTGCTGAGGGCTTTGTCCTGGGAGAAGTTCTCCCTGAAAAGAGACCAAAGTAATGGGGCAGGGCTGTTTGTTTGTTTTCTGAGGCGGAGGGGTGTGTACCATTGACTACCAAATTTGAATGAGGAGGTTGCTGCCCACAGTTTGCATGCATGCAGCAAACCTGACTTACACGTACAGTGGGACTGCTCTGGGAATGGCAGATTGAGATCAGCAGTGTGTGCATATGTCTGTCTGTCTATCTGTTCAGTGCAGACAGCAACTACACAGAGCTGGGAAATGCAGCAGGCCATGGCTGTACTTTCCAAAACCCCATTGCCATGGGATGCCCCTGGCTGCCCACCTGCCAGGCAGCCGTGCTCATGGGCCAAGCTGAGGCTGTGTCCTCTACAGCTGTGTGCAGGATGACCAGCCTGACATCATCCCCCTTCAACTCAGTACTTCACCTTCGGCACTGCTGAGTGATGGTGCCCCGTGCCAGTGCCCTGTGGTGCCGTGCCACCATGCACTGGTTGGTCCCTCAGGGGATCCCTGCATGCCCAGGCTCGGTGTGGGGACCACGGAGCACAGGAAGGCAAGGACCATGTCTGCAACTACAGCTTAGCAAGTGAGAAGAGAGGCTGAAGCAGAAAGGTGCTTGTGGTTTCCTTCAAAACTAAAAGGCCCCTTAATATTTCAGGAGGCTGGTGGTGTCACTGAGCCACTGCAGAGCACTCTGTCCTGGGGGCTGTTGGTGTGTGCTGTGCCAGCTGGTCCATGGAGTCTCAGCCCAGGTCCTCGGGGGCATTCAGAAACTTTGTGATCTTCTGGAAGGGAGGTGGGTAAGCCTCATACCTTCCAGGCTAAAGCCTGTTGGTCTCCTGGCTCTGCCTGTCCAGGAAGGGAGCTGCAGGTTTGCAAGATGATAGGTGGCTGGAGCCTACCTGTGCCCCTGGACCCAGGATGGACAATGGGAGGGGATGCTCTGGACAAGGCCAAAGGTGCTGCACCTGTGTGTGACATGCTCTGTGTCAGCCTGACACATGGTGAAAAACTGTGATAGCTCCCGTGGAAATAAGTAACTGCGAGGAGGAACATAAAGGGGTGGATGACACGCTGGAGGGAGGCAGCCAGAGCAAACCGCATTATGAAAGCACTGCTTGCAAGAGCAGCGAGCCCAGCCACAGCCTGGCCACAGCTATTTCAGTGCTGAGAGAGGGCTCAGCACGGAGGTGTTGCCAGTAAAAATGCACACTGGTGTCAAGCAGGGAGGGGAGGAGGTGGGAGGGAGGGGCACAGCCAAAGGACACCCCAGCTAACAGGGAGGGCACGAAGGGATGGTGTCTGCAGGGTGTCTGTGGTGTGGTGAATGGCGTTTTGATGGTGGTGGGGAGGTAGACTTCAGCATTTTGGGGAGGATGGCTGAATGATGAGTTTGCAGTGAGAAGAGGGTAAACTCCATCCTGTGAGGCTGAGCTGGCCCCTTCACCTTTTCCAGGACCTTTGTGAGAGGCTAGGGATAGCTGGGGCCTGATACAGCCCTAGGCTCAAAGGTGGGGAAGCATGAACAGAAGGTTATATTAAAATAAAACCAAGGCAATCCATAATAAAAGTCTGTCTCTAGTAAGCAGAGTTATTTCTGATTTAAGGTTTTGAGAAGTCTTGAAACTGTTTAGGTCCAAGCTGCGTGTCTCCTGCTATTACACGAGCTTTACTTTGCAGTGTCCTAATCCACCCTTCCATCACCCCACTTAGTGCAAAGATCAATCTTTTTATTTTGAAAAGCAAACTCTTCTCTTTCCTTGGGCAAATATTTCTGTGGCCTCTGCAACAGCATTAGCCAGAGATGGTTACGGGCACTGTGACGGGCTAACGAAGGGCTTGGTGCACAGTCATCAGTGGTCTATGCAGGAGACAGCATACCTGCCTCCAGTTTATGGGCATTTGGAAGGCGTTTGGGTTTCCTGGACCTGGCTGACCTGTCTCTGTGCCCCAGGGGCATCTCTGAGCACTGTGAGTTCTCAGTTCGCCAGACCTTTGCCTGCCCCTAACAAAATTAGAGCAGACCTGACCCAGAAAGCTGGATGCAGAAGTGATCAATAGTGCTGGTAATTGGTTGGCAGCTCTGCCTGGAGGCTCTCGGTGTTTCAGTCCCAAAATAAATAAATGGATTCAGAAAAAAATGTAGGCAGTCTGACTCTGCTGGCTAGGGCATCAGCTGGAGGGGGCTTCAGCCTGTGGTCCAAGGGCCACGGAGGGCAAGGCTGCTGGCAGAGGACTAAGTTCAACGTGCCCCATCCCTGGTGTGGTCCTTCTGGTCTCCGTTACCAGTGATGGTGTGTCTGCAGCAGGTTTTTCTGTGCAAGGTGTTTGTTCTGCAGCAGCAGAGCATGGAATTCTGGGGTGGAGGGAAGCAGCCAGGGCAGGTGCTGTGGGGAGGGACACTCACACAGCTCTGGGTGCGATCGCTCCGTGTGTGAGGACTGGGGGAAGGAGAGGCATCCGCTCATCCCTGAGTGCAGATAGACACTTGCTCCTGGACAAGAAAACAGTCCTGTTTTTTAAGGAAATAAACAAATCCTAAAGAACATCCTTTTGGAATGACCCCCTCCTGCCTGCTTATGTTCCCAAGGGACAATGAGGGCTTTGTAACTGCCCTTGGCTCTCTCGAGCCAAAACAACCTCAGTATGAGCTCAGCGGCTGTAAATCAGCGTGCTCCACTGGGTGCTATTGCTAGGGTAAATTTAGTGCTGATTGCTTTGATCTGAAATGCTTTTACTTCATACCCTCTGCAGAGATAGACACAAGGTCAGACTAATGGCTGATACATGAAAAACGTATGTGGCCTTTATTGATTTTGCTGTGACTAATGATTCAAAGGGAGGGACGGTGATTCATGCACAGACGAATGGTGCCTGGGAATGAGCACTGCCGACTGAGGCGGCCTTTTAATTCCAGCATCCAGCCTGCTTCTTGCTGCTTGGGGGCACCAGTGCCGCTCTCATGGATGTCCTCGCACCGGGCACACACCCGTTTGTAGGCAATGAGCTCATCTGAGCTCTGTTTGCCTTGCTTTCGCTGTCAGCTTTGGAAGGGGATCAGAAATAACCGAACCAACACTGTCTTGACAAAGCCTCTTGAAGCTTTCCTGCTGCTGTCCTAGGTGGTCCAAGAAGAGAGTCCTCCAAAAGGGTATGTGTCTCACATCAGAAGATGTCACAGCAGCATCCCCACAGGAGGCATTCCCTGGGTTCAGCCTTTTGGTTACTAGTGTGTGATGTCTCAATAAATGAGTTTCAAAGCTGTTTGCTGTGATTAGCCTTGCAGGTGATGGTTTTTGAAATGCTTTTCCACCCCCACAAGCATGTGAGACTCCCTAGAGGCTCCTGAGCCTCTGGGGTGGGCACTCTGCTCCTGTAGCCCCCCACACCCCAGCCCACCCTTTGAACAGGGACCACAGCCCCTTGGTTTGCTCTGTGCTGCACATGCAGCTGGAAACTGCAAGGGGAAGTCATCCTAATTTTGGAGGGGGAAGTCATGCCCTGTTTGAAGGCTCTGGGTGGTGGTTATGCAACTTTTCTATCTGGTATTTGAGCAAACTTCACCCTCCTGGCTGTTTTAGCCTTGTGACTATGACTAAAGTCATTGTGTTGCTACCAAGGCTCCTTCTGCTGGGCTCACTGCTTTTACACTGGCTGTCTCGCTGTGTGAGCCAGACACCAGCGACATCGCTTAGGGCCTGAAAACTCGCTGCAGTTGAGGTTCCACTTGTTGCCATCTCTACTGCTTTTTTCTTTTTCCTCCCTTGCAGTTGCCAATGGCTAAAGACAAAGAAGTGCTCTCTCTTGGGTGTCACAGAGGAGATGTCATGGAAGAGGTGTCACGGAGAAGGCGATGCTTTGCTGTAAGAGCAATTGCTCGGTTGCGGTGCTCATCCTCCTGGGGCCATGCATCCCTCACACCCCCTGGGGTGGTGGTCATGGAGGCACAGGCAGCGGCATGGGGGTGAATGCAGCACATTTGCTGGGGATGGGGAGGAAGGCAGTAGGGGAAACACCACCGTGGTGGGGGTTTCTTCAGCTTTGTTCCAAGTGGATGGATTTGGGGGGAGGAATTTCAGAGCTGGTGGTGATACACACAGGGGAAAGGGTGGGACAGAAGTTGAGTAGCTCATCACTCAGCCATGTGGCCAAACGGGGCAATGAAGGGTGCTGTATGGTGGTGCTGTACTCCAGTTCCTGGGGGAGCATGGGTTCCTCTTTGCAGTAGTCATTGTATGGCAGCACAAACAGGAACACAGGTGAAGGCCCACAGGTACAGGCTGAGTTCAGGCTGTGTGGATGCCAGCATGCACAGACCTGCTCAGGGACACATGGGGACAGGTAAGGAGATCTGCAGCTCACTCAGAGCCGTTGGCTCCCAGTCCCTCTGTTATAGAATCCCCAGAGATGTTCTGAATGTGCCGAGAAGACAAGGGACACTTTGGGGACATGAGGTGTTGGCCCCAGTGCCGCTCCACTGCCCACAGTAGGAGAGGGTGGGAAGCGTCACAGGGAGGCACACAGAGAGACACTGTGTGCTCCCAAATTAGCTACCAGGTCAGGTTGGTTTTCCTGTTTACTCCCTAAGTGGAAAATAGGAAGAGTAAAAAACCTCATCCCCTTGGCTATAAAAAGATATTTTTGTGTGGGCACAGGAATTTTACCTTCTTTTCATTTTTCTTCCTGTCTAGCAGAGTCTCGGTGGCGCCAGGTGTGTGGCGTGGGCTGTAACAACAGGAATGCAAATAGAAAAGGATGCCGGGAATAGCAGCTCCTCTGTTTCTTCTCGGGCAGGGAACTGGGCCCATCCACCGATCTGCTGGTGAACAGCTGCGTCGGGGTTTCGCAAAGCACGAGGGTCACAGAGGAGATGTGCAGGGTTTATCGGTTGTGCTGGGGACTCAAAGCCCCCACCTGGTACTGACCCAGCCGGGGTGTGAGGCAACTGAGGGCCACTCACAGCTCCAAAGAGCGGGACAAAAAAGCATGAAACCACATCATCCCTACAGCCTTTCATGGGCAGATTGCAATGGAAAGGTCGGCTGGGTGGGTTTGGCCAGCAGGAGTGAGGGGTCGGAGCAGATAAGATACTGCCACAATAGAAAATGGGCTGGGATGCATCTTGGGTTTACAGCATCAGGATGAGTTATTGGGATCCTGAATCCTGCAAACCCAGAGAGGTTGCTAAACCTTGTTTGCCTCAGATTGTTTGTCCAAAAAGATACCGAGAGATGAACTCTTTCTTCCCTTCATAATTGGCCGTAATCTTATCTGAAGCCTCCAAAGTGTCCTCAAGGAGATAACCCAACAAAAAAGAAGTCCAAGGGCATTTATTCCTGAGGCTTGAGACAGGGTAATAGCATAAGTTTCTTGGCCAGCTTTGGTCACCTTTATTTGTCACAAAGAGAAGGAAAGGACACCCAGAGCTGCCCACGTCTTGCTTAGGTAGCGACTGAGCTTTCTTGCTTCTTTGTTCCTCTGGATAACTGAAGCTGTTCTGAGGAGGGAAGTCTCAAAGTTGATCTAGCTAATAACTAGGAAAAAATACTGCATGAGAGCAGTAGGCTATGGCAGCCCATGTCTCAGGCGCCCGGCTGCCTAGGCTGATATGGTTTAACCATCTCCCACCAAAGGGTATTTTTGGTGTTTGTTGTGGGTCTGTGGATACCCTTCAGACAAGAGCCTTTCTCATGGATTCAGTGGTGGTTTCACAGTACATTTTTCTCTATATGGTTTGCGGCCTCTCACTTGCCAGATGAGCCTCTAATAATCTCATCATGGACTTTGAAATGTATGTGCAATTGTAAAAAACATCCCCCAAACATAGTATTTCCTTTAAAATTCAGTTGAGTGTCTGTGTGCCTGACTGTTTCAGCTGGTCTTGCCATAAAAGATTTTACAGACTCAGTGGCTCTTCTTTGGGGTCTGTTTCTGCCGGTCCCACCAGTAGTTGTCCATTTGAAGCAACTGAATGTTATTTGTGATGTTCCCTCCGCAGCACAAGGGTTTCCCTGCGCACTTACGGCTGTGTGGGCTCGCTGGCAAGCGGGGATGTGGCACGAGTGCTGGTGATCCGGAGCAGACCTGGTGGGTCATAGATGGCTTTGTTCACACTGCATGTCTCACTCCCCTCAGTGCAGAAGCTCCTGTGCTGGGAGCTCTCTGCTGGGGATGGGTCGTGGACACCAGAATGGGACCCACCATGCCAGCAGCACTCATACTGGGCCCTGATGGGGGTGTTCCCCCTCAGGGGTCTTTGCTTATAAATTGGATGAACCCTGTTAGTTCCTTGAAGGTCCATCACGCCCCTCCAGGGCTGCCCCAACCACCATGTCCCATCCCTGCGTCTGTCGTAGCTTGACCCATGATTTTTATATTGTCCACAGCAAAACATTCACTGCGTGTTCAGTGAGCCCAGCTCTGGAGCCGGGACCTGGATTCTGTGTTAACTATGGTGGTTTTGTCCAGGTCATAGATTAAAAATGTGAAATTTTGAAGAGGGAAGACAAATATTCTTCTCTGACAAAGTGTTTACTTGGTGCTGCTTCATGACTTAAAACCTGTTTTGGGACCTGTGAGTTGGCCAGGTTTTGCCACAGTGATTATGTGCAAATTACCTGACGATTACATGATTACCTGTTGCATTATTCTGTTTTTCAGTCAAAATACAATACCAAGTAAGAGGTGTGCCAAGGTGTAAGCATCCTGTATCAGCACGACAGCAACTTACTGTGACCAGATCTGTTTTCTGTCAAACTTTCTTGATTGGCAGAAGTAAACCATTTAAGGGAGGGGAACTGAATTAATCAACACGATGTGCCTGGGCTCCGGGTCTTGGTGACTCGCCTCTGGCATTATCCTGTTTACTGTTTCAAAATACTGGCATCTTGCTTTTCTTTCTAATGGGTCCCTCCACATCTGGAGTGAGGGCAGGACACATGGCCGGTCCCTGTGCCAGTGCTGGGGCCACCCGCACCGCAGGTCACCTCCAAGGCAGCATGGCTAGAACACAGGTGGAGGTCCCTGGGAAAGTGAGGCAGTGGCAGGAGGTGGCTGAGGGCTGGGTGCGGGTGGCAGGGCTTGCCTTGTGTGGCAGGAGCAGAGGGGACAGGCACGGCAGAGTTAAAGTCCTTAGCCTGACTCTGCTGGAACCCAGCATTGCGTGGTTTGTGTGCACAGGCTGCCCCAGCTCTCCTGGGGTTTACCACACATTGTCATCGTGCTTGCAAAATGCCGTTATCACAAATTGCAAAAACCTTGTCCTCATCTGATCAGACTGAAACCAGCATGGCTCTGCACAATGTCTCCAGTATGTCCGGTCTGCTGAGTGCTCTTTCAGGGCACATGGTTACTGCTCAGATATGCTTCAGTTTGCTGCTTTGGAATATTTTTTCATTGCAGACTCCTTGGCCTTGGCCTGTGAAAGCAGTTGGTAACCACTGCAGCCAGGGCACTTGCTGCCAGAGCTACTGGCCATGACATGGCTTTTTGCTGAGGGCTGATGTGGCCTTTCCAGATGCAAATGTGCTGCAGTACAGCTGAGGATGTTGGGGAGCCATGGCTGCCACCAAAGCCCTGATGAGCAGAGGTGGATGGAGCTAGTTGTGGAGCCTGTCACAGCCTCTCCACGCCCTGTCCCATAAGGCCAGCAGCACCCCTCTCGGGCCACCCTGTCCCGCTGGGGCAAGGCGAGCAGGCCACCTGCTACCTCCCCACTGCCACCCCGATATCTCCTTCCATCCTGATAGCTCTGTCTGTCTTGATAGCTCCTTCTGTCCCACCCCTTGTCTCTGTGATGGGACAACAGTGTGGATGAATGAGCAGGTCCAGCAGGCAGGCAGCCTGGGAGGCTCTGGGTATTAATAATATGTTTAATAATTATTACAAGCCCCAGAGGCTGTTTAACCTGTGTGGAGGACATGAGCCAGAGGCACTGGTACAGCTGAGGTGGAGGATGATGTGCAGAAGATTGGAGAGCACTGCAGATTTCTTCCACTGGAGCTTACCAAGCATCTTTGGCTGTAAGTGAGCCAAGCCGGAGCTCAGCCCAAGTGAGCCACCAGTGGGGACTCTGCGGGTGGCTGGGCAGCAGGTCGGTGCTGGGAAGAGGAAAGCCCAGGTAATATGCACAAGGAATCAGGGCTTTCACAAGATGCTATAATGAATTGCAGCCCCTGTGCTCTGCCTACACCCACAGTGTGCTGCAGGGACACTTACCCAGACTCACACCACTGCAGCTGTGATGGCAGAGCATCTGTCCCCCCCCAGCATGGGGCTGTCAGTGCTGCAGGCACCCAGGGCCACAGCTTCCCACCTTCACATCCCGTATCATACGTCTGGATCATATGGTGCATCTTGCACCAGTAATCAAGTGACTCTGAAAATCAGGACATGAAAGTGCTTTGGTAATACCAAAAGCAACACGTAAGGGAAAAAAAATTCCCCTCACTCCAAGAAAGTTTGATATTGCACATATGATCTGAAATGTTTTGAAGTGCTAAAGGCTGACTGAGGGACATAAGTGTTTTACATTGGGTAAAGGGATCTTCTGCTTCTAAAATAGATGAGACACTTCACAGGGGAATCTTTAGACTTTACAGGCAGGAGATAAGGGCAGAAACCTGACATTGTCGGAGGCTGGCTGGAGGAAATGCAGTTGCTAATGGCTAGTCTTGATGTTCTGCTGCACTTTGTACTTAAAGGCTGTGTTTTATCATGACAGGTGAAGGGAAGCTGAAAGTTAGAGGCTTGCCTTGCTGTTGCAGAGTGTTAATTTTCTGAAGGCCTTTAGCACTTTTCCTGGGTGCCTTTGGCACTATTCATGCAGGCATGACAGTCTGGCATTTATTCTTTGTCCTGCAGGCTGGAGCCTGCCTGGATTTGGGACCCACAGCAAGCAGGTCTCTGCAAAGCCAGGCTTCCCCCTGCTGTGAAGGGGTGCTGTTTGCAGTGGCCAGCGTGTCTGAGCCCCTTGACTAGGCACATAGACACACACACCACACAGGGCAGGAACAAACCAACACTGCCCTGGCAGTTAATGTTTCTAAATGAACACTGGCCTAATCATTGAGGCTCGTATTTCCATTCCTGCCTGTCACTTATGTCAACTCACTTCTCAGCGACACCAGAGAATAACTATATCAGAAGAGTATTTTGTTTGGTGTTACACAGCCAGCAGAAGCAGCAGCTGAGTGATGGCATTACAAGGCTTTAAAAACCTCTGCTCTTGGCAGAGCTGCCTGGGCATGGGTGGGAACCGGCCCCCTCGGGCTCCAGCTCCCCAGCAGTATGGCTTCTCGTGGGCTGCAGCTGCTGCCTGCCCCTCCATCCTTGCCTCTCTCCATCCGTGCCTCCCTCCATCCTGTCATCCATCCCTGCCTACCCCCCGCCCTGGGCGCAGCCGCCCCCCCGCGGTAGTTTTGGGGATGTGCAACTGCTGTAGGAGAGCAGAAGCCAGCTTCCAGAGTCTGCTTTTCCTGAAGAGGTGAATAAATAGAACTGTACGTAGAAACTATTTATATATAGATACACACATATTTTATATATATAGATATACACATAATTTATATATATAATATATATATGTATACCCCCACACACAAACACGTGTGTATGTATGCACACATAAATGTGTGTATATGTATAGAAATTATATACATATGCATGCATAGACATACATACATATGTGTTTATGTGCAAATATGTGTCCAATTTACATATGCATGTATATGTATATAATTATATATATTTTTACAAATTGTCTGCCAGTGTCCCCTCCAGAGCAGCCCTGGACCCGCTGCAGAGCTGTGCTGGCAGGGTGGACATTGCTCTCTCGCCCGGAGGGGGTCACTGTTGGCTGTCACAATCTTTGCAAACCCCTCCGGAGCCCGGGCTGCAAGCTTGCAGCCTGCGCCAAGCCCTGCAGCTTTTCCTGCTCTTCATCAGGAAGAAAATCAGCGTTTAAACAGCTTTTGAGCTGTTAGAGGAGCACGCAAATGCCAGGGCACCCACAGCCGGGCTGGGTGCGTCCCTTCATTTGCCCATTTTGGGAGGAGAACATCCAGACCCCATCAAAGACACACATTGAGGCAGTAGGACACCCTGCATGGTAGAAAGGGCCTGAGGAGAATAGGAAGAAGACACAGATGCCTAATACAACAATCTCAATGTATAGCAGTGTTTTTTCAACCCTAAAGCTGCTGCCCTTCTTGTTTTGGCAGCTCCATGGTGAAATCTAGATTTGTTGAGGAGGTAACAGGATGGGCATGATGCCAGGTCAGGTATGACTTTTAAAAGATTAATACTACAAATCTGATGTGATTCAGCTTTAAAACATGTAATGGAGAAATGCGAATAAAATACCTTCTTCTGGAGAAGTACACAATTTTCAAATATATCTCTTTTAGAAGTGCATTTTTGCATACACATATCTTGCATTCCATTAGAGTTGCTCTGCTTATGCTTTCATACCAGATAATATCCTAATAACTTGTAAAACTGAAGTCATTTGGGAAATATTTGCCTGCTGAGGTGCAGAAGACCCAGAGGTAAAGCGGGGGTGTCCTGGCTTGGACCGGGACCAACATGCCGCAGCCTGACAGCAAGTTGGTGCAAAGCAGTGTTAAGACTAGAGCAGCCTGGTGGGATGGGTATAGGCACAACCACGCAGCCCAGAGTGGGGACTGCAGAGCTGCCCCTTGTGTGCCTCCTTCCAGGCTTGAGATTGGGGCTGACCGAGGCGGGGCACCCTCCTCCTGTGTCTGAAGGGGTCACAAGGTGATGGTTTTGGCTGCAGGTGATGGGAGATGAGAGTGATGAGAGAGCTGCCTTGCAGAAAAATTGTAATAAGTGATTGAGTTTGATCTCAGTTGAACTAAAACAAGCTAATAAAACCCCTAACCCCACACAGCACAACGCAGCAGCCATGGTTTTATGCCTGCTGCTGTTTTCATAGCATTGTACGAGCGTGGAAAAGCTGCTTGTGCTCCCATGTGTGCTGAAGCACAGGGGCTGCCATGGATATGTGGGGGCCACAGCATCACCCCTCATTAGTGAAATCCCTGCCAAACACAAACACTCCCCGTCACTTCAGCTAACACTCCCCTCCTGAGAAACAGCTGATCTTTGCATGCTTCAGCCTTTCCCAACACATCCTGGTTCACAAGTTCAGTCGCTTCAAAGTTGCATCTGATCATTAACCCTGAAAGATCAGAGATTACCGAAGAGTTCAAACTGCGTGTTTGAGATGGCTGAGAGTCACAAAGTTCAGGCACAAATCTGTGCCCAGACCCTGACACAGTCTTCCCAGCATTCGAGAGACAGATTCAGACCAAGGGTTTTGGTTCAGCTGGGTGATGCCTGACCATTGTGTAGGTTTGTGTCTTCATTTCTTGTTAAAGCCACTTTCATGCAGCTGCTATTTCAAAAGTGACCATGAGTTTTGGGTGCTTCTGGCCTTGCAGTCTGTGTTGAACGTGGCTGGGCTTACAGCTCCCAGGGCCTTCAGCCAGAGAGATGAGAGAGTCCATGTAAAAGTCCTGCAAGTCAGTTCTTCATTTTAGCCAGAGATTTTGCTAGCAAATGACTCTTTTCTTGGGCATTTTGACTCTCACTTTTACTGCTGATAAAGATAGGTACAGAAGAAAGGGCTGTTTGACCATGCTATACATAAAAACAACAGCAGAGGACAGAAGCTCCATCTATCATGGATAGTTTTCTTTCCAGTTTGTTATTATTTCCCTGAGAGAGTTTTTTGGTATCACAGCACCACAGGGAAACTCAGGTTGGAAGATGCCCCCTGAGGCTCCTCCCTCTTGCTCAGCGTCAGTCCAGCTCCATCATACTGTTTTCTGTGGCCAACAAGCCCCTTGAGCCTGGACAGTGTGAACCATGGCACTGCGGTAGTGATTTCAGAGGATCTGAACAAGTGCTGAGTAGCAAAGACATTGGTATTCTCCTTGATGGGATTTATTCTTAATTCAACTCATTAGCCTTCATGGTAGAAGACTGATGGTGCCAAAGGATTAATTTAAATCTAAATTCCTTAGGTACCACCTCAAAGGACAGGAGGTGAAGGTCATGTAGTGAAGGAGGCCCATGAATACAGCCCCATCCTGCTGCAGGTACAGGTTCAGCCCCAGAATCCCCCAGGACAAAACCAGTAAAGGGCCAGACCCTTGGAGCCCCACAGGTGCTGACGCTCCTGAAGTCAGTAAGGGGTCTGCTCTGGGCAGAGTGGAGACCTCATCTCACCCTTCAGGAGAAACTTCCAAATCAGACAGTCTGATGCGCCGTGCTGGAGGGACTGAGCCTGGCCAGCACCCGGAGGGCAGCAGGCTGCCAGCCAGCCTGTGGAGCACGGGAGTGTGGTGGCTGGCCTCTCACCGCACCACAGAAAGCACAACGGGGGTAGCTCCGGTTCATCTTTTGTCTTTCAGGTCCTAAAATTGTTCCACATTGCCTGGCATGTTTGCAGCACTGAAAACCAGATGTTGCCAAATTTCCAGTGGTTGTTCTTGGTGCTTTACGCTGTTGCTTTAACAGAAGTATGTGTGTCATGCCTCTTGCAAAAACAGAGAGGATTTACTCCCTTAGCAAGGGTCAGCTCTGTTTTTGGCTGCCTTCCTCTCTGCAGAGATGTCTATCTAGCTCAGAAATGTTGCTGTCAGCTTCCCATGAGCATGAATTCAGTAGCACCCTCCATAGCAACACACAGACCACTCCCAGCCATTTGCTGCCTGGTCACTGAGCAGTTGCTTGGTTTGTGCCTGCAAAAATACTTTTTGCCAGTAAAATCACTTTTTTTTTTGGACACTAAAGCCAGGGTTTATTTACCAGTTCTGTGCTTCCTACCTGGCTGCAAGAGCAGTACTGTAAAGGCTGGGAGCAAATCTCTCCTGTGCTGTTCAGCCAAACCCCTCTGCCATCAGCAGGGAGGGAGGCAGGCAGTGCAGCGCTGATGGCACTGCTGCACGCAGGGGTAGGATGACATCTTTCTGACTACAGTTTAGCAGAGTTTTTGCCCTGTCTTGGTTTCATATATACTTGATGTTAACAGAAGCCCTCAAACCAGTCCCACAGATGCAAGCTGTGCTCCCTCCAGCACCCTGCCTTTCTGTGGCAAATACATTTTTTGTAGTTCAGGGTGTGGAATAGAAAGAAAGCTGGGAAGGAGCACAGCATTTAAAAAAAGCTAACAGAGCACAGCAGAAAAAGTGTACTAAGTTACCTGTGCTGTCATGCAGCAGTGTTGGCACAATGGCCAAGCTAAGGCCTCTAGCAGTCTCTAACACATCTGAAGAAACGGTGCCGACCCACACAGACCCAGGCTTGCCAACGGCTGCTGCCAGCAGCTGCTGCGCAAATTGGCTTAAGTCGTAATGAGCGTGGCTCACAGTCTTACGTACATCTTCATGCTGAGTGCCCCATCACCCAGCTTCAAACCAGGAAAAATAAGCAAAATTCTAGTAGCAGTTTTCTTAGCATTGATTCTTTTTTCATATTTACTGGAAAAATAAAGCGGTGCATTAATAACCGTCTTCTCAAAAATATAGCAAAACAGTATAAGGAGAAGGCATGGGTTTTCAGTGAGAGCTTAGTTCTGGTGGGCCAATCACTGAAACTGAAATTTAGTTTCCATAATGAATTGTAAGCACAAATCCCAGTAGGGAAACAGCATGCTACATGTTCGCAAGCATGATGCTTCAGGCTGCCTTTTTGCTTTATTTTAAAAGCCCTAGAGAAAAGTGACAGCTACCTTTGGATCAGAGACCAGATGTGCACTGCTGTATACTGGGATGCTAATCAGTCCAGGCTGTGAAGTGGGAAATCCACTGTATTCCCTTGATTTGGCAAGGCAATCGTGGCCACAACCACCCTGTGGGGCTCTGCAGTGCTTGCACTCACACGAGCTGGAAGCTTGGGAGAAAAGCGTCAGTAGTGCAAAGGCAGATTTATGTTGACTCAGGGTTTTGGGACTCACTTTCCTTTGCAAGAGCCCGGGGTTAAGCATTGCCATTGAGATCCTAAAAGAACAATCACTGGTAGGAAAAGAGCTGCGTACCGCTGCCCAGGTCACTGCTTACAGACTGCCCGTGCACTGAGCTTCACTTCGTGTGTGTGTGCATATGCATACATACAAAATATACATACATATGTAAGTACCTAAATTATCCACACATATGTCTATATATACATACACATATACATATATAACATGTCTATATGTATAAGCATATATATATATGTATATGTATATATAATCTATTCTACATGTGTATAGAATGTATAGAATATGTGTATATACACACATATATACGTACATATATACGTTTATATACATTGTATATGTATATGTGTATTACATACACATACATGTATATAGACACCTTGTATATGTATATATCTTATATACGTTACATATACATGTATATATACTATATATGTATATATACATACATATGTATATAAAATACATACAAATACAAGGTGTCTATATACATATATGTGTATATATGTGTATGTAATAGATATGTGTATACATACACATATATACACATATATAATGTATATATACACACATATAATATACACATACACATATAATCTATATATACACATATATGGTTTACCCTGAGCAAAAGGAGCTCTCTGGACCTCACTCTACTGTGCCACCCTTCACACAATCATACTGTACACAAACACCTCCTATTTAAGCTCCCCAAAGCCTCCCATGTACTTATAAGAGCCATTAATCTAAATTTAGGAAACTGCTGCCCCCCAGGTACATAGATGCACCTGAAGGTACACTCGAGGCTCGAGTGCAACCTCCACAGCATGGCTGCTAAGGTTGTCTCAGTCCTGGGAGGTCTGAAACACTCTCCGACAACTTTGTAGAGCTATCACTTTGTTTTGGTTTTTTTTGTGGTTTGTTTGTTTGTTTTTTAGCTGTGTATGACTTTATTTAATAACTTTTGGGGTTCAGAAGCACCTGTACTACAGACAACTATTGATTTCCAAAAGGGAAGCGACTGATGAATTGCTGCAGGTCCAGCTCTAGAAGATGCCTAAGTGCTGCTTGACCCAGTGTTCTCCATGGGCTGCAGAAGTGACTCTCCCAGCAGAAGTGAGGGCAGTGGAGACAAAGATGAATGGCTTATTTCCCCTGTAATGCACCAGAGAAACAGGCTTTTATGAGCACAGACCAAGAGGGAAAGGGCGGCAGTCACTTTCGAAGGTCACACATAACATTTCTCTATGGCAAGTTTGCCATCCGTGACTGACAAATGCAGGATGGATCAAATGTCTTCCAACAGACCTGGATTAAAAATGAAGTCATGTTACTTGGAAAACTGACAGTCCCACTAGCAATAATAGAGGCTGCTGACAGTTCTGGCTTCACAATAAAAAGCATCTTCCCACATTGTCAAAAGAGCTTCTCTGGAATGGGTATAAATAAGGCATTATTTGAATGGAAATGTTAATGGCAAAGAGATATAAATTATACTGGTCTGCTGTAAAAACACACTGTGGCTGAAAAATGCATTCTTGTTTCTTATATATACAAAAATATATGTGTGTGTGTGTAAACAAGATATGCATATCTATACATATCTATATATTTATATAGAATTCTATGCATGTGTGGTACACATCAGTAGCTAAAAATACTTAGTAGTCAGTCCTTCCCTAAGAGCAAATGGTTGGTGTGATGCACTGAAAGCTGTTGTACAGGATTTGACTAAATATCTTTCCCATACATAAAGGTTGTATCGTAGCAATCATTGTTTTCTGCTCACAAGACACTATTTCCAAGCCAGTGGTCACTAGCTGTATTATTGGCCACTGCCATGGCTCCTGATGCAGTACTGAGCTGGATGAGAAGCACAGTGGCTTTGATCAACCACAATCTTGACGAAGCTGGCCACGGAGAAGAGGCATTGCAAACAAGGGCTCACCCTCTGATGGCACACTCTGTGGTGAAGGAAATATTTGGCTTAAGAGCCTGAAGTGTTCAGATGGCCTCACTGGGATGGCAAGCTGTGCCTGGCTGCTGACCCAGCTTCTGGCCACAGCTTAGAAGAGTCCACAGCCTGAGGCCATGCTGCAAACCCTGAGCTGGAGGCAGTCAGCATGCTCTTTTACTATGTCAAATGGACGTATAAATACATATATATATACACACACACATATATATACATGCACATATATGCACACTCATCCCTTCATGAATGTGGGGATGAAGGAGATACCCAGCTTTCAGTGTTCAAAAGAACTCATGGCTGAAGGAGGTATCGGCATCAATGCCAATATAGGGTTATATAAAAGTAAAGCATTTTATATAAGCCTATTTTATCTGTGAATCATTTATATTTAGAACATCTATTTCTACTGGAAACGCTAAAACTGCATTACATAAGAGCTTGTTTAAATCCTTTGGCTTAAGGTTTGGGCAGGGGGAGGGGATGGTTCAGGCACGGTGCACTCGGGCTGTGTTTTATAATCAGAGCCTCACCACGCTGCCGAAAGCTGGTCTTGAAATCCTTTTTACTTTCACTCCACACTGCCCTGACAATAGCAGAATACTTTGCTGGAGGAAATATTCCTCTCCCTCAGTGCTGCCTTCATGTTTGGAAATGTTCTCTTGCAATGCTGTGGATGTGTTGCCGATGGAGCAGAGGTGGCAGCTCTGCACTGCCTGGCCAACTTCCTAACGTCCAGGAATGCCACTGACAGCACCCAAGTGACTGCGGTCACGTTCTCAGAAAAATTAAAAATAAGCATTAACTGGAACCAATTATTTAACAATATAAAATTACTCACCTCAGCATTCATATAACAATATTTTCTAATGAATCAATTATTCCCCAAGCCTTCCCCAAGGGCAAGGCAGGAACGGTGGCGATGATGGTCATAAAATACATGTACAACTGCAGCAGAGGCAGTTGAAGCACTTTGGATGGACAGCCACCTGACTGCCGAAGTCGGCTCTTGGGCCAGCTCACACTGCTGTGCCACGGCCCTGAGAAGGTTTGCTTCCCATCATATACCATAACAAACTGCTTTACTGCAGGGCTGGGATAAGACTGTACCACACCATGCTGTCAGGACACGGATGCACGTGTTGGATGCTGGCCCCACCTCAGTTTCCAGGTGTGAGGAACTCCAAAGCCAGAGAAGTGGAAGATCCCAACTCGCAGTGATGATGTCATCCCCAAGACCTCTCTGCTGGCCTGAGTCATGAGTGCTGCCATGGTACATGGCATAATTTCAGCAGGAACAGGCTTCTTCCCTCCCTTCCAGTTGATCTGGACCAAGCCTTATGTCTCTTTTTCCCTGTCCATGTTGTCCCCGAAAGCAAGGTCAGGGATCACTCTGGTGTTGCAGCCCTCAGCCAAGGAGAAGAGCGGGAGCAGCAGCTGTGAGCAGCAGGGCCCGCAGAGGCACAGGAATGCCACGAGGAACAGGGAAAGTGGCCTGCATAAACACTGCCACAACAGCACCAAGTCGCTCTGCTGGGGCAGCAAGCTGTGCATCCTGGGCCATGCTCCCCAGCACGCTGCTTTCCCTTCGGCTGGGTGAGGGAACCCCCAAACCCCGGTGGTGAGAGCCTGGGGGAGGGATTTCCTGCAGGCCTGGTAGGGGATGCTGAGCAGAGATGTGGTCACTGCTGCACCCTCCAGCATCACCCCCATGGCACTGCCCCAGCCTCACAGTATGTGTCCCTGCAAGCCCCCCTCCTCTGCTGCTGCAACCCAGCACAGCTCGGGATCCTCACGCGCCTTTCCAAGGCGGCAGGACCGGAGCGCTGTCTCCAGGCGGGATGTGCTGCTGCTGCCCAATGGCACCGCTCCCTGGCTCCCGCAAACTTTCCTCTCCAAAGGCACAGCGCTGAGCTCTCCCACCACTTTCTCATCGACGCTACATTTAATCACCTCTGCTGCTCCAATTCTCCCTGCAACTGCTCCATATTCAGATGACATGGTTCATTAGTGTCTATAAATGGCCAGGGCATTGCATAGCTTTCAGGGACAAAGTAAGAACTAAAGCTGTAAATTACTTTTTCTCCTTACCTTAAGGCTTCTTGTGAGTGACTCAAACTCCAGCTTCTTGGAGGAGGCCCATTTGTCCCACACCAGCCAGCACCCCGCTCCGTCAGGGCAAGGCTTAACGGCTCCATCTTCCATTTTCCCTGCTGTAAAGTGGAGAAGACAACACACACATTTGTTAGGGGTGCAAGGGGAAAGCAATTAGTACTTGAGCCTGTTGCAAAGCCTTTTGAGACTTCCCTTCCCTTCACCGGGAAGTAAGGGGCTTAAACTATTTGAAAGTGATCTCATTCCCAAATTTCCATGAGCTCAGCTGGATGGGCAATGGGGCTGGGGAGGTGAGTGGCAGTGAGATGGCAGTGGGGTGTCCTGACACCTGGAGGCAACATGCCCCACTGACAAATTACTCGAGGGCATGAGCAGTGAGGTCTCCAACTTGTATTTTCCAGCAGCTTTCTGAGTATTTTAAGGAGAAGGTGGCGAAGGACCAAGGTTGTCTGCCACCAACCTGCTGCCACTCTGTTCTTGCCATCGGTGTGCAGGGTGCTTGTGCTGGGGTGGCTGGTGCTTTCCCAGCCTCAGGCTGCCCGAGTCCGCCTGGTTGCTGGGCCACCATGGTCGCAGGGAGGGGGACTCGGTGCCAGGCGGCTGCCCTGCCTGCCTGCCCAGCTCCCCACTGCCACACATTGTTGCTCAAATAGCTTAAGCAAATTCTTCTCATACTTTGCTTGAGCCAGACGATGTAAATTGGATTAAAGAGGTGCCTGGAGAGATTTCGATTGCCAAACATTTAAAACTAACACGAACTGTTTTCTGGGCTGCCATAGGGGTGCCCTCACCTTTCTCCCCCCCCCTCCCCCCCCCCCCCCCCCCGCCGCAGTGTGCTGGGGGTCCCCAGCTCCAGCTCCGGCTCTTGTGTGACACATTCTGCAGATGCCAAAATTCATGTCAAATCCTGCAACAGTGAAGCAGTTCAGCTTAAAAATATATCTTCTCTTTTCTGCTTGGGAAAAAATTGTACTGGGGCTGATTGGTAAAGGTGCTGGATATCGCCTGCTCTGGGGAAGAGCCTAAGCTCCCAGGGCAGGCAGGCTGCTAACTCCAGCTAGTTATTTCACTTTAAACAGTCCACCACCTTCTGTTGTTTCTCATATGTCATAGAAGTCAGGTGATATAGTCTGTGGTGTTCACAGATGAGCATAGCATTTTGACTCTGTTATGTACCTGGAGAGCAAATCTGTCTCACTGAGCAAGGAAGGAGAGAAATGGAGGCTATAGGAAATACTAGTCATGCTGGCATCCTGAGGCCCACAGTCGTCCACAACGCTGATGAGAAAAGTAACTGGCCGATACGTCAAGGAAAGGCAGTGGAGCCCAGCATCAGTACTGCGGGACCTGCAGGGCGCCTGGCAGAGCCTGGGGCAGCACACCACGTACTGAGCTTTCCTTCCTCTGCTGAGAGGTCACAGGGATTAGACTAACGCCTCTTGAGCTGTAACGTGCAACTGGGAGAAGACCAGATGACCAAGAATTGCTCTGGGTAACCACAGCCCAGCTGATTAAACCTGATGATACAGTTTTCACTCAAGGACTGTTTTGCATCCCTCCGACTCTGCACTGCATTGACAACCATTGGTGACTTGCAGTGTACACAGCAGATTGAATTTGACCATGCATAGTAAATAAGTGGAGAGCAGTTCACTCATGGAAAATAGTAATGTTTATTTTACCTTAAAGAATAATCCAGTTCGGTTTAGCCTCACAGATTTCAGTATGCATTTTCTAATGGCTCAAGAACTCATAAATTACAGGGTTAAGGTTGACTTCATGCTTGCTTCAAACATGGTCTACAAGTGATGGAGACTGGGACTTCACAATGTAAAGCCCTCTTGTGAGCCCACTATGGCATCCCATGCTGGAAACAGCCTCTGGCACCCAAACTCTGCCTGCTTACAAAGGACCAGAAACACCTCAGTGATGCAAGGGATGCGATGAGCTGGCTGAGCACCAGTCAGCAACCCACTGCCAGCTGCTGCAAAAACCTCTGACTGGTCACAAGCTGGCTACTGGCCATGGGACCCACTACCTCTGCCATAAATCCACACCGGTAACTGCTGCTGTCAGCCCCTGAAAGGAAGAGTCAATTAGGAAGAGAAAAACAGTTTGGTTTTTATTTTGTTTCAGGCTGGAAGGAAGCCATGGATCACAGCTCGGAGAGCAGGCTGTGATCAGCTGAGAGAAATACAGCTGCCTAGTGACAGCCGAGCTGTGAAATAGAGCTTCGTTTCACTGCTTGGCAGTGCCTGTGAGGTTGTATCAGTTAAATAAATATGATGCCAGGCTGATGTGTTGCAAGGAATGGTTTATGACCTTCATCCAATGAAAAAGAGAGCAGGGAGGCGTTGCGAGAAAGTGAGTGAACACATTTGTGTAAACAGCCATGATCAGTCATGTTTTGGGGAACACAAGAAGCAGCCTTGCTGCCAGCAGAGCCCCGCTGCCTCTGCCTTCGGGCTTTGCTGTGGGCCTACAAACATGTGAGAACTGGGTGTTTCCCCAAAAACAGCCCCTGTGTGAGAGCCTCAATGCTCCTGGCAGCCCTCTGCAGACAGACAGGCAGACAGCCCTTTGCAGACAGACAGCCCTGCAGCCCCAGTCCAGTACCACCTTTCCAACATCCTGTTTTCACCAGCGTTATTTTAATCTCTCTGTTTCCCATTATATTTTTCCTCCTGCCCATGCCAACGCAGGCCGCAATTCCTGGCAGGCAGGGTGGAAATCTCCTCCCTGGGCTGCGCCAGTGTTCTGGAGGATGAGCTGGACTCTCCCATGGTCACATCCCAGGTCCTCTGCACTGCCAGCATTGCTGCCTCCCCTGGCCCCAAACTTCCATCATGGCCAACCACCCACTTCACATCAAGCCATGAGTTCACTCAGCCACTAAATCACTCAAGCAATTCTGTGCTTCCGTATTTTGCACCATGATGGCTGAAGAACTAAAAAACCTGCTTCACTGCTGACATAATTATGCTTTTATCAGGACAAGAGAAACAATGTGAGGTACTGATTAACTATCCAAGAGCCACACAGGTATGGGCAGCCAGACTCTGTCATGTTCTTCCTTGCTAGCAGTGAATATCTGGCAGCTGCAAACTGAGCTGCTCGGTGATGAGTAAGAGTCCTAAGCCAGTCATGGTGAGATGTTGTACTTTGTCTTGCTGGAAATCCATGCTGTACTCTAGGTGATGCACTTAGAAATACAGATGCAAGTGCCAGCAATGCCCAAGGGACATTTCTGCCCCCTCGGCACTCTGCTTGCTTTACAGACTGGCACCTTGTTGCTTCACAGGGCTAAGTCTGGTGTAAAATTGGGACACTCAAATGGCTGAGGGTCTCTCTGCATAAAGCAAGTAAAAAGAAAATAAAGAACAATGGAAGATCAGTAAAATATCATGTGTAGGGGTCAAAAAGATAATTTAATATGTAGATCATTCAGTATGTGTCAACATCAAATTTGCTAAGACTGTGCAGTATTAGAAAAAATTCTGAGGCAGACAAAACACAAAATAATAACCAAATCCATCTGCTTTCTTAATCATAGGCTTTAAAAATGTCTCTGCTAGTTCTCCAGTTATTTCAAGAGCTGTACTGGTTAAATCTATATCCAAATACAGAATTCACAATAAATTTGTCATTCAGGTCTGTGGCTTTAAATGATTAAAAATTATAAAATTCAAGGAAGGCATTAATTGGAAACGTTGTCTCACTACAGCCTCTAGCACTGAAGATTTAAGCTCTAATCCAGTTTGAACAGCATGCCCAAGAATGAGAAAGTGTCCTTTTATTGCCAGAGTCTGGGTTTGGAGCATCCATAGCTACCACAAGCTAAGTGTCTAGGGATCAACCATCTTGTAAAGCAGAAACTCTGCCCTGGCTACACTTACGGTGTGGAGACACCTTTTGGGGAAGATGTGGAGACGACACACAAAAAAAGACTAGATTTCTACTTACCTCACACCAGCCATGGAATTAGTGTGGCAAAGAAGCCTCCACGCCACACAGCAGCAGAGCCCTGGAGTATGGCTTGAGAAACATGGCAAAATTCAGATTTTAAGGAAAGCCTGTATTTTATTAGGTCTCACATCTATTCTGAGAGTGGCCAGTAATCTTTGACCAAGCAGGCAGGAGATCACCCACATGCCTTGGACTGTACCCAGTCACAAACAATTGCTAGAATATAAGTCTAAATAAGAAGTTACAAGAAATTTGGAAAAATAAAAAATGTAAGCAGAGGCACAAGTAGGCAGGTCATCACAGCCCAGAACCTTCATTTTATCAAAGAAGGAGCAAAAGCCAGGGAGGGTGAACAGGTTGTGAAAGGCAATGGTATTGCTGGCTCTGAAGCGGGACAAGTCATAAGTTCCCTGTCCTGCATCCAACTGCAAAAAACACTTTCGTATTTCACACCACTCACAACATCCAGGTCGGGTGACATAAAGGTTAAAAGTAATTTTGGCTGCAGTAGACCAGCACACAGATTACAAGAGGATTTTCTTACCAGAGTTCACTACAGAAGGGCTGCTTTGCAGTCAGGATGCGACAGACAGATTCCAGAGCAAAGCCAATGACACTATGCAATGGCTGCTGCCAGCTATTGACACAGCTATTTGCAGAGCGTGGCTGTACCCAGCTATCACCATGTCCATATCAGCTACAGGGGCAGGGCTCCCTCCCGACATGGTCTGGTGCATGCAAATCACCTGATCAGCCATGTAAATTCTCAGCTGAAAGAAGTCATTGAACTTTTCAGCAGTCAGTATTTTAAGGAGTTGTCAAATAGCACTCGGAGTAAGCAGATAACCATTTTAAATATAGAGATACTGGAATGCAGGCCCAAGAGCGCTCGGTGCTGGCGGTGATCTGGATTATTTGCTTGTTACTAAATACCCCACAGCGTTACTTCCCGGGTTGTTCAGCTCAAGCCTGATACAAATAGGGGCAGGACAACAAACAAGAATTTGCAGGATTTTGTAAGCACTGAAATAATTCAAGGAATAAGGAATGAATTGGTTCAGGGTTGCTCTTGCTCAGGATTGCATCTTTGAAAGAATGATGACAGTGTACTGTTTAATTACATGTAAAACCTAACTGAAGGCTTGACAAGTGCTTCCAAATCTCAGCAACAGAAAAGCAACACGAGTATAAATAAAGGGACGATGACTTGTGAGCCTTCAGATTTAGTTCAAGGAAAAAAATAGCAAAAATAGCTCCAGAGCAACATTAGTTCCATAGGGAAGAAAAACTCTGCAGGAGGAAGCATCCACCCTGTAAAAAAAAGCATTAAAAACCTGTCTGTAAACTAACGCCTCCAGGCAATAAGCCACACCAAAGTCAGAACTCAGCAAGGCTTTAAATGCTACCAGGCACACTTCTGAGAACTTCTATAGCACAGAGAAAGCGACAGTAAGGTAGGAGGAAAACAACGTAAATCAAGGCATACAAATTTAGCTGTAGGCAGCAAACTCATTGCTGCATATACATGCTGTCTTGCTGACCAGGGTGGAGAAGATGCAGTAGCAGGGACAGCCCAGCTGCCCCAGTTCCCAACTGGTTTGCAGAACCTGATGTCCAGTCTACAGCCCCAGCAGACCAGCTGCGCTCAAGGCAGAGACTAGCTAAGATACCCTACTTGTGCTGTAATCACAGCACTATCAGCAGCATGGGCAAAGCCTTATATAAATAGCTGAGATTATATATAGCAACTCTTATTTAATTAAAATTAGACACAATTGTGAGGAAGTTAACTGACCATGACCGAGAACTCCTGATCAGAACAGTGTTCAGCATTGTGCCAGTCTGCAAGTATTAGATTTCATGTGATGACAGTTCATGTAACATGCTCTGTCCTGGTCTGTTCAGTAAGGGTAAACATCATCTCTTTTTAGCTCTTGTTAGATATACTTCAAAAGGCTGCCTTTTAACCAAAGACCACATAGAGAAGAAAAGGTATTTTAAAAATATGGTTAGCATCCTCATTTCTTATTTGCTTTTTTGTTAAATAAGTGTTCCAGTTTACTTGGCGAGCACCTTGGCATGAAACAGTGGTCCCTTTATCTGTTTTATAATTTAAGCCTCTTCCATCATTTGTTTTTAAAGACAATTCAGCTGCTAGGTCACAGGCAAAGGGCTATACATGCACTCTACTGGATTTAGACTCAACACTTAAAAACACTCTCCTTCCTTCTGGAGTGTGAAATGTTCCCTTTCTACCACTACAGGCTTCTTAAGTACTGTCAAGGTTCATTGCTGTTCTTAAAAAACAAAACAAAACTTGTTCAGCACAAGATATGTTTTTAAGCTGAATTTTGTTTCCAGCTTCTAAGCTCTGCCCACTCACTGCTTTCATGCAAACTCAGGAAAAACTACCACATCACTTCAAAACAGTCCCTTGCCCAGGAGAAAGGACAACCAGCCATTTCCTCCTGCCTACAGCCATACACAAGAACGGATGCAGTGATGTAAACATTCACACACCGTGCCCAAGGACATACACTGCGTCCCATCTCCCCATGTGACCATTTTTAGCCACGCTTGTTTTGGGCAAGTGGCAGTTCCGCTACCTGCCAGAGGAGCCTGGGAGGAGGGATGGAAAAATTTAGAGGAACTAAGACACTGTCACGGAAAAAGTTGTAGGAGTTTGCCAAAAAATGTAGCTTTATTATACAGCTAATGAGCTCCCTCAGGAATGGTTCTGATGGGAGGAACTGGAAAAGAAGTACATAATGTTCTTAGGGCTTGCTGCAACAGAGACCTAATCTGTGCATTTTGGAGCATCCCATAGGAGTTACCTGGTCCTGCTCTCGAGATCTCCTTGTGAAAGCACTCCAGGCAGGCTCTTGACTGCATGATCACCTTCGCTCCAGGTTGCCAGCGACATGAAGGTGCTCACATGTGCTCGCAGCAGCTTTTCCACTTTAATACTATTTTGTCTAAAAAGTTCATAAAACAGTAATGCTCACTTATACACTGGAAGTCAACTGTATTTTCAACAAAAATGGTTGTTGACACTACTGTACACTTACACGCTTTCATAGCCATACCATTACACAAGATTTCCTTAAATACAGGCTGTAGGCACTGGGGCAGAAGTACATTTCTGGAGCCTCCTTCCAGGGCGCTCCATCCCCAGCAGCAGCACTTCTGCAAGGCAATTTCTCATACTCCCTTGGGCACTTCGTATTTGGGAGTGCAGGCAAGCAGGCCTGCCTTCACAACACAGCCAGCTGCATTACAGCAGCACCTCTTCATCTTTCATTGTACAAAGCATCAAAAACCAACAGTCATTTTTTTTGCTGGCCATGTTTTTATTTGTTTTTTTTTGTTTTGTTTTGTTTTAAACAGGGGAGCCAATGATACATCCAGTATTTCAAAAAAATCAGAAGGTAAAACAAATTTTCAGAAGACTGAGATGCTACATGCTATATTTAACCTAATTTTACTCATGCTTGCTTTTGAGGGGGTTGGGAGTGGGACAGGAATCATTCAGTAAAAACATACAGCAAAAACTAAATGTCTCACCATATAGAACTTTAACCTACAGTAATGTTGTACCTTAATAATTTCCATGCACACAACTAACATTACAAAATTTTTAAAAATGAACACAATTAAGACTTCTAGGAGCATTTGATAATAAAGCAATTCCTAATTTCTTCTGTAGAGATCAAGCACCTCCAATTACAAATTCCTATACACAGTGAGTGCTTTACTTGAAATGAAAACTAAAAAATAAAAATAAAAAAAATGTATTGGATAGCCTCAGAATAAGCCGATGTTAATATATATCCAGCTATGTAGGCAATAAAACCATAGTGCTAAACAAAAACTTTTATCTGAAAAGTAACTCAAAAATTAAGTTGACTTTCTATAATTACAGAAATATACTTATTTGCTAAAATAAATAAAAGTGCTGCATATTAACACTTCACTATAAAGAATGCATACCAGAACATTTATAAATATTGAATGATTTTTCAATAAGAATAGCTACTACAATAATGCTGGCTAAATAGAAGTGCATAATGAGAAGCACTATGGGTGGTTAATGTTTTGCCACATACTGCTGTTACCTTGAGGTAGATAACACATGCGTACCAAATTCTGCATTCATTTCAGTTGCTGCTGGTATCATGTGTCTAAGAAATGTGTACAGTATGAAAAACTCTAAGATACGCATGAATGAAAAAATGGTTTGGGAAAAATAGATATTTTCATGCAATTATGTACAGTCTCACTGTGTAAATTTCAAGGCAAGGTTCTTTTTCTGCAAAACATGGACACTGTTTTACTGAGAGAATGTTGTTTATTTTTTTCTTGGTTTAGTGCATTTTTTGTTACCTCCTGCTTTTTGCATTATTTTGCTCTATTCTTTAATTTTGTGTGCAAACGACATGCCAGTTTAAAAACAAAGCTAACTCATGTATAGAAAGTAATTCTGGATTGTAAAAACAATGGTAAACAGAAAACTAATGAAATCCATACCAAAATTACACTGTCTGATTCAAGTAAAAAAATTACTTACACTAGTAATAAAAAAAGACAAACAAATCAGATGAATATAAAAGAAATGTCTGCTGAGTGTTTTAATTTAGATGTTTCAGAATGCTGCTGTACGTTTTGTGGGGAATTTGGGGAGATGATTTCATAGCAGAAGGCGTTAACGTGGCCTGTATCGATTTCAGTGGTGAACCAACAGGGCTGTGAAACTGAGGAATACCTATAGCCTCAAGCTGCTTGTTGAAGAGGAGTTCTCCACTGTTACTGAGAAAGCTCTCTTCTCTTTCCTTCTCCCCAAGCTTCCCCTCTTCTACTGGCTCAGGTTCTAGCGTTTCAGCATCTTCTTTCTTACTGAAAAATTTGTCCAAATAACTGGTGTAAGTATTTTCCTTTTCAACTTGTTCATCTTTCCTTACTTCGCAACAGAACTGGTCTATGAGGAAGCACTCCTCCCCACTACTCACAAACTGACTGTCCCAAGAAGTTTGGTACAGAGCTTCTAACTGTGCCAAATTAGCCATTCCTTTCTCCTGCTTCTCTCTGCTTACTGACTTCGATATTAATCCTTTCAACTCCATTTGAGACACTGAGCTATTCAAGTCATTTAATTTATCAACATCAGTAGACTCGTGTTGTAAACTAAGCTGAATGGTTTCTGCTATAAATGAATCAAAGTCAAATCCTTGATTCTTCTCCCTTTCTTTTTCAACAAGTTGCTGTGATGCTTCCTCAAGCGCTATCTGAGCTTTCACCAACCCATTCTTTTCACATTTAGACTTGCCTTTCTTATCAGACTTTTCTTTGCTCTGTTCCTTCCAGTTTGAAAGATCTATAATAAGCTTGGGCTCATAGTAATGGTTAACTTCACTGTCTCGCCAAACTAAATTATCTAGGTATGAAGATGACCTCATTTTGTAATTGCAAGTGTGACTACATTCCAGATCACAATACTTGTTTTCATGGTGATCTGAGTACTGCCAGCAAGGCTCAGTAGAGAAGTGGGTGTCAAAGGCAGGATCCTCCAGATACTTCTCACGATCTCCATCCAAATATTTGCGAGGATCTACTTGCACTTCTTCCTCATCAGTAACATCAGAAAGAGCCCTTGGATCACGCTGAACTTCATCAGCTTCATAGTTATTATGAATAGGCCAGTCATGGTCTGAAAACTGACTTTCATGGTATCTGTAAAACAATTTCCTAAGTGTTAGCAGCTAAAAACAGTTTTCTAGCTCCCAAGACAGAGACAGTCAAGTTCAGAAATTCCTTTACAATATAATGACAGTTCAACACAGATAAAAGTTTTTCCTCAGTCCAATCAGGTATCTTTTCCAGGTTTTTAACTGAATCCAGCATAAAGCAGTCCTCATAGGCACATCTGAAGCATTTTAGTCCAGAATTATGTCCAATAGCTCACTCCACTTAAAGAACTCTTTCTTCAAGTGTGTTTGACTGACTTTAAACAACTACTATAATTCTCTTACTATTACATGTGCTAAGCATTGGACAAGACGATCCATACCTAAAACTCTCTTAAAGTTTATTTTTAGATAAATATTTTGGGGAAGAAGAGTAATGGAGATATTAACTTCAGATTCTTGCATTCCTGAGTGCATCTCAGGAATGCGTCAGCATATCCAAGTCAGTCTCTTCACATGAGTGAGCAACTAAGGTGTATTGAGTTCTGTCCAGGGGCGGATCAGGAGCGAGTTGAGAGCTTGTGGGTGTGAATTAAGGGTCAGGCTGGCACAGGTGATACTGTTGTGGGTGTCTATTACAGGCCACTGGATCAGGATGAGGAGGTTGATGAGGACTTCTACAGGCAGCTGATAGCGGTCTCACAAATGCAGGCCCTGGTTGTCATGGGGGATTTCAACTACCCTGATATTTGCTGGGAGGCCTACTCAGCCAGCCATCCACAGTCCAGGAGGTTCCTTCAGTGCATTGATGATAACTTCCTGATGCAAATGGTGGATGAGCCAACTAGGAGAGGAGCGCTGCTGGATCTTATTCTCACAAACAAGGAGGGTCTGGTTGAAGTGCTGAAGGTTGGGGGTAGCCTTGGTTGCAGTGACCATGAGATGGTGGAGTTCAGGATCTCGTGTGGCAGGAACAGAACACCTAGCAGAACCACAACCCTGGACTTCAGTAGGGCCAACTTTGGCCTTTTCAAGCAATTGCTAGGGGAAATCCCATGGGACAGGGTACTTGAAGGTAAAGGGGCCCAAGATAGTTGGTTAGAGTTCAAGGACCTCTTCTTCTGAGCTCAAGATCAGTTCATCCCAACAGGTAGGATGTCAAGAAAGGGTGCTGGGAGACCTGCATGGTTAAACAGGGAACTGCTGGGCAAACTCAAGGGGAAAAAGAGAACGTAGAGATCATGGAAGGAGGGGCTGGCCACTTGGGAGGAACAGAAGTCTGTTGTCAGAGGATGCCGGGAGGCAACTAGGAAGTCCAAGGCCTCCTTGCAATTCAACCTTGCAAGAAAGGTCAAGGACAACAGAAAGGGCTTCTTCAAATACACTGCAGATAAAACTAACACCAGAGGCAATGTAGGCCCAGTGGTGAATGAGGTGGGTGCCCTGGTGACAGAGGATAAAAAGAAGGCAGCGTTACTGAATGCCTACTTTGCCTCTGTCTATACTGCTGGAGGCTGTCCTGAGGAGCCCAGGACCCCTGAGGCTTCAGAGGAAGTCAGGATAGAGAAGGAGTTTGTCCTGGTTGATAAGGACTGGGTTAGGGATCAGTTAAGCACCCCAGACATCCATAAATCCATGGGTCCTGATGGGATGCACCACCCAGGTGCTGAGGGAGCTGGCAGATGTCATTGCTAGGCCACTCTCCATCATCTTTGTCAAGTCGTAGGGAACGGGAGAGGTGCCTGAGCACTGGAGGAAAGCAATTGTCACTCTGGTCTTCAAAAAGGGCAAGAAGGAAGACCCAGGTAACTATAGAACAGTCAGCCTCACCTCCATCCCTGGAAAGGGGGATGGAACAACTTATCCTTGGTGCTGTCTCTAGGCATATCAGGCAGAAGAGGGTCATTAGGGGCAGTCAGCATGGCTTCACCAAGGGGAAGTCATGCTTGACCAACCTGATAGCCTTTTATGAGGACATAACCTGGTGGACAGATGATGGTAAAGCAGTGGATGTGGTCTATCTTGATTTCAGTAAAGCATTTGACACAGTCTCCCACAGCATCCTCACAGCTAAACAGAGGAAGTGTGGTCTGGATGATCGGATAGTGAGGTGGATTGTGAACTGGCTGAAGGAAAGAAGCCAGAGAGTTGTGGTCAATGGGACAGAGTCTAGTTGGAGCCCTTTATCTAGTGGAGTCCCTCAGGGGTCAGTACTGGAACCAGGACTATTCAATATATCCATCAATGAATTGGATGAGGGAATAGAGTGCTCTGTCAGCAAGTTTGCTGATGACACAAAACTGGGAGGAGTGGCTGACACACCAGAAGGTTGTGCTGCCATTCAGAGAGACCTGGACAGGCTGGAGAGTCGGGCAGGGAGAAATTTAATGAAATATAACAAGGGCAAGTGTAGAGTCTTGCATCTGGGGAAGAACAACCCCATGTGCCAGTATAAGCTGGGGACTGACCTGTTGGAGAGCAGCGTAGGGGAAAGGGACCTTGGGGTCCTGATGGACAGCAGGATGCCCATGAGCCAGCAATGTGCCCTTGTGGCCAAGAAGGCCAATGGCAACCTGGGGTGTATCAGAAGGGGCGTGGTTAGGAGGTCAGGAGGTTCTCCTCCCTCTCTACTCTGCCCTGGTGAGGCCACATCTGGAATATTGTGTCCAGTTCTGGGCCCCCCAGTTCAAGAAGGACAGGGAACTGCTTGAGAGAGTCCAGCGTAGAGCCACAAAGATGATGGAGTGGAACACCTCCCTTATGAGGAAAGGCTGAGGGAGCTAGGTCTCTTCAGCTTGGAGGAGACTGAGGGGTGACCTTATTAATGTTTATAAATATGTAAAGGGTGAGTGTCATGAGGATGGAGCCAGGCTCTTCTCAGTGACTTCCAATGATAGGACAAGGGGCAATGGGTGCAAGCTGGAACATAGGAGGTTCCACGTAAATATGAGGAGGGACTTCTTCACAGTGAGGGTGACAGAACAGTGGCACAGGCTGCCCAGAGAGGCTGTGGAGTCTCCTTCTCTGGAGACATTCAAAGCCCGCCTGGATGCGTTCCTGTGTGACCTGATCTAGGTATTCCTGCTCTGGCAGGGGGATTGGACTAGATGATCTTTTGAGGTCCCTTCCAATCCCTAACATTCTGTGATTCTGTCAGTGGGTTTATAATTCACCATGCACAACCTATAAGGGAAAAGTTTATTCTCAGGTCAACTTAAAAAGAAGAAACAAACAAAAAAGGAAATTATGCCCGTGAAGCAACATTACTTCAAGCACACAACCATTCAGTTATCTTAAAAACCATAGTAAGTGATAAATTTACCTTTCCCAATTATAAATATGGCTGTGACTTTCATCCATCAGCAGAATATCATCAACCTCATCTTCAATGTGAAAAGGATGACTTGAAATAGGCTCATCCGTTGGAAAGGAATAAATGCTCATGTAAGGATGGGACAAAGCTTCTTCTGCTGTCAATCGATCCATGGGACTAAATGTCAAAATTTGCTCCAGAAAGTCCAGTGCTGTGGAGAAAAAATTATGAGTAAATAGGAAAAAAAATGACATTTCAGACATCTAGAATTTAAGATTAAGGTGCAGTGCTTTGCTCTAGAGGTGTGCATTTACTTAAAAGTAACTACCTGTGAAGTATCAACTACCAAGAGTATACAGCCCAATCTGCATTCTGCAGCCACAGGAAAACTAGAAGAGTAGAGGTCAAATCTAAGATCAACAATAATTTAACTTAAAGCAGGAAAAAATACTAAGAGACAGAATGCTTCAAGCTGAATCAGTATGAACCAACAGCTATAATCAAACTGCTGTCAGTTTGATTTGGGGACTTCCTTTTAAGAACATTTGAAAGACAGTTGTCTTCAACTGACTCCATTCCCTTATATTTATAAGGCCAGTGTCACAAAATAGAGCAACTCAGTCAGTCTTCCAGTGCAAACAGGTCCAGCAGAATTCACAATTCTACTCCAAAGATGACCAAGTAGCTATTTTTCATTACAGCAGAAGACAATTCTTCTTCAGAGAGCGCACAGATTTTTCTAACTGAAAAGTGCTTTTAACAATCACACATCACAATGCACTGTAATGTTGTGCACTATTCTATGATTTTGAAATACAAGAATTATTTTTTATCAATTACTTACCTTCAGGGCTGACGCCTGGAAGCAATTGAGTTAAAGGTTTGTGTGGCTCAGTCATATCGTTTCTAATGTAAACTGGAATTACATTGAGAAGCTCCTGACGGTCCTCCTCATGTACGACAGGAATTGATTCTAGAATCAACTGCATCTGTTCAAGTTCATGCGCACCTAAGCACCAAGAGAAAACACAAGCTGCTACTTCAGTTTCAAACACCTCTGATCCCTGTATATGAAAGACATGTCAAAATTTTGTGCTTTGAGCAGCTATTTTCAGTAGAAGACTATTACCTCTTACACCACAGGAAAGGCTGAAGTACTAAATCTGAATGATAATAAATCTAAGGAGCTCTCAAAAATGCTGTAGCACATTAAGAATTACAGAGCTGCAACACACAGATAAAGCAACCTAACCTTAGGCTTTTGTAAAGATGTTTTCACCACGGATGAGGCACTCTACAGCAACACTCCATCTTTTTGTTATATGCTACATACAGCAATCCTTCCCTTTCAACTGATTCACCTAATGAATTCAATATTTGACCTCACTTTGAATTGTATGTTCCTTATTAATAAAAACAGTAGTGGTTTAGTTCAGCAAGAGATCTTACAGGCCACAATCATTTGTATTAATATTCTACTCTGGAACCTTGTATTACCCTCAGGTGCAAGACAAAAATCACCTGCCAGTTAAGCAGTGCAATCTTGTTTAAAAAAAAAAGTACTGTATTATGATTTAAATTATAGTACACTTCTAGCACTATCTGAAGTTTCTCTGGGTAAAGAACTACAAGGGTCTATACAGCAGATGAATTTTGAATAATGAACAGCATTTACATTCAGTACCAGTGTAGTTGGAGTACCCAGAAATACAGCTTGTCTACCTCGATTTATTGTTCAGCTCCAAGAAGCATGTAGCACCCTAGGGATTCTACCAGCAGATGGAACTATATAAGATTATTTACATGCTGGTGTTTCACCAAGCAGCTCTGGGCAATCATCAGTAATACTGACACATGTGACATTAAATACAAACATAAGCGGGGCCAGAAAGAGACTGTATCATCTCAAAATCCACACGCTATCAGTTCACTCCAGTGGCTTGCACAGCAGTCCACACTGGACATCCTACCACACATCTGCCAGAGGTAAAGAAAAGCTGAGGTAAAGCCACTACAGAAAACATGACGGAGACCTACATTCCCCAACAGAATTTTTTTATTTGCTGAAATGAAAAAGCTGTTTTGTCCTCCTACTTTAGACTATTACAAATGACTTAAAATTAATCCATCAGATGTTACACTGCCTGTAATTTGCTGGAAAACAGATTCTCCTATATCATTATTTCATGTCTTATCCATCCTAAAATTAATCAGCTTTCTTCCCACTATGAATGAAATAAGCATTTAAAAATACTTATTACAGAAGTTGTTTGGAACAGCTGTTGAATTCCTCTGCCTCAACTTCCCTTCCCTCCCTCATCCCAAGTATTCGGCAATTTTAATCTGCATTGTTCCTTCCCAGTCCTGTCAGCTTTTCAGACAGCAGGATTCCTAGGGGATGGTTCAGGAGTAGACATGAAGTTGCAAATTAACCAAATCAAGCCCTCCAGACAGCTTTGCAAAATAATTTTATTCAGAGGACAGCCTCTCTCAGGATAGACTGTCGTATCTCCAATTATCTTCCCTTTCCAAATGCATGGAGTTAAGTAGTCCACTCTTTAGATCAGAAAACTATGGCAGTGGGACACATCCCCATGTAAAAATATTTTTGTAGGTATTTACATGATGCAATTGGGGCACTTTAGCAAGCCTACAAACTTAGGATTTTGGTTACTGAGTTATAAAAAAAAAAATAAATCTAACTCACGCAGATATTAGACCAATAAAAACCTTTGATAAATACTAATGTACCTCAAAAAAAAAAAAAAAAAAAAAAAGCGCCAAAATGCTAGCAGTTGCAATCAATTTATGCTGAATGCTGAAATCCACAGGCTTTCTCCCACTATGTCACTATTTTCCAGTACAAGTGCTTGATGCAACAAAAACCTAATAAATCTCTTACCAGTCGAGTAATTAATGCACTGAGAACATTACTCCAATAGTTAGTAACTCAAAGAGTTAGCAACTCACTGTGAGTTAAGAAAAGCCTCTTCACATATTAATTGCCAATTTCTAGAAAATAATGATTTCAAGGTGACAGTACTCCATTAATAGTACTTAATGGGAAAAAGCTCACAATTTCATTACCTTGACATACAAAGCTAAGAATTACTGCAGAGGTGTGCTTTTAGTCCACATGTGTATCTAAAGGAATGTGAACTTTGAAATGCAAGCTCAGTTCTTAGAGGTTTTATCTGTATTTTAGACCAGTAATTTAGACCATCAGTAGCAAATCCAAGAGGAGCTTGAATGAGACAGCTGCTGCTGAGGCCCCAGGGTGCACACAAAATAAGCATTTCAGGGGCTTACTCTAGATTAGCTCATCTGCTCCCATGGACTGAATGCCTATCAGCAGGCAGGGAACATTGGGTGATCTCCTACAGTGCAAATGACAGTTTCACTTTATCTAAAAAGACTCCAGTTTGTGCACTGAGCTAAATCAGCAAAGTGGTACAGGATGGCCATCAAGAGATTTGCTTCAAAAATTTGCTCCTGATCCTGATCAAAGCACTAATGTAGATGCACCCAATGAGACCAGAGCATTGCTTCCTATCTTACCAGGAACATTTGAAGGGTACATATTTCCTTAGTATGCCACACTAAATTTTAAATCTTAATGAGTCCTCCCTACACCACTGAAACAAAGGTGAAGTCAAAGCAGTCCGTGGATGACAAAAAAATTAGGAATAGGAGAAAAGAGGGCTACTCTCTCATAATTTAAATATAAAGCAGCAAGAAGTGATTAGGTTGACTACATTAAAAAAAAAAAAACACCTTTATTAGTATGACAGAGCATTCGTAATCCTCATATGCTTCCTGAATTCATCCGTTCACTAAAATACATGTATTTAGAACACTTCTTAGGCATCCAATAAATTTAGCTTAATTACAGATTTACCATATATGTGAATACTAAAATTGTGATATTTATCTAAATACCGTATGAGTAACAAAAATGGAAACATCTTCTGCTTTACAAATATATCAATTAATAGTTTGCTTATATAATTGCATAATAATATAGCATATCCTGATAGTCAATGACTATTGGTATTAGCCAATGACTATTGGCATTAGCCAATGACTATTGGCATTAGCCACAAGAAACAACCTTTCTTTAGGAAGATAATTAAGGAATATACACACACAGTTTTATTCTACCCACCTGCAAAGAGGGTTTTCCCAGTCAGCATTTCAGCAAAGATGCAACCTGCAGCCCACATGTCAATGGCTTTAGTGTAATTGTTAGGAGAAAGCAAGAGACGGGGCGATCTGTACCATTTAGTAACCAATCCTTCAGAAAGATGGCCCTAGTGAAATTAATTTAAAAGAAAGGAAAAAACTTAGATTTTTAAGAAGTACGTTTCTTTAATTACAAGATTTTTTTGTCTCCAGGTCCTAGGGATAGTACCATGTGCCCCCTACTAAGCTTTTCTACCTTTTAAAAAGGAACAGCATTATCTTTATAAGTGAACAGCAACAATATACAGGTATGACACTATTTATTAGTCAAATGAGGTACTGCAGCAAAACTTTCTTATTCCCAGGTGCCAAATAAATGCAGAGATAATAATGAACACTCCTGTGAAACATCATCTAAACCAGGAAGACAATATCTCTAAGTCAGTCCCAGGAAAGAGCCACATGTGCACACTATGAATGCACCACTTATCTAAGGCTTCTCTAGTTAATGCCTTGAAATGTTGCTCTTAATCTCAGGTTCTGAATTCACTGTTAAACACCTGCTTTTTCTGAACACATCTATTAAAAAAAAAGTGGTATTTTATGCTTGCAGTAGTCCTGTCTGAGACAAAACATGTCATTCAGAGATATGTTTTACTCTTTGCAAGCATTCCTGTATGATCTCTAACATGACATCCCACCTGCTAATGAGGCCTTCCACAGATTATCTACCTCTGTGAAAGGGAGGAAGACACTATTTTAAGAAGGTACGGTTGTCAGTGTGTCACTCAAATATTCCCACTCTTCACATACCTTATGGGAATAATGAGGATCCATGATTCGTGCAAGACCAAAGTCACCAATCTTCAGCACCAAGTCTTCAGTATTAATGAAAAGATTAGCTGGTTTGAGATCTCTATGCAGAACATTTGCAGAGTGAATATACTTGAGCCCACGTAGCAGCTGGTACATGAAAAGTCTGGCATGATCTTCCAGTAAAGGGCCTTGCTCTAGCAGATTAGCCAGATCTGTCTCCATGTATTCCTGGACAATGTAAACACAGTTCAATTCTGTAAGGGAGCCCACATCATCTGTTAACTGGCTTCCACTAGGACCAAGAATTTCAAATACTTTGACAATGTTATCGTGGTCAAGTCTTCTAATAATTTTGATCTCACGTAGAGCATGTTTAACACTCTGGGGATCTGTAAGGACAATTTTCTTGACAGCCACTCTTTTGTCACAGTCATTATCGACAGCAGAAAAAACTAAGCCATTTCCACCACAGCCCAGTGGTTTTAAGTCCATATACCGAGAGCCAAGATCAAAACCATGAATGTTCATGAGACTTTCAAATTTTTCTGCCATTTTAAAATTCTTTACGTTTCTTTTTCCTCAAACTACTAAGCTTCTGTAAACACGCGGAGACACTTCCACTGGTATCTGAAGGAAAGGTCTTACAGAAAGGGAGAAGAAACACTTGGCTTTGACTGCAAGATGGTTTCTTGACACTCTCATTTCATTATGAGCCAGCCAGGCCTGTTGTGTCCCCTTGAATTTAGAGCCCGTAAGCTCTAGAACTCAAACCGAGCATAAGATAGAAAGATTGCAGCATTCATAGTTCAAGAAAGGTGCAGCATTTCTGCAGACATTAAAGAAAATACAAGAAACTCAAACGGAATGAAATGACATACTATGCACTCAGCTCTACTGTGCTAAACTGGTTAACATTTAACAAAAATGTGAATAAATATGCACATAATAGGCTTCTATTAACATCCTCCTCCTCACAGTGCAGATACATTCAGTGTTGGACTGGTCCTGAGCAGCGTCATTCTATGGTGCTGGTAAGCACTAATTTTTTTCCTTCTTCCTCCTTTTTCTCTCCTTTGTTTACAGTCTAGTTAAATGCGAAACTGGCAGCTCTTGATTTACAAAAGATGCCTTCTGTTAATGATCAGGTGGCTCCAGCTCACCACAATCACAGTCAAAGCTACCATCCATTTTACTCCGTGAGAACCTGAAAAGGAGAGAAAAATACGTCAGTATTCCAGCACATATAGAAGCCTTCCTCCTCCTCCTCCCCCAACTCCTTGTCACCCTAAATATACAACTTATTTAGTGTCCAGTTACAAAATAAAAACCGTCACAAAAGCTAAAGTAACTAGAAATGACATCTACTTTTCATACTTGTGGAGGAAAACTGACAATAGTCACCAACCACCATTTCTAAATATATATTGTGAAAGTTTTAGATAGAAGCTATTGAGAATATAAGTCACACAATGAAAAACCCTACTGAATCTTAATAAAGAAAGGAATATCACAGAAACTTGGAAATTCTCCAACACAGCTGTTAAGAGACAAGTCAGAAACAGTAATACCCAGCACCTCAGTCACTAAATTTTGGGATAATTCTTTCCACTAAACTTTTACTCAAGGACAAAATCAGAGTTTTAACTATTTCACCATAACAAGAGATGACTGGGTATGGTCCACACAAAAAGGACAAGGTTTGTGCACTCCCAGTATTTATTGACCTTCCAGAATACACAGGACACATGCAATGCCACTTTGAAAGCTTAAATCCTTGTGATTTTGGATCAAGTTCACTAAAATCTCAGATCATAATTTTGTCTCTATAAATTCATTGTTAAAGCAATCACAGGGGTAATTCCTACACATTAGGCAAATATTATTACTTTGTCAATTACTTCGACACTTATCCAACCTAGATTACAGAGAAAAACTAACACCGAGTACATTTCACACAGTAATTGATATATTCTACAACCATTTCCCCTAACATGTGGGCACTTTCAGACATCATTTATTTTTTAATAGTCTAATGAATGCAACTGCTATTTATAAAAACAAAAGTGGTAATTTTCTCAGCAAGTTTCCCTGTCTGCAGCACCATGCTGTCATAAAGACCACATGTTGCATTTTTGCACAACATCCTCATTTCTCTTAAAAGCTCAAAGATGCCACAAAGAGAAGAGTCAAATGTGTACCTTACACAGTGTGGTAAGGTTTGGGCAATTCCGTTACAAGTCACTTGCATAGTCTTCCCCAACAACTATAGGTCACATCAAACCACTAAATGTCTTCTCTTCCACCTTAGATTAACACGTCAGCTCTTCACCCAGCTCTCTAAATAAATGTCAAGTTCTCCAAACTATCCCAACACTTAAGAATTAATTCTGTGAGTGTTTTCCCTTAAAACTGTGCTAGCACTTCAGTGGGACAAGTGGGACCAAACAAAACAAGTCTCCCCACTCCCAACAGGGCAGCAAAAGCAGCTGACAAATTATTAACATATTCTAAATGGCCTCAATTCACTAAAGTAATCAGAATTGCATGCAGGAAAAAAAAAAATAAAGAAAGGCACACTGGCAAACAGAAACCAGACTGTTTCAACACATTTAAATATCACCATTCCTTGGCCTGACTGCCACCAAGAGAAACAGCCCCAGTGCCCGGGCTCCCTCCCTCCTGCCACACATCACCTGCCTCCAGCTATTTGTGCAGCCACCTCTCAAACACAGGGAAGAAGGAAACACATGCTATCCTCTGCTGAGTTAAATAAAGATCACCAAACGTAGTATTTCTGAACTGAAAAACCATTGAGCTACCCTCCACTGACATGGTACAGTGCCCTGCCAGAAGGGTGATCTTCAGAGCTTTCTTTACTCAGCACGTGTAACTATTGCCTTGAGATTCCTTTCTTCAGATACTGCCAAGAGTCCTAATTTTAGACAGTGTTTTACAAGGGTTACTATAACCTTAGTACAAACATAATGAGGCAACACTTACTTTTTGCAGAACTATCTTGAATTTACATCAGTATTAGGACACCAGCATGAGGACACTTTTTATAATGAATTTACTTAAAGAACAAATCCAAAATTTATCCTGGGGTCAATTAGGACAGGATCAGTGACTACCCAACTCTTTGTTCACAGTTATAAAAAACAGAAGTCTAGTCACCTGATTTTGAACTTTTTAAACCTACAAGTATTTTCTCATTTACATGTACCACTTCCAGGTTCACTCATTCTGAGCTGCTGCCTGTAAAAATGTTTACGTCACACCAGACCATTTTCCTTTGATTGCCTACCCCAACCCCCATTAAAAAAAATTATTACAAAAATGCATTTTTGTATCTTTTACTAACACTTGAAATTTCAAGATCCAAGGCCTCTTCAAATACCCTGCAATAAGCTGTATTTTATATCCTTGGGACCATCTAAAACCAGTTGTATTCTTCCCCATAATTAGGCTTATTGTTTCACATTGCTGATGGCTTCAACATGCAGCCATACTGAATGGGTTTTCACCAGCTGGGTGACACATCTGGAACCTCTCTGTTAGCTAGTTCCATTAAATAGCACAGGAACAGATTCAAAGATGCCCATCAACAGCAAGGAGTAAGATCTGCTATCTCTCCACTGTAACTCAGATCTTACCCCTTACTGCCATGACTAATGAAGGCAGCAGCAGAACTCCAACATGAAAGCATTAGTGACATTACTGCTTCAAGGAGCAAGGGAGATACAGCTCACCTGCTTACTGAAGTAAGAGTCCTAAAATTTTCACCCTGTATCTCTGAAATGATGCAGTTTTAATCATCAGTCTATACTACATGCTTCCACTAGGTGACCACTAATTACAGCATTTTCAGAAGGTATGTCATGATTTTCAGAATCAAGAGTGATCTAGCTAAGGAAACAAATGTTGACAACATAAGCGACCCATTGCAGCCTTCAATTTGACCTGATCCTGCTACAAACTTCCTATCGAACTATGAGCAAATGACTTGATACCACAGCCACAAAAAGCAGGGTCCAGCTATCGCTCAACACAGGATCTAGTTCTTGGAAGCTAACCAGGAGGCAGTCTATCTACAAACAGATATAGTACCTCACACGAGTATGGTGAGGACAATTAGAGTTTTCCCTAGCAAAAACACCTCACTATTAAAACAAATCAAATTAAGATTCAGTAACTAAGAATGATCTTTTGTTTACTGCCACTGGAAATTCTACTTTGGAAATGTAACAGATGACAATGCTGTAGAAGGTTCATATATCCTAAACAAAAAAATACGCTTCTAAACCAAGCCCACTCATTAACTACACTTATCTCCTCTTTCACATTAAGGGCATACTTCTTTCACAGTGCCAGTTCAATCTCTCACCTAGTGCAGACCTTTGCTCACATGCCATCACCCAGGAGCTGTCTGACAACCCCCCACCCGTCCCCACCAGGACTGCAGCCCCCAGAGCATCCCTCATGCCAAGGAAGCAGCTGAACTAGTTTCCCCATCCACCAGTTAATAGCTAACAGACATTTAAGACAAATAGCCCTGTGGACCAGAATCAGATAGAAGGGATGAAAAATAAAAAGTTAACCCCAAACTTTCTTTCACTCTAAGATAAAAACTACTTAATCGACTAGAAGAAATCAAGGCTTTTCTCAAGTCAAAACGTGCTCAAAGTAACAAATTTTCTTTGCATTTTACAGCTGTTTTTAACTTTGGAAAATAATGAGGTGGGTTTTTTAAAACACTAGTACTTGAAAAGAGTGACACCAACATCTGTTAAGTTCATACATTTTCAGTTTCAATGAAGGCCATAACAGTCAGTCCAACTGTCTGTCTTGAAAATACGCACTAAATAAACAAAAACGACAAATTCCTCTTCATTTCTGTAACATGCTCTAACCACCTGAAATACATGAAGGACTGTAGTATGAAAAAAGGGGTGTTTATCACCCCAATTTGTGCTGAACTGGCTGTTCACGCAGACACTGATGTTTTAATTTAGGCTCTCACCTTTTCAAGACTGCTTTTTTTTTTTTAAAGCTGTAATTTTATTCCTTCCTTCCACAAAGTTTAAAGAGGGAAACACAAAGACACTAGTTTCTTAAGTGGTTTACAACTATGCTTTCCAAACAGATCAATTCTCGGGAAAGGGCAACAGAAGCGACCCACAGAAGGGCTGTCCTCTTTGAAGTTATTCCTACTTCTGGCAGACATCACCACACACCGGCTTCATGCATTATGCAAGCAGTCCCTTGAATTGATGCTCAACTTCTGCACATGGATTTATCACAGTTTTCAGGAAACAGGATGTAAACTGAAACAAAGTACGAGTTGTTTACTTTTGCAGAAACACAAATAAGACTGAAAGATACCAGGTAATTTGATTATGCAGACCACATAATGATCAAATCATTACTCACAAGAGAAAGACCAAGAATGACTAATGACATATTATACAACCTGCTAAGTACTATCCCTTTGACTATAAAAACACGGGGCACAGAATTCTTTTTTTTAGATCAGCCACGTTGCAGTCAGTAGGCAGAGTGAGTCATCATCCAACTCACCAAACTGCTGCTTTTCTAAAGCCTCCTACTTGCTCCCCACACTGTTTAGGGAACTCTGTGCTGGCAGTCAGCAAATGTTACTATTAGTTTATAAATTGTCTAAAGGATCTGTAAAAGCACACAAAATCCACTGTGTTTTTCTGGATCATAAACAAAGATGGTTCGGTCCTCCCTTCGGATAATTCAATGACACTCACCACCGAAGAAGCCTAACACAGCCTTCTGCACCTCAGCAGATCTGTTGCCAGCTGCTGTTCCATTCAACCGTTAACCAGCCAGGAGTGAATTAAAGATAATGACCGCAAAAGCAAGGACTGAGCCCCAGCAAGAGGCTGAAACGAAAGTTCCCATTTTAGCGTTACACCACACATTTTCTAGACCTGATTACCGAACTAAAAATCTACCTCTATTTTAAGACACCACTTTCTGGAATTTGTAAGTGGTTTATAAACACAGCAGGCTATCACAATGTTATTTTTATACACACACGTACATTCATATGCATATGCGTATATACATATATATATTTTAAAAAAGCTTGTTGACAACAGCGCTTTTATCACCCTTGGCACCGGCCACACGACGACACGATTTCTTCCTTTTTCCATGACAGAATTAACTTGGCCATTGTCAGGCTGATCCAAAATGGCTCTGAATTAGCCCCAGACAGCTCACCACACCAAAGCCGAGTGTGTGCATCCCGCCTGCCTGCCCCCGGGTACCTGTCCTCCCGAATCCCGGAACTCCCGCAGCTCTCTTCAAGCTCTTCCCATCGGGTGTCCCCAGCTACTTATGGGAAGTATTAACCCACTTTTCCCGCACAAGGTGCTCGATGTTCTGGGGAGCCCGCGGTTGCCTTGGCAGCGGGAGCGAGCAGGACCTGTCCGCGTGTCACCAGGCACGGCGGTTGGCGAGCAGAGCTGAATGCCCGTCGAGGAGCCGCCGGCACCGAATTCAGCAGCAAAACTTCCACGGCCGTGAAGGGAGGGCGGGCTTCCCCTCGCAGCCGTCCCGGCAAAGGACATCCGTCCTCCCGCCGACCCCCCAGGACGGACCAGCCTCGCCCACCAGCGCCGCTCCTTTTCCGCACACCCCTCCAGCCCGCTCAGAGGGGACCCACCCCCGCCGTGACACCGGCCCCGGGGGAGGGCAGCCCAGCCCCCTGCCGCACCGCGGCCACCGGACCCGGCGCCCCCGCGGGGCCGCCGCAGCGCGGAGGAGCCCTACCTTCAAACGCCCTTCAGAGCGCTGCCGCCGCCTCCGGGCCCGCTGCGGCCGGAGAGGCGACCCCGAGGCGCGGGGGGCACCGCCCGGGCCGCAGCCGGTGGCCGTTGGGAGCGCCCCCCTCGCAGCCGCCCGCACCCGCCCTGTCAGCGCCCGCTCGCCCCCTCAGCCCCGGGGCCGCCGCTACCCCCCGGGCCGCCGCAGTGCGGAGAGGCCGGGCCGAGCCCCGGCGGAGCGGAGCGGGGCGGCGCGGAGCGGGCCGGGGGGCGCCGCCGGCGTCCGGCGGGAGGGAACAAAGCGCCTTTGTGCGGCGCGGCCAGGCCCGCGCGTGCGGCGGTCCGAGACTCCGCGCTCCCCCTCCCAACGGCCGCCCCGCCGCACTCACGGGCCTTCCCAGGCTCATCGGGGTCTGCGCTGCTCACACGGCCGGCTCCCGCGGCCCCGCCACCGGCTCCCGCCCGGCGCCCGCCCGCCTCGCCGCAGTCGCCTCTGCCGCAGCCGCCGCCATGTAACCCGGCGCGGAGGGCAGGGAGGAGCGGGACCGACGGCGGCTCCGCCTCCGCGGGGCGGGGCGCGGCTGTGGCCGGAGGGGCGGGGCCTTGAGCTGCCCTCGGGGAAAGAGGGCGGGCGAGGGTAGCAGCGTCCGTCGGGGCCGGTGGCGGCGCTCGGTCCCGCGGCGCGTGCGTCCCCGTCCGAGAGCCACAGCCCACTGCGGCCTGCCCGCACGGCAGGGCCCTCAGTCCTTAGGAGACCGGGCTGCCTTTCCCTGGGGGCAGGGACAGGCTCTCTCAGAGCGGTCACCTCATAGCCCAGCCTGTCCCCGTGGGACATGGCGGCTCCCAGCAGCCCGTACGTTCAGGCAGCCAGAGGAAGCGAGCGGCATCTCGAACACTTCAAAGGAAGGGGCCCGGCGGAGCGGTGTGCAGGGGCTGCGTGCTGCCACCCAGTGAAGGGGAGCGAGAGGCCTGCGGGCACTAATGGCGGCCCTCTAGTACTGCATTAACACAGCTTCAATTACAACTGCTGCTTCCTCCTGTGATCCTGCCGCCTCCCGACGCCTTCCCTAGAGTCAGGCTCTGCTTGGAGCCCCACGTTTGACCGGGGCCCCGGCAGTGCCTTACTCGGCAAGGCCTCGGGCTTGATTTCTTCAGCATTTCCCTCGGGCTCAACACAGCACGCCAAAAGAAACCCCGCAGGCCGAAGAGGGAGCGGGCATGCGGGTTTCTGCAGCTGAGAGCCTGCCGTGCCTCCTGCCCAGGTGACAGCCCTGCGACAGCGGGGCAGCAAGGGGAGAAGAGCGGGAGGAGGCCCAGCATGGGTCACCGCTGGGCAAGCACCGCTCCTGGGGGCGTCAGCGTGAGGGGTCTGAACTACAGCAGGCGGGGAAGTGGCTGTGTGGGCCCGGTAAATGTCCCTCAGGGCAGAGAAACAAAACCACGGTTGGAAGGTAGCAAGCGGGAGTGGCGGAGGCAGGCTTTCCTTCTCCAAAGCAGACATTCTCACTCAGATGTTCTCCAGCGTTAGTGTCTCTGAGGACCTGAATGCTCTCCCCACAGGCACTAAACTACTTGCCAGTGCTGTCACCTCTGTAGACACCAGAAAGATTTCTCTCTTGCTGCTGCATCTCCCTTAACAGACGCAGGCAGAGACAGTAAAAGTCTGTTTTTTTTCTGAAAATCACAACTAATACAACAAAATAAAGCAAAATAATTTAAATATTAAATTTTTTCCCCATGAGGCTCTTATACAGCAGTCTTAGTGCGGGGAGAGAGGCAAACAGCAGGTCTATAGGTATCAGAAGAGCCTTACGCTTCCACTAACACAGTTTCGGTACAACTCTCAAGACAGGGTATGGTTTCCCTAGGTCCCTCGTGTGCCTTTTCAGTGCAGGATGCCTCAAAAGAAGATAAAACAATTAATACTCATTTTTACTGGTTAAACAGAGGTTATTTATAGTTAGTACCAGTATAGAAGTTACATTGCATAGGGCTCTACAGCTTGCTCTGCTGCCATCTGTATAGAAGCACCCAACTGACCCTTGCACTTCTAAATCACGTAACTTAACGTTTTTAATAAACAAATCATACATCAACATCCACGGAGCTCCCTACGCAGCTTCTCTAAAGTTATTTAAATAACTTTTAAAACCCCTTCAATTATGAAGCCAAGCATTAACTGTTTTAATTTAGTCAGATGCGGCGCTAACTCCAACATTGCCCCCACTAGCAGAAGAGATGATTTGGGCATTTGATAATACTAAACCAACACTTTACATTTCGGTGCTTGCTAATTTGTAGGCAGCTAACCATGCTGCCAACAGTGGAGAAAAGTCAGAAACACAGTTGCAGTTCTTCTGCCCACCCAGCAAAACAGAGTTGGAAGATTACAGCACTGGCTGTTCCAGAAGACCTGTATTTAAATACAGTATATAAAAAAACTGCAGGGGTGCATTATTTGAAAGAGGTGATGTTAGGACGGCAACCAGAGCCAAGCCACAGAGGAGTATTTTCTTGCATTAAAGGAAGAGATCTGGGACTCAAAAACGGCAGGAGCAGCAGTGTTTGTATGTCTAAATCCAAAGCTATTTAGTTAATTAAAGAATCCTCCCACCCATACAAAGTATTTTCATTATGAGAGACAAAAGAGCAAGCTGATCCTAGGATCGTATAAATCCTGTAATTTATATTACAGCCTTGCAACAGCACCTGGAGAGCCCATCATCACACTGTGTCCATTGGGACTATTTGCCAATACCCACATGGCTGTTTCAATCAGGTGGACAAGTTGCACATCCATGGATTTTGCTCTGCAGCAGCCCAAACTGTTTGAAAAGTAGTTTAGCAAACATAGAGGAGGCTTGCAGTAAGCGGCAAAACTTCCTCTCCTGGGTAGCAGATGCTTACACATAAATCTCATGTAGTCCAGATGTACCACCATTTTTATGGGTTCCTAATTAATAAATCAAAAGCTACTTTCTTTTTTTTTTCTTCCTTCAAATTATTTTCTGCCATTCTAAGAGCATAGTCTGTGGTAGGATCTAGTGCATGAGATCCTTCAGTTGAGGGGAAAATCATGCAACAAGGAAGAGTATGGTGCAGGAATGTTACTTGTCTTCAGCCTGACTATTTGTAGAACTACAATTCACAGGACAGTGAGTTCCTCAGAATTTAATTGTGGGTCACATGGCAATTTATAGCTACCTAATCTAGCAAATTGGTAATCTGTTCTCAGATTTTTAATATCCTATTGATTAGGCTATAAATTACTGTGTCAATTTGTTTCCCTATTCCCCACAAGAATGCAATTATGTAGCATGTAGATGATACACTGTATGATACCAACTCATTCTAAAACATTTGCAGATATTAACTGCCAGTAAAATGCAGAGTAAAAAAAAGAACTGGACTTGAAGGGTCATAAAGTCCAGCAATTAAGAAATAATTAGAACTGAAGCAATGATTCATTTATTATATGCAAGTTCAAAAAGATCAAACAGTAAATTCCAATGTAATATTTCAGTCCTGTGTGTGAATTGTTACTTGTGGCATAAAAGGGAATGAAGTATTTTTAAGTGTCCACACCCATTATGATTGGCAAGGGAAGAAAGATTTGGAGACAGTTTAAAATGTTGCCTAAGGTGACTTGGCAGCTCCAGGCTTTTGTCTCAGTTTCACTGCTTCACTGGGCTTTTCTGCGAGAAATCTTTGTTTTCTGGCATTATGAACTTAAGCGTGTACCTCACACGAAGCAGCCTCCATTCCCACTGAAGATGAAGGTGTCTGAGGTGATGTTTGATTCTGTCCTGCAGGATCAGTCCCCTGAGCAACTGAACTTGCTAAGACACACAGGGGAAGACTGACAGCAGGCAGTACTGGGGGCACACGCCGGACTGCTCGTGCTGCAACTTCCTAGAGGAAGGGAGATGTATCCTAGGATACATTTTTAAGGACTGACAATGCTTCTTATCAAAGCCTAGGATTCATTTTGTGTGAGGACAGGGATGAGTGTAGAGAGAAAATCCCAGTTATTAAAAGGGGATGGGGAGAGTTTCAAGAAACACTCAGTTTCTGATGCCTCCTTGGTCTTTTCCTGCTTACCTATATTCTGCAGGGTGATCTGGGCCCTGAAGTAAGATTTGGTTTTCCTGGCACAGTTCCCGAGAGTTTTTAATAGTTTGTTTGTTTCTCCTTTAGCTGCTGCCTTCTGCAATTAGTCTAGTTCTCTGCAGATGTTAAGCAAAGTCTTTACAAATCACTTGCTTTCCCAGCTTACAGTTTCATAGCACTGATGTTCAGCACACACAGCCAAGATAAATTTGAGTTTCACTGACCGCCCAGCAGCTTAGGTAGCTTCACTTCTTGGGTGCCTCTGTTTCCTGGAAAAGGTCAGACTACACCTTTCCATACTGGACATAGGGGCTTTTTTATTTGTTCTTTTTAACACAAACACATTTTCCTAATGAATGCTTTCTGGGTTTGCAGACTTTGAAGTTTTCCCAATAAATCTTAAAGTATACTTCATGCCAGCATTATTGGCAGGTAACCACACAGAAGTTGCCATCTTAAAAACTTTTAGAAAATTTTTGCAACAAAATCCTTTTTTAGTCAACGTCTACTTGGTGGTGGCCAAAGCTACCTGGCCACAGACAGCATGCAATCACCTCATTTGCACTCGCTTGGTGGAACTGAGTTTGCTAGAGCAAACTTTGTACCGTCTACATTCTGATCAGGAAAGAAGCTATGAGAATATTAGGGAACTTAGAAGAAAGGAAAAAGTAAACCCTAAGATCTTCGTCGCTGTGTGAAACAATAGAAAGACTGGAAAATAACAGACCATTAACAGACACCAATTCAAATCAAAGGCAGCAAAGTACAAAGGGCAAAAGAAGGTGAAAAAAGAAAGTCACAGAAAATGTTCAGCTTTGAGGTTAGAAATAAATGAGTTCTGTGACATACTTTGGAAATTCTGTGAGTCTGCAGGAAAAAAAGTCATTAAACACTTAGAACAAGTAATTCTTCCCCCTTGGTAGATCATCAGCAATCTAGGACACTCCGGTACAGCTAGCTGCATGCAGGCTCCCTGCTTAATATCACACATTTTTATTAAGTCAGGCAATTCCATTGCCTACTGTTTCTATTTCTTAACCAACACTTAGCACAGGGACAGAGCAGCTGCCTAAAGAAGGAGCTGGCAAAGCCATGGCACTACTGGGAGAAGAGGAAAGCTTAGAAAACTTGCCTTGCAGCTGGGTCATCACTGAAAGTGTCAGCCCTCTCTGTAATTCACTTCTAGGGCTGGAGCTCTCCCAGATTTCTCAGCCTTTCATTAATTCCTTGTTAATTAACCTTGCATAGAGGTAGCTATCAGTATTTGCTGCAAAGAATAGCAATCATGGACAAAGGTTTACCAAGGTAGGCAATTAAAGCAGTGTGTGTTAAGTTTAATTGCCTTTTAAAGGATGACTAGTAGCAACATTTTCACACTGGGGTGCTGCAAGTGACCTGAGTTGCTTCTAACTTCCCAGCATGGGACACGGGTGGTGTGCTGGAGCCAGGCTGTAGATCCAGTCAGTGGGTGAATCTACAGCTGAAAAACTTTATGCAGAAAGAGGAGCAGGGCTGTTGTGACAAGGCAAAGCATAGAATGAAGTGGAAACAAGAAGCACCAAATATTTTTTTCCCAGTACTTCAGAGAGAGTACAAGAGAATTCTGTGTGCAACAGTTCTCTCCCATTCAGACTTGCACGAAGTCACTGCTGCCATCCCCACCGCCAAAACCTCACAGTGAAGCAGCTAGGAGTCACCAACATGCCCAAAGCTGATGAACGCAGCTGTTTCACAAGCAATCAGCATATTGGATGGCTAAAGATAAAGAGGCAAGAAGCATGGTGTCAGCAGGGTCAAGGCAGGCCAGTGGGACACCGATGTGAGTGCTGTTGCTCAGGTGGCATTTCGTTTGTGGCCAACACACTTTTTCAGGATTTCCAAAATAGCACATACCATAAACAGCAGCTTTACTGGGAAGCATGCTGCTTCACTTAATGCCCCCTACTGTCCCTGCTAGACTCCTATCCCATTCAGTCTCCTGAAGTGAAAGAGATGGAAGACCTAAGAAATACCAAAAAGTCAAAACTCTTTATAGAACATTTACCATCAAATTATATGGCAAATATTCAGCATTGCAAAAGCTACCTTGAGTCACTTTTGTTATATCTTCAGACATCAAAACTCAAAGTTTTTATTTTGCTAACAAGTTTTGGAACCACTTCCTTCTCCTTAATACTCTAACTTTTTCTCAGCACATAGAGCACCATCTATTTCTAAAGATTTCCACTACGAATATACGAGACTATTCAATTCCCCAACCACATTATATCTTAGCTTTCATTAAGATTTTCTAGGACATTTCAGAATTTCTCAACAGTTTTGAGGGAAAACTTTTCCAAACTATTTTTTTTTTTTCCTCATGAAAACTGAGTTTTGCCTGTGTGCCTGAATCAGCAGACATTTTATAAATAGCTTCGGACAGATGACAGGAAATGATGCAAGATCTCAGGCCGCTCCACAGAGGGCAACTGTCTGAAGTGCTCAGAAAGAGGGACTTGCACCATTGACTACTACACAGGGGAAAAAAAAATGCACAGAAGCATCATTTACTGCAGAGGGTATCAGGCTTCTGAAACACAAGATCTCTATCTTATTACAGCCCAAGCAAGTCTATTTGCTTGCAACTACACTAAAATGTAAAACAGGAAAATTAAGTTTTCCTTTGAAGAGGAAAAATTGACCAGAATTGTCTTATTTGCCACTTTGTCTTTTACTCTTGAGAAGGAGTTTTCCCCTCCTAACACACTATAAATGCCAACACATGCATTGGTGGTTCTCCAGATTCCCTCCAACTGGTGCCAAACACTGCGATCGTCTTCTAACCCTGGCATTTCACATCAGCTTCAGCAAAATCTCTTCCAACTCAAACTACTTAAATGGGCTCCAATAATTGCTGCTTAGAGGTTAATCTGTATCTATTCATTTGATCCCATGAACTCTCTGTTCCTTTTTGCACCAGTAATACAGAATGCAGAATCAACTCACTGTCTCATTTTGTTTTTATCAGCTTCCATGAAGACAAACCCCAGTAATTTATCCCCAAATAAATGATTTATTTGGAACAGGGGCAAACTCTCAGCTCTCTTCAGTTCTTGGCAAAACTCTCAACACATTTAACTTAAACACAGTGACACCAGCCTTCTCCCCTACTATGACGTTGCTCCTCTTTCTAACAGCAGCAAGCACCTCTCAGCCCACTCCTCATCATGCTTTCACACTGCTGATGGCTGAACAGCATGCTGTACATGGTAGACTACAGGTACTAGTGAGAAATAGATAGTGCACCTCCCCAGAAGGTATGCTTTTTGAGTCATTCAGTCCAGAAAGCAATGCATTTGAGTCCTCTGCCTTCTGGCCTTGCAGTTGTACATTGTGGGGGGCTGGAAGAATTGGTTTCGAAGCAGCCACGGACCAGTCTCCTTTCTGCACTGGGCACTAGAAGTGTGAGAGTGTGTAAGCTGACCACTCCTCTGCACAGGGGCATCACCATAACTACCCACGGCGCTTTTTCCCACAGACCCAGTATCAGGGAGGCTTCTGCTGAGCTTTTACTGTAACAGAGAATTGCATATCTGATACCTCTCGCAACCATACATCAGAGGCATCCTTCTTCCAGGAGTGGACGTTTTCTACCCATCATTTGTAATTTATCTGTTCCTATGACAGACAGGGCAGTCTAGAAGGGCTCCTACCTATAGGTTCCTATATAAGGAATAAGTAATTCCTATATAAGGAATAAATAATACATGACACATTTTTTAAGCTTTTGTACTGAGTAACTGATTTTACCCATGATCTAAATTTCTGTAAGTCTAAAGAATTTTTAATTTATCTATTTTGTTTATTTATTTATTTATTTGCATTAAAGACATTAAATCTGACTGAATTTTTGTTATTTTGGAAACATAAGATTTATTACCTCTATCAGAGGTGTGACAGTGTTGAAACTGGGCCATCCCAAACTTTTTCAGTTAAAGGCTGTGCAAACAGAAATGGAATACATCTGTCCATGTATGCATTCCAGGATGTAAAAGCAAATCCACTTGTTAGTGGGTGTTCACACACTGTGTGTGTGCAGGAGAGAAGGTGAACAAGGCTTTCAGCCTTTGCAGAGCTCAATGAGAGCTCCAGTGCATGAAATCCAACTGTCCTTAATGACCACAAGCACAAAAAAAGCCCTAAAACTGTAAACCAGACTCCACTTGTATATCTTTTTTGCTTCTTGATCTACAAGGAAATCTCTCACATGCCTATTCACTGCACCACTGGATAGCCTCCTCCACAGAGGCACATTCCACTTGTACAGGGGTCATGCAGTCTGCTTCTCAGACATACCTCTGTAGGACACCCTGGTGCTGAGAAATCACTGAGAAGCAGTCCTAAAACCAGAAAGTTATCTCATACAGGTAAACATTTCACCATATAGTTATGCCTAGCGGTTCTTTGATGATCTGAATAACGAGACTGACTGCAAGTGAGCTGGAACTTTGAAAGACTAAAGAGGTAGAGAAATCTGCTTTTTAGTGGATCAGCATTGTCTTATCTCCAGCATATCTCTTAACAGTTTTCAAGTGCATTCAGACAAAAGCTGTTAAACCAAAACTTAAGAGATACCACGTACATCTAGAGCTATATTACGTAAAAGGGAAAACATATTCCTCCTTCATTCTTTGTGTTTTATGAAACACTGGAGAACCATTTAAGCCTCAGTTAAAATAAAATCATTTGCTGATAAACCTATTTTGGTGAACAAGAAAAGTTGCTAACCATTATCTGAAATTTCTTCTTATTGTTTAATCTGGATACTTACAAAACAAAAGCAACTGAGATGATTCAAAGAATAGGAGTTCCAACCTTTGGACCAACTCTAATTGCAATACTTAGTTCTCAGGATTTCTTCAATTCAACAGACTCCAACACGATCATGGTGTTCATGTGTGCTCCACAACCTACTCCAATATTGCCCTGGATGACAGCAAGAGCTGCCACATGCTTCCTATCTGTAATCTCATGTCCCCCGTGGCTCACAGCACCACAAAATAGCTGAAAGACCTTCTGCTCCCTTGTATCCATTATCGCAGAAATTAGGTGCACAAATCCATTCATTCATGTTCAATAGAGGGAGGCTATTTGTGACAAGGTCAGGTTGCACAGTGGGAGACCTCACTTGGCCACCCAAAGGAATGAAGAATCAGACTTCAGCCACCAGACAACAGTGGGCAAACTCTTCCTGGCAGTCTGTGTCTTGAAATGGTGGCCCAGAGAAGTAAGGCTGCATCTCACAAACCTCTCAACTTTTCCCTGCTATTAACTTTTCCAGGACTGACAGCCTCTCTAGTTGCAGACTGTCTTGAAAAAGATATATCCCAGAAATCAAGGATGGACATGAGTCTTGGCCCTTGCTTTCAGAGTTGAACCATCCTGCCAGGGCTGAACTAAGGAGTCTCATTTCCACTGCCCAAAGCATCCTGCTCCAAGGGCAATGCCAGAGAGGACTTAACACTCTCAAGCCTGTCTGTCAGAGATGCTTCATAAAGACTTCACAAGACAGTGCAATATTCATCAAAACCAAGTTAGTGGTTTTCCCTTCAATCCAGCAAAGGTTTCAAGATGTCAGCTGTTTATTTTTTCCTGACAGACTACCCAAGCTGGTATTTCCACAGCTGCATGGACTATCTAAATGCTTCTGAGAAGTAGAGAGTAAAGTGAGATTATTATGGTTTGTGATAATATCCCTGTTTAAATAATTAAGGCAATTCATTTGGTCGTAGTAAAAATGATTCAAGGACTACATGTACAATTTGTGATCAAAGTGCTACCCTGTAGCCCATATTTATCATCCTAGGTCCGATGATACTTGTTAGTAAACAATACAAATGTAACCATTGCTAGGCGATGGTAAATCAGTGGCAAGGCTTGAACAGTCTGTCGTCAAGTAGGAAAACTTCAACCAAGAACCTGCAGCAACTGCTGAAATCAAGTGAAACAGCAGGGTTGTAATGGAAACTTTTGAACCTTCTCACACAGAGGAACAAGAAGATTTATCTTCCTGATTGCTCTAACGTTTCAGATAGCAGGAGAACTTGGGAATATGGGCCTTAATGTCAGCTAGTAAACTTCTCTGACCTTTGAAGGGAACTCCATGTGACATGACAACCACAGTAATCAGAACAAGCTCTATCTGCTCTGATACTGCTTTACAGCATGAGCAGATACCCCTTTTTCTCCTCACAAGTGCTCAGTGCTCTGCTTCATTCATTGCACAAGACAGATAGTGCTCACTTGATTGCCAGTAATTGGATACCAGGAAAAAATAAAATGAGTACTGCTGTGTGTCTTATTCATCAGATATTGACCCAGTCCGAGGACAGAACCACCAGGGTTTAAGGGCTCTGCAAATACCCATTAAATTAATTTCTACAATCTGCAAGAATGTCAGGATATTATCATTTCCACTTTCCTGAACTGAGTCACAAAGATCAAGGTCACAGTAGCCTGTAATAGCAGATGTGCAATTTAAGATTGCTAGAACTGAATTTTGCAAGGTATTGGTACTTTATTCCACTGTTCAATTTTTCAACCTGCTTTTCAAAGTGATTGGTACTTCTGGCACCAAGTGCAGGTCCCCAAAGCTCTGAATTCTCAGTTTTTGCAAGTTATTTTAGGCTTTGTCCGGGCAGTTCTGATTTTCCCCAGCACCAGAAGCCCCCGAGTAGCTGTGCTTGCAGACCCTCCCCACCAGCCTCTCCACTCACTCTCACCTGCTCACCTTGTTTCTCCAAGTCTCTTCCATTTCTCAGTTTCTATTTTCTTTTCTCCTTTCCAGTTCAAATCTCATGTTCACAAGCTTTTTCTTCCAACATACTCCTTAAAAATTACCTGCCTATTGGTCCTTGTTTCTTCTGTACGTGAGTCAGGTAGCTACCTCCAGCTTCTTAACTGGAGCCAACAGGAGCCACTACAAGCAGCCCATGGGAGGAATAGTCCACTTATATCCAATTAAGGTGCCAAAACCCAACACAGCCCGCAGCAGCTCATGGATGCAGTCACAGGAAAATTTCTGTTCAGGAGCTGACTGGGCTGGAGCATACCCAGGACTGACAGACAGCGTGGGAATTTATCTGCCACCACAATCTATCCAGTCTGCAAAACCTGAGGTCTCCAATTCATAGGCATCGAGATTTTCCACAAAGATAAAATGCATGTCTTTGATTGTGGATTTCAAGAGTGCCCTCCTCTTCTGGAACAGCCAAAAGCTTTTTTAAAACTTTTTTTTGGTTTGTCTGTGTGTAAGTAGGGCAAAATCACTGCTCTCCTCCACTCCAGTTCTTGTAAAATGACAAAATACTTGAGTTAAATGTTCCAGCAAAGTTCAGATTTGGAAATATAACTGGCACAAAAATGTTTCTATCCAAAGAATTAGGCATCAGCAAAGTCATGGTCTGTCAAAACTGAGGCAAGCACTGAGATCAAAGCAATCCCAACATGAGAGCTTCCCAGCCTTGCCCAAGCCACCAAGGGGCTGCAAGTGCCACATTCTGATTTGCTATGCCACTGCTCCCTGCACATATAGTCTGTCTCCATCACCACTCCTCTGCCTGGACAAAGGAACAGGCATGTTCACACCTTCTCCTCCCCCAGCAGAAGCTACCTAGAAAGCTAATGCGGGTTGTGTCACATCTCCAGGTAGCTTTCTCCTGCCATCTCCTACCACTCAAACTCTGCTGCTTCCCCTGCATCCTAGGTGCAGACCCCATGCCCCCTCACCTTAGTGGGACTGTGGGGCAGCCAGTGTCAGGGTGGGCAGGGGGGAGGCAGGAAAGCTGGGGTTACAAGGAAGAACACCAGGAATGAGTGGAACTCAACAGTGAAGGAGGTGAGAAAGTAAGCGTTTAAATAATCTCCATCATCAGCTTCTCCGTAATATCAGTTTTTGGCTGGTTGGAGGAATGGACAGAAACCACATGTGACTGTGCACAGGGGGTGGGGACAACAGCAACATTAGCCTGACTTTCTGATTATTACAGAAGCTGTAATTTCTTTTTATTTCCACTGTATCCTATGTGAAAAGAATTTCAAGACCTGCCCAGCCCCCTAGATCCTGTTATGAAAAGCTGGATCTCAGCAAGCTGTTTTCCAACATGTCAAATTCAGGTTTTGTGTCTGACAGTTTTATGAAGACGGGATTAACTCCTGACTGAGCATAGGCAACCAGGTCACTGAACACCACGAGTGCACGACTCAGTGCCCCGATGCCTTGCCTGGGTTAGATGTACTTCTCGGGGCCCCCACCTCCAGCCTCAGCAGAGTCTGTCCCACCCCTCTGTCACTCAGCAGCAAGCAGGTCAGTTCCCAGGACCTTTACCAAGCTATGGTCATGAGCAGAAGACCTCAAAAAGGGACAGCTCAGTCCCACAGTTCCCACTCTCACAGGTTAATGCTGCAGTGCATCAGCAAGCCCACCTGCTCCAATGCTGCCACCACCTGCGGGACCTCTGCCAGGCTGGCCCCACACTGGCTGCTGGGCACCCACTGCTGTGGGGTGGCCATCTCACCTGCAGCAGCTACACAAACTGCCTGGGGTCCTTCAGCATAATGCTGGCAGCTGGGGCAGGCACAATCTAGGAAATACATCCCCAAATCTGCTGTTGTGCTCTTTAAAACAAACTTTTACTTACACTGCTGGTGGTGGCAAAAAATAGCCCAAGTCCCCAGTCTACCTTCAGTTATATTTTTCCATGTGCAGAGCTGAAGCTCTGAGGCTCCTCTCCCTCTGCAGAGCAAACACAGCATTTGCAGGAATAAAGCTGTGCTTATATAAGCTTCTGAGAATGCCAATTTGAATGTCTGACAGAGGAAACATTTCTGGTAAAAGCTTATTTTTTTGTCTTTTCGAGAGATCTAACCTATCTTCTGTGTGTGCCTGACTTTCAGAAAGTATTTTCATCTCACACGTTAAGTATAACAATCCTCTTAACAAGGGAACATTTTGTTAGAGCTTTAAATTGGGTTACGTAAATTATTTGCAGTTTGGACAGCAGGTTTCTCTTCCGTCCACGAGGACAGTTGTTATGAGTGCTACAAGGTTCATTCGCAATCACTGCAGATAAACACGTGAAGGGACTGTTTGAAATAAGATTCTATCTGGAGGATATGCTACAAGTTTATCAAGACCTTTTATAAAAGCAGCATTTTTTCCAAATAATTTGCAATACAGTAACCTGCATCAGAATTAAAAAATCCATGATGTGACACACACACACACACACACACACACACACACACACACACACACACATATGTATATAGCTGGTACTGAGCATATCTCAGTGTGTGAGTTTAGTCTTGTTGACTGCAGTGGGAACTGCAAACAGGCAGGATCGGGCTCTTTGTTTCCACTAAGTACTTGTTCAGAAGCAGAGTGGAAAATTTGTTCAGGAAATACAGCACTACTTTTAGCATTACATCAGAGCAGTCAATGACTTAGAAACACATTTTGCAGTACTCTCTCAGTCATTCTTCTCCCGAACCCCTAACCAGATATGGGGTTAGACACTGATTTTGAGTGGGGGGGTTCTCAGGCGGTAGAAGCCTCACACCCCCCTTTTTCTCATCACTGGTAAGGCTGACTGGGAAAAAAGATTTTACTGATTTCTTCAGGAGTGGGAAAAGAATGGCATCATTTATAAATTGGGATTATTTTTTTTAGGTTCCTCATTGTATTTATGAGCTATTTAAAAAACAATGTTTTATTCAAATGGAAAGCATTTTGTTTGACTTTAAGAAAACTGATATACTGAAACAAAATTATAAAGTGAAAAATTTCAAATCAAAATGTGCTCATTTTGTTTTAAAATCTTTGTAAGAGTATTTCAGATTTTTTTTTCTCCCTAAGTAACAAGAGCAGTGAGCTAAAAATGTCATCCAATGCTAAATGTGAGCAACTGAGCAAATCCAGTAAACCTGATTTCTACACATTCCTGCTGGCATTAAGTTCCCCACAACAGTGATCCAGAAACCAACAAACTCAGCTGCCCCTTCTGCAGCATGGAAGTACTCCATGGAGAGACATTTTCAGGGAGAAAAAAACTATGGGTTTGTAAACACACACACGTATAAATACAAGAACCATGTAGAAGGTGCTCAGCAGAGGAGGACCTTTACCCACAAAACTTAACATCTGCTAACATTTCTACATCTGCCTGGAAATGCTTCACCGTGGTATTTCCAATTATATTGTGCTAACCCATGGTGTTTTATCTTTCCTTCATATTCCCTCCCCTTCTTTGTTTGATGCCAAATATTTATTTTCAGCAGTCTATACAGAGTTGTCTCATGATTTTATTAGCAGTCTCTCTTATAATACTTTCTCTGCAGAGAATGCAATGCATTAGTACTTCTAGGTACAATCTTAGGTATTCTTCTGAATTATCTAGAGACATTAGCTGACTGATATACAATGATTTTGTTTATATAAAAGACAATATATTATTATTTTGGTAATTCTCAAAGAGGGAGAGATGTTTTTAAGTGTTAGTTAGAAAGACTGACCTTAATCCTATGTACTTCTTTCTCTCTAAACAAACAGACCTCATAGGAGAATACACACAGACATTTAACTTACCATTACTGTAGCTATCTTTTGACTTCCTCAGTATCATTAATATTTAAGCAGAAAGAACAGAACAAACAATTATCCTAATGATACCACACCAGAACTAACAAAGTAATTTTTAAAAAGTCATCCAGAAGAAGTGAGAAGGTCGACCAGAAAATGTGAGTCAGGAATAGCTGTGCTCCGATGAGGAGGGGAAGGTTATGTTGCTGTGATATGAGTAGTGCACAGCTGTTACTCTAGTAATAGTTCATCATATTAATATTCAAATGAGAGTAGGAGGAGGGCACAAGATTGTGTGTGACTCAATGGTCCCTCCCTGTCCTTAAGCAGAAAAATAGGCCACCAATACAGAAAGAGCATTAGGAGCTGTAGAGTGGGAAGGTTTGTTTTCATTACCTCATGAATAAAAGTGGGCAAACTAGTTCCCAAAGAAGTCTAGAAATTATCCTGGTTTTACTGTTGCAAGGTAAATTCTGTTTCTACTCTCAGAAGCAGCCACTACCCAATGAACAAATTGATCCAGCAACCAGTGCCCTAGGTCTGTACATGGTTTTTCTTGGATTTCAGTATATTTCCAGGAAGCTTCAATGCTTCCTGCAGAGCTGCCTGCAGGAGCCTTGCCTGGCAGTTCCTTGGATGGAGTTGCTGAATCGCTGCTTACTTTGCCATTTATCTACAGACACATTGATAAAAACCATTTCTTTAATCAGGGGTTACTTAACTCCAGGCTTGTTCCATCGTCTTGGCCCTTTGGGGTCCCCAGTGTGGGCAGGCTTGGGAGAGCTGTGGCACCTGAGGAGAACCAGGAGGGGCTACCTGCCAAGGAGGGGTTGGGAGGAGAAGAGTCTCAGCCCCAGGGAGCCTGGGGGAGCTTCAGGAGGTAGAGCAGCAACACCCAGCAACAGCAGGCTCAGCACAAGGTGGAGGGCTGGAGGAAACAGCTGATGCAGGCATAACCCAGACAGATGTGGGTGGCATCCCTGGCAGGAGAGGCAGCCTGACCATGCTTGGTTGCATATAGGGTTGCACAACTTTATCCAACCACTCAATATAAACACACCTCTCATATTCTAGTTTTTTTTTTCTCTTTTTAATTCTGTGCAACTCCTCTTTAGCAGAGATAAGCAGAAAAGAGTGTTACTATGACACCCCTGGCTGAGCATCGCCTTGTTGGCTGTATAACTCTATAAAGGTTATAAGCAACCATTTAACCAGAAATACAGACACAGATTCCAGAAATGGCTATGAGGCTAAATAACGATTCGTAACAGAACAAATGCACAGAGAAGCATTCATCTTAGTGATCATGAAAATACAAGGTACACAAAGTACAACCTTATCATGTCTTCTCCATATCCACTGTCAGTGTCCCAGTAGAGTAACTATTTAACACTGGTCTTCAAAATTTGCTACCAAGGTTTGTACCTAAAGCAAAATCAGACCCCTGAGCACATTGGAGGAATGGAAAGTATTGATCTACACTGCTCACAAGAGTTGATGACAAGGGTCTGCAGGAAGATACACTCTTCTCTGTGTTAGTAATTACACTAACGCAGGAGAGGTTGGGCTCTTCCTCCTTGGATTTTGGGAGTGCTGGAGGAACAGACCTGCCACACTGGCTTTAATCTGCAGCAGAGCCCTCCCTTCAGCTCCACCACTGCTGCTGCCGCCTCATGGGTAGGACAGATACACAGGCTGGAATTAGCCACCTACCCTGTTAACACTCCCAGCTGGGACTCACATGTTCCCAATCACATGGGGAGGCAGAAGCTGGCCTCCAATTCCTTGAGCTTCTGTGTCAGCCTCTAGTGACAGCCTCAGCCCCAATGAGTATCATTTGATTACCGTGAGGTTGAAGACCATTTGCACTCCCAAAGCTGCACCGTCACTAGTATCTCAGCAATCGGCGGGCTCGGCCTTCAACCAGCCTGGATGCTGAATTGTGTGTCACTGGCTACAGAGGAGTTGAGGAAAAATGCTGGAAGAAGCAGGAGAGCCCCTAAAGTAGGAAATCTCTCTACATGAAGGCGTTGGGTCTGGTCCACTGGAATGCAAAATATTTTCTGCTCTCTATACTAGTAGTACCAAATATGATTTAAGATAAGTAAAACTCACTCTCTTCCTCCTTGTACATGCTTTTCCACACTATCCACACACACACCAGTTTCAGAATCAAAATCCTCCTTGTGCAAGCTGTTGTCCAGATTTCAAACCATTCATGTGCAATTGCTAAAACAATCTGCAGAGCAGACTCGAGTTTTCTCATTGATCTTCAGTAGCCTGAAAAGGTTAGCAAGCAAAAGAGTTCTCACTGCTATTCCTTCCTTCCTTTTAGTCTGCATTTTAAAAAGCAACTGCATGAAGCATCATAATACACGTTAAAAAGGAGAGCACGCTAGCGTATCATTTTAAGTCAGAAGATAAACTGCTGACAGAGGTTAAAAAGTCTTTGCAACCACTCAGTTGTTAATTGAAGGTGAATGTGTGATAGAAGATAAACATTTTCAGGTACAGATTGGGTCAGCTGACAGATTTAATAGCTTCCATAAAACACCACATTGCAACAGCTTTTATACTGTCTTTACGGGCAATCATCAATTTCCATCTGGGGTTGGTGGCAATCAGATCAATGTACAAAGTTTGAGGAGGCCCAGAAGTCCAGGCTCAGATTTGTTCTTCTTCCAGTGACAGAAGTTGCCAGTTTAATCCAAATCCATGGTTCTTTGCTCACAAGAGGCTCCAGGCTCTGTTGACAAGTACCTTTGAGGTCAAGGGTTTTTCAGGCTTAGTCCAATGCCTGCCCAAATGCCACGCCATTCCAGCCTATGCTCTTAGTTGAAAAGGAAAAATTGAAAAAAGTAAAATTCACCCAATTCTAAAACACAATATTAACAAGGAAATCCTGCCCAAGATGGCTACCAGTAATTTCTCGAGTGTCCTGGGGTGCACATTTGTGCTGAAATTCCTCTCCCGTGGATTTGGGGATCGCCTCCATTCACCCTGGAGAAGATGTGCTGAATAGAGAAGGATTAATACAAAATTCAAAGATTGGTCAGTGGCAGTTAGTGAGTCTCATTTCAAGCGAAGTAACCTAACTCGTAACTCAGGAGGTATCACACCACTGTTCATTCCTCTTATAAACAAGCATCAGGCCTCCACCACAGTCATAAAGCAACTCACAGACATACAAGAGCTCACTGCAAGGCTGGCCACTGCACTTGCCCTACGAACAGAGGGGTAAGTGTGAAGAGCCATGCTGGCACCGAAAACTCCAAATCCTCATCACATGCAAATTCAAATTTAGTTAGCAGCACTAGGGTTTAAAGGTACGACCACCAGATGCAGACTGCTGGGCCCATGATCAAACACTGGCTGCACCCACGTCCAACATTTCCTTAACCAGATGGGCTCAATAGCTTGGTCTTTCTAGATGAAACCGGGCAGTCGTGCTTCCTGAAGGCCACACAAGTGGACAAACTCCCTCTGGCTCTGCAAAGGCCACATGGCCCACTTGAGGAACTAACAAATGCTCTCCCAAATGCTGTGTCTAACTTTAAATTTCGAGTAACAGCAGCAAGGCTTACGTAGTTGTTTATCAGTCAAAAAAGAGGGGTAGGCTTTTTATAGTCTAAACTTTATGAAGTGATAAAGATCTGTGAATCATCTAACATGCAGTTTATCTACAGACAAATAGGATTAAAAATAGAGCAGGTAGTTTCACCTCCCTTTCTTTAAAAAAAAAATTGGAACAGAATCAAAAGGAAAGCTGGCAGATGAGGAAAAAAAAGGCTGCTGAGGATGCCGAGCACAAGGTTGTGACTGAGAACTGCAATGAGAGCTTCCTCAGTCATTGTATCTCCCTGATGAGAGGCCAGATCTTAGGTACTCTCAAGTGGCCCTTTTTTGTAATGAGGATCTCAGTATTTGGCCTATTTATATTTTTCATTTCTCTGCACTTGGTCCAGGAAATCACAAGGCTTGGTATTTCACCACTGGAATCGATGCAAAGACTTCTGCCTTTGAAGTGCTTGGCTCTGCCTCAGAGTTTTTTAATCTTTCCTTTCCTAAATGTAAATGAATGATAGGAGTGTGCATCCCTGGGTCAGTTTTCAACACATGATCCAAATAGGTCCTCTTAACTTGGAAGAAATCCCAACAGTTTCCCAAAGAATTTTCCTTAGGACAGTCTGGAAACTCTCCTTGTCAATAAATAATTTCTACCAAGTGAAACACTGACGGAGCTACTCCGCTCAGCTAACTATACGATGAAACATTAACCTCCTTCCCTGCCCCGTGGTGGTAGAGACTGTGTTTTCCTGCTTCATGACCCATGAGTGACCTCGCTCTGGACTCCTGTATTTTCAGAACATCTCCTTGAGGTTCCAGATTGATTTATATGGCACCTACATTTAAAGAAGCAGATGGGAAAAAGCAACTTTCATTTCTTCTTTGTCTCTACTACATTATATACAGTGAGAGGGAGCAGATAATGGCAGGACCACCTGTTCCTCATCCAAGGGTTCTTCGTTTCCCTGACACACACAAAACCCACAGGCTGGCAGCAGTACTACCTGATGTAAGGGGCTCTGCCTGCCATTACCTAGGGATTTTGCTGTTCTAGCACACTCAGAAGAGCTGGGGCTCCAAGGGCTAGAAAGGAAGAGGAGAATTATGCTGTAAAGAGAGCAAAGGCAGATGCCTGCTGCAGAACCGAATGGCTATGGGACCACAGGGGCCACCCCCCTGTGACACATGTCCCTGACAGAGCTCTCTTGACACAGCCATGCCCAGATGTCGATAGTACAGTTAGGCAGCACCAGCAAGTCCAGTAGCACCACTGTCACCTCAGAGGTGTCTAAGGCTGAGTGACATGGGTGGCACGTATTTGAATGCCATTATACATTCAGTTGTGCCTGTAGCAAGACAAGGAACAAATTTGTGCTTATTGCTGCTGGGCAGGAACCGTGACACTGGAGACACCAGGGCTGTCGTTCCATAGAGCTCCAGAATCTTGTGATAAATTCCTGAGGGTTTCAGAGGGTGAGATGCTCTGGGAGACCCCTCCTCGCTCCACAACCCCATCGGAGAGGGTTTGCCCAAAAGAAGGTCATGCATGATGCCAGAGCAGCACAAGGGCAGGAGCCATCTCACCACTATCCTAACTGACACGTATGCCTCTGGCTCTTCCCTATCCACTCCTTCCAACCTCACTCCTCCACTGAGTAGTTTCTCTACACCCACACTTCTCCACACCCACAATTCTCTCTCCTCCATCTGTCATAATATGCAGCCTGGCTGTGCTGACAAGCCCATGCCACACTATTCACTCTTGCTAGCAAGCCCAGAAAAGGCAGCCTTATTCAGGCCCCTACTCTCACAGTACAAACCAAGCAGAGCATCAGGTCTCCCTTCCTGCCTCATCTCCAGAGCTTTATGTCTGTTGGCTTTGCCCTGCACAGGTATCCATCTCAGGAGGGCTGCACTGCTTTGCCAAGCCTGCACCAGCAGCACAGAGCTATTTTGTAATTAGGATGCTGCACTCAAGCAAAAGAAGTTGTTAAAAGAGACAAGTATAGAAGAGTGTTTTGTGGAAAGGGCTGAGTAAGGAAAAAGAAGCCAGTTTAATGTTCGCACAAAGAGCCCTGATCCAGAAAAAAAAAAAAAAAAAAGGAAAATATGTTTCTTTTCATTAAAAAACAAAACAAAACAAACTCCAGTTTTCCTTCAGTGGAAGCTCACCACGCAGCCTCCTGCAGAAAGGCTGTTACAGCCCTGCTGACTGGCCCAGACTTGACAGTGCTGGACTAGGAAAAAGAAAAAAGCCAAAACAAACAAACAAAAAACCCACTCTTACTCAGAAGTCAGCCCTCTGCCTGCAACCTGCACACACTAGTCCCAGCACAGCCAGGACAGCCAAGGAGAGATTAGGTCAATTTACGGGAACAAGCTCACATAGCTCAGAGTCCACAGCTCCCTGGAGGGCCCCACGCTTTCACCAGGGCTGGCCAAGTCCAGGATGGTCAGGTCCTTCTCTCCTCCTTGTTCCCTTGCTTCTCTTTGGAGGTTGTGCTTCCAGGTGCCCTGGGCAGCTCCTGAGGGTCACTGGGAACAAAGTACGTGTCCTGGCCAAGCTCTGCCGAGCACAAAGTAACAAAGGGCCCTAAGCTGCCCTGTGCTTCTGGACGTGAGACTCAGGTTTTGGACTGTTTGCATGCTCATTAAGAAGTGTCCAGTACCAACCTGCAAGGCTAGCAGAAGAAATTCAAAGGAATAGCCATACGGCCCTCAGCTGTCTTCATGTCGAATTAGCATCTCTACTTATAAGAGCTGCTACTGCCAGGCCAAGTACCTCAGCCTGGAGCACCCACCACCGAGGCTGAGAATGCTGCAGATTTGGCACCTGGGCCTCAGCACTGCCACCTGCAAGGACTACTCTGCCTGTTGGGTGCTGGCCACCCAGCAAGTCCTCAGCCTTTTGCTGGCTCAGCACAAAGGAGTTGTCAGTGGAGCTATCTGTGGGATACTCTCTTGGCTGGCATCTCCCTCCAGAGCTTGTGGCTGAACTCTCGTTATTTTGCCTTCAGCACCAGCAGCTCTCATATTTTCAACAGAGATGCTGAAACAGGCTGAGATATTGCTTGAGAAACCCAGCTCCCTGCTCTACCTGCTTTACCTGCTCTCCCTCCCTTACAGCCCTTCCTTGACCCAGCTAAAGTCATTTCAGCAACTTGGATGGTAAAACATTTATCCTTAAGGTCACAGCTGGGAGGAAGCTGTAACAGGGCAGCATAGACATGACCATCCTTAAACAGTCCTACAAGTTCTCTGAAGATGGGTGATTGAACACAAGAGATGGTGTTAGTGCCTGCTGTACATGCCCATCGATGAGAGGTAAATCCATAAGGAGCAAATCACCCTGCTGCTTACTGACTTGACCTAAGAGGTTTGGATGTGTGTATTCAGAGAAGAGCAGCGTAACATCCACAACAGATATACCACCCCAAACATGGAAATATTCTTTCCGCATCCTCAGTGAAGCTGGCTAAGTCTTCACCCTGTAAAGGAACAGTGCCTAACACCGGTGAAGGTAGCAAAACCTCTCTCAGGAGCTCAGGCTGTAGAACAAATAATTGCTACAGGGAGGGGGAACAGGGGAAAGAGGAAAGGGAAAGAAGGAAGGGGAAAAATTCAACAGAGGTTGTATTGTGCATGAGGATCAGGCAGCTTAAAGTGCCATAAAATCCTTTATACAAATGTCCTTGCAGTAAAATGAAATAGCAGCTATTCTCAGGGAAACCATAGCTACCCTCAGTGATTATAGCCTGAGTGATGCGGTATTTTTTCCTTTTTGAACCAGATGCTATCACTAGTGGTATGTACCTGTATACTTACAGAATACTTCTTAATATACAGATCAGCATATCAAGTTTAAATGGAAACTGTTTAATATGTTTATCCACCCAGGCTGGATAGGGCTTTGTTCAATAGCCGTTTCTCATGGTGAGATAACGGACAGAACTGAATGCAGCCATTAACTGTCAATCAAAGCACACATCGGTTTATTCATGACTCTCCTTCCCCCTGGGAAATGATAAACAGTTTAGATATCCCTCAATTAAATCTCTCCAGGACCACCTAGTCACAGATTTGCTTTTGATATACTACTTTTAAAACCTTTTGTCTCCATCTACTGAGTTCACTACCGGCAAAGTTGGTGCAGCATTACACTTTTTCATTTCAACCCTTGCTTTTGCCAGAGGGTTAGTCAACATCTTGAGTCCTACCCCATGTGCTCAGACAGAATCTCACTGATTGCAAAGATGAATGGGGCTTATTTCCTCATTTTGTCCCGTGGGACAAGAAACATACTTAATAATGCTTCAGGTTACATATGGCTCATATGTACTGCCAGGGCCTTCCAGTGCTGCCTGTTCCGGAGCAGATTTCCTGTATCGCAGACTGCTTCCTATTTAAACAGGCACATGCTTCCTTCCCACCACGCAGGTGGGACCATAAGTACCTACGATCCTGGCTTATTAAGCCCATATCTTCTGAGCAGGTCACAAGGGTGCATTAGAAGCAAAGAAGTAGTGTTTAATCCGCCAAACAGCTATTCTTTCATCAGAGCAGCAGCAAAACCAGCACTGCACAGATCCAAAGAGGAAACTGCCATAATAAGCTTAGATCCGAGTCCAAAGTAGGTGGAAACGTGCCAGTTAATGACTTCCAGCTCCAGCATGGAGAGCACGCTGGAGGAGGACAAATGGAGCAGTGTCTGTCCTCAGCTTAAGTAGTCACAGAGCTCCTTTCTTCTAGATTTGAAGAGGGGGTGGCTTTAGGGATGGACACTCACAATGACAATTGTAAACATGTCACACATTTCAATCTCGAATCAGACAGACTCGCCCAACATTTTGTAGGATTAATAGTTGGCAGTTGGCACTTCATTTAACCTGTTACAGGACAGAGCTATTACATGAATTTCAGGCCACGCACTTCCAAAAGATACTGAACTTGTCATAGAATAAAGGGCACAGCCATAGCCTCATCCTTCACAGGACACAGAGAAATCTTCCAACATGCAGCCAAGGCATCTAACCAGGACTACAGGACAAGGGAAGGGAAAGAAAACTACATCTGTGACCTGCCAGTGGATTAGCATTGAAATAAAGATTGAGCTCAATGATATACAGCCCTCTCAAAATCTGGCCTTGACAGGAGCCCAGATACTACCCACGCAGCAGTTCCAGTAACTACCTGGGAACAGCAACAGGCCCACAGCCAAAGAGAAGCAGGTCAAGAGTCTCTAAGGTTCAACCACTATATTCAAGACACACAATCAAAAGGGCCAAAAAGTCTGCAAGACTGTACAGATAAGCAGCAGGACTGCCACAAGCCATGCTACTGCTCTGTATCATCATCCCCACTAAAGAGGGTTGACTGTTCCCATGCTTCTCAGATGTCCACCTTTACTGTTCATGGCTCCCACAATCAGAGGGAAGCTTGGGACTGAAATCCCAGGCTTGCATCCCTTTTGCTGTTAAAGCACCCAACCATGCAATTACCCTGGTCTTCAGGAGGCCGTCAGATTTGAACCCCCCTGGCAGGATCACATCTGCTCTGTCCTGCCTCTCTCCTCCACCTTTCCTTCAGAGGCTGAGCAGCAGGTCCTGTCACCCCCGTCTCGTCAGCCAGGGCCGCCCCATGAGATCTGATGGTCAAGCATTACAGGCGGTGTGCGCTGCAGTGTCTCACTGCCACACACAGCAGATGAGGTTAAGGTGCCCTTGCTGGTGCAACGATCCAGCCAGATGCAAGTCAGAAGCCCCAGAGATAAAACCTTCTGGAGGGAAGGCTGGAGAGGGAGAAGCGTGAGAAGCAGAAGGATGCACGCTGCCTCCACTCTTGCCGAGAGACACATTTACAATCCAGCACCCTGGGAACCGAAAAGAGGGTGTTCTGGGGCTGAACAAATCTGAAACTTTAACTTTCAGAAGTTTGCACAAACGCTTCTGCCTGGTTCTTTTGTAGCATACGGACCTCGCTTTGAGTGCAGGTTTCCACCCAAAACTCAAAGCAAAACTGCTGAAACCACAGGCTTTTACAGAATCCTCGACCAAAATAACTACCTTAGTGCAGGTTTGCTCAAAATTCAAATCTCTCTTGTAGGCAGGGCGTGGGGTGTCAGGCTGGTGAGGAATACAGCAGCTGGGGCCTCCAGGGGAAAGGACTATGGCAGAGAGAGAACAGACAAGTCAGGAGCCCAGCTTTGCTTGTGTGAGCAGCAGACCATATTCAGTGCAGCCCAGCAGCTCTGCGTATCTATTGCTTGAACCATCAAACCCGTTCCTGAGTTGTCAGCATTTCTGAACATAAATCCCTGTATGAGATGATGAGGTTCTTTGCCTTAATTACCACACCTGTTTGCTGCCCACTGGGAATAAGGACCATAAACCTTTCCAACACTTGCAGAGGCGCTTGATGAGCTTGCTGCTTGCCCTGCTTTGTTGCTGCTCTGTGGGTTGAGCACCCTGCGGTCTCTCCATGCTCCAGCCATGACCTTGTGCCTTCCCTCTCTGTTGTAAACCAAGCTGGGAGCCTACTTCACTTACTTTTTTTAGCAGCCTGTTCTCCTTATCTGTTATAAACTCAGCAATGCTAAAAATGTAGGTTATAATAATATTTGGATGGGACACCCAATGTCAGGTGTAGCTCCCCTGGCTCCCTGAGCATCTCCCTGAGCTTGACAAACCTCACTTGACAAACACCATTGCAAGCCTTGGAGAATGTGGGAACAACTCTTCCCTCCCACATGTTGGATCTTCTCTCTGGATAAAAGGCCATTCTGCACCTTTTGGCCACTATTCAGGGCTGCCAGAACAGCCAGAAGCTGCTCTCTACTTTTTTTTTTTTTTTTCTCCTATAAACCACAGACAGAAGAAAACCACAGAAGGAAGAAAAGCCTTAAATCAGCACTGGAGATTTGGCTACTACACTTCAGTTCTCTCTTTTATTTTTTAACAAGGCAGATCTATAGCAGAGATAAGCATATGCTTAAACAGTTTGCTGAATTAGAATCAAAAGAATACTCATTTTCCACTTGAAAGTTGCTTTGATACTCAGTTATGCTATTTACTTAAGCAGTACATGTAAGTGAAACATATCTTTTTTTTTTTTTTCCCCCATGCTTTTGATGCTGATATTTCTGTAGGAAAGACTGCATATCCTGTCTCCAACAGAATTCGTTTCTCATCGGCCAGACCGACACTGGGTGGTACAAACAGGTCACCTTGTCAGAAGTGACACTGACAGTCAACGGGCTTTGGTCCCCAGGAGTCAGGCTGCTAAAGGCAGTCTGGCAACTACCTGCTATCCAACATACACTTAAATCTCTGGTCTGAAGACACCAGCTAGAATAAAAAAAAGCCTTGACATAACAGCCCTGTCTCTAACACCAGATTTTCTCAATGCAGTAAAAATGACAGACTTTCCTAGTAAGGGTACTTTTGTTGGGAGAGCATGTCCCAGTTCAGTACGTAAAATAACCTAGACAGGAAAAAGTCACATTGATTTAATTATACACCTACAATGGGATTTTAATGATACAGAAATGGCATAGAAGAAATCTTTTCTTTAACTAGCTTTTCCTTATTCTCATGAGCTTCTCATGTAGGCCTGGCCTCAGTGACTTGTGGGACAAATTTAAGGCATAAGTCACTTTATGCTGTAACCATTATCCTTTGCAGATGCAGAAGCCAGTGCACCCTGCTACATAAAGCAAAATCACTTACTTTGGGTTTTTTTTTAAAGAGGCAACTGTTCACTTGATTTTAAGTTTTCCCCTTACAATAGAGAACAACCCTAAAGAGTTTTGCAGATGGCTTTTCAAAATAAACATGCAAGGTCACGCTGCTGTGGGGAGGAGGGAAAGAACAAGCTCTGCTTCTCAGAGACAGGAAATGAGTGCTGGGGGGAGCAGGAAGTCCCGCTGTGAGGTCCTGGGCTGGCTGCTCTCAGCCCCCTGCTCCCCAAATCAGTGCGCCATGGTGTCCCATCAGACCAGCAGCTTCACAGCCCACCTTTGTGGTTCATTCCTGAAAAGCATTTTTATCAAGGAAAAAAACCAACAAAACCCAAACCAAAGCAAGTTACTTACACATGGCTTTATGTTTTAAAAGTCTTCACAGGAGCAATAGTACCATAGGGTATGACCCACTTAGTTATGCGTATACTTCAGTGGACTGTAGTCCAACTTTGTGTTATATATCTGTTTTTTATATATGTATGAGCTGAAACCCTACATTAATTTCTATAGTTAATGACCCAGAGGTCAGTGAAAGACAGCAAAAGCAGCCTCCATTTGGATAAATACTTGTCCGAGTTTCAACACTGGTCAAATAGGAAGTTTGTAAAGTAGGCCTAGAGGAGTAATTAGAAGAGGTTGACCTCAGTGTTGAAACATCCTTCCTTGCATTTTCTCCTTGAAGGGCAGATGATTGCATGCAATCAAGTTGGAACAATTAAAAAAAAAAATTACTATTCCAGCAGCTGAAAAGTACCACCCTGATCAGTTTAAACTCCCTGCAGCAGGTGACTGAATACGCACTGGCAACACAAACAGCATCAGTCCATGTGTCCTTGCCAAGGGAGCCAGGGCTTCCCTACCACCACAGCTGATTCACCTGTGATGGCCTGGCCATCCTTCCTCCCTGCAGCAAAGGCTCTTCTAGGGGGCCCTTATGGTGTAAGATACAGGACTTCCAAAACTAGACAAGGAGGGGGTTGGCTTTCTGTTCCCCCCTTGGCTGTGCTCTGGCAGCAGTGAATTTGGCATCAGTGCCAAAGCAATGATGACATGATTTGCTGCAAGGAGGTGGGATTGCTGGGTGCCAGACCAGCTAAAGAGCACAATCGCCATTCCCAGCTACAACACAATGCAGCAGTTTGGGCCTATTTCTGGGGAAAGCATCATCTTGTACAGGGCAGAGCCCTTCCCAGTGCAGAGCAGAGCAGACTGGGGATGGTTGGTGGAAAGCAGGGATGTCTTTCTCTTTTATAGACTACCACAGCTGTATTAAAACGAGTGCACAGTTCAGCTAATTTCACCCCAAAGTAACCAAATGTCATCCTGCCCTTCTCACATTTGTTTTGCTTCAGCCTCCTGGCTTTTTCTCCCTTGTTCTGACAAGGAAAGGCCAGAGTGAAAAGAGGGAAAATATGTTTTCTGCCTTCTTTTGAACAACGGAGGATTTTGCAATATGCTGACCTGTGAGGCAGCAAATACCAGGAAGGGCCAGAACAGCGTGAAATCCCTTTGGCCTGCTGAAGCTGGCAAGAACTTTACCATTGACCCTATTAGTGCTGTATGTGTAAAGCCCAGGGACTGTTTATGCAATAGTGCGTATTTTTTGTCTGAACAAGGGGTTTAATTAATGTTGATCATTCCTGCTGTAGCAAAGATACCATGTTTTTTCTCTGTTTTATCAACTAAAAAACCCACTCCTTCCCAAACTTAAATTTTATCAGAATGAACACCCATTTGGAGTCTATACTTAGTCTTAGAAACAGGGGGTGGAAGCCATTTCCCTTGGCATTTCCTCTACATAACCTTAATACAACGCAATAAACAATTCAGTTAGGCTGCTGTTGTTACTAAATCTAGCATCAAGATGCTGCTTTTCTATGAGGGAAAAGTTTCCCTCATATTTTCAAGTCAATTTTCAATTTTCAATTTTCAAGTCGTATCATCGCTCCACAGCTCTCCTATGACACCACCGAGCCCTTTCCACACAGAAAGGCTAATGAGTCCCTTCAGAGAGTGGCACTGGTTTTGGCTTATTTCCACAGAAATAGAAATAGGAAAGTCAGTGGCAAGGCCAAGTGGGTAAGAACAGCTCCACACTGCAAAAAGCTGAGTAATCCTGTGAGAGACACAGAGCTGCTCTGGGTAGGGGCAGAGGGCACACAGCCCTGGGCAGAAAGGCTTTAGCATCCTGCAGGATCATGCTGTTACTACTGAATTCCTCTCTTTTGCAATCTGTCAGAGAACAGCTGTGCCAAAGTGGAAAAAATCCCGGAAAGTTACTGAAACATTCTTACTATTAAAGACCTCATGTTTCCATTGCAAATGGATAAAACTCCCAGTGAGATTTCTGATGTCTTTTAAGGTCAGTGTTTGCGGCATTACAAAATATCAGGCATTCTGTGATGCTGTACTCATGGATTTTGGGAACATTTTTAAGTAAGACTAGAAAAAAAATGCAACTTGCTTGTGATTTACACCACTGCTTGCCCGTAAACATACGTAACACTAATTTACTGTCCTTTCTGCCACTTCTCAGTACTGATCTGATCTCCATTTCCTTGTGTACTTCCTCCTTACTTTGCCCTAGTTTGATCTAGTGACTGGGGCTACTTGAAAACAATCTTCCATTGCCTGCCTTTGAAATCACTGGGTATATAGGACTGCACAGCTACCTTTGGCTGTTAAGGATAAATATTCTATTCCTATTGTTCAAACTGGCAATACCAAAATGAAGGGTTTAAAGAGAGGCATGACAGCAGCCACTGTCATCTTCCTTTATCTACACCAGTATCCCCACCAAAGTGGGGGGAAAGATTTCAGACAGCAGAACTAGCCATGCTGTTTCTCTCCGAGCTGTGTTGCTTCTTTTTTTCCATTATCATTGGTACATAATATCTCTCTTAGGGAAACAAACCCTTACTAACAGAACTGAGGATTACTTCAAACTGAGAGGGTTTTTCCCCTTTTTCATCACTCTAGAAATGCACAGTGGATTGACAGATTTTAATATCTCTCATTGGTGAGGAGAGATCAGACACTAAATGACATTCCATGCAAGTGAGGACTCATTACTGTGAAGCTGTTGTTTCTTGCCCAGCCAGTTAATGGAAGCCTATAAAATTTCCATTGTTCAAACATGAAGTATCTCACAGGGTATGCCTGGACAAGGCAAATCCCAAACCCTCATCCACTGGACTGATATATGGGTTCCCAAATATGCACAGGATGGAAAACTAACCCAAGACTGTGCCATTTGAATGGGTTCTCTCCAGGTATCTCCAGTGGAGGTTTTAATCCCATCTGTAGAAGTAAAGACACTGAGAGATGAAGTCACTTGCCTCGAGGCATGCAACAATTTAGTTGCAGAGCTGGAAATAAAACTGAGGAATATGAACATGCTGGACCATGCTATAATCAGCAGATGCTATTGCTTCCAAGTTCTAATTAAAGAGCTGTCATTACACAAAAAGCATTTGTAGTTTGCAGTAAAACTGATAAAGCTCAATAGTCTGGAGTACTGAAGGGGAGGCATATGTTTTTTAAGTCTCGCAAAGATGACAATATACTCTTTTTTTTTTCAGTCTGCCTCAGCTCCTGTAGCTAGCTTTGCAGTCTCTGCTCCAACAAACCCAGGATCCTGCCAGTCCAAATTAAATAATGCTTAAAATGTACCGTCTACATGACAGTTTCCTACCTGAGACTGTTTGAGTGAAAGAAACTGCACTGTAGCACTCTCATGAAATAGACAGAACAACCAGTGGGAAAAATAACAAGTCTGGGAGAGAACAGAAGTGGCTGATGTGCTGCAGCCATCATTAACACAGCTGGCAACGTTTAAATGCACGAAAATAGGTGGTAATCCAATTATAAATGAACCATTTTGATGTCTTGGGCATGCAAGTGCACACACAGACACACATTAATACACACATTTCTCTGCAAAGGGAGCTTCCACTTCCAGCTAACGCCATGCCTAGCACCACTCAGCAGATGATTGGCATTGGATCCAGCCCCAGTGTTAAGGGTTTGATTGCCTTAGCACTGGGAGCAGCTGCTGGATTTACATCCCCAGCTCTGTAAGCTAGGCAGGGGCTCAGCACTACTGCTCCTGCTCCTGCTGGGGGCTGTCTCGTGGTGGCCGTGGGGCTGGTGGCACCACAGGGCTGGTGGCAGGGCTCCGCTGCAGCCGGGTGCCAACACATGCACAGACAGGGTGTTTGGGTTGAGGGGGAAAGGTGTGCCCAGGGTTGCTCAACACTAGTGCCTCCAGCTGAGTGAGGAGCCATAGAAACTGTCTCTCTAGAGTCCTGTCCAACCCTGCTGCTTCAGACAGACAGCAGCTTAACACAGGCCATCGTGAAAGATGAAAGGATGGGGCAAGAGTACTTCATGTTTCCCACAAAAATGAAATACCTCAAAGATTTTCCCATGATCCAATGATTGCTTTGGTTTCTTACCTGGTGGGCACACATTACTGTGAATGCTGGGGGGTGCAATCACTGCTGGGAGCACAGAGAAGCTTTACTTGCAGCCAAAGACCAGATGAGTTTGTGTGAACTGCATCAAGCCACGAGAGACTGAGAGATGGTGTGTCCCATAGCTTCCAGTATCAGTTTTGCTAAAGAAAAAAAACAGGTGTCAAAATGAGGCCTTTGACTGAGCTTGTTTTCAGGTCTTTTTCCCCCGTGTACCCTGGGATGCCAGGTATTAACTTCCTGTCACCAAAGTCTGGCACAGCACCTGAGCACAGCGCTGGGCTGAGACCCAAAGCATGACCCAAGGTGAGGGCTGCTTTTTGCAAGGCTGTTTGCAGAGCAGGAGGCTGATCCTTTATTTCTATCACTCCCACCCTATGAATGTTCATGGTTGTTTGTGTTTCCCCCATGCAACCACATCTGAATGGGAAAGTGTACAGACCCTTCAATTCTAGAGGCAGCAGTGGCTTTCAGTGAGGGGAAAGGCTGTGGTACCTCAGGTGGGGGAAAAGTGCCTGATGAAGCTTCAAGACAACATTTTTATGCCTCAAAAAGCAGGCAGGCCACTAAGCCAGATGCTAAGCAGAGCTGGCACACCACGTGAACAGTGCTGGGTAAAATACGAAGCTGGCAGCACAGAGCTAGGCTCCAGGAGCTGGCTCGGGACAAGAGCAGCTGTGAGAAGGGGAGAGGGCTCAGGGAAAGCTTGCTAAGCAACTCCGAGTTTGCAAATGTATGCGGCAAAGCCTATGGCCATGCGCAGGGAGAGTGGGAGAGCCAGGCCTGGCTGGAGCCCCCACCCGGGGCCACATCTCTGCATGCCCCTCTGCAGGAGGCTGCGCCAGCGCAAGGGCAGAGCTGGCAAAGCAGACCCCTCCTCACGCGCCCTCACAGCAGCGGGTCTGAAGCTGCTGGAGGGGCTCTCCTGCACCCCACCACCCCTCTGGGACAGCAGGCGATGGAGCAATGGGAGCAGCTCCTGCTCCCTTTGCAAAGAGGGATGCCAGCCAAGATCCATCCTCCTCACGTTCTCGTGCTGTGCCACTCCACAGGGTTGGAACAAGCCTGGAACTGCTCCCAGGATCACCCCTCACTGCTCTGCCTAGCTGAGAAGATCCCTGCCTGCCCACTGGGAGTGGGAATGGAGTGTGTTTTCTGTCCTGTGCAGGGAGGTTGGAGACAAGACCAGACCTGGCCGTTCTAGTCACTGAATTGGCTGTACTGCAGAGGAGCTAGCAACTGTTTTGCTTATAATTCACGCTTGCTTTGTGATTCATGGCCGATGTCTCACCTGCATCAGGAACCTGCCACTGATGGCCAGCACGGCATTCAGGCCAGTTCCCAGGGAGAGGCACAATGCCCCGGGTTTCACTGGCTGAGCTCCTGAGGACCTCTGCCCAGCCTGCGGCAGTAGCTGGGCAGGGGTGAGCAGACTGGGCCCTTGCAGCATGGAGAGGAGAGCAGGGAACCCTCCTGCCACAAGTCATGTCCATAGAAGCATTGCTTAATTTAATGGTATAGAAATGAAAAATAGAAAATGTGAACTGGTAAATGTGGCACTGGTAAAAAGGGCTGCCAAATTCTCTCTCTGCAGAGGCTGTCAGAAAATTTCTGCAGTTGCAGTCTAGAACCCAGCAATGTCTCAGCTGCAGAGAAGCCAGCCTCTGTCCTTTACCTCTGTTTTTTTCCTTATTTGATCAAGTTTGACAAAGGCTGTGCCAGAAGCAGGTTTTAACGGTGACTCAAGCACGCGTCAGCTCTACAGAGGTGCAGCAGAGGCGTGTAGGCGCTGGGGCAGCATTCAGGTCAAAACCAGAAAGCCCCGCATCACTGTAAGCACAGCTACTCACAGCTGAATTCCTTCTGCCTGCACCTTACTTGGAATTTTGTTACAGCCACCTCTGGAGCACAAGAAAAGACATCTTAGAATGATTTCTCCAAAAGGAAAAATTCGTACTAGGCTAGAGGTTCAGGCAGTGTTTCAGCAGAGCTCCACCAACGTTTACCACAGAGAGAAAGAGGAAATGCCTTAAAACAACACAACCTTATGATGCTCTGTGATCAAAGTGGTATCCTAAGAACGAGGGGCCAGGCATACCAAAATCTCTAGGAGATAAAGGAGAAAAAAACCCAAACAGCCAAAAGAAACCCCAGGTGCAGTTGAGGTCTTCAGCAAAAAATAGCAGATGAGATAAAGGCTTGTGTAGTTGCTCTTTAGACAGCAAATCAGGGCAGGTTTCAGCAACTGCAAAAGAAAAACCAATTCTGCTGCACTGCCTGAGAGGTGAGGCACGGGGTCTTTGGCCTCTGGGGCAGTTGGCTCCTGTGACTTTGCTCTGTTCACAAAAGCCAGAGGTGACCAGTTGGCAGGTCAGAGTATTCTCTGCACGTGCCATTAGTGCGTCATTATGAGCAACAGAGCTTAGAGTTAGGTATGTTTCTATTCTAAATCAGATGTAGCGTAGTGGCTCTTTCATCTATGTTTGGTCAGAAATCATCTTTGAACTGCTAGTTTCAGGGGTTCTCTAATTCAAAATTGACCATAAACATGTATATGGTGGGGTTGCAGCCACTGGATTTCTCATAGATGCTGTTGTGAACCTCTCAGCAGTGTCACTGCCTGCTGCAGCTGCTGGGAAGGTGGCGCAAACCCTTGCACTTTCATTACATGCAAGAGAGCACTCTACACCCATTCCTGTGAACAAGTCGAGGCTGCCTGTAGCAAAGTTCCTGCTTGGCAAAGAGAATTATGAATTTGATTCTAGCAGCACTAAACCAACTGTTTGCCTAATCACACAAGGGGGTCACACAAGTTACCAAAGGATCCAAAAAGAGAAGTTCCTGGCCCATACCCTAAACAGAATTCTTCCGGGTACGTTGTTGAGCAGTGTTTCAATCCTGATGGGGTGAAAACCAGGTACCATCATGTGCCAGGCACGGGGAGGGTGGCAGGCAGACCCAGCTCCTGCCTTCCCAAGCATAGCTCACTCAGGGTAGGCCAGGACTGCAGGACCTCCAACACCTTGCACACCTTCTGTGCAACCAAAAGCAGAACATCTACACAGTCTGCACTCAAAAAAAGGCACTTTTAAAAGTTCTTTTTTAAGAAAGGACTTGGCACTCCAAAAAGAAAGGACTTCTACCCACTCAGAAATGAAGAGATCAAGTGAGAAATCCTGACTCAAGTAAAACGAGCAGGACTTTGACACTGATTTCAACAGGCCCAGCTTTTCACCCCGAGAGTCTGCTCTGCTGTTGAGTAAGGAGATAAGCTGCCAGCAGCAACAGTCTGGCCTCAGAAATCTGGAGGGGTTTGTTGGCTGACTGCAGAAGCAGCAAATGCGCAGCTCACCCACAGTGCAGATGTAACTTGCATACCTCCCGCTTTCAGAAAAGTTGAGGACTCTGGGTTGTTTACTGTGCAATAGGAAGACACTAATAATCATGCCTGACGATGTTTAAGAATGGAGATAAAATTCTCTATTATCATGGATTATCACTTTGTCAAAGGGGATGCTGGCAGACAGAAGCTTTACTGGGATGAGGTTTGCATTTCAATGAGCAATATGCAGGGAGAGCTTTCAGCTCCTGGGTGCATCAGATCCAGGCAGAAGCAGATAGATATGTGCTGAAGCATCCTTGCAAGATGCCCTGCAGTGCTCAGAGAGGTCTGACTCCAGCCAGGTCATGGTGAAGGCTGTCAAGGCTAGAAATTATAGATAGCTTTAATTGTAGAAGATGCTGCACTGCAGGGTGAGTAATCTGGGTTTTAGAAAAGCACACTGAAAACAACCATATTTCCTGCTATTTATAAAATGCCGCAAAAGTACAAATTGGAGGCAGTGGCATAATGTGTAAACCTCAGTGCTCCCTCAGACACAAGGTGCTCAGATCCTCTCATGAACAAAATGGTAGAAGCACTCGATCCAGACACCTTGAAAGGACTTTAGGGGCTTTGCTGGGAGCTGGAGCCAACACCAAGCAACCAGGTAAAGACAAAGAGAGCAAGCATGTAGGCGAGCAGTGTCTCACCTCGTGGGGACTGTGCTGAGCCCCACACAGACAAACCTTGCTGCAAGCACACTGCTGGTTGTTGAAACTGGTAGCGATTACAAGGGAACTCAAAGTGGCAGTTCTGTCCCTCCCGACCTCTCCCCACCACCGTCCTTCTCCCATCACACTTCTCTACCCCACAGCCAGCCTACAAGGTGGGTAAAGCACCTTCCTCAGCTTGCTGGACAAGCCCAACAAAGGGCTCTTCTTTTAGCAGTAATTTCCTCACTGTTCATTAGTCTTGCATGATGCCTGGGAGTGAAATACTCTGAATTAGGTATATATCTTGAGTCTCACGATGGAGTCTTGAGAGTGGATAAAGCTGCCTGTGCATGTGGTTGAGGAGGCTCTGCCAGAAGAAGGCTAAGCCACATCTCTGCTTTGAGCCTTATTTGTACCATCCACAAGGCTCACACAAGACAATGTTGGCTGCATAAATTCTCATGGCCCTGAGCAACTCAGTGCAGGAGCCTGCTGACAGCAAAATCAGATTCTTCTTGTATACAGCACTAACCCTCTGCCATGCTTTAAAACAGACCTGAAAATGCCAGCAGCCACACTGATACAGTCACAAGACTAAACACAGGCTGTTCTTCGTTTGATCTCCAGGATTCAGCCACCAGGCTTGTGTGGCTGTACATGCAGGGAGCATCTGCTGTGTGTGCAGGGACTGCCATCGGCTTGGGCACATACGTACACACACACACACTCTCCATGTGTGCACATGCTCACCAGCTACAGCCTTACACCATAAACACAAGCTGCTGCTCAAGTGCAATGCTTGGCTGAGCTCCCTTCCACCTCTACACACTCGAGTAGTTCAGAAATAGGCAGATTGCTGGGATAAAAGCAACCAGCCATTAATTCTTCTGATGCAGACCTGCTCCAGCAGGTATTATACCTGACATTTGCATAGTGCTCTTTCCCATAGGGCCCTCATGTGCAATAAACGCATGCAAGGAGGGAAGCATCATTATCCCTAATTCTTGGGGAAAGGAACTCAATGCTTTGCACACACAGTAAAGATCGCATCCCCTGCGCAGAAAAGCAGGAGCCTAGCCCTGGGCTCCTCCTGACTCACGTCAACCCTTCTCACTGCAGATTCAGCCCATTTCTTCTTGTGTGATTTACCACAGACGTGGGGAGAAGGTCCTTTTCTTTGTAGTTTAGGCTGGATAACTCTTATTTGTTGCTCCATACAGAACATGGGGTGGGGAGTAGTGCTGCTATTACTTTAGCTGGGGTTTGCCACTATTCACACTTCTCTAGTGTGATCAATCGCTTTCTTTAACAAGAGTGTGAAAAACCCAGATGGGGAATTTCAGCTGTAGTCACACCTCTGCTGAACACAGCTGGAGAATCACTTGCCTGGGTCTTACCGGCTACATTGCTGTTTATCTGAGCCAGTGTGATGGTCCCCTTGCATAGTCCCCTGCTATGTAATGTTAATGCACAGTTTTGCTACATCTAGGCAAGGCAAAGGCAGTCAGGAACTTAGGGAGGCAAGTGCGTAGAGCACACCTTGATTGTATCTCCATTTCTCTCTGTATCCATTTCTACATGGCAGGGGAAGAGAAGGTTTGAAAAGCACTGCCCTTTACAAGCCACTGGGTCCAGAAAGCCCCAGCACAGTTGCCTGCACCAAACAAAGGGCAGCAATGCTTGCGGCTGCAAACAATGTTTGGAGGCAGCAGAGCCTGCATGCATTTGACGGACAAATCCGTAACAGACTAAGCACACAGTGCGGGTTAACACAGTTGCCACCCTCTCTGCTCTCCACAAAAAAGCACAGTTTGTGCTTTGCTGCCCGGGGTGGAGGAGATGCACTTCTGGCCAGGCTGTACGCCTTCCCTCGCCTCAGCTGAGCTACCCCAGAGCAAAGGGTCGAGGTTTAACCTGCCCCTCTCCACCTCCCCTCGCTGCCCAGGGGCAGGGCTTGCCCTCCCCAGCGAACACCCACCATCAGTACTGGTTTGACACCACTGGTACGCAGCCAGCCTTCACAGATGGTCACAGAGTGGAGTTTTCAATATAAGAAACAGTTGAAACAACAAACACCCTGCAAGGCTGATTCAGCTCATGAGCCTGCATCCCATTAAGCAAGTCATTTTTTCCAGTTGCTTGGCACAGGAACCGTGTGATTGGGTACGGCTTCCTGGGCAGCGGCTGGCTGCGCTGAATCACCTCTCCCAGCCAGGCTGCCGGCAGCCTACTTACTCCAAACTGGACCAAAGTTGCTCCTTCTGCCCTAGGAAACAAGTCCTTGTGTCAAAGACCACCAGCCAATTTTATACTGAAGCCGCACTGGCAATCCAGCATGTTTCACCCACTAGCAGCCCTCTCAAGAGCACACTGCTGCATTTTGAGAGAGTGATTCTGGCTGATGGAGACCTGCGCAATGCAAAAAGAAGAGTTCCTTAATGTCCCCAGCTGGCACCTCCCAACATCTCACAGCACTGCACAAGGTCTGGAAAACAATGGAGGTGGCTGTGACACTTTGTGGAGTACAAGGGGCAGCAGGATTTGAAAGGAGGCAGACACCAGCTGCAGCTCTTGCACACAGACCATTACAACCCAGAGCCAGGGCAGACAGATTGAAACCACCTTTCCGTCCTTTGCATCATGTCCCAGGCTTACTCACGCTATCTTGCAAACAACTTCACACAAATCTTGTCCCCTCGAGACATCCTAAGTCAGAGTACCAAAAAATTCTCAAAGTCTAGTAAAACCTACAGGTGGTGGGACAGCTCTACAACTGTTTTTCTCCTTGATCACTGCTGGGTTTTTTGCCGTTCATGAAGAGATGCAGTCTCCAGACAGGATGTGGTTTGTGTCATTCTGTGTCATCCACAGAAGATGCTAGACTGAAACAGTCATCAGCTGAGAGACTTCAAGCAGGACTTAAAAAAAATATATATATATTTTTAAGGTGGGTAGGTAACCCCAGGGACTCCCAAAGATTCCATAGTAAATCAAGAATGAAATTCCCATCCAAAAGGATAGGTGATAGGAACTGAATGTAACTGCATCTTCAAGTGATTGGCTGCCCATGTTCTTTAGTCATTTAGCTCAGGCCACAATTGCTTTTAATTTTGCTTGTGAGGCTCTAACTCAAGGAACAGCTTGTAATTACTACTGACATATATACTGCTCTCTAAAGTAAGATACATTGAATTGTGAGTTTTAGTAACAATAGGATAAATATTAGCTGGCTAACCATTTTGCAATTGTTAAGCAAAGTCTAGAGATAAGGGAGTTTGCTTAACAAAACAGTTCAGAGGAGTTTGCTGTAGCCCTGGGCATACTTTCAGGTAAAAGTCATAACCAGGTAGTGCTGGAATCACATGAGGAAAATGATGCTAGAATTACCAAACTGTTTGAGGATTTGACCTCTGGAGCAGACTGATGAATGGTTTTGGATTGAAACTGAAGGCTCTTATCCACTGTGCAAACACCTACTTGTTGGAAACATGAGGAGTCATGTAACTGATTACGCCAAATCTGATAGAGATCACGGAGCTGATGCAGAGACACGGACATATGCAGGATCCTTTCTGTGCTCTGACACAGTGTCAAATGTTGACCATGAAGCAATGGATGACCCTTGGGTGTTTTACCAACTGCTAATCTTTAGAGAAGCCCAAAATGTCCTGCTGACTTTCATGGGGCTCAGCTTCTACACCTAGAGATTTTTGCTGTTTTTTTTTTCTATTTTCTTTTACATTTGACAGTTAATCAAAAGAAGATACTTATTTAACAGCATGAAACAATGAGCACCCATGTAATGAATGTTACAGGCGTTTTGGTACTGCGTACAGGCAGAGTTTCCCTGAAAGCACCAACAGCCTGGTGCTGCACTCACATACACTCGTTCAGTTGTTGTTGCCTTCCCTGGTAACTGTGCAGTATCCCTGCCACAGCGAAAATCTGCCTTAGCTCCTCGTTAAACACTGCGTTCGGCTGCATTTTGGTTTTGCCAGATTACAATGTTTTGAATTTGGATGGAGTATCACATTACACGATAGCATCTGATCCAGATAATCAGAAGCCAAAAGAGCGCTAATCTTGCACCGAATCCATGTCAACATGCTTACTCGTGTCTCCTGGGTTTAGGGAATGTGACACTTTCCCTTCAGCCTGAGGTCGGACCAAAAATACCAAAGAGACGCTGGCAGAGACTGTAATTATAAATGAAGACATCACAAAACCATCTCTGCATAAAGCCAAGATCATGCTCCAGCCTTGAGCTGGCTGCTGCATTAGGATTACTGAGTAAAACAAATACAAAATTTATCTGTATAACTGGTAGACATTACCCTTGTTTCATACCCCTCGCACAAACCATTATAATGAAGCTATAAAGTGTTACAGTAAAATAAAACTTGGCAAGCCATACACACCCAGGATGTTTTACTTAAAGAAATTTAAAGCTTAGTTTTACCAATTTCCTGCTACAAGATAGGATGTTTTTAGCGCACATAAAAATGCACATTTTCATTAGGTACAAACTACTTAATATTTAAACACTGACATGAAAACCGAATCACCTCAAATATTTTTCTTCCTTTGGGCTAAGTATTTATTTTGGAGACAGTCCATTGGCCATCCGGTAAACAGTACACTTCACAAAATGACCCGTTTCCTCCCTGTGCGGCCAGACCATTTAACGGAGATGCTCGTTCGCTTCCTGTAAGTAACACTCGTGAAAGAATTTTCCACTGTGAAGCAGGTCAAGAGCTAGCAACCAGCCGTGGAGCTCTGTGCAAAGCCTGAACGGCTGGGCAAGGCAGGGAAAGCTCACACCAAAGAGTTGGGGATGGATATGTTTTGCCTGATGGGAGACAGTAGGAAAAATGTAAGAAAAAGGTATTAAGAGAATCACATTTTTTCCTAAAGCCCAGAGGTACCAGACTATATAATTGCAGAGTACCTCCTATAGCAGCAGACTGTGAGACCTGAATCCCAAAAATACTCACTGTGTCTGGTGCCCAGCGCTGTTACCCCAGGCAAACTCTCACTCCTGCTGCTCTCTCCTCCCAGCAGACCTCCCATTTACTCTGTGGGGCCATTTGCACTCAATAGTTTCTGCAGGATTAGGTTCACATTAAAGAAAAAAACCACAACTCAAATCCTTCCAGCTTTTAAATGTTACAATACTAACGAGGGAGGACTTCCAGCACAAGAGCAAAGGCTGTGGTCTTAATGGCACTCTTTAAAGCACTGTTTAGAAGAAGAGAACCACCATAGTGGGTCACACTGGATCAGACCAACAGTCAGTCCAGCCTAACCCTGTTTTTGACACTCGCCAATGCCTCGGATAAAACTTGTAGGTGGAAGAAAGGACATGTCTAGAGGGAAGCCTCCTGCTTAGAGCAAGGGTGGAATCTCATTACTAGACTTGACCGAAAAACACCCAGCAGACATTGAACAATATGACTTCATAGATCTCTGCCCATTTGAGGGAGTGTTTTCACAAAATGAGTGAAATGGGACAAGACTTCAAGCCAATCCGAGGTACTGGGAAGAGTGACAAATGGGTGCTATTGTAAGAAAGCTTAGCAGCACTTCAAAATCCAACAGTACTCCTAAATTGCAGATGGAATTGGACAATTACAGCTTTATACTTTCAACTGAGGACACCACACCTTGTCTTGAGACTCTTCAGAATGCTTTCTTCTGTCCCCAAGAATGCTCTTTGTCTGCCACGGCAGCTGATTTTCTTCCATGAGCTGCTCTCATGCAAGCTGTAGCCTCAGTGGGGGTTGTGATGTGGTCAAACATAATGAAAAACAGCCAGAGCAATCTCTTATTGTGATCTTACTGGCATTTGGGTGAATATCTCCACACCAGTTCAGCTAGTGGCTGGTGGGGATGCTAAAAAAGTAACACAGCTTCTAGAGTCACTGATGTGAGAAGGAGCTAGTAGGTACTTTTACAACATTTTGAGGAGATGAATGCTGACTATTAAAGTCAAACTTTTCTCAAGAAACATAATGTAAATAAAGATAAGCAGTCATATAAAGAAAGACAAGAAAACAGAAGTCTTAAAAACTACTTGTATTCAGCTGTAGTCACTGCTGAACATCAAAGCTCTTTTGCAGCTTTGTTGTCTCAAACCCAGAGAGGTAAATAATACTTTGTGCTATAGCTGTCTGTTCTTTCGGACAAACATGGGATATTATATTTTCATTTAAAGATATAATCTTGAAAGCTTACGAGGTGTTACTTACTTACAAGGAGAAAGCATGCGTAGTAAAGAAAACTGATTTCTGAAAGACTCTTAGAAGCATCCGTGCAGATAAATGCATCTGATCATTCAGGATTCTTATTCTTGGACTGTTTCATTAAGATTTGGCTCCAAACTCCCTCTTCACTGCCTTTTCCAAATGTAATTTTTTCTGTGTAAAGTATCTTCGGAGTAGCATCCTTCTAGATTTCTTTAAAAATAAATTTCAACTAATCATTCAAAGCCTCTAAAAAATGTATGTTTTTGGAGATAATCCAACTTTTTTGATCATCACAGGAACAGTTATAGTCAAAAGAAAATAAAAACAGCCTATCAATGTCTGATTTAGGAGAGAATTAATCAACCACACACTCACTGCACAGATGAGTTTTATCACTTCTTTTATTTAGACCATTGCTGCCTAGCTTATTCACTCATATTGCCTTCTGGAAGAAGACCGATCTGGAATATTTTTACAAAAATTCAGTGTTTACACAGGGCTTCTTGATATTGTCTTTGAACCCACAGAATCCAGCTGGATCTCTGCTGTCTGTGACATTTGCCATACGTAGTTTTAGAGACTAACATCAATAGAAGTAACCTGCAGTTCTCAGCATCTCGCATGGCCCCAGCTGAGCTGAAGGGCTCTGTCAGCTGGCATAGCTTCAAAGCACTGTTAGAACAACTTTATATCAAAACAAGCTAATTACCACAGTCTACATCCAAGACCAGCTCTCATATATTATTATATTGTCAAGGAATAAACTGTGGCATCCCTAAAGATCTGAAGAAATTCCCAAACTAATCACTGTTGTATATACCTAGTTACATAGTAGAACATTAAACCACTATGATATTTCAAAGCTGGGGGGAAAAAAAAAAAAGAGTAAAAAAAGAAAACCACTAAATATCTAACATTACAAAAATTCATTATAAGGGATCAAAAGCAGCTTTAAATTTGATGCCATTTCACTGTCCTCCCACACACTCACCAAGCACAAGCAGCCCCTTCACCACCAGCCATTGTCCCAGACCCCACCCACCGATGTTTTTATACACCCATCTTGAAATAGCCTCCTCTTGCATCAGATGGAAAAGCTACACTACCAACCACACAGAAGTCACAGTTCTCCCTTTTTTGGTCTACATATGTCCAAAAGAAGCAGCAACAAGATCTGGAGAGCCTTGTTTGACTGCAGAACTTGCCACTGACTGCCACGTCTCTTGTCTTCCAGCCCCCTTACTCGTCACCAGGTAAGGCTCACAAAACACACTGCAAGAGACACATTCCCCAAAAATACATAAGCTCCACAGTAGAAGTAGTTATGGATATATCTCATGTACCACACTTTCATGTGAGGGAAGTGACAGGAAGTCATAGTTCACATTATTTGTGAGAAATGATGAACTTCCAGATCAGAGCTTTTTATTTGTTCTTAAACTTCTACCCAGAACTGCCCCTCTCTCTCAGTCACTTTTCTGTTTGTATGTCTTGTTAGTAACTGATGCATACTTACAGGCTGACTAGTATTCAATAAGAACAACAAATTTATGAACAAGTTTATGCTTTTCACTGGAAAAAAAAATCCATTCACAAAGACTCGGTTTAACCAATCAATCAAGCTATCAAGCTGTGAAGCATTTCAGTAATTTAAGACTGCCTCATACTGCTAGCTACATCTTGAAGCCAAAGCCAATGCTGCTTCCACAGAGGCTGGGAATGTAAGACAGGAGAGCACTCTGCAATCATCCACCTTGATTTCGCCAGGCCACAAGACCTGCTTTACAGTTCAGTTTGAAGGTTCAAACTTGCATATACATTTATCTCTAACAATTAAATTTTAACCAGGCTTTACAGTAAATGCCCCTGCTCTGAGGATGGGTGGAATCAGAAGGTCCAGGCTGGCATGGTAAACTATCCTAAAGGCTCTTCATGGTGCCTTCACTTTTAAAACAACACAAAAATCACTGGAGCTCTCTCACTTGCTGTCTGAGTAAAAAGAAAGGGTCTGATTGTGACATTTGGATAGTTTTATACTAGGCAAAGAGACCTTATGGTAGAGGTTCCATCTTCATGCTCAAATATCTTACATCAAAGGGCTCTGCCAGGGGACAGCTATTAGGATCCCTAGCCAAGTTCATAAGGAATTTTGTATTCTTTGCATGCGGAGATCAAGGGTCTCATGCTCTGCAACTCCCTTTATCCCATGGCCAAGGCTTTCCCAAGGGAATATAGTGCCAGCTATAGCTATCAAATGTAGTATTTGCCCCAAGATAATTCACTATAGGGGAGGTATTCACCACAGCACATGGAAACCATCACTGGGGGAAGACAAAATCCCATTTACTCTGACTTCAGCCCTGACCATACACAATCAAGAGACTTGAGTTGGCAGTTTGGTTGATGACACACAGCTCTAGTCAAAGCACACCGGCTCTCTGCAGGGCTATTAAAAAAACCAAACCCATAGAGGCAGAATTTAAAAAAAAATGTCTAACCAGCAAACAAATCAGAAAGGATTTGGGCTTCCTCACCAGGGCATAGACATCTAACATTAGAAAATACCGACTTCTTGATCAGCTGTTTGACCAAGGTTTTTTTATTTCATTGGAGAGAAAAGTGTGAGGATATGAGGAACGGCTGAGGGAACTGGGGGTGTTCAGTCTGGAGAAGAGGAGGCTGAGGGGAGACCTCAGTTCTTTAGTTCTAAAACTACCTGAAAGGAGGTTGTGGAGACGTGGGGATGAGTGTAACAAGCGACAGGACAAGAGCTAATGGCCTCAAGTTGTGCCAGGGGAGGTTTAGACTGGATATTAGGAAGTATTTCTTCACAGAACAGGCTGTTAGACCTTGGAACAGGCTGCCCAGAGCAGTGGTGGAGTCCCCATCCCTGGAGGTGTTTAAGAGTTGGGTTGACACAGTGCTCAGGGATATGGCATAGTTGAGGACTGCCAGTGTTAGGTTGATGGTTGGAGTCGATGATCTTCAAGGCCTTTTCCAACCTAGATGATTCTGTGATATTTTCAAGTCTGCCAGTGCATTTCTTTAAGACGCGGGACATCCTGCCTGCTTTGTATTTCTGTTTCCCTTTGTTTGCTTCAGGTTACACAGATTGGCTTTGCCAGTAGATTATTTGCAATGCTGACTAAAGATCATCGCTGTAGGACACCAAGAGAAAAAAGATCCTCTGCAGCTGTCAACAGCCATAACGTAACCACTCTGGAGTTACTACAACTTCCAGCATAGGCAGAGCGCAGCAGGAATGCTGCTTGTTCTAACAGACCATGTCCATGAGTAATTATTTATAAAATATGTAGTAGCTCAAGCTGGGGACTGAAGAGTCCACCATTTGTTGACTGTTGTTGAAAATTATCTTAAGTCTTCTGCATTTGAGCAGAGACAAACATTACTGCAAGGGACTTATTCCAATGAATTTATTTATGCAATTGTCTTATTTCGTGGTCATTAACTTTCATAAAATTAATACATATGCAATTTTAATCCATGGAATACAGGCTCATGAATCCAATAGGAAGTTTAAAATTTACATTAATAAGCAGTTGATAAAGCAGCAGCACTCCAGGCCCCAAGCATGCTATATGGGAAGAAATACGGAAATCCGCTGTTCTCTTCTTTGGACTGCCTCTAAACAAAGTAACTGTGAAAATTTAATTCTACTTTAAAACTTACAATCAGTGAGTGGACTTACTTAGAAGGAACATGCAAGGTCCTGTTTCCCCACATGCTGACAGAACTTTGTAGCAGCAGCCATGTTATTTGCACTGATTTTCTTCCTGAGAGTTACCAATTAACTCCAGAGGTTCTCTCACTTTCTTTGGGAAAGTTAATTCAAATCAAGGAAAACTACAATTTGAAAGTCAAATAGCTGTTTTGGATGAATGCTATAAAGACTGCTGCTCTATAGCAAAAATGCCTTTGGAAATACATTCAGCTAATCCACAACAAAAAGCCACTAAAAATGGAATATATTTATAAGACAAGATAATCAGAAATAGTTTTAGTGGGATGGCTATTCCGGAATAACTCTTTGAAGTCCGGCTACAGCTGTGATTACTTTTCCACTCTCTTTCTCTCTTTTCTGCTGCTCTGTCTCCTTCAAAGCATACGCAATACACACATAAACAGCACCCAACAAATCCTTTCCACCAACATGCCTGATTTTCATGTGGTGATGTGTGTCAGGTAGGGGAATCAACTACTACTACATATAGGATTTTAACTGACAACCTTCTTAACAGGCAATGCCATCCAGCCCAGCAGGGTTTCTCTGGAGCCCTAGCAGTAGCAGTGTTCCAGCCTTAACAAAAGGAAACAGATATCGGAAACTCAATTTAGATAAAGTGACACAGCAAATTGACGTCAAACAGGATTAGCACTTCCATATCTTGGGTCCTCAGTAAATAACAAGTTACTTGACGTAATTCCCGTCCTTCTGAAGATATGAGTTCATTTTTGCTATCAAATCAACTTTCATGTGAGATATTGAAGCACTTGGGAATAATTCACAATGAAATTAATTTAACACATTGTAAATCCCACATAGCAGCATATGTACATACCAGAATACAGAATGAGGACCCTAACATTAATCTGCCAGTATCTGAAAGCACCAGCAACAACAAACCCTAGCTCAGCACATCTTAAAGTTGGACACATCCATCTGGGCAGAGAGCACACAGCTGACTGAGAACTTCCACACAACCAGCCTTAAAAGAGTTGAGAGCTGAAGCCAGAGAGCCAGGACATCTTGTAGAGGCTGGAGAGAAAAATGCTGCGCAGACATGATGACCCAGAACTGTCTGGGAAAAGGCTGGTAGTGCTACAGACTAGCAAGATTTCTTCTTGCTTTTACAATTTCATTCACAGGCTGCTTGTTACTTGTATTTACTACAAGACTATTGTCCAATCACTCCCTACCCAAGTGGTGAAACATTTTTCTGTGCATCCAAATTCATCCTTATTAGGAAGAATCTGGAACAAGTTTCTTATGTAAGGAACTTCCATTTCACAGAAAATGGGGCAAATTTATTTCTGCTCTTAAAAACAAACAAACAGGAAAAACCCCACAACTCTGGCCTAAAAACAAAGGAATACCAAAATGAAAAACTTGCTGTGAGTCACCTAAAGCTCACCAGGGAATCCCCAGAATTTCTTTGATTAGAGAGTATAATCATGGATTTGCATACAGACAGACAAAAAGGACCCAAGCTAGGGAGAAACACTCCCTCTTTCACTTGAATGAATACCGACTGTGGATGTATGTCATATGAGCTGTGAGATGCAAATGGATCTCTAAAGCCTGCGGGCCCATCTGCAAGTTATTTACCCTGCGGAGGCAGTGACTTGCAGCAGCATTTGTTCTTCTGCTGGGGAGAAGATCAACTCACAGTATAACCATATTATAACACTCTGTTAGGATCCTTCAAAACAAATCCAAATAAACCCACCAAACTAGGAGCTGCAATGAAAATGCTTTAATCTCACCTGTGCATGCCAGGGCAGGCTGGGATGCAGATGGGACACTGCTGAGTTACAACACGGTGCCACAGTAGCATAGGCCTTGCTGCTGGGAGGAACTCTGAGTGCTTCAGCTGCTGTCACATTGCAAATACATCACCAGAGCCCAAGGAAAGTGCTGGACAATGGGATAATAATTTACATCCTGACATGCTGCAGCCAAGCAAGGGACTAGGAGGGCAGTGAAAGCAACCAGAGGGAAGAGTTGCTCAAGGATGACTTGGAGATGTTCAGACTTGAAAGTCCAGAGGGAGCCTTGCCACGGAGTGGCTGTCTGCACAGGGAACAGGAGGAGAAACCAAGAAAGCCTGGGAGTTAGCAAGTTACAGGAGTGAGGCAGTAAACCAAAACAAGGGCCTACAATAGAACTTGGTCAGCCCAATTAAAGCTCAGATGAAGCTAAGTCTTAGCTTTAGACTAAGATGTACACTGCTTTTTCTCCCATGTTTCTGAGTCTACAGAAAGCTTACCCCATTGCACTATTATTTCTTTATAAAGTGATTAATGCAGCTTAGTTTATTGGAAAGCAGGGAAGAAGACCAGTCTAGTTAATGCAAACAACTGAAGACTCATGCAAGACCAAAATCGCATCAGCATTTCTCTGTTCAACACTCCCATAAAACACAGCAAAGTCGTGTCTGACTTTAACTAAATGTGTGGTAGCTGTATCAGGTTGCTACATGCCACAGGAGAATAAGGCAGAAGGCAACGTGGTTCTCAATGGTGTCACATTGTACTGCAGTTCAAAGGAAGTCAGCTTCTGTCCAGGAGAAAGCAATTAGCTGAGAACAATGGTTATGTCCCATAATGGCAGTCTGGGGTGGGAGCGCCGGGCTGGATCCAGCCACAGCTGGGAGAGCTGACTGAGTAGGCTAATGGTTGGCTAGCTAGGATGGGAAAAATAAACTACCTTATTCTGTACTGTTACCTCTCACAGTATCTAAATAGTATGTCCACACATTTAAGTTTTCTGCCTGAGCACAGTTAAAATTAGGAAAAAAAATATTGAAGCAGCTACCAGAAGAAAACAGTGAATGAATCAGAGTTGCTAAAGAGTATTGTCAGGCACCGATATAACTGGATGTAAAGGCGACTGCAAGAGCAGTAATCTCAAAATAGCAATGTTTTACAGGACATGATGCATGAGGGCTCACTTACACTGCTGACCCCTCTCACTAAAGCACAGGTGCTGGAGTCACAGTAGAAATTTATCACAGCAACATAAGGTCTTACTATGGAGTAAGCGTGCATGTATTTATTTAGCTAATCCCCATGACTTGTGTTGAATGCTGTGTTGTCCTGATGAACCAGCATGCTATCTTACCTGAACTAACCATCACAGAGCCAGTCGAGGTATGCCTGACATACTGAACTGCCAGACTACATCTGCTGACTTACCAGAGTACTAGTCTTTTTATTTCTTTTGCCTGCTCAGACACGTAGTAAGTGGCTTGCTGCATTTCATACCACTTCATATGGGGCTGTAACAACAAAAGAAGGTACTTGGTAATACCTGGGACCAAAGACTACTCTGTAATCTCAGTGCAATACTCCTGATTTGCTATATTATCTAAAAAGATCATTCACGACGGAGAAATCAGAGATTAAACAATTTCCCTTTTCTTTCCATTTCTAAAGAGCCTTATGTGACTTCATCCCACAATGACAGTCTGTGTTTACTGTTACCTCGAAGTACATCGTTATCTACAAGATGGATTCAGTGCCACAGTGAGGGAGGCATCGCTAGCCCTGTTTTACAGAAAGGGAAATTAAAACATAGAGTCCTGAGGTCTCTTCCCCAGGGCCATCTTCTGAAACCAGCAACCCTTCTCCTGACAAGAGCTGAGTGCCAAAGACAGTAAAGGAAAAGACATGCTGCTAACCCTCCATGCAAAGGTTTTGTCAGACAACCTCACCACCATGCATTATCCCTGAAAATGCCCCCACTGCAGATGTTTACAGCAAGCAGAACCACTCCTCTCAGATGGAGGTCACTGCCAGCACCGGCTCCTGAGCAGGCTCTGTTGCACCATCAGGGCTTGCAGCACAAGGCTCACTCTGAAGCATGGATCAAATACAAGTCGTGGCCAGCTGTTCCTCATCTAAATCTCCATGGGGCTCATATTGCTTCAGAGAGGGGCTGATCTTCACCAGCAGTTTGCAGGGAGGATTGTTGACCGACAGCCAGTTTTCAAAGGGTGGTTCTCCCAGCCCTGGCACAGAGGTCATGTCAGGAATGGAAAGACACATGTGAAACTGAAGCCTGTTCACATCAGCTGAGGTTTGGACCATGCAAGTGTGCTCACATGGCGAAACATTATCAGTTTGAAGTGTCTACGTGACACAAGAGCATCACTCCTGCCTAATGCTTGTCAGTGAGCCACCTTAGGTGCACCTCTGAGGGGTGAGGAGATCTCTGCAGGCCTGCTTTGCTCCCTCCAGGCAGTTCCCTGAAAAGAAGTGAATTAATAATCCAAACTGTATCTGCAAAGGCTCCACTCCCAGTTTTTCTTCTAATCTCAAACATCTGAATAACTGTGTCAAACACTTATGTGCAAGACGATCAGCAACACAAGCAGTTCTTTCTGATGTCAAGGTCATCTGAAGCCACACAAGTTACATCTGTTAGCTAGAAAGCTTGCTGGTCATGTTTGCATGGGGGAAAAAAGCACCAAGAATGAGGATGCATTCTGGGAAGGATTACTGAACTGGCAGAGAAGAAAATGCAATTTAGTGCTAAAAATAATGGTAAGACAAGGAGATTCTTGGAGAGATTCTCCAGTTACGCCGATGGGCACTGGAGAGGAATCAAAGAGACAGATTTCTACAGGAGCAAAGCATGTCGACTGCTGAACGCTTTACGTAAATTGATCCTGTGGGCACAAACACAACTACTAAATGCTAAGCATTTGCAAAATGCAAGCTAGAGCTCTCTACGGCCCACAGGCTGACTGTGACCTGTCCGAGACCTTCTCAGAGTGCCACAGAGCCAGTAGCACACTGGGGTCACAAACTGGATTCACGCTGATGGTCTCAGCAGAGAAGTGACAGGCTAAGGACACCTACACTGTCTGATGTGCTTCAAGAGAACGTTTCCCTGCAGCGTCTCCTCAAACACTGGGATAGTTACAGCTGCTACCTACATCTCTGTGGGCTTGCTCTGGGGATGGAGGAGTGAGGACAGGAACTTCAGTGGAAATGCAAGTGGGGCTTTGTGTGATTAGTGATACTCTTAGTCCAAAAGCAAGTATAAACCTGGACAGGAATCTCCTCTTGGACCACCGGCCATCCCCAGCAGCCCTCTGCACTGTTTTCTTTTCCAGCTCCCAATTCATGGGCTGAATTCATACCCTTACTGGGTCATTTTTTGTCCTTCACACAACACGGCTCCGAGTCTGGTGGCTCCATACTCTAAGGGAGAAGGTCTTCCCTTTTGTCAGCCTCTGTACAGCCCTTTCCAGGGTTCAGATATGCCAGTGTTTTTCCTAAGCTCTAAACAGAAATGAAAACACAGACAAACTGCTATTTGACCACTTACTCAAAACAAAACCTCCTTCAGCAAGGTATGATTTGTGGATTAAAGTTTTTTCCCCTTGAGCTCAACGTAACCTAAAAATCTCTTCCTGCAGCTTATCACAATTTAGCTAACCCCAGTCCTTAAAAGACTTCTCTATCTCAGCACACCAAGGAAGGTCTTTGTGAGAGACTTCCCAAAAGCCCTCAGCAAACCTGCTGCACACAGGGTACAGTACGGGCTTCTGAATTGCACAAAACATCTGAAATGCCAGAGTGAGAACTGGGGGGTTGGATGGCAGGAACAGAACAAGCCTGGGCATTTTTTCACTTTGAAACCTTTTGCCAGTCATCTGGCAACTCATCACGTTATTCTAGGAGCATGGAAAACAGGGGGCTTCAGTCAGAGCACACTGCTCCTCTCATCCAGGCTTTATGTGGTCCTGGAGAGGTGGCAGCAGCTCCCTTGGCTAGATTGGAACTGGTCAGTGAAACAAAAATGACAGAAAACAACTCATAAAATCCCTCCTGATTTCCAGCTGCTTCTGCACAGACTACAGTTCTTTCACCCTCTGAGACATGCATGAACATGACACTAAAACGTGAGCTGTCCAAGGGATTAATCAAAGGATGCCATGAATTTGTTGGGAGAAAGCAGGCTACATGCCTGCAGTAACGAAGGACATAACGAGTTCACTATTAAATACTGTCACAGGCTTCTTTGGTATTTTTTGTCTATTCATAATAACTCTATGTTGTAGCCCTCCTAAAAACCAGAGAAGATTATCATGATGTAATTTTACCAGTTGCACAAACAAGACCACACTTACGACAACTCCTGAAAGTCTGGACAGGTAAACAGAATATTTTCATTATACTCATCTAAAGAGCAAGATAAACTCCACAACCAGCAGAAAATACATTCACATTAACTTACTTGCAAAGGAGCTGCATCTTGCTAAACTGCTGCCTGGAGCTCAAGCTCTATAAAAATAAATACATATGCCTCCTTGAAAAAGTAGAACATCATATACAAGTACGTACTAGCACACACAGAGTTAACCTCTCTGCACTGCCCTCTTAAACAGAACTGGTTTTCAGATGTATTTGTTTAAACAAGTTAACAAAAATGTCAGAGGCCATTTCACCAACTGCACATGACGACAGCCACCTTCCTCCTCTATCAGCAGAGAACAATTACACGCTGGGAAACAAGGGCTTACTAATGTTGAGTCAGAGCAGGAAAATCTGTCCAGAAAATACATGCAAATGAAAGAAAGAAAAGACAGACTTTGCATTCTGTCTTCCCCCTCTTCCCTCAAATAACGTGAGCTAAGCAGAGACTGCCTCTCCTACTCTGGCTCGAAGAGCCCCACGGAAGAATTTGACACATCAACAGCCTCATCTGTTCCCACAACTCCCGCATGGGTATTGGTAGTAAATCGGATGTCTGGATAAATCCCAGCTAAGGTTAACAACTTCTGGGTATCTCAGGGCAGGAAGCTATTTTCCAGGAGTATCAGGAAACAGCATGTCCTTCCAAAGATGGGCTTGTGCATAAACACAAGAGTTCTTGGATCTCCTCCAAGATGAGGAGCTCCAGACTTTGTATGACCACATGGACAAACCTGGTGTTTCCCACAGCAAGTCTGACCGCAGGGGACGCAGGAGGCTACCGTCCTCCTTCGTAAAGGACCCAGGGCCAAAGGGCCTGTTCAGTGTCGCGAATGATAAGGGCCTGCAGATAACTCAATTTTATTCATTTGTAAGAGGCATCTCTTCAATGTTTAACTGTAAATGCTCACTAGTAATCATGCACACACAGGAACCTACCAGCACCAAGCCCGACCGACAAGATCAACTGTGAAACACCAAGTTCTCTCCCATGTACATCCTTGCTGCTTCTCCCCTTTCCCATACCAGAGGTGGCTTTTGAAAGATATCCTTAATGTCAGGGGGATCCCCATATTTCCCTCTAGAGCATTGCATTCCCACACCGACACCTTTTGCAGAAATCACTCCACCAGTTTTCCCTACCTACAAGCAGCAGAGCAGCCACAGTGCCAGCCCCAGCAGGGCCATGCTGCACCATACCAGGACTTCAGCCAGCAGCAGAGGGGAGAGAGCTCTCACCTGTGCCCCCTGCCTTACACCTGGCCTGGCAGGCACCAGCAGCTGATTTCTACTTGTGACTGTGACACAGCACAAGGCTTTGAAGGCAGTGCCTTTGCTTAGCCGTTGCCTGTGGGAGAAGCTCTGCAGCACCTCTCTGCATTTCAAATGGACAAGCCACTCTGAAACCACCACCAACTTCCTAACCCTCTCTAGTTTTTAAGAGCAAGACTTACTCAAAACAAACTAACAAAAGAAACACCACTTCTAAAATTTCTGATTACACGTTTAACCTTTTATTTTCAGGAGAGGATAAAAACCAGATGAGATGCAATGAGTTATTCTGGGGTAATACCATTTCATTTCTTTCAAAAGACTTAACCACAAATAACTGAATACTCCCGTGTCTTCCAGGAACACCAGACCTCCTCTACCTTCCTCTCCCTCAGGCAAAGATGTCATGCATAGGTCACTCCTGAAGTCAGGAGATTTCAGCTATTTCTCATTAAGGAAAGCAGAGAGTTCTACTAAGTAAGAAAAGCTACAGAATTCAATGGAAGTCACAGCCTTGTTTTGCAAACAGACCTGTTTATGTTGTGGATTTCTAGATGTGCACAAACAGCCCTGGAGGAACAGCATGGGCCTTGATGGTTCAGCACCCAGGGCACAGTTGGGCCTTCCGAACAGGGGTCCTGTCCTCCCTGCTCGTGTAACACCAAGAAAGGCATTCATCCAACACATACATTTCACTTCGGGTTCTTCCGTTGTGCTAACACAGTCGTGCAATAAAACGTTACCTATCTTACCCACTTAATTCTCCCCTGAGGACCTGCTCTGCTTTTCACATCCTCTCCCTGATCTCGCCTCCCTCACTGGGCTGTTGTGCCAATTAATTAGTTAATGTTTGCAAGGTGCTTTGAAGATGAAGAGTGCAAAATACTCTGCATTAAGCATGATTATTATAAAAATACTGCAGGCTCTGGCAATGCACTTCAGTAGGTGAGTATTCAACTGAAGTCCTCAGAACTACCATCACCTGCAGCATGTTTCAGTTATCCAGAAACTCATGGGGCATCTTGTCTTATAGCTTAATTATAAAACCACTTCTAGTCAATCCCACACTGCGTGGTGGAGCAGAACAGCCAGCCACTGCTCATGTTGCACAAAATCCACCACTGCAACAGCCCAAAGAGCAAACTCTGCCTCCTGCCAGAGCAAATGATTTTCATAGTGTGCCCAAACGTGGTGATGGTTAGGTGAGGGGACCCCCTGCAGCAAACAGCCAGGCTGCAGTGGGGTTGTAGCAGATGAGAGAGACCAAAAACAGGCAGGAGAGATAACTTACAGGAAAATTCAAGAACAGAAAGTGCAGCAGCAGGAGTCAGAAGTGAGGGAGAGGAGCCTGACTCCGGGCTCCAGCTGAAGAGCTCCAGCAGAGCCGGCTGCAGCCCCACAATGTTGTTAGGTCCTTAGCCACCTCTCTGGTCCCTCCTGGAAAATGCCACTCATCAGGGTCAGCTCAGTTCCCAGGCCAGCAGTCAACTGCCACCAAAACCAGGTTTGCACTAAGATGTTGGACTGGGAACTGAAGTCCCCAAGGTGTGAACCCGTCTCCTGCTGCCCTGAGAAGCCTGAGGGATGGCTTGAGGTGACACTGTGCAGCTGTAGCTGCTTGCTCCGCCAAGCAGAGTCAGAGCCCGAGGCCTTGGGAAGTGGCGCTGAACAGGAGGGGACATGTGCTGGACACTGCCACTACGCATCGGGCTGCAGGAGCAAGGAGCACTCTTCCTGGCAGCACGAGACCTGGGTGAGGCTGAAGAACACTGATAGACCTCTGCCTTCCAGGCCTTTGTACTTTTGATATATAAAACTGCAAAACACACAGTTTGGGATTTTCTCAGTAATCAGGGACAGCCATTAAAACATTTTTCTTCTCCCTGACAGTGCAAAACTGATGCCTGTTAGTGTTTCATATCCATCTTCCCTATGTATTTTCTTTAAACTTATTCTCCTAAAAATATTACAGTCGCTATTCTTTATGTACAGCATATACTCCAGAAGGAAACAAGCTGCTAATCAAGCTAGTAAATAGGTACATCTGTTTCCCCATCTATACTGAAATGAGCTAGGAAGCTTTTTTTCAGAATAGTGATGCTACCAAGATCCCTGAAGCACTGAGCATAGCCATCTTGCAGCAGAGCCTCACACGGGAAGCCTGCTGAATTAATGACAGTACGAGCAAGGGGAAATTTATTAACAAATGAATTCCTGCTATTACAAACCACTTTCACTGCACTACCAGGGCTTTTAAAGGTTCATGGCAGGATAAGCCATCTCCTTTCATTCCCGAGAGTGCAATTGAAGGCTTGATTTCCATGATTGCCAAGCTCTTACTGCAGCTCCCATTAGCTGTGGCAGAGCTGCGAGTATTCATAGAATCACAGAATCACCATGGTTGGAAAGGACCTCCAGGAACATCAAGTCCAACCTTTATCCCATCATATTCCTAACCATTAGACCATTAGACCATGGCCTCAAGTGCTTCATTCACTTGTTTTTTGAACACCTCCAGGGACAGCAACTCCACCACCTCCCTGGGCAGCCTGTTCCAGTGCCTAACCACCCTCTCAGGAAAGAACTTCTTCCTAAGATCCAACCTAAACTTCCCTTGATGCAACTTGAGGCCATTTCCTCTTGTCCTATCATTAGTAATTTGGGAGAAGAGACCAACACCAGCCTCACTACAACCTCCTTTTAGGTAGTTGTAGAGGGCAATGAGGTCTCCTCTCAGTCTCCTCTTCTCTAGACCAAACCACCCCAATTCCCTCAGCCGGTCTTCATAAGGCCTGTTTTCCAGACCTCTCACCAGCCTCGTTGCCCTTCTCTGGACTTGCTCCAGCACCTCAATGTCCTTCTTATCCTGTGGTGCCCAGAACTGGAACATGTTCAGCTCTTCTGAAACACAACCGTGTGATGTGTGGAGGAGGGCTGAGCACTCCCCCTCCGACTCAAGGCTCATCCAGTAAGTTTCCACACCTGATGTGAGGCAAGTGTGAGTGCATGCTTGGAGAAGCCTGTTACACACTGTGTCCATGGACTTTGAGCATGGGGCTGCTCAAGGATGGGACGAGGCTGCACCTGCCGAGGAAGGTTTGACTCCAGCTCTTGCCCTGGTACCTGCAGCTAAAGGCAGCCAGGAGTGGGGAGAGCATACCAGATCTGGGGTACTCTGGGACATGTCTGGTCACAGCCTCAGCCTGCACCAATCCAGAGGGCAACTGGAGCAACAAGCTGATCAAGGGCTGGACCTCCTGAAGCTCGACAGTAGCAGCAATTTCAGCCCTCAATTTAATTGGCAAGAGGAAGATTTGATAGACATCTGCCCTCAGTTAGAAAGTGCTTTAGAGAGACAGCAGATTCTTCAAAGTAATTCTCCCACAGTTCCTCCTTCTTATCTAAAGGCCATATTAGCAACCCAGCTACTGATGGTCCCTGGGGATTTAATTATTCACGAGAAATCACTGTTTGCTGCAACTGGCAGACAGTGCTGGGTAAGGCCTTCTGGGATCAGACTCCAGGCTGCTTTATGGCTTGTCATTAGAAGGAAATTGCATGAAAATCAGTCTTCTTGTACATGATCAGATAAATGCAGTCATCAAGCACAAAGTTGAAAGCTCTTCAGTGAAGAAGGGGTAACGTTGTGGTGTTTTGGTGGTTTTTTTTTTCAAATGCTGATATGAACTAATAAGTCAAACCCAAATCATGAAGCACTTATTCAATCTGTAGTGTCTGCCAGACTCATACAGGCTTCTGTGGGAGGTCTGTTCCAACAAGGCTATTTTCAGCTATCCACCTGGAAAATAAAAACCAAACAACAAACCAGAAATAAAGAGAATTTTGTTTCGGTATAATCTAGTCCCACCATGTGATGCTGACTGATGGGTGATAAAATTTCCAGAGCTCAGCAGGTGTTTGGGGAGTGACTGCAGCCACCCATTCAACACAATACATAACCACAAGAGCAAGATCTGAAACAGAGGTCAAAGGAGAAAGAGCGTAGGAAGTTAGGTGTGAAGATGAATGATGAAACTAGATAAAACTTGGGCCAAACATGATTTACAGTAGAGAAATAAAATTCCCTTTCTGGGTGAGGACAAGTTGATTGGTCCCTGTTACAGGGCGCTTCTCCATTACACTGACGATCACAGGTCTATGCATGTTCAGCTACACTGGGGTAACCAGTTGAAGACCCAGGAATCCCAGGCCAGAACACAGCTCGCAGCACACTTTGTCCACTTACTTCTTCCACATTATTGCTACTACACTCAGTAAACGAAAGTGATTTTATTCCTTCTCTTCCAGAGCTCCTATTGTCAGAGAGAAGCTGAAAATCAACGACAGAGAGATGACATACATTCAAGCAGAACCAATTCCTTGCTGTTTACGTAGCCCAAACACTGATGACGCAGGAGAAAGTTTTAGCTTGCTGTTGATACTCAAAAGCCAAAGTCTCCACAATCCAGACCTTTTGGCTGTCAGATGTTTCTGAACAACGTAGTAAATATAGTCACGACCCTAAATATTCCCCATGTACTGTCTGCATAGAGTAAAACACTATGCGTGGACCAGCTAGACAGATTTCTTTCAGTATTGGTGTCCTGTAGGATAAACAAAACTGCTACACTGCTATAAAATCTGCTATATTGCAGAAACTTAATTTCAGGGTTAACTACGGAGAAACAGGAGTTAAAGTGGCAAGGTTCTAAGGTCTAACAAGTACAGACTAAATGACATGAAGGAGATAACATGGGCTCAGGTTACCAGGCAGGAAAGGGGATGGATGAAGAGTCCCTGCACGTACGCTGGCTTCCCCCTCGGAAAATAAAGCAAGCATCATTTTGCACAGCTCCCTCCTGACTCTTCTGGAGAGCTCTTCCCAATACGCAAGCAGAAAGGCTCGTGCAGCCGCGGGCAGGAGGCACACCCCCACATTGCGAACGTGGGGAGCCACCCTCCCTCCCTCCGCGGGGGGATCATCCGACCAAGTTAAAACCCAAACATTTCCCAGCAAGACTTTCACATGCCAGGAACTTCTTGGTCAAAGGAGCAGTGTGTTAACCTCGAAGTTTTTCCCACAGAAGCTGGGGATTGTGGGTTTAGGAAAATTGGGTCCTTTTGCTTTCTGTGCAAGCTGTTTTTAATTCTTGCAAACTCTACCCACTTTATTACTGAAATTGGAGCAGCCTGTTCCAGGGGAAGCACATACTCAGCAGCACACAGCGTTTTGCTCCTATAAAGGGAAAGAGCAAAACCAAATCAAAGAAACCCATTTACTGCAGAAAGTTGCACTTTGTCTGTGTATAGATATTGAATACTTTGGGAGATGTCGAAGTAAATTGGTGTGAAAACCCAACAGTCAAAAAATAACATAATTTCATTATTTTTGTCTGAATCCTCAAAATCTTGTGCACTGTTCTATTTTCTAATGCAAGGAAAAATAAATTTAAAAACCTCACCACAAACAAACCAAAAGAGCTGATGACCAAGGCTTCCCTAAAGAAATCTGCAATGAAACAGCATGGCCAGCCTGTACGAATGCTGCCCTACTGCTGCCATGACTTGCACATACAAGGACTTTAAACCTGATTGCTACTGTAACGATGAATCATTGCATAACTGAAGCCTTGCAACCAAAGTATTGTTTGCAAAGGGATCACTCTCTACTGGTTTTTCATTCCCTGTTATTTTTTTTCACTGCTGCAACTCTAGTCCCTAGAGAATGACCATAAACACCCCTAAGGTAATGACCTAGCTAAACACAACTGTATTTATAGCGCTATTATTTCCCCTTTAGTACATTTCAGAGCACAGAGAGAGCCATCAGGCCCCTTGAGGATTATATCCTAACATATCTACTATAAATATTTATCTGACCGACTTAATTTTAGCTTTACCTAGGTCTTTCAGGGACATGTCACACTAGGCCTTAGCTTGGGAAACCAGAGAACCAACACAATGTGACCTTCTCATGTTCGAGCCAGTTTCCCCTTGCTATTGCTGGGTTAAGTTACCTGTACGTAAACCCACTTGGAATGGCCTTGCAGCATCACTGCTTTTCGCAGAATGAATGCCAGGACTTCCAGTCCTTGGTAGATGCTGCATTTATTGCTCAAGTTGATGATGGAGAAGGCAGTGGATTTCATCTTATTTTCCTAAGATCCTTTGCTGTGACAATGAAAAGCCCGGCACTGCCCAAGTTAGTATCCTCCAGAGAGGTAATTCCTTTCTGCCTAGTACAGTACATTCTCATGAGATAAAAAAGTTCATTCAGCTACTAAAACAAAAGAAAAATAAAATTCTGGTCAGAGTAACATCTTGGAAGCAAACTGCAAGTCAGAATAACAACATACCTTCTGGAATGTGACCCTGGATGTCTACACTGATGTCTGCCTATGTGCTTCACACCTTGTCCTGCAAACTTCAGTCTTGCAAGCAGCTCCCTTCTCAGGCAGTTTCTCCAGCTGACGCCAGACCCTGCTTCAGAGCCTCCACAGCAGCTCGCCTAGCACATCTGTGCAGCAGGAAGGTCTGTGGGGAGGTGGCTCACGTTCCTAGCACCATCCTTCCTCAAACAGCCCCAAGGGAGCACTGTTCCACGCACCATGCTTTGTCCCAGGCGTTTGCTTTCAGGCAGCCTTTGGGACTGGCAGAGCCACCCTAACGTAAAGTCTCTGGGAGAAGTCAGCGGAACCAGAGAACTACTGCTGTGACTACTGCCCTCACTCCGACACGTGCTGCTGCCTTTGGAGAGGGAGACCTGTCACTGCAGGGTGGGACAAGACTGTGTTGCAATGAGGGAAGTTCAATGAGAGCTCCAAAACATCTACCTGAGGAAGCAGGGCATCAGCTCCAATGAACCACTGTGGTGCTCATCTAAGCTCCCCTGCCTTATTCGCTACTCTCAAGGATAGACTGGTATCTCAAATGGCTTTTAAAAGGGTTTTCCCAACTGCAGTTTGACCAGCACAGTTAGTACCACTGCCCTGAGGATGCTGAGGTAATCCAGCACTGTCTCCTCAGCTATTAACAACACATTGACCCTAACAATTAACTTGAACACTTGACATGTGACAGGTATTTAAGCATCACTTCCCTGGCAGGAGGAAAGATCAAGAAGGATTGTTATAAACTGTAGAAGTAAGCAATATTTAAGCAGCCTCAGACCTGCATCGCTGTGCAGCACCACAGAACTATCACAAGGCTGGAGGGAAAAAAACAAAAAAGAACCCAAACAAACTGAATCACTCAGATTTGGCCATTACAGGCAATTCATCTCAGCAGAAAATGTAAATTCGTGAAGGAACCTTTGCCAAAAATACAGTGCCTCCTCTCCCCCCAGCCCTCCTCCCCCACTCCCGGTTTCAGGGTGGAGACAGATTCCTCAGACGTACACTTGCAAGGTCAGTAATGCTCTCTACCACTTTACAGTGCTGTCAGATGCTGAGGGACGACACAGTTCACAAATGGAGGAGTTCAGTTCAGGAACACATTTTCCTCTTTTTAAAAGGATTTTTTAAAAAAATAAACTCTGATTATTTCAGTGCTCCCAGTTACCCTCTGGCCCCACAGGTAGGGCTATCAGCAAAGGGGCATGAGGGAAAGTCCAGGCTGTTGGAGCAGAAATAGTTTTGTTATAGAATAATAGAATCATAGAATAGCCTTGGTTGGAAAACACCTCTAAGATCATCAAGACCAATTGGCTTTGGTTTGTTTTGTCAAAAGATTTTGTTGCTAAAGAAAACATGGCACTGAGCTTCACCTTGAGTCACGTTTTGGTACACGAAATATTTTCACAGGCTGCAGCTCCTCCTTGCTCTCCCTACACAGGCCAATATAGCAAGAGCAGGCTGAATCCCAACCCACCAAGAGCCAAGAGGCATGTGATGGGTGGTCGTTACAGCATTGAGACATTTAGCTCTTGGCTTGTGACTTCTAAATCTTTTTCTCCAAACAATTTGCAGAATTCTTGGGGCGCAAGATGGTAGAGCAGCACGAACTGCCACAGAAACTCTCACTGTGAGGTCCACCTACCCTAGGGATGATCAGTCACCGAGAAGATGAAAATCTTGTGTGGTTCTGCAGCAAGGTGCAGTCCACTCCACTTGGGCAGAAGGGGCTGACATCTCCTTCTCACCTCATATCAGGCTGCCCCTTCGGGCTTCACTGAGAAACAGATCTAGGTCTTAAAATGAACAATATTAAAAGCAAGAAAGATAAAATCAGTTTTGTGTTTGCTTTAAATGCAGATCTGCTCAGCACATAGTCCCACGCGCAGTTGCATCACCACGAGGGGAGGTTCACTCAGTTCCAGAAGTCAGGATGACAAGCCAAGGGCGGAGTGGGGAATATCGCCACCAAAGCATCCACACCATGAAACTACACCCACACAAGCCCACTGCAGGAGCAGCCCTGTCCCCACAACTTCGTCTCAGCCACCACCACAGCAGCAGCAGTACCTGCCAGGCTGAGGAGCAGGCTGCTTCAGGGGTCCCCTGGTCAGCAGGTCCCCTGAGAGCCCTTCCAAGCCAGGCAGTGAAGCAGAGCCTTCAGACGACAGCACATCCCAGACCCCTTCAATGAAAGCCTCATCTCCCCTCTTCCTCCATGTGAAATAGGTGGCTGTGGAAAAGAACAGCATTATGGGAGGTGATCCTGTTGATGGTGCCTCCTAAGCTCCACACACCAACACTGCTGGGCTGGCAGAGCAGGGGTTAACTGGCTGCTTTGGCTACTCACCATCCCAATAAGCGCAGAGTTAAAATACTGCAGAGGCTGCTCAGAGAAGCTGTAGTGCTTGAGGGACAAGGTGGTGCACAAGAGGGAAGGATGGGTGTGGGGACTGCAGGATGCCTGTGTTGAACAGTCTGCCTTCCAGCCCCTGGCTTGTGAGGGAACCACATCTGCAATGCAAATTGACCATGCACAGGCAAGTTATCATCCTAGAGAGATTTGCAGTCCTGATCTTCTTTCGCTTTTGAAAAGGAAACTGGGATTTTCACCATAGATGAGGTAAAAGCACTGCCCAGCAGCCAACTACTAGAAGAGGGATAAGCCAACTATTTCAAATCCAATTCAACATCCATTTCTCTGGAAAAACATCCAATGTCTTGTGGGTCTCCCTGCCACTTCCCACATACCCGTCCCTGTTACTGCCTTTACCAAGAGAACACCCAAGCCACCCACCAGCAGCATCAGAACGACATTGCATATTCCCAGCAAGACAACCCCAGCACTGGGGAAGGGAAATGGCTGCTCCCATGGGGAGACTGTGTCAAGTCAAGCAGGTAACAGGGACAACTGCAGGTGGAAGATAACAAAAGATCTTTCTTAAGTGCAGTTCTAGACAAAGCCCTCAGTATTTGATATATAATCCATTTATCAGCATCATAGAAGGTTTATACTCAAATAATCAACCTAAGCATTAAGTGAATGACTTACCTGGCCTTAGAAAACAACAAAAAAAACCCAGAGCCCACAAGCCCTGATACAAGGATAAATGTGTCACATCAGACGGCAAACAGACTTTCTGTAGAAAACCCATGAGAGAGACAATCTCTTCACAGAAACAAAAAGACCTGCCACACACTTTTGAACCTAAAATTCCGCATTTCTACAGCTGCTGTGGCAGGGGGCAGGAATGAATTACTGGAGTCCGTGAGAACTTATTAAACTGGTTTGTTGCTGGCAGAGCTGTGCGCAACCCTATGCTGGGAATTGTTTTAAGAGGACTTCAAGCCTTCCAGGCTCTCACCTCCCCACCTGTACTGCCCATGAGGTGCACAGGGAACCTTTGTACCTGCACCAAAGGTGAGTGAAGCAGAAAAGCCTCTCCGCAAGCTTCTGCACAGCAGGACACCAACCTCCAAGTGGTCAAACACATTATGTGATAAGAAACAGCAACAGTCACTGAATAATTTATGTGATAAACTATTTCTGGAGCATTTGATCAGCTCTACTGGCTAACATTATTTTTGCTGAATCAACAGCCCCCATCAGAGCATATGCTCTAGTGAAAACAAGCAGCACTGTGACAGGTTAGCAAAGACATTTGCTAAATTAAATGCGGACCCCACTTGTTCTGCTGAGCCATACTGCAGTACATACATGGAAATCTAAGCAGCTGAATGCATACTCTTCCTGAAGTGGCTGTCTGAGCATACACAATCTGTCTCTTCAAGGTTTTTCCATTAACATACCCATGTGTAGAGCTATAAATCAAAATGAAAGAGAACAGAGCAGGCCAGCAGAAGAGCAAGAGAAAGAAAATACATTAGAGGCCGTTTTGCAACAGGCGGTGATTAACTATAATCAGTTAAAAGCAGTTGTGGACAGAGCAATTCTGCATCTCAGCAGCCTGGAACGGGGGGCTGGGGAAGTGGAAGGAAACAAGGTGTTTAGCTGCTCTTGAAAACAAAACAAACATGTCAACATTTTTTTTAAAGGGATTAAAACCATTGCTAAATACACACTTCAATTCAGAATTTACTGCAAGCAGAAACAAGACAACAGTATTGACTTCTGCAGAGAAGTTAGGGGACCCAGAGCAAAGGAGGAGAATGCAGCAGTGAAGTACAGAAAGTGCCCCGGCAAGAAGACAGTCTGCACAGCTACCCTGGTACCTCCCTGAGGTCGCTCAGAGAGCCGGTGTGGCACAACAGGCTGTCCACATCCAACACAGGGACGGAATTTACACGAGCCATCCCTCCACTTCAGAAAGTAGTGGGATTTGCTGTGGGGGAAATTACTAGGTTTCTACTACAAACATTCCCCAGGGACATCCCTCACTCCTACAAAATCTGAGGTCCTTCTTTGCTACCACCTTTCTCCAAATGACAGCTGTGAACCACTCTTCTTGTTGTACAGTTGGCAGATTTTCAGAAAAAGAAAGAAAAACTGCCACGAGGCGTTGCTGTTGAACAGATGATAATTTGATCAGCACTGGGATTATGAGACTTCTTTTGCTAGTGGAAGAGCATGTGTGGTACGCAAGCCCTGATATGTGCACCAAACCCCATGGAAACACACCTGTGGGATCACCTTGGCAGATCTGGCAGAAAAAAAAAAAATCACTGCTTAACTTGTTTTCCCAAAGGTATCTGGCTTTAGACAAGAGGAATCCCACCATATGCTGGGATCTTCAGCTCAAAATATGAATTCCCATCAGATTAGGTACTACTAATACACAAACTCCCAACTGCCAGCTGCATGCAGAAGGCAGTCTCATTTTCTACCCTTGGTCATACTGAGATGCCAGTAGGGTTCACAAGAACACCCCGGACCAGCAGATTATTTTGGTGCGGTGAATCAGTTCACCGGGCAGCGGAGAGCGCGCCAGCACGCATGACGAGGCAGGAAAGCTGCCAGCTGCCCTTCAGCTGCCGGAGCAGTTCCTATCTGCACAAACACCCTGGCACAACACCCACTCGCTATCTGGCAACAGCAGGTTTTACACTGCTGTTAAATACAGGAACCATTTCAGAGCACAACAGAGTCACACATAACAGGTTTAACCAAAGCTGCGTATTTTCCTGCTATGGAAACCAGTCACAAGAACCAAAAAGCTGCCCAAAGACAAGAATTTTGTGTGCTGCTCTCTCCTAATCTGCCCTGTTCCCTTCTGAAACCCTAACGCTGATGAATGGCGACATGGACTGGTTACAGCCGGCCCAAAGCAGCAATCTAAGCTTTTCACATCGAAGCTCTGCCAGTGCATTATCAGGGATCACTCCAAAACACAAAAGGATTTCACCTGCCACCTCCAAATGACCTCAGGTGAAGTACAGCCTTGCTTCATCTTCACAAAACGGACTCCCCACATACAGAGAGACAACAGACCTTTAAGCTATAAGGCCTTACGACACTTCTTCCCAGAAGCAGGAATAATCCAGAAAAAAATGGGAGCTGGAAAGAGCTCTGTGGTCCACAAGTGAATGAGAGAGACACCACCACATTTGAAAAAAACCTCAAAAAGCAGCTATGAAAATTGCAGCTTGTCCTCATCTACGGAGAGTAGAAAATGTACTGATGGAAGCGAAATGTACTAAATCCCCAAAAAGCTGAGCCATGGATCTGGAATCATAAGTGACGAACAGGGGCACACGTGCACGTGGCGTGGCTGCAAGGACAGCAGGGCACAAGGAGTGTGGCTGCACAAGCACAGGGCTCCATCAGGGTGAGCCTGGCACCCAGCACACTGCACACATGGAGATGCACAGCTTGTGCAAATTGGGAGGGGGTGCAAAGGCACAGAATCCGTGCATCTGTGTATATGTGCAAAGTACCACATACTTTTGTTGTTGAATCCAAATGATTTTTCAGCATAAATTGCATTGGTGTGTATTCTAAATGGTTTTTTAATGTAAGTTTTCAGTTTATTTTACAGTCGTCTTTGTTATCAGTTTTAAAATACATATATTTATATGGCTTGGAAAGAACCACCTGGAATCACGTCCTGAAAAACACATCCTTCTGGCAGGCAACTTGTGTACTTCTGAGTAATTAGTGTGTGTCTATAGAATGACAGGGTGAGAGTTGAGAATATTAGTGTGTGTCTATAGAATGACAGGGAAAGAGTAACTCTCACAGCTTGTGTGAGAGTTAATTTGTGTTTTCTCAAAGTGTTGTGAGAATCATGTTTTTTGTAGAACCAAGAAAAACATGGTGGCCTTGTACATCCAGGCGCCAGATAGCGTAGAAGGATGTGAGAACCGACTGATGTTTTTGTGCTGCACTACAGAGCCAAAACCCAAGGCCTTGTACAGAGATACCAAACTAGAAAGGAGCCCAGTATAGAGACCGTCTTGTTCAGTACATCCTGGTACCAGATAATGTAGAAGGACAAGAGCTACGCATAACAACTTGGTTTTGAGAATGTTGTGTCTTACATGGATCGGGAGATAGGGTGCACCTGAGAACATATTGCCATCCAGACTGAACAGATTCCACAACTGTGCATAAACACCCGGCTGGGAAAAGAAAGACCTCTTGTGGAAACCGAAAAAACTCTTATGGAAACTTATTGTAATAGAATGCGTCGGATAGGCTGTGAGCCTGGAGTGTCCAAACAATGGAGAAACGGGAGAGAACAGCCCGCGCCGGGAGAAAATACTATAGCAATGCTTCCTTTTCTTTGTTAACGCGCGCGTCTCCGCTCCGGCCATGGGGTCGCGCGCCCGCGGTGGCACTCGCGAATAAATGGAGCTGCTTCACCACGATCCTCGCCTGAGCAAAATTTTTCGGCCTAAAACTTCGTTTCTCACACTTGGGTTTTTTTTATTTGTGAGCCCGCTCTTCATTAATTACCACAATTTCCAAAGAGCGAGAAATAACATTCTGCCTCTCAAACTCAGCTGCCACAAACCCCTTGGCCCCAGGGCCAAGATATAATACACACTACAAATGGCTGTGACTTGTGCCATCGTTCCCCCCCACACCTTCTGTACGTCTCCTTTGCGTGGCCCTGCACAGCTCTGCCTCAGAGGAGGTGGCTTCCCGCAGACCCTGCACGCACTGCAGATTCAGCTTCATCCAACATCCATCTCCTCTGCTACATTAAACACCTGCTAAGAGTCCTGCCAGTTCTCTGCTTCCAAAACAGATTACTTTTTTCCATTTATTCCACTATTTCAGACTTTAATTTTAAAGCCTTTCATGGTTTTGAAACACCTATACAACCTGATTTAAGAAGCATCAAAAGCTGGACCCCTTCAAGATCAAAGGCTTTCAGAAAGCCAATTTACCTAAAATCTCTAACAACTTTTGAAAGCTGTATTGCCTTTTTAAATTTTACAGTCACAGTCTGCTGGAAAAAATGCTCAGCGTTCTGCCCTGCCGCATGCCGTGCATCTGTCTTACACTGCTCCCAGAGATCCCCAACTCAAATGGGATGCCTTAACTGTGCCAAAAAGCTTGAGCTCTCATTTCTGGTTCCTCGGCAAGAGCAGCTGATCCGCCAGCACACCTTGGGTGATATTGTGTAACAACAAAAACCGGTTTGGCCTAGGAAGGGCTGAAGAGATTTAATAAGATGTTGTGAAAGGAAGGCAAAAATAAAAGGGGATAAAGATAGGCTCAAAAGGAGTTTATGAAACATGCCTCAAAATAATTTCTTCCCTTAAAAAAGCTTCCTAGAAGCTTATCTGGGAATTGTTCTTTCTATGCAGCCAAGTGTTTTTCAGATGCAAACTACTGCCACATCCAGTACTACATACAAACCCATGAACTGTCCCAAGCGTCCAGGTCAGCGCTCTCAACCTTTTCCAATTTGCAGCCTCAATTCTTCACAGTGGTATTAGCTCTTCTGCATATCCAACATAAGCCTATTCACAGCTTTTCTTATTTACAGGGGATCCACACCTTGTAAGTAAGTTCAGAGATGGAAATCAGATTTAAAAACACTGCTCTACACAGCTATTAGACTTAATGCGGAGGTGTAAGTATTTCTAATGAACATATTGCAATCACAATGCATTACACATTTCTATAATTCACATGATGTAAATCCAGAATTGCCTTTAACAAATGTCATTGTCACATGTATTAAGGACATTTAAATGACTTGGAAAAAGCTCAGATAATCCTGCTTACTCAAAAACTTTGCTGGCTCACTGAAGAGAAAGTTGTCCTAAAATTTAAAGACACAGAAGCAGAGTCAGTAAATAACTAAGGAGCCCTGAAGTCCAGTAAAGTGCCAAATTACAAAATGACTGCAGTCTTCAAGCTGGCAGTGCAGCATTCACAGATTTAGTTTTCCCCAGTATCTAGTAATGTCATGGTATGGAAGGACTAAATCTTAAGACAGACACCCACATACATGGTGCTGCCTGCTACACGCCAGCAGCTACTCCAGACTGAGTGCTTGAGAAAGTCTGAGAGCTGAATAATCCTATTTAGTTCCAAGAGATCAAACAGGATTTGTAAAAGGGTAACATATCCACAGACTGGTGAAACGGTGTCAGCTTAAGTGTGGTCACTTTGAAATCATGTTCAGAAAGCATTTTCATCTGTTGATGTAAACAAAGTTTTTTATTATGTCCAGAATTAGAATTTACATTAAAAATATACATTCATATATATATAAAAAAATGGGAATGATATTCATAAAACACCGATCCCTCCTTATCTACCCATCATACAAATTTTGACTCACTTATTGATACAGGAAGGTTCTCCCACAGTCACACGAACTACCAACAAAGGGAACCATCAACAGAGCACAGCATCTAAGAAAAACCCATCAATATTCTCTAGTGATCAACCTTCTGAAGAAAGTATTTAAAGACACTATCAAAATGTCAGTTGTTGAAGCAGACCAAGTCCATGCTGATACTATCTACAATTAATTGATTGTGAAACTACAATGATGACTTATGCAAGTGCCTTGTAAACCAGCACACAGCTGTAGGCCTAACCATACCTGCAATTACCACAATTAACAGTTCTGAAGAGCTTCCCAGAGCTCATTGTTGACAAGGTCCTTAACATAGTTTAGATACTAAACTTCAAAGACTTTGCTCTTAATTCTTTGTGCTCTGCCACTAGTATGAAATAGCAGTATCATTCAGTTCACAACAGAAAACCTCCACCCAAGGCAACTGTGAATGACCCGCTTCCAAAACAAAACGCAACATGCAGTCCACTTAGACCACAGGAAAAATACAGCTTGCTGTTCGCAGCATTAAGCCACCGCCATCACCTGAAGGGCAGGAAGGGACCCTTCTGAAGGAGTGTGTTACCACACTCTATTCCAAAAGCAGAGAGCCAGCCACCTGCCAGTGGAGGTCCTGGGAAAGCATTATCTCGATGGTTACAGCAGACACAAACCTAATTATCAACCAGACAAGCACCATAAATAACCTGAATAGATGCACAGATGTTACTTCTGTGATAAGAACAGGGGCAGTCAGAGCTGCAAAGAACTCTGGATCAGCCAATATAGGACAGCTCCTGCTATCCTTGAATATTCATTCCCCTGTCACATAATTTTTTCATCCCATTGCAATTAAGTACATTTAAACTCAGACATGGATATTTTAATTTTATTTATTTAATTTATTTATTATATTTATATTTAAATATAATTAATATTATTTTAATATTATTTAATATTAATTAAATAAATTAAATTATATTTAAATATTTAATTTATTTAAGCTTTTTTTAATATCCATCAAACCATCCTATCCAGCATGTCTATAGAGTAGGGGCAGCCAGGTCAATTCAGCTGGCTGTCAAGATAAAAATCAATATATTCTCTATGTATATCCCACTATCCATGACTAAACATTACTGCAAGGGAAGAAAGTGCTTTTTAGTTTAGCTGAAGATACAGTCACGCAGTGGAATACTCTGACTCAGTGGACAGCAATGCCTTAAGGGTGCTGTGCTCAGCTGGACTTCTCTTTCCTAAACTGAAGGTTAGACAAGCTCACAGAAACTGACTGGGCACCAGAACTCACTACCTGTTACAGTGGTGCATTCCTCGCTCGGGGCTCTGATGGACCTGCCCAGATGGCAGCTGTATTGCTGCCTGCTGGCTCATTCTGTAAATTCTTGGAAAAGTTTCAGTACAGACCTGAAATTAATACTGACAGTGACCAGGCACATCCTGTAACTGCACACTTCATTGGGTGCTGAAATGAAAACCAATTTGTCTTGATAATGTTAGAGAACAGCTAGTAACAAATTCCTGTATTTCATTCTGAAGGTACTTGTCTATTTTTTAACTCCCAAGCATGCTTTATTTGCACATCCTACTTGAGAAAACTCATTTTCTCGGGGAATCTGATCCTCCTCTTACCTGCAACACATACATCTTTTGGTTTTATAGCAATGTCTGTTCAGATAGTGACAGGTCAAGGCTGAGTTAGTGTTTTCAGTGTGCAAGACATTTCTTTAATCTTTTACAAACCTACCATAAATACTCACCAGGGACTGCAACAGGCTTTATTCACCCTCATTAGATGAACAGACGGATTTTTTCCTTAGGACAGCTTTCACATCCGAGACTGAGTGCCTACGGTTCACTGGGTTAAAGATCCTGTGCATTAATTCTGGACACTGACCATTTTGTCTCTACAATACCTTAGCCTGGGTTGGCTATCCTTCACCACAAGCCCAAACACTTCTGAAAGTGTCAGCCCTCTTTAAAAAACACAGGCCTGTCAAGTTAACTTGCTGAGGTTGTTCCCCTCTAAAATCAATTTGTATTCATGGCTACATATAGACCACTGCAATATACATCTTTGGTGTATTAGACCATTTATACATAACTGGACTGTTACAAAAAGTACTCACTTTCCTTTAATTTGAAAGTTTAGCCTTCAGCAATTTAACTCTCTTTAAAATACAGGAGGTTGCTATGGGATTAAATGTCTTTTCTGGGGGTACTGCACGAGTTTGATCTGTATCCAATGTTCTCACTAGGTTAATCTAAATGTAGTTAGTCCTAAGAGAACATGTCCCGGTCATTTTCAGAAGACTGATTAAGAATCGAAACATATTTGGGCCAAAATTTGCAGTTCTATGAAACCATGACCTTTTAACATTAGACTAAGACTGTACGTTCAATAAAGCCCTGGTATAAGTTCCAAGAAAAGAGGAACACCATCTACATCCCAAGGCAATTCACAGAACTGTTGGCAACAGTAACAGACAAACATTTTTAGTCACTAAGCTCACACTCGACTATTTCTGTCCTTGTTACTTAAGCTTCTTGTTTCATCATCAGGCATGATCACCAGTGCTTCTCAAAATGACAGTAGGTATTTTGCATTTTTTTTCCAAAGGAAGAATATTCTCATTTCCTTTCCTATTCACCAGAAAAACCTGTACTGAGAGAAATAACACGGGAAATTCAATCCAAAAGACAAATTACTGATCTGATGTACATAGTGTAGCAAGGTGGGTGTGGAAAAGGGGTGATAACTCAAGTTGTGCTGATATAAAATGAGGTATCCTATAAGAGAGATGTTAAAGATCTGTCTTTACTTAAAGAAAGATACCTTCAGAGTCTAAATTAACAGTTTCCCTTAAACCAGCACAGATTAACTTGCTTGCAAGAAAGGAAAATCCCCCTAACATTACCAGGTGTGAATTTGGAAATGAGCAAGCTGCCCAGGGTCAATTTTAAATTCCACAACTGTGATTTTGGCAGCTTTTTCCAGTTAATTTTGAGAGAGAAAAACAAGAAAAGAAAAAAAAAAACCAACCCAAACCAAACAAGCCATGTTTTAGCTACACCACTTGGGCTTGATCCATGCTTATCTTCTCTGGGATATACTCCTCCCTTCACAAATATAGCATAGTCCAAGTAGCAGTTTATTTTCAGCTTAAAACGAAGACTAGAAGAGAGCAAGCTCACACGGTTTAAATACAGTTACCTTGTTCTATACCAGTAAACACTATCAGAACCAAGACAGGACTAACAGCTATAGCAGGATTCCAGAGCTCAAAATTGCAAGGACATGAACACTAAATACAAGTGTACTAAACACCCAAATGGAAGGGCTGGTACTGCTGTTGCCAAAACCCTAATGTTTGTTTCCTTTACATATTGAAGATAAGAGTGCTCCTTCAGTAGCCATGTATATGTTCCAAAAATGGATTTATCACAAGATCAATAATCAATCTTACTGTAAAAACCTGTCCTGTACAGACTATTTATCATACATCTTTGCACTCGATGAAAAAAAACCCAACTCAGAAAACTGCCAAATCACCAGGCTAAGGTTAGCACCTCACTTCCACAGTTACATTCTGAAGTGAGGTATCTTTCAAAGAGCAGGAAAAGCATGAAACAATATAAAATGAGATATGAACTGGCTCAGTCATAGGATACAAAAAAAGAGGGTACATTAGTTATACTTCCACTGTTTTATAAGATTTTATTTATCTTTAATTTACAATAAATAAAGAATACAACATGGATATGATTCTATAACTAAAAATAACTGCATGAAAGCTACTTCTTCCCAGAAAATTTCAACACAACCCAGAGATAGGAAGTTACATTTGTTGGTAAACTGGCTCTACCACCTCTCACTTCTTCAAGACTAAACCTTAAAGGAAAAATAAAACCCAGACTAAAACAAAAACCTCTTTCTGAAGTTAAGTTCCCACTTTAGTAACTGATTTCGTCCAAATACCAGCCCAGTAAACTAAGATTCATAGGCTTTTAAAGCATAAAAATATCCTTTAAAAACAACCACCCAAACCCTCAAGAAACCAAGAGTCTTGGCAAAGGATTTTTTCTTTTCTTTTTTTCTTTTTTTAAAAAAAAAAGAATAAAAAGGCTTTGTGTCAGAAAATCACTTCAGGATAGATTCACTTAATTTATGTTATTTTCTCAACCACTTAGCTTATATAATTCCTGAGAACGCCCAGGAGTTTAAAAACAATTAAAGATACAAGCTAGTAATCAATACTACTTTGCAGATTTTCTGCAAGTCTTTCATGTCCAGGCAAGTATTAAAAAACCCCAGCTCAAGCCAAAGGGCATCACTAGGCAACAGCAAGCATTAGTCACATTGCTCTTCAAGAAGCACTTCCAAGTCAAGCCACGGGCAAGTTCCTGAGCATTAGAATACCCCAAGTTTCATGAGTGTAAGACATTATACCTCTTAGAGCAAAAATTCAAAGAACATTCATCGGAAAGAAATCTTCTCAATGTTTCCCATGTAACAGCCTCTATACATTTAACATCACCCAGACAGCCTGATTAGCAGGCTAATGCTCTTAACAAAAGCACTCTACCGGGCTGACACGAGGCCCCCCGTGCCTACTGGCTCTAAAATAAATACCCATGACTTCATAGGAAAGTCACCATCTCATGTTTAACACATTCCTCAGGCTGCTGCTTTTTATCAGAGCTGAGCTAAAACTTGCTCCTGTGTACAGGATCTGTCCTGCTCCACCTCTGCTTCCCCCTGCACCACCTCAAAGCAGAACCGACTTTTCTGTGGGAAAAGGGCACAGTTCAGGCAGCCACACCAGTACAAAACTATTCAATTCTTTCTGTATGGTCAGGGTAAGTTTTCAAAAGAAAGCCAAGTCAGTGTTTCTCTCTGCCAAAGAGATCCCCCTTCCCTGAATGTCCTCCCAGGACATGACCACATCAAGTTACTGAGCTGGCTCTGATGCTCACATGGCCAGTAAGGCAGCTCTGTGGGTATGCCTGGCAGAAAACACAAGAACTCAGCAGAAAAGACATTTCCTGACAGATGAGCAAGTTGACTCACTGAGCTGGGCTAGTTATTGCCAAACCATCTGGTCAAAGAGCAAAGGACTGCATGGGCAGCTGCTCCTTTCAGTGGGCACTTCCCAATCCATCAGGTGTGCTGCAACATGAAATCCATACCAAATTGCATGGCTAGCACGGAGAAAAATGGCTGGTAGAGAATGCTGGCAAGTACTAGAAAAAACACTCCAGATCAGCAGCTGGGAACCAGGATGTAGCTGAAGGATACACTTGAAACAACAAAACTATATAGCCCAGAAGAGCTTTCAGTGACTGTTTCAATATAATTTATCCTACATCCTGCCACCAGCCAGAAAATCTAGTACTCACACAGCTTAATAATCAGCTCTTCAAAGAAACTTTTCTTTGTTGGAACTTGCTCAAATCATGCCCTTTCTGGAAGAAGTATTCTGACCACTCAGTACAAGAGTAAACACAGTTCAAGCCACATACTCCTTCCTTTGGCTTAATTTGAGTAAAATGAAACAATTCCAAGTAATTCTCTCATACTTGGAGGCTGGAAAAGTTATAGCAGAAACTGTCTTTGAGTGAAATAAAACCATACATTAGACTCACAGCTAAAAAACCCTGTGGATAAAGCTGAGTTCATTCAAGTGACTTTAATTACAAGATGATTGTTAAACCAATTTAACCTGAGAAAACACTTTCTAAAATTCCACATTTAAATAAAACTTTAAAAGAGCAATTTACAAAGGAAAACAGTGTAAAAAAAATGACTTCTTTTCATTTTTGTAATCCACAAAAAGCCTCATTTTTGGAAGAAAGCGGGCCACTTACTTAGTAAAGGCTTAGTCAGGATCAAACCTATGAAAGTGATTAAAACATTTTCACTCTTAGGAGTGTAGTAAAAATAAAAATAGCCAACACTTTAATTAAAAAAAATAAAAGCAAACCCATCACCAGTGAAATGGTGGTGTTTCCATATGCTAAATCTGTTGTTTAAGAGGTATCTGGGAGGCTTTTATGTGAAAGGACAGCATGTTATATCCATATAGAATGAGTCCCTTTCCAAACAGCTGGCTTCTTCCTGAAAAGTTTACAAAGGGAAAGCAGGTAACTGCATGCAAGGAACCCATCTCCCAGCAGAGGTCTGAACTAAGAGCATTACAGGGTCAAAATTCCAGCAGATGGAGAAAGGTTTTATTTGTACATTAAAGAGGTACAGGAACTCCTAGATAACAATTTAATTATAGAAGAAAAAAAAAAAAAAGAACAGTTTCTCAGGCACTCAGACTTCCCAGCTGAAATTTTTCATTTTGTTTTCGTACTTGCAAATGCCTACACTGCAGTCAGCTGCTCAGCAGAATATATTAACACATGCAGAGTGCCATCCTACTGCAGCTAGAACGCTTCCCATACCTTCCAGGCAGGAGAAATGGAGGTAGTTTGACAAACTACTGGCCTAATTAAAGGTGACAAAAGCAAGATTTCCAGGTTGAAAGCTGTATCTCAAAGCACCAGGGAATGTTACAATAGCAAAATGCTCACTATGAGGCACTCGCACACTTCTACTGTTTTATAAAAAAGCAGAATTCAGCTGGGCAGGAGAGAGATGGGTAACAGTCCTTACAAAACTATCAGCTACTTTATTTCATCTTAAGTGACACAAATCCACATAAACTTCTCACAGCATCAGTCAATGGCTTTGTTTAAAAAGGCATTAAAAGCTAGTTCTGTTTTCTTTCTCTTATCTTTTTCAAGCCACATCCAAACTCTGTAGGACTGTGAAAATTCAGTTAAAAAAGCTACACAGGTAACATCTGAATGCTCTCTCACCAATGAGAGAAACTACATATGGGATATTTCATCTTGGAAAGAAAGTTTGAAAAAGTTCAGATATTTCTTTTAGCCTTTCCCCACTTCACAACTGGTATTGCGTCATCAAATAAGATGTCAGAAACAGTGGAAAAGCAACAATGATTCTGTCCAGAACATCCTCCTCCAGTGCCCTCCCAGCTAAACAAATCTATTTATAAAACCAACCAGGAACAACAGGAAATAGCACCATAAGGACTGTATGAGATTATGAGACACAATTATTAGGATGTAGTTTTACATTATGGTGCATTTCACCTTTTAAAGGAGACTTTGATCTCTGCTTGCAGAAATTTTAGTTCTGTTTAATTAAGTGCTTTTACTCTGACATTTACATCACTAGCACATGCCAATTATTATTTTTATTGCTAATGCTCAGGCAAGACACAGATTTTCCTTCTGGGCTTCAATGTGTGAAAAATAAATGTTAACTATTCTAACTGCAGGAACTTCACAGTTTACTCAAACATGGTAAAAAATATTTTCAGTCATCAAAACATACCAGCCTAGTAAGGTACTGTCCAGTCAACAGGAAATAAGGAATATCTAGGAAAAAAACCCCACCCAGAATTATACTGTACCACTCATGTTCTTCCAATCTTTCCATACAAACTGTAAGCTAAAGTTCCATACCCTTGACAGGCAAACTTATCATTTAAGCATTCTATGACAATTCAAATGGTTTCTCCCAATGAACTCAGTAAAAATCCCTGATTAATTCACACAGATAACCAGCTACTACAGTTCTCAAAACTGAAATGTACTGTGAAAGATAAAGGGCACTGTGATGATCCCTGGTGCAACAGTTGCTGCAGTAGGAGAAAAATCTTAGTAAAAGGAAGTCAAAAAACTTTATTTGCACCAGAAATGAAGACTTCAATGGAATTTTCCTTTATCAAAATAACCCCATTATGGTTACTTACATTTGCTGTAAGAGAACTGTACAATATATATATATATAAATATATTTTTTTAAAAAAATTAACTTCTATGCTTCCTTATAGTATTAATCATCATCTTCTTCCTCTTCATCACTGATCACGTATTTCTTATGCTTCTTACTTGCTTTTTCATCATCCTCTGCTTTTCTCTTTCCAGAAGGTTCACCTTCCTAAAGGCAAAAAAGGACAAAAATAGACCAACATACTTCAGGCTAAAATAAAAAACTCAGAAGAACAACAAAGAGATGTTAAAGTCTTTCTTGTAAGAAGCTCCATTTACCTCAATGGACATGCAACCATACCCACTTTAAACTATGGAAGTAATTTATGTCATAATGTGGAGTCAAGGCACGTGCAATATCATGCTGAGCAAGTCTTATGAGCATGGGTAATTCCTAGAAGTTGTAGTGAATTTTTCAACACACAGGGGCTTTTTACCTCAGACAGCCTGTGTAGTGCTCAGACTATGGACACTTGTATGCCCTAAGTTAGAGCTACTGAAGCAAAGACAAAATTCAGTAAGTGGGTAGGCATTTTGTTTGTTTGTTCATTAAAAAAACCCCAAACAACTAAACCGTTCTCTGACATAAAGGCAAAAGACTGATGCAAAACCACTAATACTGAGAATCAACACCACAGTTTACAGTCTAAGAAATATAGTTTGAGAGGCTTCAAAGAGCTGGTCAAAGGAACTCGCTACGAAAAAGTTTAATCAAGCTATAACTCACTAGTTGTAATGCAAAACCCATCAATTTTGACATGAAGAACAAGTGGTAACTCCAATATTGTTTAAAAAGAAGAATATCTTGAAAAATACCCTCAGGTCTAAGTAACCTCATGCCTTTTTCCATTTGTTGGTTTTGCTGGGGCTTTGTGTTGGTTTTTTTTTTACTTGGATTTTAAGAAGCAGCAAAGATTTAGTTTCGGAACTTTAATGAAATACTGCAGTTTTAGAACTCTAATGCGTAGTTTTTTATTCAAAGCATTTTATTCTATATTAAGTTAGTACAATGAGAATCTCAGGAAGGAATTTCAAGCATGGAAAACAGAAATTAGTAGGGGTGGAAATCTCAGTGATAGCTTCTTCCTCAGAACAGACATTCTCTTGTAGTCTAGCTAGGCTATTGTTAAATGATTCATCTTCGTGTTCAGCAGAACATCCCCATTAACTACAGTAACAGTAAAACTACTTGCCATGTAGTGATAAAGGGTATTAATAATAGATTGACATTTTCAGTAATGGTAACAAATTGTTATCAGGACAAAGATTTGTGCTGTGCTGTTGACTGACAGCACATAAAAGCAAGTCAGTGTAAAAGGAAGTCCATGTTTCACATATGCAAATACGTATTACAAATACCATACTCCTACGTGGTGACTCTAAGTAGTTAAACATCATTGGGGGTTTTTTTGTAATACTGTAGCACCCCTCTGTGGCCCTGATGGGAATATTACCTTTAAGTCATGTAATTTTAAAATGGAGGCTACTGTTGCTCAAGCAGCAGAGAAATGCTGTTGACTGGATCTTTTCTTCTGAGAGACTGGAATTGCAAAGTCCTGACATTACTGTATCATGAATAAGCTACTAGCAGTGTCTTATAAATAAACAATTCACTTTCTACAAACAGTAACAGAGCTCAGAAAATTACAGTTTTGTTTACATGCCTCACTATGGCTGTCTCCAGGATTATTGTCATATTTTCTGAAATACTGAATTTTCCTCATTTTATGTAACTCTGCATAAATTTTTCCATCTTTAAATCAGCAATAACAATAGTGACCTCCTTTGAGAATCACTCAGACCTATGAACTAATGCAGTGTAAAAGAAATTGGTGATTAATTACCACAGAAAGCATGCCAAGTCAAATAATACAGTTATCACAGCATAAATGAAACTACAAAAGTCTCAGCTTGAAAACTAGATTTAGTGCAGGAAATGCTCCTGACCGAAAATGAGTATCTTAAGAACAAAACCTTTTCCTTACCTCATCACTAGTAAGTTTCTTTGCCTTGAGTAGTCTTTGTGTTCTATCTTCATCTGAGCCTTCATCACTGTCAGAAGAGTAGATTCTAGCACGTTCCTCTACAGAGAAAAATAAAAAGACAAATATTTATCTCTATCTAAAATTGAGGAGGAAGAAGGAATGTTAAAAATAAGTCTCTTCCATTTAGTCCCACGAAAAGCTGGCAGAATCTAACTCCAGAATAAACAAAATAAACATACGAAATGAATTCATGTCCCCTCATGTATCAAATGAACTGGCAAAATACAATCTTACCAGGAGCTTCCTGTGAAACTAATCCATCTCAATCACACAGGCCCTACTTATGTGCTGTTAAGGTTTATTATTACCTCTGATGCCACCTTTGTATCTGTTTTTGATAGCTGCTAGACTGATTGCATCATCTCCCTCATCCTCTTCATCATAGCGATCAGGTTCTAAATAATTTGCACTCAGACCACGCTGGTGCTGCTTCTCCCGCATTCGTCGCTGCTGAGATTCTCTACGAATGGAAGCTCTTAATCTCTCCTCTTCTTTCTGTCCAAAGAAAGAAGCAATATATAAAGATCGAGGGGAAAAAAAAACCAAAACCAAACAACTAACCAACTCAAAAGTCCCCTGCATTCTACTGTAGCTTTTGAAATAATTTCACAGCAGTGTAAAGACTGTACATATTCTGATTTTTTGTAATCTGTAAAGTTAAGCAAACTGCATCCATGGCTAACAACGCTTGTCTATAACTCCAAAATACATCCTGTTTTTCATAAAGTCATAAAATGTTCAGAAATGTTAAATCAACAGATAAGAGAGCTCCATGCCACAATACCTTAATCATTTCTGTGCGCTGAGACTCTGGATCACGACCTGCCATTGGCAAAATACGAATTTTCTGGGTCTTTGAACATCTATCTGCCAGAGATAGAGTCATCTTCCTGTGAGTGGCACTGTCCGTAGAGTGTGGTCTGTTAAAAAATTGCTAAGGGTTAAATACTTTTTCAAGGAATGTATCCATTTTTAAAGAACAGTGGTAGAGCCAGCATACTTAAGATTTCAAAGTTAAATCATCTGCACAAAAGTAAGAGCATCATCTTTTTTTTTTTTTTTTTAAATTTATGTGCATTGTAACAGCTACAGGAGACATCAGTTCCTCTCTCAGCAAACCAGGTGCAGTCAATTACCAGCCTAAATAATCATCCTCACATTCCACATCAATATCCCAAGATGCAATCATCATCTTGACAGCAACTGTGCATCAGAAGAAGCGTTAAATTTCAGAGAATATTAATATTCTTTCTGATTCAGATGAGGACTTACACTTAAAAATGCAAATTAAAATATATATTAAAAGAATACAGGTACCCTACATATTGCAGTGAATGGCACATGAACCTTTCAAACTAGGACACCTAATTTAGGAAAAATCTTACCAAAATACTGACTTCAGAAAATAGCACATTCTTATTAAAAAGCTAAGCTCTGAAGGTTTACAAGCTGCTATCTCTAATCTTTATATACTAGTTACAACACTTAATTGCAAAAGTAGTATCAATATTTGATACAGAATAGCATGTTTACCTGAAGGTTAACTTTGTCTTGAAAACAGCCTGTCCTTGTAGACCTGTCCCTTGCCTGATAAACAAATGGTTGTGATCTCCCTGTAACGGTGCCTTGTACACGTCGAAGACCTCATTGCCCAAGTGGAGAGACATGCTTAAAAGAGATTCAGATATCAGTTATTTCATAAAGCCACTACAGTCTATTTTTTTCCTCATTTATAAATGGAGAAAGCCTTCATGTTTCCTTCTTATACACAGCCAATAATTATATTTCAATCCAAACTAAGCAGAGCATAAAATTTTCAAAGCACTGAGACTTAAATAATTTCTGCTCTGCAGAACTGACATCAAAGATTGTTGACCTTCCAATTTTGCACGCCATGGCATTTCACTGTAAGAACAACAGTATGCCTTCAATAGCAAAAAGTCCAACCAAACTAACCTTCCATCTGACCATTTGACTATCCGTGCATTACTTTCTCTGATCTCATTCCCTTCCTCATCTCGTCGCATCCGCCATCGTATTGTGTTTTCCACCTGTAGGGAAAAAAAAACCAAGTATTTTTTCTAACTCATAGTAAGGAATGTCATGGTAAAATATACTCTTACGTCAGTCAAGAATTACAGTTAGAAAGGCTAGATAATTTACTGCATGATGCAAAGAAAAGGAGGTGAAAGGTATCGCTTTTGTAGGTGAAATGCAGCTGTCAAGCTTTTGTTTAATTTATTACTAAAATGGATAAACTTTTCTCAGTGCTGAACTGGTCCACACTTTCATAATCTGAACCATAACTCACAACACCATTCTAAAATATCTGAAATACTTTGAAGAAATGTAGCTAGATGAGTGTAAAAGGAAAATTAACATTATACCTTGAGTTTTAACCTAGTCCTACCCTCTTCATCAAGCATCTCCTCATCTTCAAATTCATCTTCATAATACTGAGGATCAAAAGGTCTGCAATAAATTATACAATACAGTCTTTATTCTTCTAAAAATTAATCCAGATTATTCTAGTTGTGCAAAATAACAGGTGCTTGAAAGCTTTAAATTATACACTGCACACAACAGTAGGCAGTGCAGCTGTGAGACAGTCATTTCTGTGGTGATACAATTTACTGCATTGATTCTACACCACAGGAGGCCGACCCAAGTGTCTTCACTACCATCAATTACAGCCACTTTAACATTCAGACCCTCTAAATGACTCTAGCTGAAGAAAGCGAGTCTGCCTCAGAAAATAGTGTTGCCTTAGTATCAGCATGAGGAGGTCAGGGTTACATCTGGAACAAAATACATGCAATGTTGTACAGAGAAAATAGAAAGAAAAATTATCATCTTATAAATGTGGTGAATTAGGGATTTTCTAAGAGCACAGTCTTTGTATTTCTTTATTTTATTTGAATCTCAAAACTAACCACGGCGGAAGGAAGATGATTTTTACTCTCTTCCTTCAATAAACCTGATGACTGGGGTGGGAGTGAGTGGGGAAAGGCCATTCCCTAGCCTCCTTCCTAATGGTTTCCAGGCTGCTGCAAAGGAAAGAAGTGATAAACAGACTCTGTTACTGTACAACTCTTATTTTGAGTCCTCTCTGACCCCTGGAGATCCACTGGACTTCTCTCACTGATTACAGCCACTAACCGCACTCTTAACAGTTCTCTCCTGAAACAGTCTATAGCATGAAAGCCAGGAAGAATGATTTAACTAATGTATAACAAAAACAATGCTATGTGGCCAGCTAACAAGGCACCTATTAAACACAATAAAGTTGCTTAACAACACTCAAAGAGATGGATTTAAAAGCAATTTGCTGACGTGCTGAAGCTGGGCTTTAGGGCCAAACTTAATTAATTTATTTTGTTTCTCCTTATGAATTCCAGAAAATTTCTTTAGCCTGGGTTAGGTAAATAGGAAAATGAGCAACCAGTCTCTTCATAGTTAAACAGTACATTTAGCACACAGAAATTTAAAAGGGTTTATTCTAAAAGTCAAAACGTTGGTTTTATTCCACAAAAGTCCAAAAAGATCCTGTGCACTTGGCTTTCACATCTCTGAGAACCTGAACCTATGTTTAAAATTCAACTGATAGCATGTGTTTTCAATTAAATCATATTTTTGTTGGTTTTTAAAGACAAAAAGCTATTCCGTCAAGCTGAAACCCAAGCTCATAAGAAAATTACTCAGTGCTTGACTAGATAACAATAGCTACTACTATTGACTGATCACAACAAAAAGTGTGCATCTTAATGTCAACTATTTTACACATAGCCAACATATTTAACTGTATTACTGAAACAAAAGCAATATAGGGAAAACACTAAAAAACTTTATCAATCATGTATTTAATGTGTGATTACCTGGGCTCCACGCTAAGGAAGTTGGGTAGCTTCACAAAATACAAATCATTACCCAGGTCTGTGTTTACTTTCGGTATTTCTACCTCTATTCTAGTCTCTGGGATAGGTTCTTCTTCCTGTTGTTCTTGACTCAGTCCATTCTCATCCTAATGAAAAAGGAGAATAGGAGCATAAGTGAAAAAAGTCTATCTGGCTACTGTTGCTCTACTAAGCACTTAGATTTTGCTTAAAGATACATCATCCATATGCACAGAGAGAGATCAGGAAGCTTTGGGTAAAAGAACTTGCACCTTTTCAGATAAAAAAATTCAATTCAGCATTTTCATATGCCACTTCAAGTGCTTGCAAATACCAGTGCAAACTCAGAGACCAAAGACAGTAAGGAAAAAGTGAAGGAGCTGACTTACAGTTTTCAGCTAAGCACTGGAGAGTAGATGGGAGACAACTTTGCCCAGATCAAAAAAAAAAAAAACCACCACAAGAAAACTTTTATGTATTATCATCAAGACGCAAAATGAAAATATCTGTCAAATAGGTGTACCAAAGACAGCTATGACTTTGTATTTCACCTGATGACAAATCAAAACTATTCACTTTATTTTCTTCAAGAGCATAAAGCAGAGCAGGGAATGGGGGAAGGCAGATAAAAGAATCTATCTGATATTCCTTTGTATAAAACTTTAGTAATTCTTTTAGGGCAAAATTATCTGTAATGCTTACTTAAAGCTGTTACTCTTTTTTTCACTAAAATATTATCAAACTCCATCAGTGTTCTACATTTCAGAGTGGAACAGCATGTTAATTATTTGAAACCTCAAGTCAACTCACAATGGGCTGTCCTGGAGTTGGTGGCTTGTCTTCTCCATCACTCCCAGAGGAAATGTCATCTGCACCTCCAAACAGATCCATGACATCTGCATGCTCTTCAGCAGAAAAATTGCTATTTTAAAATACACATATACACACACACACCCCCTCCATGCCAGCACACTCACAGAAAAAAAAAAGATTAATGCATCCTTCACTTTTATTACCACTTAAAATGACCTACAGAGGTTAAAAATTGTGAATGTTTATGAAGCACACATTATTCTCTTATGCTGAAAACCAGTTTGCCTGTGTATTTTTAAGCTCAGGATTCAAGGTATGTTTTTCTAGAAAGGCTCTATCAAATAAGAGATTCTAGTTGAAAAACGGCAACAAAAGTATTAAGAGCATAAGATCATCCTTTACTCAAGTAAACAGCAACTTCATTATGCATTTTGGAGGTTTTACTTCTCAGAAGAATCAAAACCTCTTTCTCAGTCAGCTAAGCGTCACAAAACCCAGTACAGGTTCCCTGGGCTGCTTCGATTAGAGGCACCTTTCAATAAAAATGTGTGAAACAACATTTGCAAAATAAAAGCTCTGTCTTTCATGAAGTAAAGTGAAAAACTGATAGAGCTCACTAGAAATAATCACCAGAAATCCAGCATGTACCTCCCCACACAGAATTCTTGCTGTGCTGTTGTATTATTTCCATGGCACTGTAGTTACACTTGAAGTGCTGGGGTCTGAACCCCAAGCCCTGAATTAAGGTTGACATATGGGTGGTCCCCATGGTCCTTTAAGAGGAGGGGATGAGTTTGCCTTTTGGCTTTCCTCCAAGGTGTGGCCAGCCTTGTAAGGAAAGCCCTTGGGTATACAAGCCCCAGGTGCCCTGCATTGGGTAAATGAGTGCCAGGTGTACTGCTTTGGGGATAAAAGCTGGGACCACTTGCAGGAAGGGTGGAGTGTCTGTCTGTGAGGTGGATGCACTTCACAGAGTTTCCCTGTTGAGGAAGCACCTCCTGCCTCTCCCTGCAACTGGGCCCTACACTATGTGGCTACCTCTATCCTGTATGATCAGCCTGTTGACTTGGCTGTCTCCCATCTCTGCCATGGGAGACTTCATTGCTTTGTTTGTTCCACTGATTGTTGGCTGTGTTGCGTCACTCCTGGGGTCACTGGTGTTGATGTCTGTTATGTGTGATCTGTTTGACTTGTTTGTACCCCCAGCGATCACCCATGTACTGATCTTTTTGTATACAATAGAATCTGGTTACTGGTTCGTTCTACTGCTGGCTGTGTCCTTTGTGCTAGGCCTAGTGATTGGCAAAACAACACTGTATAGCAAGCACTACAGATTTTAACAGGTTCTGTACCAGGCGAATGGTATGCTTAAGATGAAGATTAAGTGAACCAAAGCTATACAAAACAATGCCACCATTTACCTTTCTGTCCTTCTGTGTCACTGTCCACTTCTGAATCTGATGCAGCTGGTTTCTTTCGCTTCATTCGCAGAACTTCATCTTCGCTATCACTGCCCCTTGCAGACTCTACTAAGGAGCATAATTATTCTCAGCAAATTAAAAATTCTGTTCCATATATTTAAAAATTCTTCTGTATTAATAAGATGATTCAGATAAAAAGGAATTTAAAAGTGCTGCATAAAACAACATTACAAAGATGACTATAGTTGAAAGCTACATGATTAGTGCCTTTGTATTGAAGTCTGAATCTTTTCAGGCCAATGTAAATGAAACAATAAAGAAAGACCAAATCAGAAACAAATCATTACTACAATATTCAGTCCTACCAGATTTATGCTCTTGGTCCTCCTCGTCGGAGTGCTGGGCCCTTTCGTCATCGTCAGAATTCTGCATCTTCTCCTCGTCAGAATGCTGGGCCCTGTCATCATCATCGGAGTTCTGCATCTTCTCCTCATCTGAGGCCTGTGGCCTCTCATCATCATCAGAGTTCTGCATTTTCTCCTCGTCTGAGTTCTGGAGTCTTTCCTCATCATCAGATATCTGTGGCCTTTCATCTTCATCAGAGTTCTGCACTTTCTCCTCATCGTCCGAGTTCTGCTGTCTCTCCTCATCATCCGAGTTCTGCTGTCTCTCCTCATCGTCTGAGTTCTGTTGTCTCTCCTCATCATCCGAGTTCTGCTGTCTCTCCTCATCGTCTGACTGATCACTTTTGTCCTCCTTGCCCCACTTCTCATCCTCTGAATGTGCTTTTTCAGAACCATCTCCCTCTGAATGATGACTGCCTTCATCCGACCCATGTCCATGATCATCCTCATCATCATCATGAGCAGCTTCTGAAACACTGTGCTGGTCCACATCTGACTGATCATTGTCTTCATGCTCAGAATGTCCTGAAGCTTCAGAGCGGTTGTAGGATCTTTCAGAGTGGTTGTCACTCCCCGTGTGATGGGATGCCCCTTCATCCTCACTATCATCTCCAAATAACTCCTTATTACTAGGTTTTATTGCCTCTCTGTCATCATCGTGGTCACTGTCGCTTCCAGAAGCATTACTACCGGAGCCAGCATTCTCCTGATCAGAATCAGATTCAGATCCAGAATCGGAATCTGCAAAACAAACATCACCCTTTCCAGAGTTAAAATGTCCCTACAAGGATTCATGTAAGATGATGGGCATTGCTTTAAAAAAACCAATCCACCCAAAACCCAGAGAGAGAACCTACAGAGAACTGTAAGAAATAACTGTACAAGTTAGCTAGGACAATAAAATAAAATGTCTACAAATATAAAACTGCCATCACAACCTTAAGCCAAGTGAGCTGTCTTATGTACCCTGACGTGTTTGTTACAACAGAGCTACTCATGGATGCTAAGGCCGGTGAATGCCGTTTCAAGCAGGAAAAAAAAGGAACACCTGCCTTGAAAAATAATTTACAGAAATCGAGACAAGCATTTTAAAAATATACAAATGACTTAAATGGGGAGGTGTACCATCATCTTTCTTGAGATGCTGAGGACAGCTGTGTCCTGCCCAGCAGCGGTGGTGGTGACGGAAAACAGTCACTACAAACTGCCTTCTCCCGGCTGCCAGACCGGGCTCTGTACCTCGGAGCACGCACCCGGGCACGCAGGCACTGCCGGAGGAACGGCAGCCCCGCAGCGGAGAGGCGCCGTTAGGCGGAGGGCAGCTGCACCAGCGCTGCCCTGTTCCTTTCTGGCCAGGAACGCAGGTGTGCAAAGGAGGCACAGCCCCGCTGCCCGAGAAATGCCGCCATGCTGAGGGGCGCCAACCCCTCGGCCCGCGGGTCAGCACCACCCGCAGGCCCGCTCCTCCCCGCGGCGGAGGGCTGAGGGCTGCGGAGAGGGCGAGGCAGGGCAGGGCGGCGCCGGCCGCGGCAGGCCCGCTGAGCGGGGAGGGAAGGGGGAGCGCGGCGCCCTCGCACCTTTCTGCTCAGCCTCCGAGTCGGCGTCGCTACCGAAGAGGTCCTCCATGTCAGCCATGGCGAGGATGCCGCACAACGGCCTCGCGCCCCCCGCCACACCGCCGGCGCCGCTTAGTGACGCAATCACGGAGCGCCGCCCGGCCCTGCCGGGGAGGCGGGGCCGCATCCTCTTAAAGGGGCCGCACCCCGCGGCATGTGCAGATGGCCGCGGGCTCCGCTGCCGTCAGGGCCTGGCGTGTCGGCGACAGCCGGCCAGGAGGAGACTGCGGCGGCCCCGAGGAACCGGGAACAGATTAAGGCAGGGGGTGGCGTTGATGGAGAGCAGCGGAGGAGGATTTGGCCGGAGGGAGGGCAGGACACAGCAAGAGGACGGGGCTGCTCGCTGCAGGCAGTCACCGCGCCAGCTGACCGGACACAGCGCCAGTGCAGGGATGCTCTCTAAACCCCCATTACCGGCACTCGTTGAGTGCAGGGCACCCTGCAGCACCACCGACCAGTTTGAATATCAGTTCTCCAGGCTTACAGACCACAGCGTTGTTAGACCTGGCTCCTGTTCCCTGACGTGAGTGCTGAAAGGGAAGCGAGCTCAGCCCACCCGTGTTGCTATAGGTGGGACACTGCACACTCAGCTGAGACAGGTGGAAGACTTATCCACTGCATCTAAGAAAGGAATGGTAATTTGTCTTTACCTCTACACCTTCCCCTTGCCAAGTGCAGCTGACACAACCCTGCCCAAAGCAGCCTAACATCCCACCACATTTATTCTTTACTTGCTGGTATGGACTGAAGAGGTGTCACAATATGCTGTCACTCCTTTTATGGGCTCTTACACACCTTTCTACTGCCTGCTGTGTGAAAATCAATGTCAACATCAGTAGCCTTTTACTCCCAGAAGTGCCATTTGGTCACTCGTTTTTCTACTAGAGAAGAAAAAGTAATGGTTTGACATAAACACATGGGTCAACTTGAGACAAGTCAGCGTACTATTTAAAACAAACAGACAAAACCCCCAGACCACAACAAGAATACAGTACTTTAATCATCCAAAACTTTTACTGGTTTACAATCTGACAGCGTATAGTGCTGATATGCTAAAACACTCAATTCATGTTTCCTCAAGGGAAATTTAAATTGGACACTTGCTCGTTTGTAGCTTACAAACAGTATTACTCAAGCTGTAGAGAGAATGAGGTTATTTCTTTAAAACACAACAGTAAATAGATAATTGCTTTGAAATATAGCTATGTTTCCATGCTTAGCTTGGAACCAACAGAATCAATGTATGTCATCATTTGACTTCTGCATTAAGCCTGAAAAATAATCAAGAAGAAAAAAGTATCTCTTTTGGAAGAAAGACCTTGTGTTTATGGTAGTTGGTTATCAACATAATACCAGTTTTGCACTCAAAAATAATGAAGTCATACACAAGATCTCACTACACTTGATGGCATTACCTCAGTGTTCACTTTGCTTGTTGAGACTGTTTATGATTCCTGGCTACAGACTGAATTCCTTCATTTATTCCAAAAAGGATACACATTGTAGGCACAAAAGCGATTGCTGTAACTGCTCCATGCACCGTGTCAAATGTCGTGCAACAATCTGGAGAGTCAAACCCTTCTGGTTGAAAAAAACACTAGTTTTCTATCCCCAGCCTGTCAGATATCTGTCCTGAAAGTGCCAACAAGCAGTCAAATACTTAGCTGCTGTTTACAGAGCTAAACCAATTATTAAGGCCCACTACTATAATCTGTGACAGGACACCTGTGGGTTGCTGTTTAAAAGCCCCTGCCTTTGATTGGACTATAAATCATTAAGCAGCTAAACTTGATTTAATAAAAGGAAGGGATTTGGGCTATCATTTCCATAATCCAGCCTTTCATTTTTCTCCATCTTCAAGTAGGAGATAACTGCCTAATCTTGTTAGATAATGATAAAGTAAATCATCATAGAATCACAATATGTGAACTGATTCCACGAACATGCAGCCCTTCAACAAATGAAGGAAGACACTACAGAGCCTGTGTTTTTGACACAAAATGATTATGGTGCCTAGCAAATAAAAAGTAAAGTACAGCTTTAGACAACTCAGCATGACATGCTTTGGCCATTTTTATACAGCATTGTCTGTAAAAAGACACTTAACCTGTGACTTTATGCATCCATATAGGAACTTAAATTTCAAAATCTAAAAAGTTCCTGAAAATTTACAAAAGCCAAAACCAAAAGCAGCCCTTTTTGTTACTAGTCAGATCACTTCTAGTTGTTTTGAAGTTATAGTATGTATAGTCTTTGGTTTTAACAGAATTAATTCTGACTTGCTTCTTAGAGTACACGTTTATTTGTAATTCTAACAACAGGCTGATTTTGAAATAGGAGAAAAAAAAAAAATGTTCTTCCACAAGTATACACCAGTTATTTACATCCTCATTGGAGGCACTATAGCTTAAAATTCTGTGTACAGTTGCAGGAAAATTCGAAGTCACCTATGGAATAAAGCCTGTCTTTAAAGATCCAAACCAAGATTTGCAGCAAATTACAACACGGGCACAGTGTCAAAGAGTTGGTCTGTTAATTTTTTATAGTATATACAACCCGATGCAAAAATTTCAGTCCAATATGTTGGCTATACATAAAATGCTCACCATATTATGATCGTTTGATGAAAATAGTTGTCAGCTGAATTCTCTGTTGCTATAAATATAGCTGAGTAGCCCTTTAGAACTTTTTTGTAAGTTTATGATCTCATCACAACATTGAGCAAACTAGTACAGTACAGTTCAAAGAGACCTGCACCAAAGAGTCTCTAGATTTTCATATTATTTCAAATAAGCCTACTGTGTTTATGTGCAGAAGTTGAAGTGATTCTTGTTGACTTATTAGTTTGCTTAGATATAGAACCTTAAATACTTTAATAATTACTATGCCATATGGATTTGACACTGCATATTGCTTAATTTCTGCATGTCTTGTGTAGTGTTTCAACATCAAGACATAAGTAGAATAGAAAAATCCTTTCTCAAAAGTGTTACTTCACTGCTTTATTAAAAATATGATAGATTTATGTGAAGTATTAATAGCTTAATGCAACAGTTTGGAAAAAAGGATTTTCCCATTTGTCAGCAACTTCAGACAGTGGTTTTACAGTTAAGGCTGCTTTTCCTGTACATAAGTATGCAGAATTTAACAAATGCATGTCCACTACTTCTAGAGAACTTGATACTTATGAATGTAGATAAGTATTTTTAAAGAAAGAATACAAACTAAATAATGCTGATGAACACATGAAATCAGTCTAAAAACACATCCATTTTAGATACAGAGCCAGATACAGTTATGGGACCTTTTGAAAAAAGACTTGAAGGATTTAGGTGTAATAGAAAAACTAATTTTGCAAGGCTCCTATATTTTTTTTTTTTACAAGGCTTCCACTTTTTTTATCAGTCCCTCAAATCCCTTGGCCAAAAAAGCCATTTTTGTTTGTTTAATTTAAAGGGACGTCTTAATGACAGTATCAAGAACTAATAAAAATTTTTAAAAGTAGAATTACAAATAAGATAGCTGTGAAAGATTTCTCTTCAGTGCATATGAACAAGGCTGAACAGCTCTACACAATGAGTCCAACTGTTGTGTGAAGAATCCCTTATCACTAATGCATTGTTTTCAAGAATATACACACCCCTCCATGTAAATAAGCATCCCCAAATTTTCTAACAAACATTTCAATTGGGTCATTATCTGCCCAAAGATCTCGAATGTCCCATTCTTTGACTACAGACAATTATACCATTGATTTATAATTACATTTTTAGTAGAAAGCACAGCTAAAGTCTTGAAATACAAAAAAAAAAATCTTAAAAAAACTATGGTACAGAGACTGGCGCAGTTACTGTGTCTCAATCTGAAAAACGTGATGCATACCAGCAGATTATTAATATAGCTTTGCTTTAAAAGGAACGGGGTTTCCAGTCTTTTCCCTTCTAACCCAGGTAAATGTAGTCCAAGACTGCCAAAGCCCATGGTGATGTGTGCGCCTTGACGACCCTTGAAATCTTCACTCAGTTTTGATGACAAGATCTGCTAGTTGTCTCCTTCAACCCTTCTCTTGCGAACTGTAACAAGAGAAAATGAAAAGAAATTTTACTATTTTATCATTGTAACTACTTTTCCTATTTCTACATCAACAGTTGTAGATGCCACATAAAGTTTCACACAGTACAACGTAAGGTAATGAATACTTAGTATTATCCATCATTTTAAGCTTATGCTTTGGCAGCCCTTACTGTGTTACTCATTAACAGCTTCAAATATTTGTGAGGACAGACTTGTGGGAAACATTAATTCATACACTTTGACAAAAAAAATGTTACATTCAATAGCCTAAAACATTCAATTAATTAATTTAAAAAAAAAATCGTCAGAAAATACAACAGCAACAAAATCACTACAAGCTCACATGCTGTTTAGACTTAAGAATATGCAAGATTGACTGAATGACTGGAATTTTGTTCTATATTTGCAGTATTTCTAATTGATATTTTCTTTTTCCCCTATCAAATGATGTTTTCTTTTTCTGTGAAGAAATAACAAATGATGCTAAGGGTCTTCAAAATTATACAGGGCATCTCCATTTTGTTCAAAAAAGTGGAGCAAGCACATCTATCTAAGAAGAAAGTGATTCTGTTCTTAAATCCACTCACTGGAAATTATGGAGTTTTACAGATACTTGCAATTTGAGTTATCTTTACCTTCAGATTAAAATAACAGAGGGAAAGCTGTTTTGTTTCCCTTCCCTCTTCCTGTCTCAAGAAATGCTTTAGGAACAGTCTAAAGAAACAATCAGAATAAAGTCACACTAGAATTTTACTCTTACAAAGCCAATGTAAGTCTCATTTTGAGAGTAACCCATACACTTATCTCCATTTGAATCCAGTTTTCATCAGTGACAGAAGTTATGCATACTTGCTTTCATCAAATCCCAAGAACAGATGGAAGTGCTTCCAACCTTAGACTTCTCCAATCATGCAGTTAAAAGCAACATGTACAGAGTTTCAGACAAAGAAAAGGGAAGTAGTACAACACAGTGTAAAGAAGAGAAAGATGATGTAGACTATTTTTTTTAGAAGAAACGTACAAAGACAGAAATGAGAGACTTTGAACATCTCAGTTTCCACTGCTCAGTACCCAACTGGGTATCCAGAGTAACCTGCCTCTGTAGCTTCAGGGCTGGAGAGATGAAAAGGTATTTGTAGAAATTTGTACTCGCATACTCCAGACTAAGAAAGCAAAGGAAAAAAAGGCAAGATATCAATAGAAACATAGATTTCTGACAGTCAAACACTAAAATGAGAACTAGTGAAAAGAGAAACCTTAAAAGAGACACACCTGAAGTGTTATGATGAAAAAAAATAAGAACTGGTTTAGAATCTATTTTGAGAAACAATTATTCAGTGTCTGAGTGTCTTTCTTCTTTCTCTGTGCTCTGTTCTGTTACTCCTCCTCCATCTCTTTCAGATCTGTTCTCCTCCACTTTAAACTTCACTCAGAGGGGAAGCAGATCTTTAAACCAAATTCCAATTTCCTGTGTCATTCCCTCTAATGTATTCCTGAACTACTACTACTACTAAATTGCCTGGCCTATTTTCATGCTGATGAGATGTGTAATCCTTATCACAAAGCATCTAAAGCCAGAAAGTTTAATTAAATGCAGTTTTTAAATGTAATTCTATTTAAATAGATGGACCACATTTTCTTATTGTAATTGAGATTTTCTAGTATTTGACATAGCTACACAAACAATTTCCACTCATGTGCTGTATTATTGACCAATTTTCTGCTGGTCCATTTAGACTGGATTCTAACACATGAGCTCCAGCAAAACTTAGTACAGCAAATAAAGGTGCCACTGCTACCAGCTACCTTTAAGAGAGGCAAGGAAGGTACCTGTGCATGAACAGAACCAACCATATGGGAAGAGATGACCCAGTCCCAGCCTCTGCACATGACAGGATGTTCACTTCCTTTCTCAAGCAATCCGAATGAGACTGGGTATACTGGCACTGAAGGGGGCATCCTGCACTCTTCATTTCAAGTACTGCTTTTAAAGAAATGATAAATCTTATCTGAATAAAACTGAAGAATCAAACTATTATTTTCCCTCCCTTTGCCACAACTCACATGGAATCTGAATGTTCTTGTTCTAGACTACGCTAAAAATCCTCAACTTGTAAATCTTAACACCCTGCAACAAAATAAAAGGGGAATATCAAGCAGCAGCAGAAGAGTAGGAGTAAAGCACAGGAGAAATCTGAAACTGATCTACTCATATTTTGCTATCCTGGTTATGTCACCAGAAAAGCAGTAAAACCAGACACCTTTAAAATCTGTGCCATGCACACATTCATTTAATAGTCAATCTCTACTGACAGGTCTTACCCAAATCATTATTTTTTGTGATAGCTGCAGCTGCCCTGGCTCGAGGTCCCTGTTGTGTGAATTGGTATCCAAATTTGAGGATCTTGGTGTTTTCTTCAAGCATCTTGGCAATTTCTACTTCTGCAACCGTGCCCAGCTGCTGCCTCTGTTAAAATAAAAGATACACAAAGACAACAGAGTTTATGTGTATTCACCCTAAAAGAGACCAGAATACTATCATTATATTAGCCAATAAACACTTGGCTTCATTTTGATTAATGTGAAATGAGAAGATCATAAAATACATTTGTGCATTTTAAAGCACAAGCAAGCACAGAAGTGACCAGGAATCAACTTCAACCAGAAGCTCAGAGAATCTTAAGAACAGTCATTCATGGGGTTAAGATATTTAAAAGTAAAATACTTTGGAAAGTTTATTACAAGCTGCCTTCTAAATGTATATAGCTGACAAGGATAGATTGATTTTAATTATGATATTTCCACCACCTCACTTACCTGATTATCAATTTTGATCTCTGTCAATGTTTCATTGTCTTTCAGTGCATCGACCAATGCCAGAATTCCAACTCCAGTGATGAAATTTGATTCTATGTTTAAACTTTTTAATTTTGTGTTTACTCTCAGCATATCTGCAAGAGCCTTTGAATGCAAGAAAGCATCATTAAACTTTTGAATTTTGCTACAGTACCTCATAGGACACAGTGATAACCATTTCCACTAACTAGTTCAATAGCAGGAACAAGTTCACAGATGCATGGTGTAACTTTGCAAGTTTTCACTTACTATTTGAGGCTGAAGTGAGTCTTTAACCAGGCATAATGTACATTCTGTTTTTAAATAGTATTTAGTCAAGAAAAGGCCCATCTTTCTCTTGTTACAAACTAAAAAGCTACACAGAATACAAATTGTCTCAAATTAGCATATTGGACGAATTCCATTTTGTGAGCATACAGTGAGTAATGCAAGCTGCTAAGTAAAGGCCAAAGAAAGGGCATTAGTCAACTGAAAGGAGAATTAGATATGGTTAATTTGTAAACAGATCTGACTTTCAAAATGCTTGTGTCTACCAATTTGGTAGGAAGAGGTAAAACTCAAAGCTCTAAGCACAGTACCAGCACGTAGCTGAAAGCACTCTTATGCAAATGGTATGTACCTGATCTTATTTCTGAGAAAATAAGAAAACAATAGGTAACTGCTGAGGTTTACTGTCATAAAAACCATAACCTTTACATTTTTTGTATCAAGTCACAATAAAAACAAAAAGCAAATAAAAAAACAAACACGCCCCCCCCCCCCCCCCAACCCAACAACAACAAAACCAGACAAGAGAAAAGCCTGTATAGATTTTTATTACAAACGGTTCAGTTCTACTGAAAAGGAACTTTTTAACTGACCCAAAGCAAAGCTTTCAAATGTTCATTTAACGGAGTCTTTCAAACTAGTTTTCTTTCTACTTTGAAATTAAAACAAATGCAAAGGATTGTCCTAGCAAAACAGTTAGTGCTGTTTTCCTACCTTTTTATTAGCACATAAATAAGGTACTGCTTTTAATTCAACACAGGAAAAACAGGACCAGATGATAAATACTTAAGTTACAATTCTGTCAAACTAGATACCTTGACTAATATTATGCTTTATATGCCAATGCTTTAAACCAATCTTTGGTAGCAAGGAGATCAGAGAAACAGGTATTTTACAACTTTCTTCAACTAAAACTCTAGTTAGTTGAAAAAGATTATGAGCTTTTCCAGTCCTCCAATGAGCTTCTTTTAAAGTTAATTTTAAATATACTATTAGCTTGTGGAATGAACATCAGGAAGAAAACACTTGAGACAGAAATTAAAACAGGAGGGAGGTTAGCAAAATGAAAAATCAGGGGGAAGAGACTGGAAAAAATAATTCTCACTCATATGTCGGGTGCACTGCTGCATATTAGTTAACTAGTAATCATTTACCAACTTTCACACAACAAAGGTTTGTTAAAGAAAACATATTTTACAGTATAACCAAACTGAATCATTTTCATCCGTAAATATTTAAATAGGATTCCAGTCAATCCTTTACATTATCTTTCCATCCTAACTTCCCTTGCATCCCACTTAAGCACATTTGCAAGAGTACTTACAACAGCAACAGGATCATTGCTTCGGGTGGCTGCAAGGCTGAAATTCTTGACATGCGTGTTGGTTTCTAAGGCTTTTGCAAATTCTTTCAGCGTTGGAATTGGTATGTTCTTGAATTAAAAATAGCATTTCACTCTCGAGATACACAAATTTATCCCCTCCCTCCCAACTTCTTCCATATCTTATTCTCTTTACAGCAAAACATACTATAATATTAACTATGATTGATCTCCAGTAGTCTCACAGTAAAGGCCTACCTGTGTGTAAAGCTGTGTGTAAGATGCAACAGCTATTAGAGTCACTAATTCTATAAAGCAGAGTCATCTCTACTACATTGATGCCATTGCCACAATAGAAGCTTTAAAAATATTTAACTGATTTAGAACTGTTACTGAGCAAAGTGTAAATGAACTGAACGTTCTGCTAAATAAAAAGATTTTGGCTTTAGGCTGGTGAAACCATTAGCATTTCATTCTCTGTGTTCTATTAAGAATAATTCCAGAATCTGCCAAATTATGATTTGATAATTTTTATAGTGTAGGAGCAACCAAGCTTAAAAGGAGCAACTTTAGATAATTAGAGTAGCAAATTTCTCAGTTTATTATATCAGAAATTTGGTTCTGTTGCCTTTTTAGGCATTTATTTTGGCTAGCATTTCTCTACTGTACAATATTCTTAAACCATGTATTTTATTTTCTTCCTTTAGTAGGGGCAACAAATAGCCTAGACTGCTAGCAGGGCTGCAGCTAGCAGCCTGTCACTGCTGTCTGCACTGTAGGTCAAGAGTGCTGTAGTTCTGTTTTCTCTCAAGCAAATACACAAACGTTTTAGTCATGTTCAAAAATGTAACTGTTACACTTAGGAGCAGAAGTTGCCCTAATTGCCTACAGCTCTTTCGTACAAGAATCAGAAGGATTCAGGTACAAATATCACTGTTTGCAATAGCAGTAACTGACAGCACGTTGCTTCATCAAGGACAAAGGATTCAAAGTAGTTAACGCCACCATGGTGAACTGCTAGAACCGTAGCCAACTTGGCAGCAACAAAACTGTCTAAGACTTTTTAAATACACATTTGGCAAAAGAAACCAAGACGGCTTATCAGTTTAGCTCCAGGTTTCTGAGATTACACACACTGCAACATTTAGCAGAAAGGCTGCTGTACTCAAAATAAGCCTATCATGCTCTCTTAGAGAGTTCTGCAGCTTGGAGTGTCTTCTACTAAGAAGAAGTAACATATTTACTGCAGACTTAAGGTAATTACCTTAATGTTATTTAGATTAACGTCAACAAGACGAGAATCATTATCTTTAATCCTTTGCAGTGTCTCCTCCACATTTGTGGGATTTGGTGGTTCATCAAAAACAGGCAACATTTTTTCACCTTTTACTATACCTGAAAAGTAGGGCATTTCATTGTAATCAAACAAGTCACATACATTCACTGTAAATAAACTATACACATAATAAATATTTACTGTATTTAAAGATAATTTCATAAGTCTTTACATCTCCAAAAAGCATACCATCCTCTCCTGACCATATTTTAATAAAGTTCAATTATTTTCCAAAGGTCCTCACAGCCTTGCTGCTTTTTTTGCACACCAGGTTTTTTCAGAAAGCACATCGGAGCTGAATTACAAACACAAACATGAAACCTAAAAAACACCACACACATGCATATTTATGCCTTTTATCCCCCAAAAGTGACTTAACTGCAGAATAGATTTTAGTGCACATATTTTTTAATTCCACTCTTGCCAGAACTCAATTAGCAATGTTACAGACATGCACATTTCCAACTCAAGACTGAGTAGTCTATAAAGAATGCTAGTGCAACAGAAAATAATTAATGCTACAGTAACTGTGCACAGTACAAAGAACTCCTTTATCTAGCACTTGCGTACACACTTACTTGAGAATGTGTCTTTGTCAACCCCATTACTGCTTCCTACTACATCACAGAACTGATTGTTTGTTATCAAGTTGGACATTCCCAGTATAGCTGTAAAAGGCAAAAAAGAAAAAGCAAAAAAATCAATTTTACTGTTCATGACTAATTCAGCTCAGATGCAGAGCTCCTTTAAATAGTAACTGATGTTTGTAAAACACCCAGTTATGAGTACAATAAGCCATTCAATCTCTTAATAACTTAAAGAAAAGTAGAAAAAAATTAATTAACTATAGACTTTTTAGTTGGCTTTCATGTCTTAGAAAGATTTGACCTCACCAGGTTCAAGCATCAAAGTTAAAAGTGCAGTTCAGTCACAAAATTCCTGACTGAATACTTCAGGAACACAGGCACACAGCAATACATTCTGACATGCAACAAAAAGTGGTAGTGTACACAACAAAACCCAGCCAGCCTGAGGAGCGAACTTACAGGGTTTGAGTTTGAAAATCAGACATCTTTTGCAGGCCAAACTAATCTACCTTCCTATAAATTATCACAAATCAGCAAAGTTGATACAGTACAAGCAAACTGACATAAAACATGATCTAGTTTCTATCACAACTACAACTTCCTATAGTCACATTTCACATAGAGCTATAATTAATGAGGTTGTGTATTTGCTTTCTTGCCTAAATACACACCAGCCCGTTCATACTTCAAAAAAAAAAACTAACCTGCAAGGTCACCTAATTCTGTGTCTGTGGCACTGGTCAAGGCTTCCTCCAGTTCTGGATCAAGAGAGAATTTTTCTTCTGTATAAGACTGTATAGGCTTCTGCTTGGGGATAAATATTTTCCCTGGAGTAAAGAAAGTGAAAAGTCAGATGTTACTTTGTATTATATAGCTACTTATCTTCAAATTTTTCTGTACTTGAAGAATACATACTACATTTAGTAACTCCTGAGAAGAGCAGCAAGGACAACATAAAGGAATAAGGTTTCTTCTGTTTGTTCTTGAAAGTCAGGGATGAGGAAAGAGCATAAGCAGGAATATAACATTACTTATTTGAAATGTTTAGGAGTCAGTATCATGACTCCAAACTTACTTGTTTCTCCTAAGGATGAGAAAGTAAAATATAAGCCTTCATTGTACATTTTAAACAGCCTAGAAAAAGTGTCTGTAAGGAAAATATAGTATCACTAGAGAATGATGACCAGTATCATCTCAAGGGAGAAGGGAACCCAGGCAGAACTGTACTCAAATGTGTCAGAGAAACAGAGTATCAAAGAATCACCTGAAATCACAGACCTGAGTATTTACTGCAATTTTACAGCATACATGATAGTTCTGATTTCAGATGGTAACTCAGTTCTGAAGTAAAAAAGGAGATGCCCGAGCTGCTTGAGAAAACCATGGTTTGTGAACAGCACAAAATGAGATAATAGATTTCTCTGCCAGTAACACTGTTTTCTAAAATGATACTTAGAAAGGTCACAAAAGGTTCAATGGAAAAAGGAGCAGCAGTAATATCACATTCTGCACCAACTTTTTAGTCATTACGGACAGGTAATGGTAAAAGTTATTTTAGAAGACGTGCATTATAAATAGAGGTCTGTGTAGTTAGCGTAATTCCTGTGCTTATCTTCAGCTGAAAGGCTATGGTAAGAAATCAGACTACGAGAAGGCTATTCTAAGTTATTCCAAAAGCAGTTCAGATTTGGATGATTTAGAATTGGACTCTCGGAACAAAGAAGCCTACCACCAGGTAAGAACCCAGGAAAGGAAAGGGGTGCTTAGACTCACGACAAATTATCACAGCTCTGGTACTGCATGAGAGAACAAAAACGATGCATTTGATAGAAGTAATTCACAACTAGAAAACTGCAAATTGAATCTTCACAGTTATTCAAAGTTTTTCAAACTTTCCAAGATAGCCTGAGATATCAGCAGACCGAGCTGTGGGAAAGGGCTTCCAACTTCCTTTAGTTATTTCCCAGGAAAGTGGTGTTAATAATATTCCTCTAACATCTCAGTGCTAATTCAGGAACCCACCCTTTTCCATATTCATAGCTAAAAAATGTTCCACACGCGAATCATACTAGCTCATCCCCATTACAGAATGAAAACCCACCACGCACCAGAATCGGGCTGTTGGGCAGAAGCCAGAAGTCTAAGATTTTTTTTCCTCATACTGGATACAAGTGTATCTTGTTACATGTTTGGACTGAGGCTAAGTTTAGCATTTTTAAGTATCTCCTAGTGGCAAGAAGCTTTATAGGGAAGTTTTAGTTTTCTTTCTGGGAAATTCCAACAAAGCAGGATTTTGGTTTCACAATTTGGGGGAAGCAATGCTTCAAGTCAGCTCCTGTCCCACAACAGACACAGGCCTAACAAAACCCATCCACCTCTTCTCTCTCTCCAGATTTCCATCCTAGATGACAATAGTCTGTGGTTAATTTTATTTTTAAAGGAACTCAATGCATTACCACTAGCACAGATTACAAAGAAGTGTATCAGGTTTTTCTCTGACACACAGTCTGATGACCAAGATCTGTTGCTAGCAACAGAGTATTTTTGTTCCTTGGTTGCTATCTCGTTGGAAAGTTGTATAAATGGTCATTATCCATATTTAGAAGCAGAAAATAAATCTCCTTACATAACTGTACTGACTACAAACAGTAGCTGGAAGCAGCTGACGTGCATCACCACCCATACCTCAGGTTTGATGGGCAGTGCAAAAGAAACTATGTTTGTGGTGATTCAGGATTAAAAGAAAACCTTCATAAATTGATCTTGGTAATAAATGTTTAAGATTATTTGGAGATTACTGATATAGTACATTTCTACCCCCATATTATTTTACCAGCATCACCTACTGGAGAAACAATAATGTTTAAGTTAAGTTGCAATTTTCAGAAGAGATATGAGAATAATTCTTAAATTCATAGGTTAGGAGCTTCTGGTTTCAAACATGTTTCCTAAGAGTAAGACTATATTTATCCATACATGCCTGACTCTTAAAATAACCTAGAGAGAGAAGTATATTCATTTTTTATTCAAACAAAAATGTCAAAAGCCACTCCCCTCCAGAAGTGTTCATTGCAGCCAACTCCAGTCACATGAACTGGGTCAGGAGCAGTTTTTGTTACAGAACAGGTCACACCCTTGTGTATATAATCTCTCATTCATGGGCTTCATCTCGACCTAGCCCAGAGTTTGAAGGTTTACAATGCACATATGAAAGCAGGTCCTTCCCTATTCCCCACTTCTAGTAATGAACTTACTTCAAAAAGGATAAGACCCCTGTGTGTCTGGGGACAATGATCTAACTCCAGGCCTGCTGCCAAGACAGTTTAGCAATTCTCTTCCCCCCTTACTGATGTAAGCTTTAGGGGAAAAAAAAAAAAAAAAAAAAAGACAACACATCTGTGCAGCCCATGAGCTGAACAGCTTTCTCAGCCCTCAAGTGGAACATTTCCAAATAGCAGGGATTTGATCACATGAAGGAACACGACATCCTTCTTTTCAGCCAACAAGGATACTGCAAGGATTGAGCAATACAACATGAAGAGGCAAATTTCTGAGATGTTCACATCATTTCTGTAATAATTATATATTCAGGTCTTCTATGCCTTCAGCTAACATGAAATGATGAACATCTCAGGATTAATTCACAGGCTTTCTTTGGGAATGAACTTTCAGTTCCAAGTTCCACACAATCATATTGCTCAGAAAGCAGAAACGTTGGATGGTGTCTGTTGAAGTGCCCTAGACATTTCATATAGAGACTCACAGGAACTAGGGCGGGACTGAAAATCATGCAGAAATCAGGTCTGTTCAGTGTGGCCATACATAGCATATTGCTGGTACCATTCTCACATACCCACAGCCCTACCCCTATGCTAGTAGGCAGCAAGCAGTCACAACTTGCAGGTCAGAAGAAAGCCTAAAATCCACTTTGCAGTACTCTATTTGCAGAAAAGGAATCAAGTGTCACCTGAGGACAACCGAATACAAGCTCATCTCATCAGTGACTTCATGAAGGAGAGAAACATCAAATATATCCCTTACATCTTATGCTCCTTAAAGTTTCATCAATCCAGAAACTGATATAACCCACAGTTCATCAATCACCAGTTCGTACCATGTGACATTTAAGTTCATCAATTCCCTTGTAAGCACAATTTAATACTAGGGTTTTTAATTCAACTTACAAGCAACTTCCTCAGTGTCTTACTGTAGAAACAGTACTGTTATTCGTTAGCTGAGCACAGAGCACATAGCAGCGAGTAAGAAAACTGTTTTACATTAAGGCTAGAGTATCACATGTTATTTTGTTCTAGTGGTCTTGTATGGAGAAGTCAATTCAACAAGTTGTTTCTCCAAAGCTCTCTACAGGATATTAGCTTCATTTTACAACACGCAAATTGATTTACAACAGTGACTGAAAGGCAAACAGAACAGAGCATCCCAAATCCTGCTGCACCAGAAGCAAATGGTGATCCAGAGCAACAACTGAGCAGGGCAGCACCAAAAGAGCTCTAGCCAGGTGATTGCAGTTTCAGCCTAACATTTTCTGAGTTACAGAGCAGAAAAAAAAACCCAAAAAACCAAACCCACATTAAAGCAGAAGTTACATGAAATGCAAATCTACACAGAACAAACATATCCTGGCAGGAATACAGAGAGGGAGTTGGAAAAGAAAACCACGATTAGGAGAATGCAAAGGCTAGAAATGCAAAGCTTAGTTTACATAATTATTTGCTAATGCCTTGCCCTATACAGTACAAAGTACATTACTGACGTTAGATATGTTTTTCATCTCAGGGCAACCACTCATCTTTTGCTGTTCTAAGAGAAGTGAGAAGCACTGGTGAGATGTGTGGAACACAGCTGAGGGAAACACACTCCAGTGCTGAAGCCTTGCTTCACTGTTGAGGCGAGAGATCCTTCTTACAGTATGCCTTGTAAAACCTTGATGACATACAGATTGAGACAAAGCTATTTTGTTGAAATTATTACCACACTGGTCTCATGAACCTCTTGAACAATGGTTTACTGTATGGTTCAACACTTAACTGGAACAGAATGTGACTTAAGTCATTAAATCATGTTTAAAAACAAAGTACGTTTTTAAGGATGTTTTAGAAACAAAATCAGGCACTGGAAAAATGCAACAGAATATAGTTTAGGGATTGTTAAGCTTCACATTTCTTTAGCACTGTTCATCTCACTACAGCAGGACACTTCACTGTATTTCAGATCTTCCACGTTTCATAGCACATAGCAAAGAAAAAAAAAAAATAGTTCCAAAGATTTGCAGAAATCATGAAAGAGATGCAATATTGTTTTGATAACACCTCACCCCAAAATGAGGTACTTGGGACAACTGGAAGAGAGGATTTTCCTCTACACTGTAGCAGGGAAACAAGGTTACCAGAATCAGTAGCAGGCCATGATGTTGAAAATGAAACCAGGCTAAGCTGCTTTGATTAACCTGCAGGCCAAATTGCCACACAGGACATCAGTTCTACTAAAATAAGAAAAGAGAAGAGAAAACGAAGGATGGATTTTCCCCTTGTTACTCCATGAAATGAATAATTAGACCAAGTTAGAGCAACGTGACCAGCTCAGCAGAAATCTTTCAGCAAAGCCTGACCCACAGAAACGGCACCAAGAAAACAGCTGCAACTCCAGTCCATGTCTCTCCCCCCAAAACCTCTAGATCTGAAGGTTACGATTGTTAGTTTTCTTCCGAATTAACAGGATAATTAAGCAAGATTTTCACCTACTCCTATTCCACAATTTGTTATCATTTCTCCATAATACATTTATCTAGCCAAAGAGAAAAGTTATAAGCCAGCTTAGTTGTTTAGGTTTTTTTAATATCAAAGCCCATTAGGAGCTTCCTCTAGATAAAAAACATCCCATACAAGTATTAAGTTTTGCTCCACTCCCTTTCCAAGTTTTACATCTAGATAAAGATCATGATTTTTTGATTTAAAAGATTAAGTTACATAGGTTTGCCATCTTTGTGCAAAATGGCTACAAACATGGAAGCAAGTCACAGCTGAACTATACAGTTTTCATGAGGGGAAAAGAAAAGGTTATCCTTCACCTACTACAAAATGAGCTGAGCCTTCTTGCCTCTTCCTGCCCATTTAACAGAGCATACATTTCCATACTGAACATTTGTTTCCACATTTTTAGTTTTAATGAAAGTAACATACATTTTTCATGTTATTTTCTCTTCTTCAATGGTACTAAAATAAATGGCAGAAAAAGTTATTAAGTAGCAACTTTTTTTTTTTTTTAAAGAGATAGGGGGAATTTTACTAACTAAACTGGTATGACATATTGCAACATCCAGACAGACTGCTATTTAGTAATACTTAATTACATAAAGGAAATGACATTTGATCTTTCTTAACCAAGATCTGCATTACAGCTGGACCCTTCTGTTTTCCTATATGATTCTCACAGATCTTATCTACCCAAACAGTTTTGCTATGTGCATGCATATGTAAGCTGACTTTAAAGAACCACTGATCTGAATGAAGCACTAGTACTCAGTAGAAAAAGAAGTACTAACTAAAGCAAATCCTCCATGCCCACCCTCACATCCTGAAGGAGCAGTGTACGAGCTAGCAGGGCTAAAAAGGATTCCCCAAACCAGCTGAGGCCCGAATATATGGCATTAAACCATTAGGCTGCCTCCAACATATACTAGCAAATACATTGGGCAAGAAGCAGAACAGGGGAGGAAGCAGCAGCACACTGCACAGTCAAACACAGGATCAACAGGTACTCGCCAGCAGCAGAGATACCATAAAGGTACTGGTGCTATAGGTACCTTCCACTGCCTTCTACAGTCAATGCATTGTGTTATCCTTAACTTGGTTCCTCCTCAGTCCCATTCTCCTATTGCCAAAGGATAGTCAGTCATCCTCTCTCAACAAAAGTGGTGTTAAACTACAAAAATAAGGCAAAACGGTGTATTAAGGAAGTAACACATCATACATAGTGTAGCGTATTATAAAGTGACAATCTATTACTTCAAGGAAAAGAAAAATAGACTAACATTATCAAGTAACAGCTATCTGGTACAGGCAGAGAAAATGCTAATACCCCCAACAAAATCACAGAATCACAGAATGTTAGGGATTGGAAGGGACCTCAAAAGATCATCTAGTCCAATCCCCCTGCCAGAGCAGGAACACCTAGGTCAGGTCACACAGGAACGCATCCAGGCGGGTTCTGAATGTCTCCAGAGAAGGAGACTCCACAACCTCTCTGGGCAGCCTGTGCCAGTGCTCTGTTACTGCGAAGAAGTTCTTCCATGTATTTATGCAGAACCTCCTGTGTTCCAGCTTGTACCCATTGCCCCTTGTCCTGTCACTGGCTGTCACTGAGAAGAGCCTGGCTCCATCCTCATGACACTCACCCTTTACATATTTATAAACATTAATGAGGTATTTTTCACCAAATTTTCACCAAATATACACCACAACCACAATCATATATACAAACTCAGTAGATGAATCAAGCCTGAAATAAGCAATGATTCACCTCAGAGAATTAGGCAGAATTAAAGGGTTTCAAACCCTTAAGAAGAGAGGAGCCTGTTCATCTTGGGCAGCTGGAATACAACTTACCAAACAATTTACTCAAGTCTTACTGCAGCAGATCTGCCCTACTGCTGGGGAAGGTTCAGACAAGCAGGGATCCACAAGTGGTACACAAACACTGTGGTGACAGCTAAAAGCCTCCTCCTATGTGTATGTGCTCAGCACAGGACTGGGAGTTTCTGTCCCTACCAATAGTGCTTAGGAAGGCACAATACATTTGGGAATTCCTGTTTTGTGGGGGAAAAAAGTCAATTTATTGTTACAATATTTAAGACTCACATTCTTTTTTAATTTCCTCCTGAAAAGGAAAATGCTTCCCATTCAGTCAACGAGAAGACTTGATCCAAAACAAAGATTTAAAATCCCAGGCTTTAATAATGTGCCCATTCATTGGGTCAATGCTTCCATGATTTTTAGACCACAAACCACTGCCAGATTTCAAAGCATCTTTGATGTTAACCATGTAATTAGTTAATAATAACTATGCAATCTTACTAAACCTCTCGGTAAGGATATTAGAAAGACAACATGACTGCTTACACTGCTAGCCTGGCTTTGCTAGCCTACATCATCTTTGAACATTCTTGAGCATCTACCACGACATCATTCTACTGCTATTTTTTAAATTCAACATAGTATTAGAGATGTTACTGTCTGTACTCAGCACCACAGGGGATAAGCCACAGGCACAACAGCAGCATTTGTTATTATTGACCCAAATCAGGGGTAGCTCTTACTTTGAGGATACCAACCCCACCAGAACTTTGCAAGTTTTGATAAAATCTTTGCGTCTTATTTCCTTCCTGTGTTACATGCAAACAGCACACCAGCCCCAGCGCCACAAAATGCCTGGACAGGAAACATCCTGCATCTGCACAGTAGCACTCATTTGGAAACCCCGTGAGTAAAAAAGCATTAGAGCTGCCAGTGCTTCAATAAACTTTGGCTCACAGTAGTTCTGGCTAGTCCACTTCAGAGATTTCATAACCACCTACACCGGAAAGGGTGGTGTTACCTTTCTTTTCTTTTGTAAAAGGCACATAGTCTTCCCTGTCTTTGTGCTCAAGAGCCTGCTTCTCCAAATATGCAAGGAGTCGTTCCCTGTCGAAGGGACCTGAAGCCTTTTTAGCAGTCTGGTCTTTCTGTCGGAAGCCTGCAGGCAGAAGCGCATTCTGAAAAACAAAATGGAGCAAATAAGTACAGCCTTAGAAAGCCTGAGTGAACACCTGTTTAGTTTCATTTCCCTCTTCCTTCTCCCTCTCCCCAAGGTTCAAACCCGATATGTCATCCTTTTTAAGCAGTCTTTCATCCCTTGCCAACTCCATTTTTTGGGGCAGGGGAAGACACAATGTAACCTATTCTTTAGACACCAAGAATATAATTAAAAATAGAGCACCCTGCACTCTGAGTAGGACTGAAGCAATTCTTTAAGTACAATAACTCCCAGCACCAGACTTGTTAGTTACTTTGTGTTTCTTTTCTAGAATGAACACTGGTTAAATGAGTAATAGTAAATAAGATTCAGCTATTTACAGTCTCGACATTCAGCGAGAGGCTGCTTCCTCTGTCACTTACATCCCTATGTTTCTAAGTCTTTAAGACAACTGCCTATAGTAATGTCTGGCATTTAACACAGAGTATTTCTACTTTCGACCTGACTCAAGGTGGGGTAGTTTTTTTGCTATCATCAATATATTTTTAGCTAAAGAAAAAAACAAACCCAGGAAAAAATGGAGGATACTAGTACAGAAAGAACAGAATGTATAGAAATTCAGAGTATCATAAAAGACACCACTTTTGCTAATTCTCCTCTGTTAAAATGCCTATGAAGCCAAAGCCAATTGAAATACCAAGAATATCTTGCAGTGCAACAAAATAGGTGACCATAATATTAAGCAATCCCTGAACATTAAGATTAAACCTAATCCTGATACTATGAAAGCAAGAACAGAGAATCAGGAGGTGAAAAACAACTCCTGGACTGTGACATTAGCAGCAGTATCACTAGAAGACACAGCTCTTAGAGAACTAAAATATTCCTTATTCAATACCTTATGCTGACATATTCATTCAGGAGCTGAGTAATTATTTGCCTTCTCTTTGCAAAGTCAGAGTAAGGACAGGAATAGATAGAGGCTACCAGCTTCAGGACCAGGAATGTTTAGAAAAGCTTAGCACCCTCCTTCTCCCATCAAACTCATACACTAGCAGCAACAGAATAAAAACGGATGCAAAAGGCAACACTGGAAACAGGAAAGTTAAACAGTCCTTTCTAAATAAACTTTCTTTTCAAGAACATGACAAAAAGCATTTATAAACAAATCCCAGAAAGCTCCTCCTGACAATCCCTTCTTCCGTTTTCCTCTACTGCATTTGCATTCACATTCCAAACAGGAAATAAACAGTTGAAACATTATATACACATATATATCTGTAAATAAGATCATCAGCAGACTAGGAAAAAAACTCCGTCCAAAAGTCTATTGTATAAGTAAAAAAAGAGCCTCAATTTATTCCAGACTAGTTTCTGAACAAATGAAAAAATAAAACTTCTCTTGGCTAATACCTACCTCAGGGTCAAGATCATCCAAAACAGTTTCCAGTTGTTTCAGTTCTTCTTCTGAAAGTTTGCCAAGAATTTCATCCTCATCGAGATCTTTGTACTTGTCCAAGTCCTTTCGAAATGGGAGTGTCATGACTCGGGCAGTAGTGAGTTGCTCAAACACTTCAAAACCCAAGTCTTATTCTTAACCAGATCTATAAAAAAAGATATTAAAAGAAATAACCATAGTTAAGGTAAGTATCTTGACTAAAAAACATCTTCAACTTCCAAATACATCTCTGAAAGGAAAGCTTTTTCATCCAGTATTCATATCTATCTGTTATTCTACAACAGACAAAGAGCGCTTGGAAGCTCTCTTAAACATTACTTTTTCACTGACAAGAATCCCATCCTGCCATGCCCTTTTCCAGCAGTAACTAAGCTATATATATTTTCAGATGAATGCCAGTGCCCAGTTTTCTTGACGAGAACTCCAAGGCCAAAACTCCCACAGAGCAGGGCAGGCTGCAAGGTAGAAGGGAGCAGATACTAACTATACCTATATGAGGAGATACTAACTATACCATTTATGAGTCCAGCTTAACACCATCAGTTTTTACAGATACTGCATTCAGAAGAAGCGTTAAGATGCTTTATTGTCGCTGCTGCTGTTCAAGGGCAGCAAAGGAGAGCTTCACTACAAACAAGTTGTTATTACTGACTCATATCCCTGCATATTACCTATGGAGGGAACAAAGGAAGTTTGCCTCCAAGTTAATTATAGCACTACCATCGAAGTAACATTCTGTTCCGTTCAAGGAAAATTAAAGTCTCCTGCTGAAAGGCTTAGGGAATACACTCCGAAGTAGCAGCACTCCAGTCAACCCTACTACCAAAAAAAAATTTTACAATACAGAACAGACTGCATAACTGCTCACTAAATATTATACTTAGAGGAAACTGGCATCCTTCAAAAGATGTGTAGTCTATATATAGACTATATATAGTCCTTGCCATGGACTAGGAGCAAAGGGAGTCTTTTTCCTAACAGTCACAATTTTTGAGCATTTGGCATGGAAAAAAACAAAGTTAATCACAACAGTGTTGAAGCAGACAAGTTGGTTTCTCTCATTTTTCCCAAGAAGTTCTGGGATTCTCCTTTTTCTTCAGCCAAATCCTTGCTTCAAGTTGAGCACACATACAAAAAAGGTAACTTGAATGACTCTCTGTAAGTGAGGAAGTGTCTGTAATGTATTTGGGGAGCAAAAGCTAAATCCATACATTCAGGCTCATTAGCCTTTCTCGGCTCTACAGAAATACTCAACATTGATCAGACACACAGCAAACATTACCTGCTCTCCAACAGCCCACACTCCAGTTCAGATGCTCACACCACATACACTTACTGCATTACTTCAAACCTGCACTTACACTGTACTTCAAAATCAGATCAATTTAAAGTTATTGCCTCTTAATTAAAAGGAAAAGATGGGCCATATATACATACTATACCATGGAATTCTGCTTACAGGATTCCTTCACCTCAGTTCTTTACATCAATAAAGTTCTCCCTGGCTGTCACAGTTACATAGGGTGATATTTTAATTCAGAGATACTGAACAGATAGAGCACATAAAGGTTCATCCACACCATTCAGTCAAGTTTACCTGTAAAGTAAATCTGGTTTTAACAACTGCCTTTGCAAGAATGGTAAATTTTCAGTTCCTACCAACATCTGCACCTGAATGAGGAATATATTTACAACCATTTTCAGGATGTCTGCTTTTAAAAAAATATTACTGATATATAAACACTAGATCTTACTTATAAACCACAGTTGACATTGACATGACATAATTCCACAGCTGAACTACCAACTTAGGTAAAGTTCTCTTGAACATAACAAAAATCAGGAGGAATTCTCAATTTCACAGTAAATTACATCAAAAGAACTAAAACCAATCATGCTGGAAGAGCTTGGACCTTTTGCAAGAAGCCGCCGAGCTAAGAACATCCAAGTTTAATGGCACACTGATGTTTTTCAAAGCCGTGTTCCAAAAGTAACTCAAGGAGTGTCTCTCTGGTCTAGCATGCCACCTCCTACAGGCTGCATAGTCTGATGGTATTTGTTTCCCCAGGTATGTAACAGATGAAGGACAATTAGCTGATAGCTGCAACAGATGCCACACAATCCACATGCAAACTTCTCATTCCTAGAGCCTTAATGTTTTGCCCTTCCGTACAGTTTAAGCCATTACACACTATCACAAGAGAAAACCAGTTCCTGCAGCCAATTACACAGCACTGTTTGTGACCAGGCTGCACCATCTGAATCCTACTTCAACATGCTGCTATTTACCACACTTCTGCATGACCATTTGCATTCAAATATTAAAAGGTGTAGTTTTAATGGATAATTATAAGGAGCAGAATAGTTAGCACACTGCAGAATCATGCTCCTCTTATTCTGATGGAGAGTAGCACTGCATAACCATACATTACATTCACACAGGCTGTATTTCCTCTCCATGAATCACTGTAAAATGCAGTCACCCAGAATTAATTACCTTTTATTTATTGCATTGGTATGACTTACATTGAAAAACTACTCATCCTTTATACTACATTAATTAATGTTCAGGTCATAGTCTCACTTGTTCCTATAATATGACTGAAGTAGCCATTTCAAATCCTGAGCTACAGTGTTCACACAAACACAAAAAAGTGAAAAATAAAGCAGCAGAACAAAAAAAAAAACCCCACTATTTCTGTAACCGAGTCTTCAGCAAGAGGAGGAGAGTCACATGTGGTCTGGCAAATTTAAATTTAAGTTTTGGACATATTTTCAAATACCTAGCAATCAAAAGGGTTTTTTTAAAATGTGAAAGCATACTTCACATGAGACATCTTTAAAAAGTTCTGATGCTAGCACTGATTAGCCTGTCTGTACTACACAGAGATTGCTTGGTAACTACTTGCAGAAACATTCCCTGCAAAAGAAACCACAGCATATATGACACTCATATATAATGTGCTAAAAATCAGGTTTCAAAACATGGTGTCAGGAATTCTCATTGCCTAAAAAGGGCATAAAGGCCAGCTGAAGTCCTAATCCCATCAAACAAGCCCCTTCACCTCCCATTTGGTACTGTTTGCTTTCCATCACTCACTGTAGCAGTGCAGCATAAAGATACATGCATAACAAATTACAGGTTTTTAGAAGGAGCAGTTACTTAGACTGTGAATATTTGTGGCACATCTTACTGCAAAACTGTAGGCAAAACTGTAACCATCAATTTTGGCTTTGCAGATACTTTGCACTTTTTTGATGAGGGGAGCTGGTTTCCTTCTAAGTATCCTTCTTAGCTTTACCATGAAAACATTACATAGTTTAAAAGTCCAAAGGTACTATTCTTTTTTCAGATGTACAGATGTACAACTATAATGTAAAGCAAGTTCTTCACTCCAGCAACTTCATAGCTGCATAAGAAACATTCAGGGAAATGGAAACAAAGCCATCATTTCCAATCAACCAATTTTCAATTCTCTATTTGTTAAGCAGAGAAGTTGGAAAATCAGAAATGAAGATATTCTGCTGGACAACACAGACAAAAATCTTGCCATTATTCCTTGACCTGAGAAATCAATGAAAAACTAACAAAATTAGAAGACAGTAATAACTTTAGGCCATTTTATAATTACCTGAATCACCCCCTGACTGTCGAGCAATTTTCACACACCTCTTATCTACAAGTTAAAATATTTTTGTTTTCTCCTCTCTGAAAGTGTATTTTTAAAAACCAAAAGATTCTAAAAATAGCTAGCTTCTGGTTTTCTTTCAAAAATTCACCCTCCAGAAATTTCTATTATACTTAAGAACACAATTTCTTGGGACGCCCACAGGAGTAACTCCTTAGAAACATCTTGCCCACAGGAAACTACAGTCTTGTTAAAGTCCACTGTAAATGGTTTCCGTAACTTGGATTTTAAAATAGAAGTGACATCATGAAAAACAAACCGAGCCGGTTTTGGCCAGCACGTTCACAGAGTTCACTTTAATCTCATTTGTTTCTTTGGAGCCTCCTTCCACCCAGCCTCTGGGTGAACCTGACCTGGACAGTGGGGTCTGGAGCAGGGAGGTCCGCAGGGCTGTCAGCATTCCTGCACCAGCCAGGGCCCCAGACCATCACAGCTGCTTGGAGGAGCCTAATCTGAGCTTTTCCCCAGGGAACTCCTACAATGGCAACAATTTTATTTTCCAGTGTGCAAGGTTATACAGAGCTGTTTATGAAGAATGTGCGACACTTGAAAGAGCTATCTTTATTTACCAAAGCTAGGGGGAAAATAAGTAAATATAAATATTACCATAATCCCAGCAGGTTCCTTAAGATGTTTCCGTAATGCCTTACTCTAACTCTGCTGAACAGCCCAATGCTGCTTTTGTCAGCAGAAAGCTCTCAAAACACACCTGAGACTTTGGAATCTCCAGCCTGGGGGAGGGTACCAGCTGGGTTTTCCCACCCAGGGAACCATCAGACATTCCCCAGCCCAAAGCTTTACCGAGCCAGCAGGTGGCAGCTCATGTTTGCCTACACTTTTTGTCAGGGCAAATTGTTTTCCAGGAAGTAAGAAATAGCTATTCTGGGCTATTTTCCTATAAAAGCAAGCCCAAGGCTGCATTCTGTTCAAAGAAACAATTCACTAAGTTTTATACACAGCAAAGTGAGTTTCCCCAGCTTCATATTTGTCCATACAGTGAACCAGGGAGTGGAGGGGAACAGACAGCTACTGCAGAGTTAACTACACAAACCATGAAGATTCTTCCATGATGAAAGAAATTGGAAAACACCTGTATTTCCAGCTCCTGTCGGCTTCTCCTCTGTACCAGAGGGCACCTGGAATCAGACAAAGCCCACTTTGCTTTTTCATACGTCCTGTATACAACTACACTGGTGCTCTGAGTGATGGCTAGGCTGCCAAGTTGGCATCGTCCCATAAAAACTTACTCCTGCGTGCCTGTTGTTGAAAACCAGTCACCCACACTGCAGAGCTGCACAGACATACCCACACAGCCCAGGTAATAGCAAGGGTGACAGAGCTAGGAGCCCTGAAGCATGCATCCAGCAAGCTGCATGGGGCACGGAAGCGGCAGCCTCGGCAGCACAGGATGCGGCATTTCAGCACATCCATCTCCATGACACTTCCAGGTTTGCTTGTCAAGCTAGCTGCAGGGCAAGTGTTATGATCACAAATAAATACAAGGCTGGGGATACGCCAAAAATCCCAGTTACAGCAGGTACTGCCCACCCTGTGAAGTTCCTCTGGCAGAAATCACCACTCCAGCTGTCCATTCCCTCTCCCAACATGCTGGGCAGCACCACTGTGTGAGGAGTTACTGAGCAGCCAGGATGAGGGATGTTTTGGCATCAATTTTTTTCAACAATACCTGGATTTTCTTCAATAGAGATGTACTGCTGATGGACACTGACACACAGTATCTCCTCCTGAAGCAACTGCCTACAGGTGTTTCACTCACAAAGAAAACCAGATGCAAGCTGTCCCAATGTTTATAAATAAACATTCAGATCTTTTGTATCCATTACAAAAAAGTGGCGAAACTTGCAAGCCTAGAAGGGGCTAAGTGGAGGAAATTCACTTTGCTGTCATTACGCTACTTAGGGAAAACTTCTGAGTACCAGCCATCTTCAGGCTCTCCCTTGCATCACAGGCTGTCTTTCAAGCTCTGTACACCTGACAGTAGCAAAACACTGACCTTGAGGATATATTCAATATATTATAGCAAATTTAAAGCATACGGCAGCCTCTCTAGAACAGCAATTCTTTTCCACACAGCTTGCTCCTACCCGCAAAGAAACGGGCAGACAGCTGTCAGAGGCTCATACTGAGAGAGAGCTCACGGGCCAAAGGCTCAGGAAGCAGCAAACCAGGTGAGCAGAGGCACCTGGAGCACGCACACCGTGCTGGGGCTGCTGCCGGCCGGGTGCAGCCTCACGGGGAGCACTGGTGCCGGAGCTACAGAGCACGGACCCCCTGCCTGCCTCCAGAAAGCATCCTCCTGTAATTAAGTGTCATTAAGCTGCATGCTTTGTAAGCCGTGGAAAACATACACAGCAAGTTGGAAGAATTACGCTAACCAGATCTACAGGGAAAGTTTTTAAAGCGACAGTTTTGGGATTTCACCGCAAAGCTGGGTGCCCAACACCCTGCCCGAACGCCCACAGCAGTCACCCCCCGGCTGCCCTCCGCCACCCCCCAGTGCCGGGGAGCCCCGTTCCCAGCCCTGCCCTGCGCTCTTCACCCCGCGCCAGCGAACCCCTGACCCGCCCGCTCCGCAAAACCCGCCGAGGTTCCGGGGCTCCCGGAGAGCCGCTGCGGTCCGGGGCTGGGCGGGCGTCGACCCAGCGCCTTCTTCCTCCTCCACCTCCCGCCGCCGCCGCGGCCCCTCCCGCCAGGCTCCCACCGCGCCGTGGCAGCGGGCGGAGGGCTGCGCCCGCCACCGCCCACCCGCCCACCCTCGCGAGGACCGCCCGGCACAGCCCGAGCGCCCGCTGCCCCTCTCCGGTCCCAGCCCGCGTCCCCCACTGCCGCTCCCCACTCACCCGGGCGGCGGCAGCGACCCAGCTCCCGCAGCCGCGACCAGCAACCCCGCGCCCCGACCGCGCCTGCGCGCCGCCCCGCAGCACGGCGGGAGGTGTAGGCCGGGCGCCGCGCTACAGACTGCGCCTGCGCGGCCGCGCCGCTGCCGGGCGGCTTGGCGGGAGGGGGGGTCCGTGTGCTTCCAGATCGCTCCGGTTGCTTCTTTGCCCGGGGGAGCTGTGCCTGCCCGCTCCCTCGAGGTGTTTAAGGCCAGGTTGGACGGGGCTTTGAGCAGCTGCGTCTCGCGGGAGGTGTCCCTGCCCGTGGCAGGGGGTTGGAACGAGATGATCTTCGAGGTCCCTTCCGACCCGGCCCGTTCTGTGGTGCTGTGGTTCTCTCCTGTGGCCTCCCCGCTCCGCCTCTGCCTGCATTTCATTTTCGCTGGGTTCAGAACATGCAGCTGCCCCCTGCGGGCTGTCGGGCAGGGCACTGGGAGGTGGGTCCCCTGTGGCTGTGCTCAGTGCCCCATCCCTTCCTGAGCCGACGGGAGGCACAATGGCAGGGAAACGGTGGCTTCTCCTGCAAAGCCCCGTGCCGAGAGCACCCGCAGCGCTCCTCCCGTCGGCGTGTGGCGGGAGGAGTCCAGACACCGACTTGTCCTGTGCAGGGCTGGCCTGTGCTCGATGAGCGTGAATTCTGGGGTGTTTCAGCTACCAAACGTGGTGTGCTAGTAAACACTGTGCGCAGTAAACATTACCTATGTACAGTTTGTTAAAGCGTTACAATGTGAGAGAAACCTGAACAAATTGCCTTGAAAACAGCAGGAGATCTGACCTGATTTAGTATGTGTTCTATCAGATTTCAGTGTGCGTGAAAGCTGGAGCTGCTCAAAGACAGCAGTCTTCAGAGGTTTGGGGTTTTTCCATGGGTTTACTTCTTACCTCAATGTTGGAAACTGTTTAGACTTTCCATACCCCAAAATAATAAAAAATAAATAAATAAAATTAAGGCGGTTGTCTGGCATGTGCCATTTAATTTGAATGGCTGAGCTTTGGTAACATAAAATAATGGAAAATATGGTTTTACAATAGAAACTGTCGAGTAACCTTCTTAATAGACATTGCCACTCCTGCTTTGAGGATAAGGCATTTGTAGCAGGAAAATAATAACCCGTAATCATTAGCACAGGTATAGAAGTTTGAACCTCAAAGCATTTTCCAGATATCAAGGGCCCTACAATACCACTGTGACCTAGAGAAAAATTATTCCAAGGCTTACACAGTAGGTAATACTGAGATGCTGAATCACTGGAAGCTCTTGGTAGATTTGGGAAAAGAAACGGGGCGAAACGTTGGCCCCCCTGGCATCAGTGGAAGTTCTGCCATCTGCTTCAGTAGTGCCAAGATTTCATTTCCGTAGGATACACAGAGTGTAAGGCAACATACGTGATCCATCTTATTTAATATGGAGTTTATTTAAAATATGTAAAATTCTAGTAACTTATGAGTAATACATTAATTAAGATATTTTACAAAGTCCTGGCTGTGCTGAAGTCATTAGTGAGGCTCTTATTAACTTTAATAGAGACAGAAATTCATCTGATAAATTATATTAAAATCAAAATTGTGCAAACTTGAAATGAAACAGTCCAACTTGTTGGGCTGATCTGGCTGAGAGTGCTTCGCTTCAAAGAAAGAAACTCCCAGTGCATGAGGGTGGGAGCGGTCAGCGGGTGATGGAGCTGAGCTTTTGACCGCTGTGAGATTCTCCCTTGTTCAGTGCTGGAGGCAAGAGACCCACAAAGCCACGCTGAGCCCTTCTGGCACCCAGCCCGTGGGTGAATGAAGAGACACTTTTATAACCACAAGAGCACTTCTGCAAATGCTCAGCAATAGATTCATAATCCTTCAGGCATTAGAAGGCTGGCATTTCCAAGTTGACAGACCAACGCGTGTATCAGAGGGCAAACATAACGTTCTCAAAAGGATTAGTAGAGGGATTTCTTTTTCAGAGGCTGCGATGTAATTTAAGACGATCATATGAGGGTGAGGGAGGTGTTGCAAATACAAAACCGTGAAGGACATAGAAGACCTGGACACCAGTGGAACTTCTACTAGTGCTGAAACAAAGCACGTGCAAAGCAAGAGCAGATACAGCATGAAGCATCCTCACTGCTGTTCACTAAGCTGAGCTGCACATGGCAGGAAAGGAACATCCCAAGCCTCAGACATAATCCTAGACTGATTAAATCATAATATTTTTCTTTCTACAATGCTGATGTGGTGCAAATGAAGAACACGGGTTCAATGTATATGGCCTGAGACAGAGATACCATCCTAGCTGGGGAATTCACACAGGATATAAACAGGAGGCATACTGTCGGTAAACTAGATGGTAATTAAAAGTGATGCCTGGACCCTCTATAATTTTTTTTATCAGAGCTGCCAAACTCAGATTGAAACAGATTATGAGTGAGGAAACCATATTCCTTCCAGTGGCAGCAAAGAAGGACATGGTTCTTTTGAGACACAGCCCTAATGCTTTGAGAATTTTACGTTCTGACGTGAAGGGTTAAGATGAGCACATTCCCACGAGCGGGCTGGCTTACACAGCATTTGTAGGAGGCCACAGGGGTAGCTACCTACACCGGTTTTGGAATTTTTCCCTCTTGCAGATGGCTGCCTTGCAGCCAGCCCAGGGCCAGCCTGCTGAGACATGTATGGAGACAAGCTCAAGCAGTGACCATCAGACTCACAGCATTCTAAGCCCTATCTGGAGGGGCCACACACTATCTGTCTAATGCACTCTCTGCCCAGCATCTGGGACCATGCTGCACAGGGGTTTGTTTCTCAAGTGTGCCATTAAGACAGTTTAGACATATCCAAAATGATCCAACTCACTGGGAAGTGGCTGTATAAAAGAAACATGTGCTACGAGAGACATCACAAGTGCATATTGATCAGCTGCAGAGGGTCTTTCTCTGACCTGGGACCTCAGGCTCTTCAGGTTAAGAAGGACATCCAACACCGAACAAGCTGTCCTGCAGATCTGTTTGTGGAAAACGAGGTGAAGCAGAAAGATCTTCACCATTAGCAAATCCTGTAAAGAAAGGAGGACAGTATCTGTTAGCTGTGTAAGTGGGTGTACAGGATGTTGAGCTGACTGGGTCTGGTCGCAGGGTCAGCTGTGGTCTTCTTACGTCCTTGTGCAATTCCTTCTACCTTTCAGCCTTCCGGAGTCCCGTGTTCCTGTCCCCAATGGCACACCCACTGAGTGGGCCCTAGACATAATATACCCATCTGTTCTGTGTCTCGCCTGCAAAATGGAAATGGTGATTCATTTTGAGATCTACTGCTGCAAATTAATTGGTATAGATGAGGTATTTATTATTACAATTACTACCATTGCAAGTGACGTGGCCAAATCTAGATGCATTTCTTTGTGATTTAGAGTATTATGGATATAAAAAGATTTACAGAAATCAAGTTTGGGTGAAATAACAAATGACTTGCAGTTAGTGTTATTTAATGTATTAAGTGTTATTTAATGTATTACTGTACTCTACCTTATAAAACAGTCCAAGAAAAGCCTATTATCTGTCAAACCAATGTAATTAAAAAATTCCAGCCTATATATAGTTGGGATTGGACCACTTGAGATGCAGCTGGCCAGCATTTTAAGGCCTGAACCACCAGGCTGTTATGAACTGGGGTTGACTACATACCTTGGTTCTCTTTCAAAACCATTTCAGCAAGTGTCACCACAACTCCATGATTTACCTGTGAACCAGAGACAAATTTTATCTCTGCCTTAGGTCTGAGATTTGCTGATCAGGCATTGAACTAAGAGTTTTTATATACAGGTCACTGAATTTGATCAACAGCTGGACTTTAAGGGAAGAGATCAAAACATGCACAACACAGTAATCAAGACCAGATGGCTGTCTAAAAGACAAGCTCCAGCTCAAGCAGGAATTAATTAAGCAAAGTCTTACAAGCTGTGTTATAAGGAAAACAGATGAAAAGATCACAACAGCTCCTCTGCTTTTTTTTTATTAAAAAAAATATAACAAGCAATTTAAAACAACTGACCACATTTTGGCCACAAATAGCTAGGTGAACTAAAACTTGCTTTTGGGTGCCCCAGTTAAAGATTTACTGGTGCAGCCTGCCAGCAGGGAGCTCAGTTTAGGCAGTGTTGGAAGAATGCCAAACCTCTACACTGCGTTCACTGTGCCGCAGCTCCAAATCAAACCCTCACTGGTCAAAGGGAAGGCAGGGCCAGGAAATACTTTGTTTTGAGATCCACAGGACCACTCGTTCTTGAAGATGGCCCTCAGAGGGGAGCAAATTTTTTTCTAGTGTAGCCGTCCCCATGTATATTGTATCCTTGGGTGTTAACTCCACCACTGCACTTCTGTCAACTCATCAACTTAAATACATGAAAAAGCCTAGATGGGCAAAATGTTCTGCAAGATTCCTACCAGAGGAAAAGGACTGTTTTGGAGCCTTACCCTGCACTTTCAGATGAGCTTTCAGGGTGTTGTCTGTGAAGTCCCATACATTGGAAATATGGTCAGTCCAGGTATTCACAGGCATTGGACGTAAATGTATCGTAGCAGGTACATCCCATGCAAGGGATACATCTTGTGAATTGCATTTTATACTTCTGTCTTTCAATGTTGCAGTTTGGGAAGAATGAAAAATTATTTAGAACCCACACTCTTTACATGAGATTGAATTCTGATATGGTTTACTTTGCAGGCTGTGATTTAAGGAAATGTTACTCCTATACATGTGGGTATACTCTTGTATACATCTGCATTTAATATATTTATCATGTATGGTTTTGTCTGTCTGTCTCATGAATACAGGTGACCTGTATCTTTTCTTAGACAAAGACTGATTGTGTTTCTAATTTTTGACTGCAAATTCTATGCATGAGGTAAAAGGAAGAAAGAAACATGAAACCACAGCCAAAGAAGAGAAGGACTTTGACTCCAGCCAAGCTCTGCACTCCCTGCAGAGGTCTTAGATTGTTATATGTCTAATAGAAACTAACATGAAGTGAGTTTGTTAGCAGACACAAGGCAAATGGAAAAGTCAGCATGGGAGGGGTTCTTCCCATTCATATTAACCAAGAAAGAGTTTCAACTTAACAAATATATTTTAAGGCGTGACAGGAAAATCTGAGTGAAAAATCTGCAGACGTTTATCAAAAAACAAACACCCCAGAGTTAACTTTCACTCTTTGTCTATGTTGTACATTTCTCTTTCCCAGTATTTGTGTAATTATAATTTGAGTAACTTGTTCAACCCCTGATCCTACAGACCAAGATAAAACACCAAAAGAGGGTGTAATCCATGTTAAGAATTAGATCCACATTTGTCTGTCTGATGGCTAAATCAGCCCTGTTTGCAGTGAAGCTTCAACCCCAACACCAAACCCACAAATTTATCTGAACCACCAAGTCACCAAGCAGCAGATTTCAAACCAGTTCAGTTCAGCTTCCCTGACACTTCTGGTACTGAACAAGCAAAACCATGGATACAAACCTTGTTTTCTCTGAACGCTTAAGGCAGAGAGAGGCGGGGGGGCAAGTCTGTGGAATAAATGAATCTGTTTCTTCTCCATTTCTGTTTATCTGATAACATTTTGGATGTTTAGCAAAAGCTTTGTTAACTTATGGCTAAATATCCCATTTCATAAGAAGTTTGAGGCAAGGAGGCTCCAAATAGATAGCTACAGGTTTGGAGCATCTTTGTGAATTCAACACATTGTGGATAGAGGTGTTTTCCTGAGCAGCAATGCTGAAGGTAACCCTTCAGTCCCTGACATCAGTCTGAGTTTTCTGCTGTAAGTCTTACTACAGACTCCTGAGGTGTTTGGCAGGGTATGGAGTGAAGCCGAAGGCGTTGTGTTTCCTAGTTGCACTTTTTTTCCATAGGAAAATTCATCTCTGGTGCAGCATCTGCTTCTTAACAAGGCTATGTCTTGCTTTCCTGCCAACACATCCTGAAACTTAAAGACATTTTAATCATGAGAACAGCTTTTCTGCTGCACGTGACTCATCACGTAGTGCTCAGAACCAAGGGCCTCAGTTCAGCTAAGACACAGTACCCAGTGAAGGCAATCAGATAAATTAAATTATGGACATAGTGATTATAGAATCATAGAATACGCCTTGGTTGGAAGTGTTCAAATTGTATTATGTATTACATATAATTTCAACCGATGGTTAACTTTGGTATAGAATAGGAGCATAAATATGAATTGTCAAAACTGATTAAAAGAAGAGAGGAAAAGCATCAAAACAGTCTCTTCCTATATCCTCTGTTATGTGTTCTGAGAGGTTTTGACCCTGTTGTAACACTGTAACCTGACTGCACAATGGTATGGCCAGCAGTCTCCTTGAAAAGAGCCACCGAGCTTTTAGGAAGTGCCAGAGTAGTGACTTGCCCTTCTTGAATGGAGAGAGGCACCCTGAGATGCTCCTGTCCTTTAGGCCTCCAGATGAGACCCATGGAGGTTGCTCTGCATCCTTATGGAGATGGAGGACTATTAAAGAGTCCTTCTCCTCCAGCCTGTGTCCTGCACCCTGGCAGCAGCCCAGGCAGGTTGGCTTTGGGCAGAGGCCAGCACTCCACTCCAGAATGGGCTCCCTGCAGGGACGTGCAGGGCGAGGGCCAGCAGGCTCCTGCTGCAGGGCCTGTTTGGCTGGTTCAGCTGCCCCGCCAGTTTGCAGAGGGTGTGTGACAGCAGCCAACCCTGCTTTTTAGCGCTGGCTGCCTAAATGTGCACCCAGAACTGCCCAGCACATCTGCCAAGGCATGCTCTACTGCTTAGGGATGTGCATGGGGCAGGGGGGATGGCTGCAGCTGGCAGAGCATCCAAGCCACGGGGCAGTCTGTGTTCATGGTTCCCATACAGGGGAGGGGGAGGGCTGAGGCCAGGTCATGCCAAGTCAGAGGCGAGGGGAATAAACGTGGTCTGGATGTGGGTTAGGTGTGACTTCACCTGCAGGCTCGGGGCAGAAAGCAATGGCAAGGGAGGATGGGGGGACCATGGGGGTGACCTGGTCAGGTGAGGGCGGGAGGGATGCTGCTGGCGGAGCTGGGGCTGGTGCGGCTGGGAGTGCGTGCTGGCGGTGGCGGTGCTGGCAGTGCGGGCGATGCTGGCGGTGCCCGCGGCCGCTATCGGCGGCTGCCGGACTACGAGTCCCAGCGTGCCCGGCAGGGCAGGGGCCGCGGTGCGCAGCCGCCGCGCCGGGCACCCACCTGCCGCCGCCGGCGCTGGGCTCGGAGGGGCGCGGAGGGGCGCTCAGCCAGCGGGCGGCGCTGGGCTCGGGGCGCGGAGGGGCTCGCAGGCGGCTGGCGGCGAGGGTCGGCCCCACGGCGGGGTAAGGCGGCGGGCTGGGACCGGGGCCGGGACTGGGAGGGGCACCGGGGCATCACTCGCGGGGCCAGGGCGGGCGGCGGCTCCGCGGGGCTCCGCGCACTGCGGAGCGGGGTGGGGCGGGCGGCGGAGCATCCCCGGTGCGGGTCGCGGGGGCCCGGCTGGGCCCGGCCCCACCCGGCGCGACAGCGGCGAGAATCGTTCTCGGCGAGGAGAAATCGGCTCCTGGGGTGCGGACCGCCTCCCCCCTTTCTGCCTTTTATTTTTGGTTTTCATAGCGCGTTTTACACGGGAACGCGTATGTTTGTACTCCGGTGCGCTCGCATCCTCCAGGTCAGGCATTAGCCGGCAGAAAGGAGGCGAAGCAATTGACTGGCATCTGACGGGCAGGTATTTTTGTGAGGGAACATGAGGCGTCTCTCCGCAGAGCCCTCGCCGCTCCGTACGTCAGCAGCAGAGCAGGACCCGGGAGGGTGGCGGTCCCTCCGCTGCCGTGCAGCCGCTCACAATAACCCGGCCGCGGCAGGGTGGGGAGCGCGATGCGGATTTAGGAACATTTCCCAGCTCCTGACAGCAAAATGTGTCCTCAAAACCTGCACATTGGCATTAGATGTCACACCTGCTCTGTCATCTTCTGATTAAAGAAATTATCAGGGTGGCCCTCCGCTAATTTCAGGGGTTTTGCATTGAGGGGATTCCTTTTGCCAGAGCAAAAATCCACAGTTGATCAATGAGAATCACGTAGAGAAATGTGAGGACTGCAACACCGAAAAATAAATGAAAACTGTTCACATTAATGTGACCACCCTGAGTTTAGGAGTAACGTAAACTTATGGAAAAATAACATCATTAATGATGAAACCAATTGAGAAATGCAGCAATATCAAATATAAATTTAAAAATAACTGGAAGAAGTGAGAGTATTTTTATACCATGAATGATACACTGTGTAGATCTGTGCTTTTGGAAACATTTAGTAGACTAAGTCTTCAGTAAGTTACTGGGTTGCGTATTTGTAGTAAATAGGTGTAGCCTTTCAATTTCTTATCATATGAAAGCTTTTCTTTAACTGATTATTCTCATAAATTGTCCTTGAGCTGCCTCTGTTCTGCCCTCCTCTTCTGGAGACAGGAACATGTAATGGGAAAGAAACACCTGGGACCAACTGGCCTAATACTGCAGGCGACAGACACATCCTCTGCCTCTGTGCAAGGGATGCAATTATTAGAAAAATGAACTCAAACTCAGGGATGTATGGAAGTCCCTCACTGAATTATACTAACGATATTATGATCTTTTCTGCATTATTCTTCACGCATTTGCTGTCTAATAGACTGCCTGCCTTTGTTGTGGTGCTGTATGCTGTGCAGCTCTTAACTGGCCTCCACTATATATATATATATATATATGTTTAAGTTTTTACCACTGTAAAAAATGAAGGTTATGTGCATCATTTTAGTGACTTTGCTAACTTAAATTCCTTATATATCTTTTCTCCCATTCATCTAGCTTGGTTGGATTTGTCTGAGCTTAGCCAGTAGCCTCTCTCATCTTAACAATCTAAATAATTTTGTTAAAAATGGTGCGCTTTGCTCTCTCATTGCATAACTTTCCTTCCTTCCCCAAATTATTATTTCCAGTATTTTACAATTTCTGGCAAGCAATGCTGATGCATATCTGCTGTTATTAATCTGCTTTAGGGTTGTTGTTTTTGTTTTTTTGGTGGCATTCCTAAGTTATTGAATCTCATAGATTGATGTCTTCCTGTGGTTGAGTATGAGCGGGGCTGTGGTAGCTGTGCAGGGCTGTGCACTGAGAGTGGCAGGTAGTGTCCTGTAGCCACATGTATATGCACATGGTAGGTTAATACCAGCTTGAATGCATACATTCTGTTTACTGACTGTAACACACAAATGTAGCAGTGGCTTTTGTTTGACAGTAGACTTTGGTCGTCATTATCTGGTGCCACAGAAATCTGTAAAGTGATTTTTTAAATCCTTCTTGATTAGGATTATTTCAAGGAACAGCTGGGTCTGAAGATCCAGCTGCCATTCTAAAACAGGGAAACCTGAGAACAGCAGTGACAAGAAGGTAGCACACCCGTTGCTATCTCTTGGCAGCAGAGGTGGAACAAAGCTTCTGTTAGTATTGCCCAGTGTTCTTTTTTCCTATTGATGTTTCCAGCATGTGAAAACCAAACACTAGTGTTGTCTTTTTCCAGGGCTCATCTGATCTATTTTGTTGTAAAAATAAAAAGTCTATTTCCAGGTACAGTTCCTTCTATTGATTGTTTCAGCCATCAGGATATGCACATCACGGATAGTTTCTGGCTTTGGTTTACAGCTAAAATGAAAAAAAAACAAACCCAAACCAACATCGTAAGGAGAAAAAAATGCATAGGCAAGATGCAAAAAGAGGGTTTTTTAGAAGTTATCTAACAGTGATCATTATTAATGATCATAGTTCTGCAGTCAGTAGTATATGCTCTTAACCCAGCCTTTGGTTCTCTCTCTGCTGTGTTTTCACTTGGTGTATATCATCCATTTAAAAGATTCACTTAAATAAAGGAGAGCGTCCATGGAAGAGTAGACCCATAGCCAAAGGAAAAGCTGTCCAAGCTTGATACTTGGAAGATGGTTCAATTCCTTGTCTTGCCACAGGCTGTTTGACATCAAACAAGGCATTTCTTTCCTCTGACAGGACAGTGGAGAGGCTCTTGTGTGGTTGTTGGTGTCAGACCACAATACTTGGTTCCACGTGAACGTGATTGATCAATGACAATACCAGAATCTGGCCTCTGGCTTTCTGAGCATGCCTTTTTTACAAAGCTGCAGATAATTCATACCCCAACATATGCTTTGCTTTGTATTCATGGTAGATGTGCTACAGTTCTTTACACAACACAAAATCTGGGAGACTGAACTGGATGGAGACACCATCTTGTAAACATCACAGCTGTTACTGTAATGTGCATGATACAGGAACTGATTCATCCGTGATCATCTGGGGACCACAGAGCCATGGGCAGCTGTGTCACAAGACTGGGAGCGTGTATGCTCCGGGGTGGTGCTCACCAGAGGAGGTACAACCTCCTGTTCTGAGGTAAATCAGCACCTATCTACTGCAGAATCAAACCTGCGGAGTCTGTTAAATATCACTGGTGTTCCACAGAAGCTGCTTTCTTCCAGTTGCTATCAAATGGGCACTTATTCTGTCACTTATAACACTGATCAGCATCATTACTGATAGTCTCAATCAACTGTGATATTACGTCTCATCCCAGTGACCATCAGTCACCACCACTTGTACAGCTCAGCGCAGGGTGTTCCTGTTCACGTCAGACCTGAAGCTGACAGATGACAAATTGTGGGTGGAGCTGCCGTTTCATAGTCCAATTTGTCTGTATAGAAAGACTCTGCTCTCCAGGATTTGCAGGCTAGCACTTCACACTGTCCTCAGTTTCAGACATTAACTATATGTTATGTTTTTATTTTAGAAAAGCTAATTAACCTTGCATGGATTTTAAAATAATCACTGAAGTTCTAAAGATGCAAGGAACCTACCTTCCAGTTCCACAAAGATACCAGTTGCAACAAGCATAAATAGAAGATGGTTGCTTTGTTATTTTATAACTAGAACTTTACCCCTCTAAAAGCCAGGTGGAGTCTCTCCCTGCAGGAGACATGACAGAAGGACAGCTCTGTCTGTTTCTTTGTGTTTCCTATACTTGATGCAATACTGGAGTGTCAGAGCACCATATGCATCCCACTAATATCCGTAACCCTTAGGTTTGTTCTGTCATCCTCTTCCTCTTGGTAGGAAATGAGTGATTTAAAGTTTGCTGCTTAAATCATCATATGGTCAACACATAGTCAGTCATTAGATTTTTTGATATGGAAACAATTTTAGTAGTTATGATCTAAAAATATAATGTCACCCAGAAACAGGTTAGAAATTCATCAGCCACTCTAAAGAAAACTAGTTACTTCCCAGGACTTACTTTCATGTTTTGAAAGGTTATGAATAATACCATTAATGTTTATTTTAGAAACAATCAGAAAATAATTATTATATAACTTTATTCTGCATCAGTGGGAGAAGCATTAATGTTTCATCTTTCTTTAATTGCCAGTGAAAAACCTTTCATGTTATCAGAATCAAAAGGAGTAGAGCCCTTTATCTTCTATAAAAAATGGTACATTCATATGGATAATTTTGCAGTATAGATGATGGTTATTTTCTAATAAAGGGCGTGATTGAACTCGCATTAAAGTGAATTGATGTCTTACATTTTATTTGCATAGGAATTGTCAATCCCACAGTAAAGAAGTTAACTGTAAACTACGGAGTGGCATAAGGATTACCAAGGTTCAGAAAAGCTGACACTCATTCAATTATGAAGTGGAGATTCTGATCACTGAATGGTTATCCTAAAAGTTGAGGCCTCGTCTAATATTAGGATAGTTCTACAAACCCTTGAACAGGTTATTTGCTTTGATCCACCAAGTGATCATGCTGTGTCCTGGATGGAAAGGGTTGGAAAAGGTGACTAAACCGGAGCAGTTCAGTGCTCCTTGTGTCATGAGTTCTTCAGAGGGTTTTGGAGTGAAATAGGCAGAAAAGTTGGGGGTTTCTAGAAGACCAAAGCCTTTTCTACAGACCTCTCTTCTGTTTTCTACCTATGTGAGTTTTTTTCATGTCTGCTGCCCCTGTCTACATCAGGACCTGTAGCTAATATCTTTTTCATCATACACACACAAAAAATCGTTTTCATAATGCTTCACTCTATATTCCTGTCATACTTCTGTGTGGTACTGGCCCTAATGCAGCTAGAAAATACTTTCTAGCTTTTCTGAGATTTCTGAACCTCCTAGTTTGAAACCAAGAAGAAATTTTGTACCACAAAACATGATCTCTGAGTATACATCTCCCATATATTCATGCTTAGAAAGTCCATATTAGTCTTGCTTTTTAGGTATAAAAATAAAAAAGGAAGCTTATTTATATGTCAAAGAATGGAGTATTTCTCAACTTTAATTATTTGTTTTTAAAGTTTGACTTTTCAACAGCCCAGCCTTTTTTTTATTCATAGCAGTTCTTGGACAGCAGAGAGGTCCCCTGTCTGGCATTGGATTAAGTCTATTGTTGGGAACACTTCATTGCCAGGATGGTGTGGGACAATCACCTTCTTTCTGCTGAGCACATGCTTGTGCTGCACAAACACTGCTCTTAATCATAATGACCCCAATCCTATTTATTTGGTCCAGTATCAGTTTAACTTGGGATTTATTCCACCTGTTTGTTATTTTCATCTTTAGCTACTTGAGCCTATTTAAAGAAAGGGAATAATTTTTCCACATTCACAGGTCAGTTTCACAACTATTTTTCAAAACACAAATACCCACCACTGTGGATCTAGAGATAGTTTAAATTAGATCGTGCATCAGGATTTCCTTTCTAAACATCAGTTGCCATGATTTGGAAAAGTGACAACAATTTCTCAAATGTGATTATAAAAGAAAGATATTTTTTTTCTATAAAAATGCAAATAACTCTGTTGGACTATTTCCCATTCACCACATCTCTTTACATGATAAATGCACATTCCCTTACAGCTTCATTCTTAGCTTGTACACACTTTCAAAAGCTAGAAATTCATATCGTCTGTATCACAGTATTCTCACCTCTACAGGACCTCAGAGACACTCTGCTTTTCTAGGTGTATAGCCTGTGTTTTAGACAGAATGAGTGACCTGATATGCCTTTGTAGCTGCTTGTCCATAGAAGGTCCTATAGTTCAGGTTGTTCCAACACTTCTCAAGGGATTCAAGCCAGTGCAAGTGGTCCTCTCTGACATCTGAAGTTAATTCATCTGTGAACTGATTCCATCTCAGAAGGAAATACCCATATCAGCACTAGAAAATTAGGACAGTATTATGGTATCAATAGAAACTACAGCCTAGCTACTCTAGAAAACCCTTCAGTAGCATATAAAGATTATAACCAAAAAGTACTTATGGAACCCAGCAAAGTATAGAGGAATTATAGCACAGCAAGTGTTAACTATGTAAAGAAATAATGATTTTATGCAGGCTGACTAATGACACCCTATTTTGTCTTTGAAAATATATTTTGAATCCTGACATTGACAGGCATGGGTGAAAAAGCTGCCTCAAATAAAACAGAAGTATGTATTTCTTTCTTTAGAAGGAATCAGAGATAAAAATACAGCGATGGAGTCTTTGAAGCTCACTGTGAAACATCTGTGCTCCACAAAGATTTAAAGTGACACATGGTTAGCAGAAATCCTATCTCATACAGTTCTGCACTATGCTGAATCAGCATAGGTCTCACCTGCTGGGTATTTAACAGCATGCTTTGCTGCTCAACAGCCAGTGTTTGAGCCCATGGTAAAGCACCATGCTCCCTATGGAGACTAAATGGAAAAAAACAAGTGGGATTTGTGCTCCTTCATTCCTTGCTCTCCTTGTTCACTCTTTCCAGTAAGTTTGAAGGAAAACTCCATAGTATCATGCATGGTCCCTTGTTCTGCTTCCCTCAGTGTCCCTTATGCAGTGTAACATTCATCAGCGTATCACCTCTGCAATTAAGAGTGAACATCTTTTTACTGTGTGACACCTGATCTGTTTATATGCTCAGTATAACAGTAGCTAGGAGCTGTTGGTTAGCTAGGATGGCTTTTTTAACTGATTAAAGTTTTCAGTGGGTATAATTTGTAAAAAGTAAACAGTTTGGGCATGCTCAGAAAAGTCAAACCAAAGTAAGACGCAGCACAGACAGCATATGGCCCTGTTTACCTGCACAAAATTAACAGTATGAAATCCAATTAGGAAGGTGGAGATCATAATCATAGCATTAGACAGCAATTTCCAGAGTGTGTGAGCTCAAGACTTCATCATTTCCTTCCCAGAGTGATGCTGAATTGTTAGATTTATCTTGTTCCCTTGGTTTCCGATAATGTGATTGTGTGAAAGATCAATAGAGAGCATAAAGCCAGAATGTGAATGGTAGGTGGTTCAGTGGAGCTTTCAGTAGCCTGTACAGCAGGGTGCAAGCTCCAGAAAAGCTTCACTACTTACTGGGATTGTGGACAAAGAAATTCGCCAAGTGGTGTCCTTTGCTTTTGTTCAGCCACTGAAGAGCAGGATTCAGTTGTGAAAGGGAAAATATCAAGGGCATTTCTGTTGGAAATGTATGCATGGAAGAAAAGTATGATTTCAAGGTCTTCCATGCACCACTAATCCAGCAAGGGTTAACAACATTGTGGTTCATGGCATAAGAGAAGTTAGACTGACACATCTTTAATACCTGTGTTTGTACTTCTCTTTGGGTATCCTTGCTGCACATGGTCAAAGATCTTCTCTTCCTACTAATTAGCAGGAAAGAGTTTCTATATTGAAAACTGTTACCTGTTGACAAGTGTCTCCTGGCATGTCTTCCCTTTATGGCTAAGTGCTTAGAGAAAGAGAAACCAGAAACGTCTGGTACACACAAATCATACTCCGCAGTAATTACCCATTAGCACCCGGATTCAACTTTGCAAACCTTCTGACAAAAGCCATTACATACATGGTCTGGCTGATAGCAGTAAAACAATTCTTAGCTGTGTTCCCTGGTGGGAATTGTGCAATGCCATACAACCAAGGGAGAGTTACTGGTACAACATCCTGCACAACAGAAGCACTGAGCCTCATCCAGGGAAACTGCTGTGTACTCTTACTAGTTATTTTTCCAACAATATTTAATTAACCTAACCTTGGGATTACATTTCTGTCTTTTCCAGGGATGTGATTAAACTCTAATAAAATAATGATTTAAACGGTTAAATGGAGTTTTAAAAAGCTCTAATCCGCTCAAAGAAAATTTTCAGTTCAGTTAATGACTGCTAGCTGAAATGTTATGTGTTTAATGAGTTTATCCAAAGAAACTTAGACAAGGCACCTTGATGCCTTAGTATAGAAATTTACTGCAGCTGAATTTGTTTTTACTTATCTCTTTTAAATAAAATGCTTTCATTATTTAACAAGTAGTTTTGGTAACAAATTGTATCAATGAAACGTATGTTGAACTAGCATTCTCTTTAAGCACAAAGTAAACAAAAACATTAGCTCTTTTGCACTTTTTTTTTCCAAATTTTTTTTGAGCAACATGGTCTAGTGGGAGCTGCCCCAGCCCATGGCAGGGGAGGTTGGAACTAGATGATCTTAATGGTCCCTTCCAACCCAAACCTTTCTATGATTCTATGAAATATCTCTCACACTCATCACATATAATAGAATTTGACTTTTTCACAACTGCTGTAACTTTGTGAAACATCAGATGCTGACTAACTTCCTAAAAGAAACTCACAATTTAAAGAACAGTTGAATTCTGCCGTGACATTGACAATGATGTCATGCTATGAAAACAGGGAGAACAAATAGAACAATAATAAGGAAAAAAAAAATGAGAGTGTATAGGGGAAATAATGCTTTTTCTTGGAATAGGATGCTTAAGTCAAGGCTTACCATGCCTTGCAGTATTCATAGAATTCCACATTTTTCAAATTTGTAATTCTACTCATTATTCTCTTCCCTTTCTATAGGTTGTTGATTTCTAGTCTTTTAGTCAAATAGAAAAATTAGACATGTTTTAATATTTAATATCTTCATAGTGAAACTCTAAGTAAATGCAGTGTTTTCATTTGGATTTTGAATAAGAGGAAAATAAAGATCAGGCTTCCAGCTGATACGAATTGTGACAGAACCCATATGGATTTTGCGAGCTTATGACAAGTGAGGACCTGGCCAAAGGAAATCAGAGTTTGGGTTGATATGTAAGCCAGATGTAGGTGCCAGTTGGCTGGTTTCCATATCAGCCATAACATTGAAATTTGTGAATGCAAAAACTTGGCTGTAAAACCACACAGTGTAATGCAGAGAGCTCTGGTGCTGGCATGGGAAACTGGGCAGACTGGGGAGGGCCTGAAGCACAATTAAAGTCCCCAGCTAATGCTGCTTCTGATCATACATTAATTCTCTTTCAGGCCATCCATTTACAGGCAGATTCTGGCTCTAGAATGGGTTCTGGACAGGAGAAAAAGAGCGAGTAAAGACAGAGAGAGAGTCCTTCGTCATCTGACAAATGATCTGACAATGACTATTGTGGCCATGCAAATGGCACTTTCTTGTTACTGATCAGTTGGGATCATCTAACATTCAGGTTTTAAAACTTCCAAAAGTTTGTGAAATACTAAGTCCATATTTTTTTCATGACCATGTTTTGAATGCCTGCAGGCACCCCATGCAGCAGACTAATTTACAGGTGATCTTTTGAGCTGTAGAGAGCATATCCTCATGGCAAGAATTATTTTGACAATAAGTGCTATTCCTTGTAGCCAAAAATTTTGAAATAAGACTACCAACCAGCATACTTTAAAGTTGCTTAAGTAACCAGAATGAACCAAGGAGCCAGCCAAGATGATGTGAGTAAGCTTTCAGCCATCAGCAAAGCTGGGATAAGATAGAACCTCAAGGCATAATATTTTGTTTCTTGTTTGTCAGTGTTGAACTGTTTTCTGTGACTCTCCCACTTTCCTCTGCCTTTAGCCAAGAGAACAAGCAGATACTGCTGTTTCTGAGCAAACTAATAACATTTATCTCTATGGAAAAGGATAAGTTCCCAATGTTTTTTCTTATCTGTGTCTCAAAGCTTCTCTTTGCCACTGTACCCATGAGGTTCCTGGGTGTTCCATATCCTTCATTGCTGTTCCTTGGGTACTGCTGCACAGACAGCCCCAGTGCTTCCCACATGCCCTCCGCTCTGCCAGGACATCTTGCTGCTTTGTTTTCATTAATAAAGTGTAAATGTGTCTCACAGTGTGCAGGCTTTTTAGGACTATATCAGCTAAATGGAGATACTCATAATGCTTCATTGTTAGCAGTGAGTGAAGCTGCAAAAAGCTCGGTCCTCCTGGATGGTTGAAATCTTGAAGAGCAGCATCAGTCAAGCAGTGCAGCAGGAGCCATGTCTCTGCCCTTCCGAAAAGAGTTGGAGAAATACAAGAATATCAATGAAGATGAAATACTCAGCAAACTCTCAGAGGATGAACTGAAACAGCTCGAGCATGTTCTCGATGACCTTGATCCTGAGGTTAGTAATGGGGGCCAGGGGGATCCATAGTTCAAAAGCTGCCTATTATAAATGCCACATACTGCAGCATTTTATATTTGTATTCTGTTACAGTAGAGGCACAATACCCTAAAGGATGAGCAGCTCAGCTAGGGACATTTTGGTATTAATTCCTGCTGTGATGCACTACTTGCTTTTGTACAAGTCACTCTGCCCTTTCTCTACCCCTTGTCTGTTTAGACACAAGCTTGTCTGCAATCTAAATCTTTAATCGTGTTTGCACACTGCAGCACAATGAGAAGCTTTTGATGGCTGCTATTTCAGAACACAGAAATAAACAAACAAACATAATGTGTGTTTGTGAAGATCAGATCTTTTGAACTTCTGAAATCTGTTGACTATGCCAATCGGCACAGATATTTTTAGCTGAAGAGAATATATTTAGGCATGATTAAGAAAAATAAGATTCAGCTACACAACTGTGATTTTCTAGAGAACAAGGATAATTTGGATATTTGAAGACACTCTCACAAAGAATTTAAAGATCTCTGGCCTGGAAACCACTCAGTCCTACAGTAATTTACAGTTAATTGTTACAGTCACAAGCATGCTGGATGGGAGTTCTGATTGTACCTACCCCAAAACCTTCCAAACTGATATAGGAGTTTGAAAACTGGCTAGTAAACTGGCAGATAAAATCCGTTCACTCTGGGGACAAAATAAATTTTTAAAACCCCACAATAGATTCATAGCTTCTAGTTTTATATCACAAATTTACCTGGAAATTAAGGGTGGACTTTACTGTTCTGTCCCTCCATGCTGCCACTTCACTACCACCACTTTTACAGTGCATTTTCTGGGATGTTCAAGTATCTTGCATCTCAAATGGAGACACAGAACGTTCACAACAAAAAAGAAGCCATGGTGCATTTGTAGTCAAGCTGCATATGTACAGTAAATCTGTAGCACTCTGGGCACATTTGTGCATGCAGAGATAACATGTCTAATGACTTGAGTTCATGGAATGCACTCAGGATTCACTGGATATTTGCCATGGATCAGAGTTACTGTGCATATTCTGGCCAACGATGAGGTGTTTCTGCAGTACTCTGGGGTGTCCACAACACATTGGCCTGCACTACGACACATGGACTTTGCACTGCACCTGTATTCCTTTCTGGGGTTTTCTGGGCAGACATGTGGGAGCCTTATGCATCTTCCTGTATTATGGGATGCAGATGCAATCACACGATCACACAGCTACATGTTTAAAGTGGGGCTTCATCTGCTTGCTTCCTGCATACTCTAAATAGCTGAAGTTCACGATTTACCAGTTACTTTCTGTGCGTGCCATTCATTTCTGAAGTCTAGAATGAAAGGAATTTTTGAAAAAATGAACAGAGAGAAAAATGAGGAGAAAAAAGAATAAATGAAGAGAAGAAAATGTAGAGAAAACTTATCCTGATCTATTTACCTGGACTGCGAACTCTGTGGTTATGATATGTATAAAATAAAGGGCTCTGGTCTTGCTCAGTTTTTTGGTGCTGTGATTGTAAATAAGGTCAATGAAATATTAAGAGGTGCTACAATCAAGAAGGCTGGAAGATATAATGGTTTTAATGGATTAATAGATATATTTAATAGATACATTTAGGTAATGTGTGTTATTGCTGTCAACAAAGAGCATTATGTGAAGTGACATGCAAAGAATGATTTCATTTAAAAAAAACCCACTATCTGAAATGGCCTCATCTCCTTTACATGCCTCCCTCTCTCACAGAACGCCTTGCTTCCAGCGGGGTTTCGGCAAAAGGACCAGACCACTAAACCTGCCACGGGCCCTTTCGACAGAGAACGCCTGCTCTCGTACTTGGAGAAGCAAGCGCTTGAGCACAAAGACAGAGAAGACTTTGTACCATTTACAGGGGAAAAGAAAGGTACTGTCCGTCTTCGTGTGGGTGTTGAGTAATGGACTGCCTGAGCCAGGCGTGTGCCACTGCCTGGCGTTTTTGTGGAACACACTGGGGCAGAAGAGGTGGAAGCTGTTACTGTGCAGGGCAAAGCGCAGGAGTCAGAGCTAGAGCTGTTGTAATAGGAGATGAAGTGGTGGTTTTATCTGCTGTGTAGTGGTCTGCCTTGCTGCTCTGGAACTGTAATGGCAGGTTTAATCAGGCCCGTTGGTGGGTATGGGAACATACGAACGCCAGTCCCACAAAGGGCTCAATCAGCAGCTCCCAGATCAGCAGATGCCTCTATTTGCAGTCAAGGATGGACAAAGGTGGCCTCGCTAACCTCACTGGGATTATTCCCACGTTAAGCATTAGGCCCACGCAGGAGTACTGTAGTGAGGAAAGTGTTTAGGAGGAAACATATAAATGCCTTTCTAAGTAAGTATTGTCTACAATTGCTGTAAGTAATAGCTTAGGGAATACACTTACAAAAAAAAAGTATTTTTCCACTTGTTTACTAGCACATCTGGCAATGCTATTCATGCAGACAGTTTCACTGCTTCCCCTTGTCCTACAGCTACAGGAAAAAAAGAGAAAAACAGGAAAACCCAATTCTAATAATTCAAACATTGGTTGGATAACCTTAGGGCAGGAACAGTCATATTTTTAAGCGAGCAGTGTTCCTTCAGCACCATTACCTCCTTTTCCTCATTTATATACAGTGGATTAAAATGCCTACCTCAGGCCACCCCTTCGTTCAAGAGGGAATTTGTTATGTCTGGGTCCATTTTTGACCACCTGATGAATTTGCCATTATTTCAATGGGATCAGCTTAAGGGAAAGTAGATATTTCAAGGAAGTGCTACATTTTTTACTTTATGTATCATTATCAAAGATATAAAATGTTATTTGCAAGCCAAGAGTTGTTACTGTCATTACATTGTGTTCTCATTCTTTGAAAAAATGGCTTTAGGAAAAGTGGACAGTTTTCAGCTCAATCTGATTGATGTGTTATTCTATCATGCAGCATATTCTTTAACCTACTTTTTGCTCCATCATAACTCACACTTACTGGTACTCACAGGGCTGATGCTGAGCCCACTGAAATGCAGCGACACTGCAGTGATCCTGCCAGTAGCAGGAGTGATCAAGCACATACTGCACAGAAAAGAAAACTGTCGTATTACGGATTTATTATCAGTTGTTTCCCTTTGCCAGTCTACACACTGCTGTGTTGGCACCACGAGTCACTGCTTGCAGGTCTCTGCATATTTATACCAAGACCTTCACTCAGGTCTCACCTCACTGATATTTACTGACTTAGGTCTAAGACTTTGTGTTTTGCACTGTAGTCATGCCTGACATCTCCAAACATGCCTGAAATGTAAGTACACAAAACCCCAGCAGTGTGTGGAATTGCACATACCCTTAGGACCAGCACTTGATCTGTACAAAACTAATCCCTGTATTGTCCCGGGCAGTGTTATTGTATGCACTGGCCTGTTTGTTCTATTTCAGTTTTCTTTTGGTGAGGCTAAAGCAATATTATTCCGACATTTGCTTCCAGATGCCCCTAAAGTGCTTATTAGTGCTGCTTCTTAATTCCTGGTGTCTCTGGTGTGGAAATACCACTGCTTTACAAACACAAATAACCACATATGACACTTTTCCCTCAGCACAGGGTGAATTCAGCAATTTAAATATTTTCTTTTTTTTTTTTTTTTTGATTCACTGTGATCATTTACTTCAAAATTACAATTTTAAGAATTACCACAATTACAAGTTTATGGCAGCATTTTAGACTAAGGGAATTATTCCCTTAATTTCTCCTGTTCCTTGTACACCACCAGTTCCTGACCAAATCTTCAGTATCAGCTTTAGCAAATTGAGTCAAATGAAAACAACCACATGTTCTGTAATTTCTGCTGTCATTTTAAAATTATAATCTAAACACAAAGAATTCTACTAAATTTTCTTTGAAGTCAAAGGCCAAGTGCCATGGAAATACCCTTTATTTCTTTGTTAATATTAGAAATAACTGAATTAATCTGAGATCCATATACCTGATGAGGCCCAGTACCTTGACAGTTGAGAACTGGATGAACAGCACAGTGTCATTTTTGTGCTGCTTTAAGGGAACTGGCTTTGAGAAGGAATCTGTTTATTTTGAGCTTGATCCCATATTGGTACTTGTGTCTCTCTTCTGCCCCTGACTTGGCAGGAGGTGTCCCATAGAAAGATGACCAGAATTCAAGCACCGGGCTTCTCTGTCTCCTTTTCTCATTCTCCTTCCCTCTTCCTCCGCACTGCCAAGACTTCATGCAGAATCTGAGCCTAATAAAACATATGACTGAGATCTCCATCTGCCAAACGTACTGAAATCTTCCTCTGAATTGTATGATAATTCTGGTGAATCTGGTGAAACATGATGAATGTTATATAAAGGCCATGTGTGGCTGGCTCTGGATCTTAGAATCCGTGCATGTAACTGCAGTAGTACTTCCTTTGACAAACTCAATTGAAGATACAATAACAGAAGGACTCTTAAAATATTAATGGCTTGATTTTCATTTATATAAAGGTATTTTCTGTGCAAGGAAATAAAGCAATCCTGCAAAGACATTTCCAAGATCCAGTACGACATGCTAGATTTAAAGTCACTTTAATCAGAGAATAATTAATATTCTTCCAAAGCTTAGTAATTAGTTCAGGATAAATAATTTACATTTCTAAAATGTGTCCTCAAAAGAAACTAAAGGAGAATATCTCTTGAGGAAAAGCTTATTCTTCTGCATGCTGATGATCTCTAAGGTATATTTACAGATTGGTAAATATTTATATAGCTATATTATAAAGAAACCTGTTAAATGATTTCTTTACCTTACAGCACTGCTATAATGTAGCCATACTGTAAACAGTCTCCAATTAATTTTACTCTAATTCTGCTAGTTAAAAATTAAATTCTGGGGCAGGTCCAAAATGTATCCAGTTGTGTATAATTAGAAATGAGAGGTGTTGATGTCAATGTACCATTTGGCACTATTTATCACCTGAGAATTTTTGTGTGCCAGTAGGATTAGACTATGTCAAGTTTGTTGAAGCTTTTGTCACTGTTTTGTCATTGTACTTTGATATTTCTCTGCCACTGGGAAAGCATTTAATTTTTCAAATTTAGGAAGTGGGATGCTTCTACCAAATGTTAAGTGACATTTCTACCAGTTCTTATGTTTATCATGCAAAGCTGATACTGGCTCGAAAATTCAGTGAGGAGCCAAAAAGAAGGTGGCATTTAAAATATATTCCTTCCAGAACAGTCTGTGATACATCATTATTGTTTATCTAGTGTCTCAGCCTCTCTTTTTTTTGCGTTAATATTTTATTGGAGAGTTCTTGACCAAAGAGCAACACCAAACAGCTGCTGAAGGACAAAATTCAGTTGCCTGTATGTTCTCTATATGCTGAACACAACCATCAGGTTTTGATTGTGCTAGAAAACAAGCCCAAACAAATTCCAGAGCTGATGGGGATATTCAGAGTAGTTAAAACACAGGAAGTGTTAAATATGAGCTCAAGGTGGGGGGGCTGGTCGTGCAAGGAATTGCCTTGGTTTTGGTTGCAGTCACAGTTTTGAAAGGTTGGAAAAGTTTGGCAAAAACAATCAAATGTATGGCATGCATTAGGGTTTTGGCCCTCTGCCATATTTCAGCTTGTTAATGTACTACATTAATTGCTGTACAGAAAAAAAAGGGGTTTAAGCCTGCATGGGGTAGCTCTCCAATTTTAATGAAGACCCAAGTTTTGTGCTGAACCAGGGCCAGAACAGTCACAGCCTGACAGCTGCACACCCAGACTGGCCACCAAGCAATTTTTTCAGTCTGCTTTACCCCACATCCACCATAACACAAGTCAGGGGTCGGTACTTTGTTTGAATGTCCCCATGGTGAGTGTTTGTTCTCCTTGTGGTATGCAAATGATCTGGTGGCTTTCAGTAACTGTTGTGCAACACAGCTGTTCGTCAGCCATTCCCACAAACAGAGGTTTTGGCATTAATGACCAATGGAGGTATAGGGAGTTAGGGCTGATAATTGTAGCCATAGTGATTGGCAGTTTGTAACTGTTTATTTTATGTATTTTTGGATTAGTTCTTAGTTAGGATAGATATTCTAGAAATCCTTCCATAGAACCTGATGAGCTACAGAATTTACTTAGACTGACCCACTGCATTTAACACATGGAGCTGAAAACAGCTTGTTATCACCCTTAGTCACTGTGAAGCCTTTTCTGTATCATTTTCAAGTTCCTGAAAGGTGCAGGGACAAAATAAAAAGTGGAGAAAGTAAGGGACAGTGCAGGCACAAAATATTATAGAGCAATGTCAGTGCTGCATGTTTTCTCTTGCTGAACGTGGGATGTACATCTGATCTCAGTTAAGATCTGAGTACTACTGTAATACAAACAACATTTCTGTTTCTGCTTTGCTGCAGTGTTTCTCTTAACTACATGATGCTAATGAAACATAATTGAAAAAAGTTATGTTGTTGTGAAATATCATTAGATATGAAAAGTTGGCCATGCCATTTTTAATTGCTATAAGGATTGCTGTTTCAACCCTTCACCACTATCCCTGTTTTCTACAAGGTCTTCTGCTGCTTGCCAAACCATTTCATTTTGGGTCTGATCCAGTTCTCATCAAAGTAATGGAAAAACTCCAGTGGACTGGGCTATTATTATTTGTGGCTGGAAAGGGAAGGGGAACACACTTGCATGTGATTAAATGCTAGCATTTTCAGCCAACTGATAAAAAGGAAAAGGAAGAAAACAAGGATGATTAAACCAGAGAACTTTTGGCCAAAGCCCTGTTTACACTTGCTCTGGCAGAGACCATCTATCTTGCATGTTGTGCTGTGCCAAGCAGAGTATCAATATGCAGCACTAATAATAATGACAGCCATTTTCAGAAGGTCAGAGTATTAGAGTAGATGCTAATGAGTTCCAATTCCAGTTTCTCTAACAGATTCTCTGTAAAAACATTAGGGTTTAGTTTAGAGACACAGTCTCTTTCTTGGATTGACAAAGGCAGTCTTTTTGCCCCGAGCGCTGAAATGGTTTGCTTAAATATTTGCCACCTTCTTCATGTTCTTCAGGGCTTAAATTCAGAACTGATGTTTGTTTCTTAAAGCACTGAAAGTGCTGCAGTTGTTGACAGTGATGCCTCTAGCCAGTGCCTTTCACTGCTTGCTTTTGTAAGATGCTGTTTTAGTCGCTCATGACTTTGCCAAACTTGCACAGTTCACACTGAAATTTCCCATGCTGAGAGCCTGCCTCAGGCTGAATTTTTGGAAAGTGTAAGCAAAAAGGACTCAGCTGTTTCCAAGAACAAGATCAGGAGAAAACACATTGTTTTAGCCATCTAAAGTAAATTTTTCCAACTGTTTTTTTATGAACTGCAGTGCCTCCATGCTTTGAAGATGGGTCTTGAAATGTATGCCCTTTGCAGTCCCCAGGGAAATACACTTGAATTTGGCATCTTCAAAATATTGTACTTTCTTGTACATCCAGTTTGTTAAAGTGTTCTCCAAATATTCCCCCTGCAGTGAGTATTAGTCATGTCCTGAGAGGTTCTGCCTGCCTGTGCAGACAGCATATGTGACAGCACAGCAGTGCCCAGAGAGACCTGGCTGGAGGCTGCATGGGCTATGCGAGATGCTCATTGAAATTGCTCATCTGAGAGGCACTGTCACACCAGAACCAGGGCGGGGAGACCCTCTCCTCTTCTGACAGTGTTCCCTCACTTTGGAAGGGCACTGTAAAGGAGAAAAAAAGAGTAAACAGCCATCAGAAAGACTGGAGCAGAGAGCAGAGGGGTTGGTTTTTGAGGAGCTGTATGTTCAGGATGAAGGACTAGGTGTGGCAGCTCTGGGGAAAGGAGCTGTAGAAGAGAGCAGTGGTAAGGAAGAGAGGGAAAGGAGGTTGTAGAAAGGCTCAGGATGCAAAGATGAATAGGACCAGGGGGTGGGGAAGGCATGGGGGGCAGTGAGGAAAGCAACAGAGGAGAAGGATATGCAGGCTGGGGGAAAAGAGACCAGAGCGGAACATAGCTAGTGTGGCATCTAGCTTTGCCTAAGTTTCAGGGTTCTTTGATGTCCCTGAGAACCTGAAGCCCAGCAGCAGAGCTTGAGTCTCTTCCTCCTCTGTTGCCATTCCACATCAGACATAAAAGCTTTCTGCTACTGTTGGTGAAGCAGGTTAATCCAGGTGGTGACCCAGAGGACTGCTGTAGGACTACAGGTATTCTAACTGTTGTGATAACCCATGTGAGGGTCTGATTAAATTCTGGGCTTCCTTCTGTTTTAAAGATAATACGTTGGCTTTTGTTTACTTTTATTTGAGACAAAAATAATTTTCAGAAGAATTCTTTGAAGGGTATGGCTAAGGTGGTAGAATCACAGCATACTGATCAAAGTCAAAGATGCTGCTGCAATTTAACTTCATTCTTTGTGTATATGCACAATAGATTTGATAACTTTGGAAAGCTTAACTTTGCAACCTTCCTATTCTATTATCATAATTTTTAAGGCACAGAATATGCAGACACTAATCCAAGAGTAACAGTACAAATTACTACTAGCTTTCAGCTTCACACTTACTTGAACTTGGCCCATTTTCTTCTTCGTAATACAAATTTATTCCTGGTAAGAACTAATTTAGGTCCATTTTTATAGAACTCCATAGAGGAGTTTAAGGAAACTTCAAAAGAAAAGAATAATGCAAAATGGAAAAAGTGAATCAGGTGCCTGTGATTTGTGCAAAGCAGATTTCCAAGATTATTGAATTTCACTTCTAAGGTCTGTGTAGCATTCTGTAATTGAGAATAAACAGGCACTCACTATAGTCTGTGATGCACTGAAAAGTAAGAAGTAATAAGTGTAACCAGATATTTTCTTGAAAGTACAATAATCTGAACTACAGTTTACAGGGAAAGAAAGTATGTCATTGTTTTACAATCATAGCAGAAAATATATTTTTGTTATAAAATTAAGTAACTATCCTTAATAAAACTGATTTGACATAAAAGGACATTTTTACAGCTAGTCTAAATGGGCTTATTTGCCATTACTCTGTGCTCTGGTAGGTTTTGGCTTTTACAAGGTGTGAATAAATACTGAGTATTTGTACTACATAAAAATGATGGAAATTTATATTTAATCACAAAAGTCTAATGATGTAAGAAGGAAGGCAGAGAGAAGACATACCAGAAATGATGTTCCAAATGCTGTAAACTATAAATGAAGATGAAGTCCAAAAAAAAGTTTTTTAGATTGGACATGCTAGTAAAATCCTTCCAGCTACACTACCCAAATCCCTCTTTTTTTTGCCCCTTTATATAACAATAAACAAATAAACTTAATTCAGGAAAAAACACTTGAAGTGGTTCCCTGCTCAATTAATACATCTTCCTGTAGATGTGCATATGTGGTTATGTGGTTCGCTGTTACTGTACAAGGAGATGGAGGTAGGAATATGTCTCATTTCCTTGGTTTACTTTGACATTGCTTTAATTGGGGCATTTGCATAATGCAGGAAATCAAAGCTTGCTGAAACCAAGTGGCAAAATTACATATATGGTTTTATGACTGTACTGTATTTCTTTTTTTTGATAGAATTTGTTTTCCTTTCATCTCACTCTACATTTCTATGTCTCTCTCTAGTCCTTTTTACTGAATACTTCTTCTCTTTGGGTTTCAATGGATTTTTTTTCCCCCCAAGTCTCTTTTGAGTAAAACATGAACGATATCATATTTCAGTTTGAATAGAAGTTTTGCAGTGTGTGAAAAGGACTAGCTCTGGTGTTAGACTGAGCCAGGACAAAGCTCTGCTCACTGCACTTACAGTCAGAAAGTCCCCTGGGTTACAGTGAGCTGCCTCACTTGTCAGTTTGACAGAAAGAAGGGGAGAATTGCATTGATATACACTTGAAATTTCATGTTGAAAAAAAGCACTTTGGATTCCAGACATTTTGGGTTTCTGTGCATGTGTAAAAATAAAAAGCTATTTTAATGCTGTTTTTTTTTAACTAGAATTGAATTTTGTTTTGCAATTAAACACAAGAATATATTATTTTTGTGCATAGTTATCTTAGTGTTGTTAACACTGATGTAGCTCGAGTACGATATGTATAAACATAACTTTTGCCACTGTGTTTTTCAGGGGTAGAAAGATAAGCTATTACTATTAACACTTAGCACAGACAGAACATTAGCATATTCTGGAGGCAAAATGTAGCACAGCCAACATTAATTATACCACATGGAATGTTATAATAAAGTGCCTTCTAAAATACAGTGTGAATATAAAGAACACCAAGAGCAGCAGCTTTTCTTCATAAATTTCACTTTAAAATAATAAAATGTCACTATTCTTCCAAGGCTTCTTCCAAATAATACATTTAAAATTTAAGATGGACCATTGAAACAAGCAAGCCACAATCCATATTTTATATTGTCAATGAATTCCATGATGGCACTGTGTAATGAATTTACAATCTGCAAATGTGGGACTAGGAGAGACCTCTTGAATCTTTAAACTCTGTTCTTAAAATAATGAAGGGAAACTGGTTGGCAGCCGTCTATAAACACAGACACACAGTTTTGCTGTTGGTGGACAGGTAGTGAGTTCCTAATAAAGTACCAAATGCATAAGCTCTTCTAACCTCTATCTGCTGTGCTACAGCATCTCTTCACAGTGAGATAATGCAGAAGAATGTTCTTATCTAGATAGCAGAAAAAAAGAATATTTTTAAAACACCACTGGACGCCAGCAAGGCCCACATATATTAAAGATATATATTACCATCTTTGACGTGACCTTGCCCCTTTAAATATTTCATGTAACCAGTAATGGAATTTTTTTCTAAAGCATTTGCCAAGAATGCTTTAAATGAAACTATCATTGGGAATCATATATGCATTTTAAGAGATTTGGGCTGCCATCCAAGAATTACATATGCCTGAAACAAATGCTTAAAAATTGTATTCCTATATATATATGAACTCTACAGAAAAAGTGTGAGGCTGTACTGGTTTCCATTATCCCTGGATTTCTTGCTACACAAGCTACTTGGCGAACCCACATCCAGAGTCCATAGAGAAGGACCAACCACAATATATACCACGTCCAGTTTACACAAGACTTGAGGTCCTGTGTCCCCTTACAATAGTATGTGTGAAAGACTTCTGTCGATATTTATTAACAGTCTGGCTGGGGTTTGGGTCTCTGAGGAATCACTTATTTTGAGACTTTTCATGTGAGTTATGGCTCTGTGGAGTATAACTGTTAGGGGACAGTATTATCCATCAGGATAAAGATAAGTAGGATTCCCTCAAGATCTCAAACGACCTACTGATAACTTGAAACTCATGTGGAACCACCAGTAATCTGAAAGGAAAATATTTTACAGGCAGTACTCCTCACTGTTGATTGTTTACTCAGATATTCTGATTAATTTTGGTCTTCTAGCTTCCAAAATAGTCATGATTTTTTGCCCTTATGTGTTTCCTTACCAGTCAAGCTGCCATCAAGGTAAGGCTTGGTCAGTCGTGCCTGGAAGCTGCCATCCAACACTTCTGATTAGGTGGTAGTACAGAGAGAGTCTGAAATCTTAGCCCCTGTGCTGTTATGAAATCTGGAGAGCATGACCAGTCTATTTTCACTCAAGATTTCTCTCCCTAAATTTCCCCTTGGCTTTGGTTTGATGTTGCTGGGATGGCTGTCTCTGATTCATATCACCCAGTGCAGTGAAAGTGAAAATGATTCTTACCTTTGGCCCACAAAGGCTTTTATCTTCTAGAACCCTTTTCTTAAAAAATGACTTACTTAAAATATCACATGGAAAATGAATCTTAATATGATACTGCTTTGTCTTTCTACATAAACTTCTGTCCAGTTTTGTACTCAGAAATTATTTAGCCTTAGTACAAATATCTCTAGGGTAAATAACTTGAATCCTGAGTCAGTAAACCTTGCCAGAGTGTCAGAAATTTCCACAATTTTGTTTTTTCTGAGCCTATTCAGTGACCTCATCCAGGGAAGCTGATGGTATAGAAATTGCTGTAGACAAACTTGTGTGAAAGAGATAAATGAACTGGGTAATATCTACATGAAAATGATACTTCGGACCATAATGTGAAAAAATTAAGTCACAGAAGGATGTCAGAGGCAAACCACCTGTAATTCAACACTAAATATCAGAACTGCATTTATGAATGACAAGAAAGGAATATCACCGAGACAGTTAAAATGAAACTCTTTTAGACACATTACAGGATATGGTTCAAGCATTACAGCTAGAGTGTACAAAGCTGTACAGATAAGACAATTCAAAGTTGTCAGTGGGCCAAAGCCACCCGCATGCAAAGGTCACCACAGCTTCATTACAATGGGATTAACTTAAGTCTGCTTAAGAAATGGTTGTTAGGGACAAGGTGAGGGGAACTGTCTGCAGTGGACTGTAGAACATGGGAATTCATACAATTATCAGAGCAATGACACTGTCTTTTGCACGTGGCATCATCTAATGTATTACTGACTGTATAGGTTTGGTATGTGGCAGTGCTGAGTGGGAGAAAAGCCCCCAGCCTGCTGAAGTGCAGCCCCAACTCTAAGTTAAAGGGTTTCACTCCAAGCATTTGCAGCTACATTATCTACTGAGCTACTACACTACTGAGGTTAACTATAATAGCAGGCTAAAGGAGTAGTCTGATTTTTTTGGTGTTGTTTCTGGATTTATCCTACAGTTTTCTCATTTCAGCAGAAGGGCTGATGATCTCAGCCCTGGGGGAATACCACATGGAAACACACATCTGCTAACCCCAGAGTAGCAGCAGTATACAAAGAGAGACAAATAGGTCAGGGGAACATGTGGTTCAGTCCAGTTCAGACTTTTCAGGCCTGTGCAGATGATCAGGAAAAGGCTATTTATGTGAATGAGCATCAGGAGACACAGAGGGTAAAAACTGATGGGGAGGCTGGGAATGAAACTGAGTTACTGGAAGAGAACAGGTTTGCTGAGCTTTCAGGCTCTTGTACAGAATTTGGTAAACTGAAAGGTTCTTGCAGTAGGATGGTTTTAACTGCTTCTGGTGCCTCATTTAAGTATAAGGATGAAATTTCTGCAGGCTTTTTCTGTACACCTGATTCTGCCTACTGAAGGCCACAAGAACTTCTGAAAATTCCCAGCTGTGACTGCTCCTGGGGATTTATTTTAGGCAATTTGCTTTCACATTAACAATCACCAACACAGAGCAGAAGTCTACACCTTTTATTTTTAGACTCTTTTTAAGATTCTGGTGTGGAGTATAGCATTAAGTACGAAAGAGGAAAACATGCACTTGATATATTTCCAAGCAGTTCCACTGTCACAGACCTATTCCCCAGGATGCAGAGGAGTTGTTCCAGTAAATCGTTACTCATTCTGGCTTTTTTCTTCTCTTAGGAAAAATATTTATCCCTAAAGAAAAGCCCATAGAAACTCAAACAGAAGAGAAAGTGACCCTGGATCCAGAACTTGAAGAAGCCCTGGCCAGCGCTTCAGATACAGAGCTCTATGACCTTGCAGGTATGATCCTCCTACATGTTCAGTTCTTCTCTGCCTAGACATGCCACCAGGAGTGTCTTATGATCATCTGTGAAGTACCTGCTGTTTCACTATACAGACAGGAGGCCAACCAGTGGGCCACACATTGCCCATGAGGACTTCAAGCATGACTCGATAGCTGCTGCATTTTAGACTTCTATCATCTGCGTATAATTGATGTGGCAGGCAAGGGGAGAATGTGAACAAGCTAACATGATTTGGGGAAAGGAAGGGTAGACGGTAGACTGTAGGTTAGGGTGTTTGCATTGCAGTGGAGACCATTGATCTTACTGCATCCATGTTGTTTGTAGAATACTATGGCTCAACTCTGACATCCCAAATGGCAGGATGAACTTGTTAGAGGATGCAATGGATGAAGATCCTGCATTCATGAGGAAATTTGGAATCTGACCCCTTGAATCAGAACATTGGTTGCCAGCTGATTACACCTGTCTTTACCACTTTTAATTCTTTTCCTGTAATCCAGAGTATAATCTCACATTCTAGAGTATGCACAAATGAAATAATTTTGAAGTGTATCCACTTGAATAAATAACATTTGAACCTACAGTAAAACAAATGTAGTTCTTGAGTTGCCTGTGACTTTCAAGCAGTTTTGAGAGTTCTGAAAACAGTCTGTAACAGCAACTAAAGAGTCATTTGCTTACAGAACAAAGAGTATTTTCCATAAGAAGAACCTGATGATAAAAGTAAAAATCTGCATTAAGTTAATAACTTTTATTTCATGCATGAGCCTATAGAATAGCTCCAAGTAGCTAATTTATGGGAGAAGTATCAGCAAACAGCACAATTTATTCTCTGACACTATGGAAGTTCATTTGCACAAAACATAACTTTGCAGCTTCTTTTACAGAGTTCTGTTTCTTTTGTCATTTCTCTCATAATAGTTTATTTCCTCACTATTTATCTTATATGCCTGGAATATATTCTTTCTTATTCCCAAGCATGTGCTTCTATAAGAAACCCCAGTGTGTGTGTCAATTTATTAAGCTAACCACACATACAGTCAAATTCTTCTCTGATATGCCAAACAATACAACAAGGAGCAATAAGAGGTTCAGGTTGTATATCAGGGAAAAAAAAAAATCATTAGGAGCATAGCACTGAAGCAAGTTACCCAAAGAGACTGTGGGATTTCCATCCCTGGACATTTTCAGGATCCAGCTAGACAAAAGCCATGGCTGACCTGGTTATTTGTTGGCAACACTCCTGCTTGAGGGGAAGACTGGACAAGATGACCCAAAGCCATTCCTTCCAGCTGGAATTTCTGTGCTATGCATACTATATTGATTCAATTGTTCAAAAACTGATATTAAAAATGTCTGCATCTCCAGTATTTACACCCCCAAAGACTCTCCCTACAAGCAAGCATGAGTCAGAGAGTTAACATTTTATAAAGGGAGTTTTGTTTGGGGAACTAAACTAGAATTTGTAGCAGCTATTTTTCTGCAGTCATTGTTCCTGCCATTAATGCTATTTCCTTTTGCTGGTATTTACACATTTTAGCTGTTCTTGGAGTGCATAACATGGTCAACAACCCAAAATTTGAGGAAGGAGGAGCCCGCAGCAAGGTTGGAAAAGGGATCGTGAGAAGTAAGCAAGCAGATTTCTCGTGGGCTACATGTCATCTTTGGGGACTTCTACACCCTTAGGTTGGGTGTATTGGTCTGATTTATTGTAATGTAACTGGGCATTACCTTGATTGATCTAATTAATCATGAGGGGGAGGCTCTTTAAAGTAAACATAATCTTAAAATTCATTATCTATAATGACAACAATACCATGCAAATAAATAATTCCTAAGGAGCTTTGTTTTGTAGAGAGCAATATCTGGCTCTGCAGAGGTGCCTGAAAGGATGGGAGTATTTAAGAAGCCAAGACATATATATTTCCATTCCACTTCAGTTTAGGCAGTGGACAGAAGACAGTGAGCTATAGCTAAGAGGTGGCCACAGCACGGTCATTTACGTGACTGAAGAACAATTTGTAACCGTGGGTCTCAAACCTGGCAGAGTCATATCTCTGACCAAAGTCATCTCAAGCTGTGTTCACAGGGAGGCAAAGGCTGCGTGGACATGGTCCTGCCCCGTCTGTTCTCTCTGATCCACCCCCTCCACCTTAGTCCTGTGGCAGAGTGTTTGAATGTTGTCTGTTCTATGGTACATGCTCCTTGGGTATATGGGAAGCATAATCATTCAGGAAATGCCCCAGCAGAAAACAGCTGTAGTTACTAAAAACAAATCCAGAAATGTTTGCCCTAAATAAAGAGCCCTTTGGTGAATCAGGTCTTAGGTCAGCACCAAAAGGAGGCTGGATGGGGGTAGGAATGGGTACATCTGAATTCCAAGTTTTTCTTGAGAGCTGTCAAGCCTCGCTGCAGAGCTCATCACCTCCAAGCTCTGGATATCAAGTGGGCTAAACTTTGCTTTTTAAGACAAGATTGCAGAATGCACTTTTCTAGGGAAGCAGTACTCAAAAATTGTTTCCTTCCTGTAAGGCCATGAGAACAGCAGCTGTCTTTACCAAGGACTTTCATTTCCATCCTTCTTTACTAAAGATGAGGTGGGAGAAAAGACACCGTGTCACTTCATTTTTCTCAGGATTAAGGCTGCTCTGCAAGCCTCTCCAGGGGGGCCCTGTGCAAGCTGCCATCCATCTCATAACAGGCAATCGTGCGCATTACTAATCCACACAGATTTCAGATTATTTTTGTTGTACTGAGTCAAAATGTCAGCTATGTGAGTCAGCTAAACTATGCTCCAATCACAGTCTAAAGATCCAGAAAAATCACTGTCACATCACTTTGTTCTTTGGTCCAAAAGCAATACCTTTCCTTAGCCAAGTGAAATGCTTCAGTAAAAAAGGGAGAGATCTCACAAGTTGCCTGACGTGGCAAAACAGTACCATGATTAAAGAAACAAGACAAAACTCACGGGAAGCAACAAGAAGTAGAAAGTGAAAAATACTGCTAACTCTAGACTGAGTATACTGTGATGTCTAACCTGAGGACAGGGTGTATCTCCCTAGCTCCCAGCTTGGCAGGGTGCTGCCACAAGTGCAAAAAGTGCTTTGCTGGTTTTTGTTTACTTTCCATCCTTGCATCCAAGATAGAGTGAATTATCTATATACATTTCACCAGTAGTTTTCAATTTCCTACTCCCTAGGAAGGCTGGAGTATTCCTCGGGCATATATGAAGTCTCTCAGGGAATTAGTAAAAAAGAAAAAAAACAAAACCAGAACTCAAAGTTCAGAGTAAAAGGGAGCAGTGAAAACCAGCTCAAGACTTCATCTCTACTAAGAGTATGAGTTCTAAAAAGTATTTTTCTTTTTTGGCTCATGATACAGCATGAACTTTACCCATTGCACTGAACAGAAATGTGCAGTACATTAAGACTTGAGCACAAGTCTTCAAAATAACTCAGTCTGCAACATACAATAAAAGGGTTTAAACATACTTGTGGTCAGTAACATATTCCTTCCTTGCCTTGAGTGGCTTGGGTGGTCAGGGCTTATGAATTAATCTCCACAACTATATGCGTGGGAATTAGAAGTACTAATTGTGTCCTAAGCGATGATTTTTATGCATCTCTAAGAATATTTATAGCTTGTAGCTGCCAACATTAAAAACCCTGTCTCTTTGGAGCATGAATACTCAAAGACATCATAAATCTCGGTGCTGGCAGATGGACTTGCTTTTCATGGTTTGATAGCTTTATTACTTAGAAAATGCAGATGTTGCAGTTTTACAAGAGCTAATTGAATTTATAGTAAGGCAGATAGCATCAGACTAGAGAAGGAAACTGAGGGGCCTCCTGGTCGTATTCCTTTATGTTAGCATAGTTGATACATAGGTGCAGTGACGTTTTCTCACTAGTGTAATGGAGAAGTTCTGAGCACATCTTCCTTTACAGGTGTTAGACAAAGAACAGTGCAGCCCTCGCAGTATATTACATCCTATACAATAGTCTTTAAAGCTGCTTTGGCTCAAATTAATAGTAGTGGGGCTTCTGCACAGAAAAGCAGAATTTGCCTGCAAGAGTACTGCCCAGCTGCTGTAACTGCAGCCTCCAGTGACATGGTTCTGGGTGCACAGAAGGTGCAAAGGACATGGCAGGAATAACAGAGCTAATTCTCCTGTTTCCAAGTTTTGTGGTTCATATAAGCCCTCGCTTGGATGTTACAGTAGAAACCTAAATGGGAACTGAAAAGCCAGACTGTTCCTGATTACGCTTGTTCCTCACATCAACATTTCATGAGATCTTGTGTTGCAGATGTGGTGAAAGGTGAAAAGGTCAAGCCCATCTTTGAGGAGCCACCTAATCCAACCAACGTGGAAGCAAGTTTACAAAGGATAAAAGCAAATGATCCTAGTCTCATAGAAATTAATCTCAACAACATAAAGGTAGATGCCGTGCTTTCTTTTATGTCATCACAGGAGAGTTTATTCAAATATTTCCAAAGCCCTTGCCTTTTATCTTCAAAGTTTGTCTCTCTCTACTGTTCAGGAAGAGCAGGACACACGGGAAAGGGGTGTGGAGGGAACTGTTTTAGAGGCTCCGAGGTCGTCAATGCCTGATACTGAATTAGATGCCAATTAAAAGCCCAAGGGGTGACTTCCTCTGGCTGCCTTTCTTTAGCACATTGTAAAGCAAGATTTCTCATGGGCACTATATAATCACCACCAGGCAAATTGAATTAGCCCACACATGCAAAGAGAAGACGAGCTGGCACATGGAGGCTGAGCAACTGGCAGCAAAATAGGAAAGTAGTTGGCCTGACCCAATTAAAGGCAGTGCTGACATCGCATCCTAGCACAGGCTTCCATGGGTCTCTGAAGGCCACTATAAGCAGAGGACACTTTGTCCATTCCGAGACACTCAGCACTGGGGATGATTAAACTGCATAGACTGCGGCTATTAATCAATCAGTTTGATAATAATTAAAATCAGTGTCTAACGATGTGACTGGGTTTCCTAATTACTGAATTTATCTTCTTAATGTAGAATATTCCTATTCCAACACTGAAAGAATTTGCAAAAGCTTTGGAAAGCAACACGCATGTGAAGACATTCAGCCTTGCAGCTACCCGAAGCAATGACCCTGTAGCTATTGTAAGTTTAAATACTGCTTGGGAAAAAAACACAACAATTTTTAAGTAGGTCTATGTCTGCTTTAGGATGCATTCTTCATTTTCCATTGCAGAATTTCCCTGTGGTTATGCAAAGTAGAAGTGTAATCTCTTCTGATGTACCTCCATGTTCTTCTAAACCTATTTATGTTTTATTTCTTTGTAGGTACTAACCTATGTTTTGCAGATTCCCTGTTATTCCCTGAAACTCTCAAGACTATCTCATATTCCCTCTTTTTGACCCCTCAGGCATTTGCAGATATGTTGAAAGTGAACAAAACACTGAAGAGTCTGAATGTAGAATCCAACTTCATCACCGGGACGGGTATTTTGGCACTGATTGATGCACTGAAAGAAAATGAATCCCTGACAGAGATTAAAATTGACAACCAGGTAAAGAGAGAGCACTGAGTGAGTCTGCTTCTGTTTCCCTTCCATATGGATTCCCAGAGGGTTCTCCTAGAGGTCTCTGGCAAAGTCAAGACAACCTCTGTGGCTCAGTCATTCTGCAGCTCATGCCCATGCAACCAGTGGAAAACTTCTAAATAAATCTGGTCACAGCCAAATATAAAACCCAGAGCAAAATCTCCAGGAAAGAGATTTTCTTTGTAGTTTGCAGCACACTACTGAAATATAATCACTTATTTCTCTCTAATATGAACAAAATTTATTTTTTTCTTTCATTCTCGGGACATTTCACCACATCATCAACAGAGGCAGCAGCTGGGGACAGCTGTAGAGATGGAAATTGCCAAGATGCTGGAGGAGAACTCCAAGATTCTCAAGTTTGGATACCAGTTCACAAAGCAAGGTCCAAGAACCAGGGTAGCAGCAGCTATCACTAAAAACAACGATCTGGGTAAGATACTACTACATCTACTCATCATTTGTTTATATGAGCCAAGTCCTGACCCTCCTAGACACAACTTGTCCTGTCTGTACATAAGATTGAATTTTAACTCTACAGTATTCAATCTGCTAATGTGAGGGGCGATGCATAGCTCCACAGGCTCTAGAGTAGACAACAGCAAAGATCCTACTGTGATTAGGAACCACTATTCTCCCACTCCTGGGAAGGGCAGCTGCTTCAGCCTTTTCCATGGAGCACTCTGGATTTCCAGCTGCCCCGTCAGCTGTTCTGGCCGGTTAATAGAGAGCCAAACCCATCCTGTTTGTTTAGTGACCACAGAAGCCCTCACTTCTTTGCCCTCCCTGTGACAGACCAAGCCTGCCAAACCAACAGAACAAAAAACAAAGACTTTCCTGCCTGCGTGACCAAGTATAGGCAAAGACAATAAAGCTTTGCAGGTTTTACCCGAGTGTGACATGCTCTGCCCTGTGTGCTCAATACACAGAATAAGGAGGAGATGATTAGGCAGGAGTAGTTGACAGTGAGAAGGGGGGAAAAAATGTTTAACTATGTGTTTTTAATCAATTCTACTTCAAAGTAGAGTGTCAAACCATGGTGCCTTTGCTGGCTTCAGCTTGGGTTTCTCTGTGAGAACTAAGATAAAAGTTGAGCTAGAACCTATTTTTTTCACACATGCTTTTATTTTTTTGCAGTTTTAATTTTTAGCAGTACCTAAGCATTCCAATGATATACTGTTGGTCCTGAAACTGTTAGGGTCCCGGAATGGTATTTGAAACGTCTCACTAACAAAGAGAGAAAGACTTTTTTTCCACTGTTTAATCAGTTGCCATTACACATATGTCCTGTACCTATCTTCATTTCCCTGCTTTTTTATTGTATGGTTTTGTTCAAGATTTAGTAGGACAGAACACCTAAAAAAATTCAATAAAATAAAATAAATGAACCAACAAAACACTAAAAGTAGACACAAGTAACTGATGTTACACTGCAGGCTTTGCAATAATGCAGTCTGTTTGCCAATGAAGCGCTACAAAATAAACCTTTGGATAGTAAAGTAATGGGATGTTTGTAGTAATATATTGTTGTTACTGACTTTCTGTAGTGAAAAGCATTCATTCATCCAGTTTTACTGCTTTTGTTCCATACTTCAGCAGGTCAATAACAGAAACAGGACGTGACAGTTTGATGTAACACCAAATTTTGTATCAAATGAACAGGAGAACCTCACTAATCTTATCTGGCCAAGTCAGAGAAGACTCAATACATTTTTATTAGGGTATGGAGTAGCAAATGCTGCCCAACTAGACCTGCTCTATACCAGCTATAAGGTGCCCCAGGTGCTGTAAAAACTCACATGAGGCTGCTTGTCAACATAATCCTGCCCGTAACACAAAGCTCATCACTCTCTGCTTTGCTAAATAGCAGCTTAACTTACTTGGTTTCTAGTGAGAATCCAGAGTTAATTAATTTGCTATCAGATGGTTGATGCAATCAGAGCATGTGAAGTTTAAACAGATAATTTAAAGTCCAGTACGGTGTTGCCAATACTCACCGATATCAGCGCTTAAGAGTACTTCAGATTATTTTCTAAAAGGATATGATTATTGCTCACCTATAGTATGCACTTGTGCAATTACCAAAGTTATTAATTGTTGATGCCTAATGTTTAAATAATCCAGAGCACTACCATGCAGATTAGAACAGACCAGTATCAACTTACCTGGAACACAGTGTCTTTTAAAAAACTCAATAAAACTGTAAAAAAAATCTAAACGGAACCACTGGGAGGAAGCACTGGAAATTATGATTCTTCATCATCTAAAACCTTCAGCTCAGAATCTGATCTTCGTAGAAAATGTATCTATATGAACATTTGCCCAGAGAGGTTGTGGAGTCTCCTTCTCTGGAGACATTCAAAACCCGCCTGGACATGTTCCTGTGTGACCTGATCTAGGTATTCCTGCTCTGGCAGGGGGATTGGACTAGATGATCTTTTGAGGTCCCTTCCAATCCCTAACATTCTGTGATTCTGTGATTTGGTGAAAATCTACAGTCTGTGACATAGAAGAGTGCAGTTTAGATACAAGTGTTTTGTTTAGCATTAAGATCTGTTAATTACATCATTTATGGACGTAATCCTGCTGAGTGTTTCTTATAAGCCCCTTCCTCCCTATTCATGTTACTGGGAAGGGAGCGTGTCAGTGAGAAAAGTCCTTAGGCTCTCAGAAAAGAAATAATGACTGCGCTTTTCTTGTTTTATTGATCTAGTTCGTAAAAAGCGAGTGGAAGGAGAGCGGCAGTAGCCACACCATAGAGGATACAAGGCAAGATTGGAGGCCACCACCAACTGCAGTCTCAGAGTGTTCACTGGTCAGAAGGGAAGACACTGGAAAACCATTACAGTGGGAGTTGCTCATGTCTGTTAATGTCTCCTAACCTTGCAAACACAGCCTGTTCATTTTTAACTTTCATGGTTAATTTAATTTTTATGAGAAAGATTCATAGTTTGTTTGACTTTAATGAAAAAAAATTTCTGCAATATCTGAAGCCAATATGCAGAATCTTAACTGTGTTACTGAGCATAACAGAGTGACTCTGACCCTTATTTTAGACACTCTGATGTGTTAAAATATGATCTTGTGTATGGATAAGGGATTCTCTGCTGAAAATAGAAATTTTAGGGCCAAGTTCTGCAATGCCTTATGTTTGTGAATAATCCTCACTTATATGTGTACAGCCCTGCCAAACTGAATCCTGCAACGGGATGCTCCTAGAAGTAGAGCTAGTAATATCAGTACAGGTTTGCCAGATCACCCCCTTGAGCCTCTCTCCTGCAGCAGGACCTGGGCAGCTGGAATGGCACTGGAACAGTGCCCTTCTACCTGCTTGGGTCTCCACCCATCCAGGTCCAAGTGCAGGATCACGCCTAGATGTATAAACATTGTCAAAGCCTACTTGTTTACGTAAACTTAGGTTAGGTGGATTATTTCACAATGTTACACTGGTATTTGTTATCCTTACTCCACATTGTAAAGTAATATTAGTGCTGCCAATCCTATAGACTTTGAATGTTTGGGTTTATTTTCTAGGCCAACAGGTTTTTATTTCCTGCTAGGATGCAGTTTACAGCTATTAATCTTAATCTAAACAAGTATTCTGAGCAATATTTGTTTTGCTTTGAGCCATGTGTTTGACTTTTTTTAGTTCTGGTATTTATGTACATTTGTTAGTATTATAGAACTGTTCTCAGGACCTTTTAGATGAAGATTAATTAAATAGTTAATCCAGGAGAGAAGCTGTGCTACCAGGAAAAAAACATTAAAAGGGTAGTTTTGACAGCTACATAATTTACATTTATGGGTTCCAGTTGAGGTTTGTCCTTGTATCACAAGGCACTTAGGTGTTCGTGTCAGTGCTTAGCTGAATAAGGGCAGATTTAAGCGTATGCACAAATGCTTTGCTAAATCAGGGCCTTAACTCAGATGCTGGACATAATCTTAACCCAGTGGAAAACACTTGTGAAGCAGCAGCTAACCCCAGTGCTCGACAGCATCAAAACTTCAGTACGAATCCAGTCTGATGTTTCATTTCGTGTATTTTACAGTTTAAAACTATTCTCTACCACTGTTTTATCACTGCCAACAGTTTTCTCTGACTAACAGCCAGAGATTCATTTTGGTTACACATAGACATGCTGTAAGAGCTAAGGGAGACTTGGGGTAGGCCTGTCACACATACCAATGCTTTCAAAAAGCCACAGAAATGTACCTGGGGCCAGTGCTGCTACCTAGGAAACATCAGCCTCTCCTCTGAGAGCTCCTCCAGGACACCAGGGATGAAGCATTGCTTCCTTCACCCAGGTGACAGGACAGGCCTGGAGGTCATGGTCACTGCAGAGTACTCCTAACCCAGGAGGAGAGCTGTGAGCCACTGTGCAGCTGCACATCCAGGGGGAGTAGAAACCGGGGGAGCCCCAGGAGCAGTCGGTACGTTTGACATACTTCCCTGAGTGATGTTTTCGTGACCAGAGCTGGTGTGCAAGCTAACAGGATGAACCCTCCCTCGTGCCTTTTATGATGAAAATGAGTAGGTCCAAGGCAACACTCTTCCTGTTTGCTACTGGTCTTCATACTGGGCTCCAAACTGAATAACGTACACTTAAATACCACTTAAAATAGTTAGCTAAACTGGTCTGCTGAGCTGGTATCGGAAGTGCAGTATCCACAGTTTACTTTCCTGGAGTGCTGCCAGTCTTTATAATTTCCATGTCTTCTTCCCTTCATAAGAAGGAAGAATAAGGCTGAAAACTTTACTTTGCAAGTAAAAAAGCATAACACACAAGGGAGTCTTCTGAGATTTTCCCTGGATCCATGCCGGATCTGGTGTGAAAAACTTCGATATCCCATTAAAAAAACCCAAAACAACAAGTTCTGTAACACAGTCATAACTCTGCCTGGTCTTAAATAAACAGCCTTTAAAAAACATGCAGATTACCAAGGGGATCAGCTTTGCAGCATCAAGTCTCATGGGTGGGAAGAATCCTCATCCCCAGAAGACTGTGGTTGCTGACAAACTTCAGTGATTAGAATTACACTGTTCCTGTTTTCTTCTTTTCCTTTGATCCAACCAACAGAATCCCAACCATCAATTTTTAAATTTATTTTGAAGATTTTTTTTTAATGGTTCCTTTTTTTTAAAGGTTGGTACATATATGTGTATAAGGGAAACAAGTGCAATCCATTTCTAGTCTTAATTGGCATTTAAAGTGTTGGTATTTGCATGCAGCAGTTTTACAAGGATGGATTGTCCTGGCTGCTTCATAACGTCTGCAGCATGTCATCCTCTACAGCTTTGCTCAGAGCCACACAAGTGGTTATGTAGTCAGCTGGCTCCATTCAGGTCAGCTATAGTTTGCATCACAGACCAAGGTACCCAGCTGGGGAAGCCCGTGTGGGCTCTCCGTCCCTTCATCTGCCATGCTCTTTGCACAGCCATGTTTCCTCTGAAGGGAGGATTTCTCAGGCACTGGAGAATATCATCTCAAACACCAGCCCCACCATACACTAGCAGACAGTGCCGGGAGCTGTGCATCCCATGGCAGGGACCTGAGAGGTCTGGCTCCTTCCAGCATGTGTGAGAAACAGTCCTAATCCCTGGCCACTTTCTCCAGGCAGCTGCTGCCAGCCCCTGCCAGGGGGACCAGTGACCAGGGACATCTCTGTCCTGTGCCTTCTGCATGTTCCACACAAGGGTTTGGTTGTCACCTGGCTTTGAGCATCACAAATCAAACCTTGCAAGTACATAAAGATCCATCCAGTACAACAACAGCACATGATGGTGATGCCTGAAGGCAGATTTTCATATTAATACAGGATTATTTAGCTGGTTAAAAATCTCCACAACTAACATGAAGGGGATCAGGATGTGACTAGTTATTTTAAATTCTACTTTCAAGCAACCTCGGGCACACTCAATGCTGAATGGGGATCAGGGACAGAAGAATCCTTTTTTCTTAAGCAAACATTCACGAGTAATTGTCGATTTTTGCACATTGCTTCTCGTGTTGACAGCTTCAGTTTGGTTTGTATTTTTTATATAGTTTTTTCCTGGAAAGCTCAACTTTGTGCGTGTTCTAACATATACGTGAATTGTAGCGTGCACTAAGGGCCGTATGTGTACATGTGTAACTCTAGATGAGGATGTTATTTCTGGAACAAAAGTAACTGCATGCGCACAGTGTGGTGCATATTACCCAAGAGGAAGGGAATTATCATGCTATGTAACAGTGACTCCCCAAGCATTTTGATTTTTCTAAATAAATCTTCATAAAGGATTTGGCTTTCACAATTTCTCATGGTTTGTGCCTTGAATCAAGCCTCCCTGACATCAGATTAAGCAGCTTTCTCCACTGCAGCTCTTGCAGCTTTCACTGTCTCAATTATCTATCTGTCTGCCAGGTTTCACTTTCTTTTCCCCCCACATTACATGCACTGAGCGGGAGCTTTGTGAATGATAGTTGGGTGCTCAGAACCAGGAATGGGAGCAGAGAAACCTGGATTCTTCTCCTGGGTTTAACAGACCTCCTAGATTTAAAGCAAGTTCATCATACCTGTCCATGCCTCAGCTTGCCCTCTCTAACATCAACCTAATACTTTCCTGCCTCCCAACTCAGTGAACACTTGTAAAACTCTGAGCTTCTCAGAGGAAGGTGCAGCAAGAGATGCACTTTTCTCTAAAGGAAATAAATGGGAAACTTAAAACTCCCATTTTTAAAATGTGTCATTGTATGAGATACTTTGGATCAGACATCTGTGATATGTCTAGACATCTAAAGCTTCACATGAAAGGCCATGGTATTTTCAGGAGTGACTAGGTACCCACTCTCACCAGATGCAGTGTAAGTTTAGATACATAAGATACATAAGTTCTTGTGCTTAGACAGCTACATAACATAAGAATCTGGCCCAGGTGCCCAACCCCCTTTTGGGAATTTACATGATTTTGAAAATTATGCCCCATATCCCAAGACTAGACTGTATTACTAGTGTTTTGGGTTTTATTTTAATATATGCCACAGCTCTAACAATAAGTACACAGTGAAAAATTAAGACAACCGAAAAGCAGGATCCTTATTCTACAATGCTTAATAATTTCTTTAGCTCTGTTTTCAATTTTTACAGCTCTGAATTCATGTGACAAAGCAATAGTAGATCTCTGCAGGCTGCTGTTCTTTTTTGAAGTAAAAAAATGAGTGCAATTTATAAAAAGCTGGAGCTGTAGAGACTAGGTTTCATGTTTTCTTCATCACTGACTCAGGGAAAGGCATTTCATTGCTTTGCAAAATTTAGAATCCAATTGCGTGCGGTTGTATGCATAAAATCACAATTGTCTGATCAGGATCTTGCATCTAAAACACAGAAGCAGCACTATATGACATTATCTCTTCTCAGCTAGCTTCTACTCAGGAAGCCTGCAAAATGAGCTTTTCATGAGGATCACGTAGAAACATGTATTTCCTGCCCTCTCTTCTCTGTGCAGCGTCTCAGCAATTTTCCATATGGCACCTCATTAGAATTTGACACTGAGAACACACACTGATTTCTTCCAGGGTATACATAGCACTAAGCTTCAAGGGAATAAAGCATATTATAGAGTGCCTAAAGGCATAGACTGAGTTAATGAAATGGTTACACTGACCCTTAGAATCTGTGCTGCACATTAAAACACCCTGCAAACTACACATAACTACACATGCATAAGGACAGTTAAAAAAAAACCCCTCAGAACATTTCCCCACAAGCAATGTGCTCCTTGCAATCCCACGGAAGGTAACGGTTTACCCACAAAACATCTTTCCTGTCCATTTAATGACCACCTCTACTTATGTCAATACTTCAACTCCGAAATCGCACAGTATCTTTCTACTTTTCCTCTCTTGCATGCCAAAAAAAATCTGAGGAAATCCCTTGTGAAAGGAGGTATCTGCATCCTAGTACGTGGTTCTGCTGGGATTTGCAAGGCCTAACATCTGAGGAATGCTCATGGGAACTATGCAGCAAATTCCCAGATATTCAGTTGTAAGTGAATCAGAATACAGCTGCAGAGCAGCTTGTGAAGTCACACACTCCATTTCCTATCTCTAAGACAGTGTTTTATTTCTACATAGCTTTTGCAAAAGAGACTGGTTTTGGTCCTGTATCCCATTCCTTTAATTACAGGGGTTGTGTTGAAGTCTCTTGGGATTTTGACTATGAATGCAACATATGCCAAGAAACACAGATACTGTATGCCAACTTCTCACTCTGAACCTTTATTTTAGGAATCAACTTCTTGTCTTGCTCCCGTTTCCTTTCAGAATGAAGATTCCATGTACACACAGCTGAAAAATAACTCAGTTACAAAACAAGGATCAATACTATGCTTACAGTCTCCGAGCATACATCTTCATCTCTTTTCTACTCCAATCTGTTCACTTCTTTGTCAAGCCTAAGCAACAGCAGTGCAGACCCCAGGTCCTTCATTTCCTGCAAGGAATGCCAAGTCTCTCTCCCCATGAATGTGATATGGAATGACAGCCTGAACTGCAGCAAGCTGCATTTTCCACTGGCTGTCCATCTCCTGCTGCCGCCATGCAGAAGGTCCCTTGCTGCTGATCTTTTCATGCATTGTTTTGCCAATCACTAGGCCTAGCACAAAGGACGCAGCCGGCAGAAAAACAATCCAGTAACCAGATTCTATTGCACGTAAGAAAGTCAGTACATGGGTGATCGCTGGGGGTACAAACAAGTCAATCAGATTACACATAACAGACATCAACACCAGTGACCCCAGGGATGATACAACACGGCCAACAATCGGTGGGGCAAACAAAGCAGCAAAGTCTCCCATGGTAGAGATGGGAGACAGCCAAGCCAATATGCAGATAATATAGGAGAGAGAGAGCCACATGTTCTCACAAAGCCTGTGTTCACCAGCACCAAACCTGACTGGGGCCCAGCTGCAGCAAGAGTCAGGAGGTCCTTCCCCAACAGGGAAACTCTGCAAAGTGCATCCACCTCACAGACAGACACTCCACCCTTCCTGCAAGTGGTCCCAGCTTTTATCCCCAAAGCAGGACACCTGGCACTCATTTACCCAATGCAGGGCACCTGGGGCTTGTTTACCCAAGGGCTTTCCTTACAAGGCTGGCTGCACCTTGGAGGAAAGCCAAAAGGCAAACTCATCTCCTCCTTTTAAAGGACCATGGGAACCACCCATATGTCAACCTTAATTCAGGGCTTGGGGTTCAGACCCCAGCACTTCATGCATCTACCCAAAAGTAAAATCTCAATTCTGACCGATACAGAGACTCTAGGGAGTTTTAATACAACATGAAAGAGGTGCAAGCTAAATTTTCTGCCATATTGCAGTATCTCTGATCTGTTTGTGTGTTTTTCTAGCCACAGCACTCTGTGCTGTGGCTCTGCACTGTGCCCAATGGGCTCTGCACTGTGCCCAATGTCAAGCTGCTGCCAAACGTGCAGAAGGCTGGCATCCAAATGCAGCTCATGGAGAGCACTGACTGCTGGAGAAAGAAACCACAGGGTGAGTACTCTGCTGGGCATGAGGATGTTGGACAGCAACCACTGAACCAGGCAGCTCTCCAATCAACTTTTTAGCTATTTTAATAGAGGACAGCATTTGCACATTAAAACCAACAACCATCAAGTAATCTCTGTCATTCTAATCTGCTTCAGCTATAGCAAATGTTCATCTATGTCTAAATGGAGCAGAACAGTTAATGGCATTTGAGGTTTCCTTTAAGGAAGAGGAGGGGAAAAAAAAAAAAAAAAAATCAGCAAAATTGTGTTCAGCTGGTTCCCAGCCACAGCAAAATGCTTTAAATATTCATGCTTTTCTGGTCCACTCCAGTAAAGCAGATGAGCACAAACAAAAGCAGCATGAGGGGCCTCCCTTAATGAGGGTCTGTTGCTCATAGCCAGCTGCCTGACTTTATTGAGTCTGACATTAGGTAGACATGTTCAATGAGCAAGGGAGGAGAAAACAAGGCTGTCAGATAAAGCAATTGCATGTATTGTTTCACTCTCAGTCTTTTTTGATAATGATTGCATTGATATTATATTGAACAGAATCTGGAAGCAACATTTCATACTTGCAAATTGTTTGTTTCCCAGCTGACCACAGATACAGGTCACCTAAAAGCTGCCTGCATTCTCAATATATGTTGCTGAACACTACATATAAAGAACTGCTCAAACCTGAGAATCTTGCACTAATTCTGCCATTTGTCCATGAAAAGGTTATGTACTCCTCAACTGTCTAAATCAGCACTAAGAGCTTTCAGATGATGATGGTGCTGAAAGAAGTCACTATGTACAAGGATCTGATGAACCGGGGTATTGGCATTCTTGGTTAGTTTGTACTCCAGCAGTGTTGGCACACTGCACCACTGCACTGGTGTTAGTCATCCACATTAACTAGGTTGTTTAGAGGTTGAATCTGTTTACTTGTCATTATAACAGTTCACTTAACTCTGCGTTCAGGAACAGAAAAAAAAGAGAGACGTGGTCAGGAGCTGCTAGCGAAGCTTGCCCCACGGCCTCCCCCCACGGCTGCCTGGTCCCTTATAGGAAGCACTATGCCATTCCTGTATTTTTCCCTGCGTGCTTTTAGGCTGCTTGGGGGGGAAAAAATACCCATAAAATCAAAAAAAAAAAGTGTCACTAAATATGTTGAGCTCACTAGAAAAGAAGGATAGCCACTCAAAATAGTCTCCTTTAAATTCTGGTCTTCAGAACTGATCGCCCTGCAGCAGCTGATTAAAGCTCCAGCTAAGCCCTCTTCACCTTTACACTCCAAATGTGCTGGTTAATGCAGGTTAACTAGTGGGACAGCTTCTTAGATGCACTGCAGAGAAGTGTTTGGCATCTCTTCTGAACCTGGAATAAGGTCAATAATGCTTCTGATGAAGCTGGATCTGATTACCTCACATTTAAGTTGCTCCCCTTACCATGCTGTTTTCGGAGTACTGATCTCACATATGCACTTGCGAAGAAAAGTCAGAGTCCTTGACAGAAGGGAAATGGAAGTTTGATGGTCATAAGCAGACAGAAGTGCTCAGCAGCTGTGACAAACTCGACCAGCAGGGACATAAGCAGATACGCCACCTGCCAAGAGCTGGACTCCCTTCAAGCATTAGACATTCACAGAGTTTGAAAGATCATTTTCATGATGACAAAGACTGAATGTTTAAACAAGGATATGTGATGACATTTAAATAAAAATGCATTTGCTTCCATTTGGTATACATTTTTCATTAAAACGAGACAATTGTACTTAATATCTTCTAGTTATTCCTATTCTATTTTTGTATCAATAAGAAAAAACAATTAAAAAATACTATTTCCATTCACTCTTCTGAAGCTTTCAAACTGATTCCATAATTAAATTAACAAGTCAGAACAAGTTACTTAATATATATACAATAGAAAGTACACTGTTTCCAAGGAGAAGGGGCATGTTCCTGCATGCCCTGAAGTCAGCCAGGACTCAAACCTGCACACAGCCAGTGCTGAGAAGAGCAGCAACCCACAGAGACACCAGCTGAAGTACCTGCTGGTCCTCTGAAGGACTCACTGGGCTGTCTTGCTAGCTTGGAGTTGGAATGAATCACTGCAAGAATATCCAAGGAGGAGATCTTGGTGCTGAGGAGGAGACTTGCAAAAGGTTTTGCTTATTGTTTTTCCACTGATGCACACAGTCATTGTAGTGTCCAGCTATGCCGCTCGTATCAGTGTCAGATAAGCTATTGCAAAGGCCACATGTGTACTTAATCACCCTGGTGGTACAGCTCACAGCTTTGTCCATGAGTTACTGTCAGCTCCTTCTGCTTTGAAACTGCTTGTTGCTTTATAATAATGATCCTACTGTGTCCTAAGAGTGACTATGGGGCCACCTAGTCTGGCCTCTGTCGTATCTGATATCCTTAAATTGCATGTAAGTATCCAACCTATAACTTAACTGGGCCAAATACTTGCATCATTTAGAATAAAAGAAAAAAGTTGACACTAGAACTGTCCTCCAGAGAATAAATGATACAATGGAAAAATGAATAAGGTATGACATATGCAGATATTTCCATACGCTGAAAGTAAAATCCACCTGCTACAGAGGAAGTGAAAAGCCGAAGGTCTCTGTCAGCTCAGCTGGAGTAGATGGATATCTGCTCAGAGCTGGTGATTAAGTTTACATCTGGACACATGAGCAGTTTGGCACACAAGATCTGCCTGAGATACTAAAAAGCATTGGCACCAACCTTCTGGATCCTTTTCTGGATGTTAACATTGAGCTCAATCATTTGCTGTGCTTTGAACTTAACAGAGGAGACCTCAGCAGGCTAATTTACTTGAAAATGTTCAAACTAGTGCCAAGCTAATCAGCCCGCTGGATGACTCTTTGCATCCCTTCCCCTGAACAAAGCTGCTCTGAAATTAAAGAGAAATTTACCCTCAAAAAAATTTAGACCCCACAAAGGGTGCATGCAGTAAAACTCTCATCCCAGCTCTGAGGAATCTAGCATTGCACAACCTGAGTTTAATCTCATCACCATCCAAGGCAGTGAGCACCTTTTAACTGCTTTCACTCAGACCATGCCTAGCACCTGCAGTAATCACCAGTGTGCTGATGGTGCCTAACCAGTCTGCATCTACCTTGTAGGAGTGCAGAATAAACACTGCTGCTAGGCTGAGCTATATTTGGAAATCCTGTCTTATCTGCTGCACAGGACACAAACAGTATTCCTACACTGCTAAGGAAAGCCCAAGCAAGCAGCAAGTTACTGCCCATCCTTACCTGCTCCTTGTCACAAAATAGGGTTTAGTTCACTGAGTTTTAACAGGGAATGCACATGTACTCTGTTGAAAACACCAGTCACCTACTATTAATTAACATCAACTTATTGCAAAAGTAAATGACGACATTACCCTCAGCGAGTTTTACAAGCAGCAGGAATGAGAAAGCAAGCTCTGAAACAAGTGCTGGCATTCAGTGGGGTGCTCTGCACAGTACAGCTCCCCACTCTCCCACTGTGGCTCTGGGTAGGTCAGTACTAGTGGCTGCTTTGCCAGGGACAGAGGGTAGAGTGGGTTTGCCTCAAGTAACAAAGTAGTCACCGGATGACAAACAAGTTACTTACGGTTAACTGGAGAGGGAGAGGAGGTGGGACTGGATTTGGCTGAACGCGTGGGTCTCACTGTAAACGCACTGAGATTTCTGCAAAGCTGAGGAATATATAAAGCACATAAATACTTCCTAGTTGATGCATCTTTACACATTTCAGTAAACTGGGCATTAATGGCTACCTAAGGCTACTGATCCTCAGAGCATCCCCTCCAATGTCGTCTTTACACTTGGAAAACAAGCCTGCTTTAGAAGGGAGGCTATCAATTGCACTCCCCCTTTGACTGGTACAGGTGACATTTCAATTTTTGGACCATCTTCAAGTCATTAATAAATCATAGTTTGCTGCATTTTGCCAAACAGTTTTGGTGCAAACATTTATAACTACTCAGTGAGTCCTGTACGCATCCTGTACGCTACAGAGCTGGAACTGAGGCACAGATACATTCAATACCTTTTTTTCCATTTACTCAACAAAATGTTAAAAATAGAAGTTCTTTTGACGCCTCCTGTAGCAGCTCCTACAGAGCCTGATGCACTACCCTGTCAATTAAGATTTATCTACTAGTCATGCATTTGTTTTCCAGTGGAGCTCACTGGGGCTGCAGTAATACTTCTCCTTCCCCTCTGATCTCTGCTGTGAGTCACTGAAGCCTTTGCTCACTGGGTAGGAACGACAGCAGCATCACCCTCTCCATGGCATGCAGCCAGGCACCCAGGCACAGCAGAGGGGAGCAGCAGGAGCGTGACTCAGGCTGGAGCATCCAGGGGCAGTGCTGTCATGGCAACTATGCTTTAACCATTGGATTACTCAGACTAGGCAGCCTGTAATTAATGGCTTGATTCTCACTCCTTCCTTTCTCCCACAGTCACAATATTTACTGCACTCTCTAGGCAAGTCACTTAAAGACTTCAAACAAGCAGCCCATCCAAACAGCATATGGGAAAAAGCCCTGAACTTCCAGGAGAACTGATGAAGTGGGGCTGGGAACAGCTGCTGGCCTGACCACTGCCTCAAGGAAGGGCAGTGCCAAGGTGACGGACATCAAGTACATCTGCCTAGAGCCTGTGTGCTCATCACTAAGAGACCTGAGATTCACTGCCGGCACCTGCCAGCCTCTGATGTTCAGAAAATCCCTTCAGCATCAGAGCAAGGAAGGAAAAGATATACTTGGAATCAGAAGCTCCCAAACATGTCCTCGGTTGTATCGTTGATCATACGAGGAAGAGGTCAGGGTTTGTCCACTCTCCTCCCAGTGGGATGACTGAGACCTACCACAAGTAAGTTTGCATCTTCTGGTAGATGGACAGTAAGCCACTAACCTTCATGACTCAAAAAATCATAGGCTAGAAATCACTATAGCACAGAGCTCAAAACTGAAGACAGTTGGAAATTTTGCTGTTTCAGTATTAGGTGAAAGCCTATACAAGCAATCATTCAGGAAAAAGAGGTGCAGAATCAAAGACAAGAAGAAAGGCTAACCCTCTACATGCTTGTAATTTTTTAGCAATGACACTTTTGAAATGTTTTATAACAAAGGAAATTCTAGTCAGAGCATGCACTATTGGAAGACATGAATCCAGAATAAATGTTAAAAGTCATTTTTTAATAAAGAAAAATCAACTTGGGAGAAGGTATACAACAGGCACTATAAAGATCTCCTTTTAATGATGAGAAACTGAAATTTACAGCCTGAAGTAACAGACCAGTCTAAGTTCTATGGAACAAATAGCTAAGTGTGGAAGGAAGACAAGAAAATATTCAGAAAAATAAAATTAAAACATGAAGCAATTTGCTTTTTTAGATGTGAAAACCTGCATTCACACAGCCCTGATTTAAGCATTTTTAAACTCATCCCTAAATCACAGCACATGCCCATTGTAAGTATTCAGAACTGTTTAGCTGTACCCTGTTCTTCCAGTAGAGCTGAAAGGAGTGACACCACCATGCTCTGAGTACATGGCCTTTGCACAGTTACCATTACAGGTTTTTAGGATCGATTCCTCAGCGATGACTGTTTCTAACAGTTTAAAGATGGATTCATCTATTCTTAATCACAAGGTCATTACATATACCACAACTAAATGCATATGGTCACTGATGCTCATCTCACCTTCAGATATATCACCAGAAGTCTCTAGTCATATTACAGAGCCCAGATCTCCTCACTAACTCTCTACACTACCTTTCTAGATAACACCTGCTGCTCCCAACCATTTTTGTGCTGCTAGGGAAAGGGCTGCAGATCTAATAGCAGCAGTAAATGGCACTGCATTGAGAATCTCCGTTTTCCCTTTAAAAGCACTCAAGTTGATCTCTGCTTTACAAGTATGAAATAGGCTTAAAAATAAATGGTACAACTAATACAGACAAGGTATGCAATAGAAAGCAGGAGAATGAGAGCAGCATTGTCCCCCTAATTGCATGATGTCCACAGCAAGAAAGGGTCTGCAGTGTGGGGGATACAACCACAGCTCTGTTCTTTCAAGACTTTACAATTGCACTTCAAGGTTCAAAGTCTGAAGTGCTTTTCCCTTAATGCAGACAGCACAAAAGACTTCTCCAGACACAGCCAAGCCTTTAGCTAAAAGCTCTCGCTTGTGAAGGGCTCCCTATTTTAATCTCAGCACTGAGTGATGTAAATCAGCAGCTACCCCTCTACCCCACTCCTCAAATACCATTGACTCTGTCTTCCAGAAAACACTCTCTCTCCCAAGGTTCAGGGCTCCTGCTGAACCTACCTTACTAGGGCCAAATGACTGAACTGCCCAGAAGAAATTCCCAAGAATAGTCTAAAGAACCGAGGACTTATTTCAGCTCAGGGAGGAGCAGGAACACATTCTTCCCCAGAACATTACTTTCTCCTGAATGAGAGTTACAGAGAAAAACCTGTCCGGGTGCAGATGAAAAACCTGACTAACAAGATGTTCTCTCCAATGAGAGGACACTTTCTTGTCCTGCACTTCATACCTGAGACACAGTGGGGTTTGATGTTAACGAGGTAGAACTAACCTATTTACAGGTGGTGTGGCCAAGATGACACAGGGAAAATAAAATTTATTTTTCAAAGTTGGGGTTTTTTTTTCAGTTGTAATAAAGAACATCAGTCTTTTGTTGCTTTAATCTCATTCCATATGCAGTTTGGGAGAAGAAACATGATTTTAATTTGGACCCAGTTCAGACTGACTTGAAAGATTTCTTATGTCACACCACAGACTAATCATGCTCTTATTAGGAGACAAAAATATAAATATATGTAGAAACCAATGCTGTTCATGGTGATAGACTCGCCTGACTCTCCTGAAATTCAGCATAAACAGTAACCGCCATCCAGCTACAAGGAGCAACTAAGCTGCTCTGTGTAATGGCACAGCTGAAACAACAGCTGCCTCATCCCCAAACCAGATGTAACCACCCAAAACAAAGCCACATGCAGGGAATACTGAGGGAGACAGAGGTCACTGTAAGGAAATGCTGCTACTCTGCCAAGATCTGGGTTTATGAGAAGGACTAGAGGGTCTAAGAGAATACAGGCAACACAGAAGACCAACATGGATATACTAATGCAATAACTGATACCTTAAAATGAAACTTTACAGACTCTCAGTGAAGCTAAGGTAGATTTTGAGCACAGCTGACATGTTGACAACAGATGAGCAGAAATCTGTGCAAACAAATTATTTGCTAAGAGAATTCCTGACTAGTGAATGTAGTTCGAAAAAGTCACTGAACTACCAGTATAGCACAATGCTGTCCATTGCAGAGAAGTCTATTATAGTGTAATCACTTTTGGAAAAATAAATTCAATTCTATTCTAATCCTCATAGGCTTCACCTTTGAAATGTCAGCTCTGAACACGCATTCTCCTTGATTTACTTATTTGCTAGACTTAACATTTAACAACAGATGCCTGCTTGTTTACAGAACCAGGTCAGGGGTTGGTGATGAAGAAACAGAACTACAGGATGTTATAAAATGGACCTAGGGTTATAGTCCAAGTGAGGATGAGTAATGGTACCTACTTCAGATGTACGTCAAAACCAACCATCATTAAGAGGTCTGGACTGTTAATCTTAAAATCCAACAGCATTGCAAATCTTAAGTTATTCAAGGACAGAAAGAGTTATGATTCATAAAGAGGCTTTTAAGAAGATGAGTCTAAGCCCTGCACTGGAAAAGATCGGGTAGAGCTCTCACTGTGGATTAGATAATCACTCGGGTCAATGAAATACTACAAAACTAGCTCTAAAGATTGCATATGCATTTGTAACAGCTATTTAAACTTTACAGAGCCTAGCAGCCTCAGCTGAATGGGAGGCCCTGGTGTGCCATACAGAGCCCAAATATCTTGCAAAAGCATAGTTACTGTTGCAAAGAGATGAGAAACTAAACCAGCAGTTTTATTATTTCTATTTTAGAGCTCAAAATTACAAACTCATGTCTGGCTCCATTCCGCATCATAGATAGAAACCCAGCTGCATTTACCTTCTTGTATTCTCTCTGGTGACCTCGAGCCCTGGTACCTCCTAAAGCACCTGCAGACAGACAGGACCAGCCCATGTATGGCCCAGGGACGTCGCTCGGCCTCTGCAGCAGAGCAAGGACTCCTCACCTCCTGGTCCTCACCCACTGCTCTCCACAGAAACCATTCTTTATTTGCAGGTGCCTTCCCCACAGAAACCCCACAGGTGACCAGCACACTACCACCACTGAACTACAACTCATAAGCAGCTGCAGTCCTGCTGGGGAGAAAACCAAAACATCAAGTCCTTTTAATCAAGAAAACCAGGAAAATAAGTTTACAAGCTTATAAACAAAAGCTGAAGACTGCTGTTTTTTCAGGTCACTGAGGCACCAGAGAACATGACATATCTTCACAGTGTGGATTATACAAAGAATTCAAAAATCAGCAACTGAAAGATGTAATTTCTTTAATTTGATTGTTATTTTTTGGACAGACACATTTCAACTATTTCCAAAAGGTCCACTACCAAAAGTGCTTTCTGACTCCTACTTTGAAGCAATCCTAATAGCTGCAAACACCATGGATTTAAAAGGTCACTGCATAATCCAATCTCAGTGATTAACATTTTCCTTTGTAGTTATGACGATACTAAAATAATGATCCCAATTCACAGGATGATTAAACATGTCTATTAATTTTACTTCAGTAAAACAGGCTGAAGAACCTTTGTATAACCAAGCTAGTTGAAGTGCAGTTCACAACACCTTTTCCTTCAAGGAAGTTAATTTTTGCCAGTTAAACCAAAAAAAACTAGTTCTGTTCAAACCCAGCTTTTTCCTAGTCAAAGCTGTGAAATAAGATTTCAATTTTAGTACCTAATTCAGAGCCAGCATCTCAGAACTACTGCTGAACGTTATCCTTCTGCCTGCTAATTTTAAGGCACTCATCATTGCCCTAGGAGGAATTAATTGTTTACTGTGAGAGTTCCCAAGCTGTTTAAGCCATTTGTACAAATAGTCATTGAGATAAGCAAGTACACTTGATAGGATATGAAAAATGCTGCAACTTCACAAAAATTATGCACTCGGAACCACTTGATATGCACAGTCATATCTCTCCATGTGAAAGATAATTTTAGCAGACTTCTCTTGATTTTTCCTAGATTTCATGCATTTCTCAGCACTAACTTGGAAAGATTACATGAACAGACCTCTCCCTCAACCAGAAGAGCAATTTATATGTAATTCTACTTTAAAAAACTTTTTTTTTATTGTATACTTATACTCAATTTACATTTCATACTAATCAGTCATACAAGCTAGCAGAAATATACTGATAGTATGAAATACTACTTTTAATGAAGAAAAACTAATTTCTTACCCTGACAGACAATTAAAACAGTAAGTAATGAAAGCAGATGGCAACTAGGTCACAACACTTAGAGATAAATGTATTCAGTACTACTTGTTTCTCAATTCATGCATTAAATACTGGCAGTCAGCTTGCTGAGTTTAACCTGTATGACTAAATACATCAAAGTGGGGTGAGGAGATAAAAAGCCTAGCATCTCTTTTTGCAGAGTCACATTATGCTGCAGAAGAGGACATAGGCAACAAAAGAGTCTGAATACCCATCCCACAATACCATCCTAATCCCTCAGGATCCACCCAAAACAAGGACCAAATCATGACAATAACAATTTCATTTTTTTCCCCCCTTACAAAAAGTCACTGGAGAGGCACAGACATGGCTTTACAGAGACTCTGGCTCCAGAGGGCTGCTCTAACTCTAATCCTGACATGTGCTTGAAGCCTTTGAGCTTTTCTTCACAGCTATGGAGCTGCAGAGTTAAGCTTCATGTTTTATACATGCAAGGTCAAGACACAGCTCCTGACCACTTTGTTCTTCTGTTGGATTCCTTTACCCCTTGCTCCACCTCCTTCATCTTCTCTTTTCTTTTTTATGTAGCATGCTCTTCTAGAAGGAAGATACCAAAGATACCAAACAATACAAACAATGAACAAAGGTATCACTTAGTGGTGCTATGTTCATGATCAAGCTGCATTTTTTGATGGAGAAAAGCAACCTGGCAGCTGTAACCAGCTTCAACAGATATGCCTCAAGGGTTTTATATAATTTTAGGAGAAAGTCAACCTTGATACTAAATGCTAATTAATTCCATTATTACTTCCTATGGAAACAAAACTGCCAGGGATGCTCACCAGAAAAGAGCAGAAGACTGATTCTGAGAAACTGAAGATACCTTTTCAGGCTCTTCATGTGAGTTAGGAAATGATTCAGAGCAGCTTGAAAGAATTGCTTAACAGGAAAGAAGATGTGAGGCAAGTCCCAGCAAACTTGTATGGCTAAGAACTGCACAGGTGTTTGAATAAAATGTTTGGGCTCTTTCAGGTAATTCCTCCCATCAGCTCACTTGCCATATGGAAAATATTTGTCCAGCTGCTGCAAAGGAGAGGATGCTCACAGGACAAGATAGGTCTCACACACAGCTCTGTTCAGGTGAATTAGCTGATGGCACTAGTTTGGTTCTGCAATTCTTCCACTCCATCAGGCTGGATGGCCAGCAGTGGCCTGCATCTCAGGAAAATGAAAATCTCTGGTGCCAAAGAATAAAGTGACAGATTGGAATGGTCTATTTTAGAAAAGAGCTGTCACGTCTAGTTAGTATCCTACACAGATTCACTGCACAGTAACAAATGGATGCTGGACTGAGCTTGGAAACTACAGCCAAAAGTATATTGAGGATTTCAGACAGGAAAGGGAAGAGAAAATGCTTTTCTGCATTGAATTGCAGGGAGCAAGCTTTCCTATTTTACTAATGTTCTCCATTGTGCTCCCTTCATTTATTTTCAAGTTATCTTTTTAAGGACACAAGACACTAGCATAGATGATGCTATGCATGACCAATCTGAAATTCAAGGGAAGCCAAGAATGCTTGATGTAAGCAGCAAGAAAATCAATGGGTCCCTATGCCAACTCAGGTTTCACCACCTCACATAATCTTCTGCCACCAGACTGCGTCTAAACTCTGTAGAAAAGAGTAATCACTATAAAAGCTTTAATACAAAAATACCCAATTCACCCCACCCACCAAGCAAAACATTTTCTTTGATCTTGTTTATTTTAAGAAAGAACCAGGTGATTTAAATACGAACCTTAACAATGAAACTACTAATAATATATTTCTTTCTTACTGATGATATTAATCTATTGTTCCTATTTATTACTCTATGCCATAGTATATTTTACTGCTTATTTTTACACCCATTGTATCAGTTAAAAGAAACACAATTTGAAATACTCATGGCTGTTTGGGCATAAATCCAGCATTGGCATGCTCTAGGGTTATCACAGCATTATATAGATTACCTGCCCACCAAAACACATTTGTGAACAGATATAACTGAAACCTTTTGGGTGACAGTCTGCTATTACAGCTTCTGATGGAAACAAACAGGGATTATTTTTGTTTTCACATAGCAACAGCAAATTATTTTTTTTTCATACATTCACTTTCTATTTTGACATATTTAATTCATTCAGTTTTATTGTAAATTGTCAGTGTATCAAAATTAAATGCATCAAATCAAATTCAATTTAAGTAATATAATAAATATGAATACATTTTGATACATTTAATCCACATAATGTGAAATCTAAACTAGTACCATCTAGCTGAAAGAGAGAATCTGCCTGCTTCCCATCCTTTATTCTATTTTGATGGGACTTCAGACAGTGCTGGGTAAAAGCACATGAAGTGCTAATACGATCATTTAAAAAAAAAATATCTCATTTTATGGCCAGTACCAGAATCTTAATTAAAGAGCTCTCAGCAACTAGAAATAGATATGCAAATAATTTCTGAGAGCTCTTCAGTACAGGCAGTCTTCAGCCGAGCCAAATCATCAAGATTATTTTGTTGGCAGTATTTGACATAGATATTCCAGAGTGACTCTCAGAAGCCTTTGTATACTCATCCATGCCACATATTCATGTACACATAGGCACAACTACCACAAAGACTAATCACCCAAAGGGCAGCGAGCAAGAATTAGCTGATCATTGCAGCAAGTACTTTATGAATGAGGGCTGAGCAGTGAGGGGGGGGGAAACTAGCAAAAAAAAAAAAAAAATCAGACTGGCACCTAAAGAGATTCAGAAGGTATAGGGAAGTAGGGAAGACTCCAGCACCTTAGTAACCAGTCCTGAAGGACTCACTTAGAAGGGACTCTGCAGCTGAAATTCTTTGAGGAGGAAGAAGCTGTTCTAATGAACTAACATACCCACTTATACCTGACTCTGCAAACCATACTGATACTTGAACAAACAAGACTATCCCTAATTAGATGTGTTAATGCAGAAAGAATGGTATTTGCACATTGTGCATGACAATAGAAGTTTACAGTACATAAGAAAAGCACTACTATCTTCAGGAAAAGATGAGAGCATGAGAATATTCCTAATAGGACACACTTGGCACTTTCCAGAAGAGTTAGTAACACACAGGTAGAATTATATATCCCTTTGAACACCTGGTCTACAACGAAGCATGGAAAGGTGGAGTATTCTTCAAATACCCTGGAATACTAAAACCAAAGTACTCCCAAAAAACACAACTCCCTTGACATAAAAACCGTTTGTCATTTTTGGTTTTGCTTTTTAACTTGCAGGCAAAACAAGTCACATACTGACACACTTTTCAGTGACCCAGGAAAACAAGCACCTCTGAATTAAACCAGTACACCAAGCTATGACTTGCCGACTGAGCAGCCGGCATCCTTATGCTTCCAGCAAAACTGCTGTAGAGAGTGTGACCTCTGGCAGAGAGGCATAATATAGAACTGATAGCGGTAATGCCTCAAATTGCTTTCCCACAAGCCACCTTTATCCCTTTAACTCTTCATCTTATATTCTGACTTAAAACTGTCGGGGTCCTCTGGAGCTTGTTCAGAGGCTACCTTCGTACAGGACCTTTTCTACATGACACGTCCGCTGTCAGCGTTACATTGTCAGAGACTAACTTGAGTCTGCTCACAGTTTAACAGAAAGGAAGTTATAAAATACTGTGGGGATATTCAGAGAGCACAGTGGAAGTATTGTTTAGACAAGCGTAGAGGTCTTTACCCCATCACAGGAAAATGATATTCTGCAAAGTTTTATTTTCTATGTTAAAACCAGTAACTATGGTCCAGAAACAGTGCAATGGTTGGAGATACTGGAAGAAGCATTCATAAAAATTAAATTTAGAGGGCTTATGGTCAGAGTAGCATCTCTAAGCATTACATTTCCTTCAGAATTACATTTCTCCATTTTCTCATAAAAGCTGGGGACACTGTTGCTGCCAGGGAGTTCAAGCTGCTGTGCTGTAACATCACTTGGAATCTCCATATCAGTTCCTTCGCAAAGCAGGCTGAGCGCCTGGCTTCAGCTGAACCCCGAGGTCGGGGGGATACCTGGGCACCGGGTACATTCACCCCCAAAGGGGCACATGGGACACCGGCCAGGCAGGGTTAACGGCTCGGAGATCTCCAGTTGGGATCAATCAGCTTGGTCGCCACTCGAGGGCAGCATTTCAGTAAAAAATCATGGGAACAAAACTGAAGGACACCAAACTGCCGGGCCGTTTTAGTTTACCACGGTTTTGTTTGCAGGTCAGTCGCAAATCTCCCTGTATCTGTGTAAAGAGGGTGGCAATATAAGCAGAGTATTGAAGTGTACGCAATGAAGGAAGAAGAGGTCAATACCAGATAAATAAGAGCAGAGACTGTATGGCCAGTTTAGTTTGCATATGTCTTAGCCACTAGATGAGAAGGCAGATGCACCCACATCCCAGTCTCCCACCATCCTCCCCAGTGGAAACTATTTACCCCAGGAGAGGTGGACTTAGCTTGCACTCAGATCAGCCAACTGTCTTCCACCAGATCACAGAACGTAGTTGTACAATTGTAACTTCAAAAGCTAAGGAACAGCACCCAGACACTGTCATGATAAAAACCAACGACTGTTTTGGTTCACCATCACCTTCTCACTTCCAATAACACCATTATAATGTTTCGAAGGCCAACTCCTCAGTGCCCAAAGTGAGAAGCCTGTAATAAAAAGCATGAATGCTGTTGGTTTAGTGCCCTATTTACACCAACTAAAAATAGTCACAGGACAAAAAACATACTCCAGTTTTGGAAACTGAATGACAACATGAGCTACAAGGCCAATTAACCCAAATTAAAATATTCCCACAGGAAGAAAATATACACTAGTAAACATCTGGAAGGCAAAGAGAGTTCTTGGAATAGAAACTTGCTACACAGCTTCAATACACCCTTGTCACTGTTCTGTTTTCTTATTCAAAGAGTAGCTTTCCTTACCAGTGACAGGCTGCTCTCAGAGGAGCATCACAAGGGCCACCTTCAGGCCTGGGGAGGCTGAAAACTGAGGCATTCTCTGCACTTAATCAAGACAGGTAATTTTGGAAGTGACTCACAGCAAAAATCTAATTTGAGTTGCTCTTTCCAAGGCAAGAGTTAAACTTTGTTTTTCCTTGAAGGAAAATATTCACAGAATATTTTCACAGAACCCCATCCTCCTCATTCTCAACTGATGTTTCCTCTGAGGGCAGGTTTAAAAGGGTCATTTGATTTTTTAATTTTTTTTTAAGTCTTCCTGAGCTATAAAGCATGTATAAACAAGTTCTTCTTGACGTGTTAGAACAGGTTATACAAAAATGTTGGTAAAAATAAGCCTTAAAAAAGGAATTGTAATATCGTATATAAGTAAAGCAGTCACTTCCTCTGTGGTTCTTCACTTAAGAAAGTTCCCTTTGGCTCTAGACAGAGCTGTGACTGGAACTACTCTGGCAAAGCAAGGTTCATAATGACACTTTAAAGAAACAGCACCCACTGACAAATGAATATTGCGTTTTGCAGGTGGTTTTTTGTTTTGTTTTGGTTTTTTTTAGTATCTGTATGATCAAACCACTTCTAGTGGTGAATCACCTGTTTACAGATTCTCCAGTAAAATATTCTCCAACCAAGAACACTGAAAGTGAAGCAGCCGCTGACAGAGAAGTAATGGGGTGGAGACAAGACACTTCCTTATTACCATCCCTCTGGCTGTTTTGCACAGCTCTCCCACAGGACAGAGCTGTCTTATGCTCATTGTTGGGTTGACACATCAGTGCAGGTGTCATTAACTACCACATTACATCCAGATTTATTGTATTCATTGCTTTTTAATTAAAAGAGGCTAAAGCAGGGGTCAGTTGCACTGCATTTGAATTCACCAGGGAAAGGAAGACATTAACTTGGCACCAGAAGGCTCAGCAGCGATGGCAGAGTGGGATAAGGGGGAGGAACCTGCACATAGAGGCAGTGAGGAAGTGTGAATGGAAACACACCGAAGCTAAATTACAAACATGTTTAAACTCATAAGTATTCTACAATGACTAATACTCTAATGCAATATGCAAGAACTGTTTTTGACATTAATTTCACTTCAGAAATTGAAATAAAATACGGTGCCATGAGGTTCAATGACAAATAGTCAGCTGTCCGAGAGGCACTCAGAAAGTTGTCTGTTCTTCACACATTCCTACCTCCATGTTTTCAACACTATTCTTGGCATCTCTCTCTGCACTTCTCTTCCAAAATGGGCATGATGTGCTGCCACTGTCTCACAGCAGGGTTTACATGGACAACAACAGGTAAGCAACACAAGGCAACACCACCTGCACATCTCTAAGCTATCCTGGGAGGTAAAAGGTATGTTACCAATGTCTCCTGTCATTAATACACTGACTAAACAGTGTAAAAGGGACCATGCTATTGACACATGAAGTTAGTCAACACGTATCCATCTGCCACCCATAATTTGAGGTAGCACTGATCAGCAAGGCATGAACTTAAGGAAGGCTACACTGTGGCATTTTAGTTGTAAATTCATACATACAATTGTTTTTGTTGGAAAGGACCTTTAAGATCATCAAGTCCAACCATTAACCCAGCATTGCCAATTCCACCACTAAACCATGTCCCTCAGCACCTCATCTACACGTCTTTTAAATACCTCCAGGGATGAGGACTCTGCCACTGCCCTGGGCAGCCTGTTCCAATGCTTGACAACCCTTTAGTGAAGACATTTTCCTTAATATCCAATCTAATTGTTTTGACATTGTCTTATTGTCATGACACTCTTCCCACATCGATGCAGCAGCACTCATTAGTGGGGTCAGAAACATGACCATGTTCTTTGTATGCAGATGGCTGCTCCCCCAGTTCAGGGGCATGGGTGCTGCCATGGGGCATGCCAGGGACTTGGCACAGGCAAGGCCCCATGGTGGGGAAGGTCTGCCCCTCCCCTCACGCAGGGTCTTGCTTGCCCACCACAAGTTATTCTGGAGACTATTTGGAGTCAGAAACTTAAACAGTGGATGAAATTTGCCTAGCTCGAGGCATGTGCATCTCAAACATTCGCAATGTTTAGAGGAGGGTCGTATTTTATAGACTGGGACATGGAAGCAGCAATGTCATTTTCTTGCAGTTCTCACAGCTGCAGTGATCTGGTGAATTGAAAACAAAATGGATTTTTTACATTTAGTTCTCTGTTATAATTAATTTTAATTGTTCATAAATGTATTACCTGTGGTATTAAGTGTGGCTTGACAGATTTAATGTAGAATGCAACCGGAAAATAGTAATCCTAGATGCTATTGTCTGTGTAATCCTGGTAATGAAAGTCCTGTCTCAATTTTGCATTCTTTCATGGACATGCTTCAGCCACCTGTAGGCACAACTACTTGCTACAGCCTTTCCACAAGGCAGCTGACGTTTCCAACCCAGATTGTCACTTTGTAAACAGTCATTTTTAAACATGAGTTGTCCATTCCATTCCATAATAGACATACTTGGTTTTATGCCCTTTCATGCAGTTCTCTCATACTTCTGTGATATGTTGGTTTACTAATTGGAACAGTACATTATTTATACTGTTGATGATTATATGACCATCTATTTTTTTGACTGCGTATCTCTTGAGTTTCGTAGAATATGAATGCATGTACTACAAAATCCAAGTTAATGGCAAAAAATATTAAATTCTTGCCTCTCTTAACGGAGCCTAGCATTTTGGAAGTTGGTAGACTAACCCAAAGATTAGGCTGTTCTGCTCCCTGATTAGGAATTCTGTAGAAACACATTCTGTAGCAAAGTTATGCCATGTGTAATACAACCTGTATGGGCTATTTGTGCCATTTAACTGGAGAGAAATATGAATATTCAGCTTTGCAGTGGTATGCATGTTTTCACAAGTTCAGGAATATTGAGCTCTTGCATCTGTTCAGGTTATAATTGATTCTTTTAAGGTCTGGATATTGGTTTGGTAGGTAATGATACTAAGGAGATATGTTAGTATGGTAAGACCTGTTGGCCTACAATGCAAATGATACAGTCTCTGTTTGAAAGTGTAGAAAAAGGCAAGAGAGGAGGGAAGGAATAGAGACAGCAAGATGAAGCATCTTTTATGTGACCGCAGACTGCAGGCTTGCAAGGTAGGCTGAACAGTCTGTGCTTTAGGATCATAAACCATCACTGCAAATGCCCTTTTAAAAAGTGAAAAATATTGTAAGATTGGTACAACTATTCCGGTCTGTATAAGCACTTACAGTATGAACTTTAGAGGGTAAGGATGATTTCCTTCTATCTCAGTGTCATAATTGGCATTGGGTATTTTGGGCATTGCAGTCATCTGGAAAAGAATGTGCAGCTTTGTATTTCTACCGTGACATTACAACAGCAATCTAGTCATGTGATGTATATGTGACTTGATAAATTACACCCCTTCCTCTTCCATTACTGTTACAACGACCCTACTGCAATCCATGGTGCTGTCCTGTCCATCACCTCCCATGTTCCTTTAGCAAGTTATGGAGTACAGAGGTGGCTGGTTTGGCCCCTACCTCCCCAGGGACTGGGTGAAGCCCAGCAGAGGCAGTACAGTTGCTATTGATTTTATGTGGAAAGCAGGTGGTGGGTGCTACAGAACAGGACCTTGAAATAGACAATTTTTGAAGGACGTCATTGTCATTCAGTGTTTTGGTGTCTCTTTTCTCTGTTCCCCACAGTTATCTTTTTCTTCTTCCCTTACTGCCACCTCCTTTCTAAATTTGTCTGCCCCATTTTCCCATTCAAATCTGTCTTTTCTTTTTATTCACTTTCCTCAATCAATTTCTCTCTGCCTTTCAGCTTCTATCTGCTTCTATTCAGCCACGTGCTCTTGGACATTTTCAGAGCCATCACTCCTAGAAGTCATTGAAGGACAGCAGATACTGTCCCAGGGCACCTTCTTAACAATTGCTTCTCAATGTAGAGCAGCATTTAATGTAGTTTATGATGTTAATGTTTATATATGCTGCTGCTCTAAATGTTTCCTCCTTCTGTACTGTTGATTTCACTGCCTGATAACTTATTAACCAGTGCTGTAAACAGTTCGATTTCAAGTATTTCATGACTTAAAAGAAAAGTTAACAAATGATAAAAAGGCTAAAAAAACACCTAACCAAAAAGAGAGCCTGAAGGCCACGGCTGTCCCTGAAGAGCCACTGGACAGATTGTCCCACACTGCCCCAAAGCAGCGTCAGCAGCAACTCCCTGCCTGCCAAGTCCCCTGTGCTGTGCCAGGTACTGCCTGCTGGCCCCACGATCCCAGGTCCAATACAGCCACGGATGGTCCCCTCACAGATACAGATGTGCAAAACATGGTGAGCCCATCTTGCATGTTCAGCCCATCTATTTTCACTGGAAACAACTATGAATTGCCCAAGAACTACCTGCCCTTTCAGCATGCAAAAGTAGAAAACCCTAGGAAGGTTAGGAAGAAGAGGCTGACTGGCATCATCATTCTCCAGCAGCTCACATGGTTGGAGGAAACAGAATACATCTGTGATAGCACAAGCCAGCCCTCACCATGGGACCCAAGCCACTTGCATCCTTTCCTGTGCAAAACTGCTCCTACCAGCATGGGACTCAAAACACTTTATTAAGTAGCAGGTGATGTATAAGTAAAGGTAGAGGCAATGAAGAATGGAAAACAATGCACTACAACGCAGCTTACAAAGCTGCCTCTGCAGCCTCTGCAAACGGTAGGGAAGGGGGAAAAAAATAAAACTTCACTGGCACTTAATACAAAGCCAAAAAAGCTCTGAGAATGCAAACCCACAGCACATGATATTGCAACACTGTCTCGTAAACTTATTTCAGAAACCCATAGTAACCCCTGCTAAGAATGTTAAATATTAATAATGGCTCACAGCTGCTACTTGCTACTAATGGGCTTTTTTTTTGATGAGGAATATGTGCACTGCTTAAGTAATGTGTATCATCAGTTCACACAAACCTACTTGCCTTTTGAAATTCATGCAGGACCCTCTCTCACTGCAATTAATTGCAGAACTCAGGGCTATTATTCTTAAAAGGCAGGATTTGTCTCTGATCTTTGTCCTACATTGCTTTTTTTTTTTAATCAGAGGTTGCAACATGAGCAGAGGTGGACAGCATAGCTTGATGCACCACTCATTACCGGGGGGAGTCTTCTTTCTGTCTATTCTGTCCTAATTACTGTGAATCTGCCCACACGTAGAGCCCACAAGGATAGTTTTTTTTATTGTTCCTGAAATTAAAAACATCCCTGCCCTACATCGGTACAACTATTATAAACGGCAATGCCCCTGGCTTGCATCATAAACATTAAAGTTAGAAAATACTTGCTGTTTCATTTAACCCTTTACTAAGCAAATTTGTGTTTCTTTACTGAGAAAGTTGCTGATGAATATCTGATCCCTAACAGAATGATTTCCTAGCTAGAAGGCATTAAATTACATGGGCCACCTTAACTAGTCTCAGTTGATACTCATCTCTATTTTACAAGATTGTTGACTTTAGTCTGTTGGCCTATATAATATTTGAAATAAATCAAGACCACTGTGCACTTACAGATCTAGATATGGATGATTTTCAACGATAAAATGGCAGCAAAGTATCCAATACTAACTGGAAGTCAAGGGTCTGCATAGACTGAAATACTGTTGGTTCTTTAGAAAATTGATCATGGAACTCTACTCTTATCCTCAGAACAAATTCAGAAAGACAGAAGAGGCAGTGAGAGTTCCTAAACAGAATGATTCATTAGAATTACCTTTAACTACTTCTTCGTGAGTAGATATTGTAATATTAGCTTCCATAAATCTTCTCTGTCCTTATCCAATTCCTGTACAAAGGTTTTGTACAAGAATGTAAAGCTAGTATTATCTAGGTCTGAACATGTCCCTGGGGAAAAAAATGCAGAAAGGGGTTTCCCCTATCTTCAAATCTAGCTCTAAGGAATCCTTATGTCAGGCAGGCACTTCACAATGCTTAGTTGAGGTCTCTGGAATTAAAGCTTTCTTTTTGAAAAGTATGTTTCTAGTTGCTACAGTTACAGTAAATACAGTAATAGAAGTAACATCTGCAGCCAGCCTTGGAACAATGACCCAGAGGAGTGAACTTCTCCATCCTGTCTAAGTTTGATGAGAGTGTCAAGTCCAAACCTCAGTTACGTGACTTCAGGGCTAGCATTACCTAATGAATTACTGATTTTAATGCAAGAAACTGGTTTAGGCAAGTACAGCTCCTTGGAACTGGAAGCTACTGTGGGGAGAGAAATCACAGAAGCAGTAAGAGGGAAACAGGAAGGACAGAAGAAAACACGGAGGAAGGAAGTGGAGTCAGTAGTGCCAAGAGACTCCCTTGTTGAACAGAAAATGTCATGATCCGGCAGTAACCCAGTAAATTAAACCAAATTGCCGTATAGCCCCTGCCCATCAGGAAATACCCCCATATGTCAATAAACTGCTGATTCAGAGATCAGGAGGGAGACGATTGCTATGGGGAAGTGAGAATCCCAAAGCTATAGCACCAGCTTGTTCTAATGTTGCAAGTTTGATGTCCCTACACTGAAGGCTCGCACCTTGAGGGGTGGATAACCCGTGCAAACTGTCCCTTCCTGCAGCACACCAGAGGAGCTTGTCAGCTTGTCTGGAGTCAGTCACAGGGCAACCCAACAAGCAGTGACATTTTTGAAGCAAGTGAGCTCCAACTTCTACCAGGGTCAGACAGGGGTCTGACAACTAACAGTCTCTCAGAGCTTCTCATCTTAAACTTAAAACCAAGAAACCCTAGGCAAGCTAGTATTTCTCTTAGCTTTCACAAGATTATAGACCACCCCATGAAGATATTTCAGTAGCATGGACACCACATTCTCACTGCTATCACAATTTTCTTCCTTAAAAATGAATTCTCATTAGCAAGACACTTCAAGTTTCTTCTGTAACTCATTTTGAATGCATATGCATAGAATCATAGAATAATTATGGTTGAAAAGGACCTCCAGGGTCATCAAGTCCAACCTTTATCCCATCATATTCCTAACCATTAGACCATTAGACCATGGTCTCAAGTGCCTCATCAACCCGTTTTCTGAACACTCCCAGGGATGGTGACTCCACCACCTCCCTGGGCAGCCTGTAGCAGGATGTCTAACCATCCTCTCAGGAAAGAACTTCTTCCTAATATCCAACCTAAACTTTCCTTGACATAACTTGAGGCCATATTAAAAATACAGGTAAACATAGGTTACCTAATTTAAGCTCTGGCTCAAATTTTTAACTAAATTTTTGGTTTAGAGAGTATTCACTTTATGTAAAGAAAAGGCAGATTGTTAATCAGACCAATTATCTTGGCAACATCCCAGATCCTAACGTTTCTCTGGCTACAATATGGATTTTGGGGCAAGAAACAAATAGCTCCACAAATCGCTCATGCAAAAAGACAATCTAGCAACTCCAGAAGAAAAAACCCTCATACGTAACCTTGAAAAGGTTCATTGTTAAAATAAAACTTTCAACATTAAAATATCTGTGGCATCTTTGTACTAATGCAAGGGATGCTGCTGCTGTTCTCAGAGTTGTGACAGTTGATTTAAAGTGTATTACACACACTTTGCATATAAATAGAGTTTAAGATAACATTAGAAGGAGTAATACTGTCTAATATTAGTGTACCTGTCAAACACATTTTCAGACTAATTGATATTGCATGTTCAGCTCATCATATCAGTAACATTAAACAACGTTTTCATTTTATTGAACTGCAGCTCCCCTTTACTAAAAGCCATTTTAGCTGAAGTAACTGGTCTGAGTAATTCCAGCCCTAGGCAGGCATCCAGACATTTGTAATTTCCATTGATTGGCCTTACGAGTCTGAAGCTGAGCCATGACTTCACACTGCACACACAGTAGATGTTTTTAATAAATGCTGACCTGCAGTTCAGCTCTTTTGCTAGGTGGGTCACAACTGAATTGATGACACAGCCCAGCAGTTTGAGGAGTTCCACAAGGAACTGAAAAAGCACAGAGATGTCACAGTTTGGTGCTCTCTCTCTACAGCTGATATAACTCCAATTGGACATCCCCAAGGGAGCCTCCAACATCCCAAATATACTGCAGAACTACAGAAAAATTAAAATGAACCTTGTCTTGCTATCAATTTATATAATCTCTTGTCCTGTTCTAATCTATCTGCTCCCTGCCTACAGTTTCTCTGTTTGGACACTCTAGAATGGTGTCCTGGTTCCCCAGGCACCGTCCCATGGGCCAGCCATGCAGGCAGGTCATGAGGAGCCCTGAGTCAGCTGGGAGATCCACTCAAGGCAGCTGACTCAGAGGTGTATCACACACCACCTAGTCGTGCTCATTATAAAAGGAGGGAGCTCAGTGAGGGTGGGGTTCTGCTTTCTCTCCCTGAGGCTCCTTGTCTTTGTTGGTGGTCCTCTGTTCCTGCTATCAGTATTAAGAACCAGGCTGATCCTTTGTGCTTTGTCTTGATTGTTGTTTCTGTTTTGTTACTCTATTAAATCTGTCTATACTTCAGCTCACGGGCCATGTTTTTTTTAATTTTTTTTTCTTCCCCCCCCTCCCCCCGCCCCCAGTTCTACTTCCCATCTGAGGAGGGAGTCTTGGGTGATACACTAACAGCTACGGTTTAGCCCTGAGTACTAGCTAACTGCAGACAGATTGTTACATTGGCTTCTCTCATGTGATGATGGGGTGCTGTTGTCTCATTCCTTATCAGTAACTCGGGCATTTCACAGGGCAGCTTTTACATTTTTTCCTAATTTATGCCTGGAAATTTGCAGCCAAACCTTTGTCACATCTGCCTTGGTTTTTGTACTGTATTCCTTGGAGAGAGTCCATGATCCACCTACTGAACATAATTAATCTAAACCCCACAACTAGATATTAGGTCAGTTGATGCATTTTTTTTTTCCAAATAATTATATGAATATTGGCTGAAGAATGCTGAGGTTATCACACAAACCAATTAAGATCTCTTGCATGTCTGTCTTGCTTAAGTTTAAGCCAGAGGTCCATCTTTCTAGACTTCTCAGGAAAAAAAGAATAAATACCAAACTAGGCATTTGTTACACATACGCCACTTCCCAGAATCAGTGTGGCTGAGGTTGGAAGTGACCTCTGAAGGGTATCTCGTCCAATACCCGGGCTCAAGCATAGTCAGTTAAAGCAGGCTGCCCCTGACCCCTCTTGGTATCTTGGTACATATTGTGCCTGGACAGGATGTGCATGTGTGCACCATCTTTTTTTTAAAAAAGCCCTTGTTAAGTAAAAATGGTTCCGCTTTCAAAGAAATTATATACACAGGTTTCTTGGTAAGTACTCACTTAACTCTGTTATTATATTAATTTTAAAATACCATGGATATTCTAAACCCTAAGTTATGAGTAATGAAACCTACTAGTTCTTCCCCAAAGGAGTTCTCCCATTTCTGCTATTCCAATAAATCTGAAATAATTGCTACACTTATATATTTTTTTTAAAACTCTTTTCTTTTTGCTCTCAATGACAAAAAGTCCATTGCCATGACTTCCAGCTACAACTGTGTTGAAATTTCAAGAGCCATCAGTACCCTGTGCTTGCTCCTTTGTAGCTGGTAAGAGAAGCCCAAAATCTTCTAGAGCAACACAGATTTTGGGACACAGCACAAAAAAAATACATCTCTTTCTTGGCAAGTGACTAATAAATCCTCCCGGACAGAAGGGACTGGGGTGTTGAGGGTCCCTGCCCTGAGGCCCCCAGGCCGACCACTGGGGTGAAGCAGTTTGGGGAAGCACAGTGCAGGGGCCCATGGCCTGCAGGGAGGCACCTCACCACGCGGGCAGCACGGAAAGAGATAAGACCTTCGCTTGGTAACTCGTTCTACGAAAATGTCGGGGTTTATCAGCGTGAGCATCAGCCGAACGCGCCGAAGCCGCTCGGGCCTACACGTCTCGAGGGGCGCACACCGCTCCGCGCAGCCGCCGGGCCGGGCCGCCACTGGGCATGCGCGCTGCTCCCGCGCACGCGCGGCGAGCCTGCCGCGGGCCCGGCCGGAGTGTCGCCGGTGCTGCCGGGCGGGCGGCGCTTCAGGGGGTGGAGGCGGCGCGCCATGCCCGGGGCGGCAAGAGCGGCGGCGAGGCGGAGCCGCGGTCGCTGAGGTGCGGCGGGAGCATGGCCGAGTCGCTGCGGGAGGAGCCGCCGGGCGGGCCGGAGTCGGAGGCCGAGCTGTCGCAGCGGCTGGCCCACACCAAGGCCCGCTCGTACGGCAGCACGGCGAGCGTGGCGGCGCCGCTGGCCGAGCGCTACGTAGAGCACCGGCTCAGCGCCGGGGACACGCTGCAGGGCATCGCCCTCAAGTACGGCGTCACGGTAAGGCGAGCGCCGCCGGGGCGGGCAGCAGGGCGGCGGGGGCTGCGGGGCCAGTAGCGGCGCCGCGGAGTTGGGCCCAGAAAGTAACGGAGCCGAAAGGGGAAGCGGCGCTGGAAGCGAGAAACGGCCGAGAGATGACGGGGTGGAATTGTCCCATAGAGCATTCCCTGCCCGTGGCGGGCAGGGGACTCGGTTCTTACCGCTGTGCTAGTTTTACTTTCGGTACTTAAAATCCTGACATCCGAATGTCAGGAGCTGCTTGGGGGGTCAGCACCCGGTTCTGACGGAGTGGCACTGCCCGGGGCAGGGCATAGGGCCTTTCCCAGAACGGGGGGCCCGAAGCTGACTGGCCGGAGTGGCCAGTGGCCTCCAGAAAGGCAGACACCACACTTACTGCCACGGAGTACACCTGTGCTCTCTGACAGTTCACTGCCACACTCCCATCAGACCAAAAACCCAGTGTCATTTAACTTACCTTGAAAAGAATCATCATTTTGAAGTTGACACATAGGCTGTGACAAGAAAGAATTTCTTCCAGTAGCTTCAGGGCTAAAAATTCTTCCATTGTCATCTACTTACCAGCTTAGAGCTGATTTACAACCAATTTGCAAGTGTTCCTGCTTTTCTGCTCTCTTCCTACAGAAAAAAAAATTTACTTCTGTGGAACATGTGGAAAGGCCTGTGCCAGCCTAAGACATACAGAGTCCAGTAGGATCCACCAGCAGGCCCTAACACACCGCCATTCCCCACAGAGCAGAGCTCACCCGCCCTGCCTTCCTCCCAGCTTATTTGGGGCCCTGTGAACTACAGACTGACAGATCTGTATGCAGCTTCAGTAGTCCCAACATGCAGAATTGCACAGCTAATGGCATGGTACAAGTACACAGTGTCAGTTCCACATCAGCTGCAAAGAGCACCTTCCAGTTGGGCTCTTTGTAGAAGAGGTACAATGCAGTCCCAAATTAAAGAATGGGTTTAATAATAACTGGAATGGGTTTCTTTTCCTTCTCCGATTCTGAAATATCTACCGAAGCCTTCCAGCAACTTCAACAGCATTCAGCCTTTGTTATGAAAGGGGTTAAAAGCCTTATTTCCCTTGCAAAAGATTAAACCACTTTTTACCAGATGTTGTTGGCAACAGGACTATGGGCATTTTGGATTTACATTGGTCCACATTAAACCAAAGTTTTGCTCAATACAGAGGCAAAGCAAAGTGACCTGAACTGCTTTATTCTTGACTACACTTTCCATAATGGATAAAGTCTCTGGCCTGATTTAGCTATTTGTTCTTCATTCAGAAGTGTATCTGCTCACTGCAATAAGTGAAAGAAACAGATTACTAGAATAGTAGTTTTCTAGAAGAAAGGTATTTCTAAACACTTTACAACTGTTATAGCTAAAGCAAAGTTGTGGATCAAATCTGTACAGTCTGTGAAAAATACATATAACTTATGTATCATAAACTTTGTTCATCGTATGAGTTGAATAAGCTTTTGCTCTGCTAGTGATGCATTTAGAGAATACATGTTGTTTGTTTTTTGGTTTTGTTTTTTTTTTTAAAAAACCCTCATTTTAAACATCTAATTTATTTGATTTAGTGTTGCAAGTGTTCTGCTTAAGAAACCAGAGCTGCATCATTATAGACTTCAATTGAGAAGGGTTAAACTGACATGAAACATCCCTAAGAGCAATGCCAAGTTAGCTGAAATCAGCCATTGTGTTTCTGCTTTAATGGGTTTCAGCCCAGGGTAGGAATGTATACAAACATGTTTTTTCCTAAAGGAAAATAAAGAATCTTACGTGTTCACACAACAACAAGGACTGACTTCCTCTCAAGAGTCATTACATTTCCTTCCTATATACTTGTTTACAAGTGAGAGTTGCTGTAATGGGAACATCAGAATTATCTTTAGCTGCCATTGCCTCCAGTATTACTGTTTTTAGAAGTTTCCCCCTGTGGTTTTCTTAAGTGGGAGTTACTTTGCAGCAAGAGACATCCTGCCCAGTGCCTGCCTTGGCATGACATAGCATAGGCAGTTAAAGATGGATGAAAATGTTGGGGGAGAGAGATATCAGTGTGCTTTGTTTGGCTTCGTCCTCTGCCCTTCACCACTCTCCCGCAGGTACTGTCTGTTAATCTTATATGCCTTGTGTTCATTAGATCTTCCTTTGAAGACAATTGGGTAAATTAACACTGGGAATTAATGTTTAATATCAAATTTATGTTTCAGTTGGAGTGCTGTTTTCCGTCATACAAAGGTATCCCTTTTGAGGGGAGAAGGAAGAGGACTGTTTCATTGTCAGTAGAAGCAGTTTTGATGTATTACTTCAGCACCAGTTTATGCATTATTACAGCATCAATTTAAGTATTAAGAGCAAAGGTTTTAGCACGTGCGTTCACTATTACAGGCCTGTAGCTAGCAGAAATTAGTTCAGTTTTCCTAGCACTAAGAAAACTAGCGTTAAACTCTGCTTTCCACAGACCTATGAATGTATGGAGTCATATTGAGTTGTAGAAGGAGCAGTATATATTACAGTATATATTGCACTTACCCAGTAACCTGCTCAAGGCTGAGGGATGTTCTTTTTAGAACTAAGTATTTCCCATTTCCTTGTCACTCAGTGCAGAAATGCACAGCCTTCCAAATGCCACAAGATGGTATTCAATAGGTATTTCAGGAAGAAATAACCGGAGGTAGAGTTACAGTGAAGTCGGATAGAGAATAGCAGTACAGTGCATTATTTATCAGCTATTGTAACATCACCTTCCAACTCCCCTGTAGCAGAGATCTCAGTTTTCAGCTTTTGCATTGTATTTTTAGAGAAAAGCTTTAGCTAGCATTTTAAACATTTTTGATACCCATCAAGACAGACAACTTTTAGAGCTTGGCAACTGTCATTTAAACTAGCATCTGATGGCCATTACAGGTCTCATTACTAAGTCAGGTGAAGGTTCCTTTATGCCCTTCAAATGCTACTCAGCTTGGGAGAGAACTTAAGAGATACACCATATACTGTGTGAGGATAACTAAAAATAGTTTCCAAGCTTCAGGAACTGGAAGAGTAAAGAGCTTCTCTTACTTGAAGTAGTAGCTTACTATCTGACACTGGATATTAGTTATTCTGCTTTTGAAAGTGATTATTAAATCTAATAATTCCATCATCTTAGCCATCTGCAGCAACAGGTTGGTGTTGTCTTTAAGTAGAGAATACCATTATTGTACAGTCAGTGGATAGAAGTAACTTGCTGCTGAGCTTTACTGCACCATTTTCACTGCTCTCACTCTCCCAGACACCTAGCCTTTCTAGAGAGAATCTTCTATTTATTTTTATGGAGAAAGATTTCATCAGGCTTCTAGGACTCAAGCAAATGCATCCATACATGACACCAGATCTGTAATTGCACTACATGAGATACTCTTATCACACAGTATAGGTCTGCATTGCATGCAGGAGTTTTTTCCAGTTCTGCAAGTGGCTACACAGTCTCACATCTGCACACAGAGAAGACAGACTAGCATCTCTACTGTTTTCCCTTGGTTTTAGACAGCTTCCCCTGTTAGTATGTTCAGTGTAAGAAATGCAGAGGCACATTAACCTGCTTATTATCCGTTAACAGCAGTCTTTTGCAATTGGGAAGGATTCCAGGTAGTGTCAGAGCAGAGTTTAAAGAGTTTAAGACTGACAAGCATAAGATGGATGATGAAAAAATTGCTCTACCGAGTACTGAACTGAAGATACTTCAGACTTTGAAGTACTGAGTGGCTGGTGCTTTGAGCACTCAGCTTTTTCTGGGCTATTGTACTAACAGTAAGACTCCTATTATTACAAGGCTAACAGTCTTTATTCTTACTCAGCTTAGCTACATTTGTCTTAATAAAAATTAACAACACTTCTGATGCAGGCAAGAGGTATTTTCAGCTCTCTTTATACTTCTTTTCAAGGAGGTTTTATTTAAAGTGCATTTGTCATTGCAGTGCTGTAGTGATTAGGGGTTTCTGCTTATTGCAGTCACCAGGGGACCAGAATGGTCCTTTTTCTTTCTTTCACTTAGGACTTTCCTAATGAAATCATGAGTTCAGGTTGTACTAAAGCTTAAAAAGTCACATAATCATGAATACCAATTTCTGTGCTTTTTTTAAAACTTGCAATTGAGAAGTAGGGCACTAGTTTAACTGCTATTGACTTGGAAGGGGAATTTTGATAAGTAATAACTTAAACAACATTCTTAGTAAGGAGATAGTATAAACATGTACTGGGAGCTTTTCTTTGTCTGTAAAGCAATGGAATTTATAATAGCTTTTCAGGTTAAGTATAGAACAAGTGGAACTTTGTGTGTTAGTACACTGAGAAAGATGGGGTCATCTTCTTGCTTCTGTCATGAAATCATCTGTACCGATGATTAGGTTGTAAGAAGTACCTTAGGTAAAAGTCACATTAAAAGTATTTAACAACTACCATGCATTATTACATACATGAGGTTGCTGTTGATCATGCTGTAGATTCAGTTTACTGGACAAATGCAACCACTAGTTTATGCAGCTGCATTACAAAGTGTTTAAGAGTCCCCCATTCTTTTCACTGCCTGACTTCTCACTGAAAAATTACGACTTCATCAGAAGTCTGAATTTGTTACATCCACTGAGGGGACACACTATGGATGAGGCATATACTGCTCTTCCAAGACTTGTGGTGCTCACTCTTCATAACTAGCATGTCCTAGAACGCCCAAGGTAACTTTATCACCATTTGTTTGTATTTTGCATGCTTTTTACCAGAGAGTTCACCTACAGCCACTGCTAGCAGTTCTGAACTTTACTTTAGTATAAATCCAAATCAGCAGCACTTGTGCAATAGCATTTTTATTCTTTGGCAAGTTGTTCATGTGAGCCTGTATAGAGATTGGAAGACTGTTCAGGAAAAGCATCTTGAGGTGTAGTGTAAGGCTTTAGAAAGACCAATATTTTGGAGTCGGATCTAGTTAAAGAAGCTAGGGTGTTGAGTTAATATGGCTATGACAGAACAGCCACTCTGAAATAATTTTGAATGCAAAAAAATCCTTTCCTAAAGTCATTGCTGCTGCAAAGAAAGTATAGATATATTGTAACTTAAGGTTCCTGTTACTACTTCAGAAAGTTAATAGTTTGTACTTTACCAAAACCTAATAACTTACATTTTTCCTCTCTTTTTCAGATGGAACAAATAAAGCGGGCAAATAAACTGTTCACTAATGACTGTATATTTCTGAGGAAAACCCTGAATATTCCTGTTATATCAGAGAAACCATTACTGTTCAATGGACTTAATTCACTGGAGTCTCCTGAGAATGAAACTGTTGACAGCTCCCTTTCTTGTGATGAAGGACTAGTGACAGTTCAGGAAGAAAGTAGTTCTTCTCCCAGTCCTCAAGAGCCTGACAATCAGCCCACTGCACCAGAAGAACTATCTGCCAAAGATTTCCTACAGAGATTGGACTTGCAGATTAAGTTATCCAAACAAGCAGCCAGAAAACTAAAAGATGACAGTGTCAGGTAAATGCCTCTTTTAGCATTAAGCATCTTAATTTCACCCTGAAGGCTTTTTTAGTCTAAACTGAACCCTCCTTGTGGGGTATCTCAGACAGCATCTGTAGTTTCAATTTGTCAACAGCAAATCTATGCTATTATCATGCACCAAATACATTCAGAGCACACTATTAGCAGTTACAAAGGCTGCCTCACAATACATTGTTTATAAAGTAACAATAATATTCCATGAAAGCCAGAAGGCCAGTATTGTCCAAGATGTCTTGCTATGTAAGTGGGCACCTATTGAAGAAAACACATAGTTTTCAGTGGAGTACTAAGCCAGGGCCTATGTGGAAGCTGATTGCGTACAGCAAAGCATGGTTGCATTTTTCTTGTCCCAGATTGCCTCATAATTGTGTAAATATTGTATTGCAGTGTCAGCTAAGCTGTCCTATTTCCTTTCCCTATGCAGTCCCTCCCTTTGTGGATCCACCTATACAGACTTCTATCTTTTCTTCAGTATTCTACAGCCAGGAGCTCCCACACACTTTACACACTTTATTCCTAGAAGAAGCAATACCTTTTGATCGCTGCCACAGTGATTATCCCCTTACATGTGTAGGCATCCCATGGAGAGTAGAGAAAGACTTACAGCAGGAATGAACTTCAGTAGTGTGTATTTCCACATCCATGGGACAAGCTTCCTCAGCTTGTTCACAAACAGTCCCTTGGGCTGGTTGTCTGGCATGCTTATTCTCTGCAGAAATTGCTGAGGTGGCCATTCTCAGACAATAAGAGGTATGTCTGCAGGGGACTGGTATCACTTCTCAAAGCTGGAGACAGGTTATGCCTGCAGATACATATTTTGCTTTTGCAAATTTGTTTAATGCAAAACTTCTTCCGTCATCCTGGTGCACTTCACATACTCTGGTTTTGAATGCAAGCAACATACTTTTCATGCTAAGAAAAAAGTAACCTTTCAGGACCAAATCTATTGAGCATGAAGTCTCATCATTTCTTTTAAGAAGTTAAGGGATTATTTTAGCAACTTAAAAACTTTGTTCAATAGACAGAAGTTTGAGGGGAAACAGTATATTGCACTTAGCAATTGGACAAGCCTCATTTGGAGGAATATCCCATAAAACAGCGTAAGGTAATTCATTACCTATTGCCAGAAGGACTCTGGTTTAGAGTTACAGTCTCGGGGAAGGCTGGAACACTTTCACAGCTTAACACACTTGTCAATTATTTTCTTTTTAATTGATTACATGAAAGAGGAAGAATAGCTGTTGGAAACCAGATTCTTCTCAGATCCAAACTCATTCACTTGCATTGTTCTATTTGAAACACTGTAGAACATTATCAAAATGTGCTGCTGGTGACTCTAATGCAGATTAGACTAGGTGTTGACCCAGCAGTTAAGCTGGGTGACAGGAAACCACAGTCCCTGCCAGAGGAAGGCAATTATTTTAACATCCTTTCAACAAAATAACATGCTAATTTATGAAAGGAAATTCACTTAGACCTTGCTGCACCATGAGCAGAGCCAATACAGTGAGTGGCACTGCACAAATAGTACACTGCTACTACTAATATCAGTTTCCTGTATTGCTTCAGATACAACTTGGGAGATGAGGGCCTTGGCGGATTTCCTCCCAAGGAATAATGGATACAGGAGGATGAGTTATTTTGCTACCTCCTGTTCAGATTTAGCAGGTAATTTTGTTAATTATGCATAGAGCACAGATTTTTATTGGTCAAGATGCTGCAGGAAGCATGAAGTACAGAGCTGCAGCCATTCTGCTGAGCAGGATCTTATCCAAAGCTTCTGAAGAGAAGAGCTTCCTGCATGGCTGATAAAGTCTTCATAATGCCAGCTTCCACCCAGCCACGACTGAAAGCCAGAGGTGGTGGACAAAAGCCATCCTTGCCTTATCTGTGTTCACCCCTTTACAGTCTGACAGGAAGTGCCAAAGGACCAAAGTGAATGTTTTCTCCTTGCAGACAGCAGGAGTAGAGTGAGACCATTGCCGCCCTGGAGATATTTCTCAGCTATGTACCATCACACTGGAACTCTGCTCCAGCATTTCCTCAGGAGGCACCTGTTCTCCCTTCTGCCTGTACCTTTCTTGTCACTTGCCAGGAGCAGGAGGCCATGAAAATTGGACAGCCGTCATCATAGAAAAACAGCCTCGTGAATACACAAATTTTGTGTTTAATCATTGTTAATGAATCCCCCAGGCAGGCATATTCACCCAAGATACAGGTCTAGGTGAGCAGCTTAAGGCAGTAAGACTTGGTTTTGGTTTGGGCAATATTTTTATAATAGACCAAAAAGAAATGCAAAAATATTAATAGGTTTTTTTGTAGCATATTTTAGCAACTCATATATTAGCATATTAAGGAAGAATACTCATTATTAGTTTTATCCACATATTGAAGAAAAGCAACTTGTAATAGCTTGAGAAAAATATGGTCGTGTTTTTGTATCAGATAGTTGAACACCAGAGGTCTAATGCGAAGTCTTTATAAGTCCTTAGTATTTTAAGGTGGTACTGTTGTAGGCTAGAACTAGAGCCATACACTGTGTTTCTGGGACAGGTCACATCTTCCTGCATTTGCCTTTTAGTGACTCATTTTTGAAAACCTTGTAATTGAATAGAGCCACTCTAATCATTATTGCTTATGTGAGCCAATATAATTAACTGGTGTGAAGCACTGGAACAGAATTATGGAATCTTTCAGGTTGGAAAAGGCCTTTAAGATCATCAAGTCCAACCACAAACATAACAGTGCTGAGTCCACCACTAAGCCATATATTGTTACCTGCTCAGTTGCCTTGACCTGAATCTAGGAAAGAGTAGGGTGTTGAAGCATTTGACACTGATAACTAATTGAGTTAATTTGCCCAATAATTGTTCTCTATCATTGGCTACCAGCTAAGAAAACAGATACCTCAATAAAGGAGGCTTCTGGTGGAGAATCCTGTTTTCAGACTTCCAAAAGCTATTAACTCAAGCTCAGATTGCTGCCTTGTTTAATTGTGTATTCTAGAAGCATCCAAGCATTGTATTCAAGTTTACTTGTTCACACTCAGGTGCACTTCATCTTACAAGAAGCGGTTATCAACATTTTTCATTGTGGCCTGATGCATACAATAGTTTGCAGTAGATGTCTTTCAGCTGCTGGGCAAAGTGGCAACAGCAAACAAGAGGAGACAGCACTACAAAGCTTTATACTGCTTTGCTGTTCCTTTCCCTTTGCCTGAAGGGGAATGTTGCAGTGACTTACCACTTTGCTATTTTAAGCATCTTAAAAGTGAAGAAAATTGTTTGGTCATTAAGCATACACACACTGCCATGTTGTTGCTTGGCCATGGGACAGAGCTACTACTATGTAATTTTATTTCATGTAAAGCTTGGTTTGGTTTTAAGCTGTCAGAACAGACTTGTACTTGCTGTGTACAATTCTGAAGATCTACATTACTCATGTTTACTGGCCATTACCTTGGCTTGGAGTAATGTGTTGCAGACCTCATCACTTAGCATAGTACTGCAGCCTGGGACAGGAGGTTAGAAGCTGTTGTTGCCCACCCTTACTGCCAACTACAGCATGCCTGAGACTCCGTTGGAAATCTCCGCACATTACAGTATTTTGCCTTGCTTAGGGTCAAGCATAATGACCTACTACATGGTTCTGATGTCCCTGCTACATACAGAAACACCTCAAAGTGCCATGACTCAAGTGCCTCTACTGACAATTGCTAAGTAAGAGCCCATAGTCCAAGCACATTTCCTAAAGGAGGTGGAGACAAACATCTTAGAATTGCTGTTTTGTTACTTTAATGTCTGAAGACCTGCTAATACAACAATATTTCAACTCTCCAGTTTTCCATATTCACCCCTACTAGCCACCATAATCAACTGCAGCTCATTTCAGTCCAGTGTTAGGCTGTTGCCATGTCACAAGAAATTCTATTCCTATATCAAGGCTTTCAAGAAAAAAAAAAAAGACTGAAAGGCTGTTTCTGACAGTCTCCGATTAGAAGGGCGGTCTTTTGGCTGTAACTCCTACATTTGATTTTTCTAAAAGGGGAAACATAACAAAACTAAGAAGTACAAAGTAGATGTCTATGTACAGCACAGAAAGGAACCTTCTCCCCTACTGGACAGTCTAAGCTGAAAATACAGAAGTTCTCCTTCATCTTTACAAACTAGCAGGAGATTGATACTTGCAACTCTGTTCTGGGCACATGTGGCTAGAAACCCACTGCGCCGGGGGGGCATATATCAGAACTTCAGAATATACTTGGTGAAATATTTAGCTTCAGCCAAGTAGTTATGGTTGAATTTTACAGTTCTGCAGTCCAATCTTACAAGCTTGGTAACAGGTTTCAATTTGGGAAAAGAGTTTTAAAATTTGTTGTCTTGAGACAATTTATCGATCAAAAGTGCTTTAGTGCTTACTCAACTAAGCATGAATTGTTTGCTTCCGTACTTTACTGCCATGCCAGATGTTATGAACATCATCTGAAAATTATAACATTCTGTGGCAGTTTTGCAACACAGAATTGATTATTTAATGAAAGAGACTACTTAAATATATACATCATCTATATCTTAAGAGTCATACTTAGTACTGTGTCTGTGGCATCACTAATGTAAATATTTGTAAGGAATGCTGGAATCCATTTTCAGTACTACTGTGACCACACATCCCTGCAATAACTGCCAGTTTCATCCAAAACCTGTTTTTTGAGGGTTTTTTTTTTTGGACAAGAATGTTTCAACGCAAAAGCAATATCATGTCTTTGGCTTAAGATAATTTTATTGGGCTACCCAAGAACAGGGAAGGACTGGGGAAATGAATGCTGCTTGGTTAGTTTGTAGGATTCTTCGATTCTGTTTTGGGGCGGGGTGGGTGGGTGGTGGTGTTATATGAAATTTAAATTGTGGAGAAATTATCATGTTTAGAAATTAGTAGGGAAAAGTCTGCAAGATGGGGGTTTGGAATATTATTAAAATATATAGGTTTTTACCTTATACCATTATTAAACTATTTGATTAACTGTACCTTTGGATGGAGGCACATAGAGTATTAAAAGGAACTGGAAATGCTTTGAAGCACACAGTATAGCAACTGTTAAGTCTTTTCATTCTCACCAAAACACTAAAATTGGCAGCAGCTTTAAGAATAGGCTCTCAGGAACATAATTTTGAAGCTACAGTAGAAGAGAATCTTTGGAGAACTTAGTATGCTTGAATGAGTACAGGATGCTGCACTGCAATAGGTTTATATAACCACTTTTAAGGCAGTGTTGTCAAGTATCATAGAATCATAAAATGGAAGTTGGAAAGGACCTTAAAGATCATCTAGTTCCAATCCCCCTGCCATGGGCAGGGACACCTCCCACTACAGTAAAGAGTAGGCAGACTAATTTTTCCTGAGGATTTTTAACAGAAACACTGCTTTGGTTTATCTAGTCACTGCATTAAAAACAACATTTGTGGGCAAATATTTTCTGCTAAGAAAATTCAAGTGATCAGTCTTAATATCGATTGATGTGAAAGAAGTACACATCAAGGAGCCCACTCAAGGAATATCCTTGCAGCATCGAGACACAGATCCAGCTACAGCTATGATGGGATGCTCTGTTTTAACTCATTTGGTCTGTCTGCACCCCTTGCCATTCAAAAGGCCGAAACAAACCTTCAAATAAGCTTGCTTTTTAAAAAAAAGTTGAAAGCAACAGTACTGGAACTGTAGCATGACCACTACTTGTTTATCCTTTACAGTATTTCTTATTGATTTGACACTGTAGTGTGTCAAGAATAGTTCATTAAACTCTTAAGTACATTCTGATGATGTTGAACCTACACAAGCTTTGCTTGTTTTCAGTATTCTGTCCTTGAAACAGCAGAACAAGAACTCCAGAGGTGTGTAATGAACAGAAGTAGCATTCTGCAAGTAGTAGACCTGTTAGGCAATGCAAGTCTTACCTATTTTGATCCATTAATAAGACTGGTTATCTGCATTTGCATTACAGTTTTACTGTTGAGACATGATATGTCCCTGATATGATGATTATGACCGTTTTCTTTTTAGGGTGGAGGAGAATGAGGAAGGTCCCTATGCAACTTCTTCATATCACCAGTAGAAGACAGATATGATGGCCTGAAAATTTTCCACGGAATCAGTTCTTAAAGAACTAAATGGTCAATAATTCAAAGACAGTCTTTGGACTCATTGTCTTGATATACTTAAAACAAGTTACGAATGGGTAATTGCACTGAAATTATGACCTCTTCTGCCTTCCATAGGTTAACGTCCTTACGCTATATCAAACGGTTTAAGCCTTCCAAAACTAGTAATGGCCTTTATACCCCTTCTGTGCGAACTGTAGCATGGTAGCAACAATATATCCTTGAGGTCACCTTTATGCAGGATGTTGATCTTTAGTAAAGATTTTGTAAATACTTGTTAAAGTGAAATTTGTTTTAAGTATTTAAAAATACTGCATAAGTTTGCTTGTAAATGACGACCTAGGAAAAGAACAGAAATTTACTTATTCTGCAAACACAGGCAAGTTTGCTGTGGAAGTTTTGTTTACTTCAGGGCTGCAGAACTTGCCTCTGAACTCTGTGTGTCTGTGTCTGTGTGTGGTTATAATGTTTTCCTAGAAAGGGGAATTTGACTTGTTTTGATTTGTTAAAGCTTTTATGGTTAAACAACTGTTTGCAAATTGGATTTCTGCTAATAAGAGGGAAGCGTTACAGCAAGAGTTTTTCTTTGTGAGATATAACATAAGAATATCAGATGTGTGTTCTTGTGTGCAGTTATATTTTGTGTGGTTTTAATTTAATAAAAAAATACCAGTGTGTCTGTTCATAATAAAGGCAGCTTGGTTCTAGTCTGTTTTTTTGTGAATAACAGTTTGTCTAGTTACATGAGCTATTAGACATTAATTTCAGGGCAAATAATGTCCTTTACATTTATGATGTAGCTGACCCTCCTAAATGAGACCTCAAAGAACTATTTGATGTAGTTGTGCAGTCAAGAAAACTGTATTACGATTAGTAAGAGCCACACTGGTAAACCTTCACTGTTCTGAGAAGAGAGGCCAGTATTCAAGTTTGCAAGTGGACCTCACCTGAAGCTCATGAAGGAAGAGTGCAGACCGCATTCACGCTTTGCCCCGAAGTTAACGTATTAGCAACTTCTTGTTAAGCATCCTGCAATTTTTCCTCAAGTATTCAATAAGCTTCACAAAACTCTTGTCAGTAAAGACTCGCTGGATCCCTGCTGTGACAGATGCTGTTTCCTGTATATTGTATCATTTATATAGCTTATTGCTCCCTCAAAGCAAAAACTTTCTGCAATATGTTAAGATGGAAACAATATCGGAAGTTATATTAATTTACTAAATCTAGAAATAAAAATTCAAAGCTAGACAAGAACTGTTATTTCCCTAGAGCTTGTAGGAGCTCAGACCCAGCAGGCTCATTCAAATCATCTCCAGCTCTGGTCCTAAAGAGGAGGTCTGCAGTGGCACGCAAATTAACTGGAACAGGGAAAGCTTAGAGTGGATAAAAGGAAGCATTGATTTTCCTTGAAGTAACCAGTGAATTAGTTTTAGGTCTTGTATCTTTCTTAAATTGGGATGTGTGTGTATTATTTACAGGATAGTAATTCCTCTTGTCAACTTCAGTAGGACATTACCAGAGCCAGAATAAACTACTTTTCCAAAGGTGACCCTAGCTTCAAGCCCAGTTATATTGTATAACCCTACAGAAAAATGTAACCCTTTTCTACCAAAGGCCTGCTATTGTAATACCCTCACCTATCCAGCACATGCAGGACCAGGGTGCTCAGCAGAGCAGGTGAGAAGCATAGCGAGCACAGCTCCTGGCAGAGCCACCTTGCACGCCATCCTTCCCAAGAGCACTGGGAAGCAACAGAGGATCAATGACACCATTTAAATCTGCAGCAACACAGAAGCACAAGGGAAGAAGCAGCTATGCCAGCCTGGAGACATGGTGGCCCACTGCCACACACCCTTCCCCTCAGACAAGGACCAGTGGCATCTGGAAACCCCACCTCACCAGCACGCAACATGACATCCATTGCCAAACTGCTGCATAACCCAGCAGAGACACCCACTCACCCCCTCTGTTCCACACAAGCATCTTCCCACAGGGAGGATTTACACGCCACCATTAACCACACCGAAGGCTGCCTGCCAGAGGCCCTACCTTGCCAGCCGCAGCCCCAGAGCAGGCCTCCGCTCCCCCCCTGCTGCATGGGCGCTCTTCACCGGGCCTCAGGGGACCTTAGCTCTTGCTTCCACTCCTTCTTCTTTGACAATTCTAGTCCTAAGTGCCAAAACCTGCAGTTTGGCAAAAATTACTCTCCCGTGCCCTGGGGGGGAGGCCACTCTTTATGGCTGTCAGCCCTCCAGCAGGCAGTGGGCCCTGGGGAGCACCAGGCTGGCTGTCCCCTCGGCAGGGGCAGCTGCCCTCAACCTGGCTATTACTGGAGCACTAATTAAATGGGATTCTCTTTGTGCCAGCAGCTTATTTCAGTGTGGTGGAAAAGATAGATTTCACTGTGTTTAACTAATGCCCGTTCCTGGTTTTCAGGATAATTGTGCCTGGCAACAGTGCATCTGTAATAGAGTAATTCAGGATGGAGCTATCCTACATTGTAAAAATGGGTTCTTAAGACTCTGAAATAACTGGTGTCTTAATGCCTTAATCCACATTGTCATATTACTACTCAATAAAATGACAGTTTTTCCTGTATATTTTAAATATTGTTTATACATTATCCTGTATATTTTGCTTCTCACACTGCCTTTATTCTTCCTACACTTGTAACTTCATCCTTTATGTATTTATACCAGGCCTACAAGGTGTGGTTTAGGGTTGGAATGGGGCAATTTCAGGCAGAAGTGAAGCACATAGTGCAGATAAAATTCCCTGTTATGCAGCTTTTCTGTGATGGGAAACCTGCATGTTTGTAGTTCTGTTTTTACGTATTTCTTCAGTCGAAGTTTGAAGAGTGAAAACCGGGACAGGCTTGGACTAGGACCTTTTAAAATGAAATACAGGACATATCCAATTAAGTTTTCTTTAGGGACTCATTTCAGTGTGTCTGGAGGCTACTGAACCTGTGTAAATCCAGGTAACTCAGCCATTGGGTGCTGTAGTTGCATTTAACACTCAGCAAGGCACCCCCCTTCCTGCAGACACCACAACGAACTCCTATTGCTCTGCAGTGCAGCACGTCTTCAAACAGCCAGACAGTGGATAGGAAAGATTCATTCTCTTTAACACACAAAGCAGCCTTGTACTACTGTAGCTTGTAGTAAAGTGTTTAATAAAGTACAGTATCAGAAACAATAGTCTAATAGAAAAGCTGAAAAGGTGAATACCATATATATTGTACTTGTTACATTTTCAGTGATAATTTAAGGAGTGAAGGATTTCTGAAGGATCCAGCAGAGATACAAACCACACAGAAACAGATTTTTGTCAATTTAGAACCAGAGATGTGCAGGTGTTGGAAATACCTTTCTCACCAGGAAAAAGGAAAGCACTGACAGAATATGATTTATTAAGCATGTACTAAACACGCTAGCAGCAGATGGCCAGTGCTAATGTGCTCTAAGCATTCTCTTCAAAATAAGGACTGATCTGTGGTGCAGGTTGAAACTCACATCACTTGGTTTGATTTTATTTAGTGTAAGTCATAGCCTTTTAGAAATGCAGGGTGGTTTATCAGGCTGGCTGTGTTTTTACTGTCTAGTTCTGAAAGGTATGATTTACTGATAGATGTTCATTTGATGTACCAGCAATGCAACCAGTACTTGAAGCATTCAAGTAACAAGTTGAATGGGCTTGGGCAGGATGGGAAGTGAATCTAGTTTGAAGAACGTAGCTGAGATTGCTCATCTCTCCATCAGAGGGCTTGCTCTGTTCTCAGCTAGTCATGGGGTTGGTCTAATTGGTCTATGTATGTACCCCAAGTGATGTACAGCAGCAGGGCAAGCACAGAGCAGGTCCCCAAGAGCATGCATACTCTGAACTAGAATCAGGTCATACCCATTGTTTGGACTTGTTTGGACTTTTTTTTTTTTTCCCCCCTAAATGATGTCATCTATGCTTTGTTGAAGTTATAAAATTTGCAAAACCGAGAGGTTAAAAAATATTGTACTAGCCTTTTTGTGGACACAAACTGTTCACAATCACAGGTTGCTAGTTGATGACATCTTTCCATTAGTACCAGAGTCCTGCATAGACTCCTGATAGGCCAAAGTAAGAATCTAACTTCCAATGAAAATTAAGAATATTATTACACTACTCATTATATTGACAGGAGAAGGTGGCTGGCTTTTTTTTTTTTTTTTTTTTTTCCCTTAAAGTATCCTTTGGGGAAGAAAAGTTTGTCTGTTTTTGTCTTTTAAGTGCAGATCCTAGATCACTGCCACTTCCCCAACTGTGAAGGTCTATGGTTAGTTATGTTTCTCCTGATTTCTTTCATAAATCCAAAAGTACACTTTTCCAGTGTGATATTCACGTAGGAAAGTAAGTAACAAGCTGTTGCAGAAAACAACTAAAATCTATAGGGCCAAGAAGAAATTCTGTTCTTTGGGCACATTAGCAAATAATAATAAAAAAGATTAGAGGGTTTCGATGAAAACAGATAACACTGATTCAAAATAACAGGAATTCCTTTTTCCTAATTATTTTCTGCAGTGTTTCTAAGGGACTGTTTTTCAAACAGGAAGGTTACAATGACTACATTTCTGGATACAGATTTTATCTTAAAATAAATACCACCATTAGTGACTGGTACTGCAATTCAGTGATCCATATCAGGATGTGTTTGAGCAGGCAGTGATGTATTTTTTGCATTCTAGAAAGCATTCATTGGCTTCTGTGTCATCAGTTTTCAAATAGATATGCTGTTATACCTCATTGCTACTACATTCGTTTAATATTTGTTACCTATAATATTCTGTTGATAACATTCAGTTGACAATTTATGTTTTGCAGGGATTCAAAGGTTTACTTCAGCTGGCTAAGAAACATTGCTCAAATCTCCTCCTTCTCCTTAAGCTCCAACTGTACTGAGAAAATAAGGAAGGAAACGATCTGCCCATTTAACACGTACAGAACTTTGTGCTGTGCAGGCAGCGCTACAAGTCAACATCTCCCTTCATTGGCAGGCAGATACTGACCTCTGCATCAGCTAACATTTTTTTACTGTATCAATGTCAGAATTATCATGAGTTTTTTTAAAAAATCATAGCAGGTATAACTAGACTTATAAATGAAGAACCTGTAAGTAAAGAAAACAGGACTTTCCTGGAGTTCATTTAGAAAAATGACTGCTGCAGGGGGTAAGTCTCAGGACTTACACCTTCTGGAACTCAGTTTAAAATCTACTTTTCTAAAAATTTCTTTACCTTTGACCTTACTTCATGAGTTCTTCATACATAAAATTATCCATTCACTTAAATATAAAAGATATCATAAACCATTCTTCAAAAACTCTGAAAGCTGAGGAAGAAGAACGAGGGAAACATTTTTGTTTTCTGTTTTCATGCTTTAGGAAGTACCAAATTCTTGGCTAATGATAGCATATACATGCCCAAAAGATAGTTTTCCAAAATAATACTGCTCAACACAGATCAGAAGTCAGTAAACACACCACAGCATTGATATTCAGAGATGCAGAGATATGATAGGTTCTCTAAGTCTTTCTGAAAAGTAGGATCCATGTTCCTAAAAACACCTCTAGTTGCAAACTCCCTCTTCCCATGCAAAATTATTTGAACTGCTTTCTTTTTTTTTTTTTTTTTTAAGCAAGTAATGGCTATTTACAGTTATCAGGCCACTGACATCAGGATTTCAACAAATTATGCATGCACAAACATCAAAGGGTGCACCAAAGAATGTTTATACATGCAGCATGAAGCAACAATGGGGAGGATACAACTCTGTAATATGAAAGGCAGTTGTAGTGTCAAAGATGAATCAGTTGGCTAAGGACACTATAGTCCAAGATATAGAATACTACATAAAGAAATAAAAAAGGGTCAAGAAAAAAAACAGATATTAGGATTTAAAAACAAGATTTCTGGATATAAAATCATATTAAGATTAATGAAAACTTTAATAGGTAAATTATTTTCAAATATTTTATTTAGAGAACTATGAACTATTTTCTAGTAATGCCCTTTACATAGTTGCATCTATAGAAAGCTAGTGGAGTGAGAGCAAAAAGATGTAGCATTAAAAGAACTTTCCATCAGAAATGATTGGTTTATCTACTGAAGTAAACCAAATACAAATAATAAATCAAAGAGAACATTACATAAATATTTGCCCTGTCAAATAGAGATTTGGTGTCAGAATTTGGCGCTTAGGGTTGATTTGCGAGTGTAGGAAAATCCAGTCTGCAGTCAGTGTATGGAACACTACAGCTCTTCATTTCTGTCTAGAAAGTTGTCAGTACAATGTAAACAGAGCATTTCTAGTGATTTCCTCAAAAGAATAGATCATAAGTCATTGAGCTGGGAGTGGGGGAAGCTATACTAGTTTTCTACGCTTGGCAGCCATTAGCATTTTACAGGCTGCCATATATGCGTTTAATCACATCAGCCTCTTCCTTGTCCAGGATGCCCTTGTCCACATAAGCATCAGCTTGTTGATCAATGAAATCTCTCAGCTTTGAAAGATCATAGTCTGAAAAATAAGAATTCATTTGCACAATGAGTCATTGACATTATACTGCTTCACCTAAGAAATAATGTCATTGTAAAGTTTATCCAACAAATGACCTTTATCCAACATCAAACAAATTCACTTCAAATGCAACCTGCAAAAAAAAACCCCACCACCTGTACAGTGTCTTTTTACATGTCATGGTGCTTTTACTGTTGAGGAGGAATCATCACCTCTTGCTCTTGATTGCTTTCTGGCAAATGCTGAAGTAAGAATATTTTCTGGTCCTGAGATTTGATGTTCTAGTCTGCATGCAAAAGCTGTTGTTAAAACACTATTATTCTCAGAACTGTCACGGATTCAAAAGAAAGTATTAGATTGACTGTTTCCTATTGAAATCCCAGTAAAATTCACACTTACTACAAACACCTGCAGTGAAAATTCAAAAAAGCAACTTCCTGAAAATAAATTGAAATAATACAATTATTTCCTTTTTGATACTGAACATAACATTCTGACATGAAAAATGCTTCAGTAAGTAGTCTTTATGACAGTGAGTGTCAAAGTAGTCTTTGACAATCTTTGTATGTCAATCTGCAATGCAACGCTGAAAGACCCTTTCTCCTTTTCCAACAGGTGGTTGCATCTATGCAGCATGATTCACACTATATACATTAAACAGACCTTTCCTATGCTGGAAAACATCACTATTTTCCATGAAAAGAATTCTACTTAAAAATAACAGAAAAAGATAACCTATTGTGCAGTCGTAACTCTACCCACAGATCCAGTATATTCACACAGAAACACAAGTTCCAGTTACATAATTTACTGCATAAAAAGTAAAGCTTAACTTGTTAGAATCACAAGTTAGTAGTCTGGAAAACATCAGTGTCTTAAGTGTTCATACTAAGTTAAATGAATTATTATCTTTCACAAAAACAGATACGTCCTGAATTTTTCTGCATACAGAACCTTCAGTATATATTAATACTGATTTTGTAATGTACTCCAATGTATAGCACCATACAGCAAGAAGTGGAAGGACTTTCAAACTGTACATTCTTAACAAAACAGACAATAATGACTGTCTTTTTTATGGCTGAGTGACCAAAACTGGATAGAAATAGAAAGACATTAAGAAGCAAATCAATGCTTGCTATCATTTTTATAACAGTATAAGGCAATTTCAAGTGAGTAATAGAGAAAAACTGATATTCAAAACTACCCGCTCCTGCAGAGATGTCTTCTCCATATCGAAGTTAATAGGAATTTTTCTATTTGCTGCACTGAGTCCAGGATTTCACATCTGGTCTGTTACCAGCATTACTTAAGAGAATGTAACCGGTTTGTCTTTCCATCCTATCTGAGTAATAGGGACAAATAGTACCTAGCAATTTAATAATAAGGTTGTGATATTTCATCCATGTTGACAGAATAAGAGTCTCCAGTGAATAATTCCATGGAATGGAAATGAGTGCAACAAGAAATACTAAATTAATATAATATCTGTATTATTCACATAAAAATTCCTGAGCTTATTTTTCTTCTAGAATAGTATTTACAACTGTAAGATCATTGCTTGGCGATGTGAAGGTATAATTACTAAACATTCTGTATGAGATTACAGCCATTAAAATACTATGCAATTCTGCCTAATTTGTATATGTCCTGGCAATTTAATTTGATTTTTTCCTAGAAATTGATAACTGTTTATTTCTAATACTTATTTACAACCTGTTCATTTGGGCAAGCAATTAGAAAAATCAGCTTTGGTTTATATTCACTACAACAGCTGCAGCATTAAATTGAGCTGTGAAACTGCTACAGTAAATGAAGTGAGGTATTATTTGCAGATTCAAATCAAGCCATTTGCCATTACAATTAATTATAGAATTTACTTTCATTCCTAAATGGCTACTGTTAGTGTTATGAAACTGTAAACTACCTAAGTATTTTGTGAAAAATCTAAACATGCTATTTGCATGTATTAGTTAAATGACTCATGGTTATGTTCTCTGGTGACTAAATGCAGTAGAATACCCAGCAGCCAACTTTTACTGGTGGGACTTGTTTCTCTTTAATAATCCAGACCACTCAAGTTTACTTGCCTCCTTAATAGGCAATTGACGTTTTAAAACTGTCAAAATGCAAATTACCATTTCCAGGGTGATTAGTCATTGAATGAATAATAATTTCTACTGAAATTCATACAAGGTTAAGGATCTACAAACATTTTCCTGAAGAAAACCTAAACCTCTTCAAGTATATTCAGTGAGTAAACCAATCCATGAATAGGGATGAAAAAGACTGGCTATTTTAATACAGAAATTACTTGAGTCACTTCTCTGCTCGCTCCCAGGTGCTAGTTGGAAGTGGAGAAGTGATTGATGAGCACATCAATACCACCTAATCTTGTACAGAAGATACAGCACAATGCAGTCACGGCTAGATAAGCTTACCCTAACTGTACTTCCTTTAACATCATCCCAGGAGAACTGAATTAGCATTTTACAAAAATAAAAGTATGGGAAGGCACAATAAAGATAACGTATGAGAAGAGTAAGAATGCTATTCTAATTTTGCCATAACTTACACTCACTTTAAGGCCCATTTCCATTGTCAGAGGACAATAAAGATATTTTAGTGCAAATGAAAATCCGTCTACGCAGAAAGTGTACATCTTAATGCATTCACAGGCAGCTAAAATGCTATTGATCTACAGTCACAGCCATTTTCAGACTACTGGAGCGCAGAGGAAAGGTTACTGTGAAGAGGAGCGAGGGGCTGCTCAGTCAGTATGTGCAATACAGAGAAATAATCACACAAGACAGATCTAATTACTACAATGAGTACGCTGCTAAACAGAAACATTTATTAGAATTGGCAGGAAAACTCTTGAGCAAATATGTATGTTTGTTGTTGACTGCCATTGTGCGGATCCCTTGGCTAGGAACCCTCTCTTACAGAGTGAGTGACAGCAGAAAACCCAGCAATGGCAAAAAGAAGGGATAGGGAGTTGGGTTTATACAAGATCTTGAGGGCAAACATGATAAATAAAGATCTGTAAAAATAAGCTAGAAATTGAGCTGCTGTTAGCTCCCTCCCTCCAGCTCTCATACAGCCCTGCCTCCGAAGAAGAGACAAAGAGGAGGCAGCTGCTGAGCATACCCTGTGCAGCTGCTTCAGTCCCTGCTCCCCTTCTACACAGCTTTGCACGTGAGTGCTACAAGTCTTTAGAGCTGACTTGGGCTGCAATTCAATATATTACAGTGTTAGTGACATAAGTTTGTATCTTAATTATTTATGGTTATGAAACAAAACTCATTGCTATTTGTGATAGCATGTGCAGTGCTAGCAAGATGCACTGAGATTTTCAAGACATATCTAGTGTTATGGATTTACCTCATCTATAAAATCATAATTAAAAGTCATGTTGAACAAAGAAACGAAGCAGTAGATAAAACTGATGCACTGTTACCTGGTGACATGCAGACCAGTGTGAATATTTGGGCAGCACATAACTAACTTCCAGCTGGCTGTGTGTTTTGTGGCCAACAGCTGTTTGAGTCAGTTTAAATGAATTTGCCTTAGTTTACTATTTTCATTCCTTGATTTAACTTTTACATGACCTGTATTATTGAACTCTAACATCACTAATTATCAAAATATCCTAGACAAGCACAGTTTCACATTACCATTATTTAACTTATAACATAATGTTAAGTTATACAACACAATTTAAATTATATGCTTTGTAATATATGTGGTGGCCACCCCAATGTCAAGGCATTTTACTTCATACCTTCTTTGTTACCTTGTTTGTTGTGGGTTTTTAGCCATTCTATGTTCTTCCTGATCGCTTCCAAATATGCCTCAGCTTTCCCTAGAGGAAAGTATGAGAGAGAAATCAGGCACTTACATCAATGATTGATGCAGCTTGCCTAACTGTGTGAAGTTGGTCACAGTGAAGGCAGATTAAAACTATTCTTAGTTTCTGTTTGAAAGCTGAATCCTGTCAACCTTACTCAGGCAAAATTCCCACAGATGGCTAGCAGATTTTGCCTGTGCAAGATTAGTCATCCACAAACGTAGGATCATGGCTTTTTGATGTGTATACATAACTTTCGGTGGTAACCACAGATCCTGCATATGTGGACTAAAGGCAACCTGTAGCTTTTTGATCATAATAATTGTTCAGCAAAGATGAAGCAGTTAAGACAGCAAGGAATGATTTAAATAAGACTGAGAGCTTTGAGTATCTCATATACAAAGTGTCAGAAAACTCCATTCAAGTAGTACTCACAGCATACAGTAAATCTAAGATTGTGATATTTTGGAAGGACAAGCTGAAATACAGCTACTTACATTTACTGAGGAAAAGGATGTATTAAAGTCACCATGATAACTCTGTGTTATAGCTGAAATTTTAAAGTGGTGGCTATTTTGGGACCAGAAAGCACACAGGATGGAATTAGTTTGAGGATTACCTAATAAGGCCCCCGAGGAAATATTCCAGCTAATGGATTTTTAATTCTTAACTTGGCTGGAGCTGTATTGATGTAATGTTCTTACATTTGCGAGGAAAGAAAATCCTAGTGTGATTAGCATGTAGAAAGCTACTACTGCCAACTCTGCCTGTCTGGTCCATTAGTAAGTAGATATAGTATTAGAGATACTGTAATTTTTGCATGGAGAGTGCAGAGTTAGCTTTACAGGTTACTCTGTGAAAAAGCAAAGGGCATTGCTTGATGAGAAAAAGAACAAAATACTGAACCAATTTAAATTTCTAAAGAACTATTGGACTGAAGATTTTTCTGAAGGTAAAGGAAAATAACCTGAACCAAACTGAACAGAAGAATCTTCAATAGACAAGCAAAATATATTATTCATCACTTTCCATGGGTACTGAGACAATTTTTCTTCACTGTGAAATTAGACAGCCATTTTGAGCTGTCTTCCTCTTCTACGCTCAAATAATCACCACTGGAAAAAATGCCATCTTCTGTCAGTGAATGGATAACAGTTGACGTGTCTGAACTGCCCACAGGACTGAACCAGGTGACCAAGGAACTGTAATCTACCTTGATTACTGCAATTCGTTACCGAGCATTTTGCAGTGAAAACACATGCATGCAAAAAAGTACGAGCATAAACCAGCATCAGTGCAAAATAGATTATAAACAAGTTTTTAAACCAAATTACTATAAAACATAGATGCTTATGCTGGATCCTTAGCAACAAGAACCCACTGAAAGGTTTCTGTCCCAACAAACATCCTCCTTCAAAAGTTCAGCATTCATTACCTGACAAATCTGTCTATACATCACTTCCTAAGAAAGTCCATCAAGTCTAGTCAATAAATTGCTGATGAAGAAGGAGTTTTCTGTGTGCAGGAAGGAGAACTTTGGAGATGCAGCTGGACTGTGGAACTCACTCTATCAAAAGCCATGGCTGAGCCTGAAGCTCTACACTCTGTCACTTTTCAAACTAATTTCTCCAATTTTCCCTCCCCTTGGTAGATTCTTAATCCACGCACAGACCTAGAGTGAACCCACTCTTGTCTCACAAGTTTACACACCAGCTACATAGGTTTTCAAAGTTATATAAAACAGGTTAATTGCCAATGACCCTTAACCTCTGGCAGTGAGTAATGCAAATTGTTTTACTTTCCAGAACTTTTCAGTACCATTCCATACCAGTTTGTTCTAACACAAACCAGAGAAATCAACGGGCTCACTCAGAGTATTGAATATCCTGATAATCTGATTTCACTGAAAAGCCACAGATGCAAAGAAGTGAAATGTCTCTGCATTACTGTGTCAACATGCATTTCATATTGCTCTCAAAAGGGGCTATGAATTCTAGGAAAGATTACAGCCTTACTCATAAAAGATATAGTTTCACGTGTTCAAAAGTAAGCAAATAAGTACACTTCTGAATCAAGCTGCTGACTCCCAGTAACTATAAACTGAAGGCATTTATGCTAACACAATGGGAAAACAATACCAAAGATAGCAAAAGATTACAATCACTTGGAGTGTACATATGTAGCAAAAGTACCTCTGGGCTCTTCACTGTTCCCTGCTGCATTTTGTTCTTCATTTTTTGTAGAATCCTTTGAGATTTCATATTCCTTTTCCATTTTAGCTGCTTCTTCCTTTGTACTGTCTGCTTCTTCACTGCTCTTGTCTAAAGAAATAAAAATAAGAGCAATTTTGTGTCAAATGTATCAAAAGCACTTCTAAATTACATCAATATGATCTTTAGGAAGTAAAATATTGTGACTGATGATTGAGGAAGAACCTCATTGGAGTCTAGTTGAAAGTGATTTCTAAAGGTCATGTCTACCCTGGACCTCTGGAAACAGGAATGCCTGTTTCTGGTTTTACAAATAGTAGCTGAATATAGGTGACTAAATACAGTAATATGTAGTTAAAGGCACATTCCTTTGTGCAGAGAAAAATTATAGGAAATTTGCATTCCCTAGATCCAAAGTTGACAAAGAATGATTTTTTAAAAATTATTATTTAAGTCTTAAAAAGCATTGATACAGTTTGCTTTTGTATATATGCAATGTCTGGACTTCACTGAAGGAAAGGACAGTGAATATACTTCTCAAAGACTGGACAATCAAGTAAAAATTCCTCTCATGTTGTGTGTTTAGACATCCAAGCTGTGGCTACAGGTCCTTGAGGGACTGTATCTTTACCTAGGGGTCCGGCTTTTAAAGCAATTAGCCTGCTTTTATCCAAATAGGTTAAAATATGTGTTATTCCAGGAAAGAAAATTATAGAATAAGTACCTGCTGGTAGCTTTGTTCTGGTTTTAGCAGAAGGGTTCTCAAGCTTCTTCTTTGTCTGCTCAGCTATCATTGCATCTAAGTTTTCTAGAAATTAAGGCAAAACAAAACCAAACCCCAGTTATTCTTCAACATGTGATGCAGAATCTATACTGTATTCTTTGCAATACCAGTTTGAATGGTAAGAAATCTAAAAGAATAGTTTCATCCTTGCCCCTGAATAATTAATGCATAGCCAACACTAAAAGGACAAACAAATAGCTACATGGAACTTTGATAATCTTATTAAAAAAAAATAACAACTAAATCATTACAATAGGCCTACCAAATAGATTGGCAATCTTCATAAAGACAGTAAATGTGTGCATATATATTCTAATCATTTAAGTCACATAAGTCAGAAAATACAGATAACTATCTGTAGCAATTTATTCTGATGAAAGCAATGAAAGGGTTTAATTAACTTCACAAAGTATAGAAGACTATGAAATATATGCTTCATCCTGGTGGGAAAATAATATCCTAAACTGCTTACCTGTCTGAATTTTATATGGTTTCATTGGAAAAGAAGTCTAATAAAAGGTTTTAAATTATATTTAGATGAAACAAATATGTAAATTGAACTGATTAAACCAAATATTTTTAAAAGTTGCTGAGATCAGGCATTTACCTTAAAACCCATTAGACAGCCGTGGCCATGTATACAGCTCTAGAAATCTAGAAAATGTTTTTCTATGCAAATTTCAGGGCTGAACTCAGCTAATTTGAAAGTAGAAGCGCCTTTTCATCAAGACGGACATTTCAGATATAAACATTGTATGCTTATGTGGGAAAAAACCCCAACACTGAATATATAGTCACAAATACAGATCATACAGTCTGACATTTTTCCTCAGTCATATTATGGACGTGTAGAATTTCCTTTCCCTTTATCACCTTTTTTTAAAGGTTCAGTTAAACATGGACCCAAAATTTGATAGACATCAGCTAGTTGGTGGGGTATTTTTGAGAGACTTCATTTTGAATTGTCAATATTACCTTTATATAAGGGAATACTATTTTTATTTTAGCTTTATCCAGCTGAAATATTCAGTATGAGACATGGTAACTGTGGCAGAATAGATACGATAGGGCTAGTAAAAATTTTAGATTATAACTTCTGCGTAAGGCCAACATTTTATCTGTCAGCCAGAAGCATCTTTTCCCATCAGAAAGATACTCAGCACTAAAACCTAGAGATTACTTTTTAGCAAGCAAATTTCTCTTCCTGGCAGATCACCATAAGCAATTCTGCCTGCCATCTGATGAGAAATCACATAATCCTGTCTGCCCGAGTACTCTATATTTTGTTATTTATTTACATAAAATTAAAATGTAAGCAATTTCTGTTGACACCATGCCTCATCGTACCCCATCAATTCTATATCACATTAGGGTTTTTTGTGAAAACTGTTTTCATTTGGTACATATCCTTTTAATGTGATTTCTGACCTTGCTATATGCCCTAAACTAAATAGGTCTGGGCTGGGTTACAAGCTGGATCACACATACTGATGAAGAAAAAAACAAGCTAGAATTATAGCAGTGGTATTGATGCCTCCCTAATCACTTGATCCAAAGCTTATTGAAAGGACCGTAAACATTCCTTTCAGATGAGCTTAAGATACTATTTTTTATCCTGAATCAGTACCATACTAGTATTCCAGCAGGAATATAAGGATTTATCTGTTGCAAGAGGGCACAGTTTTTAGGATAAGATTATACAGCTTGGAACTTGAAAACCCTTCCTAAATTCAAGTGAATAGATTGTTCTCCTTCACTAATTCATGCAAATGCAAAAATGTCATTGATTTTAGGCCTTAATCCAGGAAAATCTATTTAAATTAGACTTAATCTTAAGCGTAAATACAGTATTTTAAAATAAATAGGAGTATTTAAATGTTTAAAGTGCCACACATATACAAGTGGATTGATTCATAAGTGCCTTTCATATTCTGTCTTAAAAGTGTCTGCATTTAGGCACTTCTGCAGTAAGCTTGTATTAGCAGAACGCAAAAAGACTTTACAAGACGGATTTATAACCTGCTTAGACACCTTCAGATTTAAATGTCTGCATACTGATACTATTTCCAAATGTTTTTCTTATGTTGATAGACTGCAGGGTTTAAAAGTTGTACACATATCCACATACAGCATGTGTGCTACTGAAGGCAATAGGATTTATACTCCTCCATTATTCATATGTGAGTAATAAACATTATTTATTACTACTTTGACAAGTACAGTAACATGGCAATACGCATTGTTTTCCAGCCATATGCATTGAACAGCTGCATCTGTACATGAAGTATAATATGGCAATGTTGGCCACTAATGATCCAAGCCTTGCCACTAAAGCCAGACTGAATATGCTAACAACTATAGTCCACTTTTAAAGCTTTATTTTGTCAGTAGAGATGTGGACAAGTTTATATGGCAGGCCTTTTAATAAGGACTACATTTCACAGGAGAAATATGGAAGCTATCTTGCTGGCTGGACAGCACATCAACATGAATCTCAAGATTTCATAAGCTGCTTTATTTTCTGTGTGACAGAGAGGCGTTAACTATGTTCATGTTTATGGGACTCATCTGGTGTACCTACATATATATCATAGAGAGAACATTACCAGAGAATCCCAATTCTTCTTGAAGAAAATGTATTGCTCTCTTTTCCCCTTCAGAATTAGTGTCTTGAACAGCTGGTATTGTTTCAAAACATGTTTGTACTTGTCATATGTGGCTAGGCCAGGGCTGAACAATGTTTGCTCTGAGTTACACTGATGGAGTGAGTCATCTTCTCAACCGAGATGTGCCTGGCCAGCAGCTAAGCAACTGCATGTCGTATTTGGAGGTCTAACAAGAATTGATTACTTTTCTGGTATCGTTTCCCTAGCAACGTAATTTTTACAGAGGAAGAGTTCAGAAAGGTACTGACCTTTCCACAGAGCTGGCCACTTATTTGAAATGGCACTAATTAAAGCAACAGAACAATAACTACTGAGCTAATGGAAGTGACCTACGTTGGTAAAATAGGTCACTCCTCTGGCAGCCGGCTTTCCACAGAGCAGTTTAATCTCATCACTCAAACCAGACACCAGGAGTCAAAAGATCTGGTTTCTGCTTTGCCTCGCTTTCTAACTTGCTCTTTGATCTGGGATGACTCACTGAAGCATTCATGCTGCAGGAGGGCTCCTATTTTGAGTAGGCATTCTAAGACAGCCTAGGCCCATTTTCTACAGGCTACATACCAATACATCCTATTAATTGCACCTGAAAATGCAAATTCCTAGCACTTTTGAAACTCTGAAGTCCTTTGAGTTGGGCATCCAAAATTCTGAATTGCATAAAAGTAGAATACTTATCTTTACTCTGGGAGAATGCACTCTGGTAACACCCTTTAAAACCATGCAAAAAAGGTACTACGTGACAAAATATTACAAATTAAATTACTTTGTTCTTATTGGACAGGCAGAAACTAACATACCCATCAGACTATTTAACAGAATTGGTAATGGAATCCTGAAGTGGATCCTTCTCTGTAGATACAGATTCACAGTGATTTCTGGACTCTTACAAATTTTCTTACAAAAGGTTTTTTCATCTGCATAATTGCCTTGTACCCAGGAGGCAGTTTCACATTCTATCCTCATCAAATTGACTGAAGCCGAGATTTCACATCATTAAATGTCCTCAGAAAGACCTGTTTTGCTGTTCTGTTTCCATAGAGCACAGAAAGGCTGTGTTTATTAAAGGAGAAAGAGAGATGATCATGGTACCTGAAATCAATCTTAACGATAGCTAAAAAATGAGTTTACTTAATGAGTTCATACACTACAGCAGCTTCAGCTTGTATAAGCTGCTTGTATAAGATGCACATATTGCAGGCATTAAAAAAGGCACAGATCTCCCAGGGCTCTTCTGTCTCCCACAGTAGATGATCCTTAAGAGTTTGTCAGGCCTTTTTCCATCTGTGACAAAATTTAGGACATCTCAGCATTTGCCTGGGACTATTCTCTGAGGGATAACACACCTGATTAATTCTTTGGCAAACTCTTCCTTTTAGCTTACATGAGTGCAGGTCCAAGAATATCCACTAGACTTTCACCAATGTAGCCAAATGCAGAGTTTGACCTTTAGTCAGCTTGTATTTGTATCATACATGTCACATAAACTGCTTAAACTGTCACGAACAGGAAAAATCTCTCCATTGTGGAATTACAGATGGGTCTCAGTCTTGCAAGTCTCCTGTTCCTTTCCAACTCCCCACCTTACACGCCAAGATATGACATTTTCTTTTTGAATCTTCCTGTTTGACTGATTTGCCATGATGGTATGTCTGAAACCTAATGATGCCACAAGAAATGACACGTCAGGTGACAAACACCAGGTAGTGGCATCACTTGTAAATGGGTTACAGGCAAGATGGGCAGAGTGATTTGAAACAAACCAGTAGCAGTATCGCTTGGCAATCAGATTAAAAGCAACTCAAAAAGTAAAAAGCAATTAAATAGACATATTTTGAGGTGAACAAAGCTCTGACCAAGTCTGCTTGATTGTCCTTATTAAATTCCCTACCTCATGGACTATTTCTCAGATTTATACTTCCAGCATTCTACAGGCATTTCCTTTGCATTGCTCCAGGCCTCCTAGAGCTGTGTGATGTGGTCCTTTCCTAATCCTTTCCCATCTTGAGGCTGCTGCATGGCCTGTGTACACATTTTAAGTATTTTGATAGCATGCACTTTACAAGCACAATGGTTTGGGACTGAAGCAGCACACAGCCGCCTCTACTGCAGGAGTGGGATGGAGCTTAGTTTTGAAAGTTCAGTGACACCCTCTTTACCTTGCACCCACATCATCTCAAATCATAACTTACAGTCTCAGTGCCCAGCTGTCAACAGAGAGAGAGATACTGAATTCAGAAAGTAAGGGTGTTTTTTTCACGCAGATATTAAATACAGTGAGAAAAGATAAAAGCATTGTCCTCCTTTCTTAAGAAACACAAAACACCTGGTAGGATGTAAAACCTAGACTTTCAGGAACTAAGCAATATACTTGTCAAAAGAGACACTACGAGGAGATGGAAATTTCTTACAAAGTATCCAGTTGAGAAAGCATAGAGGAGGCTGTGAAGAGACAATATATTTGCAAGAAATAGCTTCATATTTAAAGGGTATGTAGTGATAAGCAAAGGAATGAACTGTAATATATTCATTTTGGTTCTTCTACACATGATTTGATAGTCATGTAATGTATTGGGAAAAAGAATTAGTGTTTGGACAATTACTAGGCCTAGCACAAAGGACGTAGCCAGCAGTAGAATGAACCAGTAATTAGTTTCTATTGTATACAAAAAAGCCAGTACATGGGAGATTGCTGGGGACACAAACAAGTCAGATTACACATAACAGACATCAACACCAGCAACCCCAGGAATGACACGGCACGACCAATAATAGGTGGAACAAACAAAGAAACAAAGTCTCCCACAGCAGAGATGGGAGACAACCAAGTCAATAGGCTGATCATATAGGATAGAAGTAGCCACATATTATTCCCCCATGAAGCCCACGTTTGCAAATGCCAAACCTGACTGGGACCCAGTTGCAGGGAGAGTCAGGAGGTCCTTCCCCAAGAGGGAAACTCTGCAAAGTGCATCCACCTCACAGACAGACACTCCACCCTTCCTGCAAGTGGTCCCAGCTTTTATCCCCAAAGCAGGACACCTGGCACTCATTTACCCAATGCAGGGCACCTGGGGCTTGTTTATCCAAGGGCTTTCCTTACAAGGTCAGCTGCACCTTGGAGGAAAGCCAAAAGGCAAACTCATCCCCTCCTTTTGAAGGACCATGGGGCCCACCCATATGTCAGTCTTAATTCAGGGCTCAGGGTTCAGACCCCAGCACTTCAATCAGTAATACTAAAACTACTGGATCTCTCCCAAAACTATATCTGAGAAAATTTACATCCTATAGATAATGAAATTCTATACTGTCACATAGAATTGTCACCCTCAGCTGATGCCCATTTTACTGTAGCATGTAGTGGTCCTGTTTTTTAAGAACTGTGAGGTTAGCTGTCACAGACTTTTCACACCATAGCTACCCATTTTTTTTCTATGCAGTGAGAGTCTGAATGGGGGAATATAGGAGATAAGGTCTAAGGGTCTAAGCAGTGGGAGCAAAAGAACATTTATGTGTTTGTGCAAATGCAGAAGTAGCATGGGACAGACATAGATAAGCCATGGGATGAGGCTACAGAAAGAAAAGTTATAAATTGCAGTGGGATCTGTGATGAACATATTTCCTAGATTCCTGTCTTGTCTGGGACCTTTGCACACTCTCTGTCCCCACATATTTTTATCTTACCTCCACGCAAACTCATCTTGGGTTTAACTGTTCACATACGCTTTACACTGTCTTTGCTGCTCCTCATTATTCAGCCCACTGCCTCCATCTGAGGTGCCCCTGATTTCTAGTTTTTGGATATGTGAGAGTCCTTAATCTTCCTAAGAACACTGCAGTATATGGCATCTGTGTCATCTTAGTTCAACAGATACAAAATAGCTAGCAGAGAAAAGAGAGCTGCCTGAAATGAAATAACTCCCACTGACAGCTGTATGCATCAGTCATATGATAAAGTAATACTGGGCAGTGCAAATCACCAAAGGGAAATTCAGATAGGGAAAAATCAATTAAAGATTTTAATGCTTATGAAGAAAACCTACAGTAGCAACAAAGAGCCCTTTGAAAAAAAAGGACACTGAAAGGAAAAAGAAGGTATTACGCATGAACAGTTCCCTGAATGAAATGCTCTCAGTGCCCTTTCTCTCTCAGGTCAAAATGAAGGAAAAAACAAAAGATCCACAAGTTGCTGTCCATACGTCACTTGCAGCCTCTGGCACTGGTTTAGCCACACCTTCCCTGACTCCTTTGAACTCACACAGTCTACATCAGGGAGCATCTGTTTCTGGAGACAGTGAGTAGAAGAAAGATGACACCAGTCTGTGGTGTGAGCTGCTCTTTGCCTTACACTCTTGGCTCTGTGCCTCTTCTTGCCTAACTAAACAAATGTCAGGATCAGACCTCTGGCCTGCAGCATCTGTGCTGATGAGAACTTCAGGGATTAGTCACAGTATTCAAACAAGTCTTCCTCTCCCAGGAAAAGGCCAGATTGTGACTGCTATGCACTAGCCTATGCCAGGGAAATTGCAGAGCTCTGCCTTCATCAGAAGTGGAGCTGTTGAGGGTACCAAGTGTGAATGCAAGAGGCAGAACAGCTATTCCATATTCCTTGGCATGGACGGGCAGAGGCATGTTAAAAATCAACATAAGGGACTTCCTGTCTCTTCTTTTTCCCCTCCATTTTTTTCATGCAGCCTCAGCCTGGCCAAAAGAGAATATTATAGTAAAACAATATCCCAACAGTAACTTTAGAAAAGGACCAAGATAACGAGTGTCCTATTCCCACATATATACATCAGCAATAGCTCACCAATGAACCATCTATCTCCCTATTGCTAGTGTGTCTTGCAGTTTGGTCTTCTTTCTAACTGTCCATGGAGAACAAATCATGAGGGGGTAGAAGAGGTAAACAGGGACATCTGTTCATGCCCATTTCTAACCAACACAATCTCCTACTCAGTCACGGGGGAGAGTGAGGATTCTGACAGTGAGTCAGAGCCAAAGGGAGGCGGTGTGAGAGGTGGCTTTGGTTTGGTCTATGGAGGGAGGCAGCTGTGACTCAAACACTGCATAATGATGAGCTAGAGCAATTTCTCTATTTCCCTCCTAACTAATGGGGATTTTTCCCCCCATCCAGTCAGCTGTGGGCTGTGTGTTGTACACTGTGGCTCCACTAAGCTACTACAAGGAGGTGAAAAGTGGGACTCCCCTCAGGAAGAGCAAAGCTACAGAGTGCTTAAACTTAATTTTCTTCCCACTCCTTTGCCTCTTTCTCTTCTCCAATGTTGTCCAGTTGTGGAAGATACAGAAGCCCTGATTTAGAAACTGAAAACAAAATGACCAACCTCAATCATAAGATGAGATAAAATACACATTATAAGCAGTATCATGGCAAAGCTTCTATATATCTGTGAGATAGAGAAGTACAGATGCCAAAAGTTTGTCCTTCATGTACTGGCCAATAAGTGAGAACTCCACACAAAAATACAATGTGCACATAACTAATTTACACTTCTAGGGTAATAGGTCATTGGATAACACAACTTTTATTTGGTTGAGGTGGCAATGTATAAATTTGCTCCAAATCTACACTTGCAAGCAGTGTACAGCAGGAGAATATAATCAATGTACTGTGTAAAAAGAATTTATACATACACGCTGGTACCTCTTAAGAATTTGTCTATCATCTTTGAAAGCTCTATTTTTGTTGTGGTCCATTAGGCTGCAATTATGAATATTTCCTAACATGGTTCTAAAAATGATTCATGATTTTGGTCTTATTAGAGGGAGATAATTTACAAACGTATCCGAACAAACTGGCAGAAACCACTTGTTCCTGCTTCTAAGCTGACAACAATATTACTAAAATAAATGTATTACAAAACTATAGTTTACTTTACATAATTACTATAAATACAGCTTTTATGAGGATGGTAGTAGACTGGTATGCTTTCATTTTGAAATTAGCTAGACAGCCTGGTGTACGCAGGAAAGGTCTCTCAGCACACAAAAACTTCCTCTTCTTTCTGTGGTGTGGATGAAGCTTTTCCTTAATATTTATCTGGTCTGTGATAGATGGCTCTGATAGAAAAGCTACCAGAGTGAATCTCCACCATGACAGTACTCAACAGACAGAAGTAAAATGAAGGAAAGAATTATATTATTCACAAACTAATATTCAAAGAGTACAAGTATCTGTGCAATGCTTTCCTTATTCTGCTCTGCTGAAATCAAAGTGAGTTTTGCTATTGGCTTGAACAGCACATTTCCCCTTGAAGCACTCAGCACCATGAAGGATACAGTCCTTTCAGTTCTGCATGAAAAATTCAGTATCAGCTATTTATGCAAGAGAAACACTACGAAAGCCATGAATAATGAAATATTTTATACTGAATCAGTCACAACTTCTCTGAAAGCTTCTTGCTGCTTTCCACTGGCCATTACATGGAGAGATTCCAACTTTCATTCCACTCTGTCACTGAACCTTTGCCAACAGCCATCATTGTTTCAATAACTGTCCCTCCCAATACTCAACCTGTTCAGCAGTACAAGCCTGTGCCTCCAGCAGGCTGGGGCAAGCAAGGAGTGCAGCATTTGCTGCACGATGACAACCAACCCATGGGTGGATAAGTTGATACCACAGTTGGACCTAATTCACAAGCCACCTGTGTAACTGTGATCCTCTGTCATATGATTATTACTTTATGCTTTCCGTACCAACAATATTTGACCATTCTTTTAATTGCAAAAATGATTTTAAAGCAGCTTTCAACCTTTAGAGGGCAGACAGGCTTTCTAGAAAGATTTCTGAAAGCCTTTCAACAGACAAGAAACATATCATGAGGCTTTCACTCCACAGAAGAATTTGCTCCCAGTACATCAAAATACAGCATTCATAGTTAAGAAAGTAAAGAGTGATAAAAGATAGTGGCATTTTACCACCAGCAGGGCAATTATCAAATACGATGGAAGCACTTCAGCTGAATGCACATTTTATATCAGTTTGTTACAGCCTCTCCTTAATGCTTTCAGAGCTACACTTTCTGAATACATACTGTAAGAGGTAGGCAGTGCTTTTTCTCCTCCTTCATATAAGTAAGTTAGTTTTGGATTTCTGGTTTCTGTGTTACAGATTATATTAAGCATATGGAAAGCTTTTAAATATGTATTACATAATATTGAATATGTGTATTAAAACATGGACTTCCTCTTCCTTGCATCTGTATGTGTGTGCATGTGTGTGTTTTTCTTGCACCACACTGCAGCTAGATCCATTGTAACTTAAAGCTAAACCTAATAACATCATTTACTGCAGCAGCAAGATACTTTCCCCTAGAGCAGGATACAATGATGATGACATAATGCTGTGATTTTCAAATCCCAAACCAGCTGTTACTGGTATATGCATTCAAATTCACTGTGTCTGGATCTATGTGAGAGGCACAAAAGCTTGTGACTTGATTCAGTAAATGATTTATTATTTTGAGTGTATAATTTAGGGACACAGCTTATGCATGGCTTCAGCCATAGATTGGGGAAAAGCAATTTAGGCAGATGCCCACTGCAATAAAACAGAGAAAGGATATAATCCATCTGCACAGACCCAGTATGTATTTTCCACCAACTAGCATAGGATCTGCTCACTGATTTTGGACGGAAGGAACAACTAAAAGCTGTCAATTTTTTAAATTGTTTCTCCTCTCTGACAGACATTCATACTAATTCCTTTATCTGCTATAAATAAACACAGCTGGGCATCAATCCCCTAACCCAAACTGCACCAAGAAACACCATACCTATTCAAGTATTACTGGGTATATTATGTTGTAACTTTTAGTTAAATAAGGGTGGCAATAAAACTGCTGCCATGCTTATGGATACTGCAAGAAGCTAAGATTCTCCTGTGCTTGCTGTTCTTGAATATTTGAGAATATTAGCTCAATAAATGAAGGTCAGCTTTAAAGTCATTTCTCAACGGCAAGTCAAAAAAAGAACACCACAGAAGAAACTTGAGACCTATGAGAAAGCTTTTTCCACTACAGTAAGTTGCTTTGATGGAGTACAAAATCCATCTCTGCATAAATCACTCATTTGCAAGGCAGAGTCTGGATACATCAGGTGATAGCCTTACTTTAAACTCAGACTAAATCAGAACTCAAACTCTTAACCTAATCCCTGCCCTCTGTACTATGTCATCATGGCAATTTGTTTCCAGGGTTACAGTATTTATTTACGCAAAGTAAAGCCAATGTGAACAACTGCTCTGAATTTTAGCAGGAAAAATGTATCCCTAGTGTAATTCCATTATCTGAGTGGTCTTTCGTCAGGGATGAATTTAGCCTATTAAGTTTTGGCACAACACTATCAGTGAGGGCAATATCTCCTCAAGCCATATTATCTTGATTTGTAGAATGACACTGAAACCACTGTGCTTGTAATCAACGAAAGTGCATCTTTCTTTAAAGGTACAGCCAGCCAGAGAACTAAAGAGCTGAACTGTAGCATAAGTTGTCCACATATTCCAAAATTCAAGGACTTCTCCCAGAAAATAAAAGGATAATATTGTTCAGAGGTATTATTAATTCTTTAGAGAGGAGGTGTAATCAAGCACTGAATGTGAATCATGATCCACTGGATTTTTTGTAGCCAAGTAATTGATAATCAATCCGTACAGTTACAGTTGCATCAATCAATCATGTATCTGCAACAGCCCATCACAAACAAGCCAGCAGAAGTCATGAAAGATCACTGCCAGTCTTATCTCTGTGACAGGCTGATTTGTTACGCTGAGGAATTGCCTTTATGTAAACAGAAACTTGTCAGGCTAACCCAAACCAGGAATACTTCAGAAAAATGAAAGGGTTGTGCAGAGCTTATACAAATAAGCCCTCCTTCTGTAGCTCTGCTTGTTTAACCAGAAAGACTATCAACAGTTAATATAAAAGAGTTTGTAAAAGCCAGGAGAGGTGTGTGAGAAAACAAAACAAAACAAAACAAAAACAAAACAAAAACCCCCAGGCTGTTCCAAAATCCCTCTTCAGGAAATCGTAACAATTTTACGAAATCTGCATAGCCACAGACTCTAAAATGGATCCAGGAAAGAGTGCTTCAAAAACTACCCCTGTGCCAAGATGTAACACTTTCCGTAGATGGAAGGAGTTTTACTCGGCAGACGACCATACCATTAGGTCCCAGCTACTTACAGATGGCAGACTAAAGGTGCTGAAGTGATGGATTCTTTTTAGAAAATGCAGGTACCTGATCCACCTCAATATAACTAAACAAAACACTAATATTCCCCTGACATAAAGCCATTGAAATAAGTGCACTTCAGAATGTGAAAGTGGAATGATTCTCTAAATACGTATCAGATATATACCCTTTCCTTCATTAGATGGAAATATTAAAGCAGTATGGAATTCAACATTGCTATAATAAATGATCAGTCATTCAGAAGTACAGCTTTAACAGTTTGAATGAACAAGTCTGAAACAGGACTCATAAGAGCAACAAAGATGAGAATATAATTATCACTGTTGGAAGAGTAAGAATATAGCATTAATAACACTGTTGCATAAAGTATGTAGTCTTACCCAGATAGGAAACTCCTTCTTCTGGTGTGATTGTTCCATATTTAACCATCATCTTCACAAAATCAATCAGGGTTTTCATTATAGTTATCAAGGTCTCTTTCTCTTTCGCCTCCGTCTCTGTGTGAGGGGATAAAGCAAAACTTGTCAAAGACTTCAGGCAACTCAGAAAAACTCAGTTCTGCAAACTCTGCACAGACTTCATGGATAGAAAATGACCTGCTCACTAAAAAAGAAAATGTTGTGCTAGATTAGCAAAGAGAACTCCTATATATGTTTCCCTTTAAACTGCTCCTGCAAAGAACAGTTGAATATACTTTAAAAGTTCAAGGGTTTGGTTATTCTTTATAGATTTTTGTCTTGAAGGTCTATGTTATGGAAGCCAAATCGTATTAATTCCATTTTATAGGTAAGAACACTAAACACACAGAGATTAAGACTTGATAATGTGCTGGTCAGAGAGCTGATACAGGCAGTTTTCTACAGTCTCTGTCTTTTTCTTATTTGTCTGTGATCTACTTCATAGACCAGTCTGGCTCTGTATAAGGAAGATAGCTCAGAGATCCATTCTCCTACAAGATCCAATGGTTCAACGACAAAAATTAAAAGTGTCTCAAACGAGATTGTTACAGTGCACAAAACCATGGATCAGATACTGGGAAAACACAATATTACATGGTTGGGAGGATCATGACTCCAGAATAGGATTACAAACAATGACTTTTCATTATAAAAATCCATCTTTATTGCCCATACATATCTCTGACTGCCTTCACAATCAGTGCTTTTTAGCTTTCTTTTTCCACTGTGTTTATCTGCTGAACAATATTACTGCTATTTCTGCACTAGCAGCATAAAACTCCCCCACCACACAGTTACACAAGCTCTTCCCGCATCCCAGGTTGTCACTGAAGGACCCAGCCAGGGGCACTGTCAGACCGGGACAGTCACAAACATCTTCCCAGCCCTGGCAGAGGGCCAGCCCCTTTGGAGAGCTGCTGAACAGTTTTTTTTTTTTTTATTGCTGCCTGCAATTTAACACACATCTGTAGGATGCAATTGAATCTCCTCTCCTCCAGCTTGATACAAGCCAGCAGGTGAACAGCATAAAGCAGGAGACAAGGCAGAGATGTGCAGACAGTGCAGCCTGGTTCTATTTGCTTGATAACCTGTTAAACCTAACATGTCCTTCTGCTTTGTAAGTAGAAAAAGGAGAAGGACTAGGATACAAAACTACCATGGGAAAAAGAAAAGAACAGGAAGAAGAATATGAAGTTTGTAGACTGGACTTGAGCAAAATATGCCCTTAGGTTTTTCATTCTAGCTCTCCACTCAGGTGTTTATGGGGACAGTTTGAAGCAAGATCAAGGCTCCTGCAGGACGAGGAATCTACAGAATAAATTGTTGCTGACTGTGGTGGAAAGAGCAGATTTGCTGGCTGCAGAGAGTGAGAGTGAGTGTGTGGTAGAGCATGCTGACAAAGGGGCTGTGGTGAGGTGCTACAGTCTTGCCTGCAATAATTGGAAGGCAATGCTGTCTACACCGGAATAGGAAGAGACGTGCCGAGCTTTCATGGCAGTAAACAGCAAACCTGTGGTTTGTGAAAAGGCTGGGAGCCTCAGACTCATTTACTGGTACCACCACTGTGAGGATTCTGCTGTGGCTTACTTGTATCTCTGTTGGCTTAGAAGACACGGGTGTTACTGGAAAGATCTCTGGAGGAAACAATTTGCCAGTTTTTCATCATGCCCTTACGGGAATGAAAAGAATTCAGGACTCCTGAATCATACAGCACAAAATGGGAAGGGCTACTTAGGTCACACAGTTTGCAGTTCTGAGTGCTGTTCCTCCCAGTGTTTTGCCATATTCACTAATCAAATTAGTTTCTGCTATGCATCTGAGAGAACATTTTTAAAGTACATGATCTCTTGCAACTAGGGAAGCCATAGGGAAGGGAAAGGAGTAGGAGAAAACAGAGAGAATCTTAATTTTCTAATTTTTTTTCCTAAATATTCCTGTAAAACCATGATGAGCTCACCTGAGTTAAGACTTTTTAATAGTGCGTAAAAGTTTGGAAAATATTGGAGGTCTTCAAAATTATCTTCAGAAGGCAGCTCATTTCTTCTTTCCAAGATATTAGATGATGACCATGTGTTGTCCAGTGTATCATCAATTTCTCCATTAATGAAACCATCCTGATCAGCTTTGCTTGGTGTCTCCACAAACGACATAAAAAAATAATATCTATAAGCACATTGCTTTTGGTGATAGAGTTTATAGAGCAATAAATATCAACATAATCTCTTGCCAACATTTTCCTAATTATGAGGTAAAGACTATACTATTTTCTCAAAGTTATTTCAGTTTGGCATCTGGCTTAAACATCAGTGTAACTCATGATTTGTTTTTCTATCTGATGGAATATCTTTAAGAACACTTTTAGTTTCCAGTTTTAACTAATTATTCCCTAAAGCAAAGCAGTGTATTCATCTACTTGTACCGTTTGGCAAGTGAGTCAAAACAATTAGCTAAGAAATTACCATTCTTTCTGGTTGCTTTTCTTTTGTATCACTCTCTGCTCTGTTTGGAGGATAATCAAAATCTTCAGACTCCTTCTCACGATCCTTTGCTTCATTTGCAATTAGTTGTTGTAAAACTTCTGCCACTTCATCTTCCAGGGTATAGGCCTGACTCTCTGTGATCTGTTAAAATATTTGTGCAGAGAACTTATAGAATATTGTGGTTTTCCTAGGTTACACATTAATATGAAACCTGAGCTTTGTAAATAGATTGCTTCAAATATGTTCGTTTCAAAGTTGAGCTCAGCCAAATTAGGTGTAATACTTTCACTGACATGTGTGTGTGTATACATGTACATATATACATGTCTATATTTCTATAAATATATATATACACACATCTGAACACACATCAGGTATGTGTGTATACATAAAAAACACCCACACGTATAGCCTCCGATAGGAAAACAAACCCATATAGGGCTTAACACAATGGAGTCCAGCTTGAAAAAGATAGAGCTGCAAGTGTGGAATACCTATATGTGTATACATGTGTGCGCTACATGTGTATATATATGTTCTGCAACATACCTATGTACAATTGAGTACTACAACAGAACACAGTAATACAGAAGGGAAAAAAGCAATCAGCTTTCTACAGCATCATCAAAATGTCTTCTCTTTGCCCTGTAACAGCTGTCATTCGAACAAGAACTCTACCATGCAGCTGTCCCACAGCTCCCTTTGTAATCAGTGGGAGTCAGCATGCAACAGCTAATTGCAAAATTGAGTGCAGAAAATATAAGGTTAGTATTTTAAAATATAAGGATCCCATATTGCAATGGCTAAAACCATTGACGTCAGAGACAACCTAGTCTTGCTAAAAATCAATAACAATGAGAAATGTATCCTCAACTAACCAGTACCATTACATGTCTGCTGATGACAATAATTAGTAGGTGGACAGGAATGAGCTCAGACCTGTCTACATAAACATCCAAAAGAAATTCATAACACAAAAGAAATCAATGAGAATCAGAGGAGAAATTAAAGGAAAAATGAGGGCAGGCATGGGAGGAGTACAATCAGTGAATGTTTTCTCCACATCACGTTATGCAGTTTGGCCTATTTAGTTGCAAAGCCATCACAGGAACAACTTCATTGCAGAATTAAACCAATGTGCCCAAACGAGTTAAGAAGCTTGCCTACAGACAGAATCCCATTCATTTTCACTCAAGTCAGCATTATTAGCTGGACACGGTGTTCATCCAAATTGTTTTTTAAAACAGCATTAAACGAACTCACAAAACAGCTAAATGAAGTAGTAACAAGATACTTACTAGCCCCAGACTTAGAAGTTTTGAAACGATCTTGTCAAACACTCCTCTATCATTTTCCTCATAAATTCTTGCAGCAATTTTTTGAACAATGTCTTCAGCAGTCAAAGGAGTGCCATCTAATTGATGGAGGCCATCTGGATCATCTAAAAGGATTACAGTTTAACTGTGTGCTGCCTCTCCTAACTCATTTGGATTAGACATCTTGTAAAAAATATCTGGCCACATATTTTTCTCTTCAGAACAAAGCTGCACTTTTAGACACATTAGGAATATACTTTGACACACACTTTGGAATCCATTACATCATCCCAATGAAAAGTTCTTCATGTCCATTTTACATATCTGAAATATGTCTTTCTGACCGGCTCTTTTGAAAGAGCAGAGATGAATGTCAGGAGCACGCTCTCCTGTTTATAGAAAAATTTGTAAGAATGAGAGAACGCTGCTCACATATCCACTTACATGCGTCATGCTGGTATCTACTTTCATTGTACGGTCACTTAGATCAAAACAGATCATGACAAAGAACATACTGTCTTCTTGTCTGGGTTTCAGTAAATGAAGTTTTAATTATGTAATCATTACTTATGTCAAATAACAACATCATGACCAATGGGAAAGTGAATATGATGAGTAAGCTTTGGTCTGTGATCAGCATACTTTGATATAATTAAAAATATCATGAGCTAAATGCTGATCACAGCTCTCAGAGGACTCATTTAAACTACAAGTCAATTAACTACTTCTGTTGTAAAGGGAAGTATTTTTTGGCCTTTGGTAACTTCTTTTAGCTTTGTGATGAGGAAAATTATCTAACATTTCACACAACATTTAGAAAAAATATATGTGATTTAGCTCTATATAAAAGTGCTTCTTCATTTCAAACCAAAATAAATATATTTTCATTTAAAAATATGTCCCATTTTCCTTCCATCAAATTGAAATTGCTAAAAAACATAACACAAATTACACAGTTGGATTTTCCTCTACAGAAGAATACTGTGAAAATCATCAGAAATTCTTTTGTATTGTGTTTCAAAACCTAATTGTAATACGACAAGCTTCCACAACTAGAAATAATTGAAATTGCACTCCTGTAACAAATAGAGCTCATGTTTAGTTGTGAGTACAACATTCATGATTGCAATCAGTTTGCAAGAGAAGTCTAACCTAAAAGTCACTGAAAGATGATTATAGAATACCTTGGAATTTATAATCCGGCCCACTTTTAGTGGAGTCATAGTCATCCACAAGCCTGCGGTTCTTGGTGGAGTCTGCATCATCAATGGCCAGTTGCTGTTCATACAAAGAGCTTCTAATTGACTCCCTCTCCTTTTCATTCCTCTCTCTTTCTGCTACTGATTTTAGCAGGTTCAGGTCATCAACAAAGGAATAATTCCTGAATTCTGGCTTATTTTCTGGAAAATAGGTCAATGCACACATGACATAAAATCTTACACCTCTTTGAATATCATTATGAATATTGCTATAAAACCAGGAAAGATGTTTTACCAGTGGGAGCTATTTTCCTATTCTTGTCTGCCTCAGCTTCAGCAATCTGCAATACAAAAATAAAACAAAGAAACAAGTAAAACAACAAAGAGGAAGAAGGAATAAATACACTAAAATGTTTGATCTCTTAATTTATCAATATCAGCAGAAACCTTAATGCCTGATCTTCACTCTTAGTAAGAAGTTTGCCTTAATAGTAGAACATGATTAAGCGCTTGGCACTTTTTGTGATTACAACCGCATCCTCTGATCAGAATTGGATATTATGAGAAGCTGCAGTGGACTTTCCATTTTAAGATAAATGCCAGTTGCATTTTCCTTCTTCAGTCCAAGCTCTCGCTATATTTCCGTAGGAAACACAAAGGGGTGACACATCTGTGAGCTGTTGGAGTTAACGACCAGCTTTTGGAATGCTGGACAGTACATGCCAGCTCTTAAGAATTATTGAAACTCTATTTTGTACCCAACCCCATCAACATTTATTTTACTGGCAAATCTATTTTTAACTCATTTGTTAAGCCATTATGATATTCATGGATCTGGTACTTGAAGGCTCAAAATATTATGGGAACACCAAAACACATTGTAAATATTTTTTATTTCACTCACCTGTTCTTCCAGAGGTCTTTCTACGCTTAACTGTCTATTGTGTATAGCTTTATCTGGAATAAACAAACACACACATATATACTCTGTTATATGATGCATGCGACTACAAAGAGACAGCACATTTTTTCTTAATTTATAGTTTTCTCCCGTAAAAACATATGATACCAACTGCTAGCTCTTGTAATAAAATTCAGTGTTCCTAGAAGAATGAGAATACAATTTAAAAGTCAAACATTTAAACAAAGCATCATTGTTTGGGGCAGAGGGAGAGGTTCTGCAAAAGATGTAAGAGAAATACAGATATCAGACTCAGTGATCCCTTTCTGATGAGAAGACGCATAAACAAATTGGGGGGAAAAATGCTGGAACAGACTGACTAAAATAGCAATAATCGGATTGCCACAACCAAGAGATTAAAAATCTCTTACATCCAGAATACCAGGGGAGAGAGGAAGTGAGAGAGTGCAGAAACTGCTGTAGAATGGATGAAAACGTTGCTTGGAAAAAAATGAAAAAATTCAGAGCTTTTCCCTCTACTGGCACCTCTCTCTCTGAACATTAGATTACAACTTCAGTGATGCAGCGTCTTGTGCCAGGAATATCGCTCCTTCAGGATCTCGTTGCTTTTTGCCGAGTGGAAGGAAAGTTTTTACTTTCCTCTGTCTACACCCTGCAAAACTTTCCCCATCTCGGAGAAAGGGCAGAAAACGTGCTAAGGAAGGCCCCTACCTTTGCCCGCGGGTTTCGGGAAGCCATGCACCCGGCTGGCCAGCAGCGACAGCACCTGCACCACGACTGCCAGCTGGAGGAACATCCTGCCGCCGCCTCGGACGGCGAGCCTGGCCCAGGGACGGGCTCCGCGCTGCCCGCAGGGGCTCCCGCCAGGCTCCTGCCCCGCACCGCCCCCGCGTGCCCCCGGTCCCGGTGGGACTGAGCGCCGCGCAGCCGCTGCCCGGCGGGCGCTGTCCGGCGCCGCGGTGCTGAAGGCGCAGAGCAGAGCCGGCGGCCGCGCTGGGGAACGTCCCCGCGCCCCAGAAATGGTGGAGACCGTCCCCGCGGGCGGCCCCGGCCAGGGGGGAGGAGACGGGGGAGGGCCGCGACCGGCGGAGCATGCGCGCTCCGCTCCGCTCCCGCGGCCCCGGCAGCCGCAGCCCCTTCCCTTCCGCTGCCTCCGCGGCGATGCTGCCCCGCCGCCTGGGAGAGGGGGGCGGAAGGGGGAGCGGGCTGTGTGCCAGCCGGCGGTGTGCCAGCCGGCGGTGCCCGAGTGAGGGGCGGCGTGGGGCGGCCTTCCCCCCGTGCACGGCCTTCAGCACCACGGCTTCACGGCAAGGCGAGCGCCGGGAACAGGCTGCGGGAAAACCCGAGCTGCTCGGCCCCCCCGAGAGCACAGCTCCGAGGAACGTCCGCTCAGATAGGCTGGGCTGTGCACGCTTTTTGAGCTATAAAAGCGAAATTCGGCCCTGCAGAGGAGCCCTATGATCGCTGACGTCTATTTCAGCCCTTCTGAATGACACAGTAAAGTCACAGTCATCAATGATTCCTTTTACTACAGAGGACATCAAAAGTTTAATTACAGCACATCTTCCTCTTTAAAATTTAGAATGAACAAAAAGCAGTAGCACAAATGACAATAAGCACTGTAAGCTTATTATTATCATGAATTAAAATCGCAGACACAGAACAGCAACAAATCCCTAGGGATGGGAGGAAGACATTTTCACCGTATCGTGGCAGAACAAAGGATTGCAGCAGGAGCTCTTCTCAGAACTATGGGATCTGCTTCCAAAAGGGGAGATAAAACACACTGGTTTTCCTTCAAAAAAGACCTCATCATTTTGTAGCCATAAATGCACATGTGCAGCTGAAAACCTTCAACATTATAAATCTCAATACTCGCTAAAAAATGGCTAAAAACTCTATTTGAAGAGTTGAAGAGGATCAGTGCTTTTATAACTGAAAACCAGGAACACTGTGAAGCTGTTCAATCTCTTATCAATGTATAATATTATTATAGTACAAGCTGGGAAGAACACAAAAAAGTAGGAGAATGACAATTAATTGGACCACAAGCACTAAAAAAAAATGCAATTTCTTTCCCCCCCCCCGTTAGCAACCACTGTATTTAATACTCAAGCCTTTCCATATCATTTAGGTGAAAATTAGATAAAAACTGATGCTGTAGGTTATATCAGACTCCCTTCTATAAATTAATGTGCCTATGATGCACAGATCCAGAGCAATGAAAGTAGCTTTCAGAAATACACTGATAACCCCAGAATCCTTACCTATGGTTGGGCTCCTGTTCTTGGAGCTCTCCCAGAGTCAGGAATTATAGGATATTTTGGATAAAAACCTTTCGAGCATAGTTGTATGTAAGAACAAAATAGCCTTATTTACACATTGCCAGGTAACCTACAAGGAAAATTATACTACATAGAACCTTCCCTTACTTTAGAAGCACGGAAGACAAGGAGCTTCCACAAGAAAGTGTAGAGTAACCTCTTCCCCCACCATCTTTAGTTTATATATACACACAAAGAGGAATCTCAAAACTACAGAATACTACTGTTACAGAAGAATGAAAAGGTCAATTCTTACTTCAACGTGGCTTGATATTCTATCCCTCTTTTGAATTAATTCAACAGTTTATTGCCTATCTAATGTTCTCAGTGTTCAAAAACTGTGTACTTTCTCTCCATTTACCCTTCCCGGTATTTACTTCTACACCACTTGAACGTTTCCCGCAACACACTGTAAACATGCATCCATCTAGAGGGCCCTACACATTTAGTCATTCAGACAAAAGTCACCATACAATACCAAAGCAGTAAATGTATTTTAAGATGCTGAAATCAAGACAGTTGTAAAGCAGTGAGATTAGAAAAGGAATGCTAATTGGCGATGATAGTGTAAAGAAGCTGCTGGTTAAAACCACACCTATTTAGCTTTTTGTGTATAATGATATGTCTAATTGTGTTCAAATGTGTTTATTTGATGCAATATGCTTCTGCTTATGTGATAAACATTTCTATTTATGTAAATACTTTTCTGTGCTATTTTCCAATTTTTTTATTTGGTTTGTTATTTTGTTATTTGGTTTGTTATTTCCCTAGTGCTAAATCGCCTCCTGCTTTGCCAAACCTCTCTAACAAGAAATGACGCAGAAGGACTCTAGGGGCTAGGGCTGCTAGAGAGGAGAGAAAAGAATTCAGAACCTGCCATCATCAAAAGAGAGTATTGCTGCAGTAGCGAGTCCAGTTCTTGAAATTGCAAGCAAAAAAAATATGCCAGGAAAGCCAAGCGTAAAACTTCAGACACAAAGCATTTCCCTGTTGATGAAGACTTGACACAGAGGCAGTGCGCACACAGGCGCTTGCCGTAGCTGGCAAGCACAGAGCACACCTGCAATACCATGTTCTGGTTTTGCACATTTGGCCCAGTACTCCTCACTAGTGCACTGGTAAGCTTGTATGACACATAACAGATAGTAAATAGTCTCTGCTAATTATGACAAAATACGTCATCATAGGAAAATGACTGGGTAAAAGTGATGCCTTTGTTTCTTACTACATCTCTGTTTTCATTTGGAATCATTTACATCATCTACTACTACACACTCCTCTTCCAGTGCAGAGACAATACAGTGAAGAGCATAAGCTCTTCTATTTTGGATTCTATTTTGGCTCATCTACAATCAACCCATTTTCTATTCCAGAACTATTTATTTCCAGTGATGATTCATAGCCAGAAAGAATACCACTTGCCTATCAGATGCCAAGGAGAACTTACAGGAATGGCAATAAGAATGCTTTTTATTGTGGTGAGTGCAGTTGATATGGAGCCTAGGGAAACAACTGAAATGTGCCTTTCAGTGCTATTTTTACAGTTGTTTTATAACCACACTTCAAGGTTTTTCATCTAGCTGATGAAAACAGAAGGCAGCTGAAACGAGAAAAAACCCAAACAAGCCAACAACCCACCTTGCCAATTTTATGCCTACTTGCCTTACTTTTGTGGATTTGCTTTTTCTACTTCATCTCATATTATGCTAAATGATATACTAAATATTCTAGTGCTTAAAAGAAAAAAAAATACTGGAAAAGAGTTACTGGTGATCTTTATGCAAGGTGTTAGATATATCTATAATCATCTGACAATAAGTCATGTATTTTGCACATATGTGTGCACTATGAATAGTCCTCTCGATTTCAATGCCATCATCAACGGTATGAGAAATTAATCACACACAAGCCTGAGGGGTTGTATTCTACAAGTCATTTTACATACAGCATTTATTTGTACACCACCTAAGGTCAATACAAGGACTTAAGACCCTAGAATCAATAAAAGGAAAAAGTCAAAGCTATTGAGATTTGAGCATTTATTCAAGTTCCAGCAGCTTTTCCTATGCTTATTGAACTTACATTTTCGGTCTGCAAAGCTTACAAGGTTTTCTAGTTCCTGCAGCATAATATGATGTCTTTACATGAGCAATTCTTAACTGAGATTTTCTTAACCAATTCGTTTTGTAAAATGAACTTTAAAAAATACCAGCCCAAACCTTTCAACTTAGCTTCAAGAAAATGCCAACTTTTAATACTTTTAAAAGTACTGACCTCAGTTTGTTCCTATTTGTTTTGTGGTTTGGGTTTGGTTTTGGGTTTTTTTTTGATAATAAATCCATTTACAGCTTTGAACTTCAGCGTGATTTTCTGACCAGACATATATCGGAGATGAAGGAATACTTTTTCCTTGGAAACACACAGCTCAGAAGGGATCACTTCAGTTTCTTCCCCACCATTTCTAGAAAAAAACCCAAAAAACCTTACCTTTGAACAGAAATACAAACTAGAAAATGCCAAGTAATTTTGTTTTAGAAAACTATGTGTAACTGAAAAAAGGCATGCATGGGTTGCTAAAATGAAACTAAGCATCCAAAACTACATAGATACAGTACTATTTTAGTCTGCTGTCTTTAGCGAGACGATTGACTCACATATTTAAATGGCACTACACTTTTTTCTTGGTCACAGGAAAAACAGTGAGAGAAAAACAACTCTGTTAAAAAATACGGTAAAGCCTTTGTGAATATATCTTGTTGCAGTTGGCTGAAGATTTCATTATACGATTTGGAAAGGCATATCCTAACAGATCAGCTGAATGTGGCTGGGTTAGATGCACTTTCCCCCTTGTAGCATGAGATATCTATCATCTCTCTGCCATCTGTCACTCTTCTTTCATGTGTTCATTTCATTGCTTTGCCAGTGAATGTCCAGTGGCATCCTGGGCACATGGTCCTGTGGTAGCCATGGACCAAAGGCATGTCACGGTGTTCCAGAGCAGAGCTGTCTGTGGCTGACAAACAAAGCAGGAGCTTTTTCTGTTAACTGAAATCGCTTCTCTGGGTACCATATGACCAAAACTAACAAGGCTTCTGTTCATTGAGCATCTACTCCTGTTCAGCTATGGTGACATAAAACTAGCCTTAGTCTGAAAGGTATGGTATTACAAAATGGAAAAAATAGTATCTGAAGAGTCAGAAAAGAAATGTAATGTTTAACCTTATAAATTCACACCTGACTTTTAAGGGTAAGAAATCCTTCGTTTCTTTTCAAGAGCAATGAGTGCAGGAGCAGTTCCCAGGAGCTACGTGCTGCCGGGGGGGCAGGAATGGCCTCAGAACAGCTCCTCTGGGGCCCCTCGGCCAGCACCGCTCTCTCCATGTTCCCACACTTTAAGAGTAATGTTTCTCACGGGCGCCTACAAACTACCACACTGCTCCTTCCGAAACCCACCTTTACACGTCTCTGTTTGGTGATGCTGACACCAAAGGAGCCGGCGGGAAGGGAGGGCGGTCAGGCCGCCCCTGCCCCCGCAGCCCTCGCCCGGGCAGCGCTCCCCCAGCGGACATCTGCTCTTATGTCCACGCGATCTGCGACGGGCGGGCCGCGGGCCGCAGTCCCTGGAGGCCGGGCAGGGGCTGCCGTCCCCCCCTCCGCCGAGCTGACTCGCTCTAAACGCTGTGTTTCAGCTCCACCTCTCGGCCCCGCCGCCAGCGCCGCGGCGGAGCCCGCTGCCCACTGCGGGGGGAGCGCAGCTGTGCGCAGGCACGGCGGGAGCGCCCCTCGCACAGCCGCTCCCGACCGACCCCACCTCTCCCGGGGCAGCGCCACCGCAGCGCCCCCCGCCCGGCTCCCTCACGGCTCGGGGCGGGGCCTCAGGGGTCTCCGCCCCAGGCTCACGAGCGCGTCCCGCCCCGCCCCGCCCCGCCCCCAGCGGGCGGTGCAGCGCCCCCTGCTGTCCGGCGCGCGCGCCCCGGTGCGGGGGCGGTCCCGGAAGTGCGCGGCGAGGGCCGCGGCCCGCCCAGGCCCTTCTCTTCCGGGTGGCGGCGGGGAAAGGCCGCGGGCGGCGGTGGGAGTCATCATGAGCGACGTGGTGGAGCGGACGCTGAGCGTCCTGCCCGGGCTGCTGGGGCAGCACGAGCCGGGCACCGGGACGGGGGGTGCCGGCGGCCCTGGCAGGGTTTCGGCCAGCTCGCGGCTCGGGAGCCTTATCCGGAGCATCACGGCGCTCACGTCCAAGCATGTATGGGCGGCGGGGCGCTGCGGGCCGGGCCTACTGCTCCTCCTGCCGGCTTGAGGCAGGCGAGAGCCGAGCCTTACTCCTCTCCCTTCGCGCCCCCGGCCTCCCGCGGGTGCCGGCGCGGGGCGATGGTCGCTGAGGCGCGGGGCGGTGTGGTGTGGGCCCTGTGCTCGGGCCTTTGTCCCCGGGGCTGCCACAGACCTGTTTGCAGTGCGTGTCGGTGCCTTGCCGTGTTGTGCCGTTCCGTGGGGGCACGGTGTGTGTGGCAGCCCGGTGTCACTGCCCTGCGCGAGGGGTGCGCTCGGTGCGATGACACTCTGGGACACTGCTAAATTAACACGTCTCCTTTGCCTTTTGTTTCATAGTTTGCTTCCAAAGTTTATGCGAGATTAAAGTAAGTTTAATCTTTTCTAGGAAGAAGAGAAGTTAATCCAGCAGGAGCTCACCAGTTTGAAAGCAACAGTTTCAGCCCCCACCACCACACTTGTAAGTTTTGTAGTTTCTGAAATAACGCAGACAATCATCTAACACTTCAGGTGATTCACATTTTTTATGCTAGTCATAATTAATCTGTTGATCACATGCATGCTAATCAAAGTAAGATAGCATCTTTAAGAGTAGTATGTGGGGAGTTCTGCACTTACAGTCAAAATTAATATTAATTCACAGAAGAGGAAACATTATGAGTACCCTCATTTTAGAAAATGTGTGTGAATGCACATATGTTTCTATCAGATAAAATCCTATACTTCATATACTTCATGAAGAAAGCACTGCTCAGACATGGCTGATTTAGTAATTTATTTTTGGTATTTCAGAGAGTGATGAAAGAATGTATGGTGAGACTACTCTATTGTGAAATGCTGGGGTACGAGTCTTCCTTTGGATATATCCACGCGATCAAGCTTGCACAGCAAGGAAACCTTTTGGAGAAAAGAGTTGGTATGGGCATGGAGTTGTAGCCTTCATAGTATTCTTAAAGTGTATTTTTAAAGTTTCTTAGGGTTTTGTCCCTAAGGGGACAAATATAATGCATATGCAACAATGCATATGCAACAACGCATTATATTATATATATAAAAACATATATATTTTTATACATATTATATATAATGTCTATAGGATGTATTATATAATGTATTATATAATATATATGTATTATATATGTATTGTTATATATAATATATATTGTACATATAATATATATTATATAGTCTATTATATAACATGTATTATATATAATAACATATTATATATAATATATAATATATATAATATATATAATATATACAATATAATATATATTATATATTATATATAATATATAATATATAATATAATATTATATATAATATGTAATGTGTTATATAATATGTAATGTGTTATATAATATGTAATGTGTTATATAATATGTAATAATAATACAAGGGGGTTGTATTTTCCGTTCCAAGGGGCCTCCTGCCTTCCTTAGCAGACACCTGTCTTTCAACCAAGACAGATTTTGGCACCCAATGTGGGGCTTGAAGGCACTGAGGAAAAAGGGTGAAAAAGGAATAACAGTTCCTGGGTAACCTGATTTTTTGTGTGCTGAACATGGGAACTTTGTTAGGCAGCACCATGTGGTCTAGTTTACCTTGGTTCGGGTGGCACGTGGTCGTGGCTTTATTTTTCCCCTTTGCAGCCCCTTATCTAAACATGGGTCCTCTGACTAAGGCTACTGTGGCTGCTATCCAGCTTGCACTATGGGTTGATAAAGTGAGGAATTCATGGAGTTTTAATCTCCTGTGGAATGTGGGCACATGGATAAAGGGCTATCACACGCTCAGCATATGTTTTTGGGATTACATTAAAAATGGTACCTTCTGTGAGGAAATAACACCAGGGGAAGTTTTCTCCCAACCATTCAACCAGTTCTTTGGGTCTACTCCACCAGCTTTCAAAGGGTTTGGATTTCCCCTAGGTACTATCCAGGTGTTGCTAATAGGCCTACTCTGCTTAGCCATCAGAGATAAAGTGAGATTGACTTGGATTGCCCAACAGCCCACCTCAGAAATGGACCAGCTGAATTGGGTGGGGGTACTGGTGAAGGAAATACGCGAGATGGGCCAGAAGCTGACGGAATATACCTCCCAAACTAGTGGGAAACCTTGTCCTGAAGAGGGAGAGTCTGATGGTGCAGCAGTGGAACCCACAGATGTTACAACTGTGCAGGGTCCAGCTGAACCACAAGGACAGCCACAGCCAGCAGCAGTCGCCCCTGTGCAGAGGAGGAAGTGCAAGGCCAAATCAGTACGCCCAGTTGATGGTGATGAACCAGAGCCCTCACAACCAGCAGGGGAGTCAGAGCCTGAAATTATCATCGAATCCCTGTCGTTCGACAGTCTCTGTAATATGCGAAAAGACATTGCGCGACAGGGGCGTGAGCCTTATACAACCTGGTTACTTCCGGTTTGGGACCTTATGGGTAAAGGCGTACAACTGGATAGTGGCGAAGCCAGGTATTTGGGATCCTTGACCCAAGACCCAGGGGTGGACCAGGTATTCGTGAGGGAGCCGGGCCCCCTTTCTCTCTGGGAGCGGCTTTTAATGAGTGTGAGGGAAAGGTTTGTCCACAGAGAGAGAATGCAGGAGTACCATCATAGAATGCAATGGAAGACCCTTGAGGAAGCGATCCAACAGCTGAGAGAAGTGGCAGTATTAGAGGTACTCTTTGGGAGGGATGGACAGCATGATAATGACCCCGACAAGGTCAAATGTACAGGACAGATGCTGTGGAACCTGGCAAAGCTGGGGCCATAGCAATACGCCACCTTCATTGCAACAATTAATGCTGATGACAACCAAGAGACAGTGGGTTCTGTTGCCAACAGGTTCAAATATTATGAGAGTTTAGTCAGTGGCCCAATGAAAGCTCATGTCGCTGCTGTGGCTAGGGACCTCAAAGAAGAGATTAGGGAGGAGGTGATGGAGGAGGTAAGGAAGAGCAGCTCTCATGTGGCACCAGTGCAGGTCATAAACCCCAGAGTCAGAGCCTGATGTCCCCCAGCTAGAGAGAGAGGGTACATCCCATGATCTGAGCTGTGGTTCTTCCTGCGTGATTGTGGGGAAGACATGAGAAGGTGGGATGGGAAACCCACTTCTGTCCTGACAGCACGGGTTCATGAACTCAAAAGGGAAAACACTAACCGAGGGGGTTCTACTGAAGCGAAAGTAGCCTCAGCCTCCCGTGACTGAGCTGCCAGGTATTACAGAAGGGATGATGATATGTCAGATCCCCTTGAAGAAATATCTAGCAGGTATGCCCAGGGAGGGAATGGTAACCAGGCCTAGGGGGGCCCTGCCTCTAGCCAGGAAGAGGCATGGGATTAATCGGGTCTTTTGGACAGTGTGGATCCGATGGCCTGGCACATCAGAGCCACAGAAATATGAAGCGTTGGTTGATACTGGAGCACAATGTACCCTAATGCCATCGGGACATGTGGGGGCACAATCTGTGTCTGTCGCTAGGGTGACGGGGGTCGCAGCAGTTGACCCTGTTGGAAGCTGAGGTGAGCCTGACTGGGAAGGAGTGGCAGAAACATCCGATTGTGACTGGCCCGGAGGCCCCATGTATCCTGGGCATAGACTTTCTCCGAAATGGCTATTACAAAGACCCGAAAGGACTTAAGTGGGCTTTTGGGATAGCTGCTGTGGAAGCAGAAGGCATTAGGCAGTTGAACACCTTGCCTGGACTATCAGAAAATCCTTCTGCAGTTGGGCTCCTGAAGGTGGAAGAGCAATGGGTGCCAATTGCCACTTCGACGGTGCACCGCCGGCAGTATCGGACGAATCGAGATGCCGTGATCCCCATCCACAAGATGATCCGTGAGCTGGAGGGCCAAGGGGTGGTCAGCAAGACCCACTCACCCTTCAAAAGCCCCATCTGGCCTGTGCGCAAGCCTGACGGAGAATGAAGATTGACTGTGGACTATCGTGCTTTGAATGAAGTGACTCCACCATTGAGTGCTGCTGTGCTGGACATGCTGGAGCTCCAGTACGAGCTGGAGTCCAAAGCAGCAAAGTGGTATGCCATTATTGACATCGCTAATGCATTTTTCTCCATTCCTCTGTCACCAGAGTGCAGGCCTTAGTTTGCTTTCACCTGGAGGGGCGTGCAGTACACCTGGAACCGACTGCCCCAGGGGTGGAAGCACAGTTCCACCCTCTGCCATGGGCTGATCCAGACTGCGCTGGAAAAGGGTGAGGCTCCAGAACATTTGCAGTTCATCGATGATATCATTGTATGGGGGAACACGGCAGTGGAAGTATTTGAGAAAGGAGAGAAAATCATCCAGATTCTCCTGGAGGCCAGCTTCACCATCAAGAAACGCAAAGTCAAGGGACCTGCTCGAGAGATCCAGTTCCTGGGGGTAAAGTGGCAAGACGGACGGCGTCAGATTCCCACCAAGGTCATCAATAAGATCACTGCGATGTCTCCACCGACCAACAAGAAGGAAGCACAAGAATTCCTAGGTGTCATAGGCTTTTGGAGAATGCACATTCCTGAGTACAGCCAGATCATGAGCCCTCTCTACCTGGTTACCCGCAAGAAGAACGATTTCCACTGGGGCCCTGAACAACAACAAGCCTTCACTCAGATCAAGCAGGAAATCACTCATGCGGTAGCCCTTGGCCCAGTCAGGACAGGACCAGAGGTGAAAAATGTGCTCTACTCTGCAGCCGGGAACAAGGGTCTGTCCTGGAGCCTTTGGCAGAAGGTGCCTGATGAGACTCGGGGCTGACCACTGGGATTCTGGAGCCGAAGCTACAGAAGGTCTGAAGCCAACTACACTGCAACAGAGAAAGAAATCTTGGCCGCCTATGAAGGAGTTCGAGCTGCCTCAGAAGTAATCGGCACAGAGGCACAACTCCTCCTGGCACCCCGACTACCGGTGCTGGGGTGGATGTTCAAGGGAAAGGCTCCCTCCACGCATCATGCCACCGACGCTACTTGGAGCAAATGGATTGCCCTCATCACACAGCGCGCCCGCATTGGAAACCAAAATCGCCCTGGGATCTTGGAAATAATTACCAACTGGCCAGAAGGTGAGGCTTTTGGATTATCTTCTGAAGAAGAGGAAGAGCAGGTGACACGTGCTGAGGAAGCCCCTCCATATAATGAGCTACCGGAGAGTGACAGACGATATGCCCTCTTCACCGATGGTTCCTGCCGAATTGTAGGTGCTAGCCGGAAATGGAAAGCTGTTGTATGGAGCCCCACACGACAAGTTGTACAAGCTACCGAGGGAGAGGGTGGATTGAGCCAATTTGCTGAACTCAAAGCCATCCAATTAGCCCTGGACATTGCTGGGAGAGAGAAGTGGCAAAAGCTCTACCTCTACATTGATTCATGGATGGTAGTCAATGCCCTGTGGGGTTGGCTGGAAAGGTGGAAAAAGGCCAACTGGCAGCGTAGGGGAAAACCAATCTGGGCTGCTGATGAGTGGAAGGACATTGCCACTCGGGTAAAAAAAGTGAAAGTCTGTCATATAGATGCTCATGTCCCCAAGAGTCGGGCTAATGAAGAACATCGCAACAACGAGAAGGCAGATCAGGCTGCAAAAATAGAGGTGTTCCAGATAGATTTGGATTGGCAGCATAAAGGAGAGTTGTTCTTAGCTCGGTGGGCCCATGATGCCTCAGGCCATCAAGGCAGAGATGCCACCTATAAGTGGGCACGAGACCGAGGGGTGGATCTAACCATGGACAGTATCTCCCAGGCTATCCATGACTGAGAGACGTGCGCTGCGATCAAACAGGCCAAGCGGGTGAAGCCCCTGTGGTATGGTGGGCGGTGGTCCAAATACAAGTATGGGGAGGCCTGGCAAATTGACTACATCACACTGCCTCAAACCCGCCAAGGCAAGTGCTACGTGCTCACAATGGTAGAAGCCACCACTGGATGGCTGGAGATCTACCCTGTGCCTCACGCTACTGCCCGGAACACCATCCTGGCCTTGAAAAGCAAGTCCTTTGGAGGCATGGCACCCCTGAGAGAATTGAGTCCGACAACGGGACTCATTTCAAGAACAGCCTTGTCAACACCTGGGCTAGGGAACATGGCACTGAGTGGGTGTACCACATCCCTTACCATGCACCAGCAGCTGGGAAAGTTGAACGGTGCAACGGACTGCTTAAAACCACCTTGAAGGCACTGGGTGGAGGAACTTTCAAAAACTGGGAGATGCATTTAGCAAAAGCCACCTGGTTAGTTAACACCCGAGGCTCCACAAACCGAGCAGGCCCCTCTCAATCTGAATCCTTACAAACAACAGACGGGGATAAGGTTCCAGTAGTGCACATGAGAGGTATGCTTGGGAAAACTGTTTGGGTTAATTCTGCCTCGAGCAAAGACAAACCCATCTGAGGGGCTGTCTTTGCTCAGGGGCCAGGTTATGCTTGGTGGGTAATGCAGAAAGATGGGGAAACCCGGTGCGTACCACAAGGGGACCTTATTTTAAGTGAGAACTGAGTGTAGAGTTTCATTGTATATGTATGTATATATATGTGTGTGTGTGTGTGTGTGTGTGTGTGCAGAGTTTAAGAAAGGTATTGATTTGGGATGATGCGAATGGTAATAGAATAAGGGGTGGATAATGTCCTGGGTTACAATGTATTCTATTATCATGAGCTGTTGAAACCAGGTGCCGATGTTCCTTGCCTACCCCCTCGGGACTATTCTTCTGTTAATAGGCCCAACAATGCCTTGCCCCATGACCCATAGGTAGCCTGCACCTGGACTATTCTTCTGTTAATGTGCCCATCAGTGCCTTGCCCCGTGACTCACCACCCCTTGTGAGATGCTCAGGCCAGGGGGAGGGAGCCAGGCATTCCCACCGGGGATAAAATCTGGGGTTTGGAACAGCACGAGCAGCCTTACCTGCTGGGATCCCAGAGGACAAGGACTACACCACCACCGGATTTTCGGAGGAGGACCAGTTTTCTTTTCTACAAGATCACCGCTTCAACAGGACCATTTCAAAGAGAACTGCAGCTGCCACTACATCGGACTGCTACCAGCACCCTGCCCGGCAGGGTGCCGGGTTGTATCCCTGACTCTGTCAGGCTTTAAACCAGTTCCTCTGTATTATTGTTTTGTTGTATATATTAGTAAAAACTGTTATTCCCATTTCCTCATATCTTTGCCTGAAAGCCCCTTAATTTCAATTTTATAATAATTCGGAGGGAAGGGGGTTTGTATTTTCCGTTCCGAGGGGGGCTCCTGCCTTCCTTAGCAGACACCTGTCTTTCAACCAACACAGGTTTATAATTCATGTAAGAATACAACTTACTTAAAGTGGTGTTCTGCTTTCTTGGTCTTGTTTCATAGTCTCTCATTCCTCTTTGAAAATAACTACATCCCTAGTTTGTGATCTGCTCCATATGTGCTTGTAGAACAGAAGGCAGGGGAATTTAATGTATTTTAAATCATCAGTTTTCTTTCATTGCTTTGAAATGTGGCACTGATAACCAAGTAATTTATGAGTAATTTTGTTAAACACATCAAGCTGAAAATGAGTTTCTATCAGGATCTGGTTTCTTTTTCAAGGACTGTAGTACAAGATGAGACAAAGATGTTAATGTCAGGCATTTGTCAGACAATTATTTTTGTTTTGGTGCTTGTAGGCTTTTTTAAGTTTAAAAACAGTTGTAGGAAATGAGGCAAAGAGGCAGATCCTTATAGCATAGGTGCAGAAGTTCCTGAGGAAATCTGAAAGGCTAGTTCAGATTTCTTTGACATTTCATGCCGTTGTGATTTCCTTGCCTGCTGGTGTGGCTATTAACTTGTTTGCAGTAGATTTAGTGTGAAGTAGCTGTCAGCCTGTCTCTTCTGGAGAATTTCCTTGCAGTCACTGATTCAGCTGCCTAGTGAAGACATTTCTTGTTTGCAGAGAAAGTGGTTTAACTCCAAGCAATACTATGTCTGTGTACACAGAAGGAAGGCAGTGTCTTGCAGGATATGCTTGTTTGATATCCTTTGTTTGAATGTCATCTGGATCATCCACTCACATATTGGAGTTTCCGAGAGAATGCATTCATAACAAGTGATGATTTTAAGTTGCTTTATCCCTGAGTAATAAAAGCCAGTGTGCAGATGCTCTGGTATGGATTATGAAATTCTATCTTCACCAAAGCTGGGAGGGCAGGTGGTACGCTGCTTTGAAAAAACTTTCTGACCTCTGTATGTGTCAAGAACCAGTGTGTCCTGTTATTAATTGGTTTGAGACATTTCCGTAGTAGGGTTCTTTTTGAGAATGCTTTGGTGAAGCAACTTTTATTTTTTGTTAAAGGTAGGTGGCTTAAAGTTCTCCAGACACGAAGTGCCCTCAGGCTTTGATCTGGTAAAAGGATGCTATCAAGAGTGTGCGTGGGTTTTTTTTGTTGTAGTTCTGCAGTTCTATGTGATATATAGACCTCATCTGTTCTTGGTGCAATATACCAAAGTTAGTATTAAAGAATTGTTGTCAGTTGATCCAATCCAGATGAATTACTCTTTTTACCTGATGCACGCCTCAAGGAATGAGAGCGAACTGCATTTTTGCAGGTGTGCTAAGCTGATCAAGTCCATAGTTTCACAAGCAGATAGATCAATCTGAGAGCCCAGACAATACAGTTATTTATATCTTGTTCATTTTCATCCCTAAGCCCTGAATGAACCTTTTTTAAGATCCATCTCTGTAATACAAATATTGTCATGAGTTCTGGCACACCCTCCCCACTCCTCCTTAAGTCCCTTAGTTTAAAAGGAAAAGGAGTCATAAAGAAAAAGGTTTCTGGCAGGTTTCTTTCCTGGGGTTCTGGAATTGTTTCTTACTTGTTAAGAAATAACAGAGCTTTTGGCATAGGATGGTGAATTTACTCTTCTGTATTTCAAGCTGAATATAAAATTTATTTGAAATGGAATGTTATTGTGTAGTCTAGAAGTAATATACTTTTCTCCATGCAGATAAGAGAGTAGTTTTCCAGAAAGTGATTTATCATGGTACTCATGGCTGCTTTTAAGCTGTAACAGTATTGTAATGTCTCTTATTTCTCACTGGTTATGAATTCTTAGCTTTTATTTGTTGAGCTTTACTGCAACTTAAATATAATTGGGTTGCCTTGAAATAAAAGAAAGTCTTGATATTTAAAACATGAGCAGCTGTCATCCAACAGTGGGGTTTTTTTTGTTGGGTTTCTGTAATAGTTTGGGTTAACTCTGCTTGTATTACAGTCTGAAGTTTTCTATCTTGACGTTGCTTATTGCTTGAGGGTAGTAATGGAGGCTGTTTTCTTCTATAGGTTACTTGGCAGTTTCTTTATTTCTGCATGAAAATCATGAACTGCTACTTCTACTTGTGAACACAGTTGTGAAGGTACAGTGTTTTTGGAGGTCTGGAGGTAAACTAAACTTGGATCAATTCTTCCTGGTTTGTGCCACACAACATCTAAACTACATGCTCATTAGTTCTGTCTTGCTCTCTTAAAGTTGCTGGTTCTTTGGTTAGCAGTGAAAATCTGAAATGGCTTTCCCTGGCTTCTTAATGTAATCTTGGCATTCCTGCTGCTGACGCCATATTTTAAAATAATTTTCAAAGGAGATATACCATAAAAGTTCCTTTATAGAATGTACCAATTATATACATTCTCCAGGAGGAGCCATGCATGCATATTTCAATGTAAACCTTTGCTTTTAGCTGACAGCAAGTATCCGTTGGCTTCTTTGAGTTCTTTTGGTAATTTTGACAAAAAATAGAAACAGACTTCGGAGTGACACTGAAAATCTATTACCTAATAATTTCATAGGTGTCATCTTCTGTATTACTTATATGGAGCAATTGTGACTTACTGTAACTTTTTCTGTGTGATGATTACTTTTATATTACAGTGGGCTGAAGTCACGTAAGTTATAGACTGAAATTGATGCTAATTTTGTTGTTGTGATTAATAACTGCTTTATAATTAAAAATCTGACTTGAAACTAGTAAGGATATAGAAAGAAGTGAAAAATGAGAGTCCACAAAGAACTAAACCAAAATGAGGACTAAAACCTGTCTGGGACAAATGGCCAGAGCAAATAATGATGTGAGCTGCAAATTTTACACGTTTCATTTGTTTTGAAAACTAATTTTAGTCTTGTATTTCATGAATTCATTCATCCTTTTTTGATGTAAGGTTATGGTGAGCTATATCTACTATTTTTAATTGTATATAAGGCAGACTGTGAATTTCTATCCTTTCTTTTGTGGAGTGTTACAGGTAATTTGCATTTGCTTCTTAGGGAGTAGGTAATGTCTTATTTTAGTGTACAAATACATAATTGACAGTATAACTGAGCTTGGGTTTGTGTTTTTTATAGTTCTTTGGGCTAGATCAAAGGCACTAGAGAGAATACTGTTGATTTCTGAGAAGTGATGCATCCCATTGGTCCAGTGGGGAACTCAGCATAGTTTTACAACCATCGAACTTATTTCAGTAAACAAACATTGGTTGTAGCTCTGTGTTAATCTTGCATACGTTAAAATACAAAGGTAGTTCTACAACACGAAATGTGAGGAGCTGCATGTTCCTTCTTCCTATGTAAGAGAAGAACTTGGCTCAGTGAGATCTGATGCTTCTCAGGCATGAGCAAACAACAAGATGACTGGTAGCAGAATACTTGCTGTAGGTGGGCTAGATCCAACCTGTTTGTGAAAGATTTGGGGTATGTTGGTGCAGAATTTAAAAGTCTAAATAAAAAAAATGACTGTCCTATTTCAATGATTGTAACAGGACTTACAGAGCACTAATCTAGTAGAGGTGTGCATGGCATTAACCATTGTGAGCCAGATCTTTCCACGGGAGATGATTCCAGCTGTTCTTCCCCTAATAGAAGACAAGCTCCAGCATTCTAAGTACGTATTCGTTTACAGAATTTCAAGTGGCCTTGCATGGTTTATTGACTTAATTTTGTAGGTAGTTTTAATAAACTGGTGTGTTTTCTCCAAGTTGGTCTTTCTAATAATTACCTTCAGAAATTGTTTCTCTCCTAGTTTTTCTCTTGGATTCTTGTCTCATTTATTTGCAGTCTTGACTGAGTAATGATAGGTATTAATTTTTTTCACAACCAGTTTTGTTGAGTAAATGTAATATAATTTATCTGCTGGAGTCTTTTTAACGAATATGTGGATGAAGAAGTGTCTTACATATTTGATACAGGTTCTCCTCTCTCTCCAAGTCATGGCAGCTTGCTACATAATTTTGCATTGCTGTAGAAATAACAAGTGCAAGTTGTTTTGTTAAGTCAAGTGCTTAAAATTCAGAAGCAACTTAATTTTGTTTTCTGTAAATCTCATTTCACTTCAGGGAAATTATCCGAAGAAAAGCTGTTCAAGCTTTATATAAATTCTATCTCATTGCTCCTAACCAAGTTCAGCATATTCATGATAAGTTCCGGAAAGCCTTATGTGACAGGGATGCTGGAGTCATGGCTGCTTCTTTGCATATTTATCTTCAAATGATTAAGGTAGGCAAAGAATTAGAAGCACGACTGAACTTCAGAGCTATTTTTATATATATATTTTTTTATTTTAAATACACAATGTACTGTACAGAAGTTTTGTGGAAAAAAAACCTACTTGTAATAGCTAGAAAAGTTAATTTATGTGATTATGTATATCTGTGTATTTTTGTTTTTGCTAGCTCATTAGCTTGACAGATCCACTTCTTGCATGATCTGAATGCTCACCATCATTGGCATCCTTAGCTAGAGGATTGAACTTCTGCAGTGTGTTAATGGGTTTGCAGAAATTTGCTTGTAAATATTTTTTTTTTACTGTTGCCTTCAAGTTACATTCACTTCCTTTGCAAATGTGTCAGAAAATAGCATAGGCTTAAAGTGAAGAGCTTACAGGCATTGTGGGATGAGCGCAGTAGTTTGATTTAAAGAAATGAAACTATCAGTGTAAGTATTTTGATCTTACTCAAGTTGTGGGTTATTTTTACTTTTGAGGTGCTGTATCAAAATATTTGAGTTGTATTTCTTTTTCATTACATAGAAAAACTCATCTGGATACAAGGACTTGACTGGGAGTTTTGTAACCATCCTAAAACAGGTAGTGGGAGGAAAGCTTCCTATTGACTTCAACTATCACAGTGTGCCAGCGCCGTGGTTACAGATTCAGCTTTTAAGAATATTGGGGCTGTTAGGAAAAGATGATCCAAGGTAACCAGATCTTCCTCCGTAGTTAATATTTTGAAGGTACAAAGAATACAGTCATGACGTGTACCTCATAGACAGCTTTCTGGTTGGTTGGTTTGTTTTTTTAATAAAAGGATTTTAGTGCTGAGCTTCTTATGCATTTGTTATTAACCAATGCAGTGAACAGGTACTTTTTAGAGTGCAAAATTAGTTTCTTAGCTTCTGGATTGGCTGAACAATTAATTATTGTGGAATATGCTTGAAATATGGTTTTGGTGGGACTTCTGTTACTAGGTTACCAAACAACTGTGTACAAATTGAGACTAAATATATTATAAAAACTGGTATTATTTTGTGAGGACTTAGTTGTCTGTGATTATTTTCCTGTTGATGTTTTGTTTTGTTTTGTGTTTTTTTTTTTTTTTAATACAGTCAGTGAGGGAAGTGTTTTTATTGTGAGATGGTAAATGTTTCTTTTGAAAGCTGCAAACATCTTGTTAGATGCCATTTAGAAACATTAGAGGTCTTCCATGTTAAAGTGAATCTGTGGGTATGAATAATTTGTTTCACAGATTTCAATACTAGTGTTTGAGCTGTTTGGCAAAATAAGACTACATGCTTGTTAGTGCTGCAAATAATTTTAAATAATTCTTTTTCTTGTTAAACAGGACAAGCGAATTGATGTATGATGTTCTAGATGAATCTTTAAGAAGAGCAGAGATAAACCATAATATTACATATGGTAGGTGAGGTTATTTTATGTAATTATTAGTATTTGGAAAGATTGAAGATGTGAGTAGTTGGTCATGCTAAAATACTTATCCAGTACTTTTGAAAAATCTAATTATATTCTTAATAAACAGCAACTTTATTCTGAAGTGTCCAACTAGTAAATTGCAAAACAAGTGATACATTGCAGTACATAGCACTGCAATTCCTTGTTACAGTCAAGAGCTTGTTTAATTTTAAGAATTCTTGCATTATAGGAATATTTAATACACATTAAGTGGTGTTTTTTTCCCCCTGCAGCCATCTTGTTTGAATGTGTCCAAACAATTTATACAATTCATCCCAAATCTGAACTACTTGAAAAGGCTGCCAAGTGCATTGGAAAATTTGTTTTGTCACCCAAAATTAATTTGAAATACTTAGGTAAGGCTATCTGATTTCATTAAGATGTTTTTTGTTTGGTCATAGTAGAATACATTCTCTGATATAATTTTCAATCACTTATATTCCAGGTTTAAAGGCTCTGACCTATGTTATCCAGCAGGATCCTAATCTGGCACTTCAGCACCAGATAACAATAATTGAATGTCTGGACCATCCAGATCCCATTATTAAAAGGGAGGTCAGTGAATTTTTGAAACAACAAAAACTAAGTTAATTTTTGAGATGGGTGATAGGTTTTTCTAAAATGTGTAAAAGGCATATTATGCCTCAGTTAGTGTGAGAGAGCAGTTATGAACTGCATTAATGTGACAAGCTGTGTAGATAAGTGTATTTCATTTAAGACTTGCCAAATAAAGACAGTTGCTCAATTTGTCATAATACTAAAGTGTTTCTGTTTGCCTGGTTCATTTTTTTGAGTCATCAGGGCCAATTCAATTTTTTTTTGCTTTGTCTTTCAGACTTTAGAGCTTCTCTATAAAATTACAAATAGACAGAATGTAATTGTCATAGTTCAGAAGATGCTTGACTACTTAAAAGAAAGCAAGGAAGAATATGCTATCATCAACTTAGTTGGCAAAATAGCAGAACTAGCTGAGAAATATCCTTTTATTTTTCTGAAGCTTTGGAGTCAGAGCTCCGGCAAATGTAGCATTTGTACCTTTAAAGCAATCTTTCATGATCTTTGGAAGCAGGAAATGTCACAGCTATGCTGTAACAAAAGAAAAAGTTATGCCTTAGCACTTCATTCCTTAACACCTGGACACATATGCCCCTGACAGTGAGTGGTTCATCCAAACAATGAATGCCGTGTTTTCAGTTGGAGATGATGTTGTGCATCCTGATATCCTAAACAATTTTCTGAGGCTGTTGGCTGAAGGTGAGTAACTCCCTGAATGCTCTGAAGACAAGTTCTTTAATCATCTGTTTTTTTTCTCTCAAAATGCACTTTGAAATATTTGATGGGAGATGTTATTTGCATTTCAGGCAAAGTATCTATTTTTTTCCATCTAGGATTCGATGATGGAAAAGAAGATGATCAGCTACGGATGTATGCAGTCCAGTCTTATTTAGCATTACTTGAAGAGGAAGATGCATTATATCCACAGAAATTCCTTCAAGTTATGAGTTGGGTAAGATAGACACATGGTCCAAATTGAATACACAGGTATGAGGAAACTGTCAAAGGTGGTTGTGATTTTAATAAATATTTTAAACTACTTTCTTTAGTCGTGCATATTCTGTTTTTACTTGAAGTCAAGATAATATGCTGAAATCTATTTTCAGTGACCTCTTTTGGTGCCTGAGGGCTATTTAACTTGTTATAGTTTGTGTTGCTTCCTTTAAGGCAGGTGACTATTGGAATGGCTTAGCAGTCACATGAATCTGACTGCACGCTGAGAGCCTTTCTGTCATCATCAGAATTGGACCAGATGTGGTTGTGTAATGTATTTTTAGGCTTGCAGGTAACTGGCCAAATGCTGTGCTAGTATTATCTGGCACCTGGGTAAGCTTCAGCTTACCTTACCTTACCTTTAGCAAGGAAGAGACTGCAGTATGAGCAAATCATGGTTTGTAAGAGTCTAATTACTATGTTCAGCTTTATTTTCAAGATAGCTATTTGATTTTTAAGAAGCTAAAAGCTGGAGTCTGCTGAGGTAAACACAAAGATCATTTCAAGCCTTTGACACTTATAAAATTTTACCATTTTGTGTTTTAATAATAATTTACAACGTGTTTAAATAATAGTTTGAGCATGAGGTGGATTTTGTGTTGTTGTTTAGTACTGCATTCTAACTTCAAAATTAAGCCCTGCCGTTTATGACTAAACACATATTTTGTCTGTTCTTTGTGAATAGGTTTTGGGAGAATATTCCAGCCTTGTTACGGATGTTGATCCAGAAGTTATCTTGACAAAGCTACACAGCCTGCTGAAGAAAACTTTTGTTACTTCTGAAACTAAAGTGTGGATAATGACTGCAGTCACCAAGATAGCATCACGCACCTCCTGTTCTAAAGCAGTTGACAAACTGATCCAAGAATTCAGCAGCTCTCTAGATACCTGCATGAGACAGTATGCCTTTGAATTGAAGCATCTGTGCGAAGACAAAGCACTGATGAGACGCTTGCTTCCATTTGGTGCTAGTTGCAGTGACATGGTGGTACGACAACTGCAATGTGTGTTCTTTGTGAACCTTTTTGTAGTTTGGGGGGTTGAATATTTTGGTAAAAAGTGTTTTCAGAATGAATGGTATTTGACAGTTCTGACTGGTGCCAGTCTATTGTTTGCTTAAAGTGAGTTTTCGGAAACATGCCTTTTCAGGCATCTGTGTTTAATCATGCTGTTCAATACTGAAAGATAAAGAGCCATAGTGTTTAGGTAGTAAGCTGGGGTAGCTTCTTAAAAAATTATGATTTCATATGCTGATTTTTTTTTTTTTTTTTTTTTTTATTGTCTCTTTTTAAAGACAAGTTAGGTCTGCTTTAGCAATACGGTACTGCATTTTAATTCAAAGGGTTTGCTTCTTATTTAGAAACTACTGATCTTTGCACTGAAATTCCATAATAAATGATGGAAAATTATATTGATATTGCTAAGGTTTCTGAGGGGTTTTTTTGAATTCAGTATTTTCATATAACGGTAGGATCAACTGTTTTGGGAAAACTCCATTCTGTTTTCTCTTTTTCTTTAGACAAATCAATAGTGGAGAAGTTAAGTTACAAATCTCTGGCTCAGTCTGTTTCAATGTACTTGCTTAAGAATTTCTGTTAATACAGCAGCTTTACTGGTAGATTCAGGAGATGGGAGATTGAAGATTCTGATTTGCTAATAAGACATGATATTTTTCTGTGTAGGTAGATGCTTCCCTGTCTTTTCTGGATGGGTTTGTGGCTGAGGGACTTGGTCGTGGTGCAGCACCGTATAAGCCTCATCACCAGAGACAAGAGGAGAAGCTTTCTCAAGAAAAAGGTGACTGTTAGTTTACTGCATTTGTTAAATAGCTGGTAAATTACCTGATAAGTATTAACAAATAATCTAAGGGTACAGTTAACACTACTTTAAGAAATGACATTATCTTTACATCTGCAAATCTCTTGTCTGTAGACTTAGCTACGTTCAACTAGGATTTTGCTATGTCTGTTCAATTTCAATATTTAAGACCAAATACCAAATGGATACATGTTTTAAAGAAATCCTCTGTGTGTCTAAACTTATTTGAGAACAGAAACACCTGTTTTTAATGAGGATAGGATCCTGAATGGGAAGCCTGAGAAATGTAGCAGTACAGCATATCTATTTTCAGAAAATGCCTTTCTTTCTTACCTTTTTGTGCCTCGCTGTAATTTTAAGATTCTGTCTGTCTTTCAGCTCTGAATTTTGAACCTTATGGATTGTCATTTGCTTCAAGTATGTCCTCATCTGGTGTCACTGGCAGACAGTCCCCCACTGGTTTATCTTTTGGCTCTGATATGTCTGGTAATAGTGCTGAGACGGGGCATAAAGAGTGAGTTAATATGTGTTTGAAATGAAGTACATTTAAGCTTCTGTTTCTGTCAGTGTTATGTGTCTTTGCTTCTTCATTGCATGGAATTAAAAAATACAGTTGTACTTATTAACCTCTGTCATGTAAGAACACATTGAGGATGGCATTTTTTTGAAATAACTAGGAAGAAAGCTAATGCGGTTAGGCTGTTTTTTCATTTTCTTCACAAAGTACAAATGAAGTAGTAGTTCACGCAGTAAAATTGGGACAGGATTACCTGATTACATGATTAAATATCTCTTTTCCTCATGCTGCTTTCTTTTTCTATGTGTACTTTTTATGGGCTTATAATAATGTGCCTTTTAGGGAAATATTTAGGTAAAAGTGAGGCTAAGATTTGCAGCGTAAGATACTTCTTAATATTTAGAACACTACAAATAAATTCCATATCCATAGTTTCATACAAATTAATAAATAACTTTATTTCTACTGTGGTAAATCAGTATGCAGAAAACCTTGGGAGGTTTTTCAAAATCTTTAACCAGTTTGTGTAAGAAAATTTGAGGCTTTTAGGTTTAGGGGCTGTAGCAGTTAGCCTGTGTCTGTTGGGTTAACTTCTGGTAGAGTTCAGGGTATCTGAGAACATGAACACTTTTCATAAGAAATAAAAATATTTTCTAGGTATTTCCTAATTTTCATTCTCTTATATTAACTTAAATTATTTTTTAAGGAATTGGCAATATTTAATTATACTTAGAGATTCACAGAGTCTTTCTCTTGGGAAGAAAGATACCATGTTGCTTGTCTTCACTTTAAAAAAATTATTCAAATACATTGTAAATGTAACTTGAAACTCTGGAGGGAGCTGGCAAACAGAGTCTACTGCTGGCTGCAGGTGTCTAGTGCTGACTTAGCATAGATCTGTACTTAGGACTGTATAGCCTAGTCCAAATTGTGAATTTGCAGGGCGTTTTAAAAGTAACGAGTGACATTACTAACATAAAACTTCATGCACGTGGAAAAGTGTTCATTTATATTCTACTACTCACTGTGTATATCAGAGTACCAAAGTTGTGAGTCATGTTGAGAGTGCTGGCATGTCTTTATAAGCGTGATGTTCAATAAGATTGTTTCCCCCCCCCCTTTTTAGGACGAATACTCTGAAACTTGAGGGAGTACGCAGGCTATGGGGAAAAGAAGGCTATCTTCCAAAGAAAGAAACCAAAGCCGGGAAAGAAAATGAGGCACATACTGTTTCTTGTGGTGGCTTATTAGCAGGACAGATGGGTGATCTTCCTGCATCGCAGTCTGATCAAGTTGCCAGCCTCTCCGAGGAAGACAAGGAGAAGCAGCAGTTAGCATCAACTTTGTTTGTTGGGCTAGGATCAAATGCTGGTGTCAGTTTGGTAAGTGATTGTAATTTACCAGATTAAAGTTTATATATTGCTTTATAGTTACAAATATTTATATGCGAATGGAGATCAAATTACTGTTGTAAAACTGGGCAAAAAAATCCCTGAGTCATTGAAAAACTATTGAGAATTATTTTTATAATCTGTTAATTTGTTAAGAACCTGCGTTGGTTATTACTTGATGAGGCAACCTCTGGAGCAGATCTGATGAGGTAACTAGAACTCCTCTCTGTTTACATGTTGCACTTCAAGTTTTAGTCTCGGTTTTCCCTAAAAACTGTTCCTTGACCTGACTTTGTAGAGCTGTAGACATTCATTTGGCAGCAAGGCTAGAGTTTGATGCCCTGTGTCAAGACCATTTTTTATTTATGTATGGTAATATGCAGAATGCTAAAGAAATCATCATTAGGTAATCTTTTTAAGACTGGCCTTATCATACTAGTCAGCTCAAATCTTGGCATTTATTGATGGTTTAACCAGAAAATGTTTACTTACGCTTGCTTTTTACTAGGAGCTTCTAGTTTATGTTTTAGAGAACCTAGAGTTACTCTTGCATTATAGGCTAATCCAATACCCTGTAAGAAATACAACAAAAGCCCATTATTGGATCCGTTAGTGTTTGGAATCTATTTATCTGAATTTGATTCCTTGGTCATTATTTGTCCTTGCCCATTCTGTTTCATTCTATTAATGGTAACACAGCTGATTGCTAGAAACTTCCCCACCCATTGTTGTTTGGCTTTTTTTTCCCCTTTTTTTCAGATGGGGAAAGCAGACACAGCAACTCAGAAGTTCAAAAGAAAATCAAAGATAAATGAAACTCAAAATAGCGAGGAGCCATCAGACTTCCAAAATAGTACTGCTTTAGGTTTTGGTCCCTTGCTTGATACAGTACCTACTGACATGGAAGACTCTGAGGGAAATACACACACAAGGTTAAGGAAAGCCTCCCTGTGTTCTTCAGATATTGTAGAAGATAATTCAGCATTTGAAACACCTCAGACCCTAAAAAAGTCTGGACTGGATGACAGACTTTCAGACAGTAGACTGTCACAATCGTCTTTGTTTGCTGATAGTAATATTGAAATTTTTCAGCCTTTTCCAAGTGCTCAATGTGAAAGTGCCAGTAAAACGCTGTTGGCCCCTTCCTTACCAGAAGAGCTAGAAGAGCTGACTCACTCTGAAATAGTGGAACTTTGTCAGAGTGATGCCTTTGCTCTGTATTTATGTAAGGTGTGGACAGATGACTCTTTGTTGCTCACTGTTTTTGTTTCAAATAAAACCACTTGTGCACTTAATGCTGTGAACTTAGTGTTTGAAGAAGCAGAAAATTTTCAGGTAAGAAACTTTGTTCCTATTATATTTTAAATTTGCTTGGAACTTCTTGCTTCTTTAATATTTGGTTTAATGTAATAGCCATGCCTTTTTCCTGAAGCATTTCCTTAAAACCTGTGGTATGGCTATTACATCCTAAAGGGTAAAGAAAAAAATTGCAATGCTAAACTTAGTGTCTTTGTGTATAAAAGTTAGCATCTCACTTCTGAAATTTACCTTGATTTTGTTTCCTACTGCTTGCTTCTGTATAACAAATATGTATGACTTTTCAGTTCTGAATTCACCTTCTTCCTGGTGTTTAAGACTGAGTGCAAACCTAACCAGTCATACTTGGAATGGTATGACTTGAGTTGCCAAAGAAATCACTGTGTAACGTTTTTGTCTGGGTGTGACTGTTGGGCTTTTGCATTTGTTTGTAATTATCTGATAGGTAAACATAACGCAGTTTTTTTCCTTCACAGAAGATTGTGTAAGCTTGCTTTAAAGTTTGGGTTAATGTTTTGGTGTTTTGTTTTGGTTTTGAGATTGGTTTTTTTTTTTTGTTTGTGTGTGGGTTTTGTTTGTTTGTTTTGGTTTTTTTTGGTTTTTTGGGTTTTTTTGCTTCCCCAAAGACATCGGTCATATTTCATTCATTCTTGTTCTCATGCCTTCAGTTGATGTTGGGAGAGGAGTCAGTCAGTTTATTTTTTTTTTTAAATTGGCTGCATCTGGGGTTTAACTATGGTTGGTAAAATCATGGGATAGTCTTGATTGATTGAAACTTCACTTAAATAATTGGAAAGCTATTTAGGAATTGCCTATTGGCATGACTGTCTACGGATTTTGCTGAAGGAAGCACAGAATTATGGAACCCTGGAGACAAGTGATAACTGGAGAAAAAGAATTAAGCAGAATGTATCTTTTAGAATTGACTTAATCAAGGAACTGCTAATGGATTATGAAGTCTCCTTCCTTCCTATTTCTGGCTTGAATCAAACCTGTCATGGCATTGATAAAAAGTGAGCACCTCATGTCTAGTTTTGCCTTGTAATTAGTTTAGGTTTCTACACAGACCTCTCTCACAGATAGAATCTGTTACTAGTTTGTCTGGAGAAGCCGGGGAGTGCTGAGTAATCTTGACTTTATCCTTGTTATTAGGGATGATTTCTCAATTTTGCTTTAGCATATAGTTTGGGGTACGTGGCCATGTTGCTTGCTCTTGTGTATTAGTTTATTTTGGGACTGAACTACAGTATTCAGGTTCTTGGCCATCAGTTCTCTGTCTCTCTGAGCAATCATTCAGGGGTGGGGGAACTGGCAGAAAGAGATCAATTTCTCCAATGTTCTAATTCTCATAGAACTTTTGTAGATCTTAATGATTGATTTATCCTGTATGAGAGCTGAGAAATGGTAGGTTTGTTCACTTGCCAAATAGTCCAAGAAAAATCAATTGAAATAAAAGGCACTTAAACAATTTTATAGCTGTACCTTAGCCACTTAAACAGTTTGATAGCATGACTTATTCTGTATTCCTTTAAAAAAATTATATAGATTTTGGAGAGTCTCACCTACTGCTTTCCTGTAATTGAAGCTCAAAGTGTGGAACATTGCCAGAAATGTGTGTGGATGGACAAAATCTGTACACAGGGAACTCTTTCTGGCTCCGTTCATTACCAGTCGGAGATGGAAACTTGCCTTGAATTTTCAATAACTTTATCATTGTTGGACTTCATCAGGTAAATAAAATAAGCTGCAGTTTTTAAAAACATGTGTACTCCAACAAGTATTAGACCAAGGCAGGATGATTTGGTTATTGATCATGAAAATATAAGGCTTCTTCTTGAGCAGCTAATTTTAATCTAATTGAGATTACTGTTAAAAATAGTAAATGGTTATTTATACACATACAAAAAGGGCTAAAATTCCAGGAAGAAGTACAAATCCAGTGAGAATATTGATGGTAGCTGCAGGTTAGAATAGTCTTGAACAACAGAAGGCGTTTTTGAGGAGGCGAACAGAACTGAGTGAACAGAAGGGCATGCTGTTTTAAAATATGGCATAACATAAACATGTCAGACTGAAATAAGTGATTAGAGTACAGAGACCCATACATTATATGAAAGGGCTGACAAATTTTGCAGCAGCAGAAGAAAACTCAGTCTATTAATTTTTGAACATTGCATTGAGTAGAAAAAGCAAGTGTTCTTTTTTCCAATAGACTTTTCTGTTTTATACTGAAATCCACCGTGTTTTCCTTAATAAAGTCTGCATCTCATTGAACTTGTTTCAGTGGGCAAATATACTGAGGCCACTCACTGTTGTCTTTCATTTATGTAGAATACTCTATTTTTAAAAAATTTAGAAATCTGAAACAAGGAATAGAAATTTTTTTTTAAATGTTGAGAGGGAAGAGGATGGGTAACTAATCTGTATTTGCTTATTGCTTGCTCTATTGTCCATTTGTTTCCAGATATGATCTTTTGGGAGACCAAATATGTTCTGAGTAATGTATTTTATTTTGCTAAGATATGTGGTGACCTTATTTTTAGACCAATGGAAATGACTACAGAAGACTTTGGGAAGCTGTGGTTGTCCCTTTCCAATGATGTGAAACAAAATATAAAAATGGTATCTTCTCAAGATTCCCTTTCAGCAGCACTGAATACACTGCAACAGAAGCTGAAACTCCATATAGTTGATATTATAGGTGAGTCAAAGTATACTCTAAGATGGCTTACAAACTGTAATTTGTCCCAGGAAAATAAGTGCATGGAAGCAGGTATCTTACAGTTTAAGGCAGGGAATGTTTAGGAGCATAGTAAACACAGGAGCTCCTATGGGCTCTGTTTGCCTTACTCAGTTGTATGTGTGAAGGCTGATGTAAAGGTACAAGAGTACAGCAGACAGTAAATTTTACAAGAGAGCACATGGTTGCACTGTGAAAAGTTTTGGACAGGAAGAAAAATGGGAATGAAGCTATATGCCACATAGGAAGATGGGTTTGTATGCAGGAGGCTTGATTTTTGGTGATGTGTTGGAGGATTAGGAGTAACAGTAGAAGAGAACAGCAGAAATGGAGTTTGAGAGAAAGATAAATAGTTTGTGAACTATACTACAGCTATTGTTACTTGTTAATTGTTAACTTTTTTCTGTGGCCTCTTGTTTTAAGGTAATGAGGGAATACTGGCATGCCAGCTACTTCCATCTGTGCCCTGTCTGCTGCACTGTCGTACCCACTCAGGGATGCTGGCTTTGTGGTTCAGATCGCCTTGCTCTGCTCTTCCAGATGGTTTGCTTTATCAATGTCAAAAGGTGATGGAGGAGTCCTAATAACAATAGTGCCTGCCTTAATCTGTTCTGTGTGTGAAAAGCAAATCAAAGATTTATACAGTTGCACAGATATTTACCAAAGCTAAATTAAGATACTGCTTCTCGAAGTATTAAAAGTTTTCTTCCAGCTGGCATGTGTCATGTGGACTTGTGGGGAAAGAATGATGACTTCAATTATGCCTGCAAGAACATGCTCAGGACTGTACAGTGACTAACAAGTAATCCATTATTGTTACCTGTTTTAAGTGAAATGTATATTTCTTAATTTTGTTGTAAATGAAAGTATTTATTTTTATTATGCTTTTATAGATGCCAACTATTATTCCTCATAGCAACTACTTAAATATGATTTTAAAGAAAATGTCTCCATTATGAGGTCAGATCAGTTGTCAGGATCATCTAATTTTATTTTGATAATTTTTCTAAAGCTATTTTTAAGCACTGCTGGCAACAAGATCCATATTGGTGGTTGTATAAAATAACTTAATGTAGCAACAAATGCATGTTTTGAAAATAAAGATTTTTAGTGAGCAACGCACTTCCCAGGGTCTTTGGTATTTACAGTTAGAGTGGTGATGTCTAAATAGGTTTTTGATAGGAGGCAGGGATGTGAAATTGTTTGGAGGCACCTCATGGGGGATAATCTAAGGCCCTTTAGTTTAGTTCCTGTCTACAGTTCTTCCTGCCTCATGTTTGTCATGTTCCCTTTCTGTAGGGGGTCTGTGACAGTCACTGAATATTTGTCCGTGTCTAAAAATAAGTTTCATGTGGATCAAGTCAGATGACTGAGCTTGGAGTAGTTGGCTGTGGACATGCTGGCTCATTGGTAGTTGCCTAGCGGACATGTTCATTGCTCTCCAGTCAATTCTATCAATTTAATCTGGCCGATAGCTCTGTCCATGAAAATTTACATGGAGAAAATTTTCATTTATTTCTACTTCTAATCGTTTATAGCCTCAGTATGACTCTTCAAAACTTTGACTTACACAGATGTGCAAGTATTGTGTGTGCATGAAGAGGAACTGCAGTAAGGTATAAGAGATGTAAATCAGAGCAGCATACATTATAAATGTGTCTGTCTAGACTGTCTCCTTTTCTTCCTGAAATAACCTCACAGTCTTGAAAATCCAGCAATCCTAATTTATTTAGATGCTAAATAAAAACTTTAATACCATTTAATATTATTTACATTTATAACTGTTTATGTTTTTTATTTAAAAACATCAGATTGTACACATAGTTCAGACATGGTATAAATGGATTCTACAGCAGAATTCTCTCCTTTGTGTTTTTAATATTAAGGAGGAGATTGTTTTATTTCAGTGTTATTGATTCTCACCTGATGATAAGCACTGGTTGTAAAGGAAAGTATTCCATTACTTTGCTAATTTTGGTAAATGTTCATGAAATCAGCATAAGAATGTTAATGTGCTGATAGTTACTTTTTTCTTGGGTTTTTTGGTGGGGTGGGGTGGTTTTGTTGGGGTTTTTTTTTTTTTGTTCGCGTTTTTTGTTTTGTTTGGGTTTTTTAGGTCAAGCTGCTTGTGTTATCACCAGTACAATCATGTAAGCAAAGCTCCTTTTTTGCTGTTTCAGTTCCCTCTTTCTGAGGAATTTAAAGTGCACTGAACCTGTAAATATATTTAATGTTTTGCATACTTTAAAGTTTACTTCGCCCTTGAAGACGAAAACTGATTTATAGTGGAATAATTTCCAGCAAAAACTTTCCCTGCTGGTAAATCATATTTGTGTTATGCAGTTGGACTTTTCTAATCATGTGAACTGTAATAGAAGTATCTGTTTCTGGCTTATGCATTTAAACCATTTCATCAATGAGGTGTTTAATGTCCTAGTGTTTAAAAAGAACAGCAAAAGTCAGTTACTTTTGTTGTTCATATACTGTTCTTTATAACCTTTTTCACTGTATGAATAGTGTATCTTAAGCTGTCAATATGCAGATTTGAAGAGCTTTATGGTGACATTACATAAAGGGGTTTGCAGGGAATTTTACCTGTGTCAGTCTTTATTTCTACATTGCCCAGCAAATATTTTTCTTAATTTGTCGTCATCTTTGCATTCCTTGTAGTTTAATAAAATTCAGTTTCATTTAAAAAGAAAGTAGCTTAATACTCATTATTCATTGCTATTGCATGTAGTAGTGTTTCTGTGTATTAAGGACTAGGTTCTACTTTTGTTTTTCTTTGCATCTGAACAGTGATGAAGAATGTAACACTGCCACAGTCTTGAATCCATTAGTGATTTACATGTCCTGTGTTTCAGTTGGAGGTATAAGAAGAGTAAAAGAGTGTACTTTAGATCTTTTGAATGGCATTGTGTGCCAGCTCACAATATCTGATAAACTCTTTTTGCTTACTGCCAGATTGTGGGATTTGTTTTGGGGCATCACAGGAGACTTTGGGGTCTCTTTGTTATTCATAGTTGACAGCAATAGTTTTTTTTTTTCCCCCCCAAGTCCAGTGCTAACATAACACACCGTTTGCTATCGTATTGAGGAGGAGCTGGAAGTTTGATGTAATGGCTGAGTTGAAGGTGATTGCAGCCCTGATTCGAATTGTGAGGCTGTTCTGTACAGCATGGCTGTCTGCGTGTAAGGAGTGCATGCTACACTGCAGTTCTGGCTGATGTGGGTAGCTTAGGTCCTCCAGAGCCTCACCAGTTCAGTGCTGGGAATCCCTCTGATCTTAATCCATCATCCAGTTGTCTCTAAGATGAAATATAGCTGCAGAAGTAATCTTACAAAGTAATACATTCTTTCCTCTAGTTCTGTATAGAAAATCCTTTAGCATGTATCTTCATCTTTTGTGGTGTTCCCATTTATGACTTATTAGATCTCGAAGGATTAACCTGTTTTCAGGGAAAGGGAAATGAGTTGTACAGAAGTAGTCTAGAAAGAAGAGAGCACATAATCCAGTTAGCACAAAGAAGTTTACTTTCAGGAGGCAACCAGAGGCCAGAGTATATACTGACCTTTCTGAACTGGCAGCTTAACAGCTTTTTTGACCAAAATCCTACATACCAGGAGACGCCACTGTTTTACTGCTCTGTGCCATGGGTAGCTTGGAGTTCTGGACACTTTGGAGTCAAGAGATAAAGTGATTGTATTAGACCCATATTTCACCTGTTTGGTCAGATTCTCCCTCCTTACTCCAAGTTTTCTCAGATATTTTTAATTAAACAAGTATTTTGGTAGGAAAACTGATGGAAGCGCAGCACAGCAGTATGATGCAGTATGTTTTCCTAAACACAGATCAAGTCTCCTGTTGTGTTACGTTACTTTCTGCTGGGTATTCCCACCCCCTTCTCATCCTATAAGGATCCAAGAGAATAAATTTGTGTAACAGATGGCACTATCCTGAGGTTTTCCCGTACTTGCAAATATCTCATAAATGACATTGCCTGATGGTTTCTAAATATTGGAAAGGTGGTTACCTGCTATGGAGTCCCACTAGTAGCTCTTAGCATAAAAAGCTGTATTGTCTTTTCTGTGTGGGCAAAACTGCAGTATTTTTTTTCTGGCATCGAAGTATGTGTCATGGCCTGTAAAAATGGAAGGAGATGTGCTTAAGTCATCCAGTTAAGACTTGCTTTTGTATTTCTGTTGCTGTTGTGAGTTAGTTGTGCTTTACCTCTTGGTTCTCTTCAGGGTCAGATATTTATATGCCTTTCCATGGGAATATTTCTCTGACACAAGTAAGATTACAGTTTTGGTGTGGTGTTCTGTTCTGTGGTACACATGTACAATTTCATTAGGATGCCAGCAGTGGTTACTCCCTTGAGAGTTTCTTGAACATCAACGTTTTTATGTAATGAAGTTGGCAGTGATGAAGCAAATAATATTGTGTCCTGCCATGATGTGATTCATAAGATTAACCTGACAGCAGTGTTTTACCAGCAGGCTTGAAACACCACTTACTAAGATTGCTTTAAACTTTTATTTTAAGGTGCTTGGCAGTTTTGTGCCAATCGTTGATTGCTTCCAGTATAATTGCCGTGTGAGTTTTTTTGCAAATCCTGAGCTCTTTCAGCTAAAACAGTTTGCCTTTTCTGGGAATAAGCATAGGAGAATATACGTTTGCTGTGGTCAAAACCTTCTGGTAGGTTCTAGCATCTCCATGTTTAGGGCAGGGATTTGGAATCTGTTGACCTGGTTGTCAAAGAGCATTAAGGTTGCAAAAGTTGAAGGTGACAAAACTTAGCAATAAGCGAAGGTAATTTGTATAATCTGGATTTCAATTTACATTGCATGGTATAATAAATCAAAAGGAAACAAAAAGGGCAGTAATCACACATTTTTAATCCACAAATATGATAATACATCATATACTTAAGGTGACCTGAACATTGCCCATATTTTAGCAATGTTATTACATACCAAGCTACGAGTACAAAAGTAAACAATGAATATACAGGATATGCAAGTATGAGAAATACTTGAAAACATTCTCTTTCCTTAAGGCTACTCAGATTTATAAATAAAACAACAGATGTTCAGCTGGTTTGTCTAAAATAGCAGAATCTGAATATTGATACGTGAAACACACAAAAAGAAAAGTCACAGATACAGGATATCCCTTTCCTTTGGACATCTTGAATGTTGAATAATCTTTTTTTTTTTCCCTGGCTTTAAAAAAAAGAAGAACTTACATTTGTTTGCCACAAGTGAAACAAACACACAAAATCTGACGTGTGCACTGGGACAGAAGTGCTGGATACAATAAATACTGTTCAAAAGCATCAATTGACAAACGCTTGGAAAAAATGCAGTGAAATGGTGCGTGTAAATGTGGCTCTGCAACTGGCTGAGCTTGCAACCCCAAGTGTTGGCATTTCATGACTGTGCTGTGTTGCACAGGAATTTGTCCACCTTCATTGCTACTAAATATACTTATTATGGTTAAAGGAAATACGTGGGGAAAATTACATTGTTCCAAACTGCTCTGGTAATGTCTTGTGCTGCCATTTTTACTGAGCTCCAAAACAAGTTCTGGGATCAGATAAAATCCATCTAGCACAATCCTAGAGAACACATGATCTGCGTATGTGTACTCTTAACTGGATAGAGGCACGATAGTCAAAATTGTTGTTGCAAGAGATACAATATAGTTAATTTGGAGTGAGGAAAGATAGAAGAATAAAATCTTCAGCACTTTTCTCTGCCACCATAGTATTTAAGAGTTTAAATGAGAAACAGATTTTTCTTATTGTAAAGTAATGAGTGATCAACACTGGAAGCCTTCCTTAGATAGGAATCGCTTTCAAATACATTTTCTTGGCTGTGTCAATTTTCAGTTACATGCATCTCTGTGTTATAGTACATGTGATATGGAAGATGTTACCTCCAGATAAGGGGATTGTCTGCTCTCTGTGTCAGCTGAAGGGAGACAGAACATGACACTGAAGAGTGAGTCTGGAGGATAAGATGTAGAGGGCAAGGAGAGGAGAGATTCTACCCACCTGCAAGATTCTGCAAGTGGCAAGCCTGTGTGTGCTCTGCTCCCCTCCTGTAGTCCTAACAAAACTACAGAAACCAGTATTCCTTAGCAAGATATTTTCGGTTTGAAGATATCAGTATATTGTGTTTACAAAAGAAAAAATGTCACTGAAAAGATGAACAAAGTCATTTGTGAAGCTCACTGGCGCCACTAAGACTATTCTCTCAAGACGACTGTGGATATACTACACTGGGATGGCACTGCAAGCATAGCAGATGGGGTTCTTTTTTTATCACATCTCTATTTTACTGTAGGCACAAATTAACATCATGGGCACATCAAACTGGGAATTTATCTAGGCTCGCTGTTTTGAGGATGGGGGATGTAAACATCGCTTTGTAGCTCCACTGGTGTCTTAGTCGTGCTCCTCTTCACAAAATTCAATTTCAAAATGTTCACAAAGAATATTTTGATATGTCAGGCACAACAGTAAGAGCACAAAGAGCAGCACAACCTTCAGCCTAAATTCATCTGATGTTACCAAACATGCAAACCTGGGAGTTGGGAAACTGATGTACTATAGTTTTCTGGTTACCTTTGAGCTTGAACCACTGAGTTGCTTTCCAAAATCAAAGTGAAACCTCTCTGTTACTAGCAGGTACAAAACAAAACTAATGAAAATATTGCTTCATAGAGCAGCTCTTTAATTTTTTCCCCATTTCTACTCCGTTTGTACTATTTGTAATTCCTCTATTAGATATAAATACTATGTAAAATCAGAGATGCCTTCTTGTAATGATTCCTGACCCTTTTGAAAGGAGAGAGTTTAATTCATTACAGCCCCGCTTTCTGTCCAAGCTTTTTCAGTTAGTGTGGAAATAATAAAAACATAATGCACCAAGGGCAGCCTGGGGGTAACTTCCATGTGTTACTTTTTTGCCTTCACCTGTCTATTTTTACATAGCCATGCATTTGAGTTTACTTTCTTTTCGCACGTTCAGCCTTGAACACAAAGCTTATAAGATCATAGTGTATAGCAATCTGTTTCTGGACAATACATGTCAGCAGCCTTGTTCACTCCGCTCCTTGGAAAAGATGGGATTATCTGAACAAATCATTAAAACTGATAGCTTTCTCATTTAAGTTTTCCACTTCATCATGAGCCTGGTGAGCACTTTCTGGCCCCTGCTGAAGACTGTAGTAAGAGACCAGTGGGAAGGAAGCTTGCTTGCTCACCATGGCTCATGAAGGGTGGCCAGTTCTAGAGAGAAGTTTTTGGTTGGTTTCTTGTTCTTGAGTGTGGCTTCAAAGGACCTTCTCATCAAGTAGTTTGTTGATGCCATCGCAGATCTTTTTGAGGTATGGCCGACAATCCCCATCAAGACTGTACAGGGCAGTTAGAAATTCCACATCTGCAAAGTGATTGAAGACATGGTTGATGCGCCCGTGGGATCTCGGTGTCAGGTGTCGACCTACTAGTTCATGCACAAGGTCTTTACATTCGTTCAGAAGTTCTGCGAGAACATTTCTGTCAAAAGTGTATTCTACCTCATAGAAACTGACAATTGTCATGGCCGTTTGGTTCAGCTTCTTCCTGAACTTGTCTACAATTTCCAGCTCTTCTTGGTTGAACTGATTATTTCGATAAAGGATCCCGATTTTTATTGCCACTTTAATCAGGTCTTTCATAATTTTATGGGCTTCCTTTTTGTTTCTTGTGTGTTCCTTTGTTACTTTGTACAGCTCATCGAAGATTTCACTGCTTGTGTCATCGATCAGCATGTTAGCCATGGTTTTGGTTGCCATTTTACTCAGGATCTTTTTCTGGGCTTGGAGTGCGAGATTCTTGGAACTGAAACAATCAGGACCTGTATCGAAAGAGCAGAGAAGAGGGAAAAATGTTAATTTTACTTGGTGAATAATCTGCAGCGTCAGTTAAGAGAATAACTATTTGCTTAACTGAGACATTGCATGTTTAACTGATCATTACATGTAGTCATGATTGCAATAATGGGAACATTTCCAACGCTGTATTTCCAGGTATCCCTGGGATCTCAGCCATCCGTGTTGCAGGTTTTACGATCACTGAGGTTTTTTGCTTACAAATTAAGAACAGAATATTCTGGCAGGGAATAGCCATGCTGATTCTTTGCTAGTCTTTTAATTTTGAAGTTCAATATTAAAGCTTTCTTGGCAGAGAGATCTGTTGAGATGTGCTCAAAACAATAAATAGACAGCGCCTGCTCAGAGATGAGCAAAGTGAGATACTAACAAATAAATAAATGAACCTGAGTTATGCTTTTGGTCACTGGGGGGCACTGTTGGTCCACGGATGGACTGAGCAGCATCTCGGCTAAGGGCTAATAAAGCAGATTCATAAATGTGGATTTATTTTGCTTTAATCTCTAGTAATGATGCCTTTCCCATTCCTTATCAGTTTGCAAAATTATCGCATGTGATTTTTGTAAACGGTGCCTCAGTGCATGCAGTTCCTGCTAGATAAATATACCTGAGCTATTTCTTCTACATCTATCAAATAAATATCTTGGATTTTCAGTCTTTTACCCAGCTGTGCAAGTTTCACTCAGCACCTGAGCATGTGGCTACTCTTGCTGGACTTCTAGAATTACTGGTAGAGATTAATTTGACCTTCCTCTGTTTTTCACATTAATGTTGGTTTTTAACTGACCCTATGCGGACCAAGTAAAGGAAATGGAAGTATTTCATATGACATAATCATCCAGTTTAATACGACAGTAGTGAAATGTCTGTTGGATCAAAGGGCGTTTTATCATTGTAGTGAAACAGTGATGAGTGTGTGTATACTCGGGCTTACAGCTGGTGCAGGCCGAGCACCAGCAGAGTGACCTCTCTGGTACGAGATGCCTTCCCTTCATCTCTCCACTTGGTATTTGCTCACATAAGGAGATGCCCATCTTTCCCTGCCAGCTAGGGACCTTGTTTTGCTCACCGGGAGACCAGAGCAAGGCTGGTGTGAGGGGGATGGAGGTTACAGTGTCCTTCACCAGCTGCTGGGGAATTGAACCATTAAGAGGTTACAAATAACAATAAAAATCAAAACTTCCAGTGGCGATGTGACTTGGGAGCCTGTGTGGGTCTTAGGCTGGCTGGGTGAGCTCTGGAGGCCTTTTCCAGCCTTTGGTACATGAATGCTCGGACAGGACAACCACACTGTCACCCCACTGTGCAGCTGTCATCTGTCTGTGTTTGAGCCGCAGATCCACAGCCTCACTCGTGTCGCCGTGGGTTCACTGCAGCCTCTCCTTCCTCCCTGTGCTCCCAGCATCCTTGTGTGAGGCCAAAGGGGTGCTGGGTACCAGTGCTCTCTTCAAATAAGTAATGCTCTGAATTTAAATAGTCTTTTGTTTAAATCCTATTTTCCAAGTTTGTTATAATATTAAAGTTGTCATCTTTCTTTTTGCGCTACAGCTGTACTGCTGAGCAGTATGAAAGAGTAACATTTAATTTCAACTGAACCACCACCTGGAAAAAATAATTCAATGTGCTTAAAAGAATTGCCTGTCATTTGGAGAGAAAATTGTGGGGCTGAGCTGCTGACTGGAGGAAATAGAAAAACTGTGATTTAATCTAGAAATGATAAAACCAGGATGAAAGCATTCTTTCACTTAGCAGTACGTGGGTATATAAATAGTATCCGTGATGAATAATTATGTGCGCTTGGCACAGTAAAATGGAAGATGAATATTAGTGTCTGTTTCTGTAGTAAGTGTTTGCAATTGATTAAGTGGATGCAGTTGTTCTCTATGTGTTTTAATCAAAACCTGAAAATAACTGCAGTAGATTTTCAGAATATTAATTTTATGAATGTTCATGACACCTCAGCCTCTGTGTCATTTTCTCCAGGTGAGAGCCCAGTTGGCTCCTACCACACTCAGCTCAGCTGCAGGGAGAGCTTTGCAGAACCAGTGCAATTCTGAGGCTTGAAGCAAAGCCTGCAGTCGTGGCACACAGAAAGAGACGGGTAGCAAAGTACTGCCACGAGTGCTCAGAGCCCTCAGAAACCAGGCAGATCCAATTACCTCTTGCACACTCCTTTCCCCCACCTCCTTCCATGATTTGTGCTGCTCTGTATATTGTAAAAGCTGTACTAGCTGGTAATTAGTCTCATCACTGTGACTGCCATGTGTCTCTCCCGGTCAACTCAGGCAAACAAGGTCCCACTAGGGAAGGGCAGCGCTCGGTGGGACACAGGACAAGCTTGTGCATCTGTAGCACACTGTGGTGCTCTATGTTAAATACAGAAGCTGCAGCCTGCTCCTGCAGTCCCTCCACCATGTCAGGGAACCACTGAGGGGCTCAGGGAGGAGGACAGCCAGTGCACCCCAGCTGCACTAGCAAGCCACCAACTTGGCTACCAGGATGGGCGCTCTGCAGAGCCTCAGCCCGCGGTCTCCAGCTGACCCAGTGCCTGCTGGTGGGGTCAGACAACGTGCATGCGATGAGGAAGAGGTAGATAACAGGCATCAGCCCATTTGTGCAGCCTAGACAACTGCATGGGGGCTGTTTGCAAAGGCCTGTGCTCGACTTTGCTTAAATTCCGGGTGTGCATGGTTTTACAGCAGCGTATGCTGGAAGGAGCAAGAGAGACTGACTGTGCTGATTGTTTGGATTCCTGCCTCCAAAACCATGTAGTGCTCAGACAGCAAGGTGACGCCTTGCCTTTCAAAGAGCTTAAGTGGTTAGCCACATGATTCGATTCAGGCTCTCACGGGGACTGCAGGTTTACTGTGGCAGTCTTTTCTTAGTGCAGCACATTGCTCGTTACACAAAACACATCTTCGCCTCCTACATACAGCAATTCTATTTTCTGCTTTCTTTCCTACAGGAAAACAAATCGGCCACATTATAGATGCTATTAGCTTTCAGGAACATTACACCAAAGCTAAAAAACAACAACCCAACCTCCCAGCATACTGCTTTGCTGGGTAATGATTCGTTTCCATTATAGAAAGTCTGACATCTTAGCTTTTACTCAAGTAAGGACCAGTTCTGCCTTCAGATCTGCCCTCTCCCTTCCTCTCTCTGTTGTCTAGAGATTTGTGTATGATAAAAGCTATTAAAAATGTGATGGGATTGATCCCACAGCAATCTGCCTCCCTTCAAACAGTGCAGTTCTTCAGCCGTACGTGTGCACTGCTCCCCACCAGTGACTGCCCAGCTTCTGGCACATGGTGCTGAACATGACAAATATGTCTCACATCCACTAAACTTAATAACAGGATTGCTTAATAACAGAGTTGCTTAATAACAGAAGCGTGGAAAAAGTTTGGCAACTCCAAAGAGTGGATGTAAGAGTTTCTGAGACTAAAATGCAAGAGCATCTGGAATATTCTCGAAATATTTTGATTCCAGATAGCTGTCCCAAGTACAAAACGATTAGAACTAAATGCTCAGCAGTACTATTTTCATGTAAATACCTATTCAGCCACTCTGTACAAAACACACGGCAGAACCAGTGAACCAGAAAATGCTCCCGCTATGCGCAGGAGAGAGCACAGGTGACGTTTTCTGAAAGCAATTACATGGACGTGGAAACAAACCCCTGAGCGCATTGATCCATTTCCCTCCCAGTTAGCCACTTAGTCAAAGCCTGTGTTTCCAAGCCACTGCCAAGCAGTGCATGTGTGGGGACACCGAGTTAGCTCCAGAGCATTCTGAAGAGGCGAGTCAAGCTGTTGTAAGTTAAAGGACAGAGGTAAAAATATGAAGAGGATGTGGGATTGCAGTGGAGGCAATGGAATGGGAAACGGTCCCTGCATCCATGCTGCAGCTGTGCAGTAAGTAAGCAAAGGGCTGAATCTTAACTGAATGAGAAGGAAATACATAGGACAGTAAAGATGATGAAGAAGCTAAAATATTTTTAATACTCCTGAATCCTCAATTTTCAAATGCAGTACAGCCTCTGCAGCAAAAGACAGGCTTTAAGGAGTCAGCAAAGCTGCCAGAAATGTGGGCATCCCTCCAGCTGCTAGCAGTTGCTCAGGCTCGTGGTGATGGACTAAGCCATGGGACAGGCACACTCCCAGAGTCTGCTACAGCATGAGATAGCTGAGTTGTGAAAATTGTTGTAGGAATGTGCTGTTTTAATGATTTGTGTGATGCAGTTTGAATGCATCTGTGTATTTTAACCTTGTGACATACCTGCCCCAGAGCCTGGGAATCCCATGAGGAGGAATGAGGCACCCATATCACAAAGTTTTTGCAGAGTTAAATGAGCAGGGGATATCTAAACAGTTAATCCACTGTTGCTGCTGGTATTGGTAACTTACTGGGCTGACAGCTTGTTTCCTCATAACTTCCAGTTACCTGTAATGTCTCTTTTTCTTGACATAAATAGTTAATAAAGTATAAATAACCTCTGAGGAAAATAAGAGCAGGGAACTTCATTAAGCTGTTATGTAAAGCCATAAGGACAAGAAAACACTAGTGCAGATTTGGAAAGGAGAATGCAGGAAAAAAAACAACAAAAAAATGTAGTTGCTTAATTTGCAGTTATCAGACACAATGTTTAGAGGTAATGAGCTGCAAACTTGTGTGTTTTATTTATCCTTCCAGTCTCACTTATATGCTGTAAGATTGATTAGAAAAGCGAACTCGGGATTTCAAAACAGCTCTAAAAGCAGAAAGGAAAAAAGTGCACTAAAAGCACTTCTCCCATAGTGTTTGAGTACAGAGCAGCCAGGGAGCCAGCTCTGAGTGTGTGTATTGCTCTTGGACAGCTACAGGATCACTGCAGAAGAAACATTCAGTGTTTCCAGTAACTTTAAGCCAAGAAATCCAATAGACCAGATGGAATATATCAGCTTTCAGGGAGGGCCAACTTAAACATGTGTAAGCACCAGGGGCCCGGTGCTCAAACTTTTAACACTTCTAAATTGTTACTATGAACATAAAAGGGTTGCTCATTTCCGTAGTGGATCATGAGATTACAGACTGATAATTTTATCATACTGGGAGAATGCACCGGTATCCAAACATCCGAAGGCAAAACCTGGACATGCTGGAAATGGCAGCAACAGCCCTGTACAGAGGGAACATGACTGAATGGAAAAAAAAAGAAGATAATTTTTCCTTTCAGTGCTTTATATGAGCAGCAATCATACTGCAAAAAATCCCTGTCTAGGAATCTAGCAACTAGAGATTCTGGACAATAGTCTTATTTCAGTAGCTGGCTTGTATTTGGCATTTACTTCACTAATAATATATTGTTGCTGCATAGTGGTGTGCGCCTTTCAATACCTGGCAGAGGTGGTGGTAGGCTGGGGAGCTCCTGTAGAGAGAAGAGGGACAATGCAGAACAATAGGTTAAATGCTGTCCTTGTCTCAGTAATGCCTCCAGAGAGGATATTCAGGGGGAGAGAAGCTCAGCTGCTGTTTCCACCAGCTCTGCTGGAGTTGCCAGGAAGGGGGCTGGCTAAGCTTTTCCTGCTGCCCCCAGCAGCTGGCTGGGAATTGAACTACTCCACTGTGTTCTTCTCCCTGCGTCTAAAAGCAGTAGCTGGCAAGTGGTGTCTGGGTAACAGCACTGTCCCACGGCTGAAACTGGCCCATGGTGTGGAAACCTTCACGAGAGCTCCGTTGATTATATGGCACAGCAGAGAGAGTGCTGTGATTTTGTCCAACTGCTATTTGACATTACAAATGAGACAGGTCATATCCTGAAAACCCGCATCCAGTGTCTGAGAAAGGAAACCACTCCCTGACAAAAAGGCTCCACAAGGGCCATCCTTATGTACCATGTTGTAAACCAAATGGAGATATCAGATAGCAACTGCTTTGCTAATGACCCAGCCCTCAGGTCTGGCCTACCAAGGTCCAGCTTGGCACACGCAAAGCAGCAAAGTCACCTCTCTGAAAGTGGCTACCGATGCTCTTAGTTTTTTAACCTGATAACATATACCAGAACCAAAACCTAAACCAGGCTACAGCACAGGGAATAGTATCTCTGAAGAGTGACTTTCGTGTTCAGTTTAAACTTTGCACCTCCCATTCTGTAACAGGCAGGGAAGCTCTGCCAAGGCAGCAAACACATCTGGGGAAGTTTTGGCAACTGGTGGCAAGGGTAAACAATGCAGAGCTTGCTTCCACAGTGCCTGAGGTACGCACACAGAGTATGAACAAGGCTTTGCTTTTATCTGGAAGTGCTCAGGTGTTACAGAAATGAGTAAGTATGTCTGCCAGGAGTGATGGGGTTGTTTGGCTTTTTTAAGCTCTACTATACAACCAAAAGAGCTTTTGATAAGTTTACCACTGTATTTTATAAACAGGTTTGAAATGTTTCAATGTCAGCTCATTATGTTGATAGCAAGTGCGAAATATGTTGAAATACATTGAAAGTGTGAAATACGTTGAAAACACTGAACATCTCTACCCAGAAAATACTGTTTTAACTCTGTGTAGTGGTTCGACCTCGGCTAAACACCAGGTACCCACCAAGTTGCTCTATCACTCCCCCCACCCCCTTCTCTCAGCAGGGCAAAAAGAGGGAAAGAAAGTAAGATAGAAAAAACAACCCTTGTGGGTAAAACAAAAGCAGTTTTAATGTGAGCAAAGCAAAGCAAGGTCTGTGTGCGGAAGCAAAAGAAGAAAACAGATTTATTCTCTACTTGCCATTCTCAGGCGATGTGGGGCCTTCTCAGAAAGCAGGGCTGCGATACGCATAGCGGTCGCCTCGGAGGACCAAGGGTGACCCCACCCCCTTCCTCCTTTTCCCCAGCTTTATACTTGAGCAGATGCCACATGGTATGGAATATCCCTTTGGTCAGTTCGGGTCAGCTGTCCTGGCTGTGTCCCCTCCCAAGATCTTGCCCACCCCATCCCACTGGGGGGAAATGTTGGAAAGAGCCTTGGTGCTGTGTAAGCACTACTCAGCAGCAGCCACACCACCAGTGTGTTATCAACACCCTTCTAGCTCCCAACACAAAACACAGCACCGTGAGGGCTGCTATAGGGGAAAATCAATTCAGGCTCAGCCAGACCCAGTACACTCTGCCTGACACTGCAAGACAAAACACTTGCACACTGACAGCAAAGGTGCTGCAAGGGAGGTGATCGCAATAGATTGAGCTATAATAGACTAAGACATTGCCTGGACAGATCTTTAGGGCATGGGAATGCAGGAGGACTCGTTACTACCTTTTGCAGTGACCTGTTGATCCTGTTCCTGTATTTTAGACTTGATGACCTTGGAGGTCCCTTCCAACCATAATTATTCTATGTATTTTGAGGCAGATATTTGTGATTATATTAATGTTTTTTCCTTTAAATGCTAGTTTTGGTCAAAAAAAAGTCTTTTATAGTGGAGAGGCATGCTCCAGGAATGTATTAACACCTCAGTCTCTCCCCTTGCCTCTTTAAAACAAAGAAAAAAACCCCAAACCACACACACACGGAAAAAAGAGCCAGTAAAGACAATGTACAACTATATGGCAGGTTATATGTTATATCTCTGCATTAGCATTCACTTGAAATGGCCCAGAAACAAATCTCCTCAGCCTCTGGCTATGATTTCTTGGTGTGGGTGGGGATCTTGGTGCCTGGAAGCAGCTATGCCCTTCTGGTATTTGAACACTGGAACTTGGAACAGATCCTGGGGGAGCTGAGTCGAATTTAATGAGTGACTTGGATTCTTGATCAGGATGTGTGAACTTTTCTGGGTATTCTTTCATACCCCCCTTTGTAGGGTAGGGGAAACAGAAGGGTTATGGAGGCATTTGTGCTTTTCTGGGCGTGGCATTTGGTGATTAGCACAGTCCTCACTCCTGGTTTACTGGAGGTGCAGATTTCCCTGTGTTTCTGTCCCTCCCATGCTTTCTGTTCCTTCCACAGAAGCCTCTTTAGCGTGCAGGAGCCAGTCATTCCCAGTAGGAACATAATTATAAGCTGTTAGTAAAGCAAAGCCTGGCAATATCATCCCTAAACATTAAACAAAGCCTCTGTGCAATATGCATGCTTTAAACAGATAAAGTGCAGCTAAGAAACAGGGTATTAGGTACTGGTTCACCAATTTCTTCTTTTTTTTTCCCCTGCATTTCTCATCCTCTCAGGAAGAAAATTCTAGGCATTTATTTTTGTGCCTTGAAGTTGCTTGTTGTTGCAGTACACTGCTCTTTCTCCAGAGATATAATGTCCTTGCCTTTTACATAGAGTAGTTCTATTTTTGACTATAATATATTAAGAATGGCATGAAAAATAACCATGTCTATGCTCCAGGGATGTACAAAATTCCATGAGAAAGCAAGCAATCAAGACCCCAAGGATAGCTGGTCTGAAGATGCTATGAAACTCCAAGAGGGCATTTCTCTGTAGCTTAACATAAGGCTGAGAGAAAATGGGGGGTGGGGGGTTGGGAAGTGTTCCTGCCAAACCAGGTCAAGGTGAATAAACTTTCAGAAAACCTACATAGGCTGCAACTGCAGAAGGTGTCAAGCTGCTGCTGACCAGGTGGGCTCCCCACCTGCACTAGGCTGAGCTCTGCACATCCAGGGGGAGAAGGTGGGGCTTGGCAGCTCCAGCACCAAAATTTTAATTCCTAGTCTGAGAATATTTGTGAGGGGGTAAAAAAGGACTACAAAAAATCTGGCAGGGTTATTGTAACTTGTCAAGTCTTTTGGGGTTAAGAAAATACTTCAAACTAATTCACCACTCCCCATACTAGTGAACCTCCTTCTACCGACCGGCTGCAGAGCATTCCTTTGCCTCTTTGCCCAGTGTCCTTCTTCGGCATGTAGCCCACACACCATGTTCTGCCCTGTGCCCTGACCCAGGTTTTAAACTATTACATGTCACTTACCATAATAGGTTACAGGACCCAGGTCCGTGCTCTGCCTGTGCAAACGTGGCAGTGAGAATTTCATTGCCATTTGAAGCAGACAGCTCTGATTAGCTGATGCTTTGTGCTGCAGCTTTACAACACAGGCACAATACCAGATGGCAACGTTGCTTGTGCACGTCCATAAAAGACCTGAGGACATCCTCCCTTTCTGAGTAAGAGCTGCTGATAATATCAGTGTCTGAATAGTGCCTGCTCTGCTTTCTTTTAATGCATTTGAAGTATTACTATTTTTTCTTTAAATCCCTACTAAGTTTAAAGATTTTTTTTAGAGACTTCTAACAGACAATCCCACTATGGGCTTGCTGAAATGAAATCTGTTTGATTATAACCATCAGAACTGATATTCCAGAATCCATCTTCAATGAGTTAGTTCAATGGTATAGGTATACATGAACCAACGGCGTTACAAGGTTAAAAAAAAAAATTATTTTTTAAAATGTCATCTGCTTATCCTTGCTGACAAGAAAATTAGTAAATTCCTTTTCCTTGTAGTTCATTTTTTTCCCTTTCTTCAACAGAGAACAGATGAAGCACGTGCTGTACTGAGATAGCTGCCCACACACACACTCTCACTCTGCTTACCTTTACAAGAAAAATCTAACCTGAATGTGTCAATACTATCAATCCAGCATGAAATCAGTGTCTTGTTTTCAGTCTGAAAATGCTAGAAAAATACTTATTAACAGCAGCGAAGCTGAAACTGAAAAGGCAAAGACATGAATACTTAAAAAGAATGAGGGTGCTTATCCCTGTTTACTGATGTTCCCATAAGAGGACATCAAAACTAGAAGGGTCTCCATTTAATTCTCGTTTTAAACAATGCTCTACTATTTTTTCTGGTGATCTAAAAAAACCCCAAACCCCCAAATTTTTATAGTTACAGAATATTAGGCTGTGTGGAATACTTGTCATGGTTGGTTTTTTTTTGTTTGTGTTTTGTTTTGTTTCTTTTTTCCCCTGCCTCTAGAGAAGGATTAGCTGCTGGGGAGATGGCCAACCCAGATTCTAAATGGAAAACTCCTGGCCAAAGGAAAAACTAATGCTGGTCAGTGCAGCTGGGATTCATTACATTCACAATCTCCTAAAAGTTTTTGTGCATGCGATTGGGGATTTATTGGTAGGAAGAAAGCACATGTTGCTTCATGCCTCAGATGTGATCTATAACTCTGTTTGCCTTTAAGATGAAGCCTGATTTGAACTTTAATATATCCTCTGGGTGATCTGCTCTGCTCTGCTCATCTGCAGTGTCAGGTCAAGTGTCCGATCAAGATGCACAAAACACTAAGAACAGCGTATGTGATGGCTTCCATCCCTATGAAAAACCACAGACTAGTATGTTTCTCTATCCCACGCGAACTAGACCACCTGCTGTATTCTCCATAGTTGTTCTCTGAAATACTGTCATAAGGACTGACCAGTCTTTATCCAGCATTTTCTTTAATAATAAGGAATAATTTTTAACCCATGAAAACCTTAGTATAGCCTAGTGAAAATATAAGCTGAGTCTTACAGTAAAAACAAAGGATTATTTCCTGTGGAAGGATACAAAACTCAGTAAGGTGGATTTGTAGGTTAATTCTGATCCTCCATGGTTCAAGATCTGCATGAACCATAAGTTGCAGTGCAACCAGAAGTTGCAGTGTCTTGCTGTCTTACACTAATCACAGAAAAAATCCTGAGGTTATACTGGAAAAAAGGGAGGACAAACTACACTACAAATGATGGTTTCCTTTTTATGGGTTTAAACTAAAAGTGCTAAGCATGGCATCAGTGCTTTCACAGAGATACAGCTGACTCAAGTGACATAAATAATACCTTACAGTCAAAGCTCCTATAGAGGATAAATGCTAATGAAGATAATCTGATTTTGTAATTTTATCTTGTTCATTGTGTGCATACATATTGCAAAACGTATCATGCCAGGAGGAATATCCTAGTAACAGGGACATTTTCTCTGTCATCAGGGAGTCTCTAATAACAGTTTAACAGCAGTAGCCATAACCACCCATGGTGTAGAAGTTCAGTCTAAGTGCAACTCTTTGTTTCAGGAAAGCAGAAATGGAAAAGACGCTGGAAAAGTACTGAAACGGTCAATACAGTTCTTAGGAGGCCTGTTTCATTATTCTGAGGCATGTGAGTAACAGCAATGCATTGTGAAGTTTGTTTATTTTTTTAAAATATATATATGCATGAATCCTCATTATATGGTATTGCAGCTATATGGAGTGAGGATTGAGTTTGTAGAGTAAAACTCAAAAAATCATTGTCTTTGTTACCTAAAGGAAACCCTGAAAGGACAAGCCTCAGCAATAAACACAGAAGCAGAATGTGCCATCCCTCATGAGGTTTCAATTCTGCAAAATCTCTGAGTGCATATTTACCGAGCTTATTTGTGCTGGTACCTACACATGTACTGAAAGCATCCAGTTGAATACCCAGGGTAATGTAGAAAGGTTACCTCTGAGTGCAGCAGCCACAACAGTTTCTAGAGAGGGATCCCACATGAACTGAATCAGGCCCAGCCTGATATTTAGAGAAAGAAATGCAGCACAGCCCACATGCTGTTATCATCTCGCTGCTTCAGATGGCTGCAAAACTGCTGCCTTTATGTCTGCTTAATGGTAATAGAATAATAGACAATTCCACAGCTCTGTTAAAAAATAAAAATTGTGCCTAGGAACAAAAAAATCATTCCACCAAAACAACTTCTACTTCTGAATGTAATTTGGTCAATTTTGCCCTTTCTTAATCTCGAGCATGAGTTTTTAGAGTGTCTGTGGTACATGCTGAAGTGGAGCCACCAGCACACTACTTTTCCTTCCGGAGCCATTCTGTGTGCAAGCAGCTTCTCAAGGCTGATCAAGAAAGTTTCCAAGGTAAGCTTAGACCCATCTGATCTCCCCTGGATTTGACATGGTATTCAAAGAGTGAGTGAACACCCTGTGGAGCTTCCTCAGATAGTCTAGCAGTCACCTGAGGGGAAATACTGATTAGTTTCCTCTTACAACTTTTTAGGACTCAGTAAGTCCTTCTTTCCTGGTGACCTAATTTTGCATTTCTTAGTCCTGCTCTAAGACTCTGCTGGGTTCAGTGCTCCTTCTGCCTGAAGAAGCGTGACAAAACTTACTACTTGCTCAGCTCTCACCAGTCCCGTAGGAACAAACTGGATTCTGCCCAATCTCATGTCTCTCATTCAGTTTTTTCCTACAATGAAGGAAAATGTTAATTCCTTTCCTGAAGAGGGACTTGAACAATTCTGATCTGTACTGCTGTGTATTGGCACCCCACCAGAGAGGACTTTGTCAGGTAAGGGTGGGCCAGACCCCAATTCTGATAACTGGTCTGGCTCCCTTTAGCAGAAGGGTCTAACAGTCCCTATCATATGCTTGTCTAGAGGAATAAGATGACTATGCTCATGCATTTTGTAGGGTTCAGCTTTTCCTGAAATAACATCTATCTGTAGTTCCTGCTCTGTGCTCCTGCAGTTGGCGTAGCTTAACCCAAGGACATTCATATCTAATTATATAAACAATGAGCAGAAAGCAATCACTGCCACAGAGAGCCTTCAATCAAATGATATATTTGTCTGCTTTTAAATGGAGAGTGAAGTCTTAAAAAGGAATGACTATACGCCTGTCATTCATTACTATTATTTCATGTTCCAAAATAATCTCAAGAGTTTCCTATGGGTTTGCACCACAAAGCCTAGAAACAAAAATCCAGTGTTTGTGCTCTGAATATAGGTACTGCTATGTTGCTTATGGGGGATAAACTCATAGGCGGAACATTTAAATAAACTCTATCATCAAGTTGAATTATACTCTAAAATAAATCATTTAACTTTTACTAACAGTCATTATACATTTAATGAAACTTCCCACGATGATTTAAGACAAAAGAGAGAAGGTTTGCAGTCTTCCCCGTGGAGACATTGCACATTATATATCCAACATGCTACTAAGGTTATGTTACGTACATGTTATGCTACTAAGCCCTACACTACAATATATTTGAAGCTTCCCTTGGCAAATAACTGAGCAGAAATTTAACTCAGCTGACCTCACCTTACTGGAGCCATTTTTGCTGCCCAACTCGAGACCTGGCATGCTTTTTTTCTTTTTTTTTTCTTTTTTCCTTTCCTGCCCCCCAAGTCTATTCAAATAGTTTCTTTTGCAGCAACCTGTTCTCTTTCCCTGGGCCTAACGGTGTTGCTGAGGACCCCTCAGCAGAGCACTGACTATTCAGGCCTGCCTTAACCTTTTGAGTAGAACTTGCTCACCTGCATTTCTTCAGCTTCTGGCAGCACTGGGCCCTCCCTGGCTACCGGTCATTGTAGGAGTGATGCTACCAGCTTCACCCCATCAGTTGCTGTCCGTCTGTCTTTTCTTCAAGCCTAAAGCCTGAAGATGATTTGCCACTCTTTGCTTTTCAATATTCTCTCCGCAAATATTAAATACTGTCATGCTTACAGAGAAAACACATGCAGAAGCTTTCCATGCTGCTTTACCCTTCCAGCATGCTTACCCGTCATCCCTCCAATGCAAGACAGGCTCATGATAAAATCACATTTTCTCACAGCAAATGGGCACCCCAGTGAGCTCCTCAGACTAACTTCCCACTATGAGAACTCTCATTAAGTGCAGCCCAGTGGTGCTAGCATAATGTTTCATCAGTTGACACTTATTTGACTTTAATATACATAGGAATCGCTTGTGGAAAGCTTTTATCAAAAAAATAAAAACTCAGAATGCCAGAACTCTGCCTTTTATATAGTGAGAGACTGCACAGAAGTCCAAGCAGTGCATTACAGCTTGCAGGATTTCTGACAAATGGAGACAGTAGGGGAGGGGGAGAAATAACTCAGCTGTCATTGCCCATGTTTTGGTCCCATGTTCATGCTCAGAGCTGGCTGATGCTTTTTCTTCCTGGAACTCACATGGAAGATACATCCTAAGAGAGTAACTGAAGAGATTTGTATCCAGTGACTTTTGGTTAACTGAGAATATTAAAATGCTGTAAAGACAAGTCTATAAACTTGATGATCTGCCACAAGAATTTATTCAGGACAGCACTGATTTTCTTAATCTAGAGAGTTGTAATAATTATACTGCTTTGTAAGCTGGTCAAATGGAAGCTGATAAATCTCATTGTTTTGGTTATGGTCTGTAAAATTTTAGAGATGCCTGACAATTCTACAGCGATCTGCTTTATTCCACAATAAAAAACAGACCAACATCATAAAAACGATGTGGCATATTTCAGTATTCAGAAACATGCACTTGAATGTTTGAATTTGGATATGTCTGTAATGACTTCTAGTGTCACTTAATTACTTACTTATCTTACATTTACACATTAAAAAAATCTTTATTTTTAAAAATCAAATATGATCTAATACCTATTTACTGACAGAAGAATCAATGAAACTATATGCATTTGGAGACAGTTCGCCTTTGATTTCTTTCTAAAGAGAATTTTACAAAAATTGAAATAAATGGCCAAGATATCTGCTCAGATAAACTACAGAAAACAAAATGTTTAAAGAAAATATTTGCTCTTATTTTCTTTACAAAGGTAAAGAAAATGCTACCTTGTAGAGGAGCATTTACTGTATGAGGATCTGCCTCTGAAATACCTGTAGATTCTAAGGTTACATACAAAAAAGATGATTTAGGACATGATTCTGCCTCATTTTGCAGAGGTCGGAATTCTTTTGCTATATTCAGTGTTTTGTGAAAGAAAGTGTTTACTGATATCCATAATGGCCTAAACAGGCCATGTAAAATTATGATGTATGTGATGGCAGGAAGATTATTTTTCCCATGACACTTCCCTACTTTCCATGATGTACTCAGGTTTGTCTCCAAACATTTTTGATCCAAGGCTGATTTAATATTCAGCAGGTGCTCTTCCCTAATTCTTTTAGAGGAAATTTTCTATTTAAAGGGGGCGTATTCCAATCAACCAAATTTTTTTGAGATTCCCTGCATCGTGTTTCTCAGACTATATTGTCTCTGTATGGGTTATCTGGTGTTATCATTCTGGTTTCCCACAGCTACCAGAGGTTAACTATGCATCGCACGGTGGCTACTGCCTGATTTAATGTCCCAAATACAAAAAGTATGTGTTTGTCATACTCAGGCTCTCGTCCTCCAGACTCGGGACTGGATCAGTAAATGCAGAGAACTATATTCTGATTTCTTCTAGTTATCTTTATTTTCAACTATGACAACTTCTCAAACAGAGAACAAGTTGAAATCTTACTGTGTCTATTCTTGCCTCATTTCTCCTTTTTTTTTTTCCATAAAATAATTATGCAATTCATCTGGAATGTGGAAATAGAAATAACTTGTGTCAATGGCTAGATTAAGGAATGACTTTTAATGGCATTGTCTTTGCTTTGGCTTCACAAGTGATGAGACCAAAGGCACAGGTCACCAAAGCAGTAAATGAAAAATGGCTTCAAAGGAACTGAAAAAATGTGTGCAGTGGATGATTAAAAAACCCCAAAGTTTTGAAATATTATCGGCTAATTCTACCAAGCTCTTATGATTTATAAGATCTCTGGAACTCTTAGTTCTATGTTATTTCTTGGCTGTCATTCTTATCACATATGCTAATTGTTAAATATGGGCAACTATAATCACATGGTGTTCTTCAAGTCCTGCCTGTGTAATCTTTCCCTCTTTCTTTGTTATGCAAGAAAAATGGACTTTCCTCTTCAAATAAAAACCTGTGCCAAAACCACTTTAAACCTCTGATAATGTCAAGCATGGTCCAAATGATAAGGGATATTTCTATGAAATTTAGCATTCTGCTGGGAATGAAATTTGATTTTATTTATTTTCTTGGTTGATTGTAGGACTACCTAGGTAACTGTTTCACCTGGAAGATCTACAACACATCTCTCCTTGGGTGAGGAAAGATTAGACAGAGAGCGTTGACCAACACAGAGTTCATTAGCTTCCTCTCTGTTGTTTAATAGACATTTCATATTGCATGAATAGTAGCATCTCCTGTTTTGTTCACTGCCTTGCAAAACATACTTGGTTCACTTTCTTCAGTGGAAAAGGTGCAAATAAATGGACTCTTGCTTCCACCCCAAAGCTTTCTACAAAATAATGTTTTTTCAGGTATCTTGGTTTATAGTAATCATTGAATAGACACATAAACACTCCCCTGCTCCCCTCCCTGCCTCAGAATAGGTTTATCTGTGTGCTGCCCAGTATGCTAGCAGGAAGGATGCAGAGGAGGAAACCGTTCATCAGACATGGGACTACAGTTGTGACACTGCGGCTTCAACTCTTCTTGCCACAGGAGTGAGTTTGTGCTTTCAGTCCAGGGGCCAACGAAAATTAATGTGGCCAGGATACTACTTGTTTAGCAGGTAAGTACAGAGTAGCAGGAGGTTTCACAATAAGGTATCTTTCTCAAGGACATCCTTATGTCCTTTAAGCATCGCTCTCTTGGCTTCCTCAGACAAGATACAATGCCTGCACAAAGTCTAACAAATGGGGCATTCTCTGCACTTTTGTACCTTGGGAGCAGTGATGCAGCAAAGGAGCCATTTGTTTTACTGGTGAGTAACCTGTACAGAAACGACAGCATGGGAAACAGACTCATAGATGCAACCCTCGGGATAACAAGAGTCATCACTTCCCTTTCACAACTACATTTTTCTTTCTCATCAATATAGAGAGTGTGGTATTTTCCAGCAAAAGTGGTCTGTAATTATAACAGTTCTCAAAGTGTCAGTTCTAATTGCTGCCTTTTGCTGTATTTTTGGACTTGCAGCTTAAGATGGCCACTGATAGCTTGATGTTTCAGATGTAATGTTTACTTGGGGAGGGGAAAATGCTTAGCTCAATTTTATGGTAACAGACGAGTTTACATGGAGCCTTTAAAAGATTCAGTGGAGAAAGTTTCCTCTGATTCCTTGCAGAATTTGCAACATTACCTAGCAGCACAGTTAATGAATGAGTTCCAGAGAGTAAAGCTGTTTGGTTTGCTTTCCCTAATTGAGATGTACAGAAGTGAACTGAATGATCTAAGTGGTAAGTGGAGCAAAGTAATGCTTTTGAAGTCCTGACTAACTGCGAGAGGTTAGTAACACCAGCAAAGCCACTCCCATGTAAAAATATAAAATCCTTCTCCTTTGAACAGGTACAATAATGAGCCTGTTCTACTTGGTTAGTCCTGACTAACCCACTAAAGTGGGAAGAAAATGAATGAAAAACTGTTTCCTTCTCCATTGCCAGAGAACAGCTCTCAAAACAGCGCTTTTCAGCAGTACCCTGATTAGAATGGCTGGCGGCTCAGGGGACTCCCAGTTGCCAGCCTTGGCACCTTGCTGATTTTCAGCACTATTTGTTACTTTTTTTAAACACAAAGCAAGTTGAAACTAATCAAAACATGCTTCTTTAATAGCCAGTGAATTCACAGCCAAGCCCTGCTTAAACTTATTCAGTAAATAGCTTTGTAGGGTATAGGGTATGTTCTGAGTAAAATGAACAGACCTTAGTGTGATGTTGAATTAAAAAAAAAAAAATCTTGATTTTTTTTTCCCTTCTCCTCTCTTATCTTTCCAAATGTGTCCTAAATTTTTGCCTGTACTAAGATAAACTTGTTCGTGCAATCTAATGTTTAATAGCCATATTGAATCATATCCTAAGAATGAGTCAGAGCATTGCTGAAATTTGCACTGAAACCATAGAAAAAACATAAACCCTGAATCAAAAAGAATTTATGGTCTTTCCTATATCTCCTGTCCCAAGGTACAGATCCAGACTCTGAAACTATTTGCTCTTCTTTAAAATAAGAAGCTAAATCCCCTGGCATACAGCGGTATAGTCCCACCTGCACTGATAAACCGGTACAGTTCTATACCAAGGAAGGGAGCACTCCCCTCATTAGATTTGTTCTTAATAGGTTGACTGAAGAACAATAAGACTGGACAAATACTATGGCTGTATCTGCTTAGGCAATTAAGAATAGGGAAATTCATAAATTATGGCTATGCCCAGCATTAACAGAAGCTAGAAATGTTCTTATTAATGTATTTTGATGGAAAATGTTGACTGGTTGAAATATTGTTGGAAATTGGAAATGCATGTATTTTTGACAAAATTCCATATGATTTCCTGTTAGCCTCCCAGGCTGTCAGACAGCCCTTTCTTCCTGTGGCTGCCATTTGCATTAGCTTTGCTGCATAGATTTTGACTGAAAGAGTTGTTTCTTTTGAGCAATATGGAATCCAGTTCTCTGCTCTGAAGTAACAGAGCTGATACTGACCTTGGCCTTGTAGGCTCAGTGTCATTTTGGAAAAAAACCCAAACCAAACCCCACCAAAAACCCGTGTGTGTATATATACATAAATATACATATATTTTTAAATTTTCTCAGAAAATTTTTCATTCTTGATGACAAAACAGCACCACTAGATTTTGGTAGTCTTTCAGCAGTGTAAAGACTTCTTTTTAATCAGGGCTAATCTTGCATACACTTATGTAGATTTCCATAATGCTATTGTAATTTCATCTCTGTGATGCCATAAGACTGACAGTAATAATTGTTTCAGCATTTGTTATTACCTGTCGTCCAAAGACTTTATCATTTCATCAGACACCAAATGCATTTATTGGGATACCCTACTTCTAAAATATACAGTGGAAAAATGATTGTTGTCGTAAAATGTTCTAAATGTATGAAACATGAAGGGAACAGCCCTATTTCTCACAAGCTCTGCAGGATTAAATCACATACTTTGGGAGAACTGTTGCTTATTAAGAAATTATTTATGAGTTGAATTATATCACTGCTAAATATATAAAGAGTTGGGATGGCTTCCAACAATTACTAAAGCAGTCAGCCAAGTGATGCTTTCCAATTAAATCAGGCTGACTTTCTTTTTTAACTTCTCAGTGTTACGTGTTCTTTCTTCTGTTTTTCCATTATTCAAATAGGTAATGTATTAACCTTGTACAACTGAAGTCTCACACGTCTCCTCATTGGTATCCTTTTATGTGGTGGTGATCAGCAGGAGTCTCTCTGTAGGTACTCACTACATGAAAGGTTTCTTTCTTGTCCATGTAACTGGTCCTGCCTAAATTCTTGCTTTTATTTAGGACCAGTTGTTATACAGAGCTTCAAAGCTTATAACTTCTGATGGCTCATTTATATTTGTACTGTTCATTCTTTGACAACGACTGTGTTAAAAAACCTGCAGAAAGTGGTGTAGTACAGAAAATATTGAATTTGTGGTGGAGCCTATGCTATTCAAGTAGTGCAAGAAGATAGACGTAACTCCATTATCTAATTTATTAGCACAGGAATAAAGACAGATCAATTAAAAACAAAAATGCCAAACAAAGAAAATAATCCACTGAACTATAAAGCATTCCCTTTCCCACTTGTATTAGATGAAACTCAGATGTTTACAGAGAGGTTACATGCTACCGTTCATGTGCTGCATAGCACCAGTACCAGCTCTCTATAGAGTAAAATATTTTTCAGCTCTCCACAGAGGTTTGAGTTTATTTCCTAGCTAAAGCATATAGAAAGTACAGTCTAGCACTCAGTCTAGATAAGTAAGACCTGGGTGGACATACCTAGACCAGAGCAGCCCATAAACTTTTTCCAGGATGTCCGTGAAAAGACCTAGTCGATGATCTATAAACTTAAATTTACTATGTAATATGTATTTAATATGTAAGTGCACTCAACTGAGTAAAAGTTAAGTAATCTGCAAAATGAAACAAAACATTGAAAATCACTGCAGCAGACTATTGGGTGAGTCTTTCTTCCTTGGCAGACCAGCCTTCCCATAGCTGGCTACGGTCGTTATTGCTGCAGAGTTCACTTTGTTCTGTGCTAAAGGAGTATGTCTGCTCCAGAGTACAGAGGGCCTGCCTTTATTGCTGGGGTTGGATGGTTGCCACTCAAAAGAACTAATCAGAATTATTTGTTTTTTCCAGCATGTTGGAGTAGCTATCAAGCTCATTTGGGTATCTGGCATATTTATTTAGCTCTGGTACCGGTTCATCTAGTTACTGATGATTGTTTATAAGATTTAACTATAGGTTTCTCCTCCACTTGTGCTGGAAAATTAAACCAGATTTTCTTACTTGGAAAAATGTTTTAAAATGATGGAAATTATTCTTGTACAAGACAGAAATAACCCAACACAAGTGTATCCCACAGTTGCCAGTTGAAACAGCAGCCTATTTTGTGCTACGCCTTTCACTGATTCATTTCTAAGGTTGTTCTCTAAAAAGAATCTACAGTTAGTGGGTCTGAACTGCTGCTTTCTGTCAAGTGGAAACTGACTTCCTGTTCCATAGCCTTATTCCAAAAGCTCCTTTTGAAAGCTGAAACACTGGAGCACAGAGATCTGCCAGAGTGCGCCACTGGGAACGCAGGAATGCAGTCCTTGCCTAGTGTCTGTCTGTCCTGCCAGCTCCTCCCTTTCTGCTACGACAATTCATATGCTGTAACAGTATCTATCGCCACTCATGCCATACCTAGGAGTTTTAGCCAACAGACTCATGAAGCCAAATCCATTTGTCACACGTCCACATCTCCACCAGCCTTTACAAGAACTTCCCTGAAACAATGTCCAATAGCACTCAGACTTCCAGGCAGAGCACAGCTTGACACAAACTGCTTTCCTTCCTACAGAGTGGAATTACCCTGTCATGCTGCTCCATCTGGCCCTATATTAAGGGGCTGGTACTTGCAGAACTATCTACTGTTTTCAATAAAGGCTTCTTTAGGTTGGTTTCAGGACCTCGAGTTTTCTGGGCACAGAACTACCATCTAAATAAATGTTTTTAGGACATTCCAACCATCTCTGTGTGGAAGACAATACATTGGTAGCTCTTGCTAAGACTGATAGAATTTAAGTAGTGAACAACGTGCCTCGGGTAAAGGGAGGACAGTTTCTGACTGTGTGCAAAATACCTCTGCTTTCCTTTTACATTGTATATGGGCAGCCAGAACTCTGGTTACTCCCAGTGAATGTGGTTCTTACTCTAAAAGTCCTTAGGAGCAAGCCAGAAGTCAGGCAGTCTGTGAGGCACTAGCCAAATAGCACTGGATGAGTCTGATTATTATAGCTGAGCTACTCTAACTCATGGTTGGTTTTATTCACAGATTAATCTCATAAAAGATACTTTAAAGCCACTGTGCTAGGCTCAGGCAGGGCTCTCAGTCCCTCGGGTAACATTCCCTACAGTCAAATGATGCATTAGATTTGGGAATTGGCGACAGAACTCACCATCTCGTTGAATTATACCACACCTCACTACATTTTCACAATGACATTTGAAGGGCAATGGCACACTAAAATGCATATTTCTGTACTTTAAACACATGTCCTTAAACAGATTTTTATGGAATGTCCACTGTGCTTTTAAAAACTGCATTCTCACAAGCCAGCAAGCTTCTGTAAAACTCTTACCAACCATGATCAACCATGGATAATCTTTCATGGCTAGAACCGAAGATTTTTTTTAATACTATATTATCTGGGGGTAATGGAACATACAAATAATCCCTGCAAAACTCTTCAAATTGCTTAAGGCCAACATAAACCCTTACCAGTATATGGACCTTAAGTCCTTACTGAAGTGTATTTTATGGAGATCTTCTTTACCCAAATGAACTTCACAGGCAGATCTGGGATGGACAGATGGAGTGGGAGAAGGGAAAGCCTTATCCCTCTTCCCCCCAGTTCTGCTCAATTCATTCATTTTGTTACGTGCTTGAGGCTGTACATCTTTTCCTCCCCTCGGTCAGGGCTGCATCCACCCCTGCTGAGAGTACATTTTGACCTTCTTCTGCCCCTTTGACAACTGCGAGTTGTTCAGCTCACTTCCAAAACAGCACTTAGATGCTCCAAAAATTATCATAGCTTCTCTTTCGGGTCACAGCCAATGTGGCCTCTGTCAGACTGTTTATTTACAATAGATCTTAAAATCCCTCTGACATCCTAATCAGTAGTAAAATGAAATCATCATTGATTTCTTACAAAATGTATCAATCTTTATACCATTATGGAGAGGAAGGAAAAAAGAGGCTTGAGAGATAATCAGAGTAATAACTGTTGAATCTCAGTCTCGAAATAGCAACACACACAAATATGCACATACATGCAACAAATTTCAAGCGTATTTTCTACATTTTTATAATTTGAAAGCTCTCAAAGAATACTTAATATAAATATCATTCAGTTTTTGGTTGCAGAGTTTATCCTGCTTAATAAGCCATCACCACATACCATGTTGGCTGTCATAAATAACCACTGAAATGAAGGTTGTCTAACGGAATGTGGATCTAGCTGTTATTAATGTCAACACTTAGCACCTAGTTAGTCTATGAGAGTCTCTGCTCAGTGAGAAGTCCATAGTGTTTGTGTTACAAAGTCTTTCTGTAACATCCCTATTTGGAAAAGAAAAAGGAAAAGACACTGAAGCAACTTTTTCTTTTCTTCTCCAAGCAGAAGTTATGAAAATCCTGCTCAAAAAAAAAATTGTACAGAGGAAAAAAAAAAAAAAAAGGCTTTGACAGCAGTCAGTTTCTGAAGTATTTAAAATTCTCTTCTTGACTCAGTTAAAAAGTAGTATTACTGCTACCACAAATTTGCTAGAAAGATAATGACAGATCTGTCCTGAGCTTCACGTAGTAGGCACTTGTTCATTGTTCTTTCATAAAGAACATACCAGATTTCCACTCATGTTTGGAAATCAAATGACAAACTCCTTTGACTACAACTACATACAATAAAGGCACTAATTAGAAAATTCCCTGGCAAATGACAAAGCCAAGACTTATTTCTGTTCAAGACCATGATGTTTAAACTTATCCAGGTAAATAAGAAATGCAGAAGACAAGGATAATTAGGTATATTTGTGTAAGCTAAACATTTTTTTCCCTGAATAGCTTATACTAGGTTTTTAAAAAAAAATTTCCATACAAAAAGAATACCTCCAAATATTCTAAAAAAACCCTCCAGCAGCATCTTTTACTTCCAACCTTCTCCTGAGCTGTAAACCTCTTCCTGCCGTGTATGCTACCCATGTCAGAGAACAAATACTTTTTTTTTTTTTTAATTTACCCAATCACATCATCTTTGTCTTTGTACCCACCAGGTTTCACACTCAAGCTGAGAATTTTCATTAAGGTCTACAAAAGAACAGATTTTGGGACACAGCTAATCATGATTCCTTTATTCTATCCAAGTATTATAAAACATTCTGGGAAATGTAAACTTTCCAAAGCTTTTTGCCATTTGAACATGATTTTGCATTTAAACATAAACTTCACCTCTTTCTTCTCATGCTAGTAGTCCCACTTCACACATTGACTAATTAACTACAATTTAGAATGGAGTAGGAATGATTACCATAATGCTGCTGTTTCTTAGCAACTGTGAAAGATATGATGAAGGATGTGAAAGAGAGACCCAAATAACACCACTTTCAGATAGAGAATTTCCACCTAAACTATCCTGCTAGTGGGATAGTAAATTAATTTTAAATTTCCATTTGCCTACTTCAGTGCTCTGTCCCTTGCAAGCTCTAACAGTGTGATTTTCACAGACTGAGATGGCACTTAAGCATTTAATTTCTACAGAGCTGATAACACCTGCTAGCTACTCCAAAAAGCTTACAAAATTTAATCAGAAAAATATTTTAATGCTTTTTCCCACATAATGACTTATGTCTCATACTAACTCCTCATTTGATGGGAGTTTCACCAAAATAAAACTGCAAGCTTAGGCCTTGCTTCAGTGTTACACAATAAACAAAATTTATTTTATTAATAGCAAAATTGACAATTATATTTTCCCCTATAATGCTAATAAAGTATTTGGAGCAGTTAAATTGCTTTAACGTACTCTGAAGTCATTTCATATATTAACCGATTTTACACTAGAAGACTAACAGTGCTGTCACTGATTTTCAAAAATATTAATAGAATTTTAAAAACAATCTGACAGCTGAAAGTCCAATTAAAAAACAAATTCCTTTAATACTTGCAGAATCTTTTTAAGGCTTTCTACATAGTCCTACTCTGCAACTGCTACTCACACATGACATTGTTAATACTGTAGATTTAATTATTACTCTGGAAAGGATGGAAGATTGGTCTCTGCTATCCTATTTCTATTTTGCTTTTTGACCATGGGAATGCCTGAAATGGAAAACCACAAGGTAGACTTCAAACTACCAAAGAGAGGATAAAAATGAATTAATGGCTCCCAAGAACATGAACACTGTAGTCAGATTCTGGTATACACACCTGAGACACACAGAACACGCAGTCATGGAAGATAGGCATGGTAACACTTCTTATCCTCGTAGCCTCTGGAGCTGGGAATGCCCCAGCTGGAAGGGATGGAGGTCTGTGTAAGTACTGATTGTCTCATGGCTAACCTCAGGGTTACAGCCCCCACAACCATGATGCAAAAATCCCATGTCTTCACCTCCAGTGTGTAAGAGAGTGCTGCAGCCTATCATGGGAAATGCATCTGGCACAGAACAAGAGAAGAGCAGTGCCAGCATGCAACATGACAATCTGCCAACCTTTCTGAGCAAGACCTTCCAAGGAGAGTCTAGATCAACGTGTGTTGTTGCTGCTGTCTCCCCCATAGCACAAGGTGCTCCTCATCAGCAAATGAAGGGCCTCACTGACCAGCTGCACCTGGTGTTTGAAATGGAAGAGAGCCCGGGGGAGTTTGTATTATTAATTGCTGGGGAGTGAGGAGTAGAAGGCAGTTGAAGAAGGCTATAACGCAGGATGCACAACTTTTACAAGATGGGTGTATGGCCACTTGGTACTACTGGCATGTCTTCTAACCTGGGAGACTATTATTTGTTGGAGGCTGCAAGAGGTATTTTTGCTGGTATCACAAGGTACTCTGTTCTTGTCTGGACATTTTCTGCTGTGAGCAGTTGTGTACTGGGCTGGATGGAGCCTTGGTCTGACTTGGTGGCTTTGCTGTACAGCCTATGGTAGTGTATGGGGCATGCATGGAAGACTTCTGCAAGAGGCAGTAGCTTTTCCACGGCGTTACAGTGAGTGCGTAGGGCAGGGGTTCTGTGGTCCTTCTGTGTTGCTGTGCCACAGGTGGAACCAGGGTTTCTCTGGGTGGTCATTACAGTTTTGTTTCATTCTCATGGAGCTGTGAATGGATCTAACTGGTAATGTAAGCTGTTGATATTTTCTGAAAGAAGTCAATCTAAACATAAAAATCTGAAGTGTCATTCTTTAGTCATAAACTTAGTGGTGTGTGGCAGCATATTCCACAAAGTCCTGTGTGAACCAAGGAGCCAGCTCTGCTGGCACTATGGTAACACATTCACCAGTCTGCCTGATTATGTATTTAAAGGACTCCTGTTTACTTACTGACTTTAATATTAAGGTTAGTTTGCTAGTGCTTAAATTTTTGCTTGTTTATGTTGTGTAGTTTTCTGTTTCTTGGTTTGGTGGTGGGGTTTTTTTTTTTGTTGTTGTTGTTGTTTGTTTGTTTTTAAAGCACATATATTCTTTAGTAGTCTGAAAGAAAAAGAGGAAAGTGTTGGGTTAACCGGTATAAGCAAGTATGTGCTCCATGCTCAAGAGGTGGTTACAGAAATGGTGTTTTCTTGCAGTGTAAGCTCATATGGTCCCTGGGAATACTGTTCTATTATATTTGAACTGATTTTTGTTGAGGTACTTTACTTTCATCTAAGAGGTAGATGAATGTTTAACTCTTTGAATATTCAAATGAATATCATCAAATCTTGATTAGTTTATTTCTGGCAGCAGGATAGCTGAACATTATGCCAATTGCTTTCTGTAGTAGTCTTGTTTATGCATTGTATTTCAGTAATCTTGCTCTGATGTGCCTTCCTTGCATAACCCAGAGTGACTTTTTAGCACTGAGAAGAAAAATGACTTTTCCCTTGTCTCCCAGGTACAATAAAACTTAATAAAACCTTTCTGTCCGCAAGTTCCACACTTGGTGCTCCTGTAGGCTGGCTTGCAGGGAAACGGAAAACAATACCATACTTGGTTTGGGGTCCTGTCTCCATAAGGCAGCCTGAATCTCTCTTTCCTTCTGTAGTCTGGAGCTGAAGAGAACTGATTTTCTTAGCCTGGCCATATTTTGATTTTATAAAAAATGAATGAAAGATTTAGTGTTCCTGCCTATAGGCTCAGCAGAGCAACTCAAGACCTGGTCCTCATAGTGCTCAGTTGAGTGACCACTTGGAAGACATCTCACCTCCCTTGCTTTGCATGGAAACCACAGTCTGTGGGAGGGAGGCTGGAGTGTTGTAAGTCCTTCGCTTACAGGTCACAATGAAGCTCAAATTCACAACATGACTCTGGAATACTCCATCTGTTAAGATGTAAAATCTAAAGCCTAGCAAACTTTGTTTCTTTCACCCATTCTTCTAAGCGAAAAAGTCTCCCTTTTGTTTTTCATTGGGTTTTTTTCCTCCTTCAGTCTGCTTAGACTTTTCCAGGTGAAAGTTATACCACCATGAAGAAAGGAGTAAGGCTAACTATAATTCATAGGTTCTAACATTCCCTCTCTCTTTTTTTTTTTTTTTTTTTTTTCCCCTGGTTAAAAGTCAGATTCCTAAGATAGATGGTCTGTTTAGTCTATCTTGGGTCACTTTAGGAACAGTTCTACTTTTGTGAGACTTCCCTGCCATCCCTGATACATACAGCTTTGTTATAACAAGATTAAAATAAAAACCCCAGATGTTCAATGTATAAAATTACATTTTCAGGTTTGCCAGAAAGTGTAGCTGCTCGTCAGCAACTGCACTTGGTATTAATTTGCCTCCTGGCTTCACTGGACTGTTAGGCTGTAAAACAACACGTCATCAGTCTGTAGGCTGGGAGTAGTAGATGGTGCATATTTAATTGAGAAGAAATCCACCTTCCTTTTTTCCAGGTGTAATTTGCACCCATGAAGTCCTTCTAAGTGGGCATTAGGCAAGTTGCATCTACAACTATCTACAAAAGAGTTATATTTTAGCATTATTTAAGGAGGGGGAAGTTTGACATTAGGTGTCAATAAAAGCTAGTGGCTATATGATATGTAAATACAATATATTATTGACAGACCTCTAGGTCTGATGACTTAGACTGGCTTTTTTTCTGCTTGCCAGCTGGCACAGAAAGTGACTGCACCTGGCTACTGGAGGAGCGTTAGCTTCTGGAGAGGTGAGGGCAGGGCCTGCTGCAGCAGTAAAGGATCAGTAACACCTGAGGTGGTGCTGGGAGAGATTAATCTAATTGAATCCAGGGAGATGAGTATGGATTGTGATTGTGATCTGATAGCATAAGATACATGCAAGTGGTGCAGCCCGATCTCATAGTTTAACACAACCTATGGTTTTTCAGCTTGCTGAAGGAAAGGAGGGATAAGAATAACCAAGTAGTTTTCTTCAGTTTTTTCAGCTGTGTCTTTATGAGCCTTTGCAACTGAGCTGTCTGCATTTACATTTTGGAAATGAATGTTTGTGTTAAAAATCACTTGCAACTTGGTGGTGAGGTAACTGATCAATGAACAAGGCTCAGAAGCTCTAAAGTTGCAGCCAGCAAGGGTTGTTTGACTAGCATTAGCACTGGTGGGCTATCTAGGAAATCTACACAGACATGAACTGATGTAATGACCCTCTCCAGAAAGATTGAAGCTTATCTCTAAAAGACTATCAGTGTTGAAAATGAGATGGAGTCAAGCACAGATTTTTGGCAAAGGTTATTCTGTCTGCTCATATGGAAAGCAAAGTCAGGATAGCAATTTGGTTTGGTGTAGAAAATCGTTCACATCTCCGAACTAAGCTTCGAATTGCTGTGTGTTGTTTCACTATCATAGAAACAAGGTTGAAGGAACAAACTTTATCAATCATCTAATCCATTCCTTTTTCCGAGATAAGACTAGAAGGCTAGAAAAGATACTTATCTAATCCATTCCTAAAGACCAACATCCCTTCATATCTTAGAGCAGTGTGTGCAACTCATACAGTTAGAAGGATTTTCCTAATGTCAGACTAAATCTCCCTGGCTGCAGATATGCTGAGTGCTTCTCGTTCTGTCTCCAGCAAACATTGAACTCTGTGTGCATTAACTAACTTTGTCAAACTTCCAGTACGTGTGTGTGTGGAAAACATTGTCCTGTAGTGATTTCATTTCTAAATTAAATAAACTGATCTTGAGAAGTGAGAGAAAGAAAATAACGTTATCCACTACAGCTGTTTTCTAGTAAATCTTAAACCTGTGTTTCTACAGGCAAGGTCACTGTCAGAGCTCTATTAAGGAAAGGCTATGCCTCAGATGGACCTGATCTTGTGTTTGTTATATTTCAGGCCAGGTTTCATGTGGCTTTCTAGAACTGGAGGTTTAGTGCCAGGTTACCAGATCTTGTCACCTTAGAACACGATTTATTATTTCTTCCACTAAGGCATTGCCTGAGATGAAGCAACAGAGGGCAGATGGTTTTAAAGCACAAATTCACACCCTAGAAAGCCAGCTTCCTGCAGAAACATCTTAACAGACAAGATCAGAAAATGTCCATATTCCTTGAGCTGCACACAACTGAGCTTGGCAGCAAGCAACATCTTGAAAATTATGGTGTAGGTGGGTTATACATGTAAAGTCCACACAAACTGTTTTATGTGGAAGAAGTGAAACTTGGGTTATGAAGAAAGTAGAGTGACTCTATGTGCTGTGGGGAATACTCGTCACTCTGTGACTTACAGTGGGTTTCTTGGGGAGACTGTTATCTTAGACCATTGTGTGTATATCATGGCCATGGAAGAAAGCCTGTGTCCTGTTACTTGATCAGGGTCTCTTTTTGTGCTTGATCCCACCCTCTATTTTGAAAGAGTTGTATCAAAAATATGCCAGCAGTCATGAGCACATTAATTCTGCCAAACTTTTGTTCTCTTAAATTCTCTTTGGGTGAAAGGCTTTCCTCATTTCACTAAGAGGCTCATGCATTAAAGGGAAAAGCAAAGCAAAACAAAGCAACACCCAATAGTTTCAAACTGTGAGTTCCATTTTTTATTCCAAACATGCTTTCGTTGCCAAAACACTAGACAGTCAGAATCGGAAGCATAGATAAAAATGGGGGAGGGGGAGGAGGAGGATAAGTTGGTTGAATTGCTAAAAAAATGAATTTCTACTTCTGTTTGCAATGCTCCTTTATTGCCGTATGATACACAGTAGCACTGCTTATTCAAGAAAAATAATTGCAGTCATCTGTTAAATATGACAAAAAGTCAAGTGTGGTTAAGTCAAATTTGTTCTCAAACTGCAGCCTTTTATGAAAGACTTCTAAAAGACCACACTGACTGCATATGTATCTTTCCTATTTAAGGTATGTTAACTGCAGAGATGCAGCTTCTTTCTCAGGGATTGAAGTTCTCTCACAATATGCCTATAAAGGTTTCTGCAGTGGCCATGCACTGCATTGATATTAGTGTTTATTAGCTTTTGATGGAAAAATAAAATAAAAGCACCTTGGGGTCCTTACTGAACAAACTGATAATGAAAGACACTCCTCACCTAAAAATAGTAAATGTAAACAGACAAATCAGACCACGAATGGGAGGAGGAATAGACACAACTGGAATAAATTGCTTAAGGCTGTGATTAAGACCCTGCTGTCAGTCCAGTACTTCATCCATCAGATTTTGAAAGGATATGGTATGGGAGGCTGCACAAAGAAATCAGACTCATATCTTTACAGTGTCCTTAAATTTCAAATCCTATTTGCTTTGAAATTAAAGAAGGTGTTACTTAAAACAAACTTTGCCACTTTAGGTTTCTGTTAAAAGATATACAACTGACAGATATCTTTTGCAATGTATTAAATTGGTGGACAAGCAGTTAATATAAAGTCCAGGCTGATGTCAAAAAAACCTACTGAAGCCTATGAATTGAAAGTATTTATCTTTTCTTCTATATATAGCATTTCCTTACTTAAGGAAAATTTACTTTTTTTTCCACTTTACATATGTATAAAAGAGCTTGGTTATATTCAATCACATGCTGTTTGTATAAAAAATGTTTTCAGCCCCAAAAAATGTTAGACCAAGGCAAGTTTCAAACCAAATTACTTGGGGTAGACAGCTGTAAAACTTTCAGCAACCAAACTGCTGTGAGAGTTCTAGGAGCTTTATGATCTCATATGTATTTTTATCACTTTATCATGGTAAAGAAGACACACTGCTTTAAAAGTAAGCTAAGTACTAAAGATTTGTTTTCGATCTCTTTAATAACATATGAGCTGTACAGCAGACAGAATTTGTATTTTAGTCATTGATGAAGTGACTAAGCATAGCCATCAACTGTCCCTAAATCATAATCCCTATTAAGAAGTGTAACTATTGATTTAATATCTATAAAAGTGTGGGAAGAAACTAAGTATTCCAGAGTGAGTTGTTTAACACATGCTATCTGAATTTCCATCAAATGTGGCTATGAAGAAAAAGGAACTCTACAAACATAGAAAAGCTGTTTCAGTAATGAGTATGTAATCAAAAAAACCTCTTGCAGTCTGTGGTTGCCTGCATTGGTTATTTGGTATGTCTAGTCATACTTTATTTCAGTGCACAGCCAGAGGTATTTCACATGCACCTTTCTACCTTCTAATCATCGACTGCAGTAACTTCAAGGAAATTAAATTCTGTTCTATGAAAATACGGAACACAATGAAGAATGGTTCACCCCCACTGTCACCCGAACTTCTCTTCCTACACATCACTTGTCTCTATCTTAATACTGCTCAGCTGTTGCTAAGGAAATCTTTTCCTAGAGAAGTTCTAAAAGGTAAATACATGGAGGTCTAAGCAGTGCAAGAACAACTGTTACTGATCTTCTGTACGTGGATGCACAGACATCTTGGCTGCAAAATGATGTGATGTGAGCATGTCTCTCCTGCTGCGCTGCACCATGCAAACAGGGAAGGGCTGCACCAGGGCAGAGCTGTGGAAGGACCGTGTCTGCTTGGAAGGACCGTGTGTCCTCTTGTGTTTCGGCAGATCACACACAAGATGTGGCTGACTGAGGACAAATGAGATGGGTCTGCCATTTGTGTCCAAGTGATGCTGTGGTGGAAAATGGGGACCCTCTTTCTAGCCATCCTGTGATGGAAGATGAAACCTAGGTCTCAAGGTGCCTTATGGCCCTGCAAGGGGCAGACTTGGCTCTGATTTGAGTTTGATTCAGTTCAGTCGGATCAGTGGTAGAGCGGAAAAGTGGATGCAGGTGCTGTGTTGGTGTTCTGGTGAACCTGCACCATCTTGACAATTCCTGTGCTTCAAGTCCTTTCTCTAAAGCCTCCCTTGTTGTCGTTCTGTGCTCTCATCCTTTTCTCATTGGCAGAAGAACATTGAAAGGGGTGTTCTTGTGTTAAGTGAAGAAGAGTTTAGTTTCTAGAAGCATCTCTCAGCTTCACTGCCTCTTCTCAGCTGTTAAAAGCTTCTGCTTGCTTTATAGAAGCAACCTATGTGAATCCTCTTACACTATCTTTTCATTAAAAATTATTAGAACTTTTAAGAAAATATATTGGTAAGCAGGTGGGGGAGATCTGCATGCCATGGTTGATCACAGCACTTTGCAAAAGGGCTAGGCTCTGTTTTCCCTCATTCCTTGTAATTAAGCTATGTCACTAGAAAGGAGTGTCCTTCTCTGACCTCATTTGATCAGTGACAGACTGCTGTGTCTGGAGAGAAATGCAGTTCTCCTCTGGACCTGCTATTCAAACCAAATGATTTGATCTTACAGGGATGAGGATATCCTGTTTTATCAAGTAGGCGTGTGTTCAGGAGTGCACTCTGGAAACAACAGGGAGGCACTTGGTATCTGTGGAGAAGCTCTTGTGTTCTCACTTTCTGGCAAATATTGCATCTACCTGTTTCAGTATTTCAAAACCAAATTAACTTTCCTATTCTCAACATGCTTTACTAATCAAGATGACACCAATCTCATTTTCAAGCCCACTGTCTGTGCTGTTTGTTTACCAGAGGAGGCAGGTTAGTTCCTCTGGCAAGGCAAATCTGTTTCTAATACCTCTAATTAAAAAGAGAAGACAATATCTTACTCCCATCAGTTTTCCCTTTCATAACCTGACAGTACTTACTCCCTTTCATAGTGGCAGAAATCACAAACCCAAGAATATTTGAGAAGAAATTAGTTAAGGAAGAAGAATCGCATCAATACTGGAAGAACTGAGGCTTGCAAAAAACAGCATAGTGGCTGAGGCACAGGGGAAATGAGATCAGTTACATGCTAGAAAGATGTGGGTATCTGGAGGAGGAACACAAACAAATGGGTAGTGTGAAAGGTGAGGATGGGTGGAAAGAGAAAGAATTGAAAAAGATTCTAGAGGTCAGAAGATGTACAATATAGCCAAAATCTTGGTGTCTGCATTCCTGCAAGGGACTTTGGTAGCGTGTGACAGTCAAAAAGAGGGTACAAGGGGGCTTTTGACCCTCCTTGCCTTCTGTGTGCCAGAGTACACTGCATGTGCCAGGCCTTTTTTCAAAGCAGGAGGCATTTCTGCACGTCCTCCCAGGATGCAGTTTCACTTGCTGTTCTCGATGTAGTCAAAACGCCCATTTTATTGGCACAAGCTGTTGCACATAGCAACGTAACATTGACAGTGGCTATTTTTTTGGCTTTTCATAACTATGCTTTTAAGCACCTAGTACTAAGTAAAATCAGCACAACTTTCTCTGGAACTTGAGGTGAGTGACACCAACTAGTTAAAAAGAACCCTAGTTAACAGTTTGGAAATTGGCCTCAAAACTACAGGAGATACTGTGGTCTGGAACAAAACCAGATACCAGCTCCTTAACAACCAAGTACTGGGGCGGCTGTAAGCCCTCAGGCATCTGATTTAATCCGAATTTTAAAGTTGAAATCATAGAACTGTGGAGAACACTGGTATTCATCTGTCCTTAAGATGATTTTTGACTTTCCATCAATTCTGTATGGGCAAGTGCTTTGTGGAGAAGTGCCAGTGGTGACTTAGATGAATATACTGGCCTGGGTTTTTTCGGTGTTTGTTTTTCTTTTGTGGTTTGGTTTGTTGTTTGGTTTTTGGTTTGTTGGGTGTTTGGGTTTTTTTTTTTTTAATTGTTGTTTGGTGGGGGGTTTTTCTGGAGAGAGGTGGAGGTGAGAGTGATGTCTTGGCTGCATCTGTACCAAGGGTAAAAAGTGTTAAGTCATTCCTTCTTATGCAGGATGATATCTGACATCAACCTTTAAGAACTGATATGGAAATAGACTCTTAGAAACAAATACAGGTAGGAGAAGCCAGAGAGACCTCATAGCTGAGGTCAGACTAGATTTGTATGATAGACACTGTGTTCTGATAGAGATGAGGTTTAATCAAGGAACAACAACTTCCTCTTTTAGTTATGTAGAGCATGGTATATTTAAAGGGCACCAGTTAGTCCAGGTTGGTAAGAATGAAGTATATTGGCACTCCACAAAGTTAGCGGAAGAGATCTTTATACTTGAACTTTTTAACCCGTTACTAAATCTGTAATCCAAGTCAACATTTTTCCTCACTGCTTCTTTACCATTTTCTAAGAAAACCAGTAACTGTGTATCATAATGATTGTACTGTATTTTTGCATCTACTAATAAACACTTCTAAGGGTGGAGATGATTAATGAAATAATATATCAAAATAGTGAGGCACCAACTATAACTCGCTTTGAAGTGAACATGAAGGTTGCTCTTGATACCTTTAACTTACTTCCCTCTGACTTCTGGGAGTGAAGAGGAAACAATGCACAAATACACAAAGTTAAAATTAAATGCAAGTAAAAAAAACCCACAGGCATTCACCTGGCATAACACTATACGGCACAGCGATGTAGTTAGAAAAATCATCTGAAATATGGTTATCTTAATTAAAAAAAACAAACACTCAGAAACCTCACTTTGAAAAATCTAAGAAACTTGTGTTTGTTTGATCTGCATATGTCAGTGATTTGACCATGTAAACTATGTGCTCTAAAAGTAAACAGAAAACTATTTGGAAAGGAAACAGTAACACAATAATAGTGTTAATACATTTCTTCAAAGAGAAAGAGAAAAAATTTTAGTTTTTCCTGTAACACAAGCTGCTTGGATGAACAAAGTTAATGCCAGAAATGAAGTGCTCATTGGTGGCAGTGAGGAATAATCAAAATTAGCAGAATACCTGTTTTAGAAGACTACCTCGTATTGAACTAGCACGAGTAAGAAAACCAAAGGGAATGTCTTCATGGTGAAGTTTATTTCCATCTATGATATGAAAAAAATCTTCCTGCTCTATTTTCTGTTGTTACATCAACAGATGTTAGCCTAAAACCCGTACAGAGAGACTGATCACTCTCTTCCTCTGTAGAAGGAGAAGGAGAACCAGCTGATAAAACTTGACTTAAAACAGAATCTCTACCAAGGAGGGATTAGTGACCACTGGCAAGGACAGCAAAGTGACTTTTGTTCTTTCTCAGCCTTTTCATTAAAGACAGCTGCCTTAAAGAGCAGAAAAATCATTGGCTACCAGACAATGTCCAAGTTCAGTTTGGCTTCTCAAGAAGTTTGAGTTTTGGATATGAAGTCGTAACTATTGCAACAAGTTCATCTTAGCTTCCAATCAGTCTCCTTCAGCTAGGCTCATCACCCTGTAAAATGCCCTCCCATAATCTAACTGGCAGAGAGATTTCTGCAGAAAAACAGCAAATAACACACTTTTGGGCAAGGCTCCAAACCCAGGTCTTTGCCGCAGGCAGCTGCCCTGAGAGGGGTCCACAAGCAGTCCAACAGCTGTGAGTGGTGCACCTGAAGTCATGGTAATAGCAAAGAATCTCTGCACCCTGCTCTGACTACAGGGTGTATGTAAATAAACTGGGACAGAACCTGTGTACATGCATCGTACAGCCATCTGGATGCAAGCTGAATTCTTTCCCATACTCCAAATGTTGTTTAATTCATACTGGCCACTGTTATCTTCTGTCTCGTGCCAGGACATTTTGTGGGAGGCTATCTGGCATGGGCTGAAATGGTGCCAGGAAGTATATTAATAGATAAACAGTTTAGAGGATTCTGTACTGCTGCTTGGGCCCACAGCCAGGTCCTGCTTAGTTCACTAGAAAAGATAGTGAGTGCTCTTAGAAAGTTACAGGCTTCTTTCCTGGGGCCTGGGAGGACCTGTCACCCCAAGGCTGATGCTGTGGGCAAACTGCAAATACAAAAAGCTTCTCAGGCAGGCCAGGCCAGGTCTTCAGGAATTCTTTCTCATCTATCCTGTTTTCCTTTTTACCTGAGGCTTATAGCCTTTACCTGCTATTTGTGTGTATGGGTGGTGCTAGCATACCCTGTCCTCAAAGTGAGTAGTTCTGATCAAGAATATAAAATACTTATGCACTAAGGTAACACAACAGTCTTCATGTGCATGCTAATCCCTACCTGGGAGTCAGATTCTGCTTCACCCATGATAACAAGTCCTTCTGAGGCCACGTGCTTTCATATGCCATCCTCTCAAATATGCCATCATCCTCAAAAAAGGAAGAAGCTATCAAAGCTACTGAAAAGTTCTCATACACTACCAGCTATTGCTGCTTAGCAGTCTCATCCACAGATGTTGCTACTGCACAAGCAGGTAAGCTTGGGCTTTAATCTAGTACTTCATGGAGTTCATATTTCCACTTGATTTTTAAAAGGCAGAAGCCTGAACAAGTCAACTTGTTCAACTAAACTAGCTCTTCTGCTTGTCTAAGTTACCTATTCAACTTGAAAAAAGTGAGATTATTTATGGTCTTTACTGTCATCATGGCATGATGAGATTATTTTTTTTCTGCTTTTCAAAGTTTTTACTTTTTCCTTCTTTTTTTGTTTTCAGTTGGACAAGGCTCCCAATCTGACAGTCACTGTGCTAAAGAGGGGTCTGTATGAAAATTGGCAGCCCAGGTGCTTCCTGGAGGGAAGAGTAAAGAGATCCAAAACCAATTCACCTAACCAGGCTCTTGGCTCATGTACCTGCCCTAGCTGTTGCTCTTACAGGCATTTGCTGCCTGCTCATCCTGAGTTGTCTCTTGCCCACTCTGTCTTGGCAGAGAGATGTGGACACATGCTTGCCTCAGCCTGCAGTGTGATCCAAAAAGCCCTGTTAGAGAGTTTGGAGCATGGGTCCCCATGACATGCTAGTTCACGTCTGTCATCTGTCCATCTTTCTTTCAACTAGCTTTGTTTTTCCTTTGCTTTCCAGCAGAAGGGAAGGGACAGCCCTTTATTAGACAGGTGCTAAAAAGCACTTCATTGTAGAAGCATCCAGTAGAGTCTGCACTTTCCACTCAAAATAGTGTTGTTTCTTTTTTTTTCCCCTAGATTCTATACTTACAATGTGATCTCCCACCTCTGCTTGCCCGAAGTCCAATAAATATTATTACATACCTGACTTGGACCTTTTCATGTAGAATCAAAACAAGCCTTTGTTAAATCAAACCCCTCTTTGTTCAAATACGCAAATATTCCCTGGGGCATAGTATACTTTTTGTTGCAATAAACTTTGTTCAAATGACCAGTGTGGTACTGCAAAAAGAGTTATAAAATGCCTACTTGCACTTTATATCACATGAGCATGTTACTGATGCCTCCTTATTAAGTGCTAGATATCTTTCAGTACACTTTCTAATTCATTTTATGTTTACAAGAATATATTAGCTCTTGAATGACATTTAACTCCGTAAAATAGTGACTAAAATATGTAACTGGCTTAAAAGATTAATACCACAAAAGTACAGGCAACTCACATAGCATGATAAATGATTTGCAGAAAAAAATTATTTGTGAAGCATTGCAAATCAAATAATATTACAACTCCAGAAAAATTATTCATGTCTTTTGGGGCTGTTCTACAACCGTAAATAATGTTTAGACCTGTTGATGTTTTTACTAAGTATATATTGTCCAGAGTTGAGTTTGGATTATTTATCAAATAATTTTAAATGTATTAATATTTTTGTGCCACTAGTTGCAGGGTAAGGTCTTGGCACTACCGAAGACAACAAAACTCCCGCTGCCTTTATGCATGCAAGCCTGGTGATAAGGTTGTCTTCATTTTGTTCTCCCTGGCATTATACAAAGCTGTAGGCTCCACAGTGTGTTTCAAAAAGAAATAAAAATCCTGTCACCAGTTTAGAGCTCTACTTGGAGTGCAAGCTGCTCTCTTTCCTAGGCCAAATGTCTTTTAACTTCAGTGGGAGGAAAACCAGACCAGCAACAGTTGACTCTTTAGGATATGATAACTTCACAAAAATAATCTGTATTGTTTCAAAGACCATACAGGCAACTTAGACTTTAGTTTTCCTATGTTAATAGTGTAACATAATAGTTCCATTAAAATAAACACAGAAATCTACATTCTGACTTAGTAGCTTGGAGAAAGGCTTAAATCAATATCGCATAAAAGCTCCATGGCTAAACTCCTGCCTGTTTAGCCAAGGAGCCTAGGACAAGGCATGCCAAATGAAGGTCTGCTGCCTGCCTTCTCTTCCACACAGAATCTCAAAATCCACTGCAAAATCATTGCTGTTGGAGATGACCTGGATTTTTGTGAAATCTTTCTCTGAAAGATGGCACAGAGGAGCACACTTTCATGTGGTAGGCTGCCTATGAGAAAGAGCTGGGAAAAAGTAGTCCATTGCTCTACTGAAGAATTTTTAAAAAAAACCCAACTTTGCAATAGGTGGACATAAAAAAAAAAAAAAAAAAAAAGAAAAAGAGAACAATGTTCTATTTTAAGATTACCTGTTCGGTTCTCAAAAGCTTACCTATAGGGCAAGAAAAGAAATGTGACTTGTTGCATATACAGTAAAACTCAAGAAATTTCACTGAGGGTAGTGCTATAAGGGTATAACTTTTTTCTTTTGTTTTACCACATATAATTTTTCAGAATTGTGGAGGCCTGTTTAATGCTCTTAATAGGGATCTGTCTTGGAAGTAAGTTTTTTGAAGAACAAACCCACCCCTTTTTGATTATATATGTAACTGAAATGTGAAGCAGTAATGGATGGATGTGAGGAGACTGAAAGCCAAGGCCATGGAGCTGAATGTTCTCATGTGCAGAGTTGTGGTGCTTCTTGTTTATGTTTTTTAAAGTACAGCTAACATCTTGCACTACTTACATATAAGGAGCTTTTTGTTTGCACCAAAGAAATATGAAGATGCTATCGTGACAACACATCCAGAATAAATGCACGAAAAATACTTCTGCCTCCTTGGAGACTCGGCTTTAAGTGGGCTGTTAAAGGAAATGAGGCTGCTGGGATCTCGGAGTAAGATTCCAGATGGCTCTTGGAAGCCAAGCATGTGTGGCAAATGGTGGGTGTGTACAAGGTAGCCTCCTGTCCTGTGCACACCCATGTAAGTTCCACAGACCGCAGGGGTGCTGTTCCACTGGGACAGAGCAAACAGCTGATATGAGTATTGCAGGAGTACTACAAACCCTTAAACGGGGTTTGTTTTTAAACACCTGTATTGCACTAGTAGTGTGTGATAGTAGCCCTAGTGATAAGGTAAACTGTATCAAGCTGGGCTTGCATTGGAGGACCTAAGAAGTGGGCAATGACTACAAGGAGTTGTAACTGTGTAAGGTTAAGTCATTGCTTCACAAACTTGGAAGAGTGAAGGCTGGTAATGAAGAGAGTAAGCTAAACATTCAAGTTGGTGTCACTTTCAGTGAAATCCTAGCTGTTCTACAATCAGTGGCTAAAATGGGACCATTACTAGGACTTCATCCCAAACACTTCGAGGCACACTGTTTGTCCTATAAACTGTGGGTAGAATGCCTCTGGTCACTGGGATCTGTGGGGAATGGCACATCCCTGAACAAGGTGGTGACTGAATCCCACACTATAACCCCTCATCTTCTGTGCCTGCAACTGTGACTGACAGCGTGACTGCTGAACACCCACGTACCGAGAGATACTGCACTGTACATATGGCAGAGCACAGAAAAAAGACCAAATGAAATCTAGCAAAAACATGTTTTTCAGAAGAGGACAGAGGATACAAACAGCAAGTAATTCTTTAGTGCAGAACAGATGATTGCAACTGGTTAAGACAAAACCAACAAGTTTTCACTCTATTCCAGTTTTATTTTACTGCATAGGCATCTGCCACGTATGGTCAAAATACCAGATTTTTCTTCTCTCAGATAGTATAAATAAGGAATAGAAAAGAGGAGAGAAGAATGATGAACATCAATTCTTGGCAGCTAGCAAGTGATGACATAAAAGGCACTTATGGCAATCTCTAAGCATAGTTATTTTTAATTTATTTAAAAGAAAATCCTATTCAGAACAGGAGTAAGTTGTTGGCAGGAGCTATATGACATTAATTTGTCCATAAATGTAATGTTTGTAACTTGTGCTTCATGCACTGCTTTGAATATTTGGATGACAAAATATAGCTGTTGGTGGTCTTTGCTAGTAAGTTCAGGCTGATGGAGCTTTATGAATATTAGGAGCTGTATGACCTGTTGCTAGTTTTGAAGACTATGCTATAAAATCTTGCTCTGCTGGGAGACTAGACAAGGTAACACCTATTCATCTTATGACCTCCTACCATTGTTCATCGCTGCTGTATTAACAGGATAGTTAAAATATTTCACAAAATATCTGGCTTTTTTTTTTTTTTTTCCTGTTGTAGTTAAAATATTGTTCGGTGTTGAAACTTTTCTTTTTTGGAGGAGTAGGGGAGGAGGTGCCAGCTGGGATAAAGGATATGTCTAAACTGGACATGGTGAAAAGACTTTTCTGAAAGATCTTGTAATGGAACAAGGTAACTTACTATTTGGGTTTATGATGAACTCTAGGACAATTTCGGTCATCGTTCCAATCGCGCTTATTTGTGTCTGATGCCAGTTAAATGGCTTCAGAGAAGGTGCCTGTGACTTCCACCATGGGAACCTGGAGGTCAGACAGGTCCCCTTCTGTACCTAGCATCAGTCACCAGTGTGTGACACCACTGAGCCTGCCCAGCTGACCGAAGGAGTTACAAGCCCAGAGATGCGCCTGGGGAAGTGGGGTGGCATCGAGCCATCGCAGTTCCCTGCGGACGGGCACTGGGGCATGTGCTGTGCTGCCGGAGCAAACCTACCGCTGTGTGTGCTGGATTTCATGCAAGTTTATTGTCCCCCTTTACTGTTTGTGCAGAACAGCCTTTGATTGCAGCCCATCGGCGATGGTTTGTTTGGCGGAGGACACAGGAATGCGGAGATTTGGAAATGGCAGAGAGATTTTAATGTTTTCTCTTCTGTCTCATCTAAGAACTATGCGGGCTGCAGCAGTTAGAGCAGCGTTTTTATGGTTTTTGGTGACAAGTTAGGACTTGAACACAAAAGCCTCGCAGCCCGCGGGCCCCGAGGGGGAGACTCCCCTCTGCGCATGGGAGAACTGCTGGGGTCCAGCACCCACAAGCAAAATAACCCGAACCAAACCCAAAAACTTCGCAGCCTCTGGATACAAAGCACAATGCCTCGGACTGCCGCCAGCACTGCGAATGTAACCGGCTGTCACGCCGGGATCGAGCGCCAGCTCTTCAGGGGTGCTGCCCCCTCCTCGGGCAGCCGGCTGGCCGGGGCTGAGCGCAGCCCGGGGCCGGGTCGCCCTCCCGCTCCCGCGGGGTGTCGGTGCCCGAGCAGCCGCCGGAGGAGCCGGGGACCGCTCGCCCCGCGGAGGGGCAGCGGGAGGCTTCTCGCCTCTGCCGGTGCCCGCTCCCCTGCGCGGCCGCGTTGCCCCACGCTCGCGCGGGACGGGGCGCTCCCCCTCAGCCCTGCCCTGGGCTGCCTCGGACTCCTCCTCGCAGTCGCCCCCGGCCACATCGCTCGCGGGGACAGGCGGCACCGGTCCGTGCGGCAGCAGCCCCCCTTACCTGCGGGTGACACCAGCTCCCCTTCGCTGAGCTCCCCGGAGTCCGAGTCCATGCTGCAGGTAGCGCGGGGGAGCGGGACCGAGGGGCAGCTCGGGGCGGGCAGCGTGCGGCCGGCCGCCGCTGGCAGGAGCAGTGCCCGGAGCCGGGGAGCGGGAGACGGGAGCGAGCGGCGAGCAGAGCCTGCTGCCTCCTCCTCTCCTCCCAGCCCGGGCGCTGGGTCCGCGCCACCACATGCAGCCACCTCGCTCAGTGCCATTGGCTGCAAAGGAGGAGCGGGGACGGGCGGGCTCCGGCGAGGGGAGGAGGGAGCGGGGGCGCGGCGGGGGAACGGTTTCTTCCCCGAGCCTGTTACACAAGTTGGTCTCTCCGCCGAATGCCTCTCCGCGGGCCGGGCCGGGCCCCGCGGGCGGACAGACAGCTGCGGCCCTCCCGCCGCGCTCCTGAGGCACAGGAGGAGCGGCGGAGCGGGGATCGCACTGCGGCCTGTTCGCACGGTGTGTGTTCACCGGCCCACCGCGCCGTGCGGTGCTGGTAAATGAAGGCTGCGTTAGAAGGCTGCCTTGAACTCTGCATCTGAAAACTGTAGCTTCAACCCTGCAAACTTCGCCTGTGTTCTACAGGTTGCTACAGCCCTGAGCCATCCCTTAATTCGGATGGTTGGGGCCACTTGCTCAGCTCTGGTGAGGTTAGGTAGGACTTTCTTTGCTTTTGCTCCTTTCTACTTGTTCTTGCTGTCACAGGCCAAAGATCACTTTAATTGTAGCACAAAAGTCCCAGGAAGGTAGTAACAAGAGTACTTTTCTAACTGGGAACAAAATGCCATTGTAAAAAAGACCTCACAGATCTATCCGATCCGCAGATATGTCACAGCCCAGAGCTAGCCAGTGCCTTCAACACTTCAGCGCTGCAGATCACTGCAGCCTCCAGCCAGATGTTGGTACCTGCAGCTGCAGACCACAGGTATCTGTTTCTTTAACTCTTTCCTCCAAAGCCATGCAGATATGAAGTTACCTATTGTCATCAAACTATGCCAAACACTCCAGACAAATGTGAAGACTTTCTCTGCTCATGTATACAGTGACATTTAAAAAATCCACTTATTGAAGGGAAGGGGATCCTTTCTAAACTCAAAGGGCCTTATCAAATTCTTTCCAGTGATGGCTTATCCTGTGCAAAGCTGAGTTTAAGAACAATAGTAAGAACGAAGCCAGAGGTTGTCTTATGTTCTAGAGTGAATACTAGCATGCTCCTCTGCTTTCAAATCAGGTTGAGCCTGAAGAGATAGAAGATTTCAAGCTTTCTGGCCCTGGGAATACACACACTGGTATGTTGAATTTGGACAAAAAAAATATTCAACCTCTGGAGTCAAAAGTTGGGCATGTTGCTGTCATACCCTAGGCCTGTAGTGCTGGGACACTTGGGTTTTATTTCTCTAAAAAAATTTCTGACTTTTGTCTGTAGTTGCTTTTATTAAATTTAAAATGACATTCCAAATACTGCTGATTATAACCCCATAAATTAATGTCATAAAAGGAAAACCATTCAGACTTAAGTGATGCTATGATTCTATTGTGAGGGGCCAATGCAAGATGTGAATGCATGTCACGTCGCACACATTAACAGGAGATGTGGGGAATATCCAACCATGATATAAACAACATAGCAACAGAAAAATGCTGAGATTAAGTCACAAAAGATAAGTCTAGGTACCACATCAAGAGCAGAATCTAAGAGCTGGAAAGAGTTTAGTCTCTCTCTTTTTTTTTTGTTTGCTTATTAGCTTTTTACCAGCACAAATGCAACCTAAAAAACCTCCCCAATAAGAGTATAGCAGTTTAAGTCTAATAGGAAGACTAAGTTTGCATTTGGGTGCAATTAATTCATTTTCTGGACTGTCTTTATGTGTTTGGAACTCTAATGCTAATTTCTAACCTGGACAGATTCCGACTTTATAATGACAATCATGGTAATTAGGTAAGTAAAAACCAAAATGTTTTTTGCAGGGGGGAGTGTGTACAGTGGAACCCTTCCTGCTCCCTTGACGACAAAGGGGGCTGCCTGGTACAACATAGTCTGGGTCATGCAGTGAGCTGATACAATGCAGCTGTGTATGTTTCCAAGGTATTCCGGGCACTGGCCTTACCCTGTTTTCTGTGTGGGCTTTCTTTTCTGAGTGCATAACCTATGCTATAGTTGCAATTAAATGTTAAACTCTCAACAGTCACACTTTTCTGCCACTGATTACAATTCAGTTGGTAAAAGGACAGATTATTTTTCATGATCCTCTGAAAGATGAAAGTCTTGGCATGGAATAGTTAAAATGAAAACTGAATCATTATTTTAATTCTTGTTGTTTTTTTTTAATCCTTGTATAACCACTCTAATAAATATTATGATGAAAATAGTATAACATAATCAATATTGTATTGCATCAGACTTGTGCTATATACATTGGGCATCCTCATTACTATGCTGTAATTACTTTCTATTCCACAGTAAATGCTATTTCAAGATTACTTTCCCTCTTTATTGCTGCTAACTGTAAAGCAGCTATTAAAGTTTTCAGCTGTAACAGAATGAGCATATTGTTTCATTTCAAAACATATGGTTAGAATCCAGCTTTTTTCCTTCTTAATGTTCTCTGCCCAGCAGAGTCCAGCGCTTGGTTTAACATGTGACCTGGAAAATCCCATATGCTTAGAGCTCTGAACTTCATAGTTTCCACTAGTTACAATACTGGTGCAGAGAAAAGCACAAAAGGTTTATGAATAGCAATACATATACTAGCTACATTCATGTTAAAAGAAACTCCACATGGAGAAAGCTGGCATTTCATGACTTATTTTTTGCAGTAAGCACAAATAGTTCAATTATATATTCATTTTTAGAAGCTAAATCTCTGTGATTGTAGCTCTGTGACTGTTTCCTTTATTACTAGGGTAGACTTAAAGATTGTTGAGATATTTAGAAACTGGAATGTTTTTTTCTGAAGGCTCAGTTAATACGTTTGTCTGCAAATCTCTAGAAGTATGACTTAGCAGTGGAGCTGCTAACACAGCCGATGGGAACTGCCCTATGTGTTGCCTGTATTCCCAGTTATATGATGCTGTCTGTAGTGGCTACATCGCTGTATGGTTCCTCCATTTACTTTTTGGCTGCATCTAGTCTTGATCTTTATTCCATATGGAACTTATCTGAAATCCTCCTCTGCCTACTCGTTGTATCTGAGTGCTGGAGATCTGCCTGTAAGAGCTTTTAGGATTCATGCTTTCTCACTGTTCTATCTGCAAATCATGCTTGCAAGTTCACACAAGTACAATTTTATTATAGTCTAAATACTTAAGTATCCCAGCTATCATAGCATCTATGTCTAGTGTATTTATCCTTACAGGACTACTGTGAAATAAGGATAATAGTATTTCTCTCTTTCAGAGAGGGGGAAATGAGGTACTGAGAAGCTGTGATTTAAAGTCAAATGTGAAGCACGGAATTTCACCTGTATTTCTTGAGCTGTACCTGAACTGTTAGGTCATCCATTTCTGCTAAATGAAAGGTTGGCAAGCTGCCTCTGTGCTTTGCTCCTCAAGCTTTCCTCCTTCAAATTGAGCCATAAAAACTATCCCAGGAAGCAGTGTCTCTATTCTTTCCATTATTAAATCTAACAGAAGTCCCTCTGCACTACCATCTTTGTGTTTGACTTTTTTTAGACTGTAAAGACATGCAAGTAGTCTTACACCTTTCTTGGTTCTACATGTAAAAATGTAAGATTTTTTTTCTCACAAATAATTTCTTAGTGTTATTTAAATAAGGTCTACCCTAGGATGTACTGTTTCTAAAATTGTTGCCTAGTATTTTGTTTCACAGTTCGTGACATGCTATCTTTCATATACAAGCACCATTGCTACTGAATTTATTAAACAGAGAAGCATATTCCATAGGCTGATATACTCATTACAGGTACTGTAGCAGACTTTAGATATTTATTTTTTTTTCCTGTTTCTTTGTAATGTCAGTGTACATGTATATATTTCACAAAGAAAACTATCTGCACCATTATTGGCAAAGCATGAATAACCAGTACCAAGGAATCTTTGTCAACAACTCTGTCGTGCCAGGAACTTCCTGATGTCTGGAAGCTAGTCAGCGTGCATGTACGTATATACATTTTGCATGCATTTTTAGTAGATTTTAGTTGCAATAATGCATCTACTGGTGGTCTGCAAACCTTCTTCATGTTTGATTTAGAATTCAAGTAATGAACAAGGTGTCTGCATTACTTTGATTCTTACTCATGTGCCAGTAGATATTCAAAGATGCAGATTTTTGTAATATCTGATTTAGGCAGTGCATGTACATCCTGTTTTGAGAGGATAAACGTGGCAGGGAGCAGTATTTTCTGGCCCTTCCCCCTCCCCCTTTTTTTTAAGTCATTGTAGGAGATGCAACGCTACAGGCTTGGGCAAGAGTGGCTGGAAAGCTGCCTGGAGGAAAAGGACCTGGGGGTGTTGGTTGACAGCCGACTGAACACGAGCCAGCAGTGTGCCCAGGTGGCCAAGAAGGCCAATGGCATCCTGGCCTGTATCAGAAACAGTGTGACCAGCAGGAGTAGGGAGGTGATTGTTCCCCTGTACTCAGCACTGGTGAGGCCACACCTCGAATACTGTGTTCAGTTTTGGGCCGCTCACTACAAGAAGGACACTGAGCTGCTGGAGCATGTCCAGAGAAGAGCAATGAAGCTGGTGAAGGGTCTGGAGCACAAGTGTGATGAGGAACGGCTGAGAGAACTGGAGGTGTTCAGTCTGGAGAAGAGGAGGCTGAGGGGAGACCTCATTGCTCTCTACAACTACCTGAAAGGAGGGTGTAGTGAGGCAGGGGTTGGTCTCTTCTCCCGGGTAACTAGTGATAGGACCAGGGGTAATGGCCTCAAGTTGTGCCAGGGGAGGTTTAGATTAGATATTAGGAAAAAAATTTTCACTGAAAGGGTTATCAGGCATTGGAACAGGCTGTCCAGGGCAGTGGTGGAGTCCCCATCCCTGGAGGTATTTAAGAAATGTGTAGATGAGGTGCTAAGGGATGTGGTTTAATGGTGAACTGGCAGTGTTAGGTTAATGGTTGGACTTGATGATCTGAGAGGTCTCTTCCAACCAAGGCGATTCTGTGATTCTTATATGTAGGACATCCATTCTGAATGGACATATTTTTAGCCATTGGACTTGCTGAATTGTTTTTTACCTTTGTCTGTTGTTGACTTTTCTTAAGGAAGAGCTGAGGAAGAAGTCACGAACTGGGACTGCTGAATGGTACTGGTGCTAACCTATGCTGTGATGTTTTTGGAATATCAGTTTAAAGCTAGAACTGAATTTTAGCTTTGATTGCCTCTATACCTTGTAAGGTGCTTTTATGAGATTTTAATCCCAAATGAAATAAAGTAGAATAGAAAAATGTACTCCTGTGCAACTTACGTTGTGCTGAACTGCATTACTCTTGATAGCTTATCAGAAAGGATAATTTTGTCAGAAATTTGTATTTTCACCTGCTTAAAAAGGCTGGGACTGTGGGTTGACTAGCACAGGAAAAGTTTAATAACAGTAATCGGTCTGATCCAAATTCTGACTGCTCATGCTAAGGATGGAAGAAGGAAAAATAAATACCTTTTCCCTTGAGCTGATGTAACACTGAACAAAGGCGGAAACTTTTAAAGAAGGAGCAGTTAAATTGGGAAGCAAGCTTGCTAACGTCTGCTTACAGTCATAGGAAAATAGCACAGCCAGAGTACTGCCTACTCTCTGTGTTTTTCTGTTTGTTTATTTGTGTTTTTTTTCTTCCCTAAAGCAGTAACTTGTCTTGTTTCTTCTTACCCTGTAGAAACAAGACTCCTATAAGAACTGAAATGCATGAATATTCATGTTCATTTTTTGGCCGTGAGGGTGATGTTACTTTTCTGTTCACTCAGAGTTGGATTTTGCTCATAGAATGAGGTTTTCTATATTAAACTGTTATTTGAATTGCCTGGGGATTTCACAGTTTTGTACTACTTTAGTGATATATGTTGTTATTTTTTTAAAGATATCTTACCATTCTTTTTTGGGATGGTGATTTGTCCTGTGCTGAGAAGGATGCCTGTCTTGCAAGTTATGTATGCGATTTGCTGTAGATTGGCAAACTCTTGCATTTGTAACTTTGCAGTCTAAGCAATTAAAGAAATGAAATCTATCTTCCTAAACTGAAAATGCACCTCAAAAGAAATTTTGAGGAAATTCTGTGTGGAAATTTTATTGGTTAGGCCGTGACCTTCACTTGTTTTTATGAGCAGGGCAATAAGCATTATTATTTTAAAGACCTGATAAAACAGATACTTATTTTACTTGCAATTTTAAAATCCATTACAAGTGGGATATGAATAATTCTAAACGGTAAGACTGATGAGCCAGAACATGAACTTTTGTTTCTGCTTTCTCTGTTCTGGGGTTGGGAAATAAAATTTAAAGGATTTTTATTGAGGGAATCTCTGTATAATACAAGATAAAGCAGGAGATTGTCTTATGATTTGTCTCTGTTCTGATGCTGTCTAGAGAAAGCTAGGGGACAGCTGCCAGTCAAAAGTATTTTCCTGTCTGCCACTGCCTTTGGGAAGTATTCCTAACACTTGTGGTGGTCAGTGAAGTTATTTTACAATATGTCACATTCCTTACTTTCCCTCTGTTGTTAAGCTCTTCATTGTAAGGGTTGATTATCTGATGGCTACATTTAAGCCTTTGACCATGCCTAAGATGCAACTAAAACACAGTTAAACCAACAACAGATGCTGCTTGTTACTGAGCTGTGTTTCGGCAAGCTTTGAAACAGTTTTCTGCTTGTAGTCTGGAAGATGGGTCATCCTTGTTTTCATCCCTGATTTCAAATTATGTGTAGGAGGATGATTCCACAACTTCATGATACTCTGAGAAAGCAGAGAAAAATTTGTTGCTAGGAAACTATGGAGGACCTATACTATACTGTGTTTCCAGAATGTTTTAGAGTTAGCATCAGTTATTTCATTAACTTTTCTAATCTCATTCTTTATGCAAACATCCACATTTTTTCCTGTAGTCGTGATGTTTGTAGCACAGTTATGTATACTATGAAATACATTCTTTCTGTGATTAATTCTGTATTACTTCTATTCTTCAACAAAAAAAAACCCACCACCAAACATTATACTGTTTTGAAGGCTAATATTTATTCACATGATAACGTTGCCTAGACATCCTGAATTATTAGAATGTGGTAGATCATGCTTTCCCACAAAAGACAAATGCTGAGATCCAGAGAGTTGCACATCTTATATAGAAACTTAATAACACTTTTCAAATTGGATATTATCAGGTAAAGTCTTAAAGCATACAATGTTTTGCATCTGACTAAGTCTGGTTGTTCCTTTACACCAGATGCTGTGACTCCCATTTTACGATGCATCTGCACACTAGAAAGGTGACTGAATCAATGCTGTGGGGGCATGATGCACCTGGGACTGAAACAGTGATGCAACAGCTGAGATCAGCCTTGTTATAGAGCTCCTGCTAAAAAGCATAGCACCCTTTGGACTAAAGGGAATCATAATCTGAGAGGCAACCACAGAGCTAGAAAACAATCTTTTGTGGAGCAATTCACTGACATCCACAGGCTTTCCTCAAATGGCAGAGCTTGATGTGATTTTTAGAACAGTATGGAAACATCATCTTCATCTGACAGTGCGTGGGCATTACTTCATGACCATTTCTAAAAGCATGGCAAAAGGCACTCTGCTGCCCACTTATCTATAAATAACTAAATATCATCAACTCAGACATAAAATTGCATTTTATGGGTAGTCTTAGGAATATACAATATAGACAATTAGATTACATGTAGTCCTACAACATTCCCAGTAAAGAGAATGAGATTACATAGAAACTTGCTGTCCAGACCACTTTGAAGTGAATTTTCTCTCTTGCACACAATGAGGGACTCAGAGTACCTGTAAATATAAGGTATGAGTGACTTGAATTCAACTTGGACAACAAGAATTTGTCTGTAGATAAGTAGATCTAGAGCATTAACTTTTGTATGATTAAATTTTTGGGTTGTAGATCTTGGGTCCTCTTTGCAGCTAACATAGCTGGAAAGGCTAGAGACTATCTATAAAGGTGCTTTTTAGTACTGCTGGAATTTTGAAGGAAACAGAAAATGTAAAGGATACTGATAACTTTCCATAGTCCTTCAGTGAGCTCTACAGACTACTTTCCATTAGCAACCACTAAGAGAAACCTATCGTAGTACAAGATGTGGGCTTCAAGCAAGGATTTTTTGAAATAAAGCTCCTCCTGCAATCTTAATGGCTATGTGTCTTTACACAGAATCCTTTGTTCAGCTAGCAACTCCTGTTTATCTTAACCAAAAACTTGGACAAGAATATTATTAGTTCCATCTTCCCTCCTTCCCACCACCCCTTCAGGTTAAAACACTGTGGACAAACAACCATTTCATTCAACATTAGAATTGGTGCAGTCATTATCAGTGTTCTTCAGGAGTAGGGAGGAAGATACTATTTGGTGGAGAAGGATTTTAAGGTTTGGGACTGGGCAAAAATAGAAGACAAGTTGCAATCATTATCTACTTTTTAGTACTTTCCTAGTGGATCTAAAGAAACACAGGTTCACAGTCTGTATTTGCCTAATCGAAAATGAAGACTTGAACCTCTCTATCTTACATCATATGAGGTGTCTATGAGTTGTTCTGATTAATTGCATGTATTTATAGTTATTCAAAGTGAATGGTTCTAGCAAGAGTGGTTCAAGCTGGGCTACAGATGTAAACCACTTGTTCTCTTGATAAATAGTACTGAGACTATCTTCCTTTAATATTGCTTAGATCAGCACTGTGGGACATGTCTGCCTAATGTCGTCTACTCAATGACTTTATGTAAATTCTACCTATTTCCAGTACATACGGAGAAAGAGTAATGTTAAGAAAAAAAACAAGAAATGTAGTGGGTAGGGTGTACCAAAGGTCCAGAAGGGAAAATGCTTATTAACACACCTGGTATTGTGTGATTTGGCATAAAACCACCTGGGTGCAGTGCTTTTTGTGAAAAGTGCTTAATGTATTAGTGCTGGTATGCTGATACAGAAATACCTGTGGCTGGCAAGTCAGGGAGCAGATGTGCTTCTGTCCTTGAAGGCACAGATTTCAGAATTAAGAGGAAAAATGTTGGAAGGTAAAGCAGGAGTATTGCATTAAGGTGTCTTTGGTTTTTGCTTTGTTAAGAAAAAAAGCTCAGGCTGTCTCTGTCTTTGCCTGAATAACTTTTAATACCACTAATCAGTTTCAGAAAGTCAGAAGAGGAAAATGTGCCTCAGTTTCTACAAGCTGAAAATTGTATCTCCTTCATTTGGTAACCAAACTGGTGTCCCTGCTGAAAGAAAAAAAGCAGGGAAAACTCATCTGTTTGGCAGCAACTGGTTGCACGGTTGTCATGCATTAACTCAGATTTAGTGTATCACATACCATCACACTGTTGGTAGGTCTTTTGGAAGGTTAATTGTAACTTATTGTGATGTGGGGAAGAAAACAGGAGTGGCTCAAGTGCTGAAGGATCCATATCTGTAGGAAAGAAAGTATGTGGGTGTGGAGCAGCATATTTGAAAGTGCCTCTTGGGAGGCAGGTAGTGGACTAGGACAAGTATTGTAAGACCAGTATTTGCTTATGAATGTAGAAGAATAACATCAACTGTACTGACCATGTACTTGGACAGAGAAATCTTGCCTGGGGAATTGTCATCTTCTGATGTCAGTGTGAGATGGGGAGAGAAGATGAGATGTTTGTTACTCTGCTGCTACAAGTGTTTGTATGAAGGAAGCAAAGAGATCATAATTACTGTTCCTGCTACTTTAAGAAGAAGAAAAGGAAAAATACCCTGACTTTTTTGCTTTCATCACTGTTTCATGCCTAAGATCTAGAATAGAGAGTGAGACTTCAGCACAGAGCTGCAGCGGGGAAATTTAACACTGATATGCTCGAAGTCTCAAGTTGCTTTCATTGCATGATGGACTCCCTTTACTCTTCTACTGCTTTATATGTGAAAGATGTACAAAGAAAAGGACTTGGGAAAAAACAAGATTATGCAATGCATAATACAGCGGTTCTGCATTTAAATAGTGTAAATTTTATGGCTATCAATCAGTCTGAACAGTCTGCAGTAGGAAAATTATTTAGGATCATAGGATAATTCAGGTTGGAAGGCATCTCAGGTTAACCAGTCAAACCTCCTGCCTAAAACAGAGCTCGACCAAAGGCTTGTCTTTGTTAAAGACAGAGGATATAACATTTGTCAGTGGGGCATATTTTGTCATGGTTTGTTATGCACCTGTAAAATAAATAATAATTTAAAAATTAGACCAACAGTTGTAGACAGAGGAGAATCAGATCTGTTATCTGCAAGGCAATTTAGTCAAAGATGACATCCCAGCCATTATATAACAATTGTTTCTACCAAGCAACTTGTCAGATAAAAATTACAGTGTCTAGTGGATTTGAAAAGAATGTCAAGGAAAGATCCAGTCACAGGAGGGGCTGAGCATTTCCCATTTATAGGCAAGTAGGTAGAAGTGGAGTCTCAGTATCTCAGAGGAAGCACTGAGCACCACAAAGGGATTGGAGAGAGGAACTGAGTGCTGATGTGAAGGATGTTAGAGTGGGATGACTTTAACTGCAGGATGTGGAGAAAAACCTGAAGACGAGACAACACTATGTTTCAGAATGTGAGAACTCAAGCCCTCTTTCTCTGTGCATAGCTAAGAAGCCCAGTTCGTTACTGAGAACAAAAGTAAACCAACAGATTTCAAGTAGTATCCATGGGCTGGTTATATAATGACACTTTCAGCTCTGTATCAACAGTTACAATGAGTAGCAAGCTGAGTCACTGCAGAGATTCATCATAGATATCACAAGCCCAAGGGCAGACCAACTGCTGCAGCAGGTGTTATAATGAAAGAATTTGAAGAATGATAGAAAGCCATCACAAAGTCTACGAACTGAAATGCTGCAGGAGAACATCGGAGTACTAAAGCAAGCATGCTGTCTCATTAGATAAAGAAATGAGATGAGGTTCCCACCATTTTGAAGGACAATGAGCTGTGACTGTACCCCATAATTAACAAAGAATCATGCCCAACAAATACCAATCCTGTTAATGAGACTAGATGTCCCTAAGCAGAGTGTTCAGAGCTTTGTTAAAGTCAGCCAGGTACCATGAAGTTAGGAGAGGTGATCCTTAGTTGCATCTGGGGAAGAATAACCCCATGTACCAGTACAGGTTGGGGGCTGACCTGCTGGAGAGCAGCGTAGGAGAAAGGGACCTGGGGGTCCTGGTGGACAGCAGGATGCCCATGAGCCAGCAATGTGCCCTTGTGGCCAAGAAGGCCAATGGCATCCTGGGGTGTATTAGAAAGGGGGTGGTTAGTAGGTCAAGAGAGGTTCTCCTCCCCCTCTATTCTGCCTTGGTGAGGCCACATCTGGAGTATTGTGTCCAGTTCTGGGCCCCCCAGTTCAAGAAGAACAGGGAACTGCTTGAGAGAGTCCAGCGCAGAGCCACAAAGATGATGAAGGGAGTAGAACATCTCCCTTATGAGGAAAGGCTGAGGGAGCTGGGTCTCTTTAGCTTGGAGGAGACTGAGGGGTGACCTTATTAATGTTTATAAATATGTAAAGGGTGAGTGTCATGAGGATGGAGCCAGGCTCTTCTCAGTGACATCCAATGATAGGACAAGGAGCAATGGGTACAAGCTGGAACATAGGAGGTTCCACATAAATGTGAGGAAGAACTGCTTCACAGTGAGGGTAACAGAACACTGGAACAGGCTGCCCAGAGAGGTTGTGGAATCTCCTTCTCTGGAGACATTCAAAACCCGCCTGGACATGTTCCTGTGTGACCTGACCTAGGTGTTCCTGCTCTGGCAGGGGGATTGGACTAGATGATCTTTTGAGGTCCCTTCCAATACCTAACATTCTGTGATTCTGTGAACTGGTTATGTAGCTTTTAAAAATGTTGCTAAGTTAAAGATAGATTTAGGAGGTAGAAATGAAAATAAGTATAAGCCATATGAGCAAATATGCAATTAGTAATACAGAGCATACGATATCACCGAACCCTTGCTAAACCTACTTTGAGATAACAGGTTCAGTTTCAGAAATGGACTTTTGATTAAAGCGAGATGCTCTTTATATTAAAAAGTACTATATGAAAAGGCAACCTTAAAAAGCATTGGACAAAACATACGTGGGTTGGATTTAAGCAGTCCATTTGTTGTATCCCTCTCACATGCTATGATAAAATGAATCCTGAAATACCTTGTGTAATGACTCATCTGATATTAAGATGTGTCCTGTTCATCTTCTGTGTGTATGTGCTGTGTGTAAGAGGTGTAGGTGGAAGCTGATGTTTTTAGTTGTGATGACTCAGCCTTTATTCACCATTTCTCTTATTTCTGATTTATGGAAAGATTATCTTCTTTCCTGTGCATTTAGATAGGTGAAGTTCCAGGGTTCAGTGAGGAATGCAATATGTTGGTTTCCTGGAACAATCCTGAGATTTTTATGTCTTGGATATTTGACTGTTAAAAACTCAACCTGTGGTCACCAGCAGTGATCTGTTGGTTTTGGCCCTCATTTCTTCATTTCCTGTATTGGTAATCTGCTCAAGTTAATGGAGAAGTTTTACCTACTCTCTTTTCTGCCAGATTTGACATGTTATTAAAGTGCTTTTGTGTGTAAAACTTATTAAGACAAATATACCTTTTATGAATTTCATATTCTCAAGGCAAGTATTCTCATTTTGTTGTCTTGCTAGACTATCTGATAAGCCAGTGACCAATTAGGATACAATGTAGAATGTTTACGCAAAAATTATATGGAAAAGAACAAATAGTTTTGACAGTGGTTTAAGTCTTGATTGGTAAATAGGTGAAATACTCTATTCAACGTTCTAGCATGTTTTTTTATTACTAGGATTTTTATCATCATAAATTTTAGATTCTGTAATTTGTATAGTCTATCATCTGATAAAATCTCCTTGAATAAAATACGAAAAAGGTGACTTGTCTTTGTAATAGGACTAAATTCAGGCTGGGGGTTCCCACTTGAATTTTTTATTAGTAGTTTGCAAGCTGCATAGGCTAAGTGTAGCCAGCAGATGGAGGGCTGTACTAGCTGCTTAAAACTCTACTTGTCTGGCTATCCTTGGCAGGCACATTACAAACTGCCTGAAAGCTGTTGCACTTTTAATGCTTCAAGTTCTTACTTTGTAAGGAACTATGTTTTAAAATATGGACCCTATTATAATTATTTGAACTATCTTGTATCCACGATAATGGATAGCTCCGTTTGTGACTCTTAAGTCTTTGTGGATCGTGATGGCGCTTAGAAACCAGGTGATCATTGTAAAGCCAGCACATACACACATGCATATGTGTATGTATATGCAGGAGCTGGGGGAGGATGACTGCATTTCTAACATCAGAAAAACTCAAAGGTCTATAACAGGAATGTACCTGCCAGTCTTGAAACACTGCAATGGTACGTGAGCTTTTCTGGTTCCATTTTTTGGTACATGTTGATCACAGTAAATGAGGAGGTTTCTTTTTATACAGCATATCAGGATATGGCTTGGTAACAGAGCTAAGCTGACTGCATAATCACTTGCAAAGGGCAGGCCTGCTTCTCCACTCACTGTGAGTGTTGGCACTCTGCTTTGCCATTATTGTCACAGTGCTGTCCAGCTTACCTACTGTCTCCTCCCAAGAGCCAGTAAAGAAAGTTAAACTGGCAGAAAAATAGCTTTCCAAGATAAAAATGAATAGGTCTCTACCGATTTAGTTCCTTGAAAAATTTAACATTGAATCCCATAAATGTCAGTGAAAAAGGGTCAGGCACTTGTGCTCAGGGTAAGGAAAAGGAAAACAGGACCTACTGTTTTAGTTTCTATATGTGTAAAAGGTGCCATCAGTATAGCTCAGAATTACTGATAGTTTATGAGGTTGCAGGAGCAGTATAAGTATCTAAATATACAGCAGTAGTTGCAGTTCTCTTGTGATGAAGGGTAATTGTTGACTGCAGACATTCTTCTGGAACTTCTCATGAACATTGTTACACCAGGGCAAATGGGCACAATACCTGTTGACATGGTAATCCCTTCTTTTAAGGTATGCTCAATCTGGGACTTTCTCTTATATTTTTAGTTAATCTGTTTACTCCTTGAATGGCTAAATCAACTTCAGTACAAAAACTTATGGAAACTCGGGTGGCCTAAGCAGTGACAATAGCAGACAGGAAAGAGGCAGTTGTGCCAAGTGTTGTTAGTATGTGAATTGACCAAGGCTGCCATTTTCTTTGCCAATTTCCACTTTGTCCTGACCCCTTGCACTTCAGGGAATAGAGGTAACAGAAGGAAGCTGTGGGTGATTCCCACCACAGGTTTTCCCCTTCTCTCCTCCACAATGGGACTGCTTGGCCATCTCTCTCAGTTTCTTTTTAGCTGGTCAGCCAACCCAGCATGACTTTTCCCTGGCTGCCTACCATCTGCCTGTGGACTCTCTTCTCCTTTTGTTCCTCTTTAAAAGCTCACTCTGGTGAGGCACTGAAAGTCTACTGTGAAATGTTAAACGTGCACATTTCCTACTGACATTTAGGACAGATGACGGCTTGGAATCAGTTAAGAGAGTTAGCATCTACAGACAAGGTATCATGACTTGTAAAAAGGACACACTAACAATGGTAGATCAGTTTGAGCCATGTTTCTCATAGCCTTGTAATGATGTCCTAATGAATATTTATCATTATTTGTGAAACCCTATTTTCAGCAGTCGTGTATTATAGTAACAGCTGACAAAATGTTCATTTTGGTTTGTAATGAAATTGTCTCTGTTTTAGCTGTTTATTATGATGGGGATGTCACTCCCATACCATTGTGTCTGCCATTGTAACACAGCTGGATTATTGGCAGGCTAGTAAGTTTAAAGGCATATCTGATTAGCTTGTTTCTTGTCCAGATGAGGGTCTCCTAGTTTGTATGTTAACTCTTTATGTTGTGCATTGATCTTGTAGGAGAGGTGAACAAAGTCCGGTCAGGTTTGACAAGGTTTTTTTAGCATAAGAGAACTCTTCCAAACCTTTCCAAGCTTTTGCTTTTAATGAGTGGAGTGGTTGGGCAACTTTAACTGGAGACTTCAGATCGCTTATGTTGATGTGCTGAGGGGTGACCCTCTGATGTAGCAGGTAACTTGACTTGGGCATCATGTGTACACGTAGCACTGTGCTCTGCCTGCCCCTCTACAAGGATCCCAGTCATTCAGCTGATGACAGAAATAGAGTAACCAGTTAAGGTTTACCAGAGAGAACAACTTTAAATAAACCAATCTTACTTTTGGGATTACTGTCCCCCTTTTCTCAAATAATGCTGCCCTTCTGAGGATGTTCAGTTTAGGCAAATGACATTTTTAGATAAAAAGATAATTTATTAGAAATTGACAGCCACCTCTAACTTAATGGTGTATGAATGATTAAACTGTAAGTTTGTCTTTGCAGTATTAATTTTGAAGCTTCAAACAAAAGCTGGGTTGGGTCCAGCCTCAATTATATAAACTGAAATTCATTGCAATTTTAGTGGAAAAGGAATTTGGATGATTGATTCCAGCTTTGGTCAGTCTCCCTTTCACTGAAAATTAAGAACAAATAGGGATGATTTTGCTGTAGAAAAGTGTACTGCAGTTGGGTTTTGGCTCTTAAAAAAGAACCTAGAATGATTTGGAGATGGATTCTATTTGTTGTTCACAAATTCCAAGGACTTAGCAGGGAGAAAGTATCTCTTATTTGTTCTGTATAACACAGACCATGAAGTACCTAAGTTTGTCACTGCAGTGCATATTGCGCTACATCTGGTTTCTTCTTACATTCTCAATTTAGAAACAGAATTCAGCTGTTAACATAATGAAAGGAGAGAGCTGTGCTGGCATTTTAATTTTTAAAAAGCACGTTCTAGAATACTTAAGTTAAAGCAGGACCATTCTTTCAAAATGATTGTGTTCCTATAAGGGTATGTAGAAAGTGTTAATAATATAACACAGCACAGAAGAACAGATGTCCCATGGCAAAGTTTAAATAAATTTGGAAGAAATTAACACCCAGTTTGCTAATGCGCAGCAATGGAAACTTTGTTCTACATATGGGGGCTCAAGCTTGGATGCCTACATCCTCTCCCCTTCATTACTGAACAAAGAGGAAAATAGGAACACAATAAAAATAGAAACTGATTAAAAAAGCTTAATCGATGTGTTAATTTTTATCCTGTAGCAGAGTTTCATTTGCTGATTTTTTCTTTGCATAATTGCCAATGAATTGAGCTTACCTTTAATCTCTGAAGCACAACTCTTAATTGCATAAATGCAATATATAAAGGCATGCAACATAATCCCAGTTCCAGAACATTGTTACATTGATCTTTCCCTGAGCCATTATCTCATTAAATTTTTATCTCTATGAAATTGTTTGAACTCAAAAAAACTTGGAAAATTAGGAAGTTTAGATAAATGATTTCAGGTTTGGCCTCTCCTGTTTCAAGTAGACATGAGGAAAAATCAGTATCAAATTGAATAAAGTCTATTTTATCCAGTTCCTGAAAAATTGTGAGTAGTTTTACACTACCTTTGTAAGTTTACAGGTTTTTGCCTTCCTCACAGTTCATAAATAAATTTATGTACATAATGAGTATCCAAATCTCTTCTTCCTTAATAGATATTGAACTATCTCAGATCACAGTCCTTAAGAGGAGATGCCATAAAAAGCCATTTTTTAATGTGTAGATCTCTGCTAGCTAGTTGAGGGTTTTGTTTTTGTTTTTACACTGTGTGTTATTCTGGAGAGCCAGTGAGCACTCGCAGGTAAGCACTGTCTTTGAAATGAAGAAAAACTCACACAAATGTTGTTCTTTCATGTGAATGAACCAAACATATCTTGCTAAGTTATCCTCAACTGAGCAATTTTTCTGCTGCCCAGTAAGGACTGACAGGTGAATGATTATTTTTGGCTTCTTTATCAAAGTAATTGTTGAATATCAGTCCTTTTTAGCACTTGTAGAGTCAAGGAAGTGTGATTAATTTTGCTTATCAGAATAAACTTATTTGCCTATAAGAGTCCAGGACATCAGAATTTTACAGCTTGATCCACACTTATGGGTTTTCTAACTGTATGCTAGTGTGAGAAGTTGGCATTTCTACTATGTTTGGTAGGTGAGAAAATGATGTGGTAGCTGTGTTGTGATGACTGATCAGAAAAGAAATTATTTTAAGTAGATGATTCAGAAAGCAACTTAAATTTTTTGCTTTTTTCCTTATTTTTTGTTTTTAAAAAAGTTGATTTTAGTTTGTTATTTTAAAAAGGTTTATTGGAGTCTTGCCCTTCAGTCTCTCAAAAATTATGATTCCTTTTGTGATTGCCAAGCATTAGTTATTGTTCTTTCTCATCCAGAAAACAATGGATCAGTTTAATCAATCAGTTTAATTATATGCCTCTGGTCTTCCATTTCTAATAAAAGTTAATTATCAAAAGTTGCAATACTTCTTTTATAGCAGTTGCATTAATTAGACTTTCTCCTGGATATAATCATTCTGAGCACTTCAGTGCTTTCAGTTTGATACTGCATTACATTCAAGCAGGGGTTGTGGAGCTTCGTTAGTATAATTATGTATATTTTACGTTGTCACAAAGAAGCTTCAAACTTTACCCTTTCAGCACTTTTAAAGATCTGCCTGAAAAAAAACCCCAAAACTATTCTTAGAAAGTTTGACATGTTGAGCATTTGGATTATCTGGTCTTTATTTTGTCCAGAGACTATCTGAAAAATTCTGTTTCTGTGTCTGACTGTAAGAAATAGATTCAAGTCCCTGCTTTCATTATGTCTGACTGTTGGAGAAGGCCTGTTGAACAGGGCTTGGGAAAGGACAGATTCAGGCTACAGCACTGGCCTCTGTATCTTTTTATCCCTGTGTGACTTACACCTTGAGTCTTTGTGGAACATTGGTACTTTTGGCCATCAGAAAGTAATATCTGTGATAACACTATCTCCTATGCCTTCTGTCATATGTCCAAAAATACTACTTTTTATTTTTTTTTTCTTTTTGCTTCAAGATGACTGCAAGAATTTAGCTGCATTTATTGTAATGCCATGCTCAAAATGCCAAGTCCTGCTAAGAAGTGCATTCATTGTGGAGCTCATGAAATTGCATGATTCCTTCCCAGTTCAGAACCACGGACAAAGCAGGCTTACACCTGCCTCCCAATTACCTTGTAGATCTTAATGTAAACAATAGGCAGTCAAGTTTAAAGGTTTTCACCCAATAATTTAGTGAAGTGACCCCCAAGTCTATAGTAACTCCCCTACCATATGATCTATACTAATGTTTTAAGTCCTATTCACTATTTGTACTGAGAATTTGAATGTGAATGTGTATTAGTCAAAGACCTGGACAAGGAACATCCTCCTCTTTTTAATTCTAGAAGAACTCCTACTGAAGTAGTCTTCTCAGTGTATCATATGCAAATGTAATTTACACTCAATACGGCTGCAATATTTTGCCATTTATGGAGCATTGGAAATACTTCAGATAACTAGTATGCATTGATACGCAGTCTAACCATGAAAGATAACCTTAATATAAGCATAAAATGGCTTAAAACATAATACAACTGTCAGCTTGCTTTTCTTGGGGGAAAAAAAAAAAAAAGTGCTGAAGCATTGTGGAGTAGTACATATATGGAGTACTGGGAAGAAAAGAGATGTAGCTAGTATAAACCTTAAACTGTGATAATATGTACTCTTGATATTGTTCTATGGGGAAACAATAGAAAAGAAAGATAATTTAGCCTATAAGCTTTCACAGCTGCAAGTTTTGTATGCTTACAGTGTCCTGTTTTTCTAGAATAACTAGAATGTGCTTAAAAAGTAAAAATCTTCTCTATCATTTGATGATATAGTATAGGAGTTTGAAAAAAAATTAAAAAAGAAAAGCATCAAATTCCCATTAAAATTCAATACTATTTCAATGAGCTTTTGATTTCAATGAAACTCCAATGGACTAATGGTTCAATTCCTCATGATCAGTAAAACTTGATGAATTTACTAAAATATGTTTTGATGTTTGTCACTTATGAAAAAAATGCAGTGTGTAGTATTTAATGACAGAAGGTTTATATTCCCCATTGTGGAAACTCTCTTTGACTTCAGGGCAAATGACAGAAACACATTGATAAAGGTGGCAAAGAGAGAGAACCTACTGATGACTATATACTTGTTTCAGCAAGATTTTCTGTAATCTAATCCGTCAGTTTTATGTATTTTACTGGTCTCGTCTATGGGATTGTATAGAATTTTACGTCTAGTTTGAGTGAACCACACCTGCAAATCATATGAAGTATCACTTATTAGTAGCTGCTGTGATGGGACAAGCGTCTGAGGTTTTGATATGAGACAAAAGGCTTTTGCACCATCAAACAACAGCTTTGAAAAGTGAAGGGAAGGAGTAGAGTCTGTGAAAACTTTTCATCAAGAGGCAGACCAGGACCAGCCAGCCAGGAGAGAAGGGGGTTTTTTTGGTTTTTTTTTTCAGACACTGTTCCAATAGGATTCATAAGGGATGTCTTAAATAATTTTGATAAAAAAGCCTTTCACAATTTGCTGTGGTGGTATAATGGCCCTGAGTGCCATCTGACTTTGAGATCTGTACAATATGTCCTATGTAATACCTAGTTTTAAGAACTATAGTGTCTGAAATGTCTAAATAGCAAAAGAGAGAACTTAGATAAGAGAGGAAAGAGAACACTTCACAAGATTTCCTAGTACTGTTGAAAGCCAGCCATTGTCTGCCAGCTGCTAGCTGACTTGAACAAAGTAAAATAACATGTTATGTCCCAGATATAGACCCTGATATCAAGATGTAGAAGGGCTGAAAGATAGCAATTAAAACTATGATTCCAAATATTAGCCAAAAAAAAAGTTAAATGTAGTTATTCTGCAATGGCATTTTCAGGCTGACCAGATAAAGTAAAATAAAATATATCATGTACTTCACAGAACAACACATTAATGCTGGGGTGAAATGAGCTTTGATGCAGAAAATCTTGCTGTGGTATATTGTTGCTTCCCTAGCCTGGGGGGAGAAAAAATAAAAAAAATAAATTCAGGAATTCAGGACCATATGGGAGTCTAATAAAACTGAGTGTCAAGGATCCTCTCATATCCATTCCAGATGGTTTAGATTTATCCTTGGAACTGAATGTCTCATGTAAAATTAGCTCCCTGTTTATTCTCAGTTAATAACAGTTGCACAGGTGAAGATGAGATTAAGCTAACCAAGAAGACATGAAAACAGCAAGATGTCTTTCTTGTAAAGTAGTTAATATTGAAAGATACAATTCCAGTGTATGAGCAGAAGGATATGACTGCACATAAGCAGTTTGATTTACTACATGTATTGAAACATATGATGGCATGCAAAGAAAAGGAATCTTTCCTAGTAAGGAAAGGCTTGGTTTCCTTTCAAAAGGTGGGGAAGTAAATAAATAAATAAGTGAAATATTCCGAATAAAAGGAAAAATCCTGACTGGATTTGGGAACCTTGTGTGATTTCCCATATCTTTTCCAGTTCTTGATCTCAAATAAACCTTTGTCTTTCACTCTGAGACCTTTGTGAGTAGAGTTTGATAATCATGCAGATTTTTTTGTTGTTACTGCTAGTAACAGATTTAGGATGAACTCATTGAACTTAACATAGCAGGCAATATTAGATGTTATGTGCCAATAAAGAAATGCAGTTTCATCTAACATTCCATCCTTATGAGCTAAAAAGGGATCCTACATGTGTGCACTGTGCCTGTGGTAAATATTGTGGTCTAATGTTACTTTTTTTCTTTTAAAATGAGCGTGACTTTTTCTTCAAAATCCACCTCAACACATGACTTGGAGTATGTTCAGCTGATGGTTAGACCTATGAGTGTGAGTTTGCATAACTGCTTTTACAAATCTTGCCTTGTCCATAGGCTAGTTGAACTTTTGCTGAACAGATTAAAAAAAAGGGGAAAAAAAACCAAACCAACAAAAAACCCCAACAAAAAAACCCCAACAAAAGTTCTTAATTTCATGCTGTCATTCTCTTTATCCTGTTCAAAATCTAGAGTTTTCATTTCCTCTGAGAGATCAGCAACTGGAACTGAATGAGGTCTAGCATGCCATGTTACTGCATTGGAGAATGCAAAATTAGTCTTGCTGTTTTCTCTCTCTTCCCTCTCACAAATACTAGGCATCAAGACATTTAAAACTTCATATGAAACATTGTTACCTGTTTGGGTTCTCTGTATCCATGTGGCTTGTACCTCAATTAAATTTTTAACAAAGAGTGAAAACATGGCTATTTGAGTTTGGGTTTTTTTGACATGTATTGCTATGTATTTTTTTGGTATGTATTTATTTAAACACTGCTGGCAACCTTACTTACTTTACACACCTCTAGATACAAAGTGAAAATTGCAAAGTTTGAAAGCTGATAATGAGTAAAAGACATGATCAGTTGCGCCCGAATACTGGAATTAAAGATGGATTTAGTTTTTGCATGAGTAAATAACACCTACTTTCAGCCAGGTACAATTATAGTTTCTTCAGTATCTTCTTCCGAAGGCTTAAAATTGCAGAATTGGAGCAAATAAGTAGAGTTGCATTCAGCTTCAATTCTAGCTATGAAAATAAGCAAAAAGGCACTTCACGAGTGTGAAGGAGAGGTTTATAGGAAGATGGACTTCCCTAACATCATGGATATTTTGAGAAAATGTTGCTGCAGAGTTGAGTGAGAACATAAGACTTTCTGGTTGCAGAAGAGTATACACATCATATTCTTAATAAAGGTACTGGCAAAAACTCTTTTGGTTAAAATGGGAACAGAATGAAGTCTGGCTAGGCTTTTGTATTGTTTTTAACTTACTTTTTAAAATTAAATACAGCCAAGATGTCTTAGATAATCTGACTTCACTGCCTATTGTGAGAAAAATCATATTGCATCTTTTAAAAACATTTTTTGAGACCTTGTGGGTTTGGTTGTTTTTTTTTTCCCAGTGTTTTTGTACAAAATTGAGTGGGGAAGTTTTTGTTTTCCAAAAAGTATTTTTGTCATGAGTGTCCTGACCAAGCATCCAGTGAAGTCTGACGGGGTTTTGTCATTGACTGTAAAGGATAAAAAAAAAGCATACGACCTTTATATACATAGACAAATTAATATAATCACTACTCCATAATAATTGGCCCTTGATATTCTTTAATAATAACCTAACAGTAGAATTGTCATGGACAACTCAATTGCTTATTTGCTAAGTATCTTGTGCAGAAGCATTAGTCTACACAAAAATAATTGTTTTTGTGAGTCAGTGTTCTGGGCTCAAAGATATTATACCCACTTGGCAAAACCATATTGCTATTAATATACAAAACCTGCTCTGAAAAATAATTTAAGCCAGTTTGCAATGATTGCTTTGTTCTTGTTGTTTGTCTTTAAAGGGTATTTAATTCAGGAGAGATATGGGAGGCTGGGGTTTTAAAATATGTCTGACAGAACTCGTTCCCTAATTAATTTCAGGATGTCCTGATGTAGCTTGTTTTGTACAGTTAATTTTCATTGCACAAGTGTCTCTACTATACAGCCTAGATTTATTATCTGATATTTTTAATACTGAGGGATTATTAAACTGAAGATTGTTTGGGAAGTGTATTGTCGAAGTGTAACTCCCGATTGCTATATTTCATCCACGTGGCTCTCTGTCATCTTCTAGGGGACAACAGATGGGTTCAAGTGTCCATCCAGTTTGTTCTCAATAGAAGCAATTCCTTTTGCTCAAGAAGTTCATTCGTTTAGATCTAGCTATTCCATTTTAATCTTTGCTGCTGGTTTGGAGTTTACAAAGCCAATTTCTTTCCCTGGTATGTGACTCCCTAAAAGCTGGAAGGAAGACACAAGTTCTGTGGCATCAGGACTAGGAATCTCTGATTTATTTCTGGAGCTTTTTCTTGTTTAATAAACTATGAGCACCAAAGTTTGAACTATGTAAGACACCTCCATAATAAATTAAGAAGTTTTTGTGGTTTCTTTCAGTTACAGCATTTCTCTCCTTTATCTTGCTGCATGTTTTAGAAAACTTGTAGGGTTGAAAATATTTTTAAAATTTTCTTCCTTTCCTCTTAATTTTTTAGTACATAAGTTTTTGGGTAGAGAGCACACAAATAAAAAGAATGCATGACTGTATCATCTTTATTTCTGGAGTAAATGGGATTAGCAATGTATGTGGCATTTTTGGATTTCCACACTTACCTATGTGTGTAGTAGGTAAAACAATCCATGTTTTACCTTCTATAATACTATATATATATATATATAATACTATAATACTCTATTTCATTATCCTACTATGTTACATACAAAAGATGTGATGCATCAAATTTCTTTTAATAACCTAGCAGAATCATCATTAGTAGGGGTAAGGCAAGTGTTTATCTTCATTAAACTTCTAAGTGCTGATTTTAAAGTAATCAGGAGAACTGAATGCTTTATAGTCTTGCATAGCTAAAGCATATCTATTTCTGTATTTCCTGTAACACCAAACCCCAAACTATACTGAAAGGTTAGAATTTATCTGTGGTTATATGGTGATTTCAGAAATGACTGTTAAGAGGTGTTAGATTATTTGTTTTTCTAGATCCATGTTTTAGATTTTAAACAGAGGCTAATATAGATGTCTGGCTACTACAGGAACCTGGAAAAATGTGTTGCTGAATGTTAACCTGAAGTTAAATCTCTGAGTTGACAAGATTTAAATCTTCTTTTTTGTTTGTCTTATCCACTGAAATGGATTTGAAGCTAATATCAGATATATGTGCCTTTTGCTCAAAATGAGTTCAGAATCTAAACCATTTTACATGCTAGTCTTAAATCTATTTTGTACTTTCAACCAAAACTAAAGAAAATTAACCAGGCTTAAATAGAAAGGCTTGGTGTTCACTGGGTTGTATTTCTTCTCTCAGTAGGCCATTTAAATGTAATTCAGTAGAGGGGGGGGAAAAGAGCTTGGTAAACTGTCATTAATTCCATTGGAAATAGACTTAATTTGTAAGGGCAGCAAAACACACTGTAAGATTTTCAAAATATGTATTTATTTCTTACGGCATGTTCTTCCTGATGAGTTCTATGGTTTCATCCATTCACAATGCATTATAATGACTCTGAACATTTGGGAATGTTTACTTGTGCATCAGTGACTCCCTGTTTTTAGGAACTGTCTGCTTCTAAGTGAGAGTGCTAAGGAATGAGCTTGAGCACTAGCTGTATTTTGTCATGTTACTGCAAAATAGATGAACAAGTAAATGAAAGGTTTCAGAATGCTATAAAAATAGTTTGTTAGCACAATGAAATAACACAACTAAAGTGCAAAGAGGAAGTAGCTATAAAATAATAAAATATGTATTGTGATAGAATGATCACTGTTTGGATTTGTCAAACATTTGAATGGGCTGACCAGGGCCGTGGTAGAGTCCCCGTCCCTGAAGGTGTTCAAGGGTTGGGTTGTCATAGTGCTCAGGGATATGGTGTAGGTGAGGACTGTCAGTGTTAGGTTGATGGTTTGACTTGATGATCTTCAAAGTCTTTTGCAACCTACATGATTCTGTGGTTCTGTGACTTGGTGCACAAAAACAGATTGTGGTGCAAAGTACAGCCTTAATATTTCAGAATTGAAATACTATGAAAAGTAATAATGGCAGTGCTTTGCAGATGAGGTAAAGCATAAACTAGCTCACATGACAGGCTGAAGGGAGACTGTTACTCTAGGATTTATGTTGTATGTAGGCACTGCTGCTTATTGCTAATCAATTTGAAAATCACATTGTCTCTTCTGTTAATTTTAATATATATTTAGAATTAATTTTTGCTTGCTCTCAAGAGCAATCATAACACTTAAACTTCTAAATCCTACTGACTTTACGTGACATTTCATTAGACTTGCTCAGAATACTGAAATGAGCCTCTGTAAACAACTCATTGTAAGTTCTAAAAAAGGCTTAGTGAATAAATGTCACACTTCAGTTTATTTTTTAACTTTTCAAGCTGTGGACTAATATATAGATAGTCATTGGACTTGCAAAGGCTCCACTGCAGCAATATTCATTAAGGGTTTTTACTCTGATCCAAGTCCAGTCTGTGGTATTTTTTTTCAAAGACTATGGTGTCACAAAAACACCATGCTAATTAATCAGCCTCTTCAGAAGCCAAATATTGAAGCAGCGTTTTGGACTGGTTTAATTTCCTATTGCTCTATTCATGCTCTGTCCCTATGCTCTGTTCTACAGAGAACTTGATTTCTCAGAGGAGAATTGGCAATTTAATAATTTAATTTTAAAAAAGTAACATGGAAACAGATCCATATTATCAGACTTTAAACAGAAAATTCAATAAATGATTTTAAATTTAAGTAGATCCAATATTATGCTTTAAGCTGCTCACAAACTGATGATCTGTATCTTAACAACTTTAAAGAACATGTCAAACTTGGGCTTTCAACAGGTTATAATATTTGGAGACTGTTCCTGCACGTCGATACCGCATACTGCATCATTGCCCTCTCTTTCACAAAATATAAAAATATGGGTTGTGGATTGGTATGTTTATTTCTTTATATAATTGTAAAAAAATAAGATAAGCTATTATTAGTGATGGCTAAATTGCAGAGCGTTGAACTTAAACTCCAGCTCTTTCACAGGGCTTTTGAGGATGAGCACAGTTTCCAAAGAGCACAGGGAACAACTGGGAGAGAATACTCACTAGACAGTGTGCCTTCTTTGTGTAGTCTGCATAAACTTCCCCATCTTGTGAATCACAAGCCTTGCTATCTCATGCCAATGTTTTGCACTAGCATGCTGTATGAAAACTTTTTAACCCTGTAAGATGTAGTTCTCCAAGACAATTTATGCTTTGTTGGGTCATGATACAGTTCCCATGGCACTTTTCAGAAATGATTGATGATAAATGACTCAAATTTAAGACTATTTCAACAGCCTTTTGTGTTTGCTAGGTGACATTCTCCTGCTATGGCAAAAAGCTCCAGTGTGTAGCTGGAACTGAAAATGGGGAATTGTCATTCCTTGATATAATTTTAAGTAGCTGTTAAAAAAACCAACAAACCAAAAAAAACCTTGAGGTTCTTGAACTTGTTATTTTAAGCAGCGTATGTGCCAGCAATGATGGAAAACACACCATATAGAGTCAATGTTTTACTGGTAACCTAGTTAATAAAAGTAAGCAAGCAATAATAAACCACAGCTGGTACATTTTAGCAAGCTATATATATCCTTCTTGCAGCGTTCTTGCATTTGATTATGTATGGAGTTCCAAGACTGATGGCTATCCTTCCTGAACTGGAGTGTCACAAGACATTAGTGTCCCCATTTCTGACAAGTAGGTGTAGTTTCTGATGATGTTGTCATCATCTTCACTTGTAGGTTCCCTGGAGCCACATGCACACCTTTGCAATGACAGTTGGCTTACCTTCTCATTTTTCTTTATGCTGCAACTTTCTGCTATCCCTGATATTTACTGTACATCCTAAGCAAAGTATTGTAATTTATTATATGTTTTCTACTCTACTAACCATTGGTTAAATTGTTAGATCATATGATTTACACAGTGTTAGAGAAATATTTACTGTATACATAATCTTACTTACATCATGCATTACATCCTCATAGATACAGACTCTTGACTCCTAATCAAAGGCATTTTAACTGGGCTGTGGTCCTAGTGTCTTGGGGTTTTGACCAAAGATTGAAATCTGAGTGAAGGGGCACTCAGGCAATTAGTTCCTGAGCTACACAATAAATTGGTTTTTACTGTGACCTTTCTCTGGGGCATGGGTTTAGCAAGTCAACTCTGTTTCAAAGACTTGATTGATACTCATAACATGCTTTGAGATCCTTAGGTGAAGTAATATAGTGGATTGATAACACTGAGTATAGTTTCACTTGTATTTATACATTTTTTACATGGTAAAATGTCATATGAGAACATTTCACTTCACATCAAACAGAAGAAGATCCATTTGCAGCTGCTTTAGTGCTCATTCAGTAGCTGGATCTAATCCTTTTGCAAAATTTAATTATGTGCTTTCTGAAATGGAAGTGGCAGTTTTCTTAATGCAGTTAGCACCATACTAAATATCATAATAATACTGATTTATACTCTTCTCATGTCTCTCTTGAAGTATTGTTTAACACTGAAAAATATCTTCTAACATTTGCTGAAATGAATAAAGGTGAATATAAATACATGCATGCATGCAGGTGTTAGAAAATGCAGTTTCTGAATATAGCTATTTTGATCTATAATTACCTGCCAAGAATCTTTCAATGGCTGCTAAATGGAGAACGAAATTTGACTCCATCTACATATCATTACAAGGTAAGGATAAGTTTATAAAGCATTGAGTGAGATGCTAATCACTCTTCTAAAACTAAAGAGGAATTAAATGATTGAAATCCAATGGGAGGTCTTTTCAGCTCTAACCAGGCAGTTTAATGGAGTTGTGGACATTGTGCCAAATATATACTTTTCTGCAGCTGAGTTGACTGGTCTTGATTTTGACCAGCAATTATTTAAAGAATAAAGAGTTATTAAGAAGACCTGTTTAATTCTCAGACTGATAAGTTTGTAACTCCTGCAGAAGTGTGGTGAGGCTGCATGAAGTATTGGGACCTGCATTACTCCTTGAAGGATCAATACACATAAATCAACTTTCCTTTAAAAACTGATGTTTCAGTAGAGGTTCCAGTTCTACTCTGGACTATGGTAGAATGCCATAGAGGCACTGTGTTAAATTAACCAAGTGACAGGGTAAAATATGAAGTTACACTGAATTATATTTAAAATAGCAGCAGAACCTTACAGTTTCTCAGAAATAATTTTGACACTTACTAAGTAGGGTTCTACCAATCTTGATACCAAATGATACATACAGATTCCACTCAAGTGGAGAGAATACTTTTAGCAAAATAAGATATTTGAAAAGAATGTTTTAATGCGAGTACTAATTGGAATAATGCCAATAAATTATGTCCACGCTATTGTGATTAGTTTTGTCTCCACCTCTACACTTTCAATGACTCTAGAATGACTCCACGTCTTCCTAGAGCAGTGTTTAGTAACTGAGTAAGACCACAGGTGTCTATTGGCTTTTAGCTTTTACATATCATCGAGGACTTTGATAAAACACAAGCTTTTCTATTTGCATGAATAAATTTTCTGCGTGTGCCATCTGCTGGACCCTTCTGAGAGTGCAATATTAGCTCACAGATCTTTTCAATTGTATTTGTACCTAAAGTTATCTCCGACTAAAGAGTTGATAGCAAAAGAATGAACAGCATAAGATCTCACTTTATGAAAGCAGTAGGGGTTTTTTGAGTGACTGTAGTTCACAATATATAATTCTGAAAAAGACAATTCTGGATTTTTCTGCATTTTTTTTTTTTTTTTAAATGCATTGATGCATTTGAATGGAATTATTGCTACAGTAATGTAGATCTGTGGAATTGAGTGGTTGTCTATATTGTAGAATTAAAGGTCTGCGTTTGAAAACATTGGACTTATAACAGTATGCAAACCCGGCACTTTTATAAATAGATATCATAAAATTGAAGTATTACTATAATAGTAGATATGTAATGTTGTTTTGAGACCTAACAGTCTTAACCTCTCAAGTCCTGAGTAACTGCCACTTTACAATGAGTATGTCAGCAACAAATTCCAATCTTAGATTAGAAAAGGATTTATTTCACCATAGATCAGAGCAGATTTAGCCCAACATATTAAATGTTTTCCTCTATCCAACAGTAACACATTCCTTTTTGCTGTAAACTTTCAATAGTTGTTTTTTTTTTTTTTTTTAAAGTTAAGAAATGAATTTAATGGGATATTAATAGAGGCTATGAAGTGCTGGGGTCTGAACCCCAAGCCCTGAATTAAGGTTGGCATATGGGTGGTTCCCATGGTCCTTCAAAAGGAGGGGATGAGTTTGCCTTTTGGCTTTCCTCCAAGGTGAGGCTGGCCTTGTAGGGAAAGCCCTTGGGTAAACAAGCCCCAGGTGCCCTGCACTGGGTAAATGAGTGCCAGGTGTCCTGCTTTGGGGGTAAAAGCTGGGACCACTTGCAGGAAGGGTGGAGTGTCTGTCTGTGAGGTGGATGCACTTTGCAGAATTTCCCTGTTGGGGAAGGACCTCCTGACTCTCCCTGCAACTGGGCCCTGGTCAGGTTTGGTGCTTGTGAATGTGGGTTCTGTGAGAACACTATGTGGCTACCTCTATCCTGTATGATGAGCCTATTGGCTTGGCTGTCTTCCATCTCTGCCTTGGGAGACTTTGTTGCTTTGTTTGTTCCACCAATTGTTGGCCGTGTTGTATCATCCTTAGGGTTGCCGGCGTTGATGTCTGTTATATGTAACCTCATTGACTTGTTTGTACCTCCAGCGATCACCCATGTACTGAACTTTTTGTGTGCAATAGAATCTGGTTACTGGTTTGTTCTACTTCTGGCTGTGTCCTTTGTGCTAGGCCTAGTGATTGGTAAAACAGGCTATAACACTGGATTGTATTGGAGAATGCAGAAAGAAAAATCTCATAAAATGACAATTGTTTATTAATATTTAAAAATTACTAATAGAGCTTGTATAATTCTAGGGTAAATGTTTTCACTGGTAGTGTCTCGTGATCAGTTTACTGTCTGAAAAATCTATCCACTTGCAGCTATGTTAGAGTTCTTGTGATTATTTTTTTTAGTGTGCCATTTACTACCTTCCAGTTTTCTGTTACTTTACCAAATACAAGAATTATCACTCTGAAAGCTCTCATTTGAAAGTGAAATGAATTAGTTATACAACAAACTGAATTTGTCATGCCATCATGATATGAGTAGAAGGGGTATGAAATTGATGTTGAACTATGTAGGTGGTTTATTTCTTTGCTTTGTGTCATTTATTTTTATTACTTTAGATACTTTTCTCACAGATGGCTGAGCCCTTTGTGTCATCAAGCTAAGCATTTTTTTATATCCACAAATTCCTATTATGTTAAGAATCACCAAAAACTACTTCTTCTCCTTTCTTTTAAAGCTTTAATGAAGTTGCATTCCTAGGCAAGCATTCTTGTGTGAACGTAACTTATTTAATCTATTTCTGCTCTCTTACTATTATTAAAAATGTTTGCAATACTATATCCTCTGAAATCAGTGGGAAATTTCAGTTTAGAACATTCCAGGTTTCATCTTTGTATCTAATACTTTAATAATCAGTTCATGCATGCACACACACAGTTGTATACTTAAATACTATTTTCTGATTCTTAGATTGGGAAAACACAATGAAACATGATTAAAAACTTGGTTTTGTGCATAAAACATTTATTTGATTATTTTAATCTCTAACAAAGTCCACATTTATATGCTGTGAGCAGTCATAATCACAGTGATGTATAAAACAGTCTTCAAGTTTGGTCCATGTTGATGTATTAAACATTAATGGAATAGTCACCTGATGATTTTAGACTTGATGTAGTTTTAAAAGTCACTTAAATTTTTACAGTACCTGGTAATAAAATATTTAAAATCAGAGCTCTGTTTTGTACAATGACATATATACATTGAAAAGGTTTAAAGTGTTTATATTCACATGGCAAGCCTTGGAACACTGCTTCACCAATGGCAGTTCTCATACATATATAAGTATGTGAGGAGGGGAAATGGACCTTACTGTGCAAATACTCATGCAAATAGACCACTGCATAACAGCTGTAATAAAGATAAAAAGAGCTGAGCTCAGATTAGCTAATGGCTCAGATTGGCTAACAGATCAGATTAATTAACAGGTCTTTTGTCCAAATGTGGATAAAATGAAGTACTGTAGAAATTTGAGGACCAGACGCACTATGTGCAAAGCATATCAAAAATAATGTACTTAGAATATAATGCAAAATAATTCTGCCAGCTTGCTTACAAAAAGTAAAAAGTGAAACTGCTTTATTTCTTCCATAGAATAATTACGGTAATCCTGTTTCTGAAATTCTAGCCTACAAGTTCAGTGATATATAATACATTAAAGAAATCAGAGCAGCATGCATTTTCCATATATCTACATGATTTCATGTTATTATTTCAAAATTTGAATGATAGAAGTAATTTATTAATTCCAACCTTGTGAAAAATTTTACTTGGGGGGTGACCTATAATTATGGGATGGAAAATCGTAAATTATCACTAAAACTGGGGGTGGGGGTGTGTGTGTGTATGAAATAAGCTAAGACACATACTGTGTATAAAATAGTAGTTTATTCCCAAGAAAAAAGACCCTTCAGTGAATTTTTTTAAAGTTTTCATACTAACGAGAAATGCATGTCCACTAAAGTACCCTTTTTGATGTTTTATGATACAGAATGAGCAAGAATGAGATATTATCAGTTTTTTGGGTTTTCTTTTGTTTGGAAGAAAAATAATTTTTAAATACTTATCAATAGCTGTAGTGATTTCCTAGTTTGAAGGGTACAGAGAATGTAGAAATACAGGTTACATTAGGTATTCCAAAGGTTCATACCACTATGTCACTTCATGACTTAAAAAATAGAAGTCCTATTTCTAAACATCTTCAGATGCCCAGTTTTGTTGGTATTTACATGTGGTATGGGATTACACTGCAATATTGTAATTTTTGGGTACCATGCAAGTGCTATGGAGAAAGCTTTAAAAGTAACCTAGCTACAATGAATTATTCTGCTTTCAAGTTTATTTTTTTTTTTAAATTACTCTAGAAAATTGACATGTTGTTTTGAGATATGACCAAAATGTGCAGCTCCTCTTCTTTGTCACCAGTCCCAGCCTGACCTAATTCACTACCATTGGCTGGAACATGTATTTATTGGATTTATGCAGTTTTCATATGCTACTGGATAGATTTACCTCTACTGGACATGTACCTGACAGCAGTGGTCTGAGGGAACAGATTAATTAACCTAATTTTAATTAGAGACATTAAAAAAAGGTATTTTTTCTTTTTATAATTTAAGTTACTTGGAAGGAAAAGGTTAATATCAGGCCTATTGTACATAGGTTGTTTGGCTTTATCAAGCCACTTCATCTGGAAAACCCCTTTCTTTGGGTTACACAGTATGAAATCTCAAGCTTACTGAAAAGGGGAAGTTTCTGTCAAGGAATGTTATTACTAAGACAGTCAAGGTGTTTTTGTTCTTGACTAGACTAAGAGCTCATCATTAGGCTAGCAGACATATCAGTGAATGTCAAAATTCTACAGATTTCAAGATAAATCCATTTTCAACAAGAAATGTGTAATTGTGTAGCTTTCCTGCAAGGACTAAGTATAAAAGTAAGCCTAATATATATTTAAAACAAAAATTTGTGTATGCAAAAACCCTTTAAAAAAAGTTTTCTAGAAATCTGCTTGTTACTTCAGAACTGTTCTCCTTTGCCACTACAAAAACTCTGAGCATTTACTCAACAAGAGCTGCATCTTACCTTGAGTGGATGAGTGAAGACCATTTTACCTTAAAGAAGAAAAAAAGGAAGAAGGAAAAAAAAAAAAAAGGGAAAAAGTCTACCTCTTGAGCCGGTGTTTCTTATGCTACTGATTCTCCTTAAGTCAGTGGGCATGAAGCAAGATGCTTGAGAGCAGGATACAGCCCAGTACCCTTTCAGGAGAAGCAGTAAGAGCCATGCAGGTAATTGAGGGGCTTTCTCCACTACTGTGGTGTGGGAACATGGGCAACAGCTCCAAATCTTATTCTCTGAAGTAGAATTGAGCAATTAAAACCTGACTGAAACAGAATTTGGTACTGCTTAGGCAGCTTAGAGAGAATTTGAACTTCACCAAACTGAGGTGAGGTTGGAAATTCCTACACTTAACCAGTTGAGGTGGAGCTAACTGTTGCCCCCCACCCTGTGATATACTAGTGGTAATGTTTCATATTTATTACCTTTTTCTCTGCGGGTCACTGCTAAGGTCTTTACAGATCCTCTGTAGCTGGACACTGGGTTTTAAAAACCTAGAACAGTTATCTCAACTGTCATATTATCTAATACTCTGAAAACTGCTACCATCAGTAAAATCTATCTCTAAGTCTTTGGTATCTGTTTCATATGAAAGCAAAACACAGTAAAGAAAAATGTTTGAATGACTTCTTGTACAAACTTTTTTTATAACTTATAAATGTCCTAAATACTTTTAATTGTTTCATAGTCTTAAAATCAACTTTAATGTTATTCAAGTGTTTTCAAAAACAGATAACTTGAGCTTTTGCAGTAGTTAAAAACTGCTAGGTCTGACTTTGGGGAGGTGAGGGGAAGGGAGACACACATAGTCCTGGAATTAAACACACGTCAGGCATACTTTTTTTGTTGCCCCCAAACCTCTGAACTTGCCCTGTTTGAAAAGCAATCATAACTTCATCTGAACTTGATGGGTTTAAAAAGTAGCCAGGAATCGCACATGTAGTGTGACATCACCCAGCAACAGGACTATTTTGTAATTGAAGTTGTGGCCAGAGCCTGGTTCTACTGTGCAGGCAGAACAAGTTGTCATCTGGCGCTGTAGTGATTTAGGGGCAACAAAATGTTTTACTCTATATCTTTACCTAGGAATGATGGGTACTTCTTAGTGGCTGTGGCTGATAAAGCACTGTGACTTTAATGCTGATACATTTTAGTCACCCTGATTCTTGTTTGTATTTCTTCTTGGTGTGAAAACCATCTCCAGCAGAGGCTGCCTTTCTGTTGGGTGCATGGATAAGTCATTGTTTTTCTCGATGTTGTTAAGGCCTCTTCCTTTCATTGTCTGTACTCTGCACCGTCTCAGAAGGGTCACCAGAATTGCTTTCATCATTACCATGGCAATAAACTTTCCTACGCAGCCCCGAGGGCCACATCCAAATGGCTGGAAATAGCGTGAAGGAACCTGCACAGAATAACAAAAGGAATAAACTTTAACACAAGCTGTTCTTTATAAAAGTAGCCAAAATTATGATGGAAATGGGTAGTAAATATATTCTGAAAAACTTGTGGAAAGACTCTCTCAAGAGCAATTACTACTTTCCTTTACACTGCCACAGCCTTCCCACCCAAGTCAGGCTGAAATACAGAGATGCCTGCAGAAGGTATGCCATTTTAAATGCTAAAATAGCAGGGAATATGAAGTTAAGCAGCTGAATTCTGCCCATGTATTTCAGTTTGTTCATTCAGTGAACTACAGGGATTTTACAAGCTGTGAAATGGAGTGAAGATTTTGTTATTCAATATACATTAAAGTTTGTTAAAAACTATTTCAGAAAACGTTCATTATAAAGAACATAAATGTCTGAGATACAGGCTGATGCCTTGTCTAAAGATAATCATAAAGCCACACCTACTGTTATTGTCATTAAAAAGATAGTGTCCCTGAGAATTAATTAGTCATAAAATGTTACATTGAAAATTTTATTTGATACCTAATAGAGAGAGAACACCTATGATTGTTTCCTGTCCTATTGACTGAAATGTCAAATGCAGGATTCCCAGAGTTGTGGAAGAATGCAGTAAGCCAGCTTCTGCTACTTTTGTTGACATTGAATAGTTCAGTTGTCCAAAACAGCCCCAACAGCATGAATAGTACTGCTAATGAGGTACAAAGGTACTTGTTATGAGTAAGAAAAAGCAAGTCTGGCTATAAATAAATTGTTTTTCTTCATCTCTGTAGCTTTCTTTTTAAAGAAGTAAGATGTTAGCTGTGTTCTAGCTTCCTATTTAACCCAAGAATAGAATAGAAAAGGTTGCTTTATATTAAATTTTCTAGAAAAAAGTGTCCTTTTTTTCCCATTTTCAGACTGAGAAAAATGTTTTCTGTTTAATTTTTTTTTTAAATAAATTGAGCTGTACTTTTTGAAAAATTATAGGTAAATACAAGTGTTTATAATACAGAGCAAGTACAGCAGCTGGCAGTATAGCACAATGGCAAATGCACAGCTTAGGGAAATGGAAAAATGTTTAGATTCTAACAATGCCATCTTATCATAAATAATGGTGTGGATTGCTATTCACTTAGAGAATTGTGTGAAGGTTGTGCCTGCTAGAATAATGATGTGGCAAAAAGAACGAATGAAGTCAGATAGAAAATGAGTGGTTAAATATTTGGTCAAGGGGAAATATTTTTAGTAGCAAATTGTACTTAGAAAATGAGCAAGAAACCCATTTTGATAGAAATACTTGGAATGAAAATAATGGGTGGCAAAATGGAAACTATTCTTAGTGAATAGTTATTTAAATAAACTTAATTACTTTCTCTCTTCTTGAGTTTTCTACAATGACTTTTTTCTTGAGCTGTTGTTTTTAATACTGTGTGCAGAGTTTGCTGTGGATAATCAACCAGCCGTTTAGAAATGTTAACCAGGTTGTTTGGTGCTCATTTGTGTGTGGCATACATGGTACTCCAAGATTTTTTGATAGGAAAAATTCTAGAGATCTTTGTAATTCCCTCACAGGAGCGCTAAACAAACCTTAATAATTCATATTTTATGCTCTCTGTCACACTATCTTTTGCTTCCATCTGCACTGGTTAACAGTCAAAACCAAGCAGTTGAATGTGCCATAGAATCAGTACATTTTCTTTCAATACAGTTTGAATCTCTCCAGATGATTGTTGCTGAACAAATACAGTTTTGCAAAACAATTTGTTTAATCAGTAATGAGAAGAGCAGAGGTCTAAATGAAAGTAAATAATTTGAAGGATGATTTAAAATAGTAGGAGATTACAAGTAGGAAAAAAGTTCACATTGCTTTTGATACAGGACTCAGTAATGTAAACTAAAGAAAATTCTCGTTCTGATGGGAGTTATATTCTAACTTAAGTTAAAATGCTGTGCTGAACTAGGACTGAATTATGCCACATTTGCAGTATTGAGTTGATTAAAACTTAGGATTTCAGTTTTGATCTGTAAAATATGTTTATTTTTATTTAGGAATTTAATAAAAAAAAAAAAAGAGATAAAATGGGTGCCAGATTCTTGGTGTCTCAGGAGTTACTGTACTGCTTCACCTCTCCAGAGAATCCTCACGTGGCCTCAGCTCTGTATTGTCTTGCTTCTGTGGCTCTAGCTCCCTAAAGACTCATTATTTTGTCAGGGGATAAAATGGGAACTATGTGTATCTTTGCCAAATTTCATCAGAAGGTTTTAATAAAAATTAATATGTCTGGGAAAACTTCATTTTCAATATTATAATTATTTTGTAATTAAAAGGCACTTTGATAGGAAAATATCTACCCAGTTTTAATAATAGTAATAGTAATAATTGGGATGTATAGCTAACTATGCACTTAGACAAAGGGAAAACAGTCTTACGGTCACAAAGTGACTAAAAGAAGGATACATTGTTAATAAATAAGACCCAATTTCCTGTAAGAAATAAGGTAGAAAACTTACATTTTTCTCAAAATTTTCAAGAGAAAACTCATTCGGCTTTGGGAAGAATTCAAGCTTATGCATACGTCCAATATTGAGAATGATGTTTGTCCCCTTTTTGACAGGATATCCATCAATTATGTCATCTTGTAAAGCTTTTCTCATGATCAAGTCCACAACTGGCTGGTATCTCATGCTCTCATAAATAAAGTTCTCCACAATTTTTAAGTTTGGCATGTCATCACTCTGTACGTCTCTGTCACCTTGGGGAACAAAACAGATGATGAAGTTGGTTGTGAATTTAAGAGCTTCATTGTACAAACACCAAAACTTCTTCTGGAAGATTCTCAGTTCCTAAAATGGTAAGAAGGTTCCAACAGCTTCTGAGCTGTTTTATGTAGCCTTACATATTTGGGAAATCTGATATATTGTTCATCAGCATAAACCCTAGTTTATTAATTTATGATCTTCTCACCTTCTTGTTAATACATTAGAAGTCTTTGTTCTGCTTTCTTCTCAATGGCAAAACTCTGAAAGTCCTTCCCTGACTTTTGTATGACTGAGAGCAACAAGGCACAACAAAAATCTTCTGCAAGCTGACAGCAAACGGAATCTGGGAATGTTCTGTAGATGGGACAAAACTTTGTAGGGACCTTAAATTTTCACCGTGTGATTGGGTTTGGCTGGATCTGTGGCTTCCTGTGGCCTGCCTATTTCAGGTACAATGAGTAACTTCCAGCTTGATTCCAGCAGCAGCAGTATCAGCTCCACGATGTACTGCCAGTGGGAGTCTAACTTTCAAGCCACGAGCAGTTCAAGAGCTACCGGCTGACCACTGCAGTGGTAGGTTTTCAAGAGAAAAGGCAGCTTTGCTGCTCCAGTTGGTCATTTGCTTAAGGAAAAGACAACATTCTACTGCCTTAGAAGTCAAGAGTATCAGAAAGAAATAGAGAAGATGAGTGAGTACTGAACTCTCGTAAGGGTTTATTAAAAAAAATGTTTATTAAAAGTACCTTAGAAAAAATGTAAAGGACTTGTTATACACTTTCCAATGTTTAATTGACCAGAAGTAAGTCTTGAATAAGAGTGAATGAAATTCGTTTCTATATTAGTTCAGTGTCAGGCTTTAAATGAATTTTAGAGAAAGGGAAGAATGAAAATTTGGAATATCTTGATTGTGTTTTGAGTAGATAGTAATTAGTACTTAAAGAGGAGACCAGTTTGATATCAAAATGGATGACAGAAGAATATAATTTTAATTTTCTCTAATCTTTCCCTTCTGCAGTCATAGTGAAATTTAGGTAGGATCTGTATATACACAGAGATGTATTGGTGGTTAGAAGTATTTGAAGTGAGAGTCCTGTTCTGCTATTTCAAGGTAAATGAAAAATAATTTCAGTGGAACTTATGAGGCGAGTGCTGATTTGCACCGAGAAGTGCATGTAGCACATTCTTTCTAATAGATTGTCAATTCTGATGATTCCTGTTTGAATTTATCTTACAAATTTCTCATCTTCTTTAATTTGATCTTGAATAAAATCTTTTACGCATAATGGTAGTTCATACATTTTACAGCAAATGGTTCTGTTAGAAGAAAATACTGAAAATTTTCATCCTTTGAATAATTGAAATTAGATCACTGCTGAAGCAAAATTATATTCCCACTGACTTTGCAGCTCCTGCTTACCCATGACAGTTTCAATTTCTTTCATCATCTCCTCTTCCACTGCGGGGTGCTCTGCAATCAGTATTAGCATAAAGAAGAGAGTCACAGACAAAGTATCAGGAGCAGCAATCATCATCTCCAGCACACACTGGTTCACATTCTCAGCAGTCAGATCCCCTCTGTTCTGAAAAAATTGGAAATTTTGGGGAAAATGTTGAAATGTTGATTGCTGACCTCTGCCAACAAAAGTCCTACAGCAGTACAATGGGAAGGGCCTTGAAAAGCTGCTTTAAACAAAAGTGAAAATCTTGACAGTCTTTCTATTCCATATGTTAAATAGCATTTATTTTTTGTCTTTCAGAGAGAAACAGAAAGCTCATGCTTTGATCAGTGTGCATTATATTACAGAAAAGCAAGAGTTTGTTCTTAGCTCAGATTCTTGTTGATTTATTGCCTTTCCTCAGAGTTTGTGAGCTGTCAGAGATTATATGAGATAGGGTTTACATAGCATTTGAAGCCTTTGCAAACAAAAGGCAATACATCAAGATAAAATACAGGGGTCAGGGGAAGACTGGAGGACATTCAGGGATCGATGCAAGAGTTTTAAGGGTGTTGTTTAAGCCATTAAAAAAAAGTACAAGCAGCTGTAGCCCAAAAAGGCAGCTATTCATTTTGGGGATTTATCTTTCAGATAGATACATCCAGTTTAAGTTGCAAAGCTTGTGTTAGTGACAGGAGAATGTCAGAAAAATCAGTTAGCTGTATTTTGAGTAGATTACCAATACCTGTGCAAAAATCAACTGGGATGCAAAATCCATGTGTTCATCCAACTTTTCAACAGTGGAAAGCTTTTGTCGCTTCTGTTCTATTAAGATTTCCATTGCTCCTTTCAAATCCTTGCTGAAAACAGATAAAATCCAACATATTGATGAATACCTTCAGATTTTTAGTATTCACTAGGATATGACTAGAAACTCAGAGATTATACCAATAAAAACATCTAAGAATGGCAGAAATCAAGTATTCCTAAGAATGGAATCTGTGTAAAATCAGTAATACTAAGGGAAGGTGTATTATCTTATTATTTCTTTATTTAGTAATTAGTTGTTAGTTTGGATTGAAATCTTACTCTCTTTTTATAGACTGAAAAGGATGAAAATATGTCTGTATATCCTATTAATGAATAGAGTTTTTAAAGATTTATTAACATTTCCAAAGAATTTACTTATTTCTTTCTATTTTTACTATATTTTATCAGGGAATAAAATCAAGTTACAGAAGGAGGTATAATTGTTAGAAAAATGTAGATAAATAGGAAAAATTGTACTATCTCAAAGACAGAGTTGATATAAATTTCTCATATGGATGTAGCCAGTAATAATGTGTCAATAGTTTGAGTTTCAGTGGTGGAAAAAAACAACGTCCAACAGTTTTTATAATTTTATTTGGAGTTTTCAACTAGCTACAAATTTGAAGGCAGTTCTTTTTAAAAAGTCTTTTGAAAGGTTTTTGAATTAAATCCTCAGGCTTTCAATTTGTGTTTGTTATTGTTGGGACAGAAAATTTGACTGAGTTTGTAGGGATAAATGCATTTAAAACTTCAAGCCTGGTAAAGTTCTCTATTTAAAATGTTTTTTATGTGTTAGAAATAGCAAAAGGTCTTTTTTGCTAACTTTAACAGAAGACTATCACAAGTCATCATATCCTGATGGTGATTCTTTGCAGTGCTTTAAGTTCAGCAATCTTTAACTTTTTTTTTTTTTAAATTTTTGCAATGGAAATCTATGAGTTTATGAATAAGACCATTTTAATGAGATTGCTTTTGAAATGAGTTTTAACTCAAAAAGTGAGTTGTTGACTCAAAAATGCATGTTGAGGGCAGCAATAAATAGAATTATGCTCAGGGGTTAACTCTTCTGGGACAGTGCTGTGAATGTAGATGGATTTTCTTGTTTTGACAAACTGTAGCCTACTACTTGATTGTCCTTGACTAGATACCAAATGTAACCTCATCCTATATGATGGCTTTTCTGTGTTTGTTTGAAGTGAGCCAGTGATTTTAATTCAGTTTCACATTTGAGCTGGCATTAACTGATATTTTGGTGGGTAAACTAGGACTGAATACACAAGGGCTTTAAATCATTCCCTGAGATCAGCTGCTTGTAGCATCAGTGGCAAATCTTGTTCTGTTGTTATCTTGGGCCTGCAGACAGGGGACTTCATCCAGCCACTTTTGCAAGTGTGACAATTTATTTTTTAAAAGGTAGAGGAAAATATCAAGGAAGGTCGCCTCCTTAGAGAGAAATAATCTTATGCTGTTGATACTTACGCTGCCTCTTCATATTTCTTGCACAGCCAAGAAATCTTAAAAAAGATGTCGGGCTTTAATAAAAGTGCTTGCCAAGCATCAAAGTAGTTCTGAATCTTAAGTACAATGGCATGTTCTGAAAATAAATGTTAACAAAAAGCAGTATAAAATACAAACCTCAAAAATCAAATAACACAAGTGCTTAATAAAAATTAATAATAAGGCCATGTTCCCTACTCCAACTATGTTCTCAGGAATTTGATAAACAATTAGTTTTAATATGTGGTAGACAGCATTAGGAAACATTTGTAGCACACTGTAGAAAACATACAGATCTTTGTAAAAACTCTTGGTAGCTAGTTAAAAAGAGATAGTAGTATGTCAACCAGAGCCAAATCGGCTCCCATAGGAAAGCAGAAGCAGAACTCTTCCGGCATACTGAAATAGGATAATTTATACATCACGCTAATGTTATTTCTGTCATATGGTTTTGAGGATGAATAAATCAGACATTAAGTGTCAGATGAACTTTTCAAGGCAATCATTTAGTTTGGTGGGAGGACTTCAGATTCTTGCATGAGTATAATATTGGGATTGCACCAACTTGGTGCATAAAAATCTCTTTAAATGGTACTGTTTATTGAGTGTGACGAGATAAATGCATTTTTTTTTGTCATATAAAATTCTCTTTTATAACAAAATCACTCATAAATCATTGTCAATTATATATATGGTGATATGGTGATATAAGAGTCTGCTCTTGCTCTGTTTTCTGAAATAAAACTGCTGAGTGATATCAATGAGTTTTCCCTGGACATGCACTTTAGATCCACCATAAGGCATAAAAATAAAGCTGTTAGTACCATCCAAAGGGATCCCAAGAAAGAGCTTGTTAGATGTGTCAAGCATGATCCGTCTCATAAGATTCAACACATTGATGTTTCCTGCTTCAGTGGTTACTTCCTCTAGTTTGTCCAGGTGATCAGTTGTTGATTCAACACAAATTGCTACCATACGCACAAGACCAGGACCAGACAGAGCTGCAATATGTGTGCAAAATGATCAAAATTGTGGTTACTTTCATACCTTACTTATAACTTATCAATTGGCAATAATGGTGTGAATAAAATGTAAAAGATTATCATGTGAGTGGTATAAAATAATCCCGAAACTTATTGATTTATCATCTTTTGAAAGAAAAATGTAAGCATTTTGAGTTAAAATGGCAATGAACTTGAAGCCCAAACTCTCCTTGCATCCAGCCACTTTCTCAGACACATTTTATACTAGGTTCATGCCACGTTAAGGAAAGATATTTGGCATCATTTGTGCTACCTTTCTGTGTGGGAGGATATCCATATCCTCATCTGTGTCACAGGCACTATGGATGTCCTGTCTCATTTGCTTGCAATGACACTGAGCAGGGAAGATAGCTTGGGGTTTCGTAGGGCAGATGGCAGGAATTTCTGAAAGCGTAACTCCTGGGTGCTCTTAAACAGCAGGGGGGCTCTGCAGTAAGCTACTGGCAACCTGTAATGACGTTGAGGACATACTGATACCTAGCCTGGCAGTGTGCTGTGTGTTAGCCTCTCCACCTATGAACAGTGGAGATTGTGTTATGATGGATTTGTTGTATTTTAAGAATTCAAAAGCAACCAAAAGCAGTGGTCAGTCCTGTTGCTATGTAATTCAGTGGTATTCTGATAGGCACCAGCTGGAATGGATTCACATAATTTTTGAATGACTTCAGAAGTCTTGCCCTAAGTATTATATTTAAATTACTTTTCCATGCAAGAATTGGTGTAATTGCCTCAAGGACAATATTTTATCAAATATATATTGAGAGGGATTGTATCTTTGTAATTGAGATCTGTTTTGTAAATAGAGAGAGCTGGTATCCCAGGAATAAGTAGAAAGATAAATTGGTTGAGATTAAGAATCTGCGAAACTACTTCAGGACCATTTCAAATAGCACACCAAGCAAGCAGGACCAGTGTGAAAGAACATGTGCAATAAAATGTTTCTATGGGATACATAGAGAACTGATTTCTGTCATCTAAGTATGCAAAGGACAAACAGCATTTCAGAAAAGATAGACTGTGTGCTACAGTGATGCAGTGTTTTAACACACACCGATTTACCTTTGGTGAAAAAGGGTCGAATTTCTTTCCAGTGTGCTGGGTTGTTATTAAATATGATCCCATTTTCATACATGCCGATGCATTGTAATCCAAGCTTGCTCCCAAATCGAGAAACATAATGCCAGTGTTTCATTACATGGAACACGCTCGAGGATCTGGGAAACAAACAGGGGGAGAAAAAAGCCCAAAACAAAACTATCATTTCATAGATTGTATGTAGAATTTTTATTGTGTCATTTTATAGTTACTTTGAAGGGCTGATTGCATTCTCAATTTAGCAGGAAGTCTAATGCTTGACATTGTGTTGTTCCTTTTACATAATTTAAAAAATTATGATAAATGCCTTCAGAATGTATATTAGAGAACGAATGTAATCTGCCCAAATTTAAAACTCTTTTTCAGTTAAAATGCAAATGGTTACCAAAAGATTTTAATCTGAATAGTATGTATACATAGAAACATGTAGATATATGATACACTCAGGCAATGACCAATGTCAGATATTTCAGAAGATGAGATATAAAATATTTGACAGTTGATAATTTCATCATGATGTGTATTAAATTACAGCTCTACTGTTGCTATTTGGTCATTCCCAGAAGACAGAAAGCATAAATATACAAGTATCATTTAAATATGCAGCATCATAAGGAGGACCCCGCTAACTATAGACCGGTCAGCCTCACCTCCATCCCTGGAAAGGTGATGGAACAGCTTGTTCGTGGCACTATCTCTAGGCATATCAAGGATGAAGGGGTCATTAAGAGCAGTCAACATGGTTTTACCAAGGGTAAGTCATGTTTGACCAACCTTATTGCCTTCTATGAGGAAATAACTAGGTGGATAGATGATGGTAGAGCGGTAGAGGTGGTTTATCTTGATTTCAGTAAAGCATTTGACACTGTCTCCCACAGCATCCTTGTAGATAAGCTGATAAAGTATGGGTTTGGTGATCAGGTAGTGAGGTGGATTGTGAACTGGCTGAAGGAAAGAAGCCAGAGAGTTGTGGTCAATGGGACGGAGTCTAGTTGGAGGCCTGTGACTAGTGGAGTCCCTCAGGGGTCGGTACTGGGACCGGTGTTGTTCAATATCTTCATCAACGACTTGGATGAGGGTACAGAATGTATCCTCAGCAAGTTTGCTGATGACACCAAACTAGGAGGAGTGGCTGACACACCAGAGGGTTGTGCTGCCATTCAACGAGACCTCGATAGGCTGGAGAGTTGGGCGGGGAGAAACTTAATGAAATTCAACAAGGGCAAGTGTAGAGTTTTGCATCTGGGGAAGAACAACCCCATGTACCAGTACAGGTTGGGGGCTGACCTGCTGGAGAGCAGTGTAGGGGAAAGGGACCTGGGGGTCCTGGTGGACAGCAGGATGCCCATGAGCCAGCAATGTGCCCTTGTGGCCAAGAAGGCCAATGGCATCCTGGGGTGTATTAGAAGGGGGGTGGTTAGTAGGTCAAGAGAGGTTCTCCTCCCCCTCTACTCTGCCCTGGTGAGGCTGCATCTGGAATATTGTGTCCAGTTCTGGGCCCCCCAGTTCAAGAAGGATGGGGAACTACTTGAGAGTCCAGCGCAGAGCCACAAAGATGATGAAGGGAGTGGAACATCTCCCTTATGAGGAAAGGCTGAGGGAGCTGGGTCTCTTTAGCTTGGAGAAGAGGAGACTGAGGGGTGACCTCTTTAATGTTTATAAATATGTAAAGGGTGAGTGTCATGAGGATGGAGCTAGGCTCTTCTCAGTGACATCCAATGATAGGACAAGGGGCAATGGGTGCAAGCTGGAACATAGGAGGTTCCACATAAATGTGAGGAAGAATTTCTTCACAGTGAGGGTAACAGAACACTGGAACAGGCTGCCCAGAGAGGTTGTGGAGTCTTCGTCTCTGGAGACATTCAAAACCCGCCTGGATGCGTTCCTGTGTGACCTGACCTAGGTGTTCCTGCTCTGGCAGGGGGATTGGACTAGATGATCTTTTGAGGTCCCTTCCAATCCCTAACATTCTGTGATTCTGTGATAATATTATGATAAATATTCCTAAATATAAATGTTAAGGAGATCAGTGATATGTATAATTCATTTTTCAGTTGACAAGGTTTATTTACACATGGTGGCAAAAAGGTTGCAAGGAGCATTATTACTTTAAGATTACTATAAGATATATAGAGGGAGCTAGCATTTTAGAAATATTGATGTGATGAAAACCTGATCAAATGAAATCCAACAAAAAGAAAGGAAATCGGAACAGAGATTGAAATGAAAAAATATGCTACTTTCCCCGCAAACCTGGTGGACCAAATCCCAGATTTTTTACATGGGTTAGTCTATATTTTCAGTCAGGCAAAGTAAATGGGACTTTTGCTATTGACTTTGGCAGTGCTGGGTTTTCACCCTAGTTTTGCCGGACTAGAGGTAAAGTTAACAGTGAGATGCTATATGGTACAAATAGACAAATGTGGATTAAAGACTGGAGTAAAACCAGGAAGGAGTGTATCTGCAGGTCCAACTTTCCAAGGAGCTCAGCATGTCCTCTCTTCCCTGCACTTCTCCACTTGTTCTCTTTTCTAATTTCCTTAAAAGTTTTTTGCATGTCAAGGAACATTGTGTTTTCATGAACAGGAGAAGATGATATTGAATTATGACAGCTGTCCCCAGGAATGGAAAGGTGCAAGAGGCTCATTTTGCTTCCTTTCATTCCACACACCTACACAGGAGGCACAATAATGTTCTAAGGATTTTGACATGCGACTTTGTATAATTAAGTTTTCCTTATGAAATGGTTTAATGAAGTCCTCCAAAAGACAGCATCTGTAACCAGGAAGTGTTTAAGGTCAGGTTGGAGGGGGCTGGAAGCAACCTGGTCTAGTAGAAGAAGGTGTCCCTGCCCATGGCAAGGGGAGTTTGAACTAGATGATCTTTAAGGTCCCTTCCAACCCAAGCCATTCTATGATTCTGTGAACCAAGACTGCAAGTCCTTCTCTCCGTGCATTAGCATCTGAGTATGATTAGATTTGATGGCAAAAATTCAGATGACATTGGTGGAAATAGTATACTTTTACAGACTTCAGGTTATATCTAGCTTTGCAGTGAATTTATGATCCACTGAAAACTTTATTTACATTATTGTTTTCTTAGTAAAGTTACTAGTTCTCTATGTACTGTCAATGCTTTTAAGCAAAAAAATATGTCTGAACAAAAGTGATATATTGACTGTAAAGTCTGATGCAGCTGTGTCATTGTTCATCAGCACTCCTGGTTTATTTCTTATGAATTGGTAGCACAGAAAGCGAAAGACAGCAATAAGAGTTCATAGCACTTTACATTACCAAACATTATAGCACATTAGTTGATATTTACAACACCTATGTAGGATAGGAATGTAAATAGTTTTCCTGTCATGACTACTACTTTTTTTCAGAGGTAAAACCAGACAGAGATGAAGCTGACTTGCTTCACATGGCAAATCCTGTGACAGTCCTCTATACTACGTTGTCTTTCAGAAGTCTGTGATTCTTTATAGATTACACATGGTAACCTTTTTACCACCTTCATCGCCCACCCCCTTGGCATAACTCATAAGCATTCAGAGGATTCTATGTAAGAAGAAAGCAATCATCCACTGGAGCTAATAAAATGGTAGGCTGTGGTTTAGCATTATGTTTAATACTGTATATAATCAAAGTCTATGAGTAATCCCATTAATTGGAGTGGAATAGTCACAATCCTATAATGCTGCATTTGCTTAATTAACTTGCTGAATTGGAGCCATAACCTTCAAGCATTAATCCCATTTTAAGTAGAAACTGAAGAATACAGGAAACTAAAATTTAGCTTAATCCTTTATTGCAGTCAGTCTAGGTTCATGTGTAGTATGTAATCCTAATATTAAATGGAATAGTAAAAGAGCTGGCAAATACTTTTTAGGATTGAGTCACAGTGCTTCATCTTCTTTCCACAAAGAAAGTGAAAGAATTCACATCTATTTCAATATTAGTCTCTAAAGAAACAAAAGATTAGAGAAAATTTTGTGAACAGCAGGAAGTAAAAGGTTTATGTTAGGATAACTTCTGAAAATAACAACTTCCATTCTACTTTAGGTGAAAAAAAAGAGTAGCAAAGAGGTTGTTCAAATATTAAATACTCTTCATATTATTAAGGATAGAAAAGAAGGATTTACTTGCTAATTATAAATGTTTCTTCACCGCTGATCCAAACTCTCACAAATTCTCCATATGTCTTATTGTAGTAGTTGCAGGCACTACCGACTCCCATCCAGAGAAATCTGCCATGTGAAATGAGGGGGCCGATTCCCATGCAGTATCCTGGCCCTAAAAATAGGGTAAGAAAACTTTGGTCTCAGCAGTGCTCACTGACAAGAATATACCTCTGAGCATCACCCTTTTGAAAGTCATGACATGATAGTCAATGTCTGCATCAGGCAGCTGACATATACAATCCCGTTCTGTCTTAGAGAAACTTGCATCTATATTGTTGAAGCCTCGCTTAATATCTATGGAAGCCTATAGTCCATTCAATGTACATGCAACAAATTACTTTGTACAACTTCAAATTGCTGCTGTGAGATTGCTTGTATTTGGAGGGATAATGGCTAGATATCAGAAAGAATAAATGATCTACAAAAATACATATAGCTCATTAATTTGTGATTTTAATAAATCCTTTGAGTAATTTTTGTGTTGAAATATCATAATAACACCTAAGAAAATCAATATTCTTTTGATGCAATTAATTAATTACATTTCTCAAAGTCAGATATTTAAAGGAAGAAGTACCTTACTGCTATGAACTTATGAAAACATGCTTAAGTAGGAGCTAAGAATGGATTAACAAGCATTTAGTCAACAAAGTTCTCCACTAAACCCTCCCACTGTAACTCAGGAGCAAATTTCCCTCTTACAACAGAAAAAAAAAAAAAGGGGAGAGAATTTGCATTTAATTACTTTTAAAAGGAAGCTTCTTTCTTCAGGGAAAGGTTAATTTGTCCCTGTTGTCTGTAAAACATAAATCTAACTCTGTAAAATGAATCAAATTAAGTACTTACAAAACTTTTGCATGCTGTTTAAAAATGTAAAAGTTGCTTATGGCTCCACAATTTACTAATAGGAATTGCAAAAACTTGTATTATTTGAATACTTGTAAACTTAAAGCATATTAATTTAGTCCTATCTTCTTGTTGATCCAATCAAGTATTTAAATAGAATGTATAACCTGTGAATTCTTTCCCCTGGTCTCCAACTTTTGAAGAGTTTTAGCATACTGAAGGATGCTTGGCAAGGATCTTTTCTTACAATTTCATTCAGGAGCCACTGCATTGGTTTAGAACTATTCTGTCATGCACTTTTAAGATGTGTACACTATTCTCATTCATGCAGTAGGTCATTGTATTGCATCTGCTGAAAAATAGTCTGAATCAGTAATATCCACTATAAAACTCCCAAAACATCACAGAAGGGGCCCTCTGAAAGGGAAACCATTTGATGTTTTTCTGTTCTGGAGGGTCTTCAGTGCTAAACATGGAGAGAAAAATTGATAATCTACTAAAATCTGAATAATTTCCTAGATAACTGTTTGTTTCTAGAAAAGACAATTTAGAAAGCTTTAAACTTAAAACATGTAAAAAGTAGAAGTTTGTAATGCACATGAAAATATGACATCTATAGTTTATAAAATAGTATATTTCTAGTATATGCATAATAAAGCAGAAAACTAAATGTCATATATTTATATAGCCAAGTTCATTATGGAAGTTCTGAGGTTAAAAAGAGCCTGATTTCTTTTATCAGTTATTTTAAAAAGCTGTATTATTTAAACCTACTCCTTAGTAAATTTTGTTGTCATGCAATTGTTATTCCATATTACTTTCTCACTTAAATTTGAGAAACAAAAAACTGCAAAACCCTGACAGCTTTTAGGTGATACTACAGCTGAAGTTAATTTACCTGGTATTGATGAAGTTTCTTCATGATTCCGTATTAGAAACAGAAAGCACATGAGAATGAGTATGGGCACTGCGGCCACTGGCATCACATCTGGTACAAGGCTGGTGATGTTGTAGTGCATTGGATTCAGAGTTTCCAGTACCATCTTTCCCAAGAGATTCTACCTTGCTTTAGAGAGAAAGAAAGGAGAAAGAGGCAGACTTCCAAAGATATATTCAGTTTTAGTTGGTACCTCTCAACCCCTTAGTTAGTCTTGAAAATGAGCAAATTAGCTCTTGAGGTAGCTTTATTTTATAATGAGAGTGGCTGCCTGGACTGCTTGCCAGGACAAGCTACATCACAAGTCAGAACGGACATGCAGCAGACACTCTTTTTGCTTGGAAACAACAAAGGTTTTCTGGCCTTGATATTGAAGCATAGTTTTGGATACTTTGGCTGACAGATGTCTTATCTCTGATGTTGACTTGGCTGGCCAATACTGAGGTTTACTCCTTGCAAATTTCTAACCAAAACACAAGAAATTAAACTTTCAGCACACGTGGAAGCATCGAATGAGTTCACTCACAAGTTTTATCTCTGTTACTTAGCCTTTTTCCTTTCTGCATGGAGTCTTTCTGCAGAGTCCTTGAATTTGCAGAATAGCTACGCTAGTTTTTCATGATGCAGATAAAGTGTACACCAGGTTATCGTTTGAAATAATATATTATAGTGTGGTTGTTTTTATTGTCAGCCTTTGAGGGTAATACAATGCATTGCATTTCTTTATGGTTCTTCTGCTAAATACTTTGAAAAACAGTGTGTGTGTCATAAAAACAGGATCATGAATTGTCTGGTACCATATTTTTCCTCAGGCTGTAACCAGCACTTTGCACAGGAAAGAAAAACCAAGCAAGTGGACAGATCTGTTATGCATAGGGGGAGTAGAAGGATTCCTTTGAAGTTGTTTTGCATGTTTTTGACTTTAAGTCATAAAATACAAGAAATGATTGCACCTGAGAAGGAAGACGTTTTTCTATTAATGAGAACTCACATAACCACTGAAAGATACTGCTTACATCTACACAGTAATTTATTTAAAACACCTTAATTCTGCTCTGACAGTAATTAAGAATAGATCTGCTTTATTCCTTACTGTGACAATATTTCAGAACTGAAAGGATGTATTTAATTAATAGAAAGCTTTTTATTACAGTTTACGTTTCAGCAAGTGCTTTCTTCTTTATCCGGTGCTTTGGACTCGCGTTGCAGAAGAAAGTACAACTTGTTTTATAGTAACTATCAGTGCCATCATTATGTTAAACTAAGCCAAGAATGTGATAGATGCTAGATAGTAAGAAGATTGGTATTTATGGTCAAAGTAGAAAATGTATAATGTTGTTGTTTTCTCTCTGGATCTGGATGAACTTCATCTTTGTACTCCATTGCCACAGATAGGCTCTGATGTTCATATTCTTTTGTTGTTTTTTTCATCTCCAAGACATTCTGGTGTGTCTGCATAGTTGTTTCTCTTCCTCATATTCCCCATGAAGAGAAGTATGTACGTGGTTATGCATTTGGGTGGTATGAAATAAGCACACCTTTATGTACAAATTTGTATCTGTGAATATTATATCTGTAGGTTAACCCCTGCTGGAGTTCAAGGTTCTGATATGCTTGCACAGTGTACTTTGCAAGCTTGAGTCTCCTTTTATTTTCTAAAAATCAGCTGTGAGTTTTGATCTTGCTCAGTTCTTAGTTATTCACAGCTAAAGCTTATCTTTGATGGAGAAGTGGAAGCAGGTTTTTGTCTTTTCAAAATATATAGATTGCAATGGATTGGCTTTTAGCGTCTCGATTACATTAACTTCATAATTCTGTAATTTTTAGTAAAAGAATAAAATATTTTTTTTCTGTGATCTGGTATCCAATACAGCGGTGTGCACCTTGCAGATAGATTTATAATTTTTACATCCTGGATCATGGTCTCATGTAGATAAAAGGTATTAAAAGCACTGGATTAAATTTGAATCCTTTCTATACTCTTGAACTGACTTAAAGCGGTCTTATTTTGAGTCAAAGTGACTCTCAAGCTCTTGAAACAAACAATTGCAATTTTTGTATTTAGAAGTTCTTTGCCTCATTTCAATGAGTATGGTCCAAGCAGACTTTCAGGGTTTGCATTTCTAATGCTTTTTTATTGCAAAAGCCAGCTGGGTCATGCAAAATTCACCTTAAAAATATTTCAGCTGATCTGCTCACCCTGCTTGTACTCATTGTATTTTCTTAAAGAATTGTCTATGAGGTGAATCACACCCAATAAAAACTCAGTCAAGGAAATTTTGATAGTAAGTAGTCACTGAATAGACTCATGAAGTTTAGAAATGATACAAAGCTCGAGTGCCCATTGAGCTTTAAAGCTTTCATTATTCTTTCTCATTTTGTCTTGAAATCTTCTATAGGTAATTTTCGTTTCCTTGCAGCTGGTTGAGGTGTGTGTCTGACCAGAGGGATTTGTTGGTTCTGATCGTTACTTGTATGGTGGAGGGGGGGACGGGGATAGGACAGAAAAGCTTTTAAAATCCAATAGTGGGAGGAAAGAGACTTACAATAAGGAAGTGCTTTTGTGACAAAGTAGATGTCTCTGCACAGGCTGCCTGATCGGACAGGAGCTGTGGATGTTAACAGCTGGGAAAGCAGCTGCCAGCAGAGGGCCCTTCAGATTACTGAACTGTAAATCTTGACTACAAAGCACTGGGAAAATTCTAGGTGCTTTTAAACGTTTTCATGCAAAAGATATGCTGAATAACGAGAGGGTCACAGTAAAGAAAAAAGTCCATATATCTAAGTGACAACTGTGTTGACCCCTTTTCTGCCAGTGACAGCTATGTACTTAATGACTGTGTCAGTAAAAGAACAGATTATGTATTATATTATAGAACTGGAGCTGAAATTTCTGATAATTCTGAGAAGGAGCTCATAAAATTGCCTGAAAACTCTTGAAGAACCATTCTTGAGTGCTGGAATTCTTTGTAGTCATTCATCTGTTAGAAGGGACAAGGGGAAAAAACCATGCTGCTTGTTATAAATCCACAACTGTTAGCGGCCAATATGAGCAGCATACTGGATTGTCTTGTTCCCTTGAAAGTCTGTGGGGTTTAAAGTGGAGCACACATCAAAAGACTTTTTTAAACTTGAGAGTCCTTACCATTAAACTGAGCTGTACAATGATCTGTAAGCATCAGATTGCCTATGTTTACTCAGTGTCACCCTGGAAATTGCTCCCTGATACTCTCTGGTCTCCTCTAAGGCTATAATTCTGTCTGGATGCAATGGGGATGTCATTGAGAGATTTCCGTCAGAATTTATTGGACATCTGATACTGTGTTATTCTTGTTGTGACATTCTTTGCCTCTGATTATAATATTTTTTTCTTATTCATTTGTCACTGGTTCTGAATCTGTGCTTTAGTGATCTTCTGCTCCAGATGACATCCATCTTATTATAGATTATTTCGTTTGCAATTACAATATGCAGTGAAGCCGTGTTAAAGTTAGATGTTTATGTTACTCTGCTTTTGAAAGCACTCTGGCTTGTTTAGGTCTGTCTCCTACTTTTGATTTAATCCTCTGCAACTCAAAAGAAAGATAATTATGGTAGAATGTGAACATTTGGGAATGAATACACTGCATAATACTTACCTTTTTCAGCCATTTCTAGAATTCAAGTCAGCAGGCTAGAATTTGTGTAGTTGTAAAGGTCTATCACATGTAATTACTATGAAAATGTATTCTAGTAATGTTGAATGATTATTACAGCCTTGTAGAATAATCCTGTACCACGTGCTTACTGTGAAATCTAATGTAAATGGCACTTAAACTTATCTGTTGCTTAGGTTAGAGGAGGAGGAAAACTCTGATATTCTGAAAGTCTTGATTCAGATGTATCCTTCTAGAAACTATTGGTTACTTTTAGATGTCTAAATTGTTCTTCAGAGGAGAAATACTCACATCCTGAAAAAATACTTTCCCCCAGTTAAACCTTCAAAATAACTAGGCAGCCATAAAACCATGATTGCCTGTGGTAACCAAGACTGGAAGTGATAACCTGCTCCATGTAACTAAAAATTTGGTAGTCATCTATCTGCCTTTCTTGTCCATACTATTTTCTTGCAGCTATGTATGCAATATGGATGTGTGAGGCAAGGTACACTATGTGCTACCCAAATGACTGTACAATAAGTGTTTCTGCTTTCTGAACAATCTGTAATTATATGATGATTTTTCTTTCAGAAGAATAATGATCTGAAATTAGAATTTTGACTATGTCCTCTTCTGAGGTTTTAATTGCAGTCTGATATATGATTTGGAAAAATAATTTGCCAATTTTAGTACCTTTTATAAAAGGTCTCATTGTTGCTTAGGAACTAACATGATGTCCACGAAAAGTACTATCTGCATTAGATGGTATAAGGGCTTAATCTGAAACGTATATCTCCTGAAACAGAGTAGGTATGTCAGTGCTTGTAAGCCATCAAAAAGAGCTAAGGAGATATGCAAACCTCTGCAGCATTAGCAAGAATATATTTCACTGTCTGTCTACCTCAAAGTTTCCTTAGAACTCCATAATCTCTGATTAACTCAAATGGTCAGAAAATAAGTTGTGGATAGGCAACTGAAATTTCTCTCTTTTTATCAGACTTCCTTGTTATGACTATGGCAAAGCAGACCTACATGAGGAGGGTTTTTTGTATGTAGATATTATGGGTTTGCTATTAGTACTGGGTAGTTGTTTTGTTTCTAATTTGGCAGACAGAAGGCAGCACGCTCTGCCACAATTATGTCTCTGCTGTAGTACTTCTATTGCTAGCAAATACTTTGACCAACTTAAGCAAAAAGTTAGTTGATACAGAAGGACCACTGTCTAAGAAAAGTAAATTGTTTGACTTTTTTTCTGGCTATAAATACCAGGTGTTCTATCAAAGTATGTAAATTAACCCTGAAGAAAATGTCTGGGTATTTGAAAAAACAAGACTAAGGAAGAATGCATGACTACTCTCAAACCATTCTCCTTGCAAATGCCTTTATTCAACAGAAATAATTACTAACTGAGATGTAGTAGTTTAAAGAAAGATAACACTTTTCCACAGCAAGTACCAACTGAGATAGATCAAGCTATGATAGAATAAACAGATTATCTGGGTCAGTTCCAGACTCATTCTACCTGATGACCTTTTTTTAACCTCACTCATAATCCATTTTTTCCTTGCTGTGACAATGATGCTTAAAAATGTTGGTTTGTCCAAATTCATTCACTTTCCAACTAATTCTACATTGCTATACATCATCAACAGTTGGCAGTGTCCATTCCACACTATGTATTTTACCTTAACTTTGTCATGGTGCACATCTTTGCATGAAATGTAGTGAATGGAGAAAAATTCACTTTAGAGTAGTTAGAATGAAATCAGAGAGCACAGAAACACTTGATAGCTTTGAGGTTTTTTTAAATCAGTGGAGTCTGTACCTATAAAAACCTTAAAAAAGTCTGTTTGACTCTTTCTTGATGTAACATAAACAGTTTGAAATGTTGAATGAAGTGAACACTTTCTAAGAATGAATATTCTGCAAGAACATTGTGCCATTTTTTAAAAAAGAAACTTTGTAGAATACTTACAAAATATGTAACAACTTACTGTTATTTTAATACCCAAAATTTGGTTTAAAATCTGCAGATTTGCTGCTTAAAAAATAATCTCTATTTGATAGTGACAACATATAATTTATACAAAGTCAATTGCAGTAACAGATCAACACAGCTCTAGAAAGCATACTTCCCACTCAAAACCAAAACAAAAATAATTTCTGTAATGCCTTACTTGCATTTTTTTACAGACAAATGCTAGAATATGAATTAAAAATTTACCTGTGTCCTCTTGTTAATTCTTGATTTTTACCGGTGAAGAGCACTACCTTTGTCACTTGTGTGCTCCTTTTAAAGATCTGAATAGGTCTTCTGGTGCTCACTCTGTGGTATCTTTTATACAGGTGCTTCTTGTTGCTAAGAGATCAGTTGCTTAGAGATGGAAGTTTGGTTTTTTTAATATATCAGGGGCCACTGCTATTGAAAAGAAAATTTTGTAATTTTACCTCTAGAACTCAGTGTTATCTGCTGCAGAAATAGCCAGTGGTAGAGATACACATGCCTAATGCTGATTAGAATTGTAACTGGAGAGTAAAATGGAAAAGTAAACAAAGCTGAGAATTATTTTTGATGGCTCTGAATATCAAGGAAAGAGATTTGTCATTTAACTGGAGGTGCAACTAGCAAAATGATGTTATTTTTTTTGCCTAGCATATGTAAATATATTTTTAATTTCTAATAGAAAGGAGGAAATTTCTAATAGAAAGGAGGAAAAGCCCAGTTTTATTCTAAAACTGGGATGCACAAGTTGTGAATAACCTTTTGTAAGATACAACCTCGCACTCATACTGGAAAGTTCTTACTGGCTATTCTGTATATTTTTGTATATAGTCCTTTATAGTCCCAGTTTGTTTGCTCTTCAGAATTGCTATATAAACTAAAACGGGTTTCACTTCTTTGTGATGCTTCTTTTTATTGTTGTAGTCTTGGGCATCTTGAAGAAATTTATAAAAATCCAAATGTTTTCAAGAACTGCATTAAGCAACTACTGGTAACATTAAAATAATGACCAAAGATCTATCGGAAAAGGTGATGATGTTATTAAAAGATGTGACAAACACAGAAGGATGAATTAAGTACTTGTGCCTGTTACTGACTGTTTTGAAACACCAAGAGAAGTCTGAATTTTCTCAGTTTCTGCTATGGGAAATCCTTAGCTGACTCAGCTGCCTCTTCTATAAATTTACCCCTATGAGCCCAAGTAGACTGATTTGTGAAATAAGTCAAAATCATCTTTTTGTGCTTAGTGCTCTCAAGTTTAGAAAATCCAGTCACTCAAGTCTGTTTTCAGCAAGGCCATGTTACGTCCTCTGGCAGTAAGACACTATGCATCCTTGTCTTTCACTGTCAGGCCACAAATGTAAAAAATTCCCGTAAAATGTTTCCATTCTTTTTTCTCTGAGTTCACTCGAGGCTTCAGCATTAACATTTAAAAGGAATAAGTAAAAAAAAAGGAGCACTTCTAATAAGAAAACTCATCTAATGGGTAAAAGGGCCTTCTATCTAAAGTACTATGATCTCACTTGGAAAACAAGGTATTTAAGACTTACGTACAATAGTTCTAGTGATGGGAATATTTTTAACTCAGGAAAGGCTGGAAGAGGCCTAGAATTTTGTTGAATGTGAAATCTCTTTTGAGAAGCCTTTCTTAAAGTAAGTAAATAAATAATGCAGACAGTTTGGGGAGAATAAGGGCTGAATTCATGTGGAAATGCTTCTGGTATTACTGCAACCTCATTGAAGATGCACAGCTTATACAACCAGAAGCCAACGTAATTTCAATATGAGAACTGAACTCTTGTTCTTTTTCCATGTGCACACACCCTTCCATAGCTATTTATTATGCAGAAACTTGTTTCGAGCATAATTTCACTGTATAATTTTCCTGGAATCAGAAGTACAAGCAGAAATGGACGGAACTTCAGTGAACAATTCTATTGTGTCCTGTATTTAGAGCTGGTCTTAATAATGGTTAAAACCTGTTGCATGGTATCTGACATTCTGAAAGTGTTGAAATTACTTTGTTTCACTTCAAAAAGAGATAACAGCTTTTTTTAATTTTTAAGCTTACCTAAAAATTTTGAGGGAAGACATGCATTAATATTTTTTTGTTTAACAAGCTAGCTGTATGGTTTTACTGCTTGTAGACTTAGGGATATTTACATTCTGGAGGAGCTAGATTTTGAGGCTGTTATGATCCATTTCAAGCTGTATTTCTGATAGATTGTTAATGTTGACAAACTAATATGAATGATCATTTCTGAAGTAGATGGATAATTTTTCCATGGATACCAACTTAAGAAAGGTTTATGTAGCAGCATAAGAAAGTTACCGCAGTAAATTTCCAGCGCTTTCTCATGATGTAATACTGTATTACTACATTTTGTGTCGCTTTGGTTTCAGTTGCTGAGAATAACAACAGCTTGTGTTGAACTTTACTTGCTAGTTTTCTCTTGTTTTTCTTCATGTTCTCCACATATTTTTATCAAAACTCAAACTCCATATGCATTGCCACTGCAAACACGATTTTATGTTTTGTCTAGGATATAAAGGGAAGTTACGATACCTCAAACCCTCAGGTAGTCACAGATGTCACTCACTGACTTTGGAGATGGTATATTGTTTTATAGGTGTTGGATCAGGCTGTAGTATTAGAGAGTAACACAGCTATTGGAAAACGAACTCTGGGATGCATTACTTTCATTATTGCTGAATTGCAAGTAAAAGAAATACTAGCTCAATTTGGAAGCATCTATATCCTTAGACATTTTTTATTATACATGCAAATGGTAAGACTAAACTACTTAACTACTCACATCATGAAGAGTTTGGTAAAATAAGAAGTTAATGTAAGGAATGCAAAACCAATACAATTTCTTTCTTTTCAGTATGTGTTTCTTGAGGTTTAGGGGAGTCCAAGAATGATCTGACCAGTTTCCCACACATTCCTTGCTCCATGATAATGTATTTAATCAAAAGTGCTGATTTCTAAAAAAGAAAAATCTGATAAAGTTTCTTTTGGGGCTCCTTCTGTCAGTGCTATGTATCTATTTACTGGTACAAAGAATACGTGTATGAATTGTAATTCAGGGGCAAGAAAGTTGAATTGGTCATGAAGTCACAAAAGGGGTTAAATAATGTGAAAATACTTGTTTATAGTTAAACTAGGTTTTGTCAAGACTGACTTCTGTGGGATATATCTTTAAATCAAATATTTTTTCCATATACCAGAGAAAATGTATTTAATTTCTTTCATGCTAAAAATTCCCGGAACTTTGTATAATGCCACCAGAATGATTGGACTTGTTGTTCGCTACAAAGATCTATGGTTGAATACTACAAATTCTTCAGAGCCTGAGTAGGCATTCACTGAATTAACAAAGTTCTTTTTTATACCACTAAAAATGATGCGGGGTTGTGTTCCACACGCCCCCCCCCCCCCCCCCCCCCCCAAATATCTTAGAAGAGACTTCTGAGGAAAAAGGATGCAAAATGCTCCTCATAGTTGAGGAGAAGGGTACGCATCCCTGTAGGGACCCTGCAGCTCGTGTGATAAAACTGATTAGAGTTCTGTTTTAGTAATAAGGACTTGAATCTGATTGAGTAACTATGTAGAAAGAAAATAACTTCAATTACACCAGTGAAAATTAAATCACTAATATAAGAATCAGTACTGTGAAACTACTCATTGTCAAAAATTCACCTTTTCAAAGAACAGTGTTTACATATGCAGGTGTGTTTTGAGGGAGTCAGTACCATGCAGTGTTGGGAATCATTCATTTCATGTTTTATGCATGATTTCTTCTTATGCAGTGTCTTAGAAGGGGCTGGCCTATTTGGCTGTTCTAACATTATACTCGGTGAAGAGAAGATCTCTTTTTTTTTGCCTCCCTAGTCCCACAAGGATCAAAGTTTTCTTAATGCAAATTAGAGTTTGGCTTCTCTAGCTAATGCCATTTTAAAAAGATCACGTAAGGACTATTATATTGTGAAACTGGCTGAAATCCATTCATACTGCCCACAGATTTTCTTTTATGCCTAGGTTTAGGAGATCTATATTGCTTAAAGTTGTAACACCAGGTTGATTTGGAAATTCTCTTTCTCAGATCTTCACAACTTGCTTTCCAGGGTATCTTTCAAAACCCCCAAGCTTTAGAGGGTAACTTTGAGTTCCCAAAGTTTTTTGCTATCCCTGTTTTTGCTTTGGTGTAACTGCAGACTTAGGCGAGATAGACTAGGTATAGCCTACCTAACTGGCTTTGGAAAGTGTTCTATGTGGATGTTCAGCACCTAGAGTGTCATGATGGCCTGTCTGGTTCACTAAAGTGCATTAGCTGCTATTCTGGATGTTGGATGCTAGGAAATTAATTTTATTTGTTTGTTTTGGGGTTTTCCTTTTTTTTTTTTTCAGTGCTGGGTGAACAGATGTTGGATATTTTGCCTGCATCACTTCAGATATTCAGACTATGGTAGACTATGCTTGTTAACTCAAGAATACCACCTATTTTGAAGATGGGGACAGTGTGTTCTTGTCACAGGCAGAAGCAGCTGTAATGAAGTGTTACAGGAACAGGTCACGGATGTGCTACCTAAAACTAACTTTGTATTAAGTATCGGAGCATCTACAGTTTCAGCTTGTTAGCTGTTCGACTCGTTTACAATTTTTTTTTTTTTTTTCTTCTGAATTGGTATTGCAGCTGGCAAGAAAAAGGAAGAAGTGTGTGAAGACTTCTTTGTTCTTGACATGAAGGAATAGTGGGGGCTGTCTTGAATTTTCTCTCTTTGTCCATGGATAGAAGACTAATTTGAGAGCTGCTCTTTGGGGTGTGGGGAAAGGTGCTTTGAGAGACAATCTGTTCCCTTCTCATAGAAAAATGTGAAGGCTTTTCTGAGTAGTTTAGAAGTAGTTTAGAATGAGTCTTCAGATTGCTACAGGCTGCTTTGACAGCTAAATACTATTTTTTTTCCTCTTTTTTATCTTTTTTTTTTTTTTGAGTAAACTCTGCTGCCACAGTTGAGTGACTATCTCTGCAAGTCTTGTGCAGCATTCTCTTACGCGATGACTGCAGTAAAAGTGATAAGAAATTGTACTTGAATGTGCAGCCACAGAGGCAGAGTATGTTCTATTGAACTTTTAAGCCACTTCCCCCATTTTTTTCTCTTTTAGTTTCTCTGAAGTTATATGCATGACATGCAAGTATTTCTTAGTATTTTTTATTAAGAACCTGACTTACTCAGGATTTTATCACACTGATTCAATGTTAATATTGTAACTGCTTGAATGCCTGAGCAGTTCATGCCAGTAAACTAATTAACTCACTTGCACACCATATTTAAAATAATTCTTCATCAAAGAGTTTGGAAATGTAAGAGTTGAAAACCTTTTATTAGAATTTTATCTCTTATGGTCAACATTTATAAAAAGGTATGCATGTATGTGAGAACACATATAACTAAAAGCTATCTGTTTTACACTAATGTCACTGAGCATATATATGTGGGCCTACTGCAATGGCTGCAGCCTCCTTTTCTGTAATGTGTTGTTTAAGTATATTTTTCTCAACCTGTTGACAGGATTCAGGTGGTTCTGTCTTTCTTTGGGGGGAAGTTCCCAAAGAGATAGTACACAGTGCTGCTACGTATCTCTTTCTTCCAGTTTCAAGATTTTTTCCTTAATTTTGGAGCTTGTCTGTTACTGCTTGCCTTTTCAAAAGTTTAAATTGCTAAGCACTGTTTTTGTTACTCTAATTATTCCTACTTGATGGACTTGTGAACAAACCTCCTCCCTTCCATAAGTCCTATCGGTTTATCCTATAGAGAACTAGGGAAGGTTGGGAGTATCTGCACCTCTGAGTTTTCTTTGCACTGTGTTTCCAGTTTCTTGGCGTATTTTTAAAGAAGAAAGACAGAATTGCAGTCTTGAAGGAATACTGAGGTGTAGTTTCTTGCTGTTTGGCCAGAAAATTACTGTGCATTGGCCAGGTGCTGGCACTACCCTCTTACTCTTTGGGATCACTCCAGATATGGTAGGAGGCAATGGGTCCACTAAGACTGCTGGACTTTCATGTTCTTGTGGGGATGACTTCAGCAGGTTGAATACACTTGCTGGCTATTGGTGCCACTTTTAGAAAAATGCTCCAGTGTCCAGGTAATTTTCCCAAACAAATTTCTGTTACTTTGCCACTACAGTGGTAACAGGAGTCCACTGTTCTTTCATTGTACCACACAGAATTCTTTCTAATGATCACTTGGATATATTGTGGATTGTTTCAGGCATTTTAACAAATGTGGATGCTTTCCACTAAAAGTTAAAAACAAAACTATTAAACATTTGCTAAAAGCAAAGTATAGCCAAACCTTTAGTGCATATAATCCCAACCAGCCAAAGCAGTTGTCATAAGAGTGCTTATAGAACAAAACATTTTCAGTGCTGAAGGTGTTGCAGGCATTTCCTCAGTAGAATTAAAACACTCAATACAATACTGAAGTTGAGCTTGGAAAGAGGGTGCACAATTATCAAATGGAAATGCTACTAACCACTTCTAGCTGTTGTGAATCCTCTAAACTGCTTCTTCAAGTGCTCTGGTTATTTTGCTAACTGTACTGATTTCTCTGTCGAGGCAGCCTTGGCAGCACAAGCTCTGAAGTGGACATGGTTCAGAGAAGCCTCTCTGCACCTGCTTTCTAACCATGCTACTGCTTGAAGGCATGGCAGGTTTGCAAAAGCATTTTCTGTGCATAGGACTTACTGCTTATGTAAGGGGGCTTTTGAGTAAGTGTTTTTTTTTACTCTTATATAAATTCACCTGTACATCAGTCCAAGTTACAAAGGATTTTGTGACTGATCAGCTTCCCAAAGTGCTGGGTTTTTTTCCATTTGTGCTGTTTTGGCAAATACAAGAAGCTAATGTCTTGAAACAGTCTATGGAGTGAAAAATACCATAAAGGCTACCGAATCCAATTTAGAGCTGTATAGAATTTCAGGTTGAAAATACTCCTTTAAAATAATTACCTCTGTTTTGAAATACATTCTTCTAAGCTTCTGTATTACCTTTGTTTTGTAAAGGCTGAAATTCAGTTTTGTAGAAACACATCTAGTATGTTTAGGCTCTCTCATGTAAGTCTTGGGGGGAATATATATTATAACTCCAATTGTAAGTTTCTGCAGAAGAAGCTGCTGGCAAAACCAAAATAGTTACATGTGATTGTGTACCAAAACATACGTCTCTAGGCATATCAAGGATGAGAGGGTCATTAGGGGCAGTCAGCATGGCTTCACCAAGGGGAAGTCACGCTTGACCAACCTGATAGCCTTTTATGAGGACATAACCTGATGGACAGATGATGGTAAAGCAGTGGACGTGGTCTATCTTGATTTCAGTAAAGCATTTGACACAGTCTCCCACAGCATCCTCGCAGATAAACTGAGGAAGTGCGTTCTGGATGATTGGACAGTGAGGTGGATTGTGAACTGGCTGAAGGAAAGAAGCCAGAGAGTTGTGGTCAATGGGACAGAGTCTAGTTGGAGGCCTGTATCTAGTGGAGTCCCTCAGGGGTCGGTACTGGGACCGGTGTTGTTCAATATCTTCATCAACGACTTGGATGAGGGTACAGAATGTATCCTCAGCAAGTTTGCTGATGACACAAAACTGGGAGGACTGGCTGACACACCAGAAGGCTGTGCTGCCATTCAGAGAGACCTAGACAGGCTGGAGAGTTGGGTGGGGAGAAATTTAATGAAATATAACAAGGGCAAGTGTAGAGTTTTGCATCTGGGGAAGAACAACCCCATGTGCCAGTATAAGCTGGGGACTGACCTGTTGGAGAGCAGCGTTGGGAAAAGGACCTGGGGGTCGTGGTGGACAGCAGGATGCCCATGAGCCAGCAATGTGCCCTTGTGGCCAAGAAGGCCAATGGCATCCTGGGGTGTATTAGAAGGGGTGCAGTTAGGAGGTTGAAAGAGGTTCTCCTCCCCCTCTACTCTGCCCTAATGAGGCCACATCTGGAATATTGTGTCCAGTTCTGGGCCCCCAGTTCAAGGACAGGGAACTGCTTGAAAGAGTCCAGTGCAGAGCCACAGAGATGATGAAGGGAGTGGAACATCTCCCTTATGAGGAAAGGCTGAGGGAGCTGGGTCTCTTTAGCTCGGAGAAGAGGAGACTGAGGGGTGACCTTATTAATGTTTATAAATATGTAAAGGGTGAGTGTCATGAGGATGGAGCCAGGCTCTTCTCAGTGACATCCAATGATAGTACAAGGGGCAATGGGTGCAAGCTGGAACATAGGCGGTTCTGCATAAATGTGAGGAAGAACTTCTTCACAGTGGGGGTGACAGAGCACTGGCACAGGCTGCCCAGAGAGGTTGTGGAGTCTCCTTCTCTGGAGACATTCAAAACCCGCCTGGACATGTTCCTGTGTGACCTGATCTAGGTGTTCCTGCTCTGGCAGGGGGATTGGACTAGATGATCTTTTGAGGTCCCTTCCAATCCCTAACATTCTGTGATTCTGTGACTGGTTGTAAGCTCAGAATTCACAAGCTCTGAGGAAATCAGGCATGTGACCCAGAAGATATCCAAATGTCAACTTAGGGGTAAATGACCATTTAGTAAAAAAAGCTGTGTAGCAGAAAAGTATGAGCTCAGCTGCCCAAACATTCTGTTGCCGTTGTCTGTAATATAAAATGTACCTGCCAGTACCACCTCTTTCTGCAGTCAGTATTACTCCCAACCTCCTCTGCAGCTGAAGGTGTAGATGCTGAGCACCTTTGAGACTGCAGTCCTGTATCATCCAGTCACTAATGCACATTCAAGTGTCTTATGAGATTACTCTTTTCTTAAAAGTCTTTCTGATTTTTTCTACTTGCTTAGAAAACTACCTTTATTTTTTTTGAGTCATGATTTGTGACATTTCTTATCCTTTTGTGGTATCTTCAGATGTTTTAATGTGATAACAAGGAATATAAATTCAGAGTGCAATCTGAGGAGGTTCTTCCAGACATGGAATGTGCCAAATTGCTTGCTAGTTGACGTGGGCTGTATCTACAATGCCTGTAAAGGAACTAAGTATTCTGCCAGAGTGCCCCCTCCATCCTGTATTCCCAGAACAATTTGGATGTTGTGTCATAGCCATGTGCCATTTTGAGATCTGCAGAGACTTGCACATTTTCTATGCTGCAAATTGAGACATACGCAGCTCTGAAACAAGGGTGTTTGGGGGAAAGGGATGGAATGTGCCCCTTCTTGTCCCTGGAAAAACCTCAGTGCCTTCCACACTTTCTCCCTAAATAAGGCAAAATAATAAAAATGCAGTTGTATGTGTATGTGTTCTATTATTGAGCTATATGTGCAGCTTTCCTAAAAATTGTGTATCTAGAACATTTATATTAAAAATCATACTTAAAGTCTAATCTAATAATAAAAATCTAAGGACTCCAGCTCTTGCTGCTTTGCTTGGTTCCTATTCCTGTTGTGTGATGACTTCAGATGATAAAATCTTTGAAATAGAGACAATCTTTTAGGAAATATATCTGAATAAGTTCTTAGTGTCCCTGAATGGTAATACTGCTATGGATACAATTCATTGTCCTTAACTTCAGACATGTGTATCTAAACCTGTCTTCTGGACTTGCTTTGTCAGCAGTAGAGGAAAAGCAGTCATTCCTCCATTCATTGTGTTCTCAGGTAGAAGTCTGTGTGGCCAGTTAGTATCCTTGCCTGTCTGTAAGAGGCACTGAGGTGTCATGGATAAGGTTATTTAAGTTTTCTATTTAGTTAATCCAGTGCATGTGATTTTTATCCTCGGTAAACAAGTAGTTGGCAATTATTTGGGTACTAATGAAAACTATATTTCTTCTGAATGAAGATGATCCAATTCTAGAATGTTAGTAGACTTTAAAGATGGAAGTGGCAGATTAAATTGGTTTATTATAGTTGTTTTTAATGTCATTTTAATGTATGACTGTATGGCTATCTTTAATATACCTTTTGGTTATTCTTCTGTATCTTTAAAATTACAATGTGTTTTACTATCAGGACCTCAAAGAATATGTTCTGTGGTTTTGACTTGAGTTGACACATAGTGCCTATAATAATGTACTTAATACTGCTAGCAGCTCTCTTGTGAATGGTCTGAGATCCATTTATAAATTATCCCAGTGTAGTTGGTGCATTTCTTTTGCAGTTGTCTTTGTGGCTATTGTTGTGTTCAGTTTTCTGTAGATATCTGTAGTAAATTCATTATTTGAAATTTCTCCTGTGTGATTTGTTAAACAGATTATGTAATGCTATTTATTTCTCTTGGCTTTAGAACTAGTCTTACGATGTGTATTGACAGTGTGTGTAGTGATATATCAAATTAATATGTTAAAAATGCTCAAATAAGTAAAAATAATTTTAATTTCCTTTGAATCACAATGGCAAATAAAATGAATGACAAAGTTGAGGGGAAACAAGCTGGAATACTGTTTATATTTAAGACGTTCTGATTGAAAATTACCCGGAGATAATCAGTTCTTTGTTAGATTGCACTATGTACACTCAATATAATGTAGAGAGAAGGCAAAATTTCTAAAGCAGAGGGAAAACTCTAATGCTGCTCTGTTTCATATCCAGCTATCTTTCTTTTTCCAGTCCGGTATCCTTGGGCCACAGACATCCACACTTTCTCCTTGGACAGATTCCTGGAAAGTGGATGATGGAAGAGAGTTCCCATAGCATACAACTCCAAATTTTTCCTGTGTTGTTGGAATGTCTTTCCCAAAAAATATTCTTCATTTTGCATGTCATTCTCAATATAGAGAAAATTTAACTTTGATAATTTGTTTAATAATGTGTATTGAGTACTTAATTCCTGGCTGGGTTTTGGGGTGTTTGAGGAGTGTTGTCATCTTCCTTTGATTCCTTCTTGAACTGCAGGATCCTTTGTAAAATGCAAGGGCTATTTTTGAAGGGTACCTATGTGTGGATTTCTTCAGTTCTATTCATTGTGTTCAGATTCCAGTGGTGTTACAAAGTTGTGAGAGATCTGTTGAGCTCCTTAGAATTTGTCGTGTGTTCTGATCAGTTGCTTTTATTCCCATAGTTTAAATTGTGAATGGGTGGTTGTAGCCATGGTGTTTGAATTGTTCTCTTTGACTTTGCTCCTTAAGTCATCATTCTCTATGATTCAGCTTTGACTTTTTTCTAACACACGTGTGTTGGAGGAATTCTGAGCCATTTTCTGGGAAAATAGTCTTTAGCTGCCAGTGTCCTGATGATGCATCTCTCAAACATCTTCCTCCAAGACTATTGAATGTTCTTTCAAAGACAGTGAAACATTCTGCAGGTGCTATTGAATAATACTCTTTGTGCTTCACTACTTGCAGATATTTGAGTTTTATTTTGAATTTTAAACACCATCTTGGCTTACCTAGTAAGAAATTGTTTTTTCATTGGTGATTTATGATTTATCATTAAGACTGGATATTCCAAAATAACAGCTGGTATATCCTTTGCATAAATTAATATATTCTTGCAACTTTTTATTAAGTAGGAATTTCCTGAAATCAGAGGAACTTCTTAAGGTGTATGTTGCTCATTCCTTAAGAAGCATTATACCCTTGTGCCCCTGAAATACACAATGGAAGCTTAAAGGGGTTGGGGCATACCTCCAGCATTTTCAGATAGTAATTTGTTAAGCATTATCTAGCAATTCCAACTCTTTCCATGCAGAATTTTTATTTGTTGGTAAAATATTGCTTGAAAGGACATTATCTAATTAAATAGTTCTATCATTAATTTTACTTATTCCAGTACTCTTCAATCTGTCAATTTTTTTTTTTGTGATCAGCTGCTGTTTTGGTAATGATATACATTTGTTTAGAGCATATCCATTTGCTGGAACTAAATTACTGACTAGATCTTTCTGCCAAAGTGTAGTGATTAAAAAATAATTCCACACACACTTCTTTCCATTAATACCTTTCACCCCAGGTTGATATACAAATCTAATTGCATTAACCTGTCTGCAGTATTCTATAGGAGCATACAAGGCTTCTTCCATGAAAAACCTCTACCTCCTCCTATATAAAATTATAGGAATTATACTATTTTCTGTATATTTTATTTTCCTCTAACTCTTAAAAATACTTTTTTTTTTTTCTTCTTCTTTTTCTTCTCTTTGAAAAGCAAGCCTCTGTGTATCTAATATGCTATAATCCATGTGGAATGTATGTGCAGAAATGGAGTGGGTTGCATTCTGGTGTCTGTTGCTGATACAAGCCTGAAGCAATTCTGGGGGGGAGAGGTTAATCATGGAGCTTAGTGTAGTCTGAATCACTAGAAGTCTGCTATTGTCGCTGACCTACAGTTATTGTGAAGACATTTCAAACCTACGTACTCCATTTTTTCCAAACATGAATAGACTAGGACCTAATATGAATTTCAAAATCAAGCCTTTCTTTTTGCATGTGGTCAGAATCCTTTTAACATTTTAAAGCTAAGCCTTTGCTATAGAAACAATGTTGGTTTCAGTGCCAATATTGAATTGCATCTGTTAATTGGATGGAGGAACTCTGCAGCCACATGGCTGCTGCTGTGTCACATGGTTTGAGCAGTAATAATGGAGATGAAGAGAGAGGGCACTTCCAGCTCTTACCTTCCTGAGTATATCCCTGCTGAACACACAGCTGCAACAGTTACCAGTATCAACTATTGCAAAGGAAAGTATAAGAAACAAGAAAATCATTAACTGTTCATTGGTTTGAGGGTCCGAAGAATGATCTTCTCCTCCTACTTTGTGGGTTTGGAGAGTGGAGTATATTTGGGATCCTAAAACAAATACATTAAACCTCTATCATATTTACTGAGAAGGGGATTCAATAAAATCTGTCAGTTATGGAAGGTTACAAAAGCTTTATAGGCCTTTTTTTTTTCACTTTAACTAGTTCAGGAAAAGAGATTACCTTCTTTCTAATAGCATTTGTAAAGACTATAATCTGTATAATCTTTTAATGGCTTCATCAGAGGAAGTCTGTTTATCTATCTTACCAGACTGTCATCCTCAGCAACTCAGTCCAACTTTCAGCATTAGTTATCCAAGTGAAAAACAATGTGGCAATCTCCAGTGTGTTTTTTCACTGGGACAGCTGCCTAAATAGATGAGATTTCAGTAATAACAATTTTTGCAAAATAAAACATCAATGGGAGCATTAGTTAAGTGTGACACCATCTGAATGCATTCTCAGCCTTAGAATAATCAAGTGATATTCTTTATTATACACATAGTGTGTAATTTGGATACAAAAATACCTCTTGTGGTAAAGCTATGTTTTATCTCTGAAAAATTTCAACTGTATGACTAGGCTAGAATTGTGAAAAGCATAAATGTGATATTGTATCTGCAGTTTGCATTTTGATATTGATGTTTTATTTCTAGTTCCCATACAGCTTGGGCGGATTTGCATCATCTTTGTATGCCATGCTTCACTGCATGTCAGTTAGGACATGCTTTAGAGAAACAAATTCTGAAATGCTAGGAAATAATTGAAGTGTTGCTTGCTGGCATTCTGCCTACCTGAAAAAAAGACTGATGGGTATATGGGATAACAGTTTTCTCACATTTGATAGCTATGGAGCATACTTTTTCTGAGCACATATTTCCTAACCATATTTTTAGTTAGGGAATAGTTTCCAGAGCTTAGCAGCATTCCCAAGCCTCCATTCTGCTTTGCCGATCACCAGTCTACCATTGGGACCTTTGATTTGCATCATGGAGAAGGAATGGAGTCATCAAGCATGAGCCTGCATTGCAGCTGATGACAAATGCTGTATGGATAGACCAAAATTTCAGGTGTGTTATATAGGGACAAGAGGTCTAGAAGGAGACATGGGATCACAGAGGGGTAGCAGAGGATGAGAGGATATGGAGACACTTGGATGAAGTGCCAATTGTGTAGTATGGAGAGAGACCCAGTAGGAAGCTGGGAAAGGCATGTCCACAGCCCAGTAAGGCAGCTGCTTCTGCCACTGGTGTGGTTAATAGGACTCTCTAAGCCATCTAAGCTTGGAACTCTTGCCACAAAACCATGCTGCCAACTGATTCCTGACTTTCAAAAATAGGGCAATTTCTTGATAGAGGTGAAACTCTTTGTGTTCTAGCAAACTAAGCATAGTACTGCACGGACTGCCATGTAATCTGTGGTATAGGTAGCATCTTTGGAGCAATTAACAACCTAGGGAAGAATCCTACAGCTCTGCCAGCTAAGCAGGTTGCATACCACAGCCTTGGATAGGATGTTCACAGTGAACCAATGGCCCATTTTTAAAAAAAAATTAACATAATTCAATTTCTTTTTGATTGTAATACAAAGAAAATCCTGCAAGATTAGACAGATGGGGAAACAAGAGTGCCGTATTGCTTCTCTTATTCTCCAAATGGTAGCTCATGATTATTATGCTCCTGTTACTCAATCATTATGCTCTGAAATAGACAATAAAGATGAAGAATTGCTGTTTATTATGCTATATGGTTTCTGGAGCGCAGTTCTATTTATGTTCTGAAAAAGAAAGCTTTAGTTTGCTGTTATGATAAATACTTACTAGTTTTATTACATCTATGAAATTATAAACTAAGCTTGCTTAAAATATAATTTCTTCTGGGGGTTTCTATGCCAGGTCATATTTCTTTTTCTTTTTTTTTTTTTTTTCTTCACAAGATTAATACTAAAAGCAAAACTCAAATATATATTTCTATGATAAACTAGGATATCAACTGCAGAGTAAATATCACTGAAACAGCCAAGGTCAGGTTGGATGTGGGGGTTTGAGCAACCTGGTCTAGTTGAAGATGTCCCTGCTCACTGCAGGGTGGTTGGACCAGAGAACCTTTAAAGGTTCCTTCTGACCCAAACTAGTCTGTGAATCTATGCTGATGAGCCTTACACCTTTGGGTGAATGATGACTTTCTTCTGTCTTCTTGTCACTATGGGATGAGATAGAATGATGTCTGTCTCCTCTATTTTCACCCTGCTCTAAATCCAAGGTGACAGTTTTAGAACTCCAATGTAATTCCTGAGGACACCAATGCTTTTTTCAGTAATTTTTTATTTCAGAGACATCACAGAATCACAGAATGTCAGAGATTTGAAGGGACCTCAAAAGATCATCTAGTCCAATCCCCCTGCCAGAGCAGGAATACCTAGATCAGGTCACACAGGAACATGTCCAGGCGGGTTTTGAATGTCTCCAGAGGAGGAGACTCCACAACCTCTCTGGGCAGCCTGTCCCAGTGCTCTGTCACCCTCACTGTGAAGAAGTTCTTCCTCACATTTATGCAGAACCGCCTATGTTCCAGCTTGCACCCATTGCCCCTTGTCCTGTCACTGGTTGTCACTGAGAAGAGCCTGGCTCCATCCTCATGACACTCACCCTTTACGTATTTATAAACATTAATGAGGTCACCCCTCAGTCTCCTCTTCTCCAAGCTAAAGAGACCCAGCTCCCTCAGCCTTTCCTCATAAAGGAGATGTTCCACTCCCTTCATCATCCTTGTGGCTCTGCGCTGGACTCTCTCAAGCAGTTCCCTGTCCTTGAACTGGGGGCCCAGAACTGGACACAATATTCCAGATGTGGCCTCACCAGGGCAGAGTAGAGGGGGAGGAGAACCTCTTTCAACCTCCTAACTGCACCCCTTCTAATACACCCCAGGATGCCATTGGCCTTCTTGGCCACAAGGGCACATTGCTGGCTCATGGGCATCCTTCTGTCCACCAGGACCCCCAGGTCCCTTTCCCCTACGCTGCTCTCCAACAGGTCAGTCCCCAGCTTATACTGGCACATGGGGTTGTTCTTCCCCAGATGTAAGACTCTACACTTGCCCTTGTTATATTTCATTAAATTTCTCCCCGCCCAACTCTCCAGCCTGTCTAGGTCTCTTGGAATGGCAGCACAGCCTTCTGGTGTGTCAGCCACTCCTCCCACTTTTGTGTCATCAGCAAACTTGCTGACAGAGCACTCTATCCCCTCATCCAAATCATTGATGAATATATTGAATAGTCCTGGTCCCAGTACCGACCCCTGAGGGACTCCACTAGATACAGGCCTCCAACTAGACTCTGTCCCATTGACCACAACTCTCTGGCTTCTTTCCTTCAGCCAGTTCACAATCCACCTCACTGTCCGATCATCCAGTCTACACTTTCTCAGTTTAGCTGCCAGGATGCTGTGGGAGACTGTGTCAAATGCTTTACTGAAATCAAGATAGACCACATCCACTGCTTTACCATCATCTGTCCATCAGGTTATGTCCTCATAAAAGGCTATCAGGTTGGTCAAGCATGACTTCCCTTTGGTGAAGCCATGTTGATTGCCCCTAATGACCCTCTTGTCCTTGATATGCATAGAGACAGCACCAAGGATAAGTTGTTCCATCCCCTTTCCAGGGATGGAGGTGGGGCTGACCGGTCTGTAGTTACCCAGGTCTTCCTTCTTTCCCTTTTTGAAGACCAGAGTGACATTTGCTTTCCTCCAGTCCTCAGGCACCTCTCCTGTTCCCCATGACTTAACAAAGATGATGGAGAGTGGCCTAGCAATGACATCCGCCAGCTCCCTCAGCACCCGAGGGTGCATCCCATTAGGACCCATGGATTTATGGATGTTCAGGTTGCGTAACTCATCCCTAACCCAGTCCTCATCAACCAGGATAAACTTCTCCTCTATCCTGACTTCCTCTGGAGCCTCAGGGGTCCTGGGCTCCTCAGGACAGCCTCCAGCAGGGTAGACAGTGGCAAAGTAGGCATTCAGTAACTCTGCCTTCTTTTTATCCTCTGTCACCAGGGCACCCACCTCATTCACCAGTGGGCCTACATTGCCTCTAGTGTTAGTTTTATCTGCAGTGTATTTGAAAAAGCCCTTTCTGTTGTCCTTGACCTTTCTTGCATGGTTGAATTCCAAGGAGGCCTTGGCTTTCCTAGTCGCCTCCCTGCATCCACTGACAACAGACTTCTATTCCTCCCAAGTGGCCAGCCCCTCCTTCCATGATCTCTACATTCTCTTCTTCCACTTGAGTTTGCCCAGCAGTTCCCTGTTTAACCATGCAGGTCTCCCAGCACCCTTTCTTGACATCCTACCTGTTGGGATGCACTGATCTTGAGCTCGGAAGAAGAGGTCCTTGAACGCTAACCAACTATCTTGGGCCCCTTTACCTTCAAGTACCCTGTCCCATGGGATTTCCCCTAGCAATTGCTTGAAAAGGCCAAAGTTGGCCCTACTGAAGTCCAGAGTTGTAATTCTGCTAGGTATTCTGTTCCTGCCACACGAGATCCTGAACTCCACCATTTCATGTTCACTGCAACCAAGGCTACCCCCAACCTTCAGCACTTCAACCAGACCCTCCTTGTTCGTGAGGATAAGATCCAGCAGCTCTCCTCTCCTAGTTGGCTCATCCACCATTTGCATCAGGAAGTTATCATCAATGCACTGAAGGAACCTCCTGGACTGTGGATGGCTGGCTGAGTAGGCCTCCCAGCAAATACCAGGGTAGTTGAAGTCCCCCATGACAACCAGGGCCTGCATTTGCAAGACCACTATCAGCTGCCTGTAGAAGGCCTCATCAACCTCCTCATCCTGATCCGGTGGCCTGTAATAGACACCCACAACAGTATCACCCATGCCAGCCTGACCCTTACTTCACACCCGCAAGCTCTCAGCTCACTCCTGATCCGCCCCTGGACAGAACTCAATACACCCTGGCTGCTCACTCACGTAAAGAGCAACTCCACCACCTCGCCTCGCTGGCCTGTCTTTCCTGAAAAGGACATAGCCATCCATGACCACATTCCAGTCATGTGAGGTGTCCCACCAGGTGTCTGTAGTTGCCACTAGATCATAACCCCCTGACCGAACACGGATTTCTAACTCCTCCTGTTTATTCCCCATGCTGCATGCATTGGGGTACAGGCATTTCAGAGAGCGAGCTGAGCACGGTGATTTCACCCTAGGGGGCTGGGAGGCCTCCTGGTCTTCATCAATACTTGAGCACTGCCCCAGTGGTGCAAGGCCAGCTGCAACCCCATCCCCCTTGGAATCTAGTTTAAAGCTCTCCGAATGAGCCCTGCTAATACCTGTCCCAGGACTCTTTTGCCCCTGTGAGATAAACCTTCCCCATGTGTTACTGTCAGGTCTCTTGTCTTATAAAACCCAAAGCCCTGCCTGTAGCACCAGTCTCATAGTCAGGCATTTATGGAATGAATCCTCCTATTGCGTCCCATGTCATCACCTGAAAATGGAAGGAGGAAGGAGAAAATAACCTGCGCCCCAGACTCTTTCACCAACTGTCCCAAGGCCTTGAAGTCTTTCTTCATCCCCCTCAGGCTATGGGATGCAGCTTCCTCCCCTCCTGTCTGGAAGATCAATAGTGGGTAGTAATCTGCCGACTGTTGGTCTTTACAACAGTGACAAACTGGATAAATCGGTATTCACTGTGAATTAAATGGGGCAAAATTTGTTATCTTAAAGGTACCCGATGTTAGAGAAGGGTTGTGTGAAAAGTCCGTGCTTGAACATCTAAAGCGACAGGCAAAGTGTTACCAGTGAATGACACGCGAGGTTATTAAAACAGCAAAGTGCTTGTATGAGCTGCAGCAGGAGCGTGTGTGTATAGAGGAGGGATTTTTACTGTGCAGCATCACTGCCGGCGTGACAGCTTCGGGGAATGAAGTCGACGGGAATGCCGATACCTGGCAAAGCCACGTGCGATTGGCACGCCGTGCTACAGGCAGAGGCGGCCGGAGGCATTCCCTGCTGGAAACCGCCACCAGCACCGTCCCCGTCCTGCCCGGCCGTGCTGCGAGCGGCCGGCGTGAGGGGAGCCGCGGTGCGGGGAGCGGGGGGAGGCGGCCGGGCCGCCCCCCCTCGTGCTCGGCGCCGCTGCCTCCCCTCGCCCCCGTCCTCCCGCTCCGGCGGCTCCCGGCCCGCCGCCACTCCCCTCCGCCCAGCCACCGTCCCACGACGCCGGGGGGACATAAATCCCTCCCCGCCCGACCGCAGCAGCCGGCGGCGATGGAGGCGGGGGGCGGCCGGGCGCTGCGGGGCCTGCTGGCCGCCGTGGGGCTGCTCTCGGCGCTCAGCGCCGCCGGGACGCTCTTCCTGCTGGCGCAGTGGCGGGAGCTGGGCGCCGCGCTGCGGGAGCTGGAGGCGGCGCGGCCCCCCCCGGCCGACGGCCCCGGGCTGCGGGCGCTGCCGGGCCCCGCGCCCCCCCGCACCAAGCGGAGCCGCCGCAGGGAGCGCGCCCGCGGGCACGTGCGCGCCGAGAACGAGGAGATGCTGATGATGATGACCTACTCCATGGTGCCGGTAGGGCCGAGCGCCCGTCCCGGCGGGGCTGGGGGGCGGGCACCCGCCGGCCGCTGCTCTCCGCTCGCCCTGCCCACCGAAGGCTCCGGGCGGCGGCGGGGGTCTCCCGCGCGGGGGGGGGAAGGAGGGACCCGGCAACGTTGGTCCTCAGTGCCCGCCGGGTCCCCCGGGGCGGGTGGTGGCCTCAGGGACAGTCGAAGGGCGTTGTGTCCCGGCTCCGCTGGGGACCCGCCAGAGGGGCGGTGCTGCCATCGCCTGTGCTGCCAGCTGTGCCCCGCTGTGGCTGCTGCAGGGTCCGCGCGGTGCAAAGACACCCGCTCCCTGCTCTGAGCAGCACAGTGCCTGAAAACCAGGAGCTGTCTGCTGCCGTCTGTAAGTGCTGACATCGTGGAGCTGTTGGGCCGTGCAGCTTACGGTTAAACTCTCAGACCGACACTTACGTACCCACGTGGAGTGATGTTGGTGGCAGCGTGGATTTAATGAAACTTCAATAATTCACTTGCAATAAAAAAACAGCCTTCTGGTTTCCAAGGCTTCAGATTTTAAAATCTCTGCACACAGCTCCCCCTGCCCCCGTGTATTTTCTGCCGTTCAGCATCTCCGTGTGAGGTACTGGATATTACTTTTCCTTCACATTTCTTTGAAATTGGTCATGCCCTTTCAGTAAGTTTCGAATTTAAGGTGGTATTTGATGAGTCAGAAGAGAACTGCGTGTCCTTTCTCTGGCAAAACTGCAGAGTGCTTTGTACTTCAGTGAGAAGGTTATCCTCGCTCAGTAGGAACTAGGTCACGTAGTTGAAAAATTATACAGGTTGTATTGCTGAAAAATTTTGAATAGATTGAAAAGTTTTGTAGTTCTGAGTCAGAAGAAATGCAAGAAAAATATTACCATTGAGGGAACCTTAGTGAAAATTCTGTCCCAGTGAGGACTGCAGGCCCAGAACCACAAAAAAAGCAGAGCTAAGTTGATCTTGAGCACACTCAGGCTCTTACTGATGAACTAGTATTATTGATTTAAAAAATTACTTACGGAAAATATCTTTTCAGTAATATTCCACTGGCACTTTTCTTAATAAACCTTTGTTATGATGATTTTACAGTGATAACATCTCCATTAATATTAGTGCTAATGAGATTGTAGAGTGTAGGTGTTCGTAGCATAGAGTTTTGATAATGCGGGTGTCTTTGGGTTGTGAATAAATAATTTTTTTTGCTAAGGACATTTAAGTCTTGTGCTTTGAATTTAGAGTCTGCAGTATGAGACCTCTGCAATTTCAAGAATGTCTTTTTTACTGCGCAGCAAAACTGAAAGATATTGGATATTTGGTTCTAGTTTCTTACCAAAGTTTTCACTTACCAAAATAACAACATTTTTTCACTGGACTCTATGCATCTTACAGGAGCATTTAATTTCCTGAAGTCTTAAAATCAAATGTTTTTGTGCTAAAAATGGTCTTAAAAATAACATCAATAATACACATTTCAATTCTTTGGCAATTCAGTAAAGAATTTAAGCATTTTTGGTCAAAGTGGAATGTAAATCATTTTTTTGAATCATAATTCTTAAGTTACTGTTGCTGAGCAGGGTTATTTCAAATTCAAAAACTTAATGACTTTCTAGAACATATACAAAATAGGAAAAAACCAGTATGTTTTCTTTAGATTGCTTTGGATGAGGTAATGTTAAAAAATTTGCTGCCCCAGTGAGATATTTTTGTGTGCTGTATCTAAGCTTTTCATCAAAACATTTAGTCAAAACTTTTTCCTTTTTCTTTTAAGAAGTCTTCTTTGTGTTTGTCAGCTCCAGCTCATTGAGTTCCATCTGGTATGAATCACTTCTTGGAGTCTAAGGGATCCACAAATAAAGTTATGGGAGAAAAGATTCGGATCCTGACAGGGATTGACCCCTGTTAATGCCATTTACTGTTAGGTGCCCAGACAAATTGTTAGTGGAAGTTGGATGTTTAGATAATTTTGACAGTGGCAGTTAAATATGCCACACTGCTGTCATTAGGTAGCACATACGAATTTATTGCCCTCTCCAAATATCACCGAGTGACACAGTGTATATTTTCACAGCGTGTGGCAAGATTATTCACTTGGGCAGCTCCTCCATTTAAACCACCACTGTGACTACTGTGTGATGTGCTTCATTTAAATGTATGTGTCCTGCAGGGAGTTGCTTGGGGTGTTTTTTGTGCCTTTTTGTTCTTACAAAATTCCCAGCAAATATTTTTCATTCTGGCTACTGCCAGAAGAGTATGTAACTGTGTGGAGACCCACTTGCTCAAGGGGAAAAAAGTCCTTAGAAAAATTTTCAAGCACCCATTCTGCCCACTCCTGCATTTTTGTATTTTGTATCTAACTCCCACTAATGTAATATGAAGATCTGAATACTTTTGTAGCGTGAAACAAAGTTCTGTACAGTTGGTGAAATGATCCCTACTGCATTGGTGGGCCTTGGAACGATGTTCCAGGCTCTGTTGAATGTGGCCCCTGAATGAAGGTTTCGCCTGAGCAGGATCTTTCTTGCAGTGGAGGCACAGATTTCTGCATGTTGGTACTACAGGTTTCTTTTATCACTCTTTCTTAATGAGAAAACCAAGCTTTTAGCATTAAATTAGATACTTTTTTTCTTCATGGCAAAGGTGGTGCTGGTTGGTTAGGTGACTGGTTGTACTCACCTTTCATAGATAAGCTAGAGGTTCTATTGTAGGCTATTTGCTATAACACACTCGCTTCTTGAGTGCCGTGGTTTTTAATTGTCACTTGAATTGCACTGATTGGTAAAAATAATGCTGCTGAGATAATTGGAGGGCCCCAAAGTGTGTGGTAATCACTTCAGCAATCTCAACAAAACCATTTGGATTAAAATGCAGTTTGAATTAGAGCACACATGGACAATGGGTGTTTTACAAATTACAGAGTAGAAGCCAAGTGGTTTTGAGGGGTGTGAGGGGAAAGAGAACAAACAAATTCTGATATTCAAAACCAGTTAGCTCTTCTTAGCTAATTTAAATTGAGTTTACAACTTCTAAATATAAGAGCTGTTTCTGTACAGTCTGGAATTCAGTAAATGCTCAGTATGTATCTGACAGAATTGAAATCCATAGTCAAATATAGTTTGATTTTTGCAGCAAAAGAATACTTGCCATCAAAATAATTGTCCTTTATTTGAGTTTAGTTAGCTTCAAGTGAAAAATCTAACAATGATGCATTAATTTTAAAAATAAACGTTGACAGCGGCAAATAACCATGTTAGGATTAAACATAAGTCTGCCTTTCAGATTGCCTTGCACTTATTTGTTCTGTCTTTTGGGACTAGTGCATTCCATTATTTGCAAATAGAGTCATTGTACAAAGATGAGTAAATGTGCAACTCTGGGTAAATATGTTCATAGATTATCGTGTTTTGCACAGCCCTGAAATAATGATCTTTTTATTTTCTGACTATAAACATTAGACTTTCCCATAAAGATTTGAGGCACTTCAGTACTCATGTTCATAATATTCTTCATCAAATATTTTGATGAGTTGGAAAATATTTTAGAGTGTTGACTCTTAGCATGCAGGACACATGACGTGAAGGTTTGCCCAGCCAAAACCCGTGTATTTTGTAAATATGACCTTTTAATTGATACATTTTTGTCCACTCTGGATTAAAAGTATCTGTATGGGTGTCTCTTCTAGCTTGGTTTTTACAGCTTCTGTCATTCTTGGGATGAAGTATATTATTCCAAATTTGCAAATCTTGGTTGTTCCAAGATAAGAAATCGCTTACTTGGAACACTGGTCATCTTTCTCCCTGGATATGCTATGCTGGAAAAGTATCCATCATTTGATACAAATATAAAATAAAATTGAATGTAATTCTTATTGACTGATGTTGGCTTTTCATACCTTCCACTTACAGAGCCAATGCATGGACAGCCACATACATTTTACAGTAATGTGTGAACTTTAACACCTAGATGATGTATGCACTTGTCTGCCCAATATTTTCTTCATATTTTCAGTAAGGTTTAAAATAAGGTATATTGAACAGATTCCTGTGAGGGAATTACTGCCTGAAGAGATGGATGGTGTCACAATGTTAAGGTAGTTCTAAATAGTTTATTCCTACAAGCACAGAGTAGATAGTTGTATCTTTGTTTTCTGAATAATTTCTGTAGACAAAGTAAACTAGGTACTTCTATGGCATGCATTATTTTCAGCTTTACTTTCTTTGCAATATCAGGTCCGAGTGATGGTGGATTTATGTAACAGTACAAAAGGGATATGCTTAACAGGTACGTTTATTGCCTTAAGCATTACACCTATGTTACCTTCAGAAAAACAGAACTACAGTGTTTTCAAAGAACATGTGGTCAATGACTACGTCAAAGAACTATGCTATTTTCTCTATCAGAATTTACATATCAACTGGGTTATTTATTTATAGAAAGATAATAGATGCTACTTTGGGACTTATCTGTAACTACTTATTATAAATGCTGGGATTTAAGGAGCTCAGTTGGTGTTACTTGAAGATATTTCTTTCCTGTGTAATTTTCATAAGCACATCCTAGAGACTTGGGTGTTTAAAATACTAGTTGAGGTTTGGTCTTGGTATTTTCACGTACATCCCTGCAGTTCAAGGCTAACATGGGATGAACATACAGGGTGTAGAAACTTGCTTCCATTGTTGTAACTGCTGTGGATTAGTGAGGCTTAGATAAGCAATATGTTTGCCTCCCCTGCCTTGGGCCACAGTAACAGGATGTTGGGTTTCACATGTTACTGGTGAGGAGTTGGAACAGTGAATGGCTGGGACAAGAGAAGGTGTGAGAAGTTTCTATGTGATTTGGTGAAGAAAAGGTCGGGTGGTAGCCTATTTAAGGGCTATAGTCCAGCTTTGAAGTCAACAACAGTTTGAGTTACGTGTTCTTTCTGGAAATGAGAAGATTAGAAATAAGCTACTCTGAGTTAAACGCTTCACTTGCTGTCTGGTTTGTATTTTCAGATGGCTATAAGGTCCATTTGGCTCAACTGATTTCAATGTAAATGAGAATCCCCATAGCACGCACGGATGTTAAATACTACTTCTGAAACTGTAGATCAGTTCTGATTGCAACTGAGGCTGAACCACAGACAACCTAACAGTTTCTTTCTTTGAGCTCCAGACTTCTGAATTCATGCTACTTGGTGCCTTCCGCACCTTTTTGCTCTCTTGACACTATTAACTTTTGTCTCTAATACGGGCTTTCTCTGCTATAGGCCTCTGTGATGTTTGTGACTTTTCAAGTACTTTTCTAATTTATCTTATGCTTATACAAGGATAATCAAGAATCCTCAGTTTTTGAGATGAGGAAGTAATTGAACGCGCACTGATGGAGCATGGAAAAAATGGTCATTTACTGGAAAATTGGCAGAAAGATATTAACTCATGTTACTGCCTGTACTGGTTCAACGGGATTGTTGCTGTAATGGTATTATAAAAAGGTTTTTGCTTTGCTCATAATGCTTTCTAATTAGTGCTGAAAATTTTCATCTTTAGGGAACTCTAGTAATTACTGTTGCTTTTTTTTTTTTTTTTTTTGGTAGAGACTTGTTGAAACAAGACAGTGCTTTGTTGGCTGGATAAAGATGTTCACAGAACTAACTTCATTCTTTAACTGGAACTACCACCTTTCTTTGTATTCTCGTAACCTGCTTTTCCTGTTTGTTTTTTTGGCGTTTGGGTTTTTTTCTTTCTTTTTAAATGTGTATTGGGAATCATATAAGATATATCTTGTTACAGAAACCTTTTCTGCTTTACTCTTGCCCACTGTGCTTGCTTCTCATTAAGGCCCTAGACTTGAACCTTTAAGAGAGTAAGATGGATTTTACTGATGAATTTTATTGCATGTTGCTGAATATCTGAAGCAAGTCCAATTTCTAATACACCAGCTTGGTTCTGTGGGGAACTTGGTCCAGCCTGGCGAACAATTACACGTGAAAAGCCTGATTGTGATTTAGATGTATTTTATAGGAATGGCAAGACTTATTTTATTTAAATCATCTGGATCCTCAACTGCAATGAAATATCTGTAAAGCACAGATTAGTGTAGCATGTATTTTTTATGTGTATTTTCAGTAGGATTTTTAATTGTGACATTCATGAGTATTGGAAAGCTATTCTACTATACCAGGATCTTGGAGTACACTTACATAAAGGAAGTGTAGCAATTTTTCAGTGCTTTGCATCCATGGCATCCTAAATGCACCTAAGCCCCTTACAGTGAGATTACATTGTAGAGGTGGTTGTTTGTCAAACCTTTATCAACTGAAATTTGCAAAAAGCAAAAAATTACATGTGCGCATGTAATTGCTTTTAAGGATACTCTTTCAGTAAGTCTGAGTTTCTGCTAATTCTGAAACAGCAATTTATAATATAAAGCAGTTAAACGCATTGGTGTTAATTCTGATCTAATGCTAATCAATTCGATTTGGAATTGCTTTTTGTTTTCTTGCTGCGTTAAACTCACCATTTCCTGTTTCTTGTATTTTTTTGCTTGTTCTTGTAGGCCCCCCAGGACCCCCAGGTAAGATACTTTGACAATGGCAGTAACATTTTGGGGTTATTGAAACAGTTGCTGATACAAAATGTTGAAATGTAGAAATGTATCTTCTATAGAATAATCTTCCTTTGCTAATTAGAAGGAGGGAGGATTGAATGGCTGCCTGCCTTTATAATTTTTGTATTTAGATCAACTCGTGCACCTTCTGAGAGGGGGTGCAGGTTTTAGGCATTATACTTTATAATGGTGGGAAAAAAATAGTTTCACGTTTTCTACAATATATTTGATCAAAACCAGATGGAATTAATAAGAGTGTTTAAGTAGTATTTAGCTGAAGAGATGAGTACATATAAAAACATGAGTAAACTGATATTATAATTTAACACTAAAAAGATCTCTTTAAAAATGTTGGTTGCTCATTCTACCCTCCCACCTCCCCCATAACTTTTCCTCCTTTCTTATTTCATTCTCCCTTTCTGCTCTCACTCATGTGGTTGCTAGGCTATAGGAATGGTTACCTGCTTTCTTCGGTGCTCCCTGAGCTGTGGGTCTGCTTAGAATAATTCTATCAGAAAAGTATCAGGTACTTTTTGTTCGTGGGGCTTCAAATAACAATGAAGAGGGAGTGATGTTTCTGTATCAGCCAGTGATGGTTTGGCACTACAGTGTTCTGGACAATTAGGTAAATGCTTTTCTTGTGTTAGATTAGTCTGGCCAATATCATAAGCAACATAAAAGCTTATGTGGCTTGTGGAAGATGTTATAGTCACTGCCAAATTCAGAAATAGGGTTGTGTTTGTCCTTGAAGTGGAATCCAAAAGGCTGATCTGTGCTGGCTTTAATGCACAATGTGTGCAGTATCTATTTCAGTCAGCTTTCTTATGCTAAAGCCAGGGCCAGCAAGCGCCTTACCTTTAAGTTTAATTTCATAGTTTTTTGTTTGTTTCTTGTGGGTGTGTATATATATATATATATATATATAAACATAGTCTATGTAAGTATACTAGATTTAAGGATAAATTTCGTTTAACAATGAAAATTCAGTTATGTTGGTTTGTTCAGGGCCTCCTGGACTTGATGGACTGCCTGGCTACAATGGATCAGATGGAGTCCCAGGTATACCAGGACAAAAGGGACAACCAGGAATAAATGGAAAAAGAGGAAAAATAGGTATATATATATTTTTTTTTGGTGGTTGTTTAAAAAAGAAATCCTTTCTTATTGTTACGTTCAGATGTAGTTACTTGTAGACCTTTGTACAGGGAGAAAGGTTTTAAAGTTTACAGAGAAGTTGCATATTCCAGAATTTTGTAGCATTCATTGTCTTACACTAAGCTTTCGTAGATTACTGCAGACTTGCTCTACAGTGAGGAAGATGGTAAAAATACACTATAGAATATTCCAAATTAAAGCTATTGAGTGCACTTAGTTGCATCTCAGTATTGCTTGTAAATACTGTTTCTGTAAGAATATTTCCACTCCCTCAATCTGCCAACAGAACAGTGACAGTTGTACAAACACATCATTGTTTTCCTTATTGCAAATCTAAATTATGCAGGATAAAGGAATACCTTGTTAAATATCTTACTTTATTAAACGATCAAGTGCAAAAAGTATGTGGACTGATCATGCTTCTAACGTGTAGAGGGAGGGTTATAGTAGCTGTGTGAATATGTTACTGGGTAGCTGTATCTATGCTCTGTTGGGATGGTGGGAAATGTGACAAGCAAAAAAAAGTGCAGTGCGTGTTATAATTGCTTTCAGAAAAAGTTTAGAGGGATCATGCAAATGTCCTTCTTGAATGCCTTTCAGATATTAAATAAATGTATTACTTCATATCTTTTCTTAGTATTCCCACTTAGCCAGAAATTCTCCAGTCATTGTTACTGAGGCCCAGGTCTGCATATACCATGTTCAAAACTCGGAGATCACTAGGTAAAGAATGTATTATTTGCACTACCAAAGAGTTTGTACACCATTTCCCTTCCTATTAGGTTACGACATTGTTTTGAAATCAGAACAAATTACAGCTACCCAGTTAAATACAGGTGAAAAAAACAACTAGAGTGAATACATTTTATATTAAAAAAATGTATTGATTGATGCTTAATACTGGAACAGTGTTCTTGGTACTAGAACACTTTTTATTTCTAGGTGCGCCAGGACCAAAAGGTGATCAAGGACAGAAAGGAGAACCTGGAGAAATGGGTTTACCTGGCAAGGATGGTATGCCAGGAGGAAAAGGCGCAAGAGGTGCAAAGGGTGAAAAGGGGGATGCAAACAATGATGTGATATTGGAAGGTAGGAAGAAGTACTCTTATGAGCTCTCCTTGACAATACACTTGACAGAAAAAGATATATTCAGTTTCTGAAGCAGGAATGTAATCTGCAAGAGTAGGACCAACCAGCATAACCATGTTACCTACAGTGAAGTTTTTGAGTATTGGTCTGCCCAAGAGATTATGTTCTCTTTTTAATGCAAATCTTCACAAAAACTTTTCTGCTTGGGCTTTGGGTTGAGGGGCACATGAATTCCACCCTTTCACATACACTTCCAGACAGCTGATCTCCTCCTGCTCTTTCTTGCAGGGTAGCTCTATTTTTCTATTAGAAAATGAGGGGCAGATTTCCGCTCAGGAATACATGAAGCAGCCACAAATATAAGCTGTATAAAATTATAGCACTGTAGCCTCTGAAGTTGAGGTTTTAGAATACATTAAGTAAAAGGCAGCAGTGCTTTATATCTCCCTAATGCGCCTGTAATCCAGACAGAGAAATTGCTTTGATGTCTTACAATTTGTGAAGTTCTGTATGGTTCACCTTCTAACAAACAGCATCCCAGTGAGTTTATTGTGCCATATTTCTGTACACAGAAACTCTGAAGAAGAGAGAGGCTGGTATAGAGATCTCTGGAAGTCCATCATGTGGACATGAACAGGGCTTTGCAGGTTGCCTGTTGCCTGCTGGGCCTGTGACATTGTACTGTTGTTTTGTACATAGCTGCAAAAGGTGATCCTGGACCGCCAGGGCCTCCTGGACCACCTGGACCCCCAGGGCCTCCAGGAAAGCGTAAAGGGAAAGGTAAAGCACAGCTTCAGGAGAACATATACAGCAGCAAATGCACAGGTTAGTTCTTTCTAGTGTTCTTTTTAGTATTATAAACAGGTTCAAGATTAAACTGGATTTTTCAGATAGGCTTGAACTTCTTTTTTGCATGTTTGAGTAGGAATAGCTTCTGAGAGATTAACAGGGACATTGAGGCTCTTTGAAAGTATTTGCAACTTCTGTAATCAGCTTTATTTTGAATAACAGTGAAAAGAAAATGTAATCTCTGTGATCTTTGATCTCTTTAATGTTCTAAACAATTCTGTTTTGAATTAGAAGTATTAAATGAGGGTTTCATTTTTCTAATGCTTTTCCATGCTGGTTCAGGCACATGGGGGCAGGGGGAGTGGGCACTGTTGGGAATGCTGGTGCTTGGAAATCAAGTATGTTCTTACTCATTTTATTGTGAAAATCAGCAGCCACGTTTTAAAAGTATTTCAAGATGGATGACTGAAGTTGCTGGACGTTTGAAAATTTTGGCCAAAAATGTTATCATACATTCCTGAAAACTCTTTCTTAAAAAAATCTAGTTTTGAGACTTGCATTTCAAATAATTTCTCCTTACTGGAAGAGGAGAGTGTTTTTTTGGCTAGTGTAGAATTAGCAGTAGAAGATGAGAGGAGGTGATCGTTTGGATGCTCAGGAACGTGGGTTCTCAAACATAGTAGTATTGTGATAACTGGAAAATTTTGATTCAAGGTATTAGCTGATTATGGCAAACAAAGAGAAGCTGGTGCAAGAACAGCATTGTACTTCTAGCTTACTCCAGCTTGAGAATGGAAGCCAGCTTTTGGTTTTGGATCTACATACTGGATCTGGCTATTCTTGTCCATTACTCCGGGATGGTATTGCATTCGAGATGGTTGTGGCTTTCAGTGACTGTTGCTACTCCTGGAGTTCTGGGATGAATTTCCTGCCAGTTGAGATGCTTGTTTTCAGGGAGGTCAGAGTGATCCTATGAAAGAATAACAAAGGATGTCTCAGTTACTAATCTTTCGCATTTCTGGAAGAGAGTTATCTGTGACAGTGTTTGTTTTGTGGGGTTTATTTTGTAATTGGGAATGTAGTTTGTTGATAGGCATACCAAAAGGGAATAGCACAATAACTTCATGCAGTTATTAAGTGTGAGACAAGCAGAGCAATTTGTATGTCTCACCATTAATAGGGTGGTATGTTTTTATGTCACCATCATTCCGCACAGTTATTAATGTAAATGCTATTAACCAGTGCATATTTAATACTGAGTGGAACATATATCAATTATTTCCACCTGTTATTTTTAATATAGCAGGTAATTGTAATTGTAGTAGCATCTAAGAACATCAGTCAGGAGATGCTGGGTATTGAAGTGTTAGAACAGAGCCCAAAGAGCCTCCTACAATGAAAAGTACATAGCTGGAGCAGAAATCTCATCCTGTTTGAAATTTAGAAATGTATGAACTGTTGTACAAGCTGGAATTGGACCATTCACTCAGGTAGCCTCTTTTCAAGTGTTGAAACAGATAGCTTATCCTCCAAAGCACTCCTATCTGATGGATTTTGAATCCAGTGTGCAAATGGGATCATCCTCAATGAGCATTTATGTTTTATGAGTCAGCAGGCTGTGAGACCTTATCACCAAAATTCAAAATATAAAACAGCTTTTGTAATTAAATATTCATATCCCTTTGAAGAAAAGAGAATACACATGCTGATTTACAACTGTAATTAACATATTACATAAGCATACCAGAATGATTTCTTTAAATTAAATTTTGAACCGGGTAAAATTTTATTTCTTTAAGAGAAGAGAATAATTAGTTGGAAGCTCAGGTGCATTTATTCTCAATGGTAATGTTAGCTAATCCTAAGAGAAACAAAACATCCCTGCTCCACACTCCCTTGCTCCATCCTTCCCACCCTCCCAGACAGACCAATTCAATAGTTTTAGTGTCTTGTAAACTCCATTATCTCCCAGCCAGAATATTTTATAATCTGAATAAGTAGGATATTTATCTTTTTCTTGACAGAAAGAAAGCAGTGGAAATTTCATATAAGAGTCTCTGATTGAAAACTGTCTTTTTAATCTTAGTTGCTTTCTGTTTCATGCAGCTGAAAGTCCTCAGAGTACTGCAAATATTCTCAAATGCAGATAGTGCACCCAGCTTCATTACAAACACTGGCCTAGTCCTTGACTGTTCTTTAATCTTATACTAAACTGCTGTATAACTCTATCTATTAGACTCAGCCCAAGAAAATTAACTTGTGCATTGCAACTTAGAATTTCTGCTGATTTTGAGAATATTTTGAGATCAGAAACTGGGAAGGGATCTAGAGGGACTGCTGGGTTCTAGCCGTAGGCATTCATCTTCCCATGGTTGGACTGACTGACCGCACTTTATTTTGGAGATACTCTGTGATCGCTTGCAAACTTCCAATGTCGTATCACCAAATATCCCAGACAAATGGGTGGGAGAAGTACATGTTGTTCTTGCTCTGTCTTGGAGTAGTTTTCTTCTGCGCAAACAAAGAGAGGCTATAACCCAATGGAAAAAATAACAATGCAGTATAATCTGTCCTTTCTTTCCTGAATGTCACGCTACCCTTTCAGCAATACTTTATAGTTATTTCATGTTTTTACTGTCTTTCTCATTTAAACTTCATCACAGCCCTGTAAATCCCCAAAATATATTGGAAGGCAACAACAAAAATGCACATCCAAAAAAATTTGTAGCCTGCATGTTAAGCAGTGTGAAATGTGTAAGGAGATGAAAGTTAAGATTGGAATTAGAAAACAAGTCTACAATGAAATCAGGATATCTTCAGCAAAGAGCTGAGAACTGCTGTCTGTGGTTATGCTTTCTAAGCAAACAGAAATGTGTTGTATTGTTTTAAAGGCAGAAGAGGTATCTGCGCTTACATAAAAAGGTCCATAGATAATTTCATTCAGGCATTGTTTTTACAGTAAATGCCAAAAGAAAACCCAACCAGTTACTCTTTAAATAGTTGAGGGATGGGGAAAAATGTTTCTAGATGTTTATTTGTTTCTAATGTGAACCATTTCTCTCTGTGTAAGGAATATGGTATATGGTTTTCCTTAGTTTTTTGTATTGCATCTCGAATGGCCTGGATGAGTTCTTACGTGTTATGTGCTCAGTGTATGCGTTAGTACTTTATTACTGCCATGGGCATCAACAGCATGAGCAAAACTTCTAGCATTTCCTACAGAATACACCCCCTCTGCTGGTGTAAGGAAGGGGGCAACCCTGTCTTTCTAAGCAGCTACTCAGAAATTCACAGCTAAGGTATTAAATCTGTTGAGCAAAATTAGTTACTCCTCAAAGCTGACTGTCAGCCTGGCAGCTTTAAGGAAACAAACCAGCCTGAACACTTCATTTCCTTGGCAGAAGTGAGAGCAAGTCTTTTTTATCATTTTTTTTACCAGACCAACCTAAGCTTGTCATTCCTTTATTTTAGTGGAGTCACTGATGTGCACGTCGGTCGTGTCAAATATCGAAGTGACATGTTTTACCCTTTCTCTCAACTCCAGGTGAGACATGTGCTGTACCGAATGATGATACCCTGGTTGGAAAAGCTGAAGAAGACACAACCCCTGGTCCTTCAAAAAAAGCTGGTAACCCACTACAGAGCATGATTAGCTGCTGCTTACTGTTTGAATGTCACAGACAATGAACATGTGCTTTTTCTCTACTAGAATGTGTCATAACATGTGTAGGAAGCCCTGTTCACTTTGTCAGTGTACAACAGACGTTTGGAACTTGGATGAGGGAATCTGCAAATATAAGTGATGAAAGGATTTGGCTTACCATGCATTTTTCAGGTATGCTGGTAGCAGTCACTGGTCAAAAATCAGTTGTTATACTAACACCGCTTTCTTAATTCCTTCAACCTAAACTAACAGTACTAATCAAGTATGATGAGTTCTTTACCCACGCCTTTTTCAGAATATTTCCATATTACCTGTGTAATGCTTGACTGTACATAGGGTTGTAGGCATTTATGGTATCTTTAGACATTTATGGTATCTTTAGTTGAAAATAGCTTGAGGATTTTAGCTATTTTTTAACCAATCCAAGTTTAAATGCCTGTTGTTCATGCTTTTTAATTCTTTCAACAGTTTTCTATGGCTTCACTTCCCTAAATTGTAGCTAGGAGTTTTGCGTTTCCATTTAGCTAGGCAAGAAAATGAATCGGATGCTGCATCAACTACATTGAGTGCAGGAAAATTTCCAGGACCTAAGTGGAAAAAGGAAATATTTTCTATATATTTACCAGCTGTGTTCAGAATTAGGGCCTATCAGGTCAGTGGGAAGCAGGCCCTTGAACACCTCTATAGATTTGTTTGGTGTTTGTGCCTGGATGACTACCATGTTCCAGCAAGCTGAATCACTATTGCAAACACAAGTACAACTGTCTGTCAGATATTTGATTGAGATTGACTTTCAGTAGAGATTGAATTTTAGGGTAGAGATCTCAAAATCAAATGAACTAAATTAGTTGGGTTTTTTTTTTCCGTGTCTCCCCCTTTGTTTAGGAAACTCTATAAAAGAATATGAAAATTCCAATGCCTTGCTGAATGACAGCTACAGGATCATTAACATCACAGGATTCTTTTATGGATGTGGTCATGCAGTACAAAACAATCATCTGTACTATCAAAAGGGAGGAACCAATGTCATTCTGAAGTAAGTCAAACATAGTTGGCTTAAGGCGGGTGACGTGGAAGGAGGAGCAGTGCATTAGAGTGACAGACATGAACCTCAGACAAGCAGACCGCTTTCCTTGTATTATTGTATGTTTCTTTTTGGTCCTATCTAGAATAGGAAGAATGGAGGAATGGTTCAGAATTCTTCCCCACTGTAACTAGAATGAATGTAACTAGAACCACTGGCCTTCCATCTGTGTGTGCAGATGCTGTGAGAGGAGAAGAACTGGGAGGGTGGTCCACGTTCATTATTCTGCTGTGACAGTCAGTTCTGTAAGCATTGTTCAGCCCCGTGTCTAACCTCAGTAGTTACTACATGACAGGGCAACTAGGCCTCCAGATTAACAAGATGCCATGTGCTGAGGTGATGACAATTTTTTCTTTTGGCTATCCTGAGGTCCCACAGGTTTCTATTATACATTACATTGCTGTGTGTGTTCTTGCACGTGGATTCTTTGCTGTGTTCATAATTGTAAGAAAGAAATGGGAACTAAGGAATTTGGGGGTCAGAAAAAAAGTATTTGAAAAAATAAGCTGTGCATCTATCTGCATCAGAGTAAGAACTGGTTCAGCTGCAATTTGGGGGACACAGATGAGTGGTTATAGGACTGTAGCCCACTTGTGGAACTTGCCTTTCCAGAGCTTCTCGCTGGGTCAGTGCACGTATGTCGCTCTCGGACAGCACCGTTCTTAGCCTGTAGGGGCTGAGTTAATGCTGCTGGTGCAGAGGAATGCACTAAGGCACCCGAGGACATGGTGACCTGGCCAATTGTACATTCCATTGTGGAGGAGTGGCTTCACTGTTTGATTTCCTCGTAATAAGAAGTTCCTACAACTCTCCCAATGTATCTCCCTGAACTGGAACTGGGAATTACATCTTTCTCCAGTTTCTATTGAGGACAGAGACAGACAATACAAATGAAAACCAAAATCTCATCTTGTGGGAAGAGCCAACGAAAGACAGTCCAAGGGCAAGTGAAAGATTGCATCTGCTTTCAAGCTCTCTTAAATGACTCTGATGTGTGAGCCAAGAATGTGACTATACTTTGATATCTGTTCCCAAGCAGGTGTGAGTGCCGCCTTCCTATATTCATTTGGATGCCAAGGAATGTGAGCAAACTGCTGGGATTCTATAACATTTATTCTGCCAGAGACAAGCCCACTTTTTGGCAACTGCCTTTAAATATCTTCAGGGCTTTTTGTTTATATATCTGTAAAAGACCATATCTGTCTAAGCAATACACAGTGATAGGACAGGCGTTCCTCGTCTTTGCTTGGGTACCTTTAATTGGGAAATTCCTTCACGTACTGATGAACACAAGCTATCTGTGGAGTGTTCAAAACCTCTCTTAAGAAGTTGCTGAGAGATGGCCCTTCTGTGCAGTTACTGACTCTAAGATTATTTACCTTCAGCACCGATAGGATGAGGCACTATGACTTCTGTGACAGTAAAGTCCTTGATTTGGGCTGCAGAAAAGTTTCTGGGAGCTTTTCCTGGTTTGTGTTGATTTAAGATTAAGTCAATACTGATTTTGTATTGATTATAGGAAGAACAGGTGAGGACCTGGCTGGTTCATTTTGCAAATGTTGAAAAGAGTATTTAAAAGAAGATTTCTGTCATATTTAAAAGGTGGTAAAACTAAGTTTGTCTAAGCTTTGGCAGGTTTTCTCATGATGGTCAGATCCCTGACACTGATTGTTTCATCCTTTCTTAACATGCTTTCCCACCTCTGTTATTTTTGGTTGACTTCATTCATTTTAGCAATCAGAGAAGTGTTTGTAGCTTGAGTTCCCTGTGGTTGCTGAAAATATTACACTGTGTCTTGAAGTCTTTTTTTGTTGCATACTATGCTGCTGGAATATGGAGTTGCGGCAGATGTAAGTTTTACAAAAGCTCAGGAGAATCATCTAGTTAGTCATTCTTGATTTTTCTTTTTCCAGTATATGCTATCAATGCCTCTTGCATAGAAAAATTATTCTTCAGTTGTAAGCTCCTGGATCCGAACTGTTCCTGTCATTAAGCCTGTCTTTTCAGAAAACTTTTGTAACTGTAGCAGATTCCTGTATTGAGTAACATTTTTCCTCTATTTGAGGAATGGAGCTATACAATTAGATAGAAGGCAGACAGCAAAATGTGCTTCATTACAGAATGTGTTACTTAAAAGGACAGAGCATACTCTCTCTGCCTTTGCTAAAGTACTGAGTTATTCAGTGATTAAATGCTAACTGTAAATATGTCTTGATAGTAGCTGATTACCCTCTTAAACTAGTAGAACTCAATTTAGCTGCTCAATGCTGCTTGTCCTCAGATTATCATCCTATTAAGGAATTTCAAGGAATAAAACCAATTTTATATACACCAGAGATGAGACATTCAGGCTGTCCTCTTGGAGGCCAGCATGAGGTCAGAATTTTGGCTCTGCAAAAGTGGAACTTTTATTTCTTTGATGTTTACTTGAGCAAATCACTGCATTATCTGAACGGCTTTCAAAAGAGGAACTCTAAGACTAGGTGAACGTGCCCAGAATTTGGGCTGGTTTGGACAATTACATGTTCTCCCTTTAGTTCCCACCTAGTAGAAAGGAAACTTCTGAACAGATTTCATTTCACAAGTTTGGGACTTTACTTGGTATCTAATTCTCTTCCATATCCATTCCTTTTAGTTCCTTCTTTCATCCTAGTGGTAATAAAACTTGTAGACTAAATAAAGTGAAATCTACCAAAGCAAGTTCATGCTCTTGTGCACCTTTTAGATTGGTTATTACTTTGGAATTTTCTCCTAGTGTTTTGGAAGATGCTTTGAGTGGAGTACTTAAAAGACATCAGAATGGTCCTTGAACTCAAGTATTTTCAACAATGCTTCTGTCAGTAATAATGACTCTGAATGGATTCAACCCAACCAATCTGTATAAAAATGATTTTTTAATACAACATAATGAATATTTACTTTATCTCATTTCAGACTTGGGCTTGATAAAGCATCGTTGGGCACACTGCTAATTGAAAATGCCTTATATCATGGTCGTAACTACCTTTTTGCTAACTCGAAGACGTATTTCAACGTAGCAGTGGATGAGAAGGGTCTTTGGATTATATATGCTTCAAGCACTGACGAAAATATAATAGTGGCACATGTTGATGAAGAAACATTTTCAGTCATTCGGCATATCAATACTACATATCCCAAGTCCAAGGCTGGTAACGCATTCATAGCATGTGGCATTATATATGTTACTGATACTAAGGATATGACAGTAAGTTTTGCTTTTGATTTATTGAAAGAGAAGCAGATTGATGCAAGGTTTGAGTTAAGGTCTTCAGAGTCTGTTCTTGCTATGCTTTCATACAGCCTAAGAGATAAGAATTTGTATACGTGGGAGAATGGGAGCTTAATGGTATACCCTGTACATTTTGGCAGATGAATAGATTTTAAGATGTCAGGTATGGGAGCCATGTTTAACTAAAGAGATTATTTAAAGCTCTACGATGTACACATGGGCGTCTCTTCACTCGATAGAATTTTCTGTTCACTGGTGGTGGTTTGTGAGTGTGCATAAAAGGGAGATCAGTGCCTCTGTATAAGCACACTTCAATTATAGAGGCCATTCTTGTCTCTTTAGAAGAATAGCTGTTCAGTATTGCAGCTGGCAGTTAGCACAGAATTGCTTTTGTTTTTTCCCATCTTATTCAGCCAATAATTATCTCTAATGTACATTGATTATTCCATGGTCATGTGCTCAGCAGAGACGAGTTATAACTTTTGGTTGCAATCATCTTAGCTGCAGTGATTTTCTAGTCAGTGATTATGGTCCAGTATAAACGTCTAAATAATGAACTTTTTTGTACATATACCTTTGTCATTGTCACTTAATGCTTTCCACTGATTCTCTGTGAACAATTTTTTGGACACAGATATACAGCTGTTAAAAAAAAAGGGGGATGGAAATAGTTGTTTAAGTAGAAAAAAGGCAGAAAGCTTCAAATTTGACAAGTCCAGTGAACTGCTACATAATCAAAAGCAAACTCCAGCCCAAGTACAAGGAAAATGGATAATGGCATTACTGAATATACGTGAAATTGTGTTTAGTAAATGGAGTGTAAGAAGAAAAATAACGAGGTATAAAATTGAAGAGAAGATGTAAAATTTATAATTAAAATTCTCTTTTTAACAGTGTTTGAGTTGCTTGTGTTGCTGCCGACTCTTCCTTGCCTCTCACTGCCATGTAAACTGTACCACTAAAACTTGTTTATAACTATACTAAATTATAGTAAGGTATATTTCTAAAAAAAAGTTTCCCCACATTCATCCATACAAATGAAATAATAAAATGAAGGGTATACTTTTTTGCTGCTATTCTTAGAAGAATAAAATATCTAGAGCAGGAATGTATGTATTCATCATAGTGCTTAGTGACTTAATCAGTTGTTAATCTTAATTCAGAGACTGTCTGCTCACATTCAAATTTTTTGAGAGCTAGAGGTGAGAAATAATAGGAACTTTTTGATTTTAATTTTGTTCTGGTATTTCAGATTTCTAAATTTAACAGCAAAACATAAATCCCTACCATTGCTTTGTGTATCTATATTCAGAATCATGGCCTCAGAAAATCTCTACCTGAAGTTCTAAGCTGCCCGTGTATATTTGTAAAGTTCACAGAGCTCATACAAATATTTAGAAGCAAAGTACCACTTAAACACTGAACTGCACTGAGCTTTTTAATGCCTATGTGGCATCCAGACACTATCAAAGGGATTAATGAATTTGAGAATGTCTGTGCCTGCCGAACCTTGTGTAGCAAAGGTGCTGGAAAAATACCTCTGCTGCAGCTAAGCTTCAGCGTGTGATACAGGGATGGTTGGGCCTGGGCTGCATCCTCTCTTCTCATCACGCTTGCTGGTTTTGCTACAGCCAGGATTCAGGCCTTGCATGCTAAGGAGAGAGGTGCAGAGGGAAATAAAAAAGCGTAATTAATACTTTGGACTAGTATTAAAACTTGTATACCAAGAATTCTATCTATACTTACAAAGAGTGCAAAACTTCACAGTTCAGAGTATGTGTTTGTGGGCTTCTTTTGACTTTTGCAGCATGTGATGGTTTTTTAGTTGGTAGTTTTTCTCACGGTGTGGGGTTTTTTTTTGTTTGGTTGGGTTTTTTTTGTGTGTGGTTTTTTTTTTTTTTGGTGGGGTTTTTTTCCTGGGGTTTTTGTTTGTTTGTGGGTTTTTTTGTTGTTGTTTGTTGAGGTGGTTGGTTTTGTTTTGTTTTTTTTAATCGAATTATGGTACTAATAAAGCAGACTTTTTGACAAAAAAAACAACTCAGCAATATACTTCGGCAAATATAGTTCAAGCCAGATGTGCCAGTTTTTAGATCATGTGCCTATCTTAAATCATGTTAAATTTCTGAATGTCATTGTTGAACCACTCAGATTAACCTCTTGGAGAAGGAGGGCCAGCACATTCTGCCTGTTCTCTCAGTGACAGAACCAGGCTGTGTTTCTTGCAGCTGCCTTTGTTGGAGATGAATTAAATTCTGTTAACCTTATGCTTTTCTAGCACAGCTGAAAATACAATGCAAACACCTAATCTTTTTTATTTCAGTACAGTCGGAGGTCAAATCAAAGCTAGCTCAGGCAGGACACAGTCAATCTACTGGAGGTTTAGTTAAGTCTATTTAAATATAAGGAAGAGTTCTGGAAGGGACTGTTCCATGAAATAGAAGTAATTTATTTAACTTACAAAGGGAAAACTAAACAATGACATTTACTTTTTATTTTCATGATCCCCATACTTCACAGGCTGTGATTTAAAATCACCTTTGGAGAAAGGTGCTTTTTATACCAGTATATTTTACAATACAGCACAGACATCAAAACGTTCATTGGAGGAATAAGACGGTTTGTTAACAGTTAAATACACAGACATCCGTTCCAGTCTCTTAAGAACGTGTTTTTTGTTTACAACAAAAAATACATCTGACAACAGTAGCTAGTTATATTACAAGCAAACAATATTGAACTCTGTATAGTTTATACAATATACTGTGGTAATAATTTAATTGCCAGTTTATCCACTATTTATGAGCTGGCCACATAAAGCCTGACATTCATCTGAAATGTGGCATTACATGTTCCATTGGTGTTCTCTTAACAGATTCATTTAATGAAGTATTTTCTGGACAAATGAATTTGAAAACAAAAGTTGACTAGAATCGTGGATGTCTTCACTACAAACAATTTAGTGCTTACAATACATTCCTAAAGTAAAGGCAGGTGTCCAATAGAAAACATAGCTGTCAGAAAGAAAGGAAAATAGTGTGCAAATTAAAAACACCACATTTAAAAATGTGTTGATGTGCGAGTTACAATATCTACTGTGTATTAATACTAACTGGGAAAAAAAAACCTCAGCAGAAAATGATACTTGTCTCACAGTACGTTCTTGATTGCACATGTTCCACGGCATTTGCATCCATTACACTCTCTTGTGAAAATCAAATACACTGAGTACTCTTAATTAAAACTAAACTATTTTACAATGAGAAGTTGTACACATGCTTCAATTAGTGGGGAAAACTGGAATAAAAATTATCAGAATCACATCAGAAATGCTTATTGACTTGTAGAGCCACAGTGCTTGTTAAGTGACTGACACTTGTCAGAATCTTTACAATACACTTACTAAATGCAGCTTGTGGGTTACGGAGCAATAACCCCACCGGTGACTGTACTGGGTTTAATTCTTCGCTTTAACAATACAGTACGTGCATTTCTACCCCAGTGATCCTTAATGGGCATACTCACATTATACCTGTTGTAATAGTTTTGTGTTGTTTTTTTTTAATATTTTTCCCCATAATACTTAATGCTGCAGTAACTGCTTTGAAAGAAAACAGAATGTTTCCTTTCTACAGGGCATATCACTGTGATTTTAGCTACTTAAAGGGACATTATATAAAAACAGAATTAGCTCACATAACGCTACAGAATGTCAAAAATGCCTGAAGGTACATTGAAAGCACTGGGAAGAACCCTCATTTTCAGCGTGCCATCTGCTCCACAGGAGAAGATACGATTGCCTTGTACAGTTTCAATCTGGGTGACGCCAGCACCAATATTTCTGAAAATGGACTGCTTTGCATGTTCATTTTTAAATGAATGAATTAAATTATAGCCAGTCAGTCGCCACACCTGTATCAAAAGAATGAAAAATGACAAAAGAAGATTAAACTTAGGATTTGTATATTTTCCCCAATGTTTCAGATTCCTGGCTGTTCTAAACCCTATTCAGCATTAAGAGAAAAAAACAGAACTTGCTGTTACAGAAATTTTACCCAATGTTGAAGTTACTGAGTGTCCTCTGTATTACAAACATCCAAAGGCAAACCCAGAACATTTTAAGAGACAAAAATAAAGCTAAGAGTTCACAATCATGCACTTTATCCACTTGAAATGCAGTTGCACAACTTTAAAAAGACTGTTTAAACTTCTTTAGTGGAGAACAAAACCTACTGGTTTAAGGATACTAGTATATTTCACTTTACATTATAAAGGTAAGACAAGCATCCTGTATATCAAATGTAGGTTTGGAGTTTTTGGGTTTGTTTTTGTTTTGTACAGAATTCATCTGGCTATTTACAGCAATGCAAATTAATGTGTGACAATACACTACTTCAGCTAAATACTTCAGCTAAAAACTCCACTCCTCCAGTACCTTACCTTCATGTTACCTTCTGCTGAGCCTGTAACAAAATAGTCCTCAGAAGGATCCAGTGCAAGGGCCTTAACAGCCGATTCATGTGCTTGGAAGGTGTAAAGGATTTGCCTCTGTCTGATGTCAAAGACGCAGATATATCCCTTCCTACCTCCAGAAATTAGCAGTTGATGTTTAGGTGCATACTGAAGTACTGTGGCACCGTGATCGTGACAAGTGAAGGCTGAAGAAGGAGGATGTCAGAATTTAATAGATTTGAGACTGTAAGTAGCTTTCGATCTTAAAATGCATTTCTCCTATAAAATATTATCTGAATATTTTTTACCTTGACAGATACATTCCTTCATATGGGTAATGACAGCTTTTTGCTCCAAGAGCTATATATATGTAATGCACAAGAAAACATGATATGCAGTCTAATTTTTTAGAATACAGGCCCATACCTGGATTTAAAAAACTGAGAAAATATAAAATTCACCATATTAAGTTCAATCAAATTCCTGAGTTAAAAAATAGTATAGCTGAACTAAAAAAGTAAGTATTATTTACCTTATAGATATGTATTATTACATTCTAATTTCCTAACCTATTTTTCATAGGACTATTTTTTTAAAATAAGGCTGAACTTCTGTGCAGTCTGCTAGTTTTAAAATATGACTCTCAGAATGCACCTGTTGCTCATTCATGTACTGCAGTTGTTTGCAGATCTTTATGATGGTTTAATTTGCTCTTTTAAAAGCCCAGGATATTATATTTTAGTATTATTATGATTTAGTTTGTTATATGAAGATGAAATTATTGAGCTTAGACAAATAGACAGAAACATCTGTTTAAGAATCCAGTCCAAGTGCTGAAAGACAAGGACAGTAGACAGAAGGAGTTGCTTCTATTACCTACAGTTGTCTTTTCCTCTGTGCTTCAACAGAGTACTGGATATATTAAGTGCCAGTTTAAGTGAAAGCCTGCATGCACATGAGAGTTCAATAATGCAGCCTGAATTAGTCAGCTGTTTTTTTTTTTTTTCAGGACTGTATTCAAATATTTCACTATATTGTCACAAAATATTTCACTCTACTGTCACAAAACTAGCTTTGTGTATGACATTCTCTCCTTGTACTTTTCTATGCAGAGCAGATTAACATCATGCTAGAGACTATACATACGTTCTGGTGCATGCCTTAATGTGCAACACCTACTTAGACCAGTTCCCCAGCACACATTTTTGCCCTTGCCCTAAATGCATGCACATGCTGTATTCCCTTCCCCAATAAGTGGAGGTTTAATTTTCACTGCAGTACTTACCATGTATAAGACTATTACCAGATGAAACCAGTGTGTCCCAGAGGCACACATTTCTAAAGGGGGGGGAAAAAATAAAAGGTCATTATGGCCTGTTGTTAAGTGATTCACGGAATCAGAATCAGTGTTCCCATTTTATGTCAAAGCCTAGAAGGTAGAACTGAACAAGGAGCCCTTGACTCTTTGCAGTTACTGGAGAGCATATACAACGAGTTAAGAGCTTTAATTCTTTCTGTGCTCTTTTATGCTTCTTAGTGGAACTACACTTCCTACCTTTAACATGTATACTAATCTTAGGTTGTACTAAGAAATTTTAGAAGTTGTTCTTTTCAGAGAAAAATAATTATCTTGCCTTTGCTGAACGCACTTCTCCCCCTAGCAACAGCATCACATCAAACTAGTTGCATTTGGAATATACCTTGAAAAAAAATGGTTAATTGATGACCACTCACAAAAACTAAGTTTGGGAAACAAGTGACAGTTCATGGGGATGAATAGGGAGCTTTAGTGAAATTCCTCATTGTTTCTTTAAACACACCTGTTATCATTGGAGTGTCCCGATGTAGCAACTAGACTTGAAGAGGTTATAAATGCAAAGTCACTTGTGGTTTTACTGTGGCACTGCCAGCTCTATTAAAAACAAAACAAACAAAAAAGATGCAATCTTACCACAGTTGTAGTCTGCATCAAAAGTCACTATCAGTCTGATGTCACTGATAGCATAACACAAGCAGCATTTTACACAAAGATTAAAAACTGATGGGCAATGCAGTTTGAAACCTCAAATAGTGGAGCAATTGATTAGAAATCTGGTGTAAAATAAAAAGATACTAAAATAAGTGAACGATAACAAATCCACAATATAGTGTATCACAATAGCCCGAATTTCAAATTAAGCACTGTCTTCATGTACTGTTGAGAAGCAGTGAAAAGAACTGAAGAGTTTTTTTACTAAGTCTTGGGTGTGTAAAGTCAGTATTGTCAGCTCAGATTTTTAATTTAATCAAGGCTAATGCTGAAGTAGTTATGTGTAATTACATCGCTGCTTATGGTTATTGTACAATTAGTTTTCCAAAGATATATAATTGAAACTCTACAGTTGTTTTGATAAAGTAGGCCAAATAAAAAGCAGCAAAATCAAATATGTCTCAGTGAAACTTATGCTCTTGGCCTGTCTGAAGTCACAAAGACTTAAATTTCCTCTATAAAAAAGAAAAAAATAAAAATTTCTGTCTACTTACCAGATAGGGCTTAGGATTTGAGGTGGTTTGGTTTACTTGCCAAATACTTAGAAATCCTTCACCATCAGCAACACCACACTGCAAGAAGTGAACTGCATTTATTAGCGTAACGTATTGGTTACTGAATGATTACTCCATGGCAGTAAACAGCTGACTGCAGGAGAAATCCCTGCTAAAACACCAAACCATTGCCTGCACATTAAATATCAACAACAATTCTTGGGTACAAAAAGTAGTTTAGAAGCCAAGTGAGTTCAGTGTTGATTGTTCAATGATTATTTAATGACTGATGCTCTCCTACATACCCAATTCACCTGGAAATGGAGGCTTTTTAAGTGTGGAAGCTTATCTTTCAAATCCTGATTTTAAATGCTAAAGCTTACAGAGGCATTGAAAAGCACTTGAAAATGCTTGGTAGAGTAAGATGCACGACAGCATGCCATAGAAGCGTGGTAAGAACAATTATAAAAGGACTGTATAACATCAGGAATGGTAAAATGACTGAATTATATTTGCTAACCAAAAAGCATAACAATTCTGTATATTCTATACAGCATATTCTGTACCTATAAACATTTTACAAAATGCTTTCAGAAATATTTAGAATTATTTCTTGTATTTTCTCCATTTAGGCAGGTTTTTTGAGTCCTGCCTGAGTGACCTCCATCTGAAGCAGTGAGGACAACCAGTACATCTTAATTTCTTACTTAATTCCCATGGGATGTTAAGATTGTAGTATCTCGAAACATAATCAAAACACTAATTTTTAAAAGAAGTTTAAATGAGATTTTATGCTACCTGAAAATAGGTATGCTGGGAGATACTTTACATTTCCAGCTATTTCTAAGTGTTGAGCTTTTGCTTTTTTAAAGCTATCTTACACTCATGCCCAAACTCTTTTAATTCACCTTTTCTGCATTTTAATTATAATGAGATTAAATAGTTGGTCAGTAAAATGCAGACAAGACCTGCTAAAGTCATGGAATGGGCAACATGAAAATCTGAAGAGGTAAAGGTGTTCCTCCAAATTGCTTTCTTTGTCCATTCTGTTTCCTGCATCTCATATACCTCACAGAGTAATTTCTGGCCAAAGTGTATGGCTCTTTTGTACTCTCTTTTGGTACTCCACTGTACTCACATTCTTCAACGAATAGACTCTATTATCTGTATCTTCTAGGTAATGCATTCTGTCAAAACACTATCTGGGCCACAATGCAAAGTGTGAAGCACTTCTTTGAAGACCTATGCCTAGATTGATACAAGTTTGCTTCTACAAAATAAGTAAGATCAATATATTTTTAAAATGCTTAATTTAAAAAGGTCACCATATGGGAACACAGATTACAGAACAGGGAGGACAAAAAGTCTTAAAATGCAGCAAATGTGATATAGGACAGCAGTGTGAAGCTGACAGAAGAGAAATGAGAATAAGGGTCAGTGTTTATTACAAAGCTTCCATATGCAGCCAAAACGAATGATATGATACTGCTTATGCTTATTCTAGGACATCTGTAACAGTTTTGTGTGTCACCAGTTAAAACTGTTTTAGAGGTTACAGCACAACCAAATGCTTCCTTATGAATAAAAAAAATGGAAAAATCCTAAATGTTGTAGTTACCTTATTGCCCTGGGAATTGAAATACATTCTTGTAACCCTGGCATTCCCAGCCTGCCGGAAGCAAACCAATTGCTGTGGCCTTGTCCACTCAAACATTCGAACGCTGCCATCTTGTGCTCCTGTAAGATCTAAGATTACAAGTAGATGTTCATTAATACTACAGTGTTTTATAGAAAATTATCTACATGTTACTAAGAAGTACAATTCACTTACAGTACTGATGGACTGGATGTGAAGCCATTCTCTTGACGTTATTCAGATTTCTTTTAATAAGCTTCATATAAAACAAATAAAAATTAAAATAATTTGGAAAAAAGAGACAAACACACAGTTACAAGCCTGTTAAGCTAATGTTATTTGCATCTAATTATGTTTAGTTGCAATATAGTTCTTAAAGCCTGTTTATGACAGCTTTTTTAGACATGAAAGTTCAAATCGTATTAATATTATCTTCTATTTCACAAAGAACTTGAGCATCTGCTGATGTTTGTGCTTTTGGTATTAGTCCCAATGCAAGAATTTAAAGTTTGGGATTGTTCTGGTTTTGGTTGGCTTTTGTTTGTTTTGCTTTGTCCCCAGAAACTCCAGGTCCTACCTCAACGTTTCCATAAGAATGAGAAAAACCCGATTGTCCCATTATTTTCCATGTCAAAATAATTATATGCGACAATATACAAGAAAATGCTTAGTTTGGCCTTCTTTTTGGCCAAGTCTTGGTCATTGTAGGCCTTTTATGTCATCATTGAATTAACAATATGATGACTAATGCACACTAGGGGTCTCTATTAAGTAATGAGCTATAAGAAGTAACGGTCTCTTGAGCTGCATGCAACAAAAGTACTTACCACACCAGCTCCAGTGCTGGTTTGACCACTGCCTAACCATGGCATAGATGGAGATGGTTGTATCTGATTCACTCCAAAAGATGGTGCAGTTGACTGAGTGAGTGTTGTGGTAGAACCACGAAAGTCAATATCATCAGAACTGTAAAAGAACAGCAGTGTTCTGCTTTAAAGGACTATTTCTTTGCTACCAATGCTGTTTGTTTATCTCATTGTCAAGAGCCTAATGGCAGTGGGTAGAGGAAGTGATTATGAGACTACAAACTGATAATTCCTGTACTTACATTGTATAAACACTTTCCACGTGCTCCAAAGCTATTGATGTTTAACCTTAATAGATGATCCTAACGATGGTAGACAGACACTGAGAATATAAGCTCTCTTGAGAAGAATATTGTTGCAATATTCCTGACCTGCACGTCTATTTATCTGTTCTGTGCAATGGCCTGTGGTACAGATGAGTGCTTGCTGCAGCTGATAGACTCACATTTCTCAGCAAAATAATGGAGGAGACAGTAATTCAGGCCATTGCATTACGTAACTAGCATCAGCTACCACAGCTAGCCTCAACACTGCACTGATGCAACTGCAGTGTTTCTAAGGTAGCACTTACTTTATTAACTTATGCACCATGGGATTTTACTTCACTGTGCAGTGCAGACAGGCCCAAAATACTCAAACCTCTCAAAACCTTAGTTTGTCCATGTGTGAAATAAAGACAGTAATATTCTTTTGCCTTCCCTCACTCCTTTGTAAAGCAATCTAAAATCTACTGAAGAAGAGTAATTAACTTTTTTTTTATTGTACGATCCACTTGTGCTTATGCAGTTATTATATATGCAGCCTCACAGTAAACCAATACTCTTAACATAACCACAAAGAAACAATCCTACCTTTTAGACTCTCTGTCATACTCTTCCCCAATCCATATAAATGACTGAGCAGCCAGTAGAGCTGAAATATCAAGTTCTTGAACATCATGTGTAGATGCCAAAACAATTTCATTGCTGTTTGCCTATGCAGCACAAATAGAAAATTTATACTAAGTATAATTAAGATATTTTTATTACAGTTACTGCAGTATTTGAGGCTTACCTTATTAACCGAAAATGCCATTATCATATCTGATTCTTTGTGAATGATTTTTGCTTTTCCTCCAGGGTAGCCAAGATCTGCTTCAACCTACAAAACATTTATAAGAAATTTCAATTAGTGTGAAAATCCATTTTGTAGTGGTATATTCAGACTGCAAAAATCTATACAAAATTCATGCAAGAAAAGTTCAGTGGCCTCAGCATTGTTTAGGAAGCTAAACTTTAGCCTTCTCATACTCTTTGGTGCTCTAGAAGCCAAAAGTTATATTTGAGTGTAAGAAACACAAAGTTGTGTGCGCAACACTATTTACAAGGTGTTCACTCATCCCAATTATCAGGACATCCAAAGTTAATTCACTGATTAAAAGCCTGCCACACAGACTACACAGAACATATAGCTTCTGTTAGTCACATTAGAGAAAGAAAAGCCAGTTCCACAGAACTTTTAAGAATGTGCTCGAGGTTTGGGAGAAGGGATACTACCTTATTTTTGTGATCTTCTGCTACGCAGTTTTGTTTGACCTGCTCCACACGATCTTCTACAGACTACATAACATCACACAGTCACAAACACAAAACACATGCACAAACAAATATAAAAAAAGAATGAAACATTCCAAACTAGATTTTAAAGGCCACTCTGTCAGTAAATGATGACAAATGTATTTTTAACTTTTTATAAAAGGCACAGAAACTAAGACAGGAATCTAAACAAACTCACTTAAAATGTAATGCCTCCTAGATGAACACAAAATGTATGATATAATAAATAAATGGAGGAGTAATACACACACAAACTCCATACTTACAGGAAGTCTTAATGATATTAAATAGTATACTTATTTCCCATGGTACTTATGTGTTGGTTTAAATTTTCAGTTACAACTCATTACAGTTGTAACTGGTACAATTTGTAAAGTCTCATATTATATATTACTATATAATATTACTTTTATATGTATATATTACTTATGCATATATACATATACACAAAGTAATAGCTCATTTAAATTTATTTTTCAGTATGATACACACATAAAATATTATATGAATACTCAAATTTATTTACTCATTAACCTTGTTGCAAATGTTTCGTTTCTTTATTAGGACAGTATTCAAATACATAAAGGTAAGGTGAGATATGTCTTGACTAAACATATTTGGCTCAGTTGATATTTCAATAAACAACATGACAGTCATGTTGATTTAAAAAAAAATCCAAATACTCTTAAAGGAAAGAAAGGAAATTGAAATGCCAACGAAAAAATGGAAAGAAAAATTAAAAGACATACTGAAGAGACTGAGAAACAGTTATAATTGAGCTTTCTTGTAAAAAAAAGTTACATCCTTTGTTTACCTCACTTTGCTTTCTTTTCTTTGTGAATATATATCTTATGAAAGTCTCCTGAAGAAGTTCTTGCTTCACAAGAAAGTGCCAGAGCCTTTTTGCTGGAAGAGCTGAATAATCCTTTGATCTGGATGACACAGAAGGGGGAAGGAAAAAAGCTTCATATTACATATTAAATTACAATATTACAATATTACATATTAAAGGTGAACAAAAAAAAAAAATCTAAAGAAAGATTCTGTGAATGACTTTAGATGAAATTCCAGTTTGAAGAAGTTGTATTTTAATATATCGAGAAAAGCAACCTATTTTTGAGTTGAAATCATGGTTCACTATCTGCATTTAAAGATACCTGCAAGCATGACATTGGTCTGAACACAGCAGGACTGGCTTTAAAACAACCATACTACAATTTTCTTTCCTCCTCCTGACATCACCATGTATTATGTAACTCTCCTGTTTTGTTGCTGTAATGGGAGGCTGCTTCTACTGGGTCTTTTCAGCAGCAGCCATTGCCCTTGATTTGTAGTCCTCTAAGCTCTGCTTTTTCCTTCTTACTTTCTTTTCTTGCTGCAGTTGTGAAAGGCGCAGCAGAATAAGTGAAAGCTGCATAAGGAACAAAGGGATGTGGGAAACTGGTTTCTGTAAAGCATTGGCTAGAACCAAGATCTAGCCAACCTTCATTTGGCTGTTTAGATGGACATATTCTTCAGTGTTTCTATGATCAAAGAATGTGTTTTTTGCTAGGAAAAAAACACTTACTTGAATGGTGTGTTTTCAGGTTCAATCATTGCTTTATTACGGAGAAGAGCCGGTCCTGCACCTACTCCGAGGTCACTAGGGTAAGTATTGATGTAGTTTGGTGGTGGGCCTTCAAACTGATCCATCCTATCTTGAAGAATCTGTTCCCAGTGTTCCAAATTTTTTATTACAGCAGTGCCCAATGGTGATGTTACAGGCAGATCTAAACAGAAATATTAATAAAGTAAAGCTTAGAGGGGGAAAAAAAAAAAATTAAGTTACAGTGTGTATAAAAAGCCAGAATAATACAACCATTCAAACCCAAAAATCTTGGTAATTGTAAAAAATGATGTATTAAATTATTTAAATTTAAAAATGAAAATTAAAAAGCAAAGTCTGCCAGAAAGCCACTTATGCAGAACACTAAAACGTAAAGCAGAATTTAACGTACCAGTGAATTCCAGACCAGCAATAGGAAAGAAGTTCTTAACATTATGCAGAACTAATTTTACCATTGTCAGATGCAGAAGAGCCCAGCTGTATAAAAACAATAGATTTAGATGTTTTAAAACAGTATGAACAGTTAACTGCAGAATATTTTTCTCCTTCTACCTAATATACAGATTAGAAAAACACCGCAGAGGATTCACTGAGGTTTACCAGACATGTAGAGAAAGATACTTATATATCAACGGTACAACATAAGAGTGCCTCTGAGGGCACCTCTGTGTAACAGACAGCATCCCCTTCTCTTTTACGAATCCTAGATTATTGCACCTTCCCTCAGATAAAAGAGTGTGCATGTATGAGCCTCTGCCAGACTGAGAGTAAGTACGAGCCCCCTGCGACACCTCCTGAAATCCTCCGTGAAATCCCGATGAATACAGAAAAGACATGAGTTTGGCATTCATGGCAGACGCTTGCATGCTGAAAGAGTCTCACAGATATTGAAGATGCAAATCCTATACAGTATAGCTGTAAGGACTGAGGAGAGTCTTGAAGAACACATAAAAGAGCCACCATTTTTCTCCATTATTACAATGCTGAGGTCATCCACTTCATTTATCTTGCAACATTTTCTCTTTTAAGTGTTTTATTTAACTGCCCCTCATTCAAAAACTAAAGATCACACTTGAATCAGTATTCTGAAACACCATTCTAGAGCTGGAGGTACCATAGTACCTCATGTTCTTTGTGTCTTAAAAATGAAGATGGGTTCTTTTTATTTGTGTTTTCCCCTCCTCCAAAAACACAAACCACACAGCTTTGCCTTTCTAATCCTGTGTTTTTTAGGCAAGTAAATGGGGAACTGTTCGGAATTTGTCACTCCTGTAATCCCATTGCCATCGACTAGTCTAGACACGGTACTAAAACATTTGACCTCAACTGGAGGGTGCAGAGGACCTGTATTTTCTTTCATTTAGAAGGAAAGGTAAGCACACGACAATTATTCTGAAATAGTCGCAATTTCTGCTGACCTGTAAGAATTGGCATCTTTGTGTTCCTGGATCTGTATATCAGAGAGAAAAGCATCATCCTCTTCCTCATCACTGTGAATGCTTTCATCGGAATCATATATAACACCACTGTCTGATAAAGGAAGAAATGGCTGCAATGCAAAATAAAAGTCTGCTATAAAGCAAATTTCTGATCTCTTAATAGTCAACTCCTACTTTAGTTGTCATTTAAACTCTATGACAGTGATAACAGCTTAACCTATACATAAGTTTCCCTAAAACAAACAATAGCAAGGGGGAAAGCGTTAATCTCTATTACTAGCAAGAGATGCATTTTGAAAGTTAAGTAACAGACTTGTAGGCTCTTCATCTTTTATTACAAGGATAATATTCTGCAGCTTACTATGAAGAGCACTCAAGATTTTCACATTATTTTTGTCCTTTAACACTTAACACAGAAGAAATATGCTTTTATGAACTGTAACTTTTACTTTCCATTTGAAATTACCTTTGCCATAAAATAGTCCCACATGCTGAGTTCTGGAGGGATAAACTTTTCTTTGTAGGAGGGTCTTTCTGCAGGTACAGGTGGTGGCACAGTGCTATCTTTTACTGGTCTTCCTGGCACTAGCATTCTCATATTAAACCGACGACGATGTTTATCCATTTCTTCTGATGGAAGAGGTGGTGCTAAATTCAGGTAATTTGAAAAGCTGATATTAACATTACATTTTTAGAAATGGCTGTATTTTATAGTCGAAGCAACCAAAAATAGTTATTGGTACTAATTCCTACTCATTCAGAAATCAAAGCCAGCCTAAATAAAGTAAGTGTAATCATACAAAAAGTTCACTTATAATCAATTCAATAACTGTGGCATTTATACATTGGATATGTCATGAAAAATACATTTTGTTATCTGGGTTAAGTTCTCAGGAGACGTAGCTTTTGAGTAAAAAGCTTTTAACTGAAAAAATTTCTCAAGAAAGAAATTAAGAAATTTTCTGGAGAAACAAAAGTAGTATATACAATTTCACTAAGGTGTAAACTGCACAAGTAGCAGTAGTTAATCAAAATATAAGCCAAGGAACATTTAAGATAGTGAAGAAAATCTGAATAGAGATACGGGCTGTTTAACAGCTGGATCCTATTTTAAAGAGTTATGATTTAAAATGTCATAGTAGTTATCAAAGTATTAACGTAGAATTTGTTTTTCAAAGTGTTCACTGTCCAGGCAACATTGAAGATCACACTTACTTTAATACAAAGGATCTAGGTATTTTAAACCCTTTTTTTTTTAAAAAAAAAAAGCCACTACTAACATTCATCTACACTGCAAGTTTTTACAAACCTTTATTACCATCCTCTGAAACATCAGAAGCTGTAGCAGCTTGTAGGTTAAAGGAAAAAGAATACATCTCAAATGAAGACATGACTTTATGTAAGTTATTCACATTAACATCTTGCCTATCGTTCCTTTGAAGGGCTATGTGACATGATTTTCAGTGTTCTTGCAGTGTGAAGTCTATGACAAATGGTTGTATTTGCCTTTGTCTCCAGAGCCTAAATTCAATCTCCACTTTTGCTTTTCCTTATGCAGTGTATTAAGACATGCCCATTTGTCTTTGCAAAATTCCTGGTTTTAGTTGGAGCTTACATATGCATGAACTACTTTTCTGATGGATGAAATTGATATTGCTTCTCTGTGGTCTTGTGCAAGGTGAAATTATATCTTGCAATAGAAATTGATTTCAGAAATACTGTTTCCAAGTTATGAGTCTTATTGTTTAATGACTGCAGTCTCTCACATAAAGAAAACCATAGGTATTAACACTGATTTTTACCATCTGTTTTTTTCAACAAATAATAATGACTGAAAGTCTTAGTGTTATAAGTAAATATCTAATAGTAGTATTAGCACTATTATAACTGTACAGTTTTTATAGCAAATTCAAAATGTGCTGGGTGCCCTTACAAAGGACAACTGCAGGACTATTTTTTTCTGCCAGGAGATACTTAAATTTTTTCTTGCTTGGATATTGTCTTTAAAAGGCAGGAATTCTCTTCTCCTAGGTTACTAAAAGGTATGAAATGCAAATCATTAGTATGACCTTAGGAGAACAAAGTACCTGGAATATTTTCTGACTGCCTTCGGGGTTTTACAAGAAGTTTCACTCCTCCACCAAAAACAGCAGCCCACATTCGACTGTTCAAAGGATGGGCTGCTAGTCGAAATAATTCATTACATGAATTGGTTGCAAGAGCGTGTATTAGGAGACTCAGGTAGACAGCTACAACAGCTTCACAAAGTAGGATGTTTAGCTTTGGTTGATCTTCATCCTGAGCTGAACTTAAGAGATTTATAAGTGAACTCACACCTGCAAAGAGAAAAGAGGAAACATTCTATGTTAAATGAGCAGGAGCACAAATGGAAAAAAAAAGAAATGTGTTTCACCTCTACATTTTATGTTAAACCTATACAAATATCTACATGGTTAGATGAAAATTACTGTTAATATTTTTCTTAAAATCATGAAAAGCAAAATTATTAAAAGCCTTTTTTGTCTGGGTCTTCTGCATTGTACCTCTGTACAAATACTATGGGCAGTTCAGCTTACCTATGACATTCCTGCACTTGTCATGCAGGAATTCAAAATACTAAATTTATGCTTGTACACTGGGAGCAGTTGTTTTGATAGCTATACCAAGCACAGATGTAAGACAGTACTGTAGAAACAGCTAACAGAAATAGCTTTGCTAGGGGGTGAGGCAGACTGGAGGTCTTTTTAGGTTGACAAATTATCAGCTTATTGAGTTTATCCTGACGATTGTGGTCTCTTCTTCAAGTGAGATGTTTGCCACATAGAAAGTTTATTCTTATTTATTTTTTATACATGAAAAAGTTATAGGCTGTTATTAATTTGAGAACTAAATCAGAAATATTTATCCATCATTGATCATCCATCATTTCACCATGTTACAGGATAGCAACATAATTTTGAAATGTGGAGCTGGTCCAATGCTGCTAAAAGTAACCTCATTTTGGTCTCACCAGGCCACTGAGCAGGAGATGAGTTTGGAGTTGCATGCTCTTCAATACTTTCTGTCCTCAGTCTGCGTCGATCGCTCAAAAGCAGTCCTTGATAAACCATCCCTGTAAACTGATTCGCTTCTGTTTGACTGCTAAATACAAATTAATTTGTTTCTCATGAGAAAGGATTTTAGAACGTTTTTGTAATAAAATATAGTATATATACATGCTTCTCATTTTAATCAGAAAATGCAACATCTAAAATTCTATAGGACTAATTCAAGAATTTTATAGTTTCACAGCATACAACATAAATTTTTTATTAAAGTTTGAAATGTTTCCATATGTCATTATCAATTTTAATATGTTACGTGTAGAGCCCAGATATGAAAAATTCTTTTTGAAAATTTTTAATAATATATTTCCTCTGAAGACTTTTAAAAAATGTTTTTACAGCATTCTCTTTCAGTTCCACCTTGGAATATTAACTGAAGTCAGGTTTCATGCAGTTTAGCTCAAATGTTTCCCCTGCACCACCCCAATTCAGCAATGGATGTCCTGTAGAAAAGGTAGATATTCAGATATCTTTCAGAAGCATCCCAAGTGAGAGTGAACACCAGATTTTCCTATTATTTACTGGAGAAAATCCGAATGATTGGTGTTACTTTATCTGTGTAAAACGGATCTGGCATATCAAAGCTAGCAATGTGTGAACTGTATAAGTATCTATACCCATTCATAGATACTTAATCCCTTTTTTAGACACATGCTTTAAGAACTTCCATTTTGAATACACAAAGTATACTCCAAATGTAGGACTGTCGGAAAAATTATGGTTTTACCTGTAACTGTGGCTGTCACATAGTGCTTGGTAAATGGATGCAGAAAGTGAAGCTGCTAAAGAATGAAGTGTGTACACCTGAAATAAAAAGAGCCAATAAGCTACACATAAGTTTTATATAAAAAGTGAGTAAACTACAATTCTTTCTAAACAGCATTAGAAATGTGTTATACAGGAAGGTCCTAGTTTTAAACCAAGTGCAGCAAATAGTAACTGAATGTTACTTTAAGTTTACAATACAGTACCTTGAAAATTGCAACTGCTTGTTCAAGATCATTTGATTGCAGTCAAAATCTTCTAGTATTATGTCAAGACAATTAACTTTATTCTAATATAGAACTGTCATAATGAACGAGTATACTGAAGGAGTGATTATATGCTGTTATGATAATGAATTTGATAGAATGGTTCCTGGACGCCATATGAGATACCATGACAGTTCCTTGTAGCAGTAGTTGCTCAATATGCAGAAAACACAAAAGTTTGGGTAATCATTGTATGATTGTTTTATCTATAATATCTTTTTAACCTCAGTTATGTGCTTATAGATTTCCAGAAGTCTCCAGGAGTAATAAGAATAACACTCTGCTATTGCCTCACAATGCAACAGAAAAACCCGTTCTTGAACAGAAGATATAAAAGGATTTCTTGGAAAGTCTGATGAAATCCACAGTGTGAAGAAAATGGTACTGTCAAACTGTTAAAAATGTAAACTTTTTTATATCTGCCCTGTGGTTCATTTCCATCTTTTCCTACCATCTTTCTATTTAATCAAATGCTAGACCTCAGATTAAAGCTATGAATTATCTAAGTAATTGTTTTGCAGTTAGGAAGTGTCAGCTCTTCTTTCTGAATTCTCTTTTAAAACAAAAATGTATGTGAAGTAGGAGTTTTTAGAGTAAGAAAGATGCTTGCTGTGGCATAATGCAGGATGGAAAAGGAGACAACCGATTTAAGAGAGAAAATTAGATGTAAATGAGCTTGGGTTACAGTTTTAGAAACTCACTGCCTTGCAGTGGGACAACCCATTTACTTTCCTAATTTTCCCCTACTTTCATTTAGTCAATAGAAATTTAAATTAATTTAATGAATATTAATACTGATTTAAACTTAGAACATAATGATTTAGCTTCTTACTAAATAACTGTGTCATAGTCTCAAGCTCTTTGGCTTTTTTCCCCTCTATTTACTTAATATGAACGTAATTTACCCACCCCGGAGTACAGCGTCAGATAAAAGTAATTCACCACAGTTCCTTAAAGAGTACACTTGAGGAAATTCATGCTCATGTAAGTTTTTAAATACATGTATTAATAGAAAGTTATAATGTGACTTAGTCTCCTACCCCTACTTTCATTAATTTCCCTACAGGATTTGACCAGAATGATGATAATTAGTTAATTTACTTGATCATGTTGTTTTAAAAGCCAAGAATTCAGTGTTTTGGTGAACATTCACATTTGGACTAATTTCCTGAGAATGACCAGAATTTGGGTGAAGGTTCACTTAAGGAAGAAGGTCAGTAGTGTGAAATAGTAAGTGTTGAAAAGTTAACTCAAACACCATATTTTATTTTCGTGTGTTCACTCCCCATTTTTTAAAAAAATCATTTAGCATTTCCAGAAAGCTTTTCATTACCTTGACATCTTCAATATTAGGATGTGGTGGCAATTTCATCTGCACAATAGTGTAAAGAATATCATGGATGTGGTTGTTTAAATACAGCACAGGATTAGCTATCACAGTTTTTGTGGACGCTATGCTTGCAGAAAGCAAGGGTAGTGTTGTGGGTAATGGAAGTGGAGACTGAAGTTGTTTCACAGTAGTTTCCTGTTAAAAAGAAAAGATTGTATTTAAAATTAGTGCTTTGAGAAAAAAGTTTTTAAAAAAATCATAATTTTACATCTCAAATGTTTTTACAGGATTTTATTTATCCTCTTCCACTGCTGTCTACTCAGTACAGACAAGGTTTTACTGTCACTGATATCAAAAGTAATTATTTACTATAACAACATGGATCAGACCTGACAGCCAAGTTCGCTGGAATGCTTTTTGATTTAGTGCAGGAAGAGTATTTTTATGTAGCTCATCAGAAAGGGTTGGGGTTTTTTATTAAGAAACTCTAACTGAAAATGCACTTGCAGTAGTATGAGTTCACTTAATACTGGTCTGAGTTTAATAATAAAAGTAAAATTTGCATGAATCTGACTTTCTCAAGTGGAAATGAACAGATTTTTTTTTATTTCTTAAGAGTATGTTCTAAGCCTAGTACCAGCAACACAGTTGTCTACTGCTCCTATTTGAAATGTGAGAAATCTAGCACTAGAGCAAATTAAATGACTTGCCCAGTATCAGGTTATCTGCTGTAGCTTAGGTTAGTCATTGATATTTGCCAGAAAAGATCTCTTTTTGTATGAAATAAATGTAGAAAATGCCATAATATAGTAAAAGGGAGCACTATCCTGTCTAACTTGGTATTATTTGTTGAGTCTTGCAGCTTAGATCCCATTCCTGGTAGCTCCCTTGCACAATTTGCAGAGGTATAGGGAATGCAATTTTGTCATATTTCAGCAACTGTGAATTTAATTTATTATATAGGTACCCAGAATATTGTGATCAAAATTATAATTTAATAAGAACACACATATAATGCTGCAACTATAAACACCCATACTTATATTCCATAGTTATAGGTAGCCTAATCCCCAGTCACAGAATGTCATATAACACATTCTTAACCAAATAGTCAGGATGCAGAAAAGCAGCACAATTAAATGCCTAGTTCTTTCCCCAAGAACATTAAAATGATATTGACTTGCAGAACATAAGTAGTATTTATCCAGGCACAAAATTAAGCATTTGACAAAACTCACAGTTCAGAATTGTTCACACTTGCAAACAGAAATTAGTTGAACTTGTTTTACCTGCTGTGACTCTTGCAGCAAGAACTTCAGCTCCATTCTTACAGATGCTAAACCACCACCTTGTGCCCCATGAAGACTACAATAACTCAGAAAAACTCTTAGAAGAGCTTGGTTCCTCTGCAGCCACCACTTCCGTCTTTCAGCGTGTTCCCGTTTTGCTTGTAACCTACGTCTTTCTATCTGGTGCCGTTCATAAGAACCAATGTCTGGTTTATCCATAACATCATCGTGATCAAGTAGATCCCCATTTACTCTGGTATATGTTTTACAATAGTCTTTGCCCCCTGCGTCATGATTGCATATTTCATGCATAGCAGCAATCTCTTTTTCAAGCCAGTTGTACAGCTGAAATCTAAGCTTTCCTCCATCTACTTCATAACCTGTAGCCAAAGTCCTCAGTTCCGTCATAAGGATCTTCAAACAGGCTCTGAACTTTAGTTGTTCAGCAATAACATCAACCTCAGTGTCTCCGGCATCAGAAATCTCCCCCTGTAGTGTTTGTGGGATGTTGGTGTCTGAGATTGTCTCATCATCTTCTCCATTCTTAGAGTCAGACTTTGAGTTTTTCATTGTTATACCAACATCCGTGTCCTCTTCGTCTGACCCATTTTTGTCTTCACCCCAATCAAGAGTAAGGGGCTCATCATCAAATTTTACTGCAGGTTGACTCCAGTCAAATTGTGCTGAAGATTCAACAGTATTCTCCAAAGCAAAGGAAGTTGAAATTGGCTTTGACCAGTCTATATCACCACTTCCAGCACCATCCCTTAGGGCTTTGGAATCTGAAACACCAGCCTGTGTTGGAGGACTAGATGCATCTTTCTCTGCAGCTACAGTAGACTTTTTTCTCACTTTTGGAATTTTGGAAAGGACTTCAAGAGCTAGTACAGGGCAGCCCACTTTAAAATGAGCATTTGCAGTAGTGAAGAATAATTTTCTTTCTATTAAATTTATTTTATCAACAAAGCTTTTCTCAGTTTTTAGACCTAACGTGGCCAACGTCCCTTCTGGTGAGCTGAAGTATCTTCGGATGAGCAAAGGGTGGGTCCGAAGATAATTGTAAAAACTGAATACCACAGGATTGCATGACTTGACAATAACTAAGGAATGAAACAGAAATGGCATCTATTAAAAATGGCTTTAAAATGGTGTTATTCTGTTTTGCAATATTTCCTGCATTACAGATACTTATCAAAACACAAAAATAAAGACAGTTTTGTGTCTAGTACCAAAACAAAATTAAAGAAAAATTTATTCCCCACAAAAAGATTAAAAGTATGAGCCAGATTCTCTCATTTGCCTCACTGTTATATTCCACTCAGCTAAGCCTAAAAAAAGTTGAGATGATCAGCCAGGTAGAGATTTCCCCAAGGGAGGGAATATTCCACAGAAACCTATGTGGCCACCTGTCACTTAACATTAATCTCAGAGGAGACAGGATAGGAAATCCTGCTAGAACACTGCTAATTCCTAGAAGCAAGAATGAGAATTGAAGTCCATTGGAATAAAGACCAGCCAGCATTGTAGTAGTACTGGAGGGAAGAACCAAAAGAAGGCCCTCCTGAGCTTATCTGACAATAGAATGAAGTTCAGTCCTGGAGGATTGGAGACAGGCCCTTGAAAAAAATTGGAAAAAGACTTTTTTTTTTTAAGAAGAAATTGAGCAGGCCAGTACATAAGCCAATTGATCATTTCAGTGTAATGGCATCTCAGGAGAAGGGACTGCATATATACACAGAAAGTATTTCTACTTCTCTACTTTGTCTTAATAAGTTTGTCCCATCGGACTAATGTTCTTCCCTTACCTGGGTTTTCATCATCTTCTTTAGGTGTTTGTTCCAATAACGTGTCCAGTGCTCTAGTGTAATCTTTCATTATCCAGTATGCAATGCTTCTCAGAAATGGATCAGAATGCAATTTAGTACAACTGAACCCAGCTCCATCCTTACTGCAACCCAAAATCTTTTCATAAAGAATGGAGGTGTATGTGACAGAGGTTTCAAACTCTGATTCATATAAACGAGCAATAACCATCGCCAACTGGATATCTTCCATTTTCTCAAGGCAAACCTATGATAAGAAGGGAGAAGAAGGTTGCTTTATGAGGGAAAGGTAGTTCTTTAAAGTAACCGTGAAGTGAATAGCAATATATGTTTACAGAACAGATAATTTTTTTTTCTCATCATATCTGTTCTTTGAGGTATATATTAATCTTTGGGTCAAAAATGTGGTAAGTGCTATATAAGTAACATTTTCTTCCATGTTTGGACAGAGGTGTACTTTCTTCTATTTCAGGAATTATGATATGCATAGCAGTATATCAGTATGTCAAAAATTAATATGGCATTACTAAAGATAAAGATGTTTCTTCTAATTCTACGTAGTAGAATAAACAAATTCCAACTTTGGTGTTATTGCATCACTGGTAAGATATTCTTCACACTGTCTCATCTGTAGAATTACATCTCTGAGCAAAATTCTTTATGTTGTCAGGTAAAGAAAAATGTACTGCCTATAAATAGGCAGGATAACTAAAGGTTCTCTAATTCCCATTCTCTCCTGAGAGGTACTGCTTAGGTTACGATCCTGCTTACAGCTCTCACCTCCCTTGCTGCAGGCAACATCACAACTCCACTAAAAAGGGATCCTAGGGCTGCTTCAGAAGGGAACTCTGCTTCTTTTTTTTTACTTAATGTTGTAACAATAGGTCATGCAGAATGGTTGGAGGCTGAACAGATTGCTGCAACTTAACTGTGCTGATCAAGCAGAAAGGGTCATGCTGGGAGGGTCATGACTAGTATTCCCAAGAGTGCTTCCACTGAGGACTGATGTATGTGAATTATTCTGGCCTTCAGATCAGTTTCCAAGCTGCTTTTCACGGCAGTGTGGAAGTAAATGGTATGTCTGCAGGGCACAAGGGGGTCACCTGCAGACATACCATACCATTGTGCTGCCACAAGTTGTGAAAAGATCAGCAGAGAACAGGTTGTAAGGATACAGTCACATAAGTCAAATTAGAAACTGAAACAATTTCTCAAAAGTGGATACCTCTATAGCATCTTTCAGTGAACCTGCTAGCAAGAAAAATGCAGCTGATTGTTCAAAGCGTTGTTTTCCCAACAAAGCAAAAGCATTTTTTAAAGCAGCTTTGCGCCATCTATCTTCAGTGAAGTTGTGGCTGAAAAAGGCAGTCATCTTTTCATCATGCTGGGACCTGCATAAAGAAATGCAATGTATACAACTACTTATTACATAACGTTAGCATACAATCACTTGAAGAACATCACTTTAAAATAAACTCAAATCTTGAATGAGTTCTGCTTTGCATTCCTCATTTAATTAAGATTCAGTCAAACTTACAGTTAGCAGAACTCACCTAAACAGACCCCACACCACTGCCTTTTTCTTCATAGCAAGGTAAAAAAGTGCAGCATCTAAGGCATCATTGTTCCTCTGGAATGAAGCTTTTGCAACCTGTAGTAAACAAAACCTACTATTATTCCTGAAAATATAAAGGCTGCTTATAGCTAAAGAACATATGTTTTCTGTCAGGGAGGATAGGCTAGGCGACTGTACTATATCTACAAAGCAACAGTAATTTCTGTAAGAATGTTTTATTCATCTGTGACAGCTCTTATTACACTGTAAATGTTCTTAAGATTCAGAAAAACAGCACTACTGCAGACATTAACCCCTCTCGACCACAGTGGGGCATTACAAATGTGCAAATAAAAATATTTTCTTTAGAAGTGATACAGTAACTCACCTTGTTAAGTGAAACTGCTCTTGCAATCCATTATTTACATATACTTAAGCTAATACAAGTAGTTCTTTAATGAACACTGTTGTTTTGTATAGGACTCAGAGATGTAATTGCATTTGATTTGTAGTACTAGGATAATAAGTTTTGCTCCTGGATTTTTTGATTACTCTATAACTTATTTTGAAAAATATTTTTATAACAGATGACTTGGAAATTTAGTAAACTACCAAATACTTCTGTTCCACAGGCATTTTAGAGATTGCATTATTTGTTGCAATTCAAAGTAAAAGCTAGTAATTATTCAAATCCATCAAACTTCAAGTTACAAGAAAGCTGACATTCTGATTAAAGTAAGGATTTAAATCTCATTGGTACCTTTGGGAAACCGTTTTAGATATTATCTCAAGAATACATTGCATTTTATCCATTATTAGACCTCCCACCAGAAAACTCAGCAGGCAAATGAGATTTAGTGTTATTTTGGTTTTATGTAACATAGGTACATATTTCTATAGAAGTAATTTTGTGACTCTTCAGAAGAGTGAAACCTGTGTTTATTTGCAGTTCAGATCTTTTATGTTCTATACTAGTCCATTATAAAAAATATAAAATTTGCAAAAAGATATATAGTTTTTACTGACTAGTATTTTTAGATGTAAAACCCACTACAGAACTCAAAGCATAATTCCCTGTTTAACCTAAAGGTATATACTGTCTCATATATCATAAAACAAGATTTTTCTTAAAATCATAGAATGGTTTGGGTTGGAAGGGATGTCAAAGCATATCTAGTTCCAACTATGATCTTTAACATACTGTAAAATATGAGGCGTAGAAATTAGGTCCTTCAAAAATGGCTTTTCCCTAGATGAAATGTATTATATCTTTTTCTATTGAATAACAAAATTTTTAAGCCAGGATGGCCAACATCAGTTGGCATAGAAAAAATTAGTTATGTGTTCTCCTGGCTGGGCTAGAGTACAAAGAAATTCGCTATATACAAGTCATCATGTGTATCTGTTAAGGCATACCTAACAGCATGCAACTATAACTTGTAAGCAATAAAAAGTACCTTTTCAATGCACCTTCGGAGTGTGTTGATATTCCTGACCCACCACCCAATACCCATAGCTCTTAATTCAGACCACTGTGGGTCTCCCTTCTGGATAGCAGGAATCATATTGATCAACTCCTCCTCAGCCTCAGAATGAAAAGCCCATGCAAAATGGCAAGTAGATAGGCCTAAATAATAACAGAAGATAATAAAATTCAGAAGAGAAAGACTTGTTAATAAGCAAATGGAACATGTCAGAGATACAAAGTGGGATCTCCAACCCAAGAATGAGGTAGATCTGAGAAGGGACTGTTTCCCTCAACAGGAAGGAAAGCTGCTAAAGAAACAGCTGAAATATCTTTCTGCTCACTAGGGATGTCCACCTTCCAGTGCTTCTTCCATTTTTTTCTAGTACCCCATCTGTATATGTACTAGAGTTTTATGGTGAAAGACTGAAGGCAAAACACTCCGTTGTCTCTGAGGCAGACCCATTCCTTGCCAGAAACCTTTCTGTCTGCCCTTTAGGTGGTGACTACTTCTCTGTATTTCACAACAGCATTACTCAGATTGAACAAGGGAAAAAAACCTGCTGTGATGAAAATAATAAAATAATCTTTAAAATAAGACAAAGACATGGTGTAATAAATCAATATCTTCATTCCTCCAGCAGAAGTAATGAAATATGTATGTAATCTGTATGTTATCTTCTTGGGGAACTTATTCATGTCTCAAACTGAATGGGGTAGAATCTGTCTTCTGTTTTAGAGCTATACTCTTTTTTTGCTATTCACAGTGCATGTAGGGAAGCATATACTAAGCCTTTGCAAGATAAGGGCCTTAATGGAATAGATATCTAAAATGAATATGCAGATAATAGAAATATCATAATATTATAAATCAAAACATAACCAGATCCTGTCAGCTCAAGTGGATCAAATGAAAGCAATACTTTGCTCTAACAATTACCTTGGTGAAGCAGCTGAACTCGATACAGAGGTGGGAGTGATGTCAGAAGGCAGGTGTGCAAGCGCATCGCCAACAAATATCGTAAGCCACATTCATCTAAGGTATCTCTTCCTGTGAAATATAAAATACTGACTTTTGAACATGCAGGTGACTACAAGAGGCATATATACAACCTATCATACGTAGTGTGTGAGGAATGTATGTTTCTAAACTAGCTGAGAACCTGAGCTACAAGTTATTTATTATGTATGAAATACAACCAGATATTTATATTTAAGTGGTTTTCTCTCTTACTGTATCTAATCTGGATAACTAAGTTTACCTTAACTGGAATAAGTTTACCTTTGCCAAGAAGAAGAATGTTAATTGAACATGTCAGTTACTAACCTGAGTAATTCTTATCTCTGTTCTCATCTAGTTCGGTGCTTGTCGTGGCCACAGTGTCTGCCAAAGCTACAAGGAACATCTGCTCCAGTCGAGTGAGGCCTGGCAGACTTGAGTGCATCAGGTGACTTGAAAGGACACTAGCATGTTCTCGGCCAAAGTAAGTTGGACCATACTGTGACAGATTAATAACTTTGGATTTACTCTCCCTCTTTTCAGGCTCAAAATCAATAAAGTCATCAGTTGTAACAGGCTGAATCTGGAATAGATCAGAGTACTGATCCTCTGTTTTTCTTTTAGCATGATCTTCAGAGCCCTGAGGTATTTTAGAAGTCTCTTCAGAAACATAAGTGGCATCTTGATCTGCAGCAAGCAGTGCATACAGTGGCAGCGGGGGAATTGAGTCTATCTCTGTGTAGTCTCGAGTGCCATCTTTTCCAGCTGTGATGGTATCCTTTGCAGTACTGCCACTTACACTAATGGTGCGAGAAAGATGGCGCTTAGGACCAGTTCCTTCTCCAGCTTCTGTGTCTTTAACTATTGCAACTTCTCCTGCAATACACTTAACTAAATGTGATAGAATGGCTTTGGCTCGGCGAACTTTACCCAGATCCATAAGTTCTAATAACTGGGTTGGATGATACTGGGGGAGTGTAGGTGAAAGAACATGAGCAGCTTCAAAAAGGCCACCATCCTGAATTACAGTTGGAGTGCCAAATACATCATCCACAACACCTGCCCCATCAATTACACTGGTCTTCTTTGCTATCAAGCTTGTTTTGAGTGGCTCTTGTGTTGCTGAGTCTTCAGTAGTAAAAACATCACTTTCTCCATCACCAAACTTGACAGCGTGTTTCCACTGGGCATAAACATGCATTTCACAGTCCATTCCCACTACCAATATACCATCTCTCACCCAGGACAGAGAAACAGGCAGTGAAGGAGTGCCATCCACAGATGATACCAAATCAATTGATCTAAGCAACACCCACTTTGACTTTATACCTTGTTTTATGCTACCACCTAGTGGCAAAGTAATGACAGCTACTCCCTCTTTGCTGCTAGTTTGATCTGTTACAATTCCTGAAAGCCTTCCGTACATGAAGATGTTGGCACCAACTCCAACTGTCAATATATGTGATCCATCCTCTTTTGATACCCAGTCCAAATGCACCAAATGCTTGATACTGGGCACCAGGTCTTTATTCAAAAAAGCATCTGATTTACTGTAAACAAATAAATTACTATCGACACTGACCCTTGAATCAAGTACACTTCCAACCTTAACTAAATCATCCAGATGAATTGTCTGTTCCAAAACCCATTCTGATCCTCCTGTAGACTCGCATTCAAGTATACAGACATGCATAGAAAAGTCTTTAGAAACAAAACCATTATGCTGTATGGGTTGTTTGTATGCTACTGCAAGACGTCCTGTGTAAGAACAGCTAACGGCAACTGGCCTTCCTACTATGCTGACTGTACTGCTGTTGTCTTCTCCTTCATCATTCATTAAAGGCCATTTTTTCCAGTGATATGTTTCCCTTTCTTCATTTTTGCAGTTTAGGTCTGTCTCTACAGTACATCTCCAGAACCGCACTCTGTTGTCTGAACATGATGTTACAATCAAATAAGGTGCAAGGCAGACTGGGTATATTGATGAAGAGCTCAGGTGACCTGAAGTTAAAATAAATATGTTTACTTTTAGTAATATAAAGTAGAATGCCTCCACGAATACAGCAGACAACGCTGTCTAACTACTGACAGAGAACTATTATTTTTCTCATTTGGAGCTGAGTAATGGCAAATGTATTAAGACTGATAACAGTCTTGCAGCTTGAACATTAATAATTATCTGCGTTTCTGGTCACTATTCAAAGCTAAGATGGAATTGAACTAATTCTGAGAAAGGTTGTTAGAATAATGAGAGGAATACAAAGCCTTAATCAGATGAGATTAAGGAAATTAAGATTAGGTTCATATAGCATACCAAAATGAAACCTAAGAGGGAAGGTGGGGGCAGAAAAAAAAAAAAAGAGAGACATAGAAAGACAGACAAACAGGATAAAGTGTAACTGTATCAGGTAAAAAAAGCACTACATACCAAACACATTAATTCTGGTAGATGAACAAGCAAGTATAAATTGTTCATTACTAAATTAATACTAGAAGTTAATTTTCCAACTATTAGAGCAGTAAGTTTCAGGAACAGGTTTCCTGTGCAGACTTGATACATTTATGAAAGGGTAAAATGACATGGACACAACACTTTGTGAGCTTTTATAGTCCCATGTTCCCTGTATCAGTAAATCAGAACGCGATAGGCTGAGGAGATACAATCCTATAAACTAGGAGGTAAATTAGTGGACTAACTGAGTAGAAAAAATGTTAAATTTACCTGCTGAAGGAGTTGCTCTTACTACTTCTACACCAACAGGAAGATCAAGAGGTTGGCTATACACAAGTCTGGAGCTCAGAATGAGTTTACTAGCAGTCTGAAGGTTAGCAATTGATGAAGATCGTGGAATGGGACTTATGCCAGGTGACACATCTGGAGAAGAATCCACAGTCTTTTGCTGAGGTACACTAAGCTTATTCTCTGATGAAGTAGCTTCAGTTGGTTTTGCTATATAAAAAAAGAAAATGCCAACAGTGTTAAAATTGTTTATAAGTAAGGACAAGCCATGAATATCCAATTATCAGATTTGGTTTTTTAGCAGTGCTTAAGTTACACAGAAAATAATGATATGACGTGTGCAGACTGCATTATTTTTATCGCATGCTGTGACTATTTAAGATATCCATTCTGAAATACTGATAGTGTAAAATAAATAATCCAGTGCTTAAGTATATTACTCATCCTATCAACAAATTTTTATTCTTATTGGTATAGAATGCAATGAATGTTTGTAAGGAACCTTACTGCTTTGATAGCACTGACAAATTATTCAAGATTCCTGACTTTGAGGCTACTGCTTGACAAAGGTGACCCAATTTGTTTTAAAATAAACCACAAAGCTTTAATTTTTATTTTAAATAATATGAAAGAAATATCTGTCTCTAAGAAAATTACAGTCACTCACCTAAACAGGCTTGTACAGATTTCAGATGAAGATGCCACATCTGAAGAACAGAGTAGCCATTACTATCTTTTTCAATTACTACTAGGTAGAACTTTTCTGAGAAAGGTGGTGGACGATACCCTGTAATTTAAATATCACTATAATTAAGTTTATGCTCAGCATAAATAATTTTCAATAACAGAAGACTCTCTAAAAATCATTGATACTAAAAACCTGGTTTTCCTCTTTGAAAGAAATTGATTATAAAAAAAAATATTCAAACAGTACCATTAATAACATTTTTTAATCAACACTTTCTTTGCTTATGGCTACAGAAGAATCATGAAAATAGAGATAGACTGACTTACAGAAAATCTCAGTATTAGTAGCAAATTTAATTTATTAGTCAGCAGTTTGAACTATTTTGCTAGATTGAAGCGACTCTTTTCCACCTGCCTGCTTTCTTCCTTTTTCTTTTAAAGTTTCAAGTCTGCTACCCAATTCCCCAGTTACTTTCTATTATATTAACTTGCAAGTCAGATATATTCATTTGATCACCTGGAACTACATAGTAAGGCAGAAAATACACTTCTATTTTATATACATTTTTTTAATATAACATACAGCATTTTGAAAAATGGACTTGGTCATATAATTTGAAATGTTTCACTCCAGGCAAATTAGAAAGCCTTTGTTTAATACCGTTACCATATAAACAACAATTCAAATTAAAAACAGCTGTTTTACTGAATTCTACAGATTCTCATTAAATGCTAGTTAGATTTCAGTATTCTTTAAGAACATTTTTGGTACCCACTTCATTCATATCATTTATTTTTATGCTATACCTTGTGATGGCTGAAAAAAAATCTCAGTTTCCTTCCCTTCTACATCTTCCTTATGTGGTTTGTATCCCAAAATGAAGTCCTCTTGAAAGACATGCAGCAACTGTGTATTTGAGCCACACTGAAACATTAAACAATAGTTATGCTTCCAGAGCAGTAATAGCAACATATTGTACTAATACAATTATTCCTTTTGTGTGATCTAGCTACCGATGAGGATCGCTTTCCTTTATAATGTTGAAAATTATTTTAATGCAGCAGAAAAACTAAATGTTTTCCTCTTATATGATGAACAGCATATTCTAGAACCAATTGTTTGTATATTTGAATACTTTCACTGAGATCTACCATGCTAGACAAATTCTGTAATAACATTTTTGTCACAGTTATTGACAGATGAATTAGTATCTGATTGGGCTTCACTTCTGTAGGTCAAGTGACAGTGGCAGAAACTCTTAAGACTTTTATCTCTCTTCAGTGGGAAGACATGTCTGCAGTGAATTGCTTGGGAAATCTTAAAAAGGGAATGAATTGCAGATTTTCCTTCTCTTGGATTTCTCAACAGCTGTCCCTCTTGACAGCAACAGATTTCTTTGCAGTACCTCCACCCCTCTACAAAGGAGGCTTCTGGCAGTGAAATCCTTCCCTGCAAGCAAGGAAAATATGTTCCCCAAAGACAGTGATGGCAAAGTTTTTATGTTGTAGAACACACTTTTTCCAGAGAAATGTGGAAAGAGTATTCCCTGTACTTACCTAGAAAAATATTTTGCAAATCTGAACTTAAAATTCAAGATTCTATGTAATTAATACTTAAAATATCTGGAAATTAACAGGCAAATAGAGAAATACTTCTTTATATATGCCAAAAAACATCAGATGTCTAAGAAATGGTGAAATGCACTGTTTTCACAAGCTGCTTCCTAACAGAAAACACCACTAGAACACGTCCAATCAAAATAACTGTAAGAACAAGGTGTAATAATACTACCTCCTCATTGTTTGAAATGTATAGCTGTATTAGTTTACAGATAAAAAATTGTCTTAAAAGACAGACAAAACCTTGAATTCATACACAGCTATGATTCCCACATTTTGGAATAGTTAGGTGTAGTTTTTAGGTTTGGTTCTTTTTTTTTTTTTTTAAATGTTGTTACACTCCAATAATGGGCTTTGAGCTCCTAGCAGCTAAAATAAAGTTGTCTGACTAAAATGTACAAGATATCTCAACATTCACAAAAATTCAAGGCAGTCATTATCTCCATAGAGATTTGTCATCTCTTTTACCTCTTTTCAACAGATTAGGTTAATCAACAGACAAAGCTATTAAACACCTATATGTGATACCCTTAAAGAGTTAACCATTTATTTACTTTGTTAGTTATTGCATCAAGTTCAATAATGCATCCTGGTCGAGCAGTAGATTGTTGGCTCACAATGTTAAAGACTTCCCCAATAAGTTTCTGAAACAGAAGAGCAAAGTGAGGACCAGTTAGTATATTTTTCCTTCAGACAGAAGGAAATTGCAGTCATTTATAATAAACTGATGCTTTAATTTTCTTTGTTGGCATAAACCATAACAGACTCCTCCTGTTGTCATTTTGGTATTTATGAATAATGCATTTATCAAGACATTTGCACTGTTGTGAGTCCTCAGCTATTCACAGGGCTAGCACACTAGTTTTTAAGGAAACTAAATGTTGCTTATTTAAAGATTTATCCTTTCATAGCATAACTTAGTATCTGTGCCATGAGAAACTCACATACACTGCTTTACTTTTGTTTAAGGTTCAGGTTTTATCACAACATGTAAAAAAAAAAAATGGTACAGCTTACATATAAACTGAATGTTCTATTGATTTTTGCTGGAATGTTCACAACCATTGCTCCTAGAACAATCAGACTGATCTGAATACTGGCAGGCTCTATCTTGCAGGTTAACTTATAAAATAACCGAAGAATGGAAAAAAAGAAAAGATGTGCTTCTTTATACAGTAAGGATGCACGGTCAGGCTTTACTTTGCTTAAAGTCACAGAAATTAAAGATAAAGGATGAAAAAAATTGCTTTTTACAGAAAAAATAAGTTAATCTTAACCTTAGCCATATCCTGCCCTGATTCCCTCTTATCCCACCATTGCTGCCCTTCCGCATATATAGATGTAACTTGCTCTTCTGTCTTCACCTTCCCACTTGCTCTTGACTCCCCTCTTTTGAGAAGACAAAGAAAGAAATCCTATTTTTCCTTTCTCCACCTGCTACAGGTTGGGGAAACTTGTCACAGAAATTTTGTTTCATTCCAGCCACTTTTAGTAGTAATATAGCTGCATTTCTGTCTGATAATGTTTACAGACAACTGCAAAACATGTAATTACACTTGGTATAATGCATAAGATCCTACACACAGAATGTATAAATGTATTAAAAAAAGGCACAAAAATTATACAGAACTAAGTGAAGACAAACCACTGGAGGGGGGAAAAAAAAAAATCAGTTTAGTATTTCAAACCATTGCTACATAAAACTTACAGATGATTCAGGGTCAGATAATTCATCTAGAAGTTTTCGTGCATCTACAACGGCTTGATAGAGTCTCAGGTTTTTGCCATCAGATGCAACAAAGCAAGCACTAGCAGAGTTGCAGTATGTACCTAATAGAAAACACAAAAATTTCATAGTTCAAGAAAAAAAACAGCAGTGAAATGGTATCAGGTGGTCTATTACAATCCACTTCACAATATCTGAATAGGTTTCTAATGTAATTTTCATAAAGTACTGAAGCAAAAAAACTAAGCAAATGTGTGCACTAAAACACCATTATTTGAACACTGAAATAACTCCTTTTCTGCACATTTATGAAACTCCTCATAAAAGTTGAAGAATCTAAGCAGAATTCATATATGTTTAGAGACATTGTTCACACATGCAAGAATCAGTATGTAGCACACCTAAGGGAACACTGCCATTCCTAAAAATGGTTATGTTCTCTTCACTGTCATCCCCTAAGGAGGTGCTCTGAAGGGCTAACTCTAGCTTCCCTAAGTTGTCAGAGACAATTTAGAGGAGTCCAAGGCAAACTGTTCAGAAAAAGCTATTTTAGCTATAGCTTTTTTTCCTTGTTTACTGTCTCTAGGCTCTTTAGATAAAATTGACCTTTATGAATATTCCCTTCCACCCTCCAGTTACAAGTGCAGATATAAAAGTGGAGAGACAAATATATGTGCAGTAGTGAATAACATAAGAAAAGCTGTAACAGTGTCTAGTTTGCTTCTCTACAGTAGATAGAACAGGCTTGACACAAGGTTTTCTACTCTATGTTTTCCTCTTACATTGTAATAGCAAAGCAGCTAGTTACTCCTGTTACTTTGTGGGATGCAGACAGCACAGAATGTTACTATGTGAGCAGAGAAAATGGATTTGCAAGTGATGATTGCTTACTGACACACAGTTACTGAATGTCAGCTGATCCACAGTAACTACAGATATACTCAGACCAGATGAAGTATACTCACCAAGGCAATAGCTGGGTATAAGTGTTGGAAGCCAGGCTACATTAGAGAAAGCGGAGGTATGAAGAGAGTTAATTCGAGCCAATTCAGACACTCCTCCAGTGTATGACAAAGGTCCTATAGGGTCTACACGCCACAGAATCAGCTCACTATAGATTGCATTTGGGTCATGGAATGTACGAGTTGCTGCGTTTTTAAGTTGCTGCCTAGAAGAACCTTTCAGATGTTTAATAGGATCCATTATTCTGTTTATCCTGTCCGAGTCCCAGGAACTGCCTGAGTCAGGAGTTAACAGAGCATTGTGATGAGAAGATGTTAGCAGTAACGGTAAAACAGAGTGGCAAGCTAGATCATTGAGATGAAAACGGTGACCACAGTACCTAAATTTATGTGATACAGTTAGCACAGTAGTGAAAGCTGATTTATCAGCAAAAGTAACTGCCCACTGATTTAGAGAGCCATCTATATGTTTGGAAATCATCATTACTATGGGAGAAATTATATTCATATTTGCACTGTCCTGGTCAAAGCTTGGTCCTTTATTTGCTAAAGTCTTATCTGGAAAGTCCATTGTCTTCGGGTGTACAGCATTACTGTTATCTTTTATAAAGACAGGGCAAGCATACATCATAATATTTTTGCTAAGGGAACTAGCATCTCCTGATGGAAACGCAACAGGAATCCTAGAAGAAAATGAAACCTAAAAAAAAAAAAAAAAAAAAAAATTAGAATATAGCAACCCAGTTTAATTCTGAATAAGTCTCAGCTGTCTCACAGGAAGTATTTAAAATTAAGTTCATAATGATGTTCAGATAGAAAATCAACAGTCATAATGTCCTTTCTTAAGTTCATAGATAATAAAACAATTTCAAATATACAATACCTGAACTTGTCGAAAGATGCCTGGAGTGTATTCATCTAAATATTTCACATGCCACACCAAAAAAGTACCATCAATAGGATGGATAGTAAAAAGCATATCTGGATTTCTGTTCCATTCAGTTAGGAGCAACTCAATTTTCCGATCTAACAGAACTGTTGGAAGAGGCATGCATGGGCCTGCTAGTAGAGATGTTTTGGGGCTTCCCTCTCTTTCTCCATCTTCATGTTCTGAAGATCCTGTACCAGTTCCTGTCTCTGATTCTCTATCTAGAGACAAGTCTGCAACAGAAATGTGCCATTTTAGCCATTGCAAAGATTTACCTATCAGTTTCTATTCAAAACACCTCTGGCCTTTGACTATTGCTCTTAGAATTCTAGTGCTAAATATTGCATTAATTACTGCATTAATGTACTTCAAAACAATCTTGTGCTGCATCTCTCAATATTACTCACCATGATCTAATTTCATATGTAAACCTCTCTCTTTTTCTTCCATTTCTTCTTCCTCTTCAACCTCAACATCAAAATCTTGTTCTATTTGGTGTTCAGAAATTTTTCTTAGATGCTGCATAAATACTTCAATGGAGGATGTAAAATTAAATTCTTTATTATTCAACCAGTGAACAACGAACCCTCCGTTTCCTTCATCCATATTAAAAGCTGTTCCAGCCAAGACTGATGGAATATCTGTGGACATTTTTAAACACATAAAAAAGCTATATATTAAACTGCTCATATTATATATATATATGTATAAACACACAAACATATATACATATATATATATATGTAAGACATATACATAAGACATATAAATGTCTTAATTAAGACATTTAAATTATTTTTGGTAGAACATAATCTGTGCTTCTACCATTAGAAAAGGTAAGATGCAGATCAGGCTTCCAGATGCAATTGTAATTAAAAGAAAGTAAAGATATTTTAACATAAATAAATTTTTATGAAAATTGATTCTTATGTGCATAGTAAGTGAAACTCAGCAGTTCTAACTGCTCAGTTTCATGTTGCATTGTTGTCATTTCATGTACAGATTTTAGGTATGGCACATGCTTGCTCTTTAATCTTTTCCTTCTTAAAAATATTCTACATTATTCTATAAAAAGCAGATGGTTTCCTGCCAAAAAATCTGGTATAGCTTTTTTTCAATCACTATATATTCTGTAGGATGCAAGTACTATATTCATCCTATATCATTGCTTCAAACATCAACAATCAAATGCCAAGCAGATTTCAAATTTAGGTTTCTTTTGCTTTCTCATGTGCAAAGTTGAATTTAATTGGCTTTTTAAAGTGCTAAAGGTATTCAGAATAAATTCAGCCTTATTTGTCTTACAAAACTCGATGCCAAGTAATAGAGAGAAATAAGTCTTCCTACAAATTCCCTGTATGCAATTAGGCAAAGCAAAGACTGTGCATCTCAGCCCCTTGAATTATTTTTTTTGTTTTATGCAAATATAATTTTACAGTTTAATAAATAATTGTATTTCACCTGTATTGGGGTTGATGCTTGCTGCTATATGGAAGTGACCAAGTGCATTTGCGTGATGTGAAATGTGACGCTGAACTTCATGAGTACCCTGTTGATCTGGCAATACATCTGTGTGGGTAACAAGAACTGAAGATCTCCTTTGTCCTTTTCTCATATTTTTCAAATGGTGAATTGTCTGGTAGAGTTATAAAAAACAAATTAAGAAATACTAAAAAACTGTAAGGTAAAAATTCACATTTATGTAAAGCCTAAAGCTTTTTAACTGCCTTCTACTTAAGAAGTGAAAACCAATTTCAAAAGAATTATATTAAATAGATATCAACAGAGATTAGTAACACTTATGTACATTGGTTCTGGCCAAAGGCAAAGCTCTTCTAAGAGTCTTCTGGAAGTTCCTTTAATATCAGCTCCAACAACACCACAAAAATACATGCTATTTTGTGTAACATTCATAAACAAGATTATAACAATCTAAAAGCAGTAACCTGTGCAATATAATTTTATAATTAATAATTTTTGTGTAACTGAAAATTGCTGAGAGCACAACTGATTCAACAGCCCAAAACATACTTGGTTCCACTCCCCATATTTGTTGATGGTCATGATATGTAAGAAATAAAAACTTGGTCTGATTGTAAGAATCTACAAATTAGTAGTGGGGTGGTTGTTAGGTTTGGTTTTATTTTGATAGGTTTTCTCTTACTCTAAACTTCATAAACTTGATATGACTGCCACTGAAATTTAGAAACCCATAATACCACCTTTTGGAAATGGGATTATCAATTCAGATAACTAAAAGAGTTTATTTACTGTTTCCACAGTTTTTATAATTACAGACTTTCAGACCCAATCAGAATGAAACTATCACTTACTATTCCATATTAAACTTTGTCTCTTCTCAACACTATTAGTTAGCTATAGAAAAAGGAGATTGAGTTAAGAACATGGAGCTTGAGTGCAGAGTTGCAAAGTCTCAGACTTCTTCAGTGTTTAGTAATAGACTTCAAAAACTGATATAAAATAATTCAGACTATTCTATTATGCTTATAAGAACTAGACAATACACATTCTTAGAGTTCTACATCCTTTAAATATTTAAGTTTTAAGAATCTTTAAATAAATAAAAAAAAGACAAAATAAGTATTTACTTGTACCTCTAATGCATGCTGTATTCTGTCCTTTTGCTTCCCAGACTGAGAGACGGTGCTGCTAATGCTGGAAGTGCTCGTTTCACAGATTTGCTCACCAAGAAGAGTATCTTCTGGTAACAACGTCTCTGCCCACAGGCGACAGATGCCATCAAGACATGATGTGAGTAACACATTACAGACCAAACCCCTACCAACAGACATATCAAGGTTACTACCCAATGTAATTAAATTAGCTATATGGACACAGCAGAAATTAGGGGAGTATACAAGTATTTAGCAGTTTGTTTCATCCAAATTTCTGCCTCTACCCTAACTAAAGGTTTTCTATCAGTAGTGATTTCTGGCGTGCTGGTAAACCCAGAGATTATTGGCAAAAGTGCATGTGGACATGGAATGGTTATTATTTGATAAATGCAACAGTTATGAAACTACTTAAACTGTGCAGCTTGCTAGACTATGTGAAGAAAGCATAAATTTTACTAAATAATGAAAAGTAAAATTGAGCAACTAGTCAAACAGCAGTATACACAACAGGGTGCAGAAAATAGCTTACTAAATGCTAATCATTTAAATAAATATGTTATTTCCAATGTCACAGCACCATTTGGTGAAGACAAAGCTTTACATCCATACTTCCTGGCATAACTTGAAGAGGCAGTGAAGTTTAAATCATATTTTAGAATAAATCTCACCTGTTAACATGACTATCACTATTGTACTAGGTAACACAGAAGCTTATGGGAAAGATGTTTTTAAGTTTTACTTCTTGAAAGTATAAGCAGAGAAATCTAATCATGTTCTTGATGGCCAATCTTTAATCAGAGTATTAAAAAATACATAGTCAAAGGCTTGCTTTTTTTAAAAAAAAAACAACAAAAAAGCCCCAAATTTCGAACCTGGGCATGTACTTGCTAATGTTACGCCATGAAAATCCTGTCACTGCTCGAGGATGCGCCAAATAAACAAATGAAAAGTGGACAACCCCTGAGCATTTCTTCTTTTCTTCATTCTCTTGAGGCAGAAGAGATGACTTCCAACCAGTCATAGGATACCAAACCTTTAAGAGGCAGTCATCCTAGGTAAAGCAATAAAAAACCATGGGGTTAGCTAGCTATAATTAAAAATGTCACAAAAAGAAAATCCCAAATAATAAGGAAACTACTATTCTGGTATCTTGCATGAAAACTTGATCTGTGGCCCAGAACTATTTGGAGTTTTTCAGAGAACCCATTTCTGAGACCACTTATTTCTCTAAATATCATGCTAGAATGAGTTGCAGGGCTGACAAAATACTCTGCTGACAGCAGGCCACTCTCATAAGGAACTTTTTTTCCAGTCAACCCTCTACTTTCCTCTTGGTACTCTATACATTTTCTGCATAGCACATATGCATGCTTAAATTCCATGTCCATTTCCCTGCAAAGATAGAAGCCAGAAATAGGTTGCCTACATTACAATATTAAGCTCCTTAACAGTCAGTTTCTCCACTGACACAATCCATGCTGTAAGTCCCTGTTGGTTCCCAGGCACAGGAAGTATGACTTTTATGGAAAGCACTGTACCTACTGAGCATAGGCACACAATAGAGGAGCAGGTGCATATTACAACATTCCCCTCCACCAGCACAACCTATGATACTTTTCTGGTTTGAATGGTTGAGCACCACTGATGTAATTACTTGAAACAAAACTGAAATGCTGACACAGCAATACTACAAATGCTGATAAGTGAGCTGGAGCATGACTAGACTGATGTGAGCTAAGGACAACATTACTACAATACATTGTATGCAGCTGGATGCCACATACCTGGATTTCGGAACTTGCTGCTGGAGTGGAGATACAGACTAAAGTAAATAAATGAATAAATTACAAACCTCAGTGCAGATAAAAGACTATTTCCTGACGAGCATTAAAAAGTACAGTATCTGACCACAGACTCTGGAAGAAGGAAGTCTGACAGACAGCTCTGTTAAGAAATATGATCAAAGATGTGTATCTCATGAAACTACTAATACAGAACTGTCCTACAGACAGAAAATACCTGGGGAAGGCTTATCTCATAGGGGAAAAAGGGTCCTGGGACAGGTATTAGCAGGGCTCATTCGGAGAGCTTTAAACTAGATTCGAAGGGGGATGGGGTTGTAGCTGGCCTTGCACCACTGGGGCAGTGCTCTAGTATTGATGAAGACCAGGAGGCCTCCCACCCCCCTAGGGTGAAATCACCGTGCTCAGCTCACTCCCTGAAATGCCTGTACCCCAATGCATGCAGCATGGGGAATAAACAGGAGGAGTTAGAAATCCGTGTTCGGTCAGGGGGTTATGATCTAGTGGCAACAACAGAGACTTGGTGGGACACCTCACATGACTGGAATGTGGTCATGGATGGCTATGTCCTTTTCAGGAAAGACAGGCCAGCGAGACGAGGTGGTGGAGTTGCTCTTCATGTGAGTGAGCAACCAGGGTGTATTGAGTTCTGTCCAGGGGCGGATCAGGAGTGAGCTGAGAGCTTGTGGGTGTGAATTAAGGGTCAGGCTGGCAGGGGTGATACTGTTGTGGGTGTCTATTACAGGCCACTGAATCAGGATGAGGAGGTTGATGAGGCCTTCTACAGGCAGCTGATAGTGGTCTCGCAAATGCAGGCCCTGGTTGTCATGGGGGATTTCAACTACCCTGATATTTGCTGGGAGGCCTACTCAGCCAGCCAGCCACAGTCCAGGAGATTCCTTCAGTGCATTGATGATAACTTCCTGATGCAAATGATGGATGAGCCAACTAGGAGAGGAGCACTGTTGGATCTTACTCTCACGAACAAGGAGGGTCTGGTTGAAGCACTGAAGGCTGAGGGTAGCCTTGGTTGCAGTGACCATGAAATGGTGGAGTTCAGGATCTCATGTGGCAGGAATAGAATACCTAGCAGAACGACAACCCTGGACTTCAGTAGGGCCAACTTTGGCCTTTTCAAGCAATTGCTAGGGGAAATCCCATGGGACAGGGTACTTGAAGGTAAAGGGGCCCAAGATAGTTGGTTAGCATTCAAGGACCTCTTCTTCCGAGCTCAAGATCAGTGCATCTCAAGAGGATGTCAAGAAAAGGTGCTGGGAGACCTGCGTGGTTAAACAGGGAACTGCTGGGCAAACTCAAGGGGAAGAAGAGAATGTACAGATCATAGAAGGAGGGGCTGGCCACTTGGGAGGAATAGAAGTCTGTTGTCAGTGGATGCAGGGAGGCAACTAGGAAGGCCAAGGCCTCCTTGGAATTCAACCTTGCAAGAAAGGTCAAGGACAACAGAAAGGGCTTCTTCAAATACACTGCAGATAAAACTAACACCAGAGGCAATGTAGGCCCACTGGTGAATGAGGTGGGTGCCCTGGTGACAGAGGATAAAAAGAAGGCAGAGTTACTGAATGCCTACTTTGCCTCTGTCTATACTGCTGGAGGCTGTCCTGAGGAGCTCAGGACCCCTGAGGCTCCCGAGGAAGTCAGGATAGAGGAGGAGTTTGTCCTGGTTGATGAGGACTGGGTTAGGGATCAGTTACGCAACCTGAACATCCATAAATCCATGGGTCCTGATGGGATGCACCCTCGGGTGCTGAGGAAGGTGGCGGATGTCATTGCTAGGCCACTCTCCATCATCTTTGTTAAGTCGTGGCGAATGGGAGAGGTGCCTGAGGACTGGAGGAAAGCAAATGTCACTCTGGTCTTCAAAAAGGGAAAGAAGGAAGACCTGGGTAACTATAGAACAGTCAGCCTCACCTCCATCCCTGGAAAGGGGATAGAAGAATTTATGCTGGGGGCTGTCTCTAGGCATATCAAGCATAAGAGGGTCATTAGGGGCAGTCAACATGGCTTCACCATGCGGAAGTCACGCTTGACCAACCTGATAGCCTTTTATGAGGACATAACCTGATGGACAGATGATGGTAAAGCAGTGGATGTGGTCTATCTTGATTTCAGTAAAGCATTTGACACAGTCTCCCACAGCATGCTCACAGCTAAACTGAGGAAGTGTGGTCTGGATGATCGGACAGTGAGGTGGATTGTGAACTGGCTGAAGGAAAGAAGCCAGAGAGTTGTGGTCAATGGGACAGAGTCTAGTTGGAGGCCTGTATCTAGTGGAGTCCCTCAGGGGTCAGTACTGGGACCAGGACTATTCAATATATTCATCACTGATTTGGATGAGGGGATAGAGTGCTCTGTCAGCAAGTTTGCTGATGACACAAAAGTAGGAGGAGTGGCTGACACACCAGAAGGCTGTGCTGCCATTCAGAGAGACCTGGACAGGCTGGAGAGTTGGGCGGGGAGAAATTTAATGAAATATAACAAGGGCAAGTGTAGAGTCTTGCATCTGGGGAAGAACAACCCCATGTGCCAGTATAAGTTGGGGACTGACCTGTTGGAGAGCAGCGTAGGAGAAAGGGACCTGGGGGTCCTGGTGGACAGCAGGATGCCCATGAGCCAGCAATGTGCCCTTGTGGCCAAGAAGGCCAATGGCATCCTGGGGTGTATTAGAAGGGGTGCAGTTAGGAGGTTGAGAGAGGTTCTCCTCCCCCTCTACTCTGCCCTGGTGAGGCCACATCTGGAATATTGTGTCCAGTTCTGGGCCCCCCAGTTCAAGAAGGACAGGGAACTGCTTGAGAGAGTCCAGCTCAGAGCCACAAAGATGATGAAGGGAGTGGAACATCTCCCTTATGAGGAAAGGCTGAGGCAGCTGGGTCTCTTTAGCTTGGAGGAGAGGAGACTGAGGGGTGACCTCATTAATGTCTATAAATATGTAAAGGGTGAGTGTCATGAGGATGGAGCCAGGCTTTTCTCAGTGACATCCAATGATAGGACAAGGGGCAATGGGTGCAAGCTGGAACATACGAGGTTCCACACAGATACAAGGAAGAACTTCTTCACAGTGAGGGTGACAGAGCACTGGAACAGGCTTTCCAGAGAGGTTGTGGAGTCTCCTTCTCTGGAGACATTCAAAACCCGCCTGGACATGTTCCTGTGTGACCTGACCTAGGTGTTCCTGCTCTGGCAGGGGGACTGGACTAGATGATCTTTTGAGGTCCCTTCCAATCCCTAACATTCTGTGATTCTGTGAAAATGATTTCTGGAACCATTTACTTAGTCAAATTCTTAGCTATATAAAAGTATATTCATGGGGAATAGAAATATGGAACAAAGCAAATCTTTCGATAATTTTCTAACTACGATTGTAACGTGATATTTATTAAGGTGTTATGTTTGTAGTCATAAAACAATGCAGGTCATGATTCGTTTGTCCTCATTAGTAAGTACAAGAAAACAAAGGTTCCTAAAATTCACCTCATTGTTCAGCCAACATTAAGTGCAAGCAATAAATTCTTACCTATCCAGACTTGAAAACCAAAGGGAATCACTCAAATGAGAGGGTGACATTAAAGAGAATTTCTAATTGACAACTTAGCTTGAATAGAAATTTGACAAAAACCCAGAAGTTAAGAACTGATAATTGAACTCAGAATTCACTAAATAGAAACTATTTTCCAATTTATCCACTGAAGTGTGCGTATTATACTAGTTTAAATGTATATTTGTTCTATCACAATGATCTAATATTTATCCTCATTATTTCCAACAGAACTAGAAAATATGTTTATGCATTTCTGAAAGTTCATCTAAGTATATGTATATTTTAGATAAAGTATACAAGTCTGTATCTCTGTCACTGTATTTCCAGGTTGATTCTCAAGTATTCAGTGAAAGTACACAGCTAAATGCAATTTCTCGTTGCTGAAATTCATGGAATTAGAGGAAAATACAGCATCTTACATGAGATGATAATTTAACTTAGCTCTGACTACAATGAAATGTATGGTCTAGGACTATTCTATATTACTTATTTACTTTTGTCAAACAAATGCAAAACATTGCAAACACTTATTTAATTTTTCTTTTTTTTTGTCCTTACCTTCCCAGCTGTTGCAAAGTATTCCCCATCAGGAGACCATGCCATCAAATGTACTGATACTGCAGTCCTAAAGAATATGGAAGTAAAATTTTAAGTTGTAAGTAAAGTCTTATTATTCTGTAGTATTATTCTGCATGTATTCGGTTCATTAAGTATTAGTGTTCATTATTGCAATGAAATACATTAGTGTTTTATAGTTGTTGCTTTAAGCATACTTTGGAAATAGCGGAAACATAAAAAGTATTTGCTACAATGAAAAAAAATATTTAGTATTTTCACAGTTTTACAGAAAAACAGCTCATAAACTAAATTGTTTTAAGTACAGCAAGCCTAGGCTAGATCAGATAAGATCGCAGAGGTGAAATTTGTCCCACCTGCTCCTCTACTCCCAGTGAAGACAAGACAAATAGCAGGAAGAAATGAAAGTGAACATCTTTTAGATAATTTGTGATACTATTTGTCTGTGACTACACCTTATGGATCAGCTGTTTGAAAGAGGAAAGCAGCCTATACAGTGCTTTGTGGGAACAAAATCTAAAATGGCTTCCAAAAAGTCAAGAGGAAACCGGTTCATAGGCAGCTGCTTCCCAAGTCTGCATATATACAGAAATGGCTGATCATAAAGCACTTCTGTAACATGGATCTCAGACAGAACTGGGTAGAAAAGAGTTTCAGGACCATCTCCCTAAGATTCAGGAAGTGTCTCTTATTTTTATTAGTGTAGCACATTTGCCTGCTACTGCCCCTCTGTTCAGTCTCATCCAATATCTCAGCACTACTTTCAAAGATGAGAAAAATGGGGACAATTTTGATACGTTGCCAGTGCTACAGTTCGGATAAGTCTTTGACTAGGTTATCTGGTGATAGGCTACTTGAAAAAGTGAGAAATTTTTATTTGGAGTAACTTACTTTTATTGAATTTGATGGTATTTTAAGGTGATTTAAAAGCACATTTTAAAATATGATTGTGGAGAAGAGATAGGGTTGATATATGAGGTGGCATTGGAATTTGTCTTAAAATGAAAATTATCTCACTTACTTGCACTGCCAGACACATTTCCAGTCATTTAGAATGGGGAGAACTTTATCCTCTTTGATCTGATTGTCAGGATCATCATCTTCATCTTCTTCTAGAATATCACTGGATGGCGGGGCCCACAATTGCAGAAAGTCAGTTGCTGTCAGCAGCCTGTTACCTGAAAGTGAGTAATATCAAAGCTGTGAAATCAAGATGATGCATGTATATTGAAAGATTAGCCTGTCATCATATTTTGTAGAGAATTATTTAAAACAGGTAGAAAACTCAACTTTATGAAGTCCGTTTAAAATATAACATATTCAATCATACAGCTGTTTTTATTAAAACATTTGAATTCATAACACCTTTCAAGAAAGAACATAAAAGTTTTTTTTGTAACTTCAAATGATAAATATTTAATAATGAATGTTGCAGACGCTAAATAGCCATTCAGATCTCAAATAAATACACAGTTAGACATCTTAGAAATGTCTGTCTTCAGGTACATTGCTGACATTCCATTTAAGAGATTATTAATGGTAATTTAAATAAGTTAGCAACTTAACACTGTGATTCCCAAACTAAGATCTTGCAGAAGAGACTCAACCACTTGGCACAGCACTTTCACAAATGCTAACTGTAGTCTCACATTCTATGGAATGCTGCCTGAGAACAGATAATCTAAAATTTCCATATTCATACTCTCACTTTACTAAAATAAAAATAATTTCTGTTCAAGCTCTCTTAACTACAAATGTTGAACAAATACTTCGCAAACTTCACATTACCTTGAGGATCCCATGCCAGATTGTAAGTCATAGAACTGAGGAAGAATTGCCCCGTTTTAAGCCACTGACACTTTAGTTGCTGTCATTTAAAAACAGTAAAAGATTAATTCTCACATCAACAGCAAAATACAAAGATATTGGTATTTCTTTCTTGCTCTATGAAATTGTTGCTAAGCTTGTTGCAAAAACATTCAGGACCCAGTGGTACATCGTTGAATCTAGTTTTAATAATTTCTTTAATCATTTTATAAAAATTAAATGCATCACAGAGTGTCCTGCGAGCCAGATCTGTACCTATCACACATACAAATATATTTGTAGATTACTTTAAACTAGTTAGGTCATACACTTATAACAACATAAGGGATGGCAGTATAGATGCAACAAAGATCATGAAACCTGCTTGAGAACATACTTAATGCTTGAGTGCTCAGCTATGGCTGTGTTGTTAAAATAAGCCTGAGTACACGTATACAAGTCTAAGTCATATTTCTGTACCATGGATCTGATCATGTCTTCATGTTAAAGAAACACCAGCTGGTCACCATGTCATTCTAGTATGAGATTCAAGAACAAGACATTGTTATAAATTTAGGAGGAATGCAATCCCCAGTTTGATTCATGCAGTGGAAGATTCCACCCATCCAGTTTTATTAGGGATGGTGGAAAACATCTATCCATTAGTCTTGTGTGTGCCAATGTAATATAATAATAACAACAACAGACAGACAGACTTTTGCCTCTTCTAAGAACCTAAACTGAATTGCAATCCTGAAATACATACTTACACAATTTCTTTTGTGAGAATTTATACCAAGTGGTTCAAAAATGCAAACAGCATTTCCATATGATGCTGCAATCTGGAAAAAAAATAAATTGAAGACACAAAGTGTAAGGTTAGGAGATAAGTGTAACCGCTCCTCAGTATTCCAAAACAGCTAAAGAATTTCTAGTATCTCTTGTATGTGCTGTTGTTCAAGAAAACTTAAAGTAATATAGATGTTATTAATTCTGTTACCTGTATACTTTCTTAAGGAAGTTGAGAAATACATACCTCTGAACAAGCTCATCTTTAAGATTTTAACTCTAAGTAGGGAAGACATCTTGTTCAGTGGGATAAACACTGTCAATCAGACCTAATAAATTTTTCTAGGGTAACTACTGTTAATGCATAAGGTAAAGCTAATGCCTTCACTACTTCTGCTCATGTTCTGCCTACTTCACAGCTAGCTAATAAATTAGTTATTAGTGTCTGGGTCTCAGTGTGTTCCCAGATTCCATTTTGAACCACTAAGTAATAATTATGAGAAAAGGGAGGAAATGTAATTCTATTTTGAACAGTTAAATACATTTTGAGGGGAGAAAAATCACAAACAGAAAGCTGAAGTACTTATTCCATGAACCCCTCAGTCTCTTTGACCCATTTATTTCACAGAAACCTCCATGCACAAAATGGTCTTTCTAAGGAATTTATCTGGTCATGTTCTTAATACTCATGTGCTTATGAGTACTTTTGACTATCTTTAAAATTGCTTTTTCTTCCTTAAAAGATTTTTAAAACCAAACTGTTCAAGTTCTTCCCATTCAGGATCTGGTTTCCTCAATACAGAAATGATGTAAAAGTTTCACGACATTTATTATGAAATCTTATTTCCTCTTCAGGGGAGGGAGCTGAGGGGGAAGGCTGCAACAACATGCTCCGAAAGGAAAGAACAAACCGCGAGTTCAGAGTCCTGAATGCAGAACCACCCAGGGGTTCAGGGTGATGTTGCGTGGGCCACCTGTGCAGCTGGAATCTCTCTTCCAGTCCTACTGGGACTGCACTGGTGCAGCACAGGGGCCTTGCCAGCTAAACCTGCCTGAATCCTAACTAGGGCTTTCTCAATAATGCAACCAATTTTTAGCTAGCTAATATTAGTAGGCAGTGGCAACTGACAAACAAAGTTTTCTCAGTGCATTACCATAGAAAGTATCATAGAAAGTAGTTTTTTCTCAGCAGTCTAAACTGTCTCTTTAGCATTGCTTAGAGATTAAAACTAAAACCACATAGCCAGTCAAGGGGCCATGCCTTCTGCTTCCCTCCACGCCCCCTCTTAAAAAATAAATTACTATTAAATTAAAGGAATTCTCTGAGTCAAGAGGTGTTACTCAGAAAAAAAAAAAAAAAAAAAAAAAATCTTTGTAATGAAATTAACTCATTAATACCATTAATGTATTATGTTGCCATTAATGTATTTTTTTTTTTTTTTTTAATGTCTATACAAATTTAGTGAAATCCTTACCCTGCCTTGTCGTTGGGAGCACTCCACACAACTGACTTGGATGTTTCCATGTTTAGCACCAGGAATAATTTGCACACATTCAAAGTCATTTGCCAGAATAACAATGTCACAACCAGAGCCATATGCCTGAAACATTTTTTAAAAGAAATACAATTACAAATATATTCAAAAAACTGACTTACAAGATGACTTCAGTTTTTGAGAGAGTGGTGAAAATCTCCATTGAAGCAAGTTGTTACTGTGTAGCAGGTTTTTCCCTCCCTAGTTCAGTAGCACCAGCAGAATAAGCAACAAGTAAAAACAAAGTAGCAAAGACGAACTTAAATCTTCCAGGGTTTATATCATGGCCAACAGAAAGAGTAAAAAAACCCAAACAAACAAAAAACAAACCCAAACTTATTCTAGAAGTTAAGCTCTGTGTGTACTTTCACTTTTGTTTGGTTTGTGGAGTATTTTTAGGTTTTAGTTGTTTTTTATTCTCCCCTGCAATTCTTGTTGCCTCTTAGAGCAAGGCAGCCAAGAGTTTACCATTCAGGTGAACTTATTATTGACTCTGCATATAAATTTATTAAATACGTGTGTGTCTTGCCTCCCTGCCTTTTTTAAAAAAAAAAAAAAAGTTAAAAAAAAAAATTGAGAAGTGATTCTTTTCTATAGGAATCCAATTTCTGGGCTTTTCTGAGTTTTAAGAAATGTACATTACTATAAGACTGTAAGCCAAAAAAGATTTGTCTTAGATATTTAGTATTTTGTGCAATACATACCACAGTCTAAATAATTTAAGTTATAGAACAATGACACCTTGCAGCACTTTTTATTGGCAGGATACATAGATCTGCCAAACTTTCACCTGTCCTAGAGTGCCAGAATACTCTTAAAAGTCTAATCACTCCACGTGATCTGTTCCACTGAATTCCCACATTCAGGGACAGAAATCCCTCCCTAACATCAGTCTACCAATAAGCATTTTTCAAGTAAAGAGTTACAGCTAGAATTCGCTTTCCTTAAACTAAGTTTTCCACTGATTCCAATACAGTAGGCAGAAATTTTTCAACAGCTGAATTAAGCAGAGTGTGCAAGTCCTCAACAGTCAATTTCAGATGGTACAAAGTTAATTTGTCATTTCAACTTGTCCCCTGCTTCTTTCATGTTAATTTCCAAATTATTGAATCCTATCCCCTCTCCTTTGAGGTCAATCAGTTTAAAGGCTATCTGCATTATTTTTGAGAAGTGTATGAGAAGTTGAGAGGATCAATGCCCCTTGATGGGCACACTAAGATAACGGTGCAAGATAAGCATTGGAATTTAAATATCCTGACCTTCTATGTCTACTTCTGATTGTTCTGGGAAGGAGCAACAAGTGAGAAAGACTGAAGAAAAAGGCTTAATTTAGTGGAAGTTCAGTCACTCTTAAGAACAAGAAAGGAACAGCAATACAAGCAGCAAAGCATAAACTCAGGCCTCAGAAAATTAACACACCATACAATTGCACACACAAAAATGAAAACCAAGCACAAAACATAGATTGTCTAAAAGATTTCCAAGGTCATCTCACAAAAATAAAGTGACTCAGTGTTGTCTGAGTCCTCAAGCTCACAACTGTTGTTGTGGGAAGCTCTGAGGAACCAATACCGGAGTTACTCACAATGCAAACAGGAGAGGGAAAAAACCCAACTGCTAAAAGCTTGTTAGAGGGAGATTATTTGTAACTGAATACCCTAGCTCCTTGATGGCTAGGCTATGCAATTATTAGACCCAGTCTGGTAGGGAAGACATTATTAAAATGGAAGAGGATCATTTCCAGAGAGTAAGAGGAAACTGAGATTCTGAGATAAGGTCTGGTACTGAACAGAAAGTCTTTTTGTTTTGTTGTTTTCCTATTTTTTATATTGGAATTTGTTACAAAACAAACTCCACCAGTGGCATGGAATGCTGGACAGGCCAGCAAATGTCACAAATAGGAAGGAAGATGGCAACCAGGATGTGAATGCCCATAAGTAGAGAGGAAAATAAAAGCACGTCCTCATGTTTCAATAATTTATTCAGAATTCTAATGTTCAGAAGCAATTGATTCTCCTACTATTTACTTCAAAGGGTGAGCAATTAAAACAGCAAAGAATTGAAATACCTTCTTTTCAACAGTCTGCCTTGTAACTACTAATACAAACCTCCTAAAATACATGATTTAAATTGTTTTCTAAAACAGTAAAAAAAAGGTACTGATCCACTTCAAATAAGAACTGAAACCTTTCAGATACTCTATTTTTTGTCAGTATTGGTAACTTGACTTGCAAATTTCAAAGGAAATTAAACATAATTTACCACTAGTTGTAATCCTGTTAGCAGGAGATATGGACATGTGCCTCAGAAATAATATAGGGAAAGGAAAAGACTCCAAGGTCAAGAGAGGTTCTCCTTCCCCTCTATTCTGCCTTGGTGAGGCCACATCTAGAGTATTGTGTCCAGTTCTGGGCCCCCCAGTTCAAGAAGGACAGGGAACTGCTTGAGAGAGTCCAGCGTAGAGCCACAAAGATGATGGAGTGGAACATCTCCCTTATGAGGAAAGGCTGAGGCAGCTGGGTCTCTTTAGCTTGGAGAAGAGGAGACTGAGGGGTGACCTCATTAATGTTTATAAATATGTAAAGGGTGAGTGTCATGAGGATGGAGCCAGGCTCTTCTCAGAGGGGCAATGGGTGTAAGCTGGAACATAGGAGGTTCCACATAAATATGAGGAAGAATTTCTTCACAGTGAGGGTAACAGAACACTGGAACAGGCTGCCCAGAGAGGTTGTGGAGTCTCCTTCTCTGGAGACATTCAAAACCCACCTGGACATGTTCCTGTGTGACCTGATCTAGGTATTCCTGCTCTGGCAGGGGGATTGGACTAGATGATCTTTTGAGGTCCCTTCCAATCCCTAACATCTGTGATTCTGTGTGAACTTGAATTTCCTTATGCTTACTGTTTTTAAATATGCACGTTTGTATGTGTGTGTACCATTGATAATGCATGAAATAGAAAATATTTTATACTTGGGTATGTCTGTAGACTCTGTGAAGCAAAAGAATTTAGTATCTTCCTTTTAAATGCTTTAGTTTTCTTCTCCCCTGTCCCCTACCCAAACTTATTAGAGCAAAAAAGGAATACTTTTCTGGCTAATTATACTATTTAGCGTATTTTTACAAAGTAAAGTAAAAAGGTGATTGTCAATTAAAAGGGTGGTTTACAGTAGAAATTTGGGTTTTTTTCTTAAAGATTCACCCAGATATAGAGATCTCTTTCCTAAGTGAAATCTTATTACTGTCATTCATATCCTTCCTACTCCTCGCCTGTGTTTGGCATTGCACCACCAAGTGACTCAGCACACCTAAGTGTCCTGTGCCAACAGAGAGGATTCAGTCCATCAGAGACCTCAGTGGGAGCACATTCCCAAGAGCAGGGTATCAGCCTTCAGCTCTAGGTTCTTTGAGCAAGTGCTGTCTCTTGGTTCTGGGGTAATTTTCTCAGTGTACTTATTCTGAGAATGTCTGTCATTTCTTGAAAGTATATTATAGCATATTTACCTTAAATCTTAAATTTACTGTAAGAAGTATATTTATTATAACCCCACCTTTGAGAAAAGGCATCCCCTCATTTTAAAACAATGTGTTCACTTTTCACATCATTTTCAATCATTCCAGATTTCTCAAAACAGAAAAGGTCAGTGTACTTTTCAGTACTGAAAGATATTTCCACATTTCATATTATACATCTAATCTAAGTTTTCCATTTGATTACTTTTAGGAAGCTTTTCTAATACACTCAATATATTAACATCTTTATATAAAACAGAACATACTTCTATTAAATCCTCTTTTCATTTTTGTCCTGCCACTCCTTAAGCTGGTAATGAAGTAGAAGCACCCTCCATTAGCAAAGAATAGGGAAGTGTCATAATATGGAACATCAGTAGTTCCTTCTTGAGGATTCAGCTGACAACATCTTCAGGAAGATCATTCATGTCACCACAGGTCTCTCCTGCCAGAATAACAGTGGCCACAGTATTTGTGGCAGCAGACCAACAATCTGAATATTCTGACAAAAGCAATGGAAAACTGGTAAGCCATACAAAAAGGAAAGGTGGAAAATAAGATGCTCAGATACTGTAATGGATGAGAGCAGCACAGAGGCCTTGGATAAACAGAATTATAAGCAGTGACTGAATGAAACAAGTGCAGTAAAAACCACCCACATGGAATATCTGCCAACCTCCATTTCTAATGTCACTGATAACTTCAAAGAGAAAATTAAATGGAGTTGCGAAACAGCCAGAATGCAAGGATGACTTGCAGGATCCATAAGCAAGTAATAAGCTGTAGTTTGCCAATGTCTGCTCTAACTGTCAAGATCTGGAACCACTGAAATGAACAATGACAAAGCTCTAATTGAATGCAGGAACACCAGACAGAAGTAGGACATTCTGTCCTACTGTAAGAGTTTATGCTATATCCTCAGTTTTCAGATAATATGAAAGCAGCATGTGCATCTCTCTTTTTCAGCTGCCCATGTTTTCCTGTTTGGTTCTCTAATTTTCATGTTGAATACTGGAACTACCAGACAGGGAAACAATTATTCCTTCACATTTTCATCTTGTTTTTCTTTATATAAATATTTTTCTCTGTAGGATTCTTCTCTTTCTATAACCTGCAACTCTTTACAAATTTGGCATAAGTGAAATAGACCAGAAGTTCTCAAGCTCCAGTGTGTACTGTTAGGAGTACAGAGGCACTTCAAGATGGCAAATGATATGGAAGAAACAGAATCAGCCCACAGTGGTATTAAAAATTTTAAAAAAGAGTTCATAAACATCTAAAATTACATAAATTAAAATCTGTATTAAAACCTGAATTAAAGCCTGTATTGGCCTTATGGTACTCCTCCAGTAGAACAACTCTCATCCTCGAGCTTCTGGCTACGGATAATAAACATATAAAATGCAGAAATTCCTCCACCCTCCTGTTAGTGGTGAATACACCCGAATTCTGAAACATTTCCAAACTGTCATCAATGGATCCAATATTTACACTTCCCCTCCACCCCCCAGCTAAGTAGCTGGTAGAATTACATACACTTCATGCAAACTAGCAAAATAACTGAAAAAAACCCAACCCACTACTAGCCTGTGGCCTGTAGAACAGGCTTTCCTAAATTGACGTTTGAGATGAATTCATGATAAAATACTTTAAAACATGCTTACACACACAGCTTCAGAGAAAAAAAAGAATGTAGTAAGGATTCAGATGTTAAACATCTGTAATCCAGGTCACATAAACATGACACAGTGGAGAAAATACAGATATATGCAAGTAGCAATAAATGAGAGCGATTTGCAAATAAGGGGTTTAATAAGTAATTTTTCAAGCAGGATGAAGTAGAGGAGAACACTGTACAGCAGAGACAGCAACAGGCAATAGGTTTTATCTTGTGGACATAAAGCTGTGGATGAAAATTTTGCTGTTTTCAATGAGGTAAAAAAGGTGCGGGAGACTTTCATCTGCAACAGCTTCTGAAATTCATGATACAGTTCCAGACCAAGTGTCAGTACTGGCATAGAAGATGCCAAGAAGCTTGTCCTTTTCAAAAATGAAAAATCATCAATTAATTTTTTTTCACTTCTATCAGAAAAGTTCTTATGTACAGATACCCTTACAATCTGATATTTGGATTTTTTCATTAATAATGTTTAGCGTTCCGCATTTTGTGCGTTTAGTAACACCTCTTACAAGAAGTAAATATTTATTATCTCCTGTTTGTGGGATGCTAGCAGACCTTGGAATTTTTATACTTACAGAATCTATCCATTAGGTAATTGGCATACTTATGGCTTTTTAGGTTTTTTTTTCAAACCTAGACTGATCTTAGAAGCAGCTACATTCTGTTCAGAGTTTCAGGGGAAAAAAAACCACAACCCTGAGCTTGGGCAAAGGGCAGAAGCCACATAAACAGAATCAGAACAGCTTGTCTTCTTTATTTGAAACCACCACATAATGGAAAGTCAGGTTGGTAACAATACATCCCACTCAGAGTCAGTGACTGAAAATGGTTCAATGTAAACCAGCTGCTTAAAAACAAAAGCTAAGTGAAATCAAACATGGCTTGAAGAATGCAGTTAACTACCTCTAAACTCATCAGCTGCCAGTTAGACTATGAGGTTCAAATACCCTTCATCTTAAGAGGTTATTTCTCCTCCTCTTCCTCCTTCAAAAAAAAGGGAAATAGCTCCAAAGCTATTAACTAGTGAATACATATATACATGTATGTAAGCCATTATTCTACTCTTTAAGTGGAGTAACTTTAACATAAGTGATTCATTTCTGCACACAAAAAAGCCATACTTTCAAGTCCCTATGATGAATCAGTTGTAGCAATTTTTAACTAATTCTTCCACAGTTTGAGTGCCCTAAAATCAACCAAAACATAAGGAAGCACATGCACACAAACAATGGCTCCTCTGCCACAGCCTGACTTCATATGGGTTCATAAAGTACAGCACACACTGTGTAGATCTCCCTTAACCACTTGCCTTTTACTGCTCTGCTTCTGCTGTGTTCTAGAGGTTGACAGGTATTGGGTCCTAAGAACATGTCTATAGAGTCAGGCTCTGTCACCAAAACATGCGTACTCTTGCCTAAACTGCAAATCCTGCTTCAGAATCTGAGTTAAAGTTATGACTCCAAACAGCTTAATGGTTTGGGGAGACAGACCTATGTCAATACAGTGTTCCTGACGTTGACCAACAGAATTTAAGGTTAGGCACTATCAAAAGTAATATCTGCAGTAGATGGTAGACTATGATGCTACTGAGAGTCACACAGGTGGAGAATCTGGATATGACACTCCAAACTGTTTGCAAGCAGATGTTTTTAACCATAGTTTAGTATAGGACCAAGGTCTAGAACAGCAGGAAATAACACCATGAACAGAGAGAAAGGAGAAAAAGGGAAGAAGGAAGTTACAGCTGTGGAAGTCCAGAAGATACTTCTATTAAAAAATACTTATCCCTTTAATTCCTCCTTTACTATATTATAAAAAATTGTATGCAGCAGCCAGAGAAGACAGTGAGATCTGTTATATGCAGTTCCATAATTAATATGCTACCAAATGATTCTGCATTTTCTTTTATAAAATGTGACTTTTTTTCTTGTAGAATTGTTATATAAACAATAATATATATCATTATTCATTTTTTATGTTATTGAAACTATTATGAGAATTAGCATATAGTTGTATCTTATTATAAGAAATTGTCACAGTAAAAAGAAACACATTAGAATATGAATATGAGAAAACAACTTATATAAATACCAAAAGTAACAAGAGGTCCCTTTAACAGCAGTATGGCTGCAGAGCAACAGAAGGGAAATAGACACACATGGTACCTTTTATTTCTTAGGACTTTCAAGCATTTGTTCTGAAATTAGACTGTGATAATCTATAGTAAACTTTAAATATTTGACACGTCTGCTGACAGTTAACTTAGACTAAAAATGATGCTCTGTATCGTTTAGCTTGGAACTGGTTTGTGCCTGGGACATAATCTTGTAAATGTTAATACAAAATCCAATGAGAACTTATTCCCAAATAATAACATACTGATTAGATGACAGTATGCAAAACACTGCAGAAGCTGATCACTCATTAAAATCAGAGAAGCGCGTCATGAGCGAAAAAAGTGGAAATTGACATTAGAATTGACAAAAATAGCCTGTGGATGGTAAACAGATTTTATTATATAAACGCCTGGACCTTTGAAATGTACTTAGTGTATCTCTTTCCATTTCCTTTTCTCTTCTAGTTTAAGAGCTGCAGTCGGCAAATTTGTGTTTTATTAACCACAGTAACTGAAGCCCAACTCATCAATAGTGGATAGGCTTCTTCAGGGGCACAGTGCAACAGACGGCTTTCCCTTTGCAGAATCAGACACACACCAAAAAAAAAGGGGGGGGGAGGGGGGCGGGAAACAAACCAACCAAAAAAAGCACCCAGCAAAATTCGGGACGCACGATGCGGGGGTTTTCCCGGGCTTCCCATCCACGGATCCCGGCCTCCATCCCAGCCCCCCGGGCAGGGCGGGCAGCGGGACCCCTCCCGCAGGGCGGGGAACACGGCGGCGCTCCGCGGCGGCTCACGCCTGTCTCCTCCCACGGGTCGTGATGTCGGGAGCGCCCCGGTGCCCCCGAGGAACGCTCCCACCCCATCGATAAACATCCCGACTCTCGCCTGCCGCTCGCTTTCACCGCCCCGGGCCCCCGCCTTAACCCCCCCCGGTATTTCGAGCCCCGGTGCGGCCCCCGCACACCCCCCCGCCCGCACCCCCCCACCCCAGCAGGTTAATCGCCTCCAGCCCCTCCCACCGCTCTCCTCGGGCCTACAAAACGCACACGCCCGCCCGCCTCAGCCCGGGCGCCCCCGCCTGTCCCCTCATATCGCCACCATTACCGTGAAGGGGATGTCCTCCACGCTGCCCACCGAGTAGCAGTTGTCCCCGGGGTTGACGGCGCCGGTCAGCACCTGGTGGAGATGCATGGCGGAGCACCCCTCCGCCCCAGCCCCGCTCTCCTGGGGCTGGCAGCACCGCGGCCCCCGCCTCCGCCGGCAAGGAGCGGACGAGACCCGGATGGGTCCGCGCTCCCGCCCGCCCCGCGGGCCGAGGCCCCGCTCGCTGCAGCTGGGAGCGCGCGCCGAGCGGGGAGGGGAGGGGAGGGGAGGGGAGCGGCCGCGGCGCACGCGCTGGGCAGCGGCTGGATCAGGTGAGGCGCGCGCAGGCACCGCCTCTCCGCGAGCAGCCGCCCCAGGGGAGGGCCGTGGTGCGCGCGCCCGCCAGGCACTTAAAGGGGCGGGGGGGGAACAGGCCCTGGCTGCCGCGCCAGGCCGGCCGCGAGGGGTCGTGCCGGCAGCGGCGCGCAGCCTGAGGCGGGGAGGAGAGCGCTGGGTTTGAGAGAGGAAAGGGAGGGACAGGCAAGGAGCCGGGGGATGCGGTGCGCTTGGCTGACGCCTCGAGGTGAGACGGCGGCAGGGCACCTCACGGGGGCGGGAGGGAGGAGAAAGCGGAGGAGGTGGGGGGGATTTATCTTCTGCCGCAGCGCTCCGGCCGTGAGGCGGGCTGGGGAGGCGTGTCCCCCGAATCAGGAGCGGTGAGTGTGCTGAGGGAAGTGCCTCCCGCCAGAGGAGAGGCGAGGCTGGGCAGCCCCTTGTTGCCTGGAGCCCGCAGCCGCCGCGGCGGGCCGTGAGGGGTGTCCTCAGCTGCTCCGCTCGCCAGGTGCGGGCACACAGCCGCCAGGCTCGCACGCCAGCCTTTAATTAGTTATGCAGAGTGCTTCTGAGGATGGTTTGGGCTTTTTTCGTTAAGGATCCTCACTCCTGGTTATGTCCCAAAGAGCTCACGAAGCTCTTGGGAGCTGTAGGTGCCGACGGCACTGCCCGCCGCGGGTGGCCGGAGCCCGCCGCGCGGCCCGCACTGCGCCCGGAGGGTCACACCTGGGTACGAGCCAAGGACAGGGCCGGCATCGCACGGCAGAGCTGCTTTGTGTCAGTGCGAAACGCACCGTGTTTCGGGGTCGTTGTAAAAGTCCACTTACAGGAGGCTGGCGAGAAAATCACCAGTACTCGATACTGAAAGAACAATAAGAGGAGGTGTGGGGCTGCCGTGTTTGAGGTGTTTTGGTGTTTTGTTGCATTTTATGCACATTAGGTGGCGTCACAGAAAACATGGTGAGGCTTTTGCTACTTCATTTGTAATAACCGCCAAACACTGTTGAAAACAAAAGGCTTTTAAACGTGCCTGTCCTTTTCTGTCTCAGAGGTGTGAAGAAGGCTGGATGCTGAAAATTGGTTGGCAGGTATTCTAAATTCTCAAGGGGAAAAAAAATACTGCCTATACAGTGTGGCATGATACAAGGAAAATTCTGCATTTTCTTGTACTAGGTCAACATGGTAGTCTTGCAGTTGTAGTTTTCGTGGCAGTGATTGAAGCTGCAAAGCTCAATCTCCTTTCAAGTTTGTGGGAGTTTTGCCTGAGTAAGGACTGCAAGATTTATTTTGCCGTATACTGCTTCTTGAAAGTGTACCTCTCTTAGCGAATAAATGAGTTTACTGACAATGTAGAGGCGAATGAAGATGTAATATAGTTACCTTTGAACAGAAGAAAACATTGTTGTCATAACACTCAAGAATTTGTCTACTCCCATGCTTGTTAAAGGCAATCCCTTTTTAAAGAAAACAGTATCTCTGGCTGGGATGAAAGGGGAAAAGAAAAATTCACCTTCAGTTGACCTGGTTACATATGAAACCACTATGTAACATTCATATCCTTCCACTGATACTATTCCATACCTTTTCTGATGGAAGGCTCTTTCACATAAAATGTGTGCTAACTTACAACTGATTTTATTTTGGATAAGATTTTTTTTTGAAAGATGCAACAAAACTTAGAGGCAGTGTGGGGTTTGTTTGTTTTTAAATCAGTGGAACAAAGTCCAACTAGTGTCTGAAAAGATAGCTGGCTTTTGAATCGTTGTAGACAGTCATAATATTAAGTAGCATGACAGGAGAACAGTGTGATCTAAAGGAAAGCATTTTCCTTTCTTAGGTGTAGTAAAGCTATGTGGTTCTGATGGCAAAAAGTCTTAAGTGAAAGCAGAGGACGTGCAGGATCAATTCACTCTTCCTGGGTAACAGGCACGATGAGAGAGAATTTTGGTTTTCAGTCCATTCTTCTTTTACCTAATCAGAGTAAGATTGCCAGTAACTCTTAAGCATGGCAACTGTGATAAAGACTTCCATCTTATTGCCGGGGTTGGTGAGAAACTTTTCAGTGTTTGACTTGTGTGGTGCTCCAGTTCTGCTGAGACTTTGCTGTGGGGCAGAGAATGCATGTTATCCTGAAGCAGGTAAAGTTCCTCTTTAGAGTAAAAATAATGCCGAATTATGGACTTAATAGTAAAATATTCTGTTTGTGGCTGTGGCAACCTATAGACAAGGTCAACTCCATGCATAGTGCTTTAAGCAAGAATCATTCTGTAAGTATCTGCAGATAAGGCATTCATATTCTTCCTCAAAACAAGTGTTTTCATCTGAGTTCTACTGGCAGATTGTTTTATTTACCTTAATTGATTCTTCCTTATTAGTGACTTAAATACCTCACATTAATTTTCAGTGCATATAGCAGCAATTTCTGTGCCCAAGAGCATGGAGCAATCTCTCTCATTTATATATATATATACATATATAAATATAAAAATAGAATTAAAAAAATCTAAGGTGCCTTCATTCCCTGCATTTTTTCTTTCATTTCTGACTATCTTATGGTGGTAAATATTTTCCTTTCTTTTTAACCCTAAGAATAAAGTACATGCAGTACCTCTGATGGAGTTAGTTTGCCCAGGAATTCCCTACTTTGGCTTGAAGTTAATTGGAGTTGTGAGAGGGGAAGTTCTATTACCTTAGGAGAGTGGCTGCTGTATAGAACCAAAAGGTCTATTAATTTTATGCTGGTAAGCTGCAGCTGGAGTTGCCTGAGGTGGAGTTTTAAGAATGTGTTAGGAACACTGAGGATACCTTGCTCTTGGCTCAGTCTAGCAGGATGAATTAGATGACTTCTCAAGACCTTGTCTGCATCATGTATGAGGATGACTGTACTGGTTTTCTTTCTGCTTCTCCAGTTACAGGGAAAGGAAAAAAAGAATATAGGTATTCAAATGTTGAGACTTCCATCTTCTTTTCTGATGCTTCCAAAAAGAGAGGAAGGCAAAAGGAAGAGGTCCAAATTTAGAATACAGACACTGAGCTGCTCAGGTGCTACTGAGAAATAACTTGGTTCCATTTGCTGCAGAAAAAAGTATTTTTCACTTGGCAAAAGAAGGTGGTATTATATAAAATAGTCAGAATGAAATACAATGTTTTGATATAGAAACCATGATTACATATAAAAAAATATAACTATTTTTCTAGTTTTGCTTAGTGGTAAAAGATAAAAGAGGGTTTTTTGCCTTCTGACAAAAAGTGGAGTGTTTTATAGGAAGGGAGAAAATTCAAAAGACCGTGAAATTTGCATAGGGAAGAAATCTTAAAGCATGTGCAAAAGAAATGTTCTGCATGTAGCCTGGGGAAAGAAAGCAAGACTCTTAAGAGGCATCATGCAAGATAAATACCTATGCTAGACTGTCTTTTATTTCAAAAGTGAAATGCTGCCCTCCAGCCTTGGATTCCTGAAACCTGAGGAACACACCCTGTTTCAACCATTCTGTCAGTTTGCTGTGCTCCTGAAGGCCTTTACCTTTCCACAAGAAATGGAGAGCTTCTGAATACAGTGCTTTTATGATTCTGTGAATAATTTCCCCATGATTCATGATGATTGTCTCATATCTTCACTGCATTCTTGAATAAATTGTGTTTCTCCCTGAAGAAAAGTTACTTGCCTGTTTTTTCTCTAGAACTCATACTCAGCTGTTAACTCAATTTGGAGAAAATAATGTGCTTCAATCCATAAAATGCAACACCGTTCTCTGCTATTAATTTCCAGACTGTAATGTGGTTTTTTGTTGGTTTTGTTGTTGGTTTTTTTTTTTCCCTACCTTTGTTATTACTGATAGAACAAGATTGCCCCCATAATGATCTTAATTTGTAAACTGTTGTTCATTGTGTATTTTTGTAGAAGACCTTAAAGGCATTCACCTGTGAAGGATGGTCACTTCTTCTGTAATTCTGAAAATACCTTGCTACAGCACAATTTTTGCTTGGATGTTTTTGAAAGATCATGTTTATGGAAACTGACAGTCTTGCTTACCCAGGAGTATCTAAATGCTGAACACTTTTGGCATAGGTGTTCATTTCCGCCCCCCCCCCGCCCCCCCTTTTCATTGGACCCTTGCAGTCCTGTAACCACCCACACTTCCAATTTTAAAAAAATAAAAAATAAGTCAATAGCATTAAAAATTGAAACAAAAATGAAACTCCTCAAGAATTTTTTTTAAACCACAATCAGGTACTTGTGGAGGAAAGAACTAATGATTAACAATTCTAATCTGTTAAATGGTGGGGTAGGGAAAAGGACAGATAAACAGCACAGGGGAGTTGAGACACTTCTTTGAAGGTGCTGACTTTTTCCATGGCTAAGGAGAAGTCTGTATCTAGGAATGCCATCTCTTAATTCTCTGCAGAAGCTTCAAGGCATTTTTTTTCTTGCCAGTCTGTCTAATCATGACAGCAGTTCCAGACTGGTAGAGTTTTTTGGAGGAGTGGGATAGGATTTTTCTAAGAAATGATGGAGTTGTTTCATGATTGTTCAGTTGTAAGTACTTAGATGCCAAGAAAGCAGACCGAATAAACATAAAGTACTCCTGGAAGTGATATGTGGCATGACGTTGGACTTCAACAACACAGGATTAAGTATTAACTTGTTCCATGGGCTGAATTTATTCTGTGTGCTTTCTGCCAAATGCTTGTGCTATACAGAAATTTAGTGAACTTTTAGTGAACAACGATGTTTAGAATACTTTTCTTAGTGTCTGGATCATAATGTACAGTAGGAGGCACTGTTATTTTAATATAAATATTTTTCTGTTGCTGGAAGAATTGGTACTTTGTAGACTCTTGCAGTTCTGATCATCTGTGTATCTTGTCGTTCTATATGTCTTTCAAGCATCTGGAAAACAGAATTCCTCCAGTGAAGTCACAGATGACCACGTGCAATTAATTTGAAGTATGTGTTTTTAACTTCCACTCTAAAGTATGATTTAGTAGAATGACAAAAGATTTTGTTGTCATATGAAGTATGAACAAGCATTCTGTATCATACTGAGTGTTCTGATGGCACTAGGCATATATGAAAGATGTTCTGGGGATTTCCTCTGGTCATCCTTAAGTGAGGAAATAACCCCAAACAAACCTCAGATGCATACTGAGTCATGTTGTGCTGCAGTAAAGATTTCAAATCTTTATCTCTCAAAGGCAGATGTTTCTGTCCTTAAGGAGGTGATGAAAGGTGTTGCGTGGGGTTATTTATAGCACAGGCTCATATCCAGGAACTGAAGGACACCAGAAGAAGATTCCTATTATGAACTTCTGATGACAATGTTTTCAGGCACAGACCACATCTCTAACACCAACCATTTATAAGCACTGCAGGAACGATTCTGCAGTAAGGGCTGAGGAAGGTTTGAATTAAAAGCCCTTCTGGGGAACTTAGCCAAAATATTTTGGACTGACATTTGAAAAGCTAATCATAAGTGTAGGTTTGTGTTACTTTCTTTGTAGCTCTTGTACTGTGTATTTCTTCAACTTCAAGGTGCCTTGTCACTAATACATCTTAACTTTATTATTTATTTATATTTTTTTCTCTTGTGTTATTTTCATTTTGCTTACCATATGGTATCCTTCTTGAATCTTACTTGCACTTATGTGGACTATTTTTAAAACACATGCATCTGCATGTTACATGCTGTGTCATTTTGTCTAACTTATTTTCTACGGGTACCTGAATGTATCCTAAATGGACATACTCTTCAGACTCACTGGCTTTTGGTAAGACCTTAACAACCTTAAGCCTACTGTAATATTATCTATGATGCAAAAGGCTGTAGTATGGATTTTTAAGTTGTAAGTAAAAACATCCAAGCTCTTAATGGTGTAGCTGTCACTTTTGCGTCCTTTGAACTGCAGATGCAAATAAGGTATGCAATCATTTATGGATTTAGCTGCTGAAAGTCACTATGAGCCTCTTATTCTCTTCTGTTTGCAATATGAAAAGCCAATAAACACTGTCTTTCAATCTAAAGGTATATTTGCATTGGGTGAAGGAGTGGAAACGGTATCCACGCGGTTTAATTTGTGTTCTTTATATGCTCGGCAGAGCCTCTGAAGAGCATACGTGAGCAATAGCTAGAATACCAACCTAGGTCTTTCAGACTGCCCTCCAGAACATCTTACTAGTTTCTTGACTGTACAGGGAATACATTATGAAAAGAGGTGTGTAAAATAAGACTATGAATTTGCTTCTTGTGCAACATGTCACAGTTCAGTTTAATTGATGTACTGTGGGCCAATTGCTGGGGTTTAATTTGGTTGGTGGGTTTTTGAGGGTCTAATCATTAACTCTTCAGTACTCATGTCTATAGTGTGAACTTCAAGGCCTTGTTGACACTTGAGCTGAACCATTGCTAATTAGCCCAATGACATTGGGTTAAAGCCATTTAACAGTGCAATATATATATGTGGCCTGTGGCTTAGGCAAGTACAAGTGTGTTTACTGTGGGTAATTTTGGGACCACAAGTATTTAATTTGCTTTATGAATTTCCAGTGAGCCTGTCAAGACAGATATGAATCATTTGAAATGAAGTAACATAGTTATCGATATTCTGTCTTACTAACATAACTGAGGCATTTCTCACCAACTCTGCTTAGTGATGAAATTTATTTTTAAAACTTGAGGGAGGTTCTCATGTCTAATTGACTTTTAAAAAGCCGGATATATAGAACAGAGCACATATTTAGTAATAACTGGGAATGTACAAGAGTCTGGTGTTCTTTCCCCCCATATCAATTGGAGTAAAAAGTTGAAAACACAAAATCTCCTGTGACATGCCTTTTTTTTTTTTTAAAAAAAAAAAAAGGCTTTTTAAGGAGATTTTTTCCCCCCCCCAAATATCTCTAATTTGGCTGCTTTGCAGGCTTAAGAAGCAGCCCTAAGAAGCAAATAACTGATATACTTCTCCAGCTGAAAACTATATTCATTGGAATCAGTTCCACTGAATATTATTCAGCTGTTTTTTACCCATTTTAAGACAGTCTTTGTGAAAGTATACTTCAAGAGGTAGTAAGCAACAGTAACACTGATGAGCACTCTCAGTTAGGTTTGAGTTACTGGCATTTTTGTAATGAGTGAGATGTCAAATTATAATTTTTAGTATTTTTTTTAGATTAAAAGCAATGTTTTAGAGGCATAGAGTCCTGTGTTCAGTGTCAGTTGTGAATTGCCTGATTGGGAAAGGGACTGATGTATTTGCTTGATGTTTGACTCAATGATTTATGAATGGAACTTCTGGATGCTACTCTGGTGTGAGTGTTAGTAGCTGAAGTGGCAAGGTAGCAGTTTACTCAGAGCACTTAAAGACTTAGAAAAATAGACTGGGTTTTTACTTTTCTTAGCTGGTTTGACAGCAAACATGCAAGATCTTTAATATATGTTCTAGGGAACTTGAAAATTGAAGTTGATATCTTGATTAATATTGTTTCTGTGGTTTGGTTGACACCCTTTCTCACTGAGCCCATTTAGTCATAGGGTATTTTATTCAGAACTGTTGCTATCCTAGTGTCTTTTTCAGGAAGGCAGAGGTTTGTCATCTTTGCTTGGGGGAATTAGTGAGCCATAACTGCCATGGAGTACACTGAACCTAGGAGTTCATAGTTTTGAATTGGTGACTGGCTTATTCTTTTGTGGGATTTGTATTACTCATTATAAAAAGCAAGTTACTGTTGACAATAAACTAAATATATCTCCCAGAAGATTATACAAAGGTTCCAAAGAAAGTAAGAGATCTATACAGGTTTCTAACTGTGGCGACTCAATGCAGAGACAGTTAAGGATTCTTAATTCCTACTCAACATATTGGTAAGGAACATGTGGATTTTACTCTAGTCTTCAAACTTGTCTGCAGAATGCTGCAGTATGTGTTAAAATGAAATTTCCTTGACTCCTTATGTTATATAGCATTGAGAATTTCTAGGATTATTTTGGGATATGAACTGTGTGCTCTGATCTTGCAGACAGTTCTGAGATTGTAATAAAGATATACGCTTATGAAAAACATCCTCTTGGTTCCTACAGCTACAAACAGGATATGAGAAATGAACTGAATGCTAGCCACGCTTAATTATGCTATACAACAAATTCACTAAAATCACACTCTGGCTATCCAGTCACATACCTGAATTTAAGTCAAGATAAAGGGTGAAATTTGGGCCTAAATAAGCAAATTGGTTTTGCCAGTGACTTGGGTGGTGGGAAGAGTGTTTCATGTTCTCTTTAAGTTGTGTATATTTTTTGTGGGGTTTGCTGTGGTTTCTTAGCTTGTGTGTTTCAGCCCCCCTTCCCCCCCCTCGCTGTTTCCCCTTTCCTGTCATTTCTTCCCCCTCTATCTCCCCAAACACGTGAATTCCTTAAGTTAGTTTAATCAAATGCTGAAGTCCCTTGTACATATTATGGAAATTCTTGACAGGGTGAAGTGAGACTTTAATAACATCCCCACTGATGGAAAAGCTGCAGTGAGAGGCCAACGGTTCTTCTTTGGCACAGGAGGAAAATGGATGGTGGTGCCTTTGGTTAGAGGAAGGAAGTGATGGTGTTAAAGAGGAGGCTGATGTCACAAGGGACATGGCAGGCAGTAAGAATGGGACTGAGATGGTGGCTGCACATGGGCAGACTTCATTTGATCCAGTGCTATCATCCAACTGCGTGTAGCAGCTGATTTCTTGACCTGTCTCATCTTCAGCTTCATTTGCCTAAATTAGAATGGGTGAATCGGGTTTATCTGTTTTTGACCTGAAAAACAGGGAAGTGTTAATTATGTAGTTGTTGAAGGAGTAATGAAAAAACCTAACTGTTCATTGTGCACCAGTAAGGAGAAGCTAGTATTGAGCACTCATTGCCATTGAGTTGAGTAGTATGTGCTGAACACCTCTGACAGGTCAGCAATGGATACGTGTGTTATGAGGGTGTGCACAGTAGTAAACGAGTTAAATGATGGTGATATTTGCCAGCAGCGGGATATGGAAATGCTGCCCACTGCATCACACAGATCTGCTACCATCTGTTCACAAAGGTTTGCTGCATTGAGAGGAGTAGAAAATTGTATAATTTTCCTTATGTTAAAGCTTGTGGAAAAATTGTTGTTGGTTTTTTCCTCTGGATGTTTATTTTCTCTGAATTTGGGTCAAGTCTCTTTATTCTAAATATTCTGAAATTTCCATGACTAGTAAAAATTTAAATAAAGGAGATTTAGTTACTTAAATAATATTTTTCTCCTGTATCTGACCGACATTGATGTTTTTGTTTTCTTTTGCTCTTCTAGCAAATACGTAAACCCCATAATTAAGGTAGCAGGAGAAGCAGTCTGTTATTTGGATCATATGGTATTTTTTATATCTTATTGATAATGTTTCCAAAAGTGATCATTTCACAATGACCTTGTGGTTATAGTTATCAGACAATCTATATTTTGATTTTTATAATTAAGCAGATCAAACAGAATAATCACAATCACTGCCACATTGTTACTGATGGAGGCTTGCCATTATTCCTGGCCAAATGACCTATTTAAAACAGTTTTATTTTTAGTACTGACTGTGCAGACCAGCCAAGGCTGTGGGGTGATCTGTTTGTATAGGGTCTCAGAATATCAGCCTTTCATATCAGATAGTGTATTGTAAAGGTAAGGTCAGCTGGTCTTAAATACAAGTTTTTATTGAGAGGACTAGCTATGTAATAGCAAGTATGAGTAGGGCCATGCCTGTTTGGACATCAGCTGTGCTGTATTACTGAACTGTACTAAAAGATCTGATGTGCAGCATATGTGATCTGTAAGTAAGTATTACATTCTGATGTTCAAACAGTCTCCAGTTTTCTCTATCCCACCGCTTCTTTGTGCCTCATTAACTTGTTCTGGAGTTATCAGCTTTCACTTAGCTGAAGAATCTGTCATTGTAATGCTGGTGATGAGAACAGTAGTTACTCCTTCTTACCTTCTGCTTCTTCTCTCTGAGGATCCCTGGAGCAGAGACATCCAGGCTGAAGTTCTGTGTTTTCCAACTGCTTTTTACCAGTGGCACCACAGTACACCACAGCTTTTGCTGCAAGTAGTGGGTTAGGTCAACCTTGAATTTGGCCTGCTTTGTTTCAAAGAGCGAGCCACGGTAACACTGGAAGGCTCAAGAGAAGACAAGTGCTCTTCATTTCATTCTTGAGCTGGGCTAAGTGCCAGCACAAACATTAATTATTCCCATTATGTCTTGGCCCTAAATAAATAAATAAATAGAACATTGAAAAGGAAAGATGCCCAGGAGAGAGGGTTCAGCATTGCCAATGACTGGATTATTTGGTCCTGCCATGAGCAAGAGATGCAGTAGATACAAATTGGCTACTTTGCAGTCTAGTTCTATAGTAATTTATTATGGTTTATACAGCTTAATTTGATGCCTGGGTGCTTAGACCTTTAGCATCAGTGTTAAGTATACATCTGTGCAGTTGTCCTAACAAAGTACTCGGGTTAATTTATAGGGCTGGCTGTTGACCAGAATTCCTGTTCTGTAGAAAACTCTGAAAAAAATTATTGAAAAAATATAAACCAGAACAACTATGAAGCAGGAATTCAAAAACTCAAAGAAACATTGAAGTAATAATCCTTGTAAGTACTTAGAAGTACCAGACGCTGAGCTGCCTGAAATGTGATTTACCTATAACTACCACCGAAGAAGGGTAACTTGGAAAACCTGGGAGCTGATGCTGCAAAAGCACCAGGAATCCTTTCTAGTTCCAACTGCAGAGACTGAAAGTGACTCTAATATAATACTTTTTAATGGAAGAAGAGGTGAGATGGTTTATGTATTTTGCTATATTGAGCCAAAAGGCCTAAGGGAATTATTCTGTTATTGGCACATCTATGCAGATAAGACATATATATAATATACACAAATTGCCAATGCATTAAAAAACCATATCTGTAATATGGATCCATTTCTAAACTTTGGTCTCTTGACTGCTCTAACTTCCAGAGAATAGAGTGGTTGAATGTTGCTGGCTTTTTCTCTTGTTTCCAGCTGAGAGAAATGAAACAGATGGGTGTAGGAGAAAAAATGACAAGACAGTACAGACAGTGTGATTAATTTGCTGGGTTTTGGGGGTTTTGTTTTGTTTTTTAATTTGGGAGGACAGCCCACTTAATGCAAAAAAGGCAGTAAAAATATACAAGTATGTTTTGAGAGTTGTTTGTTCATGTGTCAAAATTTTCTTCAGTTGCTACCTGGATGTAGTGGGAAGGGGAATAGTCTGTGCTGCTATATTTAGAAAGGGTTGCATCCATAAGGTAATATGACCACCAGCATTTCAGAACTCTGCCAGATGGTCTTAGCTGTGAGAAAGTTCTGTGATTCATTTGGTAAAATGTTTGTCATGGCAACTGAGGAGCTTCAGGCTCGTTGGTCCAGTCAATGGTTGATATCACCATTGGTCTCACCAGATGGATGTAAAGGAAACTTCTCGTGATGTTACTTTTCAGCCTGGTTATTTTGCTCGAAGAGATGCAATTGTAAATTGTTTGTGCTTGCAGCTCCATCTCAGGGCTCAGCAGATCTTAAATTTGCTATTTCAAAAACCTGAAATATCTACTCAAAGTAAGAAAATTATTCACTAAATTTTCCTTTACCTTGTGTTTACCCTAAGTAATCAAAGGAGAAATGAGTTTTCACTTTCATTAAATTCTCTCCGCCCTATTTTGAGATAAGTAGTAGGAAGATTAGCCCAGGAATAGATTGTCTAGTAGAAGAGCCAAAAAGAAGGTGTGAGAGAAGACTGGAACAACGCTGGATTCTTTTCTTCAAACAACTCTTCGGGGACAAGATCTGCAAGGTGATATTCCTGTGATCTATGCTAGCCAAAAAAATATACCTTTGTGTAGTTTTGTTCTCAGTTATGCTGGTCTAAAACATTTACTATTCGGTTTCCTGTTTGGTGCCCCAAAGTTCAAATCGGTCCCTCCTTGCTAGTAAGTAGCAATGCTGCAAAATAGATCAGAGTAATTTCCCAAGGAATACTCTGGTAGTTGCCTTGGAAAAATGACTAAGCATCCTCAGAGGCAACATCGCGTAATATTTTATGTTCCAGGAAGGACACATACTGATAGAATGAATGTCTAGAGAGACATAACAGAAGCCTTTCAGACTTTTTATGAGCTTTTCTAAGTTAAATATCTCTAGGGACATAGATGGTTGCAAGCCAACTCCCCTCCTACCTGTAAAACTGAAAGAGTATGAAAACCATGGAATATCCAAAGCTATTGTAATTTACATAGTCAGAATTACCTATTTTGAAATAGGGCGTCCTATGTCAGTAAGTGATTATGGAAGAATTCTGCCTTCTGCAGCCTCAAGAGAGAGACAAGATCTTCAGCTTGCAGAAAAATTGCAAGATAACTTTGCTAGCTTTTCCATGCTTCATTTTGACCAGACTGCTTCTGTTTTATGTCATCTTGCCAGGTTACTCAGTGATACATGCCGAATATTAAAGTTGAATAGCACTGGGAAAAGGAAAGCAGTAACATACATATATTGTGTGCATGTACATTACATATGTATTGTTGACATATGACCCTATAGAGCTGCATGTTAGATGGTATCTGATGTTAAAATTAAATCACAGAATAGTAAAGGAAAGGGAAACTATCTGTCCTCTGTCAGTGAGCATACAGTTTTCACAAGGGGAAGCCTTTATTAGGTAGGACATGAGTTTGGAATGATGTATGAAAGAAATAGAACTACCGGTGATAGTATAAAATTTTATATTGAGTTGTACTGTTATTGGCAAAACATTTTTGTATTCCTTACATTTAATGTAGTCTACCAAGACTCTGAAAAAAAGTAGAAAATTTATTCTGTTTGAATAATAAATCAATTTTCAAGAATCAAGGGGATGAGTAATGCTCTACTTTTTGCCAACTAAAATATCAAAGAGAATAAAAATTGGAATTATTAATGAGACAAGAAAGTGCTTAAACTGGGAGGATAAACTTGATCCTCAGCAGTTTTAGGTTTAAAGTGATGTTTTCACAGCTGATCCTTCCAATACGAAATCAAAAGTACTGTTTAGATATTGCACTTAGAAAACTGAATATTGAAAATTGTTCTACTCTGGGAGAAACTATATCATATTTTATTGTGAAAACACTTAAAGGTAGTTTTTGTCTTGAATGATGTATTGTTTGTACATCTTTTGTTGGTAAGTGAATAGAAAGCTGACAGCCTGACACCGGACAAACCCCTTCCCTAAACCTGATGAAAGAAAATCCTTTTAATTCATTTGCTTTTTTTTCAGGTTGAAATAGAGCATTTTGTGGAAAGTTGTTACTGGCAGCAAGAAAAGATTTAATTTATAGAATCTCATCTCTAGAACTCACAGATCACCCACACAGGCATACAAAGCACACTGAAAAGTTCTTGTTAGTGCTGGATTTTAGTATCTGTTGATTAAAAAAAAAACCCCAAACACAACAAAGAATCTGTTGATAGGAGAGGATTGGCTTTTATGTTCTATTTGACAGCAACTAATTAGGTTGATCTGTTCTCAGAACGACTGCATAGAAACAACTGCTCTCATGTATTGTTATTCTATGGCAGGATTTTGTTGCTTGCTAAATTGAATCCTATTCAGTTAGAGTAGAGGCAGAGATAGTATTGATTCTTGGAAAAACACACAGAGCTTCTGAGATTCTGTACTCCCATTTATTCATCTGCTAAAATTTAACACTTGTCCTAAATATGTGGGTATTTTATGAGGGCTTGAGGACTGCCAAAGCATGCTGAAATATTTTCACCTGAGAATACATGTGTAATGCAGTAACTTGCTGCCTTTTTTTAATAGAACATTAGTGACACCCAGTGGTTATATTTGGTTATGGACTAATATATATTACAAAATTTATTCTAAGCCTTTTTTCCTTGTAAAAAATGGAGCTTACAGAACCCATGGAAAAACTGTTTGAGGTCCATGTGCCTCTGTCAGGTATATATTCTGCCTGTATTTTAGGCTAACGTATTTGAATAAGCTTGAATAAAGGGAAAGAATATAAAAAAGCACTTCAAACTTGTTTTGAAATGTTTCTCACTTTATCACAGACTTAATGACAATGGGGAAAGTGCTCCTGTGCTGTAAGGAATGCACTCCTTTTCCTTCCTCTTTTTTTCCTCTTCCTTACCTCCCCTCTTTATTTCAAATTTTAAAATAGTACACTGTATTAGCCTATGATTCTTCTCTTCTGCTATGGCTTAGGTAATTCTGTACAAAAAGCTGAGTTTCCTATTTTGCACTACAGTCATTCTCCTCCTGTACATTGCTTGTTTTGCTAGGGCTTGATTTGTTGTTTTGCAAATACATTTAATAATTGATTAATGTTTTCAGGGTGTTTTGAAATTATGGGTCATAAAATATTTATCTTTTTTACTATGTCAACTCTTGCCTTATCGACAAGAAAAACCTACTTCTGAAGTCAGTGAGAGTTTTGTCCTACTGAGTTCCTTAGGATTAATTTTTTTGATTCAACCTGTAGAAAGAGGTCTGAGCATTTGTCTAAAAACTCAGGCTTGGAAATAAATCTCCTAAATGTGGATGGTCCCAAAGGTAGTGAATCCAGCAGAGGATATGAAAGGGCCAGACAGCAAGACTTCATACCCCTGCAGCACAAAGCTGGTATGCTCTTATTGATACCCTTCTGGGCTTTAGAAAGTTGGAGAAGGGAAGGAAAATATGAGTTGAAAGGGAGGTGGAGCACAAAAATAAAAGATAATCTAATGCATATAGAAACTTAGTTTATGAACCTATCTCTGTACAGCTAGGTGATGATGTAAGCTTTAAGCTTCATGATGAAGATTTGAGTTCCGTTCCTTACGTGTACATATACTTGAGCAAGTCATATAGTTCTAAATATGTCTGGTAAAATGGTGATGTCAGTGTTTCTCTGTTCTTGATAATAAATATACTAAAGCCTATTGACAGTACTTTTTATGGGAGCCAGGCCAGTGCGGTATGCAGGTGCTTGAATTAGTGGATCTACACTGTACCTTCTCTCTCACTGAGAAAGGAAAATGAATCTTTCACTGATAGGAAGGGAAAAAAATGGCTTTGTGGAGGAGAAAGCCTGTTGACATTGATTTTAATCAGGATAAAATCCTACTGCTGTTATGCAAGACTATAAGACTTCCTTCAAAGACAGGCATCATTTACCAAGCAGTTTCTTTTGTCTTCATTTTAGAAGGAAAGCTTAGCTAGGATGACTTATGACCTTATGTCATTGCTTTTGTATGAATCTGTTCCAAACTTTTACTACATTTGTTTCCCAAAAGGAAACATCTGCATGTTTCTTGCCTGGCAGTGCACTAGTTCCTTTTCAGGAGGTGCTAAGGGTAATCTGAGGGGGCATGGCTGCACTTTTCCAGCATCTGTTTCACAAAGAGTTGCTGCTGTTGTAAAGGGATCTATTTTGAGTCTTGGAATGAGCAGCAAAATGAACAGACCATAAACCTGAAAATAGTCACTCAGCCCTCAAAGTTTGTCTCTTGAGCACATAGTCTATATAGCCCTTACTGTCCATTTCTGTGTAATACTGATCAATTTAGAGCAGGTAATATTTCCATTCAGTTTGGCTGGTACTCTGATTGCAGAGGAGAATCCATGAAATTGAAATGAGACCAGTGCAGGATTGATTTTCTTATATCTGTCTTACTTCATCAAGACTTGAGCTGAAATATTCAAATATTACTTTTTTCAGATGCATGCCTTTAACTACAGAATATATTTATCATATCTCCCAGAGAAATGAATAATACCACGAGGAGCTATTTAATCATGAGCATGGAGATTGCTTTGCAGATTGCTGTGCTCTGACAGTGCCAGTCAAGACGGAATAAGATAAATAATGCTGGGAAACAAGGTACCAGATTCATAGTTACTTACAAAGCAGTAAACATAGCCTGTACTTTCTAAACAACACAGAGAAATGTGTAGAGGGAAGCAACAGCACCTGTTCTTATTACCTGAACTTAGGAAAACAAAATTTAAATTATAATTTATTGTTCTTTGTGATGTCTGATACATCTCATCATGTTATCAATATTGGGAGACAGCCTTGCTCAGGAGGGTGGAATTAAGAATATTCTGAAGGACACTGAGTTATTTAACCATCTTTTACATTTAAAGTACTGAGCATAAATTCATTTAGGCTATGAAGCTTGACAGACAGTCACAGACAGTCATCTCCAAACCTCTAAAAACTCATTATCTTAAGCCTGTTCTGTGTTTTAGCAGTTCTTCCTGGTATAGTTGCACAATGCATTTTGTTTTGCTGCCAGATAATGTCAAGCTGGTATCAGCTCAACTTGTGAAGGTGAAGCATGTGTGTGGTGTATGTGTGTTCCAGTGTGAGAACATTAACATAGATGTGGTGAGGCATATTTCTTTCACATAGACATGCCCTTAGGCTACTAGCCTTTAGCTCGTAAATGTGAGGACTCCTATGCACATCAGGAATTTTAGTGGAAGAGATGGTGCCGTGTGGGAGCCTGCTTAAAGACAAGAGATAAGTGAATGAAGGATCAAGTGAGAGATCAAGTGTAACAATATGCCCACATACCTCAGCAGGATGAAGCAGCGATGCTTCACAGTGACAGCTGTAGGACTTTTGTTGCCCAGTGTAGCATTTCTCAGTGTTACAAAGGCAGCCTGTGTTCTTGTTGTCTACAGATCCCATCTAGTTTAGTGACAAGTCTTTCAAGGAAGAACTTTCTAAATGAAGTATCTGCCTGCTGTTGTTCACTTGACATCACCAGAAGAGACATGGATATGTAGAGGCCCACCAGTTTTGTGGGCTTAAATGTATTTTGCCTTATCCAGTGGTTGAGTAAAGGTTTATACCAAGAGAGTACAGATGCAAGGTAGAGTCTGGACTAGAGCACAGCTATCAGTTCAGGTAGCATAGAGTTATCATCGTTAATGAAATCACATGGTTTTTACTGACTGTGTGTGTGATTTCTAAGTTTAAATCAGATTTTAATCTCTCTAAATAAGAGCCTTTGTCTTCTCAAATCAGGACAGATAATTAAAATTTCAATAAACTGACAAGGGAATTTCTTCTGCTTTTGCTGAGGAGATGTGTTCTTGGCTGGGTTCTGCTATGTGGACGAACAGAATGGGGATAAGACACTTTAGGAGCCTGAATCTGCACCTCAGAAGCCAATAGTAAGAAATACAGGAACATCAATGTGAAGAGGAACAACTGCTAGGAGGAGCAGGCATCTTCAATAGCACCTCTGCAACAGCCACTTTCCCTGTAATCAAATGCATCTCAGTGGCATGGTCTGAGTAACTTTTAATAAGGAGGTTGTGAGTTATTTTTAAGAATTTGTTGGACTCTACCAGAATGTTAAGTCTTAACTAATGAACATTCAGACCGTAATCTTTCTTTTTTTTTTTTTTTTTTTTTTTTTTTTTTGTGTACAAGTCAGATGGAGACACCAGCCATCAGAGATGATTAGGTTGGTACCAAAGATGCGATTTTCAAGCAGTTGTATCTTTCTGTTGAGAAGTGCTTACAGTTTCTTGGCACTAGCAGGTGGATAAGGGAAATGGCTGAGGCAGCGTAGTGGGGTTTTTTCGTGTGTGAGTTTGTTTTTTTGTTTTGTTTTTGTTTTTCCAAACTGTTCATTTTTGGATAGAGAGAATGTCTGAAAAGGTGGCATGTAAATAGAATGGGTGTAGTAGGCCTGCTGGGTTGGAGCCAATACAACAGAGTCTTTTCAAGTTCACTTGAATTCTAAACAACTGTTTGGCTTGGTCTTGAATAGGACATTTACATCTGCTATTCCTACCTTTGGACACAGGAGTTTCCAGTCCTTATTGTAAGAAGAAGAAACACATGAGTGAATGGAATGTGGATTGATTACCTTTTATGAGAAACTATTTTTGTTATTATCCTTCTGAATTTGGAAAAATAAATCATACTAGCATGGGACAAGTTAGGTAACAATTATACCCTAGTAAAAGGGAAAGAAGGAAAAGTGCACAATTCTTGATCAGTCTGTTGGCTTACATGTGTTCATGCAAATATACATTGATTAGTTACAGTTCATAGTTACTCAAATTAATAATATTCAACATGAACAATTCAGAAAAAGAGTAGTCTAAATTTAGCAAAGTATTTATTACAAATAGTAGTAGCTCTAATTTCAGATGAATAGAAACAGTTTCCAAACACAACAATTGCTGCCAGAGACTGCTGAAATATTTCTTTACATTTAATATATATTTCTCAAAATTAATCAGCATGATAAATTCCAAAATTACAGGTTTATATATTTTTTTAAATATTAGCATTTAAAAAAATACAGCAGTAAATTCAAACTAAATATGCCTGTGATGACATTAAACATAAGAGTTTAGAGGCGAAGTAGTCCTTAAAAAAAAAAAACAAACCAAAAAGAAACAACCAAAAAACCCCCCCAAAAAACCCAAACAAAAAATCCCCAAACCGTTCATGCACACACCATCTCCTATTGGAGTTAATACTTATGCAATGAGCCCTGCTGCTGGTTCTGAATTTCTTCTGTGCATGATATGAAAAAAAAATACAAGATTTAGACAGGTGCATAGTCAGAGATTTACCCAGCATGATAGTAGGAGCTGAGTGCACAGGTACTTTTATGGAGAAAAATATTTCCAGATTTGAAAATGCAGCATAGGAAGCAAAATAGTGGCACTTGCAATTAAGGTAACATTTATAAATATTCTGAGGTTAAATAACATAGATTCAGCAAATAATTTGTATTATTTGAACTGCATTTTAAAAAAATTACTGAAACTGTTGAAAAGCACTTACTGATAGGACAAAATCAATGTGACATATTTCGTGGCACATTCTAACACATTTTGCAATGGTATTAGGAAAAAGCTCAGCGGCTTTTTTATATTGGAGCTTAATTCAAAGCCTATTTATTTATTTATTTATTTTTTTAAATTGATTAGTCATTTGATAGGACTGTGTCTTTTATACTTTTATTTCTGGGATTGCCTCAGAAATTATTAAAAGCTCTAAAAGTATTGCTTTACAAAAGCTGTAACTGAAGTGCAGTATTTGAATTGAGTATTACTTATTTGAACGGAAGGGCTGCCGCTACAACATTCCCTTGGAAAGAACATACTTGTAATAAATGGAGTGCTTATATAGGTTTGCTAAATTGATTATAATGCTAATAACTGTGGCTATTTAATGTCCTCCAAAAAAGAATCCTTGGAAAAAAAGAGCTCATCTCTGAGGCGACTGTCTGTTTTCATTTGGTGGTCCCTGGCCATGCTTTAAAGTAAAACCCTTTAAGATGAGGTCATCTACAGAAAATGTTCAGATTACTTGGGAGCAGATCTGTGCTATTTACGCAATCTGAAAAATACTGATTTGAAGGAAAAGATATAGAAAATTGTTTTTATTATTTTTTTTAAATTACAAAATAGTGGAGCAATATATGAGAACAAGTTATCAGAAAAAGGAAACCTGAAGTAAGGAAGCATAGGCTTTTTTTTTTATTTTATCTTTTTCTAAGGTCCTGTACATCATTGGTGGGCTCAGTAGACATCCCATGAAGAAAAGGGTCGATGAAAGTCCTTCTGTGTTCAGTTCTTGCTGTAGTAAGACAGCACAGCAATGAAAAGGATCTTAATGATTTTGACAATCTCAAGAGAAGCTTGAGACAGAATAGGGCAAACACAAAAGCTACTGAATTGTTACTTCCAGTCTACCATAGCCCACAAGATCTGGATGGCACAGAATCCCAGCCATGACGCTCATTTTCCATTCTTCTCCTCAGCAATGCTTACACTCTGTTTTCACATATTTCGATGATCATTTCCTTGTTGAGGAATGACAAAGAAATGACACTTATTAGTGCTGTTTATTTGAAGGGGCTGCTTTTTTTTTCTTGTGAAAATTGTTAGGTCAGAGTAGCTGACCAACATAGTCAGCATAGTGACTTATTGGGAAATGCAGGCGATGATTAGACCAGTTGTGTTTCCCAGATACTGTTGTAAGAATCCTTTTTGTTCTTGGGTTTATTTGCATGTTGTTCAAAGATGTATGGCAGTTCACCATGTGTTGCTAAAGCACTTAAAATATTTAATGAGTTTTGATTCCCAGTCCAGTACCTCACTTGAACAAAACTGGTGATTTCATTTGAAAAAGGAGACTGCCCAGAAGAGCAGCTATAGCAACATCTTTTGTGATCGCATTTTAAAGTGGCAGAAAATACTGTATTCTCTTATATTCTTTAAATTAAAACTGTAAAATTCTAACCCCCGAAGTGCTGCAGAGAAATCAGCCAGCTGGGATTCACTCTGAAACAACTCTACGGAAGTAGCCCCTACTCAGAGGTTTCTGGTTTTATCATTGATTGTGCAGCTGTGTGGGGAAACTTGCAGAGTAATTTGTTTCCTCTTCCTTTCTAGTTTGGTTTCCTTAGCATATTTCCATTGATGTTACCTCAGTTTTCAGATCTTCTACATTATTTTTTTTATGCTCCCCTATCTATTTCTTTTCACCTGAAAGAGTCTGTGAATTACCTTTTCATTTGTTGTTTTTTTCTTGTTTCTAGTCACTCATCATATGCCCAGAATTCATCATTTTGAAAATCATTCTTAAGAGCCCTTGCCTGGATTGAAAAAGTAATAATTGCAAAGATGCTAAAGTTCTTTAATGTGCACAGGGGCTTCTTAGGGTATTGCCTACACGTTCTGGGTGGACCTTGTTTGTCAGAAGGCAATCTTCAGCACTGCCTACCATGTGTGGATCAGCCACTTGCAAGGGAAAACTAGTGATTCAGCTAGGTTTTAAAATGTAATTTTGTAGTGTTTAATGGTTGTTCTAGACTAGAAGCTTTTTCCTTTTAAGGCTTCTGGTGCAGAGATGATATATTTTAGCTGGTTTCCGTTGAACAGGATTGCTATGCTAAATACTAGTTTGCATTCATCTGAAGGGTCATGGTAGTCTGTAATAGAAAACTGTCAATGTGTCAACATGGGCTGACGCATTGACATGAGATAGTCCATGCTATTTAGCTGTTAGCATGCTTGCTGCCATGGTTCATGCCAGATGGCACTCGTCCCATGTTCATGGGGATAGCACAGGTAGGTGCTATTCCCAGTATGCAGCCCTGATAAAGCTTGGCTGTATGAACGCAGGCTGTGCCATGTTGAAGACTACAGGCCTTTTTATGTGCTAAAATCTTATAGACTGAGTAATGGTTAGGGACACACACAAAGATTTGGGCTCCCAAATATGACAGTTTTATTGGTATTATAAATGGTTGCATTACAATAATATTGCCTATAGATGAAACCTTATCCTAAATGGACAACTATGCAAAATCCTTTTGCATCCTAATTCTGCTAGTGGATGAGCTGGTTTTGGTGTCAACAGACACGGGACAATTTTACATCTGACCATCCAAATCCACTTGATTTGGGTAAGATTTTTGGGTTTATCCCCAGTCCAGAGACTTGGGAGTGTCATAAGAGTTGAATTTGTGTCTGGCTTCTTTTTTTTTTGTGAGAAGTAGACAATACTGAGACTAGAGAGAGATAAAACTTTTTGCATCATACTTGAAAGTGTTTGTCTCTTAGGGCCATAGGAACAAAAGAGTTTTAGCAAAGTCCTTCTGCCCTTTTAACCTCCCAGCAACAAACCTGAGAGATGGTGCCCTTTATCTCAGCTGGCTGCATACCAGCTACACATGGGTGCAAACCAAAGGTTTTAAAGTACTGTAGAGCTGGATGGATAATACATATTTTTTTTTACAAGAGGAGATACAACACAGGAGGGTGTCTGAATGAGGCCCTGTTGAATGAAACCAATTCTCAGGATTTTGTGGGGTACTATTCTCTAGTTAATGAGATCTTATTTTTTTTACTTGCAAGTAGGCTACTGTTTTGCAAAACTCGCTACAGTTTGTTCTTTTCAGAAAATGGATTCAGTCATGATGCAATTTAGATAACTAAGTTGAACACTGTAATCCTAAAGTGTATGATGTAGCTATTAAACAAAATAAATGCCACATTTAAGAAATTGCTTTTTGATGTGTTCGTTCCTTTTCTGATTGTTCTGACAACTTGAGTGGAATTTTGGGTAATTGGTTCTTGGAAACATTGGAGTGGTTTGTATCTAGATACAAATTCATCACTGTCTCAGCTGTATTTTCACAGCAGGTATTTCTGGGAGCATGGATGTGTCTCAAAAAATTGATGTCTGCATGTGTATTTCCTCTGTATAGAGGTTTGCTTCCACATGCTTACCCTGGAATCTCCATACTCCAATACGTTAGGGAAACCTCCTTGCAATATTAAACAGTGGCATGAGTTATGCTAGTTGTGAAATATTTCTACAGAGCAACTGATTCCATCAGTTATTCATCTTAGTGGACAGTGTTCTCCAAATTAGTTTGGTTTCTTGCTACGCTGTCACTGGTTCCAGCCATCTGTTTGCACCTAAGCATTAATTTCAGCATCTCTAGAAGCTCAAATTAGTTTATCTTGTATGTATCTATGTGCAGAAGTTCTTAGAAAGTAACTGCATATTGAATCATTTTTTTTCTCTAGTTGGAGAAACAATGGGCCTCTAGAATTTTGTTTAAATACAGCATTCCTTCCATCCTTTCTGAAAGAAAAAGTGCCTGGGAGGAGACTATGTGTGCATTAATCATGAAAATTCATGATAATTTTTAAAGTTGTCATCAGCTAGGAGTTTAACTAGTAACTGTTAGAATTCCTTGACTTCAGATTGCAAGTCACTCACAAAAAATGAAGCCCCCACCCAAAGTGAAATTTAAATTATTGAGGCAACACAGCATTTATTATAAAAGCATTGAGCTGTGTTTATGTTAGTCTTGACATCTCCCAGCAGGAGGAGTCAGAGAAGTGTGTTATAATCATACTTCATCTTTGTGCATTTTTGGATTGTGTAGTAGGATGGATTTTCCAGCAGAGGGAGAAGTATACTGAATTATTGGGAACTGAGGTGTAATTTTGCAATCTCTAGTTTACCAAAGTTGTATGCAAACCTGAAAATTCCTTTTACTTTGGTTAGAAGACATACTTATTTGTTCAGATTGATGTTATTTTGAAATGTCAATATATTTTTCTGCAAATTTATTACCAGTAATTTTTATATAATCATTGTTTTAGTATTTTTTAAACATAATCAAATAGCTAAGTGCCTGTTTTATACATTTTTTATTTTTTTTTTTTCACATCCATAATAGTCTGGATTGGATGAGTTGCACTTTTTACTGGTTGCAGTGATAGCTGTTCCTTAATTCTTAATTGAAGTATGCTTTAAGGGATATATGTGTGATAACATTATTTGTCTAGTCGTTATCAGAGTAATCTATGGATAACAGCTGTTTAAAAAAAAAAAAAAAAGAGAGTACTCTTTGTTAGAACTGTGTTATTTGATGAGAAATGTGAGTGAAGGGAACAGCATGCTCTGGATAAAGAGCAAATTCTTTGATATGCCAAATATGTGATATATGTTTTGGCATCACTGTTCTTCCTCTACTGGCCCCAAGTCTGTTTTCTTCCTTGCCCCTTGCTCAGTAGAACACTTCAGCCATGTGCTGAGTGCTGCTGATGGTTATTGATTTATTGGCAATGCATGGTTTGAAGTGTGTATTTTAGTCTGTGGAGCTACCGTACAAAGTTGTTTAGGTGCTTTTTTATGAAAAAGAGTAGTGTCATCCCAAAAAACTTTTAAGCAATAGAACATTTTGTTACAGAACATAATAAATTTTGATCACTGCTGTCTCAGCAGTTTCAGCTGTGTTTTAAGAGACTGTTCATAGAGTGAGTGGTGGAGGTTGTTTAAGCTTTAGTGAGGCCACTTTTATTCTCTGTAACAAAATTAGCCAATATGGAAATAATTATTCTGCAATAACTACATACTCTGTCCTTCTTGTGAAAGTGGCCATGTTCAGCAGTGAAACTATTGTCACTGGGAATATTACTGGATAACTTGTCCTCAGAGACCAATTCATGTAACACTGTCAAATTACACAATGTCAGTGCAAGGTATTGAAGAACACATTACAATGACAAATTAGAAGTGCAAGGTCCTTTGAATAATGTAGTTCCTGTGAAGATGGAGACTTATTTTAGAGTAGCTCTTGGGGCTTCACAGGCTATTTGGGATTTATGAATATGGCAGGTATTTTGCTTTTACGATCTGGGGGAGGGAGGACTGTTACCTCTACAGTAAGGCTTTTGTTTGTGTGAGATCAACTTGCTTGTTCGTATGAGATGGCAATATATCCCACTGCTTCCCTTCTACGGGGAATTTGCATATAACAATTGTTTAGGTAATTCTTTAACTCACAAAATCTAATCTATAGCAATAAGGAAGTACTGCAGCTCTGTTAGTAGAATCAATGTTGTATAGAAAAGGACAGTTATACTTCTAAGCCTTTGCAGGGATGTAGCCTGCTTTAACACTGAGCAGGTGTGGCATCTCTGTGAAAGGATAGGCTGAAAACTTTCTTAACCGAATGGTACTGGGGACTGACACTGAGCAAAATAAGATAAAAAGCTGGATATGTATAAGGATTTAGGAGCCCAGTCAAAAATTGCAGTCCAAAAATCTCATTTGCTTTCCAAGCTTGGAGCAGCCTGCCAGAAGTCCAGAGAAATTCAATTTTTCCTCAGTAATGTTTCTTAGGCACCCTTGGTCATGTTTTTGGTTCAGTGTTTTTGATAAAGGAAGGAAGTCTGGTGCCTAATTTCTGAGCATAGTGCTGTTCCATCATCTGGGCCTTTTGAGGCTTATCTCAAGGTATATTCTCAGAATATATATGTGTGTGTATATACATATATAGGTATATTCTCAGGATATACCTAGCAGATCATACTTCTCAGTGTCTCAGAAATATTTTCCTGGATGGTAATTTCCCTAGTGAGTTGGCATTTCCTGCACACAAAACAAACTAGGAAGAAATTATGGTGTGAGACTTCAGCAATAATCCTGATTTTCAGAAGGTGGAAATTTAGGCTGTTAGTATCTGCAATATGAGGAAGATTTGGACAGATGTCTATGTACACTTAGGCAGCTTTTTAACTTGGGGAAGTATTCTTTGTTCTTTTCCTAAAGAAGATGATGCATCATTGAATATTGTGAATTTAAGTCTTTATTAGCAAATTTCGGGAGTTTTTCTGAAATGTTTGAGCAGTATTTATGAAGGCTTTTTTCCTTAGCAGTCTTGTGGAGTTTGGGATGGAGTAGTTTTCTCAGTGGTTTACATGTATGTAAAGTGATGTGCTTGCTTTTTAGAGATCAAGTGGGGTTTTTTTTGTTTGTTTGTTGTTGGTTTTGTGGGGGTTTTGGTGGTATTTTTGGGGCTGTTTTGTTTTATTTTGTTTTTCTCTTTTAAAGCCTGGATTCCACAGTAATGAGTACAGATTTGCTTTAGCAGTGTTTAGTTTAATTGATTTTACTTGCTCAGTCATCTACTTCTATCCCCAAAATTGAGGGAAACTTCAGCTCTTCACCTGTGCTCAACTGAAATAATGTGAAATGGCCCCCTGTTTGTGATGGTACTACAAGGCTATAATTCTGCTGGGATTAATTTTACCTGGAGCATCAGAAGATTTAGCCTACCATGACCTGAGTCCTAAGCTTATTACAGAACCTAAAAATGGGCCAACTTGCATGATTTCTTGCTTTAATATGAATATTTCATGATGAGCTGGTTTGGTTCAGTGGTTAGCAAATGGGTTGACAAACAGTTCATGTGTTTTTATATTGGTGAGTTCATCACTGTGACATCTGCAGTGGTATTTGAAAACGTAAGATTATTTCCTGAAAGCTCTCTCTGAATTTTTAAGTGCTTCTGTTTTAGTGGTCTTGTTTTATGTAATTAACCTTTGGAATGCTGCTTAAAATTCTAGATCAATTTAAGTATTTGACATAGTATTTTCATTCTTAGGCCACGCAGAATTTTTCTTCCTTCTTTTGGCAAAAAATATTTGCTCCATTCATGAATAGTTTTGATTGACTTGAAACTAGATTTATGGGTGACACTCTTCCTTTGTGCAGTGAGGTTTTCCCTGATTTTGCTCAGCCTGCTCAGCAAGAGGGTAGACTTGTGCATGGTCAAGCTTGGCCTAAATGCATCTTTGGCAAGGCAGTTCCCTTTAGGACCAGACTGCACTACAGTAAATAGGGAAAGTGAAACAAAGGAAGAAAAGAGTGAAATACAATCATTCTAGGGAAAAAAACAGAACGAAAGGAAGCAACTAAAGGGGAGATGCTATGTGCATTCAGCACTTTTTAACGTGCTTAGTGCTGCCTTAAATATTTGGTAGGCATTGCCAGGAAGTGGAAGTGGCCTGAATGCCTTGGTAAATACTCAAAGAAGATAGATAGGCCTGTCTCTCTGAACTACTTCGCTTTTCTTCTCTGACTTCTAAGCTCTTATTTAAGCCCAGTTACTCCAGCCAGGACTTGCTGAGCTCATAATTTGATCTCACATTCTTTTTCCCTCTTTTCCATTACAGCACAGCTAAACCGTGAATAAAATCCTGCTTCATCTGGCCATACTGGATATGGTGGCATGCATGACAGGAACTGGTTGTGTGTAAAGCTGTGGTTGCATTGTCATTTTCTTACCCTAGTGTGCTATGGGAGTGAAAAATACTGATGTCATGGTAAGGTTTTGATATTTTTTGTCAGGCATTACCTGGTTTCCTCTGAGCTTTCAGGCCCTTGCCATAACTGCTGTCATTAAAATTATTATAATTTAGTTAATTTCTTTACTGTTACTAATAAATTACTGTATCCAGATTTATAGTTGTGGCTGGGAATGTTGCTGTGCTTTCATTTTGCAAGTCTGCTTTTATATATTTGGTTTTGCTGCTTTTATTTCATGCATGATATAGTACAATTTGCAGATATTTCTGCCTAGAGTCGTACTGTGACTGTTGACTGATCAAACTCTGGCAGTTTTATTCTAGTTACCATCTATATGTGATGTCATATTTCATGTACTTCATCTGTACATCTAAATCTGTATCGTAGCTTGACCTAGAATATTCTAGGTTATTTGTCTGTTTAATACATGGAGGGATACACTTTCACCTTGATCTGCTGTGAGTTACAGTACTTGGCATTTGCATTTTGAATCTTGGCTAAAAAGGCATAATGAACACTTAACCAAATGTCCACCAGTCACATCAAATACTGCTCCAGAGAGGTTACATTTAGCCTTTGCTTTCTCTCGTATCAGGAGACACACGGATCTCTGACGTTGCCAGGCTGTCTGACTGCTAATTGGCAGTGCAATCCTACCACATTGATTCACTTGAACTTCAATGTGCTTTATTAATGCTTTGTGCCTTCCCTTTAATTTGAGTAACTGTTATGTAACTGATTTCACATACTGCAGTAACGAAATGCACCCGTAGACACCTCCCTTTAAAACTGCACGTTATACAGTAATTCTGTAAATAATCCCAGCAACAGTTTTCCCTCTACTAGTCTCTCAGTCCTGATTTCCCAGTGGGAAAGTGAAGGGGAGGGCTGCAGAATGGGGAAATGCGAATGGTTCCTGGGGCAGTGTGGCTGGACAGATGGGGCTGCTGCACCAGTGTCCTGGGCTGGCAGTTGAGTGTAAGAGAAGGCATTTTGTGAACTGTCCTTGGCTAGAACAGACACTCTCCTGCTCCCTCTGGGGAAAGGCATGGCATGGATGAAAGCAGTAAGGTCATACCAGCTTCTGATCTGATTTAGTGCATTTGTGGGTACTTAGAATCAAAATAGTCCATTTTGGTATACATACAACTGTGGTGACTGCAGCTTGTTTTGATGTACATGAATTGTCTTGGATTACAGCTACGTGGCAGCACAGAGCTCAAGGCAGGATACCTGCTATTTAAACCAGTTTATTAGCCCATTTTTGTGCACTAATTCTGTACTTGCACTCTGGCACATGGCTGTTGCAGCAACTGAGTTCTAGATATCTATCAGGTTACTACATGTGCTGACTGTAGAATTAGCTGTACATGGGCATTATTCACTGGTACTTATGCAAAACAAACTTCTATAGCTTTCTATTTTTAAGGGTGCCCACTCCTTGTTCAGCTGAGAGGGGAATATCTCTGAATCGATTGGATTGCTCTTTCTTATGTTCCTCAGTTAGTGCTTAAAGAATAGAGGAGAAACAAGTGATAAGTGGAGGGAAAAATGTGTAAGAGAGATGAATAAAGATGATGAAAAATGAGAAGTTTGCTCATGACAAATGCATGGACTAGTTATGTCAGTGCTTCAGATCATTTCTTACTGGCATCACAGAAAGAAGAAATGTCCTGTGGCCTTCATTTTTCTCTCGTGCTTATGCAGTTTGTAGGCTGGATGCTTAACTAGTGTAAATCAATGTAGTGCTGCTGAAGACAGGAGGCATGGCTGAGGAACTGCTCCACGAGGAATTAGTCTGGGGCAAATGTGGTGTAAGAAGATGAAAATGATAATGTGTGCCTTTATTTAGCTCAGGATCCTTGAGAAAATGGATGGCCAACAGACAAACAATGTTGTCAGTAGTGCCTTCAGCACTCCTTGACTTGAACAACAATCAAAGCGAACAAAAAAGCAGAAATTTGGATGTAAGAAGCAGGCAACGAATGGGCTAGTATCAGTAAGCAAGAAACACTTTGGTGAAGGCACTCAATACCTTAAGGTAAATTACAGTTAATATAAAGGAGCTGGACCTTGGGAAAACAGGAAGCATTTTACAGTGTTCTTAGTCTGATGGTATTGTCTCTCTGAAGCAGCTGGTCTTTTGCCTATGCCAGAGTTTGTAACCTGACCTGCTGCTGTTGAAAAATGTTCCCTGAGCAATTATGTACCACAAACCAATTTTCATATAACAAGATCTACATTTCAAGTGCATCTGAAGGGCTAACTGTGCTGTTTGAATGTATTTAAATGATCCTTCATCTATAATTTATGTACATCACTTTTGTCAGGTATGTATTGATTACCATTCTATTGGATGTCAGTTCACTCTCCCCAGAGATGCATGGAGCAAAGCAGAGAGCTGGTCCTTCTGTTAGAGCTCTATTAAGCCGTAATGATTTGCAACCTTGCATACCACAGAAGCTGTGTAAGGTCATGGATCTTGGGACCAGAGCACGCTGACCTATGCAGCACGGAGTTCAGCCTCTGTGGAAACACTTTGCTGTCTCTTTTCACATGTCATAGCCACACAAAGCTACAGGGGAATGCTGCTCTGGAAACTCAGATGTGATAAATACCTGTGTTACTGTAAGATTTTAAATGTGGGAAGCTACTCCTTGGAGTTATCAGAGTGCAATATATCCCCATGTCTTCTTAGGCAGATTTATGACCTAAATCAAATCTATGACTTTGTGGGTTTTTTTAAGGAATCATACCACACACATCCTTTCCGCTCCTGTTCCCCCGTTAGTCATAAAATATGAGAGCAACAGTCTTAAGTTGTTTTGTTTTTTTTTTTTTTTCTTCATGAAAGGCAGGAAAGTTTTAACATCCTCAAGACAGCATTTGTTTACAATTTTTTAGTGCTGGTGTGTCTTTAACTGTTATTACTGGTCCTTATTACAGTAGCACTGCAAGGCTTAAATAAATATCAGGGATCCAACATGTGAATTTTTGTATAAACACAAAGCAAAACTCAGCTGATTAGCTTTAAAGAGTTTACTATTTGGAGAGAATTACAGGTTGCCATTGTAGGTGCTCTTTCCCTAAATGACATAAACCAGTCTGCCAGCTATGTATAATCAGTGTGTCCACTTCATAGCTATAGCAGGCTACTGCAGTTACAGTTTTCTCTGTGCTGTTCTGAGGACACATCTAAGGAACCAAGCTAAGCCCTGTGTGGTCAGACGTACCTAAAAGTGGAAGGAGATATTGTGATAGAAATTCTGGATGGTGCAGTATTTTACCATATCCCATTATGCCAGAGGCCAACAACTTTGGCTGGCTTTTTTAATACTCTTTAAGCTAGAAAGGTATCCCAGAACTATGCCAAGCAGGCTCCTTTTGCAGTGGGGGCTTGTGCAGGTAATGTAAGCTTGCAGAGCTCAACAGGACCTGTTAGCTTGAGTGCAGTACTGCACTAATGTTCTCTTGCAGAGTGGTACTGTGCTATGCTATGCGGAAGTACTGCTTGGGTCAGCTCAAGCCTGGCTGTCCATCTCATATAAATGTATGCTTAGTTTCCAGTTTCTCACAGCTACAAGTCCATTAAGAAATTTCTGAGAGATTTGGCTTGACAGCTGAGAAAAGCAGGCCTTGTCAGGTATTTGTGAGCACTTTGTGCCTTTTCACAGCTGAATTTTTAGTATCTGTAGTGCTGAGTCATTCAGTTTGGTAGCTCGGTACAATCAAAGTTAATTTTGTTTTGCCTCCAGTCTTGACTGCCACCCTGAAAACAAAGGTTAGATTAAAAGAATTTTTCAAAAACATATCCAGAGGGAACAAATACCACTGATTAACTTAATAGGTGAATGAGCATCATTGCACTACAGAAATATACCTCTAAATTGGATTCTCAGTGCAAGAAATTCAAGGGAAGGAGCTTGACAATGACAGATACTTGTGTATGGTTTATTTGTAGACAATGAAACAGTTGGTTAGGGTTTTGGGGGTTGGTTTTTTGTCCTTTTTTTTTTTTATTTGGTGAAGGTGGTGTTTTTTCTTAAATACCTAAGGAAAGCTTGGGTATTTTTTGTTCGTTTTTATTCACCTATTTTGCTTTAGATGTTCAAAGTCAGAAAGGCTGTTATTTAAGATAGAACAGAATCAGCTAGAATCTACTGAATTATTTCAGAGATAGGTCTTCTTTATATCAAATATCTTTTTTTTTTTTTTCCCCAGATACAACTGTAAACATCTGTATAAACTGATCAATGATATAGAAATTTTTGTTTCTGGTACACTATATACTGAAGTATCACTGCTTGTTACTGTGATCAACAAAACCTCTATTTCATGCCTGAAGAATGACTGGGACAACTCACATGAGATATGCTAACACAGTTCTTGTTTGTTCAAGATTTGCCCTTGACTTTTTGTTGTACATCTACAAGCAGTTCGCTCTGCTTCAGGGAACTTGAGCAAGTAGATTGTAGAAATCAAAGTTAATATTTTTTCTCTTTCACACTAAGCTTTTGGGATAATATACCTTGTACTTGTGGAAAACCAGTGAACACTTTCTCTTTTTGCCATATAAGTTTTATCTGCAGCCTACCTGAGCAAAGATATATGTTGATAATTTTGGCATTTCTGCACCAGTAAACACTCCAGTTAATGTTGCAAACAGACTTTCATTATAGCCCTCTCTTTATCCCCACCAACTACATTCTTGAAAAATTCTGCTGTCTCAAAACTGCAATCATTAGTCTCAGCTCAAAAGTTTTGAGGAAGGTTTCAATTAAATGCAGTCTGCTGTTATGCAAGTGGGAAGAGAGTACAAGTTTTCCATTATTTTTGTTTTGCACATAATATCTTGAAAATAGTTACATATGTACTTAAACTGTGGTGAAACATGATTTGCATGTGTGGAACTGTTAATCCTTCCAAAGCTTAAAAGTGAATTTTCTTTCTTCCCATCATAATGATTAAAAACTTAACTAACCTAAAATCCTGTCATTTTATTTGTTACATTTAGGAAGCATTGTAATATAATGGCAAATGGTTTGTTCTCTCTATTGTATGATATAGATTAGAAAGGCATTCAGTTGTTTATCTAACAGATTGTATCTGTGAATATGATTTTAACTCTTGAGGATACTTTTTGAGTGGACACAAAAAAGCACTTATGTTTGATTTTCATTTGAAGCAGTATTCCATTGCCAATTAAATATATTTTTTGTCATTAAATCACATCAGCTTCAAAGAAACATCTCATAATTCCCTCTCCCTTCAATACTTTCATTTAAAAAAAACAACTTTGTTCCTTTTTTTTTTTTTTTAATACTTATGACACTATTTTTTTGTGGTATCCTATTAAGTCAGTAGCATTGGCACAAGAGATTTGTGTTTTGTATTAAACTTTGAGTTTATTTCTGAAGTGGAATTTATTTTCCAGATTTAGTCTAGTTTGGGAAATTTTTCAATTCTGACTTCTTTTGGTGGTAAAGCAGAAATGGCAAGCTTTCATCAACTCTTTTTGCAGCACTGATGTGGAGAAAATAAGTATTCTGTAGTTTGTTGCAGCTATTTTACCCATAATATAGCTACAGAATTCATGATCCTTGGACTTTGCAAAGGTCTGATCTGTCACACTAGTGTTAAGCTCTTTCAGTGGTACATTGGGAAGAATACAAGTGAAGGGTTGATTAACTTTATGATTTTTAATATAGTCTCCCTTCGTTTTAATCTGGGATCAGTATTGATGGTAGTAGTGGAGTATCCCACTTATCTGCTTTAAAATTAATGCTATTTCAACTATTACAGTTGGGTTTTTTTGGTGAGAAAATGAGTTTGCAGTTTTCATTCATCTTAAACATTTTTTGATGTTTTTAATGTATAATGTATACCTATATAAAAATACACCAGTTTTTAAATCTAGCAATTTTTTTTCTATAATGCCTCAAACCTTTGCTGCAAGAATAGCATGGTAGTCAAACAAGGGAAGGAACCTGTGTGAATCTCTGCAAAATATGACACACACCTTGTTGAGTAGAGTAATAAGCGAAGTACACCTTCTTCAGATACTGAATACTAAACCTAGTTACAGAGCAGATATTTCCCTGTTTCAGCACCTGTCTGTCTTTTTCTTTGCTTTATGTCATGGTCAGTCCCTATCTTCAGTGATGGCAAAATTTTTTTACTAATCTCACTATGGTCTTATGTTCAATTTTTAGTGCCCTAGACTCAGTATCAAAACTTTTAATCAGTTGCTGTCCTTAGGCTGTTAAGTGACAGCAAATATTACCTATCTGTCCTTCAATCAGCGACATCAGTGCATTTCCCCAAGACTTGCTGAAGAAGTCTGCCAAGTGGCAAAAGCAGTTGGTATTAACCACACACAGATTCGTTCTGTGAGTCTTGAAGTAGCAAGGTCTTTCCCCCCTCTGCTGCTGCAGCCCTGAGTGAAACAAAGGCCACTGGGTTGTTGACTATCAAGGCAAACTTTCTCAAAGTGTCCATCAGCCTGTCAAATGTTTCTCTGCCTGTTGCAGACAATCACTGAGCCATGTCCAGAAAACAAATGCCTAGAGCTGGCCTCCTTTTATGTTTAAAAGAGAGCTAATACCTTCTCACTGCTAGGCTTGAGCTTCAGCTCCTATAAATAATAATTACTTCTGTTGGCTCAGAGTGTTTGCATGTGTTTCTTCTTTTGTTTCAGGGCTATGAGAAGCGATGCTGTTGGCAGTTTCATGTGTAATTTCTGCTCTAGACATCTTTCAGAGTTTCCTAATGAAATTTGACTCGCAAAAATAATCGTACTTCATTAATACGTTTTAAAATATCCCTTAATGATCTATGACCTTCAGATGAATCTGCATTTCAAGTAGAGCTAAACAGAAAGTGTTTTCCAGATGCCGTATATTTCTGTAGATCAGGCAGCCTATAGCTCCACTGCTGAAGTAGTTCCTTCATGCTGGGACTGGAGCAGGTGTTTCTCTTTTCACTCAAAGCCACCCAGTTGACATCTGACTTCCAGATGCTCTAAAATACTACCTTGTAAAAATCTATTTTGTGCATTCCTGCTCATATTCTTATCTTTTATTAGCTGTATTCAGGACATATATTAGTTTCTTCTGGAAAAAAAAAATAATGAAGTGGTGGATTTGAAATAAGCTCATGCACCTTTGTGAAGTTATCAGATGTATATGACCAAGTTTACATCAGGCGTCAACTTTGGAAACTTATTTCTGTGGCTACAAATTATTATACTCATGGGATGGGCATCTCAGCAGTGCTTATCTAAGCTTTGATTTTCAGCTGCGTGATTAGTACTGTTTAATTTTTCTTCTGACACCCTCTTACTTTTCTAACTTTCACTTGTGTTTGTCCTCTAGTATGTCCCTAATTTCTTTCAATATTCTTGACATCTACAGCAGGTGTCTTTGGCCTGAATGCTCCTCAACAGCTGCTGCCTTCTCCCAGATGCCCTTTTAATAAGTACCTCTATTACTACATACTGGGGGGGAGAAAGGTAATTGTTTATGTATTATGTGAAAAGTTGTTGTGATGTTTTGTGGGGTTTTTGTCTTTTTTTTTGTCAAGCTAATCTCCAGTGGAAAAAGAATGGATTCCTTTTTTTCTCATTTTCACTTTTTTTTTCCCTGTATGTGGAAAAAACCCAATACTTTCCATTTTGGAAATAAATGGAAAACGACCAATGAAAAATGAGGTAAGAGGAGGAGAAATACTTTTTTCTTTTGCAGGAATGAAAGGTCAGTATTCTTGTTTAAGAGAAAAGATGCAGAACATACAGGTTTTGGGAATGCCTTTTTCCTTGTGTTGCAGGAGGCGAAGAAACAAAAACCTGAGACTGCTGTCTTCCGTGCTTCAACAAAAATAGACATTCTAATTGTGTGACACTGGGAGGATTGTACTACTCTGAGATTCTGAATACATAGTTGGTTCTCTGTGAAACTAGAAGATATCAAAAGAAAGTTACTGGAGGTTCTAGACGTGGTACTCAGTGATGGCCTGGGATTTAGGAAATGCGGTGTTCATAGAGGCAGATGAAGTCTTTTATGAGACTATATTTTCCTTTTCTGTCTGCCTCTCGTAACTGATCTAATAAAAGTTAGCTTGTTATTATAAAGCTCATGTCTCTGGACTTAGGCCTTTTCCCAGCTTTTTTTCCCACCACTGTCCTTTATCACTGGATTCAACATGTGTCATCAATCCTTTCTCTCACAGCAGTGTTTCTAAAAGAAAGAGCAATGATGACTACTGTTGATTTCAGTGAAAGCTGTGTATGTCCATCACCTCTGAATCACAGAATCACAGAATGTTCGGGATTGGAAGGGACCTCAAAAGATCATCTAGTCCAATCCCCCTGCCAGAGCAGGAACACCTAGGTCAGGTCACACAGGAACATGTCCAGGCGGGTTTTGAATGTCTCCAGAGAAGGAGACTCCACAACCTCTCTGGGCAGCCTGTTCTAGTGCTCTGTTACTCTCACTGTGAAGAAGTTCTTCCTCACATTTATGCAGAACCTCCTATGTTCCACCTTACACCCATTGCCCCTTGTCCTATCTTTGGATGTCACTGAGAAGAGCCTGGCTCCATCCTCATGACACTCACCCTTAACATATTTATAAACATTAATGAGGTCACCCCTCAGTCTCCTCTTCTCCAAGCTAAAGAGACCCAGCTCCCTCAGCCTTTCCTCATAAGGGAGATGTTCCACTCCATCATCTTTGTGGCTCTGCGCTGGACTCTCTCAAGCAGTTCCCTGTCCTTCTTGAACTGGGGGGCCCAGAACTGGACACAATACTCCAGATGTGGCCTCACCAGGGCAGAATAGAGGGGAAGGAGAACCTCTCTCGACCTACTAACCACACCCCTTCTAATACACCCCAGGATGCCATTGGCCTTCTTGGCCACAAGGGCACATTGCTGGCTCATGGTCATCCTGCTGTCCACCAGGACCCCCAGGTCCCTTTCCCCTACACTGCTCTCCAGGAGGTCAGCCCCCAACCTTTACTGGTACATGGGGTTGTTCTTCCCCAGATGCAAAACTCTATACTTGCCCTTGTTGAATTTCATTAAGTTTTTCCCCGCCCAACTCTCCAGCCTATCGAGGTCTCGTTGAATGGCAGCACAACCCTCTGGTGTGTCAGCCACTCCTCCTAGTTTGGTGTCATCAGCAAACTTGCTGAGGATACATTCTGTACCCTCATCCAAGTCGTTGATGAAGATATTAAACAACACCGGTCCCAGTACCGACCCCTGAGGGACTCCACTAGTCACAGGCCTCCAACTAGACTCCGTCCCATCAACCACAACTCTCTGGCTTCTTCCCTTCAGCCAGTTCACAATCCACCTCACTAGTAGCTCTGTCACAGATTCATTACTTGGGAGTCCAGACCTGATTCTCCTCAGTTTGAGAAGAGTTATGACATTCCTCTTTATTGGAAATCTTTCATTTTAGAGGATTTTTTTCCCCCTCCTTCACCTGTGGTGCCCTCAAGCTATGAATCTGCCTTTCTCAAATAGAGTATGGGGACAGTCAATTCCAAGGTAAACTTGATCTGAAGTTAATTGTAATGATGGGTTTATACAAATAATTGCATCTCTTTTCTTCAGTTTAGAAGTTCTGACTTCTGAGTCCTTGGGCTTTGAAGGCCAAATGCTTTTTGAAGCTGGGATACAAACCAATAACTAAGATCACTTTTTTTAAAAAAAAAATTACCTTAAAAATACCAGTTTTACATCTAGACACTATTTTTGTTTTTTTTTACTGAAGTCTGCAAAAGTGCTTTGAACAGGAAATCTGTAATCTCGGCCCAATCGCTTTTTTTTTGAAGTTAGCAGGCATAGGAGATGTTAAGTAGTTTCAGCAATCAGTGGTGAGGGAGAAGCTTTAAGGGCCTGTTCCTAAAGGATTGTTTTACGGTACATAAATGTTTTCTTTAAAAAAAACAAACAAAACCAAAAAAGAGGATAAAGCAATAGATTTAGAAAAAGCTATCTCTCCTCCCCAAACTAAAGCACAAGTTTCAGCATGCATGTTGGCAAGGTGAAGATGGGCACCTTCTATTTTTACCTGAGTCAGACAGCTCTATGGAAACTTTGTTACACAGTTTTGGGAGTCCCTTGTATTTCCGTTCACAACAATACAACTTGCATCAGGACTGGTATATGTATGCTTGCATATGTTCCCTTTTATCTGTTAATAAACCATTTCCCATTTGTCCTGGGGGAAAGTAAGTCTACGAATTTCACATGTTCACTGAAAAAGGTCAGTGTAGTGTTTTAGATAGAAAAGTGCAGTGGTACATTGTAGAGAGAAAAAGGAGTGGGAAAAGTATGGGAAATATCTGCTTCATAATAGTGCTGTGGTTTGAGTCTCTGACTGGTATCCATGTGCTAAATAAACAATTTGTCTCTTCAGAATGTCTGCAAAGAAGTAATATGACTGATTTATTTTGTGAAGCCTCTGTGGTTTCTCTGCCTTGTCATCAGAATCCAAATGGACATGTAATAGTAGGTCATGAATGAAGAGTGTTTTCTGATGGGCCTTGAAGGAAAACAAAACAAACAAAAAAAATAGTGTTTGATTTGCACTCTTGGAAAGTCTAAGCTCTGTGGTTGTCATTTTAAAATATTTCCTATGTTTTCTTTTATTTAGTCTCAGTACGTCAGGCTCAGCTAAACGAAGAACTAAATTAAAACTGTCATTTCAGCTCATAAATAACAGATGTCTTGCCCATTTAATTATTTATAGTCTTGAATCTTTCAAAAATGAAAATGGCTATACACATTTTTAATGTAGTTCTTGGTAATTTGCTGCATGAATGATAAGATTCCAGATAATCCCAGCACGCAAACATGAAAAATAAAACTTTGACTGACTCGCTTATCTTATGTGACTGCTTCTTTGATCCCCTGTGACTTTTTTAAAATTAAAATTTAAGTGAAATCTAATCACAACAAAATGATGTTCATATACTTGCATTAATAATTTATCTGCTAGAGATCACAGTGCAGGTAGTATGGACATTAGAGATTCGTTTGCTGTCTGAAAATCGATGCTTTCTCTTTTTGGTAGGATTCGTCTTTTCATCTGTGTGGACTGTGTTTGGATGGATCACAAGTCTTGAAATATTAATGCTGAAAGAAACGGAGCCTGTGCTAACGTTAACAACCAACACCCCATCCCCCCAAAACCCACCAAACCCCACTCTCCTATGTTCCTTGGCTAATGATAAAATTTTATCACTTGACTTAACTTATTCTCTTTTTATGAACATAGCTAATGTACTGAAAGATGAATTTACTGGGTTAACAAAGATTCACTGTCACAGCACACAAACCAAATGTGCAGTGTGTGACCTGAAAGAGGAAACATATGGGTGTGAATGCTACAATACATTTTGGAGGAAAGCAATCCCCACAAGAGAACTCACCTACTCCTCTTGCCTCCTAAGCAGCATAATTTAAGTTCCCTTTATGAAAGGGAATCACTGACAGTCCTTACATAAGCGAAAAGTGTTTGGGTTGTCTGGAATCTATGCTATGTGGCTTAAGAATATTTTATTTTACAGATGAAAAGGTCAAGTGTTGTGCCTTAGGTGGAAGAAAGGCTCTTTTGGTGGTGGGTAAAGTGAAGGAGGCAAAACCTCCAAAATGTGATTCTGATGGAACCATATATATGGTTAGAAAAGCATTTGCAGAGCATCTGTGGAAAAAAATGAGTGGGAGTTAGTATCTTAGCAAATTGCAGGCTGCCAAAAGGCTTAGAACAATGACCAAAGAAATTGTATTGCTGTTTGGTTCACAGTGAGTTCAGGAACAAGAAATCTGTTTATGCTCTTTTAGTAAACGTGAACAATATCCAACAGCTGATCATATAATTCTAGTTGAATCAATCTTTGAGACCCAAACCTTTCAAAAATGCTTGAAGATCAAAAGGGTTGCATACAGAAGGCTTTAGTAGTTAAGCCAAAATGTTTATTAAACAAAGAAATCTGACTCACTCTACCAGATTTCTTCCAAAAGGGACTTATTTTGCTACTTTGAATCAGGTGCAGCAGCATTTATTAACTAGATATTTGTAAACCTTAGCAGGCATAAATCAACATAGATCCTTTGAATTACTGGTGTTGCTGTAAATTGTACCTGCTAAAGCTCAAGTCCAGTGTTTTTGACTGGGGACCGCTCCTCTGAGTGGGGAAAGACTCCACCTGTGCTTGGCCTTGAAGGGCTAAGAGAACTTGTATGTGCAGCATATTAAAGGAAGGCATAACTACCTACCAACTGTTGGATTACTCTAAAGAGAATTAGAAAAGCACTGTAGCACTGTCTACTTTTTTGGTAGTTGTTCAGGCTAAACATTTTCATATTTGCCAGAAAGAATTGAGTGTTTGCAGTCTCTCATGATGCATCTAGGGGAGTGTAGAGAAGCTCTGCTTCTGAGGGGAAGGTAGACTTGATTTGTAATCTGGGTTTGTGGGAAGTGACAGATAAGAAATCCAGGGTGGAGCTGATTGGACTTGAGCACTGATGTTACTGCTGGTGGGGAGGTGGGGCTGGGCAGTTTGAGGAGAGAGAAGTAGAGGATGGGATAATAGAACTGCTGTGGCCTGAGAGAGAAATGGGTGAGATGAGTTTCTGGCAAGTTCAGTAAGGACTTGGCCGTATAGGATAGACAAATAGTGGCCTCCTTGAGCATCAGAAGCTGCTAGCTATGTGACAGGGAAGAAAAGCAAGAGAAGCAGGCTGTTTGAATGACTACAAAAAAATACAACCTGAGTGCTAAGAGGATGGGAGGATTGCCAAGGATGGGAGAAAGACATCAAGTCAAGGAGCCGAGGAGAGCTTCTGGGCTTTGCTTGTTGATGTAAAATGGCAGCTTATGTTTTGAATATGAGTGACTGAAATACTCACGTAAATCTGATTAAGACTTCCTTGGTGCTTAATAAGCTGAACCATTGTTGGTGAATAAATGTATAAAAGAAAGCACTTTTATACATGTCAAGTGACGGAGCCAGGAAAATCAATCTCTTACAAACACCACCCATCCAGACTTGGCTTCCAGCTCAGTGTGTTTTGTACGTATTACCATACTGTATAACAAAAGAAAATAATATACTGGCATCCATTTTCTCAGCTGCAGGGAAATCTCACTGGCTATTGTAATTGGAGAATGACAAATCAGGATTACAAACAGATTTCTGTTCTCAGTGTAATCCTTACACTGTGCAAGGATTGACAAAGGTAAGTAAAATAATGATTTAAAAAATCTAATTTAAGCTTTGGCAGTGTCCCTTTAATGACGTTTTGCACCACTGCAGAATTACATATTGCAGCTTTTTACTAGGCACTGCCCTTTGCAAACTTTCTGGAAAATATTTTCCATCATTTTGACATTTCATTTAAAATGAAATATAGAAGATATTAGAAATTCATGTTCATGACAGGTATTATTTGTTTGATTTTGAAATATACAGAGAACACACATTAATGCACAGTGACTGAAGTGTTACGGGGGTGTGTGTCTGCATATTCATGGGACACTTCTTTACTCCACAAGAAACCATTGTAGAATCAGAAGAGGAGTGGCCTTTTATAGTACTAAAAATCTGTGTGTGCAACAATGAATAATTTAAAAAGGAGCCAGCTGAAACAACCTTCTTTGCAATATATGTACACACGTGTGTGTGTATATCCAAGAAAGATAGAATGTTATTTTTTCTTGCAAAGATGCACAATTCCACAATATTTTCTAAGTTTCTTCTGTTTACTCATTTGGCACAGAAATTCTTATTTAAACTGTTATATTTGTATAGGTCCATCTATATTTTAGCTATAAGTCCATGATACATGTTTAGGGACTCGTGCAAACGTGCCTGCTGTTAATGCTAGTCCGTACAGGGAGAGCCAGGACCAGAACACTGTTGCTGTATTTGATCTGCAAATATCTGAAGAGATGTGTTTCCTTTCCAGTCATCTTTCTGGAGTTCCACTTGAGGAATAAGAGGGTATTATCTCTTAGGGCTGGAAAAGCGGTTACTGTAAGTTTATACTGAAGTACAAACTGGGAGCTCATAAGGTGGAAGTTTCTGTTGACTTTTATACTTTTTTCTTTTTTTTTTTTTCTTTTTTTTTTTTTTTTAAATTATTTGAGAAAGCTTATTTGGTTACAAGCCATTTTAACATAAGGCAAGTTATATTCTGTATTAGAGAGGAAACAGGGACAGTGAATGGGGGTTTTATTAAAACACACATATGCACATGTATGATCAGAGCAGTAAGTTGTACAGTGGTTGAAGCTGTTATGATCACAACAGAATATTGATTGACAACTACTGCTTGTTGACCAGATAAAGATAAAATCCATTTGAACTGGAATTAGCAGTTGCCTGAATTTATGGTTTAACTACTGTGTAAAGACCTACATTTCATGTTTTTTGATGATCCAAGTAACTGTTTTAAAAACCCAGTGCACATTGCAGGTGTGGTAAGGAAGGCATTTTAATCTTATCTTTTTTTTTGATATCAAACTTTTTGTAAAGAATTTGTTGTTATTGAAGAATGTTATTTTGATTTATACAACTTCTTCTGAGGTGGGGTTTGTCAACAATTCGTATTGGACCTTGGGCTCAGCTGACTTCTATATTTAATATAGTCACAAGTTTTAGTATTTAATTATAAAGCTTTCATATTTCTGAGCCTGAGCTTGCACCTGTGGGTGTTGAAGTGTGCTGCATAGCATCTGTAGTCTTTGTAAAGCTGAGAGCTACCAGGATGTGAGTTAGTTTATACAGCTGGAAGAACCACAGGCTTTCTTCCTTTGCCGAGGTGTTATTACTTTTCCTTCCAGAAAGCCCTGAAACTCTCACCTATTGGAGGAGAAATTCTGATTGTAACTGATTAGCACTAAAAAAAATAATTAATTCTGTTTCCCCTTAACTATCAACTGTTAGTTCCCCGAAAAGATAAAAGATGTTGTTCATAGTGAGAATTGACTCAAACTCTTGATGCTTCTTGTTCTTTGGTCCTAAAACTTCTATTTAATCATAGTTACTGCTCTTTTTTTAAGTGAGACTCAGGTTTCATTCTACTTTATGTATCTGTGTTTGCCTGTGCAGTCATTGCAAGTGCACATGAATATCAGATTACCTGTTCTAAGTCAATTATTAACTGCTTATGTCCAATCACTGAATTTAAATGTGCAATTGCACAGTTAGGCAATACCCGATTTTTGGTAATGTAGATAACTTTTATTGATGATGTGCATCACAGCAAAGAGTATATGCATCTAATGCACAACAACTGATTACATCATTACAAGGATGTAAACTCCTCAAACAGGATTCATAAGTAGATATATTTTAAATTGTAATATATTTTTTAAAATGGCTGATGTAGAAGGAACTGTGCTGGTCTGCTTCCCAGTCAGAATTGTAAAATCTGGAACTGATGTCTGTGTTGAGTTCTTACATCATATTTGTAAGGTCCCCAATAACTGCTGAATAAAATAGAGTCAGTATGGAAGACCCAGTCTTGTATATATGTATCTGAGATGTTCATAGAAGTCAAGGACAAAAAAAAATCTAATCAGTGAATTTTCAGCTTACTTACATAGGCCAAACCAGCCGATTAAGTCAATAATCCCTTCTCAGTCTGAAGTGTATAAAACTCATGTGATTGTATTGTTTTATTCAAATTCAAATAAAACAATTTTCCAACTTCCTTTTGATATTTTCCCTATAACTTCAGTTTCCAGTTACTGTTGTCACAGACCTTACACTTTTGAATGTCAGTGCTGGATTTTTTTCTTATGCAAAGTGGTCTCTGATCAAGAGCAACTGATTATGTACTCTCCCCACATGCATCAGCATGTTGATTATGTGAAATCTCATGAAGAATTACAGTCAATGCCAATCACTGTCTAGCTGAAGGTCAAATTTTACATTCCTCTGCTGATGTCATAGTTTTTTCTATACTAATCTATAAACCATGTAAGGAGTCCTTGGATACATGTTCTTAAAAAATGTATTTATGCTTTCAGCGAGTATTTTAGCATGCAGAAATGGAGCCCTGTTCTTGTTCAGCATGCTATTTCTCTAATGTTTATTGATACCGGAGAAAACAAACAGTAAGAAGGGCCGCAGGAGAAGGAATGTTTAAAGCTGAAGAGTGATGCTTAACTATTATGCCTGTTTTGTGCAAGGTCTGCATGTGGATACTAGAGGGGCGTATCTATGTACAGTGCAGTTCCCATATTATTAGTTATATTCATTGTTGAGTCTGCTTTTACTGTTTTAGCATCTGGATGGTGTCAGCACTACAGACGATGCTTTGGGGGGTTAGTGCCATGCTTGTGCCCTAAAAGTCCCAGGAGCACAGCCCACTGGCTCAAATAAGATTGGTTAAGAAAAATATTTTGTTCCAATATCCTTAATTGGTGCTGTATCTTTTCCAGTTTACTTCATTTACATGTAATGTCCAATTAATTGCTACCTAGTGATTGCTTTGTATTAGACTCCCGTATGAAACAGTCATATATCTGACAGATCTAAGCAGTCAACAAACACTTCAATAAGCTTAATCAATAGAAAGGTGTCTTTGAGATCAGACATGAGCTATAGGAATAGCTATGCAGTGTAGTAAGCCACTGTTAACTCATGAAATGTTTGCCTAGTTAAGCTCATAGTAAATATAAATCAGAAAGTCCAAAAAATGAAACAAACAAACAAAAAACCAATGCAAAATGGAATGATACTAACCAAATGCGTTTCATGTCAGTTCCCTGCATTTAAAGCATCAAGGCCAGGGATTTTGAGAAGGCAGTTAAGCTGTATCATATATGTGATGTCTACATGTTATTTGCAGACATCTTATCTCACACTACTGTTGTTCAAATATGGAGATGAAGCTTATAAATGTAGGATACGAAGATTCCCCTTGTACTGTGTTTCTACTTAATTGAAATAAAAGGCTGCTCTGCCCCCCAGCCCCGTTCCCAGTTATCACCTGTGTAATAGAAATAATAGCAAGTCATTGTGCTTAGGAACTAAACTTTGATTTCCATGTTCTAACATTTTGCTACCATGTTTCAGAATACAAAATAAGTAGGAAATTAATTTTGCACTTTTTTCTTTTTTTTAATAAAGCTATACAACTCCACTGTGTCTGCATGGTAGAAGTGCAATATTTTCCCTGGCACAATAGATGTGTTTGCTTTTGCTTTCTGTCCTCAAGTACAGCTATGTACAATGGGAAGCTCACTTAAAGGGCTAGCTGAAAACATTTCCTAACAGGATTACATAAGTCTAAAACCTTTATACTCTAAATCATGTTTTTGGGTGTATAGGGACATTCACATTGAAGGTACTGGATGCAAAAGGTAACAATCAATTTTTGCAGTGGCATATGATGAATTCAGCAGCTCAGAAAGTAGAGGTGAATAAAGATTGTTATGCATGGTACCGCCATGGTAGCCACACATCTCAGTCAGAAATGGAATTTTATTTCAGCCTCTGTCTTCCCTTAGATGCCTCTGCTTCTAATTAAAAAATGTTTCATTTCTAGCATTGTATGGATAATATCTGATCTGAGATGTATACAGCCACTGACTTCTGGTACATATTGTTTAAAATTTCAGTTTCAATTTCATAAAATTTATCTGTGGGTGTTTGTGTGTTTTGTTGCTTTTTTTTTGCGTTGTGGTTTTTGGGTTTTTTGGTGTGTGGGGGGGGTTTGTTGTTGTTCATTCCATAAATTACTTCCTAATCCAGGTGACTTAAGTGATAAAGTTAACGTAAATTTTACCTTTTGGAAAATAGCAGATAGGAACTGTATAGTACTGCTGTGGCAGCATGGAAGAAAGAGTGAATTAAAAAATCTGGATTTAAAATAAGTTAATCACTCAGTAACTATGCTTTGCTGCTGAGTCATTTGAAACATTAATTATTTATTGCCATAATAATTTATTAATTAAATATTATTTATTTATGATGTATCCATGCATGTACTAGGCAACTCATAAAACACATCTGATATTTACCAAGAAGAGTTTACATGCTTTTATCATGGGATTAAAATCTCATGGTGATAAATGGCAGTGTATCACCTGTAAGTCTGGGATTTTGATATCAGAAGACTGTTGGAAAATGTGGGAAAAAATAATTTTTTTTTTCTTAAACAACATAATGGAATTAGATTAATTTACTTTTGGGTTTCTTCTTCATCATTTTTTCTACTTTTTTTTTTTTTATTTGATCTCTTCTGACATATTTCTTAATATATTACTTGACTGTCATCTTTATATTATATAGTGTGGGGGCCGTATGAAAAAAGAGTAGTAATTTTTGTATTTGAAGCTAGAAATGTCTTTAAAAATTGCTACATAATTTGATGAAAAGTGAGTTCAAATGGTATTAATTCCAATACTTTTATATCTTATAAGTTTGGACAAAAATTTAAGAGCAAACGTACTGATATTCCTTTCTGTTGAAAACAAAAAAGTTTAAAATATGTTAGGGTTTTCCTTTTTTGGTGTGTGCTATTGTGGTTCTTTTGGGCAAAGGACTAGAAAAGTGGAAGTAAGTGCATATGATGTTGATTGTTTTGTATTTCAGTAAATACTTTTTTTTTTTTTTTTTTTAAAGCCAGCTTTGGTTCAGTGAAATGAATGCTGTGAGAATACACTTGAACTTTACATACCTGTTGTTTTCAACTGATAAGAACACTGGGACTGCCAAAATCAGAATTCACCTCCTGTGACTCAAGATATATCCTGTAACAACAGATCTCTACCTTGCTCTTTAGATGATTAATTTTTTGTATTTCAAAAATCCCATTAGGAAATGCTATTTATTTCAAACTAAGGTTCTTAGTATGAATGTAAGGTGGGGGTTTTTTGGGGGGGTTTTTTTGGGTTTTTTGAAGGGTTTCTTAAATTCATAGTGCAGATTTTGGTGAAAAGCAGAGGGAAATGGTAGACCATAGGGCAGACTAGTCAATAGCTTTCCAGGTAGGATACTAATATACAGACTCTGGGATCAAACCATATTATTTCTGCCTTGCTTAAAAATCTTTAACCCAGGTCTGCATGTTCCAGGTAAATCCTACAGCTCTGGGACTATGAGGTCAGTTTCTGTGTTTATAAATGCACTGAAGGAATGATTCATCTGATCTACTCTAAACGTTTACTTTAGGATGAAACAAATTCCTAGACTCCATTGACTTTTTACAAGATTTCTATTGATTATGAAGGAAGCCTAGGGTGACTAAGTCTGTAGCCTGTAACAGAGTATTAAAGATACTCTTAGACTGCTTTAATATGTTACCTGTAAGTCACAAACTGTGAGTTTTATTGTGTAAGAAACATGATGCATTTTAAATCATAAAAATCTCCCATTTCCTTCAAGTAGACAACTGTGTAAGTATCCAGAGATGTATTGTATATATTGAAACATTTTAAATTCATGAGTGGCCACTTGATGACATACTGACTGTATCAAACCTTACTGTTTCATCCATCCCATGACCTGCTTCCCAGTGTCCTCTAGTCCTGCAGTCCTCTTCCATAAGGTAACAGAAGTCAAAGTTTTCATGGCATGGACAAACCTCTATGTTGGTAATATAACTCGGAAGCCTGTGTACCATCAGCTGTGGAGTGGCACAGTGCTTGCTGATATTCTGAGAGTATGAGCTACCACATTTGGTCACATGACAGCATGGTCAATTGATGTGGTATCTTCACTTTATTCAGGACAGTTTATAAGAGACTTCATGACTAGGCCTGGTAGGGAAACAGTAGATATTATTTTGATTTTGTAAGAGACTGGGGGATGGAGGTTGCTGAATCAGCATTGAACTGGTCTTTAGTAGATATGTATTCATGATATTGCAACCGTTCACCCTGTTTTTCATTTGTCATCATGGACAATAGTTTTTATTTTATTCAAAGTATGTGATAAAACTACATCAGCAGAATCTACTCTTGGTTTTTTTTTTTTCTTTCTTAAACTTCAATTGATCGAGACAAAAAAGGTACGCAGTTAAATTGCAATCTTAGTCTAAATTCTAAATGGTTTTGCAAATAGGTATTTGTTTCCATGACCAAAGTGGTTGCCTGAAGCCCAAGCTAATCATAATCTGAAATGAAAGAGAAGTTAGTTCCTTTCTTGCTGAGGTGGGAATTCGTTAACACTATAAATAGACTTCGCTGTCTACTAACCTTACTCTAAAATTGTAAATTCTTTTAAATGCTTTACTTAACCCATGGATGCATGACACAATCTGATATTAAAGGCAATCTAGTGAAAGAAAATTCTTCGCTCGATTATATCATGTGAACAAGTGACTATAATAAATTGATGTACTGTATAATGTATGACTTTAAACATCTGTACCATTATGAAATAAGTTAGAACCCAGATGAAGGAGAAAACAGTGTCAAGGGATAGAAAAAGAACAGAATCACTAATGTCAGAGAAAGAAGGCATAGTCATTCTGTGTAGCTTTCTTAATATTTGACATAGTTTTTGATTGTTTTCTGACATGCAGCTTCTAGCCACCTCATGTTATTTACAACGTAACACTTGATAGAGAATTTATATAATAAATGCAATTCATTTAATCATTTGACTATACTAATACCAAAACAAATCTACCTTACGACTCTGAATCACAAACCCATGGGGATGTATCAATCTATCTCTGCCACAAATGCTCACAGAAAAGATGGCCTTTGCAGAATGATGTGAATATCAATGAATCAAGTCCTGAATTATACAAAGCTAGAGCAACTGGAAAAGAACATCATCCTTGACTGACATAAATCTGTTCAGCCTTAGAAGTCCATTCTCACCAAATGAGAATTTGATTCCCTGTACATGGTTTGTGACCAAACATCTGCTGCATGAAAAAAAAAGAGTGTCTTGTCCCCCTGATGCTAGGATCTACCTGTGCATCTTTTTCTGATATAATTCCAGTCTTCAAATATTTATAGGCAAGCCCAAATGATCTCATTTGGTCAAAAGACATTGCCAAAACCAGTACCTGATCTGGTCTTAAACACTGGGGAAGTTAAATAGAAAGAATGGGATTCACTGGTCTAGTGTTCTGAGTCTGGTGTGCTGCTACAGTGTGCTTCAGGGGAGAGTTTAATGTAGGAGGAAAAGAGAGGAAAAACTGCAGCTTCATAGGTCTTTTAAGGTACCAAAGAATAGCAAATCAAAAAATATGTAAGAGATTTCTACCCCATCTTCATAAGATGTAAAAACCATTAAATGACAGCTTGATTCAGATTTCTGTTATCAAAGTATTCTTCACTTTCATGTTGTTTCTGTGAACAGAAGTGTTCATTACTGCCAAAATAACAATAGTACTTTAGATGTAGCAGGGCTATGTGATGAGCTTGACCAAAGTATGCGCAGGGTAAAGGAAACTGCATCCCTCATGACACACTGAATTTCACGTTACAGAATTGTTTCCTGATGGTTTGTATTGTCTTTCCTACAATCAGCACAGGGCCATAAGGTTGTTTTTAGAGGTGGTAGTTTGTGAGGGGGATTCATCCTAGTCTTAGGAGAATTTATCTGTATTTAAAAACAGCTGTCTTAATAATGGTATACTGTTCATTGGTGGTGGTCTTGCAGCCATTCGTATTTCCTTGGTTGTTCATTTTTGCATTAGAATCACAGCCGTGTCTGAGATGTAAATTCGATGCAAAAGTAGTAAAGCATAATTTCTGAATTCCTGACTGGCAAGAAGAGTGATAATGCAGCAGGTAAAGAAGTTTCAAGGGCTGTGACACTGAGAGTCTTCTGGGGCCTCTATCAGTACTTCGCCGTCTTAGCTGACAAGAATGCAAATATGATTGTCTTAGCCTTTGGTCCTGAATCTGGACAGAACTGAGTGGTGCAGGAGAATGAAAACAACCAGCTTCTCTGTGCTTGAGTCATGGTAGGATTAAATAATGGGATCTTCCTACTCTACATAGGGTTTATACTCCATTCATCCTTGTTCAGTCTGAGTATTAAGAGGACGTGTACTCATGTAGGACATAGATCATGGCTGACTAAAGTATCCGAGGAGAACATGTGTACTGCTAAAATGCAAGATGTAATTAAAACAAATCTGCCCTCACTCAAGTCATAGAAGTGCAAAATAAAAGCTGCTGATGTAAACAGTTGGGTTTTTTACATAGTTCATTCACAGCCGCAGGCTTACTGTAGCAGAGCCAGGGATAAGGGCCAGGAAACAGGAAGATGGGCTGTTAACAAAGACATTGCAAAAGCCTTTTTTCCCCTTCATCTTTGCACAGTGAGATTACAAGGCTGGGCCTTTTTTTAAGGCAGGTAGGAAGGTATTCTGTTGTAGAGCATAGGAGTGTTCAATTTCCCAGTTATCATAAAATTGCAAAGTTGTTCTTTCTGGAAACTCTCTGCTTGTTTTTGTCTGCAAGACACACATTTTGGACATTTCTGTCAGTGGTCACCAAAGCCTGTGAAGCATGCTGTGGTAGATCCTGGTGCCTCAAGGCACTTGGAGTTCACAGTAACAAATTCCAGCATAACTCCTGGAAGACACTTTAAAGCTTCCTACTTTTTAGGTCCTATACAAGTACAGAAAGGCAAACTAAGCACTGCTTATCTTCACTTTCTCACATGAATGAATGACATCTCTAATGTGAGCAGCAAAGGCAATGTTAAAGTTATTACAATTAATCAGTCATTCAATCAGTGCTGAAGGAGAGAAGGCAATTCAGAGGAAAAGGGAAAAAACAGAATGTGAGGGTGCCTAGAATCAAGGACACAGGTTCACTGAATGGTCTCATCTAAGAATCATATGTACAGTGGAAATGCACCCCACTGCATGAGAGGCAGTATCTGAAATTTTCCAGATCAGCAGTTCACATAAGGAAGCAGCAACTGTTACTAATTTTTATGTAATCCCTTCAGCTTTCCAGCTTTGTTGTTTATCATTCATCTTTTGTACTAAGAGGCCTGAATCAGGATACAATTACAGTAGACACTTATACAAACCCACCCCCCTATTCCTTTTTGTGGGAAGAGCTTGCCATTACAGTGAAATATGAAAGGACTGGAAGGAATGTCCTTTGAGGAGCAGCTAAGGACTTTGGGCTTATCTAGTTTGAAGAAAAGGAGCCTAAGGGATGATCTCATGGCTCTCTACAGCTTCCTGAGGAGGGGAAGTGGAGAGGAAGGTGCTGATCTCTTCTCCCTGGTAACCAGTGTTAGGATGCATGGGAATGGTTCAGAGCTGCGTCAGGGGAGGTTTAGACTGTACAGTAGGAAGCATTTCTTTAATGAGAGGGTGGTCAAACACTGGAATAGGTTTCCTAGAGAGGTGGTTGGTGCCCCAAGCCTGTCAGTGTTTAAAAGGCATTTGGACAATGCCCTTAATAACATGCTTTAACTTGGTTAGCCTTGAACTGGTCAGGCAGTAGGACTAGATGATGGTTGTAGATCCCCTCCAACTGAACTAGTCTAATATGTTGTATACAAGCCAGCAGATTAGAGGCCTGCTAAGAAAAGAGACAATAGAAGTCATTCTATTAGGCTAATTGTCTTAGTTCACCCTTAGCATAATCATCATGCATTACTCTGCAGCCCTCTGAGCAAGTGAGGTGTTTAAGAAGGGACTGGGAGGAAAACAATGTTATTGCTTGTTTTCTGTGATGTCCATGAGGAATATCTTCCATCAGAGAATGGCAAAGACCAAAGGTGCCTCATTTCAAATTTGATGAGCAGATACAGGAAGATGGCATTCCTCACTGAAGATGGAAGAGACTTCCCAAGGCAGCACAAGATGATGAAGGCAGAAGTACAATTATATGCTCAACATGATTGGTTAAGAATGCAGATGCATCTTTGGTGCCTTTTTTTTTTTTTTTTTTTTTTTGGTTGGTTTGTTTGTGTTTGTAGGGAAAGGTGGTATTGAAGTATATGAGATCCTGGAAAAAGAGTTTGGTTGAGAAGACAAGCAGGAAAAATAGATCCTGGTTATGTTACATAGAAATAATCTGGAAGACTGTCAAGTATCAGAAAACAGTCGTTTATTTCACTAAAGATTTTCTGGGCTGAATGAATTCCCATTGAAGTCAGTGCAATGACTTAGTTTGGCCATTTTTCTGTCTCAGAGCAACAAAACATTGCAGCTGCAATCAGCATTGTAGCTAAAACTAATCAGCCAGCTCTCCCTGCTATTGCCGCAAAATAATTTATCACTTTTGCCTATCCTCTGACCATGTTCTGTGATTTGGTTTTGATGCTACTGCAGCAATACCATTTGCAGTGGAATGCAATATACTGAAATTAAATCTTTTTTTCAAATGTAATGCAGAACTTGCCAATTAAGAATATCCACAAACAGCAGCAGATGTTAACTCTTTCCTACCAAGAACGTTCATCTCAGACTTTTCCCATTTTTGAAAATTTTTCTGAATTTTCTAATTATCCATGCTCCAACACAAGTGGAATTCTTGGTTTTGTAATTTATGCTGCCATACTATATTATTTTTAACAATACCCAGTGAAATGTATATTCAGGTCACTCTGTCAGCATTACTTACAAGGCATCTTCGTAATGGCATTTTTGCCTTCGTATCCCTGTACTTTCACAGACTTTAGGTGTGTTGGTCATTAAATAAGCCTTATGGCAGCCTTCAATTTCTTTTGTTTGCTGTGATGTGCTTTCCCTTGACTAATCTGTTATTACTTTTAGATTTACTCTGCTACTGTTATAGGACAGCTTGGAGCTCACAAGTAAAAATCTATTTTGTGGAAATTAAAAGTACCAATTCCAGAGTATTATCGCTTCTCCTTTTGAGCTGAGTGCAGGTTTTGTGGATTTTTGTTGTTGTTTAAATTTAAAAATATTTTTTGTTTTTATCACTTTGGTGCTTTCAGTTTGTGTGGTTCCACTTGAGATCTGGCTCTGCAGTTTTCTACAAGGTTACTGTTTTTATTTTAATTCTTTTGTACTTGGCATGTCCTAAGGGTGTTCTCTCTCAGTAGGAAAGGAACACCCTACAGCATCACAAATGAGATTGCCATTTGCCACCAGTTCTTGGATGACTTCCAATATCTCTTACTTCTCTGAATAGAATTATTCCAGGCTCTGAATCCTGAAACTGAAGGGCCCGAGTAACACTTTCAGGACACTGAAAGAATAGCTTATTTAGGAATTTAAAATCTGAACCAAGCAGTAATATTGTACATATAGATAAATGTCACTTGCACTACTTTTTTTTTTCAGGAGGAGCCCAAATTCTGCTGAGGTCATTAGTCATAGTGGCAGTTTCCCTTACTACAGCTGCAGTGCCTGTTACTATGGCTGCCCATGTCGTGTCTTTCATATCTGAAGTTTTGTCCACTTTTGACTCTTAAGCACATTATGTAGAAGAATTTTCCTTTTAAAAGAATGGGAGTGGGTGGTATTCCAGGAGGTCATAGAGTTTTTTGAACTTGCCGAATATTATGCTTCCAGCTAACTATCTCGTGATGGAATTGCTTGGTCGAGCTTGAATGGTAATTGAAGTCAATGAACTGGATGATCAACATCATCTGGAGATGTGGCTGTATGGAATTTTATACAATACTGTCCTCTCTTGCAAAAACGAGAATGCAGTACATGGGTGTAGCTGAGCAGAAACCCAGTCTTCATTTCCGCATTGGCTCTATTTTGACCATTTGGCTTCCTGAGCTAACACAGAATGTGGTCAGAGAATGTAGAGATGCAACAAGGAAAGCTAAGGCCTCCTTAGAATTAGACCTATCAAGGGAGGTCAAGGATAACATGAAAGGATTCTTCAAATGTATTGGAGCCAAAGGGAAGACTGGAGGAAATTTGGGTCCTCTGCTGAATGAAGTGGGTGCCCTGGTGACGGATGATACAGAGAAGGCAGAATTACTGAATGCTTTCTTTGCCTTGGTCTTTACTGCTAAGGCAGTAGCAGTAAAGAGTCCCTCAAGAGTTCCAGACCTTCGAGACCACTGAAAAAGTCAGGAGAGAGGAAGCCTGTGCCCTGGTTGAAGATGATTGGGTTAGGGAAAAGCTAGATGAACTCGACACCCACAAATCCATGGTCCTTGATGGGATGCACCCATGAGTGCTGAGGGAGCTGGCAGAAGTCATTGCTAGACCGCTCTCCATCATCTTTGAAAACTTCTGGAGAACAGGGGAAGTACCTGAGGACTGGAGGAAGGCCAGCATCACTCCAATCTATAAAAAGGGGCAAGAAGGAGGACCCAGGTAACTACAGGCTGCTCAGCCTCACCTCTCTCCCTGGAAAGGTGGTGGAACAGCCATCTCAAAGAATGTTGAGGAAAAGAGGGTTATCAGTAGTCAACATGGGTTCACCAAGGGGAAGCCATGCTTGACCAACCTGATAGCCTATTTTGATGACATAACTAGATGGATTGATGATAGGAGGGCAGTTGACATGGTCTACCTTGACTTCAGCAAGGCTTTTGACACTGTCTCCCATGGCATCCTCACAACCAAACTTAACAAGTGTGGACTGGATGACTGGGCAGTGAGGTGGATTGGGAAGTGGCTGAATGACAGAGCCCAGAGAGCAGTGGTCAGTGGGGCAGAGTCTAGTTGGAGGCCTGTGACTAGTGGCACCCCCAGGGGTCAGTACTGGAACTGGTCCTATTTGATATATTCATTAATGACCTGGTTGAAGGGACAAGAGTGTATCCTCAGCAAGTTTGCTGATGATACAAAACTGGGAGGAGTGACTGACACACCAGAGGGCTGTGCTGCCATCCAGGAAGATGGGGCCAGACTCTTCTCGGTGGTGTCCAGAGACAGGACAAGGGGCAACGGGTACAAACAAGAACACAGGATGTTCAATCTTAACATAAGAAAACACTTCTTTACTGTGAGGGTGACAGAGCACTGGAACAGCACTGGCCAGGGAGCTTGTGGAGTCTCCGTCTCTGGAGACATTTAAAACCCGTCTGGACGTGTTCCTGTGTGATCTACTCTAGGATCTTGCTCTAGCAGGGGGTTTGGACTGGATCATCTTCGGAGGTCCCTTCCAACCCCTACCACTCTGTGATTCTGTGATCCATTGCCTTTGTAACCTGTTTTCTCTGCTTTTAATCCAGATAGCACATGCTGATGGTATTCCCTTTGCACCTCTGTAACAAGTCAGAATGTTAAGTGAGGAGATCAACTTTTTATAATCATTCCACCTCTCCTTCCCACTCCTGCTGGAAAGGATACAATTCAGAACATTAAGAAATATTCCAATATATGGCTAAGGACAAAAAAATTAGAAGCTCTATGTATCTAGATAGTCATCCAATTTTTGAAGCTAGTTCCTGCATTTCACATTCTCAGTTTCTTCCGTCAGTTGCTTGGAGGTTGGATGACTTTTATGAACTGTATCACACACTGGTAGACTTATTGATAAGCATTAACCTTAGTCTTTTCTGGTAGTAAGACATCTCCTGTGCAATACTACATAATCACAATGTGAAGTCAGCTCAGAGCTGTTCTGCGGAGACCACTCTATTTATCTTTATTTCACAAACTAGATGTTATTTTTATAAACACAATTTAGAGCAAGCTTTTGAAATACTTGCTGTATATTTTGGAGCATAGTTCTCTGGCCATATGAGTGGATTTCCTAGATAATTCTATAATTCTATAATCACGGTTTGGGAATGCAAAAAGCTGTGTCAACATATACAAAGGAAGAATGTTAGCTTATTTAAATTTCACCAGAATCCTAGTAGTAGCTACAGGCAGAGGAAAAGTCTTAGATATAATCTGAAGTTGGGGGGGGGCGGGTGTAAAGGAGGGGAAGACAAAGGAAAATGAGGTTTTTCTATTAGTCTACCAAGAACAACCTGGTGTCTACCAAATTAATAATATAATTTTCAAACATCCATAAAAAAAAATTGAACGAGACCTCTAATTTTTCTAGATTTTTTTCAGTGTGTCAATGTCACCTTCAGTCAATGATTGCAGAAAAATATTCCAGATGCCCAGCAGGTAAATAATGCAGCTTAGGCTGTGATCATTAATTGCAATCAGTACTAAAGAATTTGGTGGAGATGATGATCTTTTCAACCCATGAAGAAAAAAAAAATAAATCAAAAAGATTAGACAAAGAATGTTCAGATAAGGAGAATGAAAGAAAAAAATCAAAAAACTTTCATCTGTGAAAAATCATTGCAATGAACTTTTTATTATAAAGCACTGAGGGATAAATGTTAAGGGGTAATTTCCTGAAGGACTGCTGCTGAACTGTAAATTCTTTATGTAGAAGATAGTGTTAAAAGGTAATAATTAATCATTCCAATTTAAATCTTCCAGGCATTGCACAAACAAGATTTAGCTGCATAACTCCCATGGCTAAATCCCATGCAGTGTTGGAAATGTAGATGGTAATAGCTCCATCAAAAAACTCAGTGCTGTGGCAGAAATATTGGAGCCAGTCCCTGTGGGAAAATGGTAGTGATCTAATGGCTGTCAGCTGCTATGAGATATCATTCTCATTTTTGTGTCCTAACATTACACTCAAGTTTTGGCTACTGTGCAATGTGGTTCATACTTTGTTTACTGAGTAGCTTTTGGTCATACAGGAAAAGGAAAGTACACTAGTAAAGACATGATGGACCTTTGCTGGAGTAGACCCTTAATTATAGGGTAATCGCATTAAGAATGATTGTTTTATCATGTGACTATGTGAAAGATTGTCATGTGACCTCAGAAATGCCTACAATTCCATAACATGAAACTAGGGACTTTGCTATTATGAACTAGAATTTTTCTTTTAAAGTGGTTGTTTTGTTTTTACATTCTAAGACAAACATGCAATTTAATATTGTGATTAAAATATCTATAAGTAGTGTTTCTGACATGTTGCTGTACCACTACTGTAGTAGAATTACGTAATGCTGCTTTTGTTTGTCAAAATAGCTTATTCTTTTAGCAAAAGATAAACCTATTCTTTCCTGTTGCTGGAACTTCACTATCCTCAGGTACTCATGAGGAAGGAAGTAGTGTCTCCAGACAGAAAACTTAGAGGTATGGACTTGTTCTCACAAAAATGTCTTTGGATAGTTTACTTTGTTGTTTGAATTAACATGGAAGAGGAGTAACTGCAACTTGCTACCATTCATGCAGACCTTTTTCCTGGTATGAATGCCTACTTAGCTAGCACCATCAAGACAGGGCTTAATCTTGTTTTATTAGGAAGCATCATTTGAAAAGCATGTGCTTTTTGTAAGGACTTTCAATGTTGGTAAGCAGTGTAGGAGTGCTGAGCTCTCATGTGATATGAATACATTTCAGAAGTGACTAAGGCAAAACAGATTAGAGCAGTAGTGCAGGTCTAGAACAGGCTAGAAGCTTTCTGTTTTCTGGTGGAGATCTGTCATACAACAAAAATTTAAATAGGAGTATCACTTCCAAGAAAAGACTCCGTTTTAAACTTCTTTAATACATACTTATAAGAGTTAACAAAAGCTGAATATTTGTGAGAATGGTTGCTGTTTAATCTGACCATATCATCCAACTTTAGTATCATAGGCTACATCAAGGTATAAGGAGTAAAGGGGAATTCCTCTTGTCAACAACTGGCCATCCTTTTACAAGCAGAAGTCCCATCTGTGTAGTCTCTAGAGTTAAATTAGACCTAGGTAGCACTGTGTACTAAGATCAAAAATCTGGAAGTGTTAATATTTAAATTTAGGGCTGCTGTTTCCTTTACAGGAAGCAAACTGTAGGTTTTTTGAAGTTACTGAATTCAGATCTCTATCCCAGTAATAAAGTTATAGTAAACGTTAGATATGGAGTTCCTGTACTGTCATGAGACTGGGACAGTCCTCTGCAAATGATGTATTTAGTCTTTTAAAATTGTGGTATTACATCACCAAATTAGCTGGAAAAGAGTGTGCTGCTTAAAAAATAGTGCACACAGTTAATGGATATACAGGCTGAACTTCAGTTCCAGAGGATGTTAAAATCTCTATGAAATGTCAGCTTAATATTAGTGTCTCGCTGCTAATTGCTTATTTAGAATCAAAGTATAACCTTGATTATAGATTTCGGTATTTAAAATGACATAAATGCAAGAGAAATAATAATGATGCTAATAATGGTGATTATACCATAGAACTCACTAAATGTAGACACCTTATTTTGGTGTAGCAGTTAAAATGAGAACAAATTTCCTCACCACACCTCCCAAACCCTTCCTCTTTGAAACAATTATTAGCTTTGTTTCCAGTTGTCGTTACATTCCTAGATGTTATTGCTCTTTTATTTGACGTGATAGAACTCATTTTTATGAAGGCAATACATAATAAAGGCTATATGTGCATGGTCTTTAAGTATGTTAATCTGTTTGACCTCAGTGTATACTTCTGCCTAGGTGCTCTCTTCACTTGTAGTATATTTGAGTTTGGAGTGATTGGGGGGGCCTAGTTTGAACTGGGTTTAATTGTAGTTCACTGCAATAACTTGATTCTGTGTGTTTCTGTCCTTAGTGTGCACGGACAGGTGAAGAAATTACTGCATATCTAGTGTTTGCGTTGTTTCTTAGCTTCCTTCAAACAAAGCCGCTCATCCTGTGAGTACTCACTGGCTTCATAGCTGTGTATTCTTTTCTGCTTGGGATGCTGGTAACAGTATTTTTCACTTTACTGCTTAAGAGCTGGTGGACAGCCGGAATTGGTCCATTTGCCATTGTGTGCGCTTGGAGCTGGCGTACAGCTGACATTGCTTCATAAATTGTACTTTGTGCCACCCAGGGTCTGCTGAGATTCTGGAAGGTTTTGAAATGAAAGATTGTAGGGAAGCTGTTCTAGAGGCTGTTAGAAAAATGATGAATGAGTATGGCACAATGCTAGTGGGGCTGAGATTGTTGTACAAGAAAGCAAAGCTGGATCTCTAGCAGTCAAAGAACTGAGGTAATTGGTGACACTCCATCCTGTCCTGCATCTGCTTCTGTCAGAATGCAGCTGCATGCTGTCCTTTACACAAAGCAGATTGCAGGGTAGCAGAAGCTGGACCTAGCTTCAAAGCTTTGCCTATCACAGTGGAAAGTGTTGCCCTGAGCAGGCATCCATTTGCTTCTTAAGTGGAACATGCAGCCTGCAAAGTTGCATTTGTTCTTCTTTTATAGAGTTCTGGTCTGCAGACATGTTCTCTAAAGAAGTGCTATGCAGTATGATGATAGATGCTGGCACAGCAAGAGAAGAGAGAGGTCAGATTGAAGTCATCAAGTCAAAGAAAACAATTTAGTAGAAAATCTTTAATGGAGCTTTTTAATTCATTAAAAGGAAAACACAGTGTCAGCACTTTTTAAATTGTATTTTTGAAAGGATGGCAGGAAACAGTCTAGTATTATTTCTGCAGGTTCTTTCAGACTAAATTGTGGACTGCTTTGAACAGATAAAAGAAATGTGTCTCCATTGTCTAAATGTTGTAAAAATATAGGGTTTAAATTTTGTGATCAATTTCTCATGCAGTGCCTTGCACAGATAAGAAAGTGTGCTAAAGTAAAAGTAACATGACTGGTTATGACTTCAAGCCTTGAAGACCTTAGAGACTGGCTAAAATACTCCTTGTGGAGTTTTGTGCTAAGATATTGTCTGTCCTTTTGGTACCTCTTTCTGTCTTCTCCCTTTAGGCTCTTGAAGGAGGTCCACTCAATATAAGATATCCTATATTTATGAATTATTTTAAACTATATAATTATGCATGCAATTAAAATAATTTAATCTGAATGTTCATCTCAAGAAAGTTCTGTCAGGTTTTCTGTTTGACACTTTTTCACACTAGATTTCAGAGAATATGTATGGGAAGGAATCCAGCCAAGCTCCTGCTCTGGTGAGATGCTGCTCCAGAAAGGAGAATCTTGATTTTGGTGGCCTTATGGCTTTGGAAGCTCTGTAGGGTTCGGCTTCTCATGCTGTGTTTGAGGACTGGGTTGTATTTGGAGCCAAGAAAATGCTGTAGAGTCATGAGTATTACTGTTCAGTCCTGGAACAACTGAAAACCAGATGTTATTGCTTGCATCACCCCTACCTTATCTGTCTCTTCTTGCCACCTTCACCAGCTTTATCAACTTAATAAAATGAGGAAAACCTCACCCTATTGCTCAACCAGAGCAAGTTGAGGCTTTCTGAAAATTCGGAGGTAGTGGTTTTCCATTGCTTGATGGGCAGCAAGTTCTCATTTTTGCCTCTGAAAACCTCCTAAAAAGACCTTAGAACATTTTTAGTTAGGCTGTTCCAATCTGTTAGTTCTGTTTAAAGCAGAAGATTCAGGTAATGAGGGCTGTAAATGTGTGCGGAGATGCATGATGGTAATTTCATCATACCCACTGGCAGTTTTGAGATTGCTTCTATCTTTATCTGAGTACCAAGCCTCATTCCTTTCAAAAAAATTAGACCTGCAGATTCTCAATTTGTAGTAACTAAAATAACCAGCTTATGTAAAGTAAAAAACAAACAAGAATTTAGTTGGCAATCACTTAGCTGAAGATTATTGTTAATTGTTTTGGGGCAAAGTTTGTCAGTGCCTAAAAGACTAACGAAATATAATTTAGATTTTTGGATCACAGGTTCTTTTGAAAAGTTGAACTAAAAATCACTATATTTGCAAAAAACCTTCAGTTATTCAGAAAATCCCAGCATTGCTAACATTAAGAGTGCAAAAGTACTCAGGGCCTTATTGATTAAAAGCTCATATCCAACAGAATGGTAACTGTGACTGAGTGATCTGTATTACACAGGCTTTTTTTTTAAGCATATCTCTTCTGTAGACAAGTACCCCAATAAAATGGATGATATCAGTGTGGCACACATTAGAAAGTTTCTGTACTTGCAGAGTAGTGATTTCTGGTCTAAATGGCTAAGACCATTTTCATTGTGTTCAGTGTATTTTTACTTCTGAATTATCTTGTCCTACATCAAGAACACCTGAAACTGCGGAGATACAGGCATTGAAATAAATGTTATGAAAGCACTTTCTGAGCTTCTGGTGAACTGATTTACATTCAGCAGCTGTGGGGTAAACTGAGACAGTAATTGACTGCATCACCCTCTTCTGGTTATTCAAGGTGGAGTAATCTCAGGGGGACCTGTTCATCTCTGCACCATAATGCTAGATGACTGCAGAGTAATTACAAGGAATTCAGGTTTAGACTTGCAAAGATTCGTCACTAGCCAGTGGATATCATTGGTCTCAATAAAATCAACAAGCTTATAATTAGTCTGAACTATCTAACAGTAACCTAATTAAAAAATGCAAATAATAAAAACATCTACCGTAACATTAAAAAAGTCTTAAAATATTACAGATTCCAGTCACAGAAGAGTGCTGATCTTGAAAAGCTTGATGCCAATTATGTGCTTCACTGAATTAAAATGAACTCATGTTATTAATAAAGACTCAGATGATCTAGTCTGCTAGTCCAACCTTTCACCACCTCACACTTTCATTACAAATGAACTTTTCAATTAAGAACTGTCTTCCAAAACTTAGTACTGAGTTCCAAAATTAAGTTTTCCAGACTGTGATTCAGTCACATCAACTTAAGTAATACAGAACAATCTTGTGAAGTTTGACACTGTGACATGTCATTCTCTCATGCTGCTTCATAGGTCCTTTCACGTTAAGTGATCATCTTGTTCAGGCCATTGACAGTGAAAACTAGATCCAGCTGAGCAGTGAATTTTAGAAGAATAAAGCTCAGAAATAAGCCAGATGTATACAAAGCATAACACCTATCAAAGGCAATATTGAAATCTGAAAATTGAAATGCAGTTGTCAGAGATCTTCTGATGAATGCCAGAAGAAATGGATGGAATGAAAAATATTAAAAAAAAAATTTGTGCTAATTTTTTTAATGGTTCAAGGAATGTTTTCTCATTGGAACCTTTTATTCTAATAATCCTTAAGGAAATCCCACTGATTAACTTGTCAACATTTGACACATGAGACATTTTTGGACTTAGAAGGGTGCTTGTGTTCCTATTATCGAGGCCAGAAATCAGGAGATGAGGGTTCTGTGGCTAATTTTTTACTGGAGTTTTTGTCCAATGTTGAACAAAATCTCTGGAAATTTATGCAGCTATTCAAGCTATGTGCTACTCTTCTCATTACTTTTAATGTCTATTTTTTATCAGAGTGCTTTGATATTACATACCCAAGTAGGTGGGGTTTGGCTTAAATGGATCAGATGCTATTGGTCTGGGAGTTGTTTCAGTTGTAACCAGCCTATAGAAATGATAAAAATTCTAAAAGATGGTTAACTAGTTACCACAGTTATACCCATATCTGCTGTGCTGCTTAAGGAATTGTAAAAATAGAATGGAAATGCTGTGGTGTTTTGAAAATAACTTCTCCATACAGAATGACTCTGCAGAAGCAGTTGTATTTGCTCTCCCAAAGCAAGACAGACATGGTATTTATAGAATCATAGAATGGTTTGGGTTGCAGGGGACCTCAAAGATCATTTCGTTCCAACCCCCCTGCCATGGGCAGGGACACCTTCCACTAGACCAGGTTGCTCAAAGCCCCATCCAACCTGGCCTTTGAACACATCCAGGGAGGGGGCATCCACAACTTCCCTGGGCAACCTGTTCTGGTGTCTCACCACCTTCACAGTAAAGAATTTCTTCCTAATATCTAGTCTAAATCTCCCCTCTTCCGGCTTAAAGCCATTACTCGTCATCCTATCACTGCATGCTGTTGTAAAAAGTCCTTCTCCAGCTTTCTTGTAGGCCCCTTCAGGTACTGGAACACTGCTATAAGGTCTCCCTGGCGCCTTCTCTCTTCCAGGCTGTAGCCCATTTGGGCTATGTAGATTTATTATAAAATGAATGGTGAACTATAAAAGAGAAAAGCAAAAAGGTTAATTCGGTGTGTTCCTGGAAGTACATTTGAGCTGAGTTGGCTTCATGTACACTCATGGAAGTCAAACTTTTTATTGAAGGCTTATTTTTTTATTTGAATATCTTTTTTTTATAAAAAAAAAAAAAAATCAAAAATTTGTCATGTGAGAAAAAGTAAAAGTAAAGACTTCAGAAAATACTCAAATAACTATTTCCTTCAAAGGTAAGACAAAAATGCAAATGCTGCCAGTGTTGGCATGTTTTCACTTTTTACAAAATATTCTTTGGACTTTGACTTTGTTACCTATTAATTAAAATTTTGTGTTGGGCAGCATTTGCCTGCAGAAACCTTGAGAAAATAGGGCTTTTGGGGGGGCACGTGGAGACAGGGTGTTCTGGGTATTAGTGTGTGTGTATTAGGTTCAGAGGAATCCTGAGGCTGTGGGGATTGAGGTCCAATGGCCACAATCTGGAAGCCACTTCATTTGTCAGAGTTCTCAGTGGGATGTAAAATTCCACAGTAATTTTATTCCTGGAAGAGGAGGACCAAGACAAAACACAAGTCCATGAATAAGGGCTGAATGAGATTTGGTTTTTCTCCCTCTTCACTGAATTTTGATCAAGGACAAGAATGTAAACAGTTACACTTACAAAAAGTGTCCTGACTGGCCAAACCTACCATGAGTGCTTAAGACAAGAGTCTTGTAAAACTTCTCAGCATAAATAGTGTCGTGGATTGCTTTGGATTTGCTACTGTACAGTAACAGACTGGAGACTAGAGGAGTCCCTGCAGTAACTTCAGTTGTGTTGATGAAAATCCCGGATAATATGACACTATTTGTAATATGTTTGGGTGTGGAAATTGTCAGTAATTTTTCTTGGTGTGCACAGGATATTTGAAACATAATTGCTTTGTTTGAATGTTTTATTCTCTTATTGCGCCTGTGATAAACTTAGAAGCTTTTGTGAACCAGATATTCCTTCTCCCACCCCTCCTTTTGCAAGTGTAATTAAATTCTTAGCCTCTAATATCCTTTCATGGTTTATTGAACCATTACCTTCTCTATCCCTTACAACTCAATATTTTGGTCCTGAAAATATCTCCAGCTGCTGTAGCAACAATATTTAGCTTAATCTCTGTGCTAGTGATACTAACAGCTTTTGGCAAATAGTAAGGCCTTGTGGAAAGTTGTGTGAGGAGTAACTGGGCTTATATTCTCTTTCCTTCATGTCGTGTGTTTGATACACAGAACACTGAGGAAAAAGCATGTTCCTAGAGTGAGGAACTATTTCACTCATTTAAAATTACAAGTGCATCCATAAAGTTATTTTTATAAGTGGCTACCACTGCTGCTCTCTTCATATCAAATTCCAGCTAGCACTTTGAGGTTCATTTCACTGCAGGTACTGAAGAGCTTTAGCAGAGGATGACAAGAGATAAAAAAGGATAGTAGAAGACCAAATGAACGACAGTTTCTCTGGGAGTCATCCTCCAACAGAGTGCTCCTACAAAATTCTTCCCTGAACTATTTTCGTTTTCTATACCTGGAGAAGCTAAACAATTCATAACTAAGTGCCAGTCACCACGGCCCAGAAGTAGCACTGAAGAATTTACTAGGGCTCAGAGCAGCGATATTGGACAAAGGCTTGGAAATCTCACAGAGAGACAGATAGAGAAATTTTGAAATATTTGCCTCCAAGAAAAGTAATAAAATTATATAAATAATTAATGTAAAAGGAAATGAGAGAAAGTAAAAAACTTTCTTACAGTAGAAGCTTTAGTATTATACAATGATAATACATCGTAGGAGTATCAAAGCCACTTTATGATTTTGTGTTTCCAAAGACTTAGATCATTTTCCAGTAGGTTTCACAGGCATTCGCCATTGGCAAAGAGAGACGAGACCTGGAAATCTTTGGTTCCATTCTAGCCTCTTGGAGTAACTGCGTCCTTCCAACCTGTACAGTCTTGTTTCCCTCCATTGGCTTATGCTTTTTGCTGATACAGAAGTCTTAGTCTTCATGAAGCAGATTTTTCACTTGCATTGCCTTGCCCATGTTTTATTACACCTAGTTTATTTACCTGGCTACAATGTCTGACTTCCATATCTTCACTTTTGTCACTCTTTCACTCCTCCAGCCTCGCTTCCAGATATGTCCTAATCAGGAGTTACTCTTCAATAGCACTTTGTCTCCCCTTCACTTCTTCTGATTCTACCTTCATCTCTCTGCTCAGCAGTCTACTTGCTTTTGTGTAGACCTAGTTTCATTCATTCTCCATCTTTCTTCTGGCTCAAATGTTCTGGGCCTCAGTCTGTCCGTTCCCTACCCTTTTCCAGTCTCTTTTTGATTCCTCAGGCTCCTCTTCCCAGTCTCTTCCTGTGAAGGACTGATCCTCTCCATTTATATTTGAATTTGAGAACTACCTCTTCCGTATTGCTTGAACTTAGTAAGGAGAGTATTGAAACAGCAGTAAGGACCTCTGGCCTTAGTTCAGATTGTTAGACTCAGATTTGGCACTAAGCTGCAATTGCAGAGAAAGACCTTCTCAGGCCCCTGGAGCATGTCCAGTACAGACAGAAAGGTTGGGAAGTAGAGCAGCTGAAGGCCAGGAAGTACTGGCTGTGCACAAACCACAAGGCTTGCAAGTTGGACATTTTTGAGTGGCTTTTCATTGGGAGTGCAAAAGGCACAAGATCTCTGCCAATTTGCAAGTCATTATTCTAAAGCATGGGATTTCTTAAGAGAGGTCTTAAGAATCTTTTAACATTCTAAAAGAACCCTATTTCTGCTAGCCTTTTTCTCAGGAACAGCTGCAGTATTTTGACTGAAATTTTCCAGGAAAATTCAGTCCAGGGCAGATATATGACACAGACGATCAGAGCTTTCTCACTGGTGTAATTGATTGACAACAGGATCTTTAGTAGGGGCACTACTTTAACCTTAATTGAATAATAAAATGTCAGGAAAAGTTTTTCCATCTTTCTTTGCAGGTCTACATTTCTTAATTCTTCTACTTTTAATACCTGTTCCTAAAAGCTTGTTATTCTATTCATCTTCATCATTCTTGTTTCAGTACTTCAGTAAGCAAGCAGTGACATGAGAATGCTTGAAATGCAACAAGTTTCTAATTAGAAGTTATAAAGTTTTGATATTTTCTTCTACATAACCTTATTGGTCTTTCCCTGGACTTGGAATAAAAAGAAAGGCTGAGTAAGCGCAAAGAATTTGGAGGCACAAGGAAAACTGAAAAATCCTTCCTCATAAAACTACAGACTGAAGATTTGGCAATGTGGTATGGGCCTCTGTTCCTAGACTCACCCTTGAGTTTAGGCAGGGCTGATAGTGATTAAGATGAGTAATACTCCTTGTCCTCATTTTGTGTTGGGCCATCTAATGAAGACCAGATCACCTGGCATTCATTGAAAATTGAAGTTTAATTGTGAGGTCTAAGACGGAATGGATGTGGAGGCTGACTGACCTCACCATAAGGCCCATATACTTGAGCTTTTGATTGAGTTGTATATTGAAGACAAGGCACAAACCTTGTCTATTGTATACTTTTTAAGTGTCTAAATGAAATAGCTTGTCCTGCAGACATCATGAAGGTATTAATTAAAACTATTTTACACTGTTTGTCCAGTTATTAGTAAAAGCTTGTTCCTCTGCTTTATCAGTTGTTACATTATGATGAACATACCAGAAAAGGGGATCTGTTTTACCCTGTCTGCATACTGAGTTTTCCTGTTATCAAAGTTATCTCACCATTTTAAATAGAAGATAAAGACTGAAAAGGAAGCACAGTCTGTTATAATTGTTTCCAACATTATAGTGTGGTTTTGTAAATGGCTGAAGACATTTGGTGATATTTGCTACATGTGGACAAAGAATTTGGGGAAGGATGTTAACAGGATGGAGAGCACATATGCATCATAAACTGTTTCATAATTCAAGGTTTCTCATTTAGGCGAGTCCATCGTGTAATTTAATGTCATGCAGACTGCAATAGTGAAAATGCTGAAGTTTTCTTCAGTAAAGTATTTGAGCTTTAATAGCAAATAGCTGTGATGACAAGATCTAGATCTCCTAGGAAGCTATAGTATGATTCAGTAAAGTCTGTCACTCGGTGCAGTCTTGCTTAGGGTCTTTTTTTCTGTAGGAATAACTCTTGTCTGGGATGGCTACATGAACAAACTCCTTAAGAAAGGGCATAGAATGTATTCTATCATTTATTTCCTATTACTTGTAATGAAAACATTTATTTCAGCATTTACTATTTTAAAGGCACTAAATGGAATTATCTGGGGAAAAGTTCATGATTCACAAAAACTATTTTTGGAGAAGTTTATGGTCAAACGCTTTTTCTATATAATTTACATTAGAAATGAAGTTTTAATGTAAACATTCTAGGGCTGTCTGTTTTTTCTATCTATTGCTTCTCATGGCTCTTTAACCCTAAAATGACAAATTCATTTCTGCTTCTCAGTACATGCCTGAAAGATACAATGTCATGTAAATTGATGACTTCCCATAGCTGGCAGTGAAAAAACGAGCATGTAAAGTTTGTAGCATTCCTCCCCCATCCAGTTCCATAGGGAACTGCTTCTGCATACTTAATTTTTCATTCTTGACTCATAACTCTGAACTGCCAGACTGATTATTTAAATTGTAACTTCCAGTTGATGGGCAGAAGGAAGGAAGTTTAGCCATATGAATTATTAAGTGGCATACCAAGATGTCACCTCATAACACTTTGTTAAAATGCCATGATATTCTAAACAGTTGCCTGAAGAGCATGTTGAAAATGGATCCATTGGCAAGTTTGTAGACATCTATTAATGGTTATTGCTGATAAATTACAATGAATAATTTACTTGGATTAATTGTACTTTTTACTTGTGAAATATCTTCTAAGACCTATAACTTTCTCAGGTTAAGATACTTTTTATTTAAGAAGTGTTTGTGTGCCTTAAGCTGAGTATGGGTAGTTCCTTGCTGCTCTTTCTGTTCTGAGACTGGATATTTATAAGAGAAATGTACATATTGCCATATGAGTTTGAACTGCTGTTTTGTGCAGGGCAGGAAGGCCTTGACTTTTATCAGAGTCACTTGGGTAATTTTCCATTGTTGTGCTATATGGGAAACACCCTTGTGCGTGTTCATACCCTGATATACCCATCAGAAAATATAAGGCAGAATGCATTTTTTCACTGAGGGATAAACAGTCTCACCCTTTTATGAGCTGAAAACATGCACAGTTACTGTGGAATAATTGATGACACTTAGCTTTCTCTGCAGTGAAGCATGCATGTGTCTATTGTCTATCTGAAAAACTTGCTTCAGCATAAAGCACCATCAAGCAATTATGGAAAAAATATGGGAAGGAGAAGTTTTCCCTTAATCTCTATCAGATGTTATTTATAGAGCTGAAGGGTATCAGTTCTGGATTTATTTTTATAATGCCTTGAAGCATGAAGATGCATGCTTTTTATTCAGTTCTCACTAATAAACTTGTATTGCTCCTCATTATCTGTAGATGTCTAACCTGTCTAGTTTCTGGTATGAATGCTTGAAAGAAGCAAATTAGAAATTCACTTTCTGTGTTCATTCATGCTGGTGAAACTCAATTAAGTGAATATTCATGTAAAGCAAATAGAAGAAGGAAGTAAATGTAGCCAAGACAAATGTATTTAAAATTTTAAAACTTTTTTTCTTTTTCCTTTTGCAGCATTTGCCATCACTTTTGGAAATCCCAAGAGAACATACGAGTTATCAGAAAATGGATGAATGAGTGCGCTCTAGAGGCAGAGTTCAGTTGGGGAAAATTCCAAGATGTGGAGAACAGGTTATCAGTGAAAATAAAGAATACTGCTGAGCGGAGGACAGAGTTGGGATTACTCAAGGCTCACATAAATACATACAGTAAGTACAGTTTGAAAGTTAAAGGTGCTCCTTTGGGCAGAAATCTTTGAATACTGTAGCTTTAAACAAAGTCATTTTCATAGGTATTGAGTCTGAATCTCAATGCAAACTTGATCTGCATAAAATTCAGCCAGATGATCTCCTAGTAGGTTCAAAATAAGGCTTACAGGAGTTGTACCTTGATGCAGAGACCTTTAGCATTTCTGTGGCTAGCAGGATTTTAGGAGCTATATGGAATTTAAATAAAATCATTGCGAAGGAATCAAACAGTGTGAATTGTGGAATTCTTTGTTATTTGGCAACATTGAAAAGCAGGTATGAAAACATGGCTGAGTTAAGCTTAAGACAGGCATTATCCAGTGTTGGGTTTGGGTTTTTTAATTTGAATAAAAAGAAATTTTTTTATGGTTTTTTTTTGTGTGTGTGGCAGCTGAAAATCAGCTCAGGAGAGTTTTCTAAAGAAATACGACTATGAGATGTTTTGTTTGGAACAAGTAACACATGTAAAAACAAAAGATTCTATTTAGAAATGATAGAAATCAGTGTTCAGCATTGTTTTGAAATTTCCCACACTTTTTTAGTCATCCCTGTCCAGTGAGTGGATTTTTTTCCAAATTGGTTAAAGTCTGAACCAGGCTGAACTTTAAAGATAAACCCATGAAACTTTGATGTGAACTCGACTTATTGTAGCTGAAGACATTTGATTTTTTTTGTTGATTGGCATATGAGGGGGCAGGTATACTGATAATAAAAGTTGTACAAAAACTCTACTACTATTTTAGTACTGCTGTTTACACTCATAGAATCATAGAATCATAGAATAATTATGGTTGGAAGGGACCTCCAGGGTCATCAAGCCCAACCTTTATCCCATCATATTCCTAACCATTAAACCACTAGACCATGGCCTCAAGTGCCTCATCAACCCTTTTTTTGAACACACCCAGGGACGGCGACTCCACCACCTCCCTGGGCAGCCTGTTCCAATGTCTAACCACCCTCTCAGGAAAGAACTTCTTCCTACTCAACAGTACAGCTCTATGCCTTTCAGTTTGAAAAGCAGAGGCTTGTAATCTTGTATTAAGTCAATGATCGAGAACAAATTTGTGGCCTATGGTCTTTAAAAATTTTATTTATTTTAAAACTCCAGTGGGACAAAAAAATCTGTTTTCAGCTTGTCAAACACAGTGAACTCAGTCTCTGTTCTCTTTACTTGTTTTTGATCTGGGCTGTTATGATAGAAAACCAGTGAAAGATCAATGAGATGTGATAATACATTGATGATAAAATTGTTGAGAGTAGAAAGTGCCAGATTATTTGATTTTTTGCAGTATTTATATATGAAATGTCATTTGAAGGTCTAAGGGAATATTTATTTTCCGTTAGATGCTCGTGTTCTATTTGTTTCCTATGGGATACCTATTTGTTTTTATAATCTATTTGCATCTGCTATAAAATTATTATGTATTTAGGACCTGATTCATACCACAGTAAATCAGTAATTATTCTAAGGGCGTCATTGACACTCTGCCAGTGTTACACTCTCATGTGGGAAGAGTACCAAAAACCTGTTCTGATAGGTACAGTGGATGATCCTCTGCATTTTGTTACTGAAGAACCTCAGGCTTTTTTATTGGCTTTGTAACAGTCATACATGTTTGGAAAACCTTTCTTGCCTCATGGTTAGCTATTACAATTAAAAGATAGAGACAACAATGCAGAGTATATCTCCTGTGAATGCTTTCCTGTGCAACTGCAACACTTACTGGTTTAGATTCCTCTAGTGTACAAACATAGGGAGATGCTTTTATAAGGAAGATTTACCTTAGGATGTCCTTTAGTATTTCCCAAAGCGGTTTGTGTCCTTTCTTGTGTGATAGGAGAGATATTGATCAACTGCCTAGTAAGTTAAATGGTTGCAGCTTAATCATGTAAACTCCTGCTTTCCCTGGGAACTGTGGGTTCTACTGCTGGGTGTCAATCCTGTGATATTTCTCTACTCTTGACAGAGAAATCAGTGTCCTGATTTCTGCCAGTCTTCCAGTTGATTTTTCTAAGCTCTGCACTGTAGAGCAGTACACAATTATGTAATTCTTGAAACATTTTCTATACACTGTACTTTTTCTTGCTGCTGTGACTTCTGTAGTCTATAGAGTCTTGCCCTTCGTCTGTTTTATGTTAGCTCTTCCGAGAAGGGAGAGAACTTTCCTACTGCTAAGTGTGTTATCTGCACAGATGATCTATCTGTAGATTTCTGGGGAAAAGTCAGATGACAACATGTCAGCTTCTCAGTTCCAGAGAAATTATCCCACATTAACTTGGCAGTGCTAATAGTTTGCAGCGTTCATGGTCTGTAATGGGCTGTTTGCCTTTAAGGGCTTTGACAGTTTTGCTGAACTTAACATGCACTCAGCTAAGAGATGATCTTTCTTCACTACATCACTTGCCATTTGAATAGGTCACATTTTGATGAGATGTGTTTGATTTGCTGACTGTGAAACTGCTGTATAAATCTTCCTTTATGTTCACACATTTCTCAAAAGATCCACTGTATTATTCTGAGAGCAAATACCTAATTATTTGCTGCTGAAAGCTGTGTAAGAACACCTCTCTATATTTCTGAAATTCTTTGGTGACATCTGCCACAGTAAGTTTACATCTAAGATGAATAATGCAATGGGGAGCAAGTTCATTGCATGGTCTTGTTGGACTGGAGTCTGTCTTTGTGATAAGAAAAAAGTGAAGGGAGAATGCCTAGGGGTGGTAAGGGTTCAGTGGCTTGTTTAAGGTTATGCTATCATGGCTGAAGAAGTGAAGATCTAATCGATGCATTGGCTTGTTTGGCTGCATTATATCCATGACTGGAACTGAGCACTTGTTGAGGTCATTGGTATCAGGCCGAGTTGTACAGATACATCTATAGCTCTCAAACACACCTCTCAAGAGATTGCCTCTGGAACTGATTTTTCTTACAATGTTATGTCTTCCAATTATGTATTGGAGGAAAAAATATTTAGAAGAAAAAACACTGCTAGTGTGATGGATGGAGTTTGCTTATGCTCCACTGACTAGTATCATCAGGAGGGTATTTGTAGGGCTGCAAGGAAGAAATGTTCTCGGAAAGTCTTGCACTGCAGAATGATCTGGGGTTTTCTGCAGGATTTGGATGTCTCTTAGAGCTGTCTTCAGATAGCAGGTGCTGGTTATGACAGTGCAGGCCAGCATAATTAGATGATGAATCATCAGCATCATAATGTCTGTTATTTAACATCTGTGCACCAGTACTAGGATCCCTGTGTAGAATTCAAGGCCTACAAAAGTTTGTGCCACCTCCCTTGAAGTGTTCAAGGCCAGGTTGGATGGGCCTTTGAACAGCCTGGTCTAGTGGAAGGTGTCCCTGCTCATGGCAGGGGGGTTGGAACGAGATGATCTTAAAGGTCCCAACTCAAATCATTCTATGACGCTATGAAGCAAAATGAAGAAAATGTGTTTAAGAACAACTACTGTTAAGTAAAATTGCTCTAATGGTGGATATAAGGTTAATACGAGGCCGGCTCTTCACACACAGAAGAATTTGAAGCCTCCCTTGGAGCTGCAGCAAAGTTGTCTGAAGCTGTCATGACAACACTGAGCTCTGGAGTGATTCACTTCCTGTTTGCCATTTTGAAGATTATCTTAACTGAATGCCACCATACTGTGAACGTGTATGATCAAAACTAATGTGTCATAAACATATTGCACAAGAAAAGGTAATGAATATTTTAATGCTCAAGGAAAGGTTAATGAAAATGGTAATGAAAATGTTCAGCAACAGAGAGGAAACTTTTTCCCTGGATTGGTATCTGAATTCCATGCATAGCTCTTCAGTTGTGTCTTCGGCTGTCCTCCAACTCACAAAGCTACTTGCGAATTGCATTTTTAAAATGCATATAAAGTCCATATCCAAACTTGCATATGCAAGCAGAACTGCTGAGTATATCAGCCCCATTGTCTGAGCATCTGACAATGCCCATAAAGTATCTTATAAGTATGATGCTAATTCTATTCCACCTCTTGTTTGGATCTATGAAGGGGAATTTTCTTAAACTGGGCCTTCAGCCATCAGTGCTCATGTTTGAAAAATGGTAACAGACATTCTGTTTATCACTTGTAATACTTGCCCATATGCCATGTGTTAGGTGTCAGGTGGAAGCATCCTTACTTCTCTGTGTCATAGGAAGAAATACTGTGAATTTCAACCTGGCTACATTCAGAACCCACTGAGTGCATTCATTTGGCTAGAGGGCATCCCATTAAGCAGCATAAGGAAAGTCTCTTGCAATCACTAAAGGCTTTTCTTGCTGTAATCCCTGCTGATCCTGGGAATCTGAGGTGGGAACTGGAACCAGATTTTTTTTCTGACTTTGCACAATTCTCTGACAATGCCTCCAGGGCTGCTAAGGTATTAGGGAAAACTTCTGCCAAGCTTTTCACAAAGTAACATTTTCTTATATAAATATACCAGCTGGTTTTAATGACAATTGTCAGATACTGCTGCAGAAAGTCAGAGTGGCACCTGACCTTGCCTTCTACTTTCTTCCATGACACCCCTAACGATCCGATATTTGCTATACCAGGCAGATCATCCCTGCGAGCTGATGGGCGAATTATTTATCCATGTGTCCATTCACAGTTCTGCACCTCTGTCAGCTTTGGTATACCTGGTCTTGATAGTGTCAGGCTATATGCTCCCTCTTGTTAGGATGTTTATTCTGTATCAGTCTAGCACTTCTGTAGTCATCAGGAGTATCTGTAACCTTGGTGAGAGGCCACTTGGCTGTTCTTTCATAAATAATTAATAAATAAAACATGAAGTGTGGGCATCTTGCTTTATCCTGTTGAATTACATAGAGAAAACTTTAAATGTGGCAAACATTATGACTCTTTTGGGTTTATTGTTCATTTCAATTTCCACAACTCTCCTGCATCTGAGTGAATGGAATATTTCCATTCATAAAATGACTGGTGAAATTCATATATTTGTTTTCATTTCTTCTGTGTTTCTGCTGCTGCTCACTCTTCTTTCATAACAAAGCTGTCCCCCACCTTGCTTTTTCATGCTTCAGATCACATTAAGGTGGTGACGTTCAACAGAGAGATAATACATTTGTTTATTTTTCAGTTTACTGATTGCATCTACTAACATCTCAAGGTGCATAAATTCCAGTAAGTGAAAAAGGTAACAGAGAATATTGAGCATATCAGGAACAGCGTCACAGCAACAGAGACCACAAAATCACTTTTACCATTGCTAATGGGATGCCCTCATAAATGTTCTGACAAAAGGGCTGTTTTAAGTTCTGCAGTAGTTGTGGTAGCACATGCCATGCTGACTGTGGGGTGGCGGCCTCTGTAAACTCTACAGGCAAATGTTCAAAATGCAAGGGCAAGCTATAGTTACCTACTGCAGTGACTTGCAGCTGCATCCATTGATTTCCTAGCGCACAAATGAGAGATGACATCAGATGAGCTTTGTGCTGGAGTCTTGATTAAATTGGATGCTGCATCAGACAGAAAAGATTACAATGATGTTAGAGGTTCTAAGAAAACATGTAGCACAAAAGACTAGGCTGTACTTCTGTCAGCTGAACCTGACAGCATTGCTCTGTGAGAAAAACCTTTCAAGGTAAAGGCTTTAGTCTGATGTACTTTGTTTACATCAAGCTTATGGTTGTTTAAAATCCGGTTTTGGTGCTGCATATATTTGGATAGAGCAATATGACTGACTTCTAATATGTCAAATCTTACACTGATTTAACTTCTTATTACATATGCACAATACACCAAGTGCACATTCCTTTCTACGTACTGTAAATTAGCCACAGTATATGAATCTCAGCGTGTAATATGATAGCATTTTATTCATGTTGGAAGTAATGATTGTATTATGTATTTTGTGCCCAAAGAGAAATAGCATGACTTCAGGCAACAGAAATTAACAGTATGAAACATTATTGTTTGTGATGTTGTTGATGTTTTAATTGCTGATCATTAATCTGTGTTCTTCAACTCTAGTGTTGGTGGAATTATAATTAGTCCAGTGTGTTTTGCTGAAATGTAGAAAACAATCAGTCTGCCACTAATGATAGGACATGTGGGACTCCAAAACGGAGTATCAAGTCAGTACTTAAGTTCCACAGTGCATATTTTTTTATATTGATATTTCTGGAGAAAATTGTACTTATCAGGAGAATAACTTAAAGTAAAAAAACTTACAGAACTTGAAAAAAAATTCAGAGAAAGCTTTGCATGTTTTATTTATTTTAATTTAAATGCTAGTTACATAATTATGTAATTACTGTATCATGGTACAGTGGAAAAAAACTTGGGACATACATGTTTCTGGAAAAGTAAATAATGTCCTTATAGTTGATCCTAAGTGTGGCCTTCACTCTCTTGTACAAATGCTTGCCAATTAGAAGTATGTATACTCCGTTTATTGTGTTACTCTTTTATTCACGCAAAGATCAGTTCGCAATAAATTGACACTCATATGATAATGTGTGTGCACATGTGCATTCATGAAATTTAAAAACTGGGTATAAGCCTGGCTCTGCTCTTGGACCAAGCTCACTTAAAGTTTAAGAGTAATTTTTGTTCTGCTTTCATCCTTTTATCTCAGAAAAAAGATGACTGATAATGCCAGTCAAAAAACCCCCCAAATTGGCACCATATGACACAAATTCTCTTTCATCAGTGAAAAAGGAGTTGAAGAATTACAAATTAGTTGTCTGCTTGTACAACTTGTTCCATATGGCATATGTTCATTAGAGTAAATAACTAAGGGTTATAAAGCAGCTTTTATGATTTTGATTGTCTGCAGTGGCAGTGCTTTGCTTGTGTGGGAAAGATGCTCCAGTAAACCAAGGTATGACTGTAAACTTTAAAAACTGAGTTCATGTAAATCCAGCTACGGAAGATCGTTATTTTACTTTCTCTCAGATTAGTTGAAATCAACTGGAAAAAAGTTTGTTAAACAAAAAGAAGAGCCCTTTAGAAGTGACTGATGAATATCCTACCAGGGGGTTTGCACACTGTAACTACATTGGCTTTGAATGGATTTAAGTCACACTGATACATTCCACTTTTAAAGCATCTATAATCTGGTCTGGCTCTAGATTAAGTCAGTGAGATACTGCTACTTACTACAAGCAAGGGGATTGAATTGTTCTTTTAATGAGGCAGGGGCCAGATCTCTTTTGGCATAAATCAGTGTTTAAATAATTTATCCTGGCTAAGAATCCATCCCCTTCTGTTTAAAGAATAAATTTATTTCCTAGTTAGTACTGATTCTGTAAAATTCCATTAACCTACATACTCTACTAAAAGAAGAAAAAAAAAAAAAAGAGAAAAATTCCTATTCAGGTTTAGTACAGAAACAAAGAAGTGTTTATTCAGAAATTATTTGGTATAATTCTAAAACCAGATGTTGTTTCCACACTAATCTCTATAATTAATGTTCATATTCCTATTGCTAGCAGACAGCTGAATATCAAGCTCTAATGACTGAATTTTCAGCAGGGCTCCATTTCAGCTCAGTTTCAGATGCAGTGGTACACAAAATTATGAGTTTCATGATTGAATGAAGTACATGTCTCATTATAGCTGTAATGGTGGACAAAATTTTGCATTGAATGTCACTTCACTTTGACCATCAGTCTAACTGTGTTAACACTAATGTATTATGAATAACCTGCATGTATAAGAGATTAAGAAATAGATGGTTTAAATTTTGGAATTACTTTTTAACATAGTTTAACTGCAAGGCTTTAAGGTATGTTAGTTTGTGATTAGCACCTGATTCTAAATTGGTTTGTGGTAACATATTCTACATAGGGGCACCTGCTTGGCTACTGGAATATACTCAACTTTTAAACCTGAACTAAAACAAAGTTTATACATCTGTCCACAAGGAGACATAACAAATAATAATAATTATATATCATGATGACTTAAAACACTTACAGAATATAGTAAATTTTAGAAATAACACTTAGCTTGGTTTTGTTCTTTTGCCAAGCAATCAAAGGTTTATAGCTGAAGATGTGATGAACGAATCCAGAGAATCCTTTACAAATCCTTCAAAAGAAAGAGAATTCCTGCCACTTCAGAACCAGCTGTGTGACGAATTTGTGTAATGCTGACAACCCAGAGAAACTCCCAGAAGGGCTTTTGTTACAGATGAAGAATTCTGTGTGGGAATTTGTTCAGACTAATTCTGATGCATTCTGGTTTGGAGTGTCAAGAATGGGGAATAAAGAGCATTGGCTACCATGTGGCATAGGAGCTGCTGAAAGTTGCCCACTGTTGGTGTTAATCCTTCCCAACTGCAAAGCAGAATGAGACTGGGTAGCTCTTAAAATCAAAATTGATGTTGGAACAAACCTTGACAGCTGTATGACTTTGTCTAGTGTTGTTAAGACAACATGCATTTCATTGATTCATTCAGTGTTATCGTGCTGATTGTAGATCCTGAAGAACATCTATGCAACCTAATCAGTCTTTCTTTCATTGTCTAGTACATTTATTGTGTTTGTGTGAGATTACCCAGCTCCCTGAGTGCTGAGCAGTGGCATTTCTTGGCAGAATGTGCCATTGCTTTTAATAAGATACTCTTCAAAGCATTGTGCTACACTGCACCAAACTGCACTCTAAAACATTATAAATCCTTTCACTTTCATTTCTTTACTTTCCATTCTTTACACCTTATCTTGGAAGCATTAAAGGCAACCAGCTTTTTGGCTTTCATGCCCGTCTGAAGGTGTAAGTACAACAATGCTGGTGCCAAAAAGACTAAAGAATCAGAATGAGAAACTCCTTGAATGGAGAAAGGGTGGGAGGGAAGCAGGAAAATGAGCAAAGAAGGTGATGAAAGAGAGCACTGAGGAGAAAAACTATTTCTTAATTACACTACAAACTTTCTCTTGCAAGTCTTGGATCTCACCCTAATTAAAGTAACTGGCATGTAGCAGTATGATACAGATGGAATTCACACACATTCTGTCCTAGGCAAAGCGGGTTTAAATTTGCATTTGCTAGCTAGCTTGCAAAAGAGACGGTCTTTTTTTCCCCTTTCATTGTGTGCAAAAGGAAGAGTGATATTACATGACTGTTATGAAAGAGAAGGCACATGAATGCAATATCTGTGTTCCTCTTTAAGTTCAACTGCCTGAACACTTATGCTCACCTTTCATTCAGAAGGAGTTTGAGCTCCTACAGGGATGACCCTATCATATATCCTCATAATGTCTTAGAGACTATTTAGTTGTTTGGGGGAGATTTTGTCTAGCCTGGAAGCTGACAGGAGCTATAGCCATCAAGGACTAATCTAAATCCTTCTAAAATGACTGGAGTGACACTGAATGAAAACCTGGCCTCGTACTCTACTCTTCTTCTTTCTACTTGGTGAACTCTCATCAATTTTGAGTTTTAAAAGGTGAAAGCATGGTAATGGATAAGTTTGCAAGAGAGAATTTAGCTTCCATTGGCAGAGAAAAAGGAACATGTGCTAATCAAATGGATTGTGAAGGCAAAGTACTTATTTGCTGCTTCCCTCCAGATCACAGCTGCCTAAGTTTGATCGTCTGGGTCTCTCTTCACACATGCCTTTATCTTTGACAAAGCACAAGATTAGTTCGGTTCAGTTAAGAACAAGGTTGGCACAACATACAGCCAATGGCACTGGAGAAGGCGTAAAAACCTGAATGGTTTGACTGAGGTTGATCCAGCTCCTACGCAGAACAGCTGTGTAAGCTCTAGTTGCCTGGAAATATCTGGAGAATGAGCAGTAAAATGAAACCACCTACTACTACTACCAGAACCCCAATTCTCACTGTGGTCTTTGAGACAAAATTTCAAATTTTCCAATGCAGGTTCCAGCTCAAAAAGTACAAAGCTTGCACAAATTTCACTGATTTCAAAACATACTGTGGGTTCTCAGCACAGCTGTGTGTCTGGACATCCCTGTGCAGATGAGAGGCATTTGAAAGAAAGGAGATTAGCTGCCTTTGCCCTCTGTTGCCAGATCTGTAAATCTAGAATGGCAATAGATCCTGTCTTTCTGTGAGAAAAAAAACACCAGCTTCCAAGGGCTAGGGGACTGTGTTGTCTCTCAAGAAAACAAGTCTGTCTTCACAAAAGATTGAGGAGTTATAAATTATGGAATTCTTACTCAGAACACTAAGTGTGCTCTCTCAGGGTTTATTGTTCCTTGTTTCTCCTGTTCACAGTCTGAGGATCACTGTGAGTGAGCCGCCTGGAGACCATTAGGGAGAGCAGAAATCCTTGACTTTTCCACCCCAAAAAAATTTTAGTTATCCTGACTGCTTCAGGTGTCAATGTGTTCCAATTGCACATAAATAACATGCAACCAGTGGTGTGTCGGTGCTGGAGTAAGCAAAGATTAATCTTCAGAATTAACTTGAATGTATTTCTGGTGTTCATATGGATTTCATTGAAATGCCACTGATTAACAGGCTGCTGTGGCTTTGAGTAAGTTTTGTGACATGCTCTTGAGTTTTAAGGTTTGAATTTTCAGTATGTACCAATGGAAGACTTCAGAGCTTCAGAGAACAGCTGATGTATGTCTTGAACACTGTTATTCAGGGATATCTGTGTTCTAGTAACAAGTGCCTGTCTTCTGCAAATCAGTATGTCTGTGCTTGCATGGCACTTCAGTCCCATAAGGTTTCTCTCTGTGATTGCTGCAGTCTGCTTATCTAGGTCAAAGGACATTATGTTGTTAATTGATGAAAAAGGTGTTTGAAGGCCTTCTTCTGCCCTCAACATTTTTTGATTTATCTTCAATTCCTATGGGGAAATTAATATTCCAGGGGCAAATATATACTTAGGTCATCTCTGCCCATGGGTTAAACACAAAAATTGTGATCAAAACCACTGGAGAGTTTCCTGGTAAAAGAGGATCATTATCTCATAGGTGACAATATCCTTTTTCTTCACCTCTTTTAGAGTTCACAACAGTTAGAACAACACAGTGAATCCTTCGAAATGGTAAGGAGTTTAAGTATGGTTATGCTACCTCATTTAATCCTGTCATCCAAGCACCACAGGTGCAGGAAGTGCACCACACTCCTTCCCTTGTCAGCTCTTCTGTCTCTGCAAGCAAAGACAAGACAACCTTAGCTTGCTGTTCTTCCAGTGAGCCAGTATCCGTGTTTCTCTGAACCTGTTGTGATTTCAAAGCAAGGGGTCACTGGATGGGGGAGACACTATGGTGCAACTTCAGCAATGGAGAAAAAGCACAGTGGCGTGGCTTCCCTCTGCTCATTGACCTGTCTGCCAGAGGTGAGATCAAGAAACTTGACACATCTGTAGATTTACAAAGCTGAAAAGAGAGCTTGCTTTGAAGTGCCTGAAAGGAGGATCACTTCTCACCCTTTCTCACTGGGAGCAGTAGCTCTGCTGGAACCTAGTGCAGCTAACCAGATGCCTTAATAAAAAATATGCTAATTTAACAAGCTGATTAAGAGGTAGAAAGCTATATGTAAATCATTATAAAACTTATTGTCTCAGACACTGTTGCTTATTAAATGTTTTCTGGATTTTTGTGGTGGAATCACAACCAATAGTGATTAGTAGTGAAGGTCATACAAGTTCTATATAGGTTTAGCATATTTCATAGGTCTAACTACTTATTAAAACTGCAGATAGGCCTAAACTTAATTTGAGTCAGTGAGATTCAGACTCAGGTGTGGTTTTAAGTGTTTTTCTGGGCTGGAGCTGTATACACAACTGAGGTTTTTCTTTTGGTCATGCTACACAGATTTTTGTAATTGCCTTAAAGGCATCCTGGGTTGACACTGAGGACTGTTTTATTTAAAAAAGCTTGAATTGAGTTGAATAGTTACTACTAGAATGCTTCATGATAGAGGAAGTATCGTGAGTTACTGACTCATTCATGATATGTTATTGCCATGTGCCTTTGCTTGAGCATCTACAGGTGTAAGCAAAGCCATGCTATTTAAAAGACACCATCTCTTATTATGTGCAAAGTGAGTGTATAACAGTGTGTAGGGTGGGTTTGTTAGGTTTTGGAGGTTTTTTTGGTTTGTTGTTTTTTTAAATATACTGGGGGTTTTTTTGAGTTCTGAATGCAAGCAGGAAGCTGTGAATTGACTAAATGGTGTGCTCTGTACTTAGAGCTGCATTTCCTGTCATCCTTTCGTGTGTCTGACAGATCTGGTATTTTATAGGGGAAAAAGTTATAATTTTTTTTCAAGTTAGAAAAATAAGTCCAATGAATCCTGCTAAAAGGCAGTCTCCTGCTGTTGTCATTAATGGCTTCCCCTGAGAAACTGGCAAATTGATAAATTAAGCTTTCCCTCTGTGACAGCCTTTCACACACTCAAGATGTAGTCCTACTTTAGTCTTCAGTGGCGTTAAATCAATCTGCTATAGAAATACTTTGCCTTGCTAGCTAGGTAGAAAATGGATCTAGAGACTTGGTGCATCAGTTCTCTGTGTTTAGCTCAAAGTCAATCTTTTGGCAGTCACAGGAGGCTTAAATTTTGTGTTTATGTTGAAATGCATCCCTAATTAAGATGTCTATACTGCTTCAAGCCTCTCTTCTTGAAAACCAATTAATACATATCACACTAGAACACAGTCTTTTTATTAAGACTCAATTAAGGAAGATATAATGAGGCCAAACTAGGTGAAGCTTTTAGTGTGTATTATACACAGTAGATCTTGAAAGACAGATGCAAAGTCAAATCTCACCCTGAACCTGCTTTCATCTAGTAGTAGTAATAAAAAATCCTTTATGGTGCCTGTACTAACAAGGAGCTCATTAAAAAAAAACCAAAACAAATCCCCGAAACCAAACCAAACCCCCAAAAACCCTACATAAACTAAAATACCCTTCCATAACTAAGAGATGGATTTTACTTATGTCCCCTGTAAACATGGGAAAGTGATATTTTTGTTTCAAACTTTTTTTATAAAGCCTGATAGCTTATTTCATTAACTAGTACTGGATGCTACTACATTGTTACATTTGTCTACATCTCCTTTTGTTTTTTTTCCCTCTTCTCTGACTGCAAGGAATTTTTGTGACAGTTGTTTAGCCAAATTGTCTTCATATAAATACTGAGGGGTAGTGTAGCTTCTCAACCTTGCTTTAAATCTACAGAGTGATACCTTGAAAGACCTAAGATATTGTTTATTACTATGCCGTGTGATACCTACAGAACTGACATGCTAATGGGAAATATCTATTATGTGAGGACAGCAGTAACAGCTGGTGCTGACTGGTCTTAGTAGTCTGTTGGCCAGACTGAACAGGGAGCTGCTTGAGAGAGTCCAGCGCAGAGCCACAAGGATGATGAAGGGAGTGGAACATCTCCCTTATGAGGAAAGGCTGAGGGAGCTGGGTCTCTTTAGCTTGGAGGAGACTGAGGGGTGACCTCATTAATGTCTATAAATATGTAAAGGGTGAGTGTCATGAGGATGGAGCCAGGCTCTTCTCAGTGACATCCAATGATAGGACTAGGGGCAACGGGTGCAAGCTGGAACATAGGAGGTTCTGCATAAATGTGAGGAAGAATTTCTTCACAGTGAGGGTAACAGAGCACTGGAACAGGCTGCCCAGAGAGGTTGTTGAGTCTCCTTCTCTGGAGACATTCAAAACCCACCTGGATGCGTTCCTGTGTGACCTGACCTAGGTGTTCCTGCTCTGGCAGGGGGATTGGACTAGATGATCTTTTGAGGTCCCTTCCAATCCCTAACATTCTGTGATTCTGTGATTCTGTGAAATTTACCTAAGCATTTGCAAAATCTGAACTTAGGCTACAGTTTTTAAGAAAGTTGAAAGCAGTGTAGTTGTTATGATGTCATTTATGTTTTTAGGCAGAATATAACAAAGTAAACACAGGTTTATTGTGTTATAATCTGGTTTACAGTATATGTATCATCAATGCAGGCTATAATTAAGTAAAATATGAAAGATGACAAAAAATTTTTAAAAAAGAAGATAAGGGGGAAGGAAAATTGCGTATGTCATCCTTACCAAAAAAAGTCTTACGTTATATAATCATTGTGGGCTTAATGAATCTGACAACATCTTTTTGTTAAATGAATGCCTCAATTGTTCAGTTTGTGACTACTGTTGTTCTGTCATATTTATAAAGGAAACTAATTTTTTTGTTGCTTTTAGAAATATAAATATGATTCTTCTTAGGAATTGAGTGAGATGACTTTTTGTTCCCCATTACTGTTGCTAAATACTATTATTCTCAAAAAACAGTATCTAAAGCAATTGACAGAATACCTCTATCTTTATTGATAAATACAATGCATAAAACCGGTAACTCATAACCAGAGTAATAATGTTTGTGACAGGCGGTAATGCCAGGAAAATTTGAGTAGTGAGATGAATCCTTTTATTTGACTATGTATGCGGCTCTTGGGTTTTCTCTTGGCACAGGTTTGATCAGTCTGGCCCTCTTTGCTAATATAGTGTGTCAATTCAGACATATACTAAAATATTTGCAGCATCCAGATGCCAAGGAAAGCATGAGAAACTGAAGTCACATTCTAGCCTCCTAATCTTCATAGATTAATTACTGATTTGTTTCATTAAAGGAAAGCATATGAGCAACATCTGACAGATCTCCCTTAACCTCTGTCTTTGCCGTCATTCATTGCTGTTTCTAGCAAGTTCATTCACTTCTTCCTTTATTTCATCATTATCTTCCTTTCCCATGAATCCTTTAGCATCTTAGAAGCCATTAACACACAAAGGGTTGCTCTTCTACATTGGTACTGTGAGCTCTGTGCCAATCACAGGTTCAGGATGCAGTAATAATTATGTTTGATTATACTTCTTTGATAATTAATGGAAGATTTTAGGTGCAACAGTCCTGCTATAAATTAGCAGAATTGTTGCCTTAAAAGCAGTTGAAGAGTTAGTTCTTTCTTTCTTCTTATTTCAAGAAAAAGTAAAATCATATACACTTGAAAAATTATTTTGAAAATACTTACGACAGATGGACATTGCTAAGGAGGATCACTGGACTGAAACTTGGATGAGTGTAAATCCATTTTCGAGTATATAACTTAACACACTTTAACTAGAGGTTACTATTAAAAGTAATAAATAAGTATTAAGCGATGTTCAAAGAAGATTTAGTCAGTATAGCTAAATGAGTTCTGTTGATAAATACTTAAAAGGCTATGGAAAGATTAGAAAAATTCTTCACAGCTTTCTGACAATGTCTGTTAATCTGTTTAGCAAGATTTGAAAGAAAGGACTTTGACCAGGTTTCTGAGCTGTAGTTCTTTTGTTTTGTTTTATTATGGATTTTAGAAAATTTAATTAATTTATTCAGGCCCCAATTTGATATTGACTTAGTGTCAGAACTCTTAGAGTCATAGAACCATAGAATAATTATGGTTGGAAGGGACCTCCAGGGTCATCAAGTCCAACCTTTATCCCATCATATTCCTAACCACTAGACCATGGCCTCAAGTGCCTCATCAACCCGTTTTTTGAACACTCCCACGGAGGACGACTCCACCACCTCCCTGGGCAGCCTGTTCCAATGTCTAACCACCCTCTCAGGAAAGAGCTTCTTCTTAATATCCAATCTAAACTTCCCCCGATGCAACTTGAGGCCATTTCCTCTCGTCCTATCATTAGTAATTTGGGAGAAGAGACCAACACCAGCCTCACTACAACTTCCTTTTACGTAGTTGTAGAGGGCAATGAGGTCTCCTCTCAGTCTCCTCCAGACTAAACAAGCCCAGTTCCCTCAGCTGGTCTCCATAAGGCCTGTTTTCCAGACCTCTCCCCAGCCTCGTTGCCCTTCTCTGGACTCACTCCAGCACCTCAATGTCCTTCTTGTACTGTGGTGCCCAGAACTGGACACAGTACTCAAGGTGTGGTCTCACGAGTGCCAAATACAGGGGCATGATCACCTCCCTACTCCTGCTGGTCACACCGTTTCTGATACAGGCCAGGATGCCATTGCCCTTCTTGGCCACCTGGGCACACTGCTGGCTCGTGTTCAGTCGGCTGTCAACCAACACCCTCAGGTCCTTTTCCGCCAGGCAGCTTTCCAGCCACTCCTCCCCAAGACCGTAGCACTGCATGGGGTTGTTGTGGCCAAAGTGCATGACCTGGCACTTACCCTTGTTAAACTTCATACAATTGACCTCAGCCCATCACTCCAGCCTGTCCAAATCCTGCTGCAGAGCCTCCCTACCCTCAGGCAGATCGACACTTCCACTCAATTTCGTGTCATCTGCAAATTTACTGAGGGTGCATTCGATCCCCTCATCCAGGTCATCGATAAAGACATTAAACAAGACTGGCCCCAAGACCAAGCCCTGAGGGACACCGCTTGTGACCGGTCTCCATCTGGATTTAACTCCATTCACCACAACTCTCTGGGCTTGGCCATCCAGCCAGTTTTTAACCCAGAGTGAAGAGTCCACCTGTCTAGACCATGAGTCACAAGCTTCTCCAGCAGAATGCTGTGGGAAACAGTGTCAAATGCCTTACTGAAATCTAGGTAGACAACATCCACTGCTTTTCCCTCATCCACCAGGCGGGTCACCTGATCACAGAAGGAGATCAGGTTGGTTAAACAGGACTTGCCCTTCATGAACCCATGCTGGGTGGACCTGATCCCCCCGTTGCCCTGCACTTGCTGCGTGATCTCCCCCAAGATGAATCGTTCCATAATCTTCCCTGGCACCAAGGTCAGGCTGACAGGCCTTTAGTTCCCCAGATCCTCCTTCCTGCCCTTCCTGTAGATGGGCGTCATATTGGCAAGTTTCCAGTCGTCTGGGGCCTCCATCAATAACCCGGACTACTGATAGATGATGGAGAGTGGCTTGGCAAGTTCCTCCGCCAGCTCCCTCAGCACTCTTCGGTGGATCTCATCCGGCCCCATAGACTTACGGGTGTCCAACTGGCTTAGCAGGTCCTCCACAACCATTTACGAAGGGTTTGTTCTGATCTCCATCCCAATCTTCCAGCTCAGGGGACTGAATACCATGGGGATAAGTGGTCTGACTGTTAAAGACTGAGGCAAAGAAGGGATTAAGTACCTCAGCCTTTTCCTCATCCTTGACAACGTTTCCCCTCGCATCCAATAAAGGATGGAGATTCTCCTTGGTTTTTTTTTTATTGTTAATATATTGGTAAAATCTCTTCTTATTATCTTTTCTGGCAGTGGGCAGGCTGCGTTCTAGCTGAGCTTTTGCCCCCCTAATGTTCTTCCTACACGACCTAACTAAATCCCGATACTCTTCCTGAGTAGCCTTCCCCTTCTTCCAAAGGTGGTAGACTCTCTTCTTTCTCCTAAGTCCCAGCAGAAGTTCCCTGTTCAGCCAGGCCAATCGCTTTCCCTGCCAGTTTGTCTTACGACACATGGGGACAGCCTGCTCCTGTGTCCCCTGAGTGTCTTCTTGAAGAAAGTCCATCCTTCCTGAACCCCTTTGCCCTCTAGGACTGTTCCCCAAGGGACTTTCTCAACCAGTGTTCTAAACAAGTTGAAGTCTGCCCTTCGGAAGTCCATGGTGAGAGTTTTGCTGCCCCCCCCCTAACTGGGCTAAGGATCAAGAACTGCATCGTTTCATGATCGCTCAGCCCAAGACGGCCTCCAACCACCACATCACCTACCAGTCCTCCCCTGTTCGTGAACAACAGGTCTAGCAGGGCACCTTCCCTGGTGGGCTCACTTACCAGCTGAGTCAGGAAGTTATCTTCCATGCACTCCAGGAACTTCTTGGACTGTTTTCTCTCTGCTGTGTTATATCTCCAGCAGATGTCTGGTAAGTTTAAATCCCCCACAAGAACAAGGGCTTGCGATTTTGCAGCTCCTGCCAGTTGTCTACAGAACAGTTCATCGACCTCTTCATCCTGGTCGGGTGTTCTGTAATAGACTCCCAACAGGATATCTGCCTCGTTGGCCTTTCTCAACTTTACCCATAAACATTCAACTGGTCTGTCACACTTATTGACTTCCATGCAGTCAAAACACTCCGTAACATAGAGCGCCACCCCACCGCCCTTTCTACCTTGCCTATGCCGCTTGTAGAGCTTACAGCCATCCATTGCACCACTCCACTCATGAGAGTCATCCCAGCACGTTTGCGTGATGGCGACTATGTCGTACCTGTTGTGCTGCACAATGGCTTCCACCTCCTCCTGTTTATTGCCCATGCTGCGTGCATTAGAGTAGAGGCACTTGAGCCGGGCTAACAACTTCATTTCCAACCGCGGCTTGCCACCCTTAGGTTCAACTCTAGCAGGTACAGTTGTACCCCCTTCCCCCTTCAAACCTTCATTTAAAGCCCTTTCAATGAGCCCAGCCAGCTCGAACGCCAGGATTCTTTTCCCCATTTGAGACATATTAACTCCATCTGCCACCCGCAGACTCCACACAGCATAAAGCTCCCCATGTATAAAAACCCCAAAATTCTGTCTGTGGCACCAGTCTCTCAGCCACATGTTTATCAGGTGGGTCTTCCTTCCTCTATCAGTATTCTTTCCTGCCACTGAAGGAATTGAGGAGAACACCACCTGGGCTCTCGATCCCTCAAGTGATCTCCCAGGGCTCTAAAGTCTTTTAAAATTGTCTTCAGGCTCATCACTACCAACCTGAGTAACCAACAGTGGCTAGTAACCTGTTGATCAAACCAGACCAGGGAGTTTCCTAGTGATATCCCTGGCCCTGGCCCCAGGGAGGCAGCAGACTTCCCTGTGGAGTGGATCCAGCCAGCATATGGGTGCCTTCGTTCCCCCCAGAAAGGAGTCTCCAACTACAATTACCCTTCTTTTCTTCTTGTTGGAGCTGGTCCAAGTGCATGGGGGAGACCGATTTACCTTGGGTGACTCCTCTGATGGACCTTTGTCTCCATTTTCATGTGCTTGTCCCTCAATTTCCAGAGCCCCATACGTGTTCTGTAAAGGTAGCCAGGAAGGGGAGGGAGGCCAGGAAGGGATTCGCCTCCCTCGCCGAGCAGGGACCTGTTTCCATTCCCCCTCATCTCGTAGGTCCTCTCCTTGTACCCGATGGCAAGGGAGGAGGGGATGCTCTCTTTCTAGCAGAGCCTCCACCCACTGCCCTGTCCTCAAGGATGGCAGGGCCTGACTCCACCCTTCTGTCTTGCTCTCACACTCCCTTATCGTCCTCAGCCTTTCCACCTCCTCCTTTAGCTCAGCCACCAGGCTGAGCAGATCATTCCCCTGGTCACACCAGACACAGGTGTTATATCTGTCACACTCAGCTAGCACTGTCAGGCTTCAGCACTCTCTGCAGCTGGAGACCTGGACACCTGCGTGCTTCTGTGGGACCTCTGTCTGGGTCACCGCCGTCTTCCTCACAGGAGCTTTTGACCGGGTCACAGTCATTGCTGGTCCTGCTCAGTTCTTAACACATCAGCTCCTTGCTTCCTTCTCTAGGTCGCTGCTCCTTGGCGCCTTCCCCGCTCGTGGGAACTGCCCTGTGCCACTGCCGTGCCCCGCCCTACACACGTGCCACGCCCCTGTTTGTTTGCCCGCTCCGGGTCCCCGCGCTCCCCCGCGGCGTTCGAAAATCTCCCGTGGGGCTCAGGCCACGCCCCCCCGCGGCTGATCGGCTCTCGCCGACTTCCGGGAGCCGCTGGGGCTCGGGCTGCGGGTGGGGGCGGTCCCTGGCTCAGGGATCCTCTGCACAACGCGATCGAACCCTCACCGCCTCGGCCTGACCTCTGTCTTGGCGCTGCTGCTGCCTCACCGACTCTTGATGACATATGCCCCAGTAGCACAAGATTTTGGGTCATTTTTGGACAAGTGAACCTAGGCTGCCTGTCTTCTGAAGAGGTTATTCCAAATATCTTTGTGGAAGAGGGACACTTTCCAAGACAATGTGTGGGGCTACAAAGAAAGAAGAAATCAGAATTTTGGAGTTTATCATTAAATAAACTTTCAGTTCTCAAGCATAACTCCATTTATTTGTTGGATTTAGCTAGACTGTGGTCCAAAAAAGAGGTCATTGGGCCTTCATCCAGGAAGTCACTTAAACAATTTTAACTTTAAATAGATGAATTTAAATCATGACCTTAAGTATTTTGTTTGACTGGGGATCCATTGATTGCTTTTTGGCACCAAGTTCTTTCTTTCTTTAAATGAAGTTAGTCAAGAAATTAGAAGCCTTAGTTCACTTCCTTGTTCAGAGAACAATACCACATACAGGGTTCTGCTGACGGAGCTTTGGAAGGCTGAGCAAGACCTTTTTTATATTGAAGAAAACACTATTGTTCATGACTTCTGTTAATTAGTGCTTGGTCTGTAGGTCCTTATGGTTCTCTCAGCTTGGCATGGCCCCAAACATCATCCCATCAAGAAGAATATAGTCATTTAAGGTTCTTATTTTCAAATTCAGTACAGCAGTTACTCCTTATCCTTTGAGACTTCCTGTAGACTGTGGATGGCAGTCATTTCTTGTAAGTGTTTATGGCTGTAGGTGTCAATAATTTGATAACTGGTGGCAGGAAGTAATTTTGAGGCAGTGAGTGGCTCTTTACAGTTGTAAACATAATAGCAAAAATAGGCTATTCTGTACAGGAGAGTGCCATCATGCCTCTGACATGTTCCAGGTTGTTTGTGGGGGCTGTGGTGGTGAGTTACGTCAGCTTGTACACAACAGAGCTTCACAGAGATGAGAAGCTGTTTCCTATGTTACAGGAAAGGCCATGTAGCCTTCTCTCTGTTCCGGAGCTCACCATAATGTTGAAATAGCAGGTTTCTTTCATCCTTTGAGCTCCACCAAGAATCTACCCTGATCATCATTCCCATAATGTCTCCTTTGGTGATTGTAGGATACATGATGTAGCTGCTATATTCCTGAAGATCTGCTTGGCTTCCTTTTCTGATATTCCCTCTTTCCTTTAAACAGCTTTAGTTAATTGCCTAAGTAGCCCATGTGAATCAGATTAGAGAATTTGAGAATCTTTCCATATGGCAGAATGTCTGGGTTTGTTTTCCAGTAAGATTAGACTGTTTTTCTCTGAATTCTTTGTTTTCTGAAAGAAAATGTATTTAAAGGAATCCTGACCCACCTCAGGAGTTTTATTTTCAAGAACCGAACTAAATACAGGAAATCAAACTGAGTTTGCAATTTTTTTTTCCCACTTTCTTTCCTTTTGAGGTAGAGGGTTAGGGTTCCCAATCTGCTGTGAGTATATGCTGTTTTGTGTCCCTTTGCTGCCTCCTCAGCAGCTCAGCATTGCCTTTGCCACAGAGGCATAGGCAGGAGCCATGGTAGTGATGATTATACCACACACAAGACAGGGTGCAGGACTCTTGTATGAGGCAAATAGAAGGATCCATGTTTCCTTGAAGTGTACATTGCTGAAGAAGAAAGAAAAGGATTTTAGATCTCTATTTTGGGATGGGTATAGTCAAAGGAACACAGGACAAGTAAAGAACATTTTGCATTGGCAGGACATTAGAATGCTTTGCGTGTGACTTAATATGTCTTTGCTATTTTTACCATTTCCAGTTCTGAAGCTGAAAATCAAAACCCTCAGTGTCCTCAAGTTTCATTACAGGAAACTGATTTAACGACTGTATATATTTCCTGTGATTATTCCCATTTTTCTGATAGAAGTGAACCTCTTGGTATAAACTACTTATGTCTGTCTCAAGGATTAGCAAGAAATCGAGTGAAGACACAGTGTTTGGTCTCGGACACCAAGATGTCAGTTAAAAGGCAGGAATTCTTGTGGGAAATATATCCCAGAGGAAACTTGGAAATGCTAAAATAGCCAATCTCTGTTGCAGATTTTCTGATGAGAATCTTTCTGTTTAGGTAGGAAAGGTGATTTCATTAGATTGCTGAAGAATGATTGTAAAAAAAGTTTCCCATGAGAAGGTCACATTTACCTCTTTGAAATGAAACACATCATTAAAAGGTCTTGGCTGAACCAAGGCTAAGGGAGCCCAGTTCAGTGATTCCACTTTCACAGCTGAATACATATGAAGCAAAATGTTTGAGGCTTCTGAAGCTTTATTCGTAATTTCTCCATCCAGTGGACTGATTTGCAGATGGCTAAAATCTTTTCTCTCTCAAGATTATTTTTAAAAAAATGTGTATAGCACCCTAACTGGAAAAAAAAAAAAAAGCTTATTAGTGCACTTATTTTTGGTTTCAATTAATTTTTTATAGTTTTTGAAGTGTTTACCAAAAGTGTTTTCTTAAACAGGTAAATGGGAGGATTCAGGACCTAAAGAAGCTGTGCTCACTGAATGTATTTGCCAAATGAGTCAGAATAGCATATTTGGAAGGCAAGATGGATAGGGATCGGTACATTATTGGTCTGACTGGGTGCTTACATAGATGATAATTACAAAATACAGAGAATGGGAAGTAGAGGGCATTGGAACTTTATAATAGAGCTTGATAAGTTGTGTAAAATCATGGCTGTAACCCTCTGTATTTCGGTCAGCAGCACAGTCATGCTGGATTATCTGGATACTTGCCCACTTCGTCTGTCTGTTTTCAGATGGATTATGCACATCTGCCTAAATTGAAAGTTGAAACAGGTTGATTTTGACTGCATGTAAGGAAAAACCTTTTCACTTTGAGTACAGTCAAGCATTGGAACAGGATGCTTGGAAGATTGTATAGTCTCAAATTGTGTGGATCCCTATGGGTTTTCAAAACCTGACTGGAAAAAAGCCTGAGCAACCTGCTGTGAGCCCATAGTTCCCCCTGCTTTCAGCAGAGATTGGGTTATGGCCCTTCTGGCGTGTTCCTTTCCAGCCTGAATATACCTGTGATCCTTATGTTTTCCCTGTACTCATGGTGAAGATCTTGGCCATGGGTACTTTTCATGAAAAATTTTAAGGTCAAAGAAGGAACTATAAAATCTTGAAAAGTAAAATAGCATCATCTGACTTTGACCTTAGAGAGTTTAACAAATGCTTTTTTTTTTTTTTTAAATGTTGTGTTCTGCTGTGCCATTGCATCTGTTGAAAGGTAGCCTATAAAATAATTGCTGAAACAGCTTCAGCATTAAGCCAGAGGACTCAAGTTAAGTTCTGGTACTTATTCAGAGGTGAGAAACAATTAAACTGAAGAGATTATGTTTGAGTAGTAAGATCTTGAGAGACTCACAGAGGACTCTACTAGATAAACTAAATTTCTCTGCAATTCCTTGCTTCCATTTGAACATAGCCTTAATCCCTGCTATATGTGGGAAACTGGCTTGGGGAGAAAGAAAAAAAGAAAAAAGAAAAAAAAAATTGGTCTAGAAAAGCATCTTTGGATATTTGTGAAAAATTGACTTTCATTTATTTGTTTTTTTTGGTTGGTTGTGGGGGTGGAATGTAATTGCAGGCATTTCAACAATAAATTGCCATTTAGATTCTGGATACTAAACCAGCTGTTCAGTCCCATGTCTGCACATCAAATGGTGTGTTAGAAGGGGGCAGTCAATGTCATAAGCCACTCTGGGCTCTTATGTAGAAGAAATGACAATGAAAAACATTTTTTCCTTTTACCCCCTACTCCTCTTCCCTTCATGCTGACTGCTGAGAGGTTTTTAAAAGCATGTTGCCATCATAAGCACATGGTTGGGTTTTACCCTTTATCAGACACAGAGGAGGCAGGCCAGCCTTTTGAAATTTCTCAGCAGTCAGCAAGAATAAATTGGGCATCCTAGTGGCAGGAGTAATTTTCAGCTTCCTGACAACAATTGGCAGAATGCTGGGAAAAGCTATTAAAAATGAGGTTTGATCGCTAAATTCTATTTTGGCCTATATTTAATGAGATGTGTCAGCTAAAATTTACAATAAGTGGCTAATTGTTAATAATAGGCCTGTCTAAGACACTCTGTGACTTCAGCAGATCTGTACAATACAACCCCATGTGCTTGCTAAGTTTTTCTGTGTTGGGTATCACAGGTCAACTTGTCACTGTAGTGAAGGAACAGGAGGTGACAGGAACAAAGGCACTGTTAACTTTATAGAAGTATATTTGTTATATATTACTAAACATACTACATGGATAAATTACAACAAATAAGTTAAAAATTAAAAATGAAGATGTGACCTCAATATAGCAGTGGCATTTCTTGTCCTTTCCTAATCGTGCTCAGGAATAAAGCAACAGGTTTAAGGAGAAGGATGTTTGTGTTTAAGGCACTGTGCAGCTTGGTTGCAGAGGGGTTTTGTTGCTCTGGACAAGTTACTACATCTCTCTGTGCTTCAGTTTTGTATCTATAGAAGGGAATGACACTTTTTTCCTTAGGAAAGGTGGAGTGTATATGCACACTGAAGTGACTGAGGGGTGTTCGTAAGAGCCCAGAAAGTGGATTTATGACGTGATGACTTAATATGAACAAATCTAAACCTCACTTTCTTAATCTTTTGAATACTCATGATTTGAAGTCAGCATGTCTATTAAATTAAACCATTCTCAAACTCCAGAAAAAAAAATTAAGAACATTTTATAGCTTCTATAATCTCATACATTCTAAGGAATCTTAGAAAATATAGTGTAAATAATCAAACACAAGTAACAAGAATTGACAAGAATGATGAACTTTATTGTTTACCTTTAAAAAAAAATCAGAACTGTTGAAAAGGTTGGAAGACTGATAGGAACTGTAGACACTTTTTAAATGTTACCTGGTGAAGGCAGGGTTACTGGTAGGCACTCGTCTAGCACTGCGTGTGTTGAATAGGCACACAGACATTAAAGGATGCTAGAAAATCACCAGCTGTGTGAGTGGGCTTATGGTGGGCATGTATACTAAATAAACTGCTTGAATTGGAAATTGAGCTTGGGATATAGATGGCACATCCTTATAGAGAGCTGCACATTGGAATGAATCCTTTAGTTGAGCATGAGGTCCAATATTTCAGTTGTTTTGTTTGTATAGAAGTGATTTTTCTTGGTAGATACAGTAATCTCTGAACAATAAGCTTCTTTCTACCTTCTTTTCTTTTAAGGCTTAAAAGCCTTGTAGGATTCTTTGTATGTTTGCTGTGTGAGAAAGATCTACGTGAAGGCTCTGGCTGACTTAATCTCTTCCCATCATATATATCTTCTTGGAATCTGATGAACCTCTTAACTCCAAGAGTAGCCAAATGAAATAATTCTAGAAAAGATAATGAGATAATGGTAGTTCTAAAGAGTTATGTTTTTGTAACCTAGCAACTTTTAATGCAGATAGTGCAGATAGGCAGATGTTCTGTTGGGATATCAGTAATTTTAGGCCCTAATAACTAGGCTTAGTTTTCAGATCTTTTGTTGCAATAGACTAGCTTATTTGCTGGTTTGGAAGTCAGTACAGCATCACATCACATGGTGATGAACTAAGCTAATGCATTTGAAATTAATTTAAACAAAGTTGCCAGAACAAAGATTATAGTGTCAGTATTTTGGTAAATAGTAATTTCTGTGATGAAATTTTTCTAAAGTTTGTTTCCTGACAACTAGTGTTGTAGCATGCCCCTGCATTGGTAATTCAGCTCAGATTGTTTAACTACTTGGAAAAATATTCTGATGATGCATACAGAGAACATATCCATGGTGTCATTGCAGCATAAGGATGAGTCGTGAATCATAAGTGCTAGGTGATGATAGTTTTCTGAGTTTTCCTTGTCAGTTTTTGTCTTGAAGGAGGCAATAACATGTACTCTTCATATGGAAAAATTATTAAATACAGAGTTTAGATGAACTTTATTTTTAATTAGGACTATTTTAGTGTGGAGGATAATCTACTTAAAGGAAAAGATAGTGATTCTCCTTGATAGTGATTTGAAAATATGTAATCCTTGTATTGCTATCCAGTCATGTGAAATTGGGGCACACTTCTATTCTAAACTGCTGTGAAGTTGTGGAGGATATCTAGCTAATTTCCAAGTCAAGCGTGATTATAATGCTCTGCCTTCAACAAATTTCACAGAACTAATTTAGCCTTCAAAGGCATGAGAGGTTAAAGCTAGGTCAACTGACATCCTTCTTGCGCAACAGCATGTCTTCAGTTAATTACGTTGCATCTAAAAGTGTGTTCTGTGTTGTCATTCTGGCTAAACTAAGCCTAAAAATACTATAAAGGAAAAAATGTAATTGATAAAGATGAATGTGCAGACTGGCAACATGGCTTATTTAATAGCTTCTTTGAATGTATTAGTGAGGAGTTTCAGCTCAGAAACCATTGTGCAATGCTGCAGCAGATCTCTCCTACAAGCAAAATCTTACCAAGTGTTAATAAAAATAGTAATGTCTTTCTAGCTAAGCTCTACTGACACATGTATGAAACCATTAGAATGTATCAATTCAGCTTGAGTTAGACTTCTAACAAGAAGTGTCTGCAGAATTACATATTCGTTATTTTACTGCATCAAATAGATTATAGTGGGAATCATAGAGTTTTTTGTTAGTAATTAATGCAGTACATAGACAGTTGTAAACTATTTATAATGCCACATCATTTACATGACACAGTTGAGCCCTCTAAAAGTAGAAGATCATGTAATAAATTACATCTAGGTGATGTAAGGAAGGATGTAAGGAAATAACAATATAGGTAATACTATACAGATCTATACACAGTATATATAAAGATTTGTACTCTAAACAAATCTTGTGACCCTGTCGGTTTCTTTTTTATATGATCCTGTTCATGCTCATACTAGTCTGAAGGTATGTAAACCACCAACACAGCAGTATCTGCTCAAAAGCGTCAGATTAACTGATCTCCTGTTTGTTCTTCTGGAAATATGCTTGCAGCAATCATTGAGTGCTTCTTCAGGTCTGTACATGATATTCCTTAATACCAATGAACTCAGCATGGGTCTGTAAACCCTGCACAATCTCTGGTTATTTAATTGTGCAACTTCATTGCAGCATAGCTGCACATTGTGGGACATGACTCCAAAACTCCTGCACAGTTAATCCTATAATTCCACCTTTCTATGTTTGCCATCCTGCCCCTGTAGCTGTATCCTGCTTACTTCATTTCCAGCAGTGGGCCTGCTAATGAATTTTTGTCCATCTTTTGTGGAGGAATGGCTTGCTGAACAGGGCTGAATGTAGCAGCTGTGAGCAAGCAGTACTGATAACGGGAGCTGTACTGCTGATAACTGCAGCTTCCCACGGTCACTCTGACCTGGGAACTGAGACAAGTTTGAAGCTAGTGGAAAGTTACAAGGTAGAACCTGCGGGAAGAATTCAGAAGTAGATAACCGCAAGAGGCTGGAATATGCAAATATAGCTCTGTATTTAACCAATCAAATATAGACGAGTAGGCATGGTTTGTGCTTAGCCAATTAGACATAGATATGTAAGCATAAGTTAACATAAGTAGGCATAATTAACCTCCAGTGTATAAAAGGCATAGCAGAACTTGAATAAAGTGTTGAAGCTTGCTTATAACTCATACTGAGTTGCGTCTTGCTTCCCTCGCCTCCTCCGCCATTCTGCAACATCTGGCGCCCGAACAAGGGACCCCACTCTACATCTCAGGGGTCTAGAACTCTGACTGAGGAGGCGAGAGCGGAACAGAGCACCGGTTAGCAGCGAACCGGTGGGCGAAAGATCGGCGATCTGCTATGCAGTGGGATTCCGCATCCGCGCCTGGGAACAGAACAGAGGCTGTTTGACCCGCTATCCGCTACAGGCTACGCTCTGGACGACGCCCAGAGAGAGGGGTGTTCGTGCTGCACAGCGGGAGACCCGGTGTAGGGGTCGCGGGAGATCCCTAAGAGGGAACCCTCCCGTCGCTATTCGGTTTGCCGAAGCAGAGAGAGGCTTCGAGGAGTTTGCCGAAGCGGAGAGAGGCTTCGAGGAGTGACGGCTTGGACCAGCCAAAAAGGTCATGGAGCGTGAGGTAGCCTGTGAATTGCTTTTACGCTTTTTAGAAAAGCAGGGGTTAGAAAGCCTAAAGCATGGTTCGGGGCTTGTGGCTTTATTGTTATGCTTTTTAGAAAAGCGGCGAAAATTCGGGAATGCGTTATGGGACGCGGTAATAGATGGCGATAAAGTAGCTAAGAAAGTGATGAAACTATGGAGGGAGGTTACTAACTGCTTGCAAAAGTATCGGGTGGAAAAGGTGGTTGCGGCGGTCGCGTCTAATAAGTTAGAGGGGGGGGAAGAACAACTGACCACCCCGGGAAAAATCTATCTAGGCATTGATCCAGATCCGAACCCAGCGATCGGGGGTACGGTGAAGGTGATAGGTCCGGCCGGGTTTGCCCCTCAAACATCCCCTCAGACCGCGGAGGCAGCCTGCTGTGCAGCAGGTGACGATTGGCCACCACCGCTCGAACCCTCTGCCCCGCCGGCCGGGGAAGAGACGACTCGGGAAGAGCAGTCAAAGGGGAAAAATCTGAGACGGATAGTGCGTATAGATTGGCATTCGTTAAAGAGACATGCGATAGAAAACGGGGATCGCGCGTTGTTAGAAGATCTAGAAGGGATTCAGGCGTTCCCTGTGATATTCCAGACAAATGATATGGGAGGGATTGATGCAGAGCACTATATGATTGACTGGAAATTGCTTACGCAGTTGCGGAACACGGTTAACGAGTCTGGTCTGCGAGGAGAACCGACAATTCAGATGTTAAATTATATCTGGGGGTCGGGGATCCTGTGCGCGGAGGACATTAAGAGCATTATGAGAATGATTATGACGCAGTCGCAATTGCTGCTGTGGCAGGGTCATTGGACTCGCTTGTGTGAGCAGTCCGCGCAGACGCAGAGGGAAGAGAACGATCCTTTATTTGGTGTTACCGCTCAGCAACTGCTGGGGTACGGGCCCTTTCAAAGCATAACGGCGCAAATGGAGCTTGGACCAAGCGTGTCTTTGGAAAGTATGCGTTTGGCTCGAGATGCTTTGCGCTCAGTTAGAACATCGCCTGGAGCTCCCTCGTATATGAGCATTAAGCAAGGGAGAGAGGAGTCGTTCGGGAGTTTCGTAGATCGGGTCACAGATGCCATAAACAAGGCAGACGTCCCGGAATGGATGAAGGGGGCGTTGTTGCGACAGTGCGTTATGGAAAATACTAACAATCGGGTAAAGGGGATTTTACTAACTTTGCCCATAGATGCGACTATAGAGGACATGCTAGAGCACATGAGTAGGGTTCCGTCTGGCGAGCAGGCCATGCTAGTAGAAGCGATTCAGGCTGTGGGGAAAGAAATAGCTCAGGGCCAGGCGTTACAGGCACAGGCATTTGCAGCTGCTTTAGCTCCATTGCAACGGCCTCGTCCGTCATACCGACAGCAGCGCCCGAGCCATGAGGGACCCCCACGGTGCTACAGATGTGGTGAAAAGGGTCATGTGCGGCGAATGTGCAGAAAACCTCATGTTTGGTGCGACAACTGCCAGCATGACCACCATGACACCAGTGTCTGCCATCTTCCGGGAAACGGACGGCGGAGCGCGAGCCGCCGCGCGACGACAACAATTGCGGCTCCGGCGCAGCCCGCCACGTCACCTACCACCCAGCTGCAACCCTACAGCCAGCCACCACAGGGAGCCTCGGTCTCGACTTGGCAACAGCTGTAGATGTCACCTTAATTGACAACACCGTATATAAGATTCCAACAACAGTTACAGGACCGATTGTCATCAATGGACAACCACAAGGAGCTTTGCTATTGGGACGCTCCTCGACAGCTATAAAGGGACTTTTCATTGTTCCAGGACTTATTGATGCAGATTTCACCGGACAGATCATTATAATGGCAAAGACTGATTTTCCACCTATCCACGTACCACAAGGAAGCAAAATAGCTCAACTGATCCCGCTTCCACAATTGACAGCTGACATTGCTCCTGCCTCGACCAAAGAACGTGGCAGTCAAGGATTTGGATCCACAGGGACTGCTGCACTTCTTTCTCTGAAGATGGGCCAACGTCCAACCGTGGAGGCAGTTTTCACCTACAAGTGGGGCACGATAGTTCTAACTGCCCTAATGGACACTGGCGCTGATGTCACCATTGTCAGTTCCACACGGTGGCCACCTGACTGGCCATGTCGTCCAGCTGCCACAGGTATTGAAGGCGTGGGAGGAACCACCACAGTAAAATGCAGCGCTTCTCCTGTGTGCATCACCATCGACAACAGAAAAGCTCATGCAGTTGTGAACATCTTGTCATTGCCCGTCGGAGTCGACGCTCTCATCGGACGAGACGTGCTTTCCCAGCTGGGACTGCGTCTCACGAATGACCCTTTAAGACATGTTTAATCGGAATTCCTGTAACAGACATGGTAGAATTCCGTAGTTTTTCCAACTATACTACGTATAATATGTTCCAACCAGTCGACTGTATAGCTAATCTCACGGCTCACATAATTAACAACTTGAATGTAACCCTTCCGTGGGACCCACAAGAATTAGAACTTTTGGGGTCTCAATCCATTGGTAGTAGTACAAAAAATTGGACCAAAACTTGTTTTGTGTTTGGAAATCAATATAAAGCGATTCAATTAGGTAATTGGGCTGGCTGGACACGAGTTGATCCTTTAAACAGCCAGAATTATAAATTTGCACGCAAAGGTGATTATTGTGGAACTAATGAAACTACACAACAAGGCCTAGGAGCTTGGGGGGCAGAAAACACCACAGAGCAGCGAGATACGGTATGGAGTAATGACACTGCCAAAGCTCTACCCCCAGATATGTTTTTAATATGCGGAGACAGAGCTTGGCAGGGAATTCCACGCAATTCAATTGGGGGACCATGTTATTTAGGGAAATTAACACTCTTAGCTCCTACTCATCGAGCATGGCTTAATATAGCATCTAAATTGAACAGAAGAAAGAGAAGAAATGCTGTTCATCACCTAGACCCCAACTGTGATGATGAACTGCGACTGTGGTCATTCACTGCCCGTGTGTTTGCATCCATCTTTTCACCCAGTGTAGCAGCTGCCCATGCCCTTAAGGAGATCGAAAGGCTAGCTTGTTGGTCTGTTAAGCAATCAAATATTACCACAAGTATTATTAATGAATTGTTAGTAGATCAAAATAGTTTGCGACATGCTTTGCTTCAAGATCGCGCCGCTATTGATTTTTTGCTTTTAGCACAAGGCCATGGTTGTGAAGACTTCGAGGGTATGTGTTGCTTTAATCTATCTGATCATAGTAATTCCATCCATAAGCAGTTAAACTGGCTAAAGCAACACAGCAATAAGATCACTGTTAATAACAATCCGTTTGATAAATGGCTATCTTCTATATTTGGGGGATTAACACCATGGCTGCTTTCACTTGTTAAAGAAGGCTTGCGCTGGATAGGAATAGGCATTGCTATTGTAGTTGTTGCTAAAATTGCTTATAACTGCTTAATGAAACAAATAGCTCAACTTTCCAACCAAATACTGCTTGCTCAAAAAGAAAAAGGGGGAATTGTGGAGGAATGGCTTGCTGAACAGGGCTGAATGTAGCAGCTGTGAGCAAGCAGTACTGATAACGGGAGCTGTACTGCTGATAACTGCAGCTTCCCACGGTCACTCTGACCTGGGAACTGAGACAAGTTTGAAGCTAGTGGAAAGTTACAAGGTAGAACCTGCGGGAAGAATTCAGAAGTAGATAACCGCAAGAGGCTGGAATATGCAAATATAGCTCTGTATTTAACCAATCAAATATAGACGAGTAGGCATGGTTTGTGCTTAGCCAATTAGACATAGATATGTAAGCATAAGTTAACATAAGTAGGCATAATTAACCTCCAGTGTATAAAAGGCATAGCAGAACTTGAATAAAGTGTTGAAGCTTGCTTATAACTCATACTGAGTTGCGTCTTGCTTCCCTCGCCTCCTCCGCCATTCTGCGACAATCTTTCCTTTTCAGTTCTGCAGTATCTTCCCAATGTCAGCTAGACGAGCACAGCTGCATCCTGGAGCAAGTACTGCAAGGCATATGATTCAGCAACTGCAGTTTTCTCACCTGCAGACAAACTGGAGTATTTTGAATTGATGAGATTAATATGATCCAGAGGTCTGGGAATTCTCTGGCTGTATTTTGCTGCTGTGAAGAGCTAGACATTTCTTGCCAGGTCTTCAGATACTCCTGGTTAGAGCCCCAAACACAGAGCTGCCTGCCTGCCACAACCCTACTTACAAGAAGGTGAATTTTTAGATCCAAAGAAATGGAAAAAAATACCAAAGTTGAGAAGTCCGAGAATATGACTGTGGTGATGACTGTTACAAAAACTGGAGTGTCAGACAACTCTGCCTAGGATGCTGCTCCTCTGGGTATTCTGGGAATGAAATTCAAAAGACGTATTTAACAGTGGGTCCAGGGTTCCCCTCACAACAGAAGACTTCGAGTAGCTGGAGCATCAGTTCAGTAAGTATTGCTTAATATTTCTACTGTTTTGTGGTACATTTCTGTGTAAAGAACTCTTTGGGTGAATGACTGTAATGCAAGGAGAAATTCTGGCTTCTCAGGGGAAAATTAGCTCTGATTTAAAGCGGAGGCCATATGAGGAGGTTGTTCAGAAGCCTCTTTTAGCTATGACCCTGCTACGTGCTTACCTAGATGGCTACCAGCTGTGGGGACTTAGGGCAAAGAACAGTGTATATGGAAGAACAGTATTTGTATTTCTGATAATATGGCATGGCCAGGTGTCCTTCAGTGGCTGATGCTTTCTAAAAGTGTATTTCTTATCATCTACTTGTAGTATCTATGGATCATGGTAGAAAATTCTGAAAAAAACTGCTAAATAGACTAATTTTAACAAATAATATTATTAATTAATATTAATTAATCTAACATTATTTGGAACCTTTAGCTGAATAAAAGCTCTTAACTCACAGAGTTACTAGGTCTTTGCTATAGTGTGATTCAGTGGAAGCTGTGCTAAGTGCAGGAGGACTGTTCTTACTGGTGTTCTTGGTAAACAACACATTCATGGACCGCTGGAATATGTATATCCTTGGTGGATCAATCACTGTGAAAAGCAGTAAATACTCTAAAGGAACCTTATCTTACTAAAATGTTTTCCTCCCTCTGCTTCCCACACCTCTGTGGGAAGGTATCTAGGACACCAAAAGGCTACTTGATTTTTGCAAGTAAAAGCCCTTTCAAAAAAATCCCAGATGAAAATTAAACCCCCAAATCTACAGGAATTCAGATACTGATGCCACAGTAAACGCTCTCCTGCTCTCTGTGGCCTAGTGATTGTGCACAGGAGCAAGGATGGCATACTTGAGTGACAGAAATCAGAACACGTGGCCTTGTAACACAAGCACGGAGGGAGATGAGTTTGAATACTTCAAAAATGGGAGATGGGAAAAGCTAAAGGCAAACACAAACGTAATAATAAAAGTAAATCTACTTTAAAAAAACCCCACTGTAGACCTCTCACAAACTTCATAATTTGTTTTTCAAACTTTGAGAAACATCTTTTGTACATGTACAAGCATTCCATGGCTAAATTTAATGCACAAGAGCAAATTAATATGCAAATATTTCAAGGTAAGTTACTATCAGGCCGTAGTCTCCAAAACACTGGTGTGAGTGCACGTTATTGAATATAGGTACAGTCTCTGCAAATGAGGGGGTCTTAGTGTTGCCTCCTCTCTGCCTCATTTTGCCATGTTTTGTCATATTGTCCAATGAGACCATTATGACATCGTGACAGAAACAAATACCTGTTTTAGCAGGTGCCTAATCTGTAAATTACAGTTTTTGCAAGTTATTCTCAGACAATTTGAGTTACAGAGCAATTTCTGAGCCATGTAACTGTGATATGAGGAATTCAGGAATTAGTTTAATACTAAAACGTTTTACTAGGATAGTTGTATTTTATTTTGTAGATAATTGACAATAGGTGGTTTTATCTTAGTGATGTAAACCAGGTGATCTTTTATTCCTTTAGGTTTGAGGACTGGTCTGATTTAAAGTGTGCATTAATACTTTTTTGTGCTTTTAAAATCCTGGAGCATCTCCTGTGCAGTATCTACAAAACAAAGCTGAAAAAAATTAATTTCTCCTTTCCTTTCAGAAAAAGGGTTTGATTTCACTTAAGTTTCTAGAAGGGACACATAGGGAGTATTGTGGCATAATTATCTTAATTGGTGTAACACATAGAAAACTTTGCCATACTGAAGTCAGTTATTTTAAGGTTGTATCTGGAGTCTACGTTTTCTCTTTGGGTTGTTCAGGTATGTTAAAGTTATCTGTTAGGGTAAGCAGTTATAGAATTGACAAAGCCAGACATAAAAAGCAAGAAGTTAGAGGCTGCTGTTTAATTGCCCGTACTCTCATAGAAATGGAACAATCTGGGGAATGAAATATATTAAACAGTTATTAATTTGTCTTGGAAAGTGTTATGTGGAAATACTTGCAAAATCGGCATTTTCTGGGTCTTCCCCAGTTTTCTGGGGAGTGAAGAACATACATAGAACTAAAAGTTTAGAAAATGGGACAGCTCCAAGGGCACCATCTGGAAATGGTCAATGTGCTGGAGGCAAAAAAAAAAAGAGAAAAGATGGACGAAGAAAATGTACAACTTCCTGGGAAGGTGTTCAGATGTGCTGAGCTGCTCCCACAATGTGATATCCATATGAATAGCTCAGGTACTAGCCCACTGATTTTAATGCAGTTTTTGGCCTTTCCAACTGAATAAACAATACTGTGGTAGATATCGCAGAATACATAGCTGGGATGGCCTGAGGGATAAATATCAGTAATAGACATAAAAGCAAATAATTTTTTTTGGCAGGGCCATACATACTATATAAATGTTTCAGAGATAACTGTTTTAAATTCACTTCTGCCTTTTAAAGACTTATAAGTAGTCAATTTAATTAGTATTGCTTGGTCTCATAGATTTCACTCTCAGCAAATGCCATTCATCTAAAGGACTGAGTAGTGTCTCAGTATATTAGCTATAATTCTCTTATGCATAATTCAATTACTTACATGTAAGTAGATGTTGTTTGAAATTCCATAGATACAATTAATTACCAGCCACAAACAGATTAGCATTGAGATATTTATTATTTAACAAAAGTAAAACTATAAAATGCATATTACTGAGTATTTGTGCACACCTCTGTTTAAATATTTGAGTAATGAAAAAATGTAATGCTTTTCTTTAAAATCTCATAGACTAACAAAAGTAAAAGAGCTATTTCCTCCTCCAGAGGTGTTTTTAGCACTCATTAGCACTAATATAAATGATAGGTAGACACCGAGAGCTGAATGAACCCGTCTCCCGACAAGAGCAAATAGTATACAGAATTCCAGTGTTTCTGTTGTCCTTTGCTTCTCCCCAGAAATGTAGCCTGTGTTTGAATTTTGTTTTGGGATTGGAAAGAATGGAAATGTCAATGGAAAGAAGTACAAGTGGAAAGAAAGTTAATGGACAGCATAATTACATAGATATCGTAGAAGATGGGTGAAGTCACTCAGTCTGTTCTTCTGATACCTGCTCTGTGTCATAGAAATGACCACATATGTGTTGTTGGCTGATCTCTTTACTAACAATTCAGATTAATTTTGTGCTTCAGTCCAAAAATAGTCCTGCAAAAAACTTCCAGTAACATAACTTTTTCAACACTTAAAAACAAAGATCTTATTTTGTTCATTAGTTGTTTTTTTTTTTTCTCTCAAGATTTATTTAAACATTTATTAAAGTTTCAATTTTAATATTTGAATTTATCAAAAAAAATTATAAATATTTATAGTTTGAGGTGAAGTGCTCATTTTAAAAAGAAAAGTCTGTGTAACAGCTTGGTTCACTGAAAATCATCTATTTGGATAAATACAGACCTTTTTACAAAAAACTAAAACACCACCTCTAATTTTAGAAGTCAAAGAGTTAGAGTATAGTAAGGGTAGATCATTGTAACCAGTATGGTTTGTATCTTTTAAGGCATTCCTGAAACGTTGTAGATCAGGTGTTTACTAAGTGCATCATGGAATTTTCTACCTCTGTTGATTTCTTCTGCCTGAATCATTGGCTTAAGCCAATGATTGAATGAGCGATGAGTTAAAATCTCAGTTAGTTTAGAACAAGAACCTGCTTTGCTGTTGTAGCAGGAGCTGTGTTAACAAGCTGCAGATGCTGAGTTAATGAGTGTGTTTAATAAGCAGATGGGCGGTGGGAGTGGTTCTGCCCCTCTATAGGAAGCAAAGTGACCCCTGGGAAACACATATAGCAACAGGGCCCTGCCTGATCCTATCGTTAGTATGTGGTACTACTTGGGATGGAGTAATTTACCATCATGTAAGCTGTTTTTGAATGTTTTAATAAAATCTTATCCTTGTTTGATTTTCATGTTGTAATGAGTGTAGTTTGGGGATGTATTTAGGAAACTATGCTAAAATAATTTGAAAACTCTAAAATGATTCTCAGTGGAATGACCAAGGACTGAATTGAGCATAGAGACTGAAGGAGCCTTAAAATTGAAACAATGCATCTAAATTTAATTGAACTTTGTTTTCCAGGGTAGAACAGAATTCTCATTTGCTACTGAAAGAGATGTTGAAAAAGTTCTAGGTGTTGTACCTTGTAAAAGCTCTTCTGCTAATCTCTGGATGGTCTTCACCCAGGTGATGAGTCTGAAAATGTGACTGATTGCCTGAAACCAAAATGTGGTACTCGAGACCTGTAAGAAAGCATGTCTCTTCCTATAGCAAATAGCCTCTACCATCAACTGATGTGTATAACCATTTTGGGTATCTACCCATATAACTAAGAAATGAGTGTGGGTTTGAAATTTGAGTAGTATTTCTGTTTCGTGTTGGACAGTAAAAGCTTGTGATTTTTCTGTCTTTATGTTGGAACTCAGAAATATGATAGCACAAATCTAAGAAGTCATTAAATAGAGATGGTCTGCTGTTCAAATACAAACATCTATCACTATAAACTATTTTTCCTTGGTAGATTTGATACGTGTTTTTCTCCCCCAAGGGAAAAAAGATCACTGTGGCAGTTGGTGTACTTGATAGGGGTCTGTAATAGTTTGTAGAAGCTGTTAAGAGAATTGCCTGGAAAAAAATGGCAGAAAATTTATTAAAAGGTATTTACTGAAGTGTTAGCCTTCTTGGGGCACTGCAAGCAGCTCAGTCCAGGATCCTGATGAGGTGGGAGAGAGCTGGTTATCTCTAACCCATGGACATTTGAAAGTTAGTAATGTGCCTCAAGAAAGGCACATATAGGAAGGTTTCTGGTTTTTATTTTGATTTGTTTTGTTATGTAAAGATTTGTTTGTGCGGTTTTTGTTGGTTTGTTTTTTTTTTAATAGGAGAAAAGAAGGAATGATGCAGAGGCAGAATAAATGGTAGAAGGAAGATAAAACCATGTCTTTCAGTAGTAGCATTGCTTTATGGTTAGGAGAAAACAGAATATCTGTAATCATGGTAATTATTTAAATGGAGAAGGAGGAAATAAATTTTGCCTTAAGAGATAGGGAATTTCTACCAAAGCATTCATAGTTTGCAAGCTCTTTGGGTTGATGTCACTTTGTAATTTATTTGGCTATCACATGTGATGAGTGAAGCATGAAATATTTAGTCTGTATTTCCCGATAAAAGTCTTTCCAGGCAGGGAAAGGGCTTTCATCCATCCAGAGAAGGGATAAAATTTTAAAAACAAACAAAAAATTTAACTATCAGAACTCATAAAGTGTTTGCTTTGATTTCTGCATTGTAGTTCCAAATAAAAGACAAGGAAGGGCTTTCTTTTAATTGCTACTGCCTTGGAAAGCAAATGGTTTTGTTGAACAGTATTTGTATCAACAGAACGCATTAAGTAACCTTAGAACAGCACTGTATTTCATGATTTGAATAAGGAAATACAGGTTGGACTCCTTGTCTGTGTTTTTAACTCTACTACAGATGTGGCCAAATGCAGAGTTAGTTTCCTCTTTGCTAGTTTCTTAATTCATAATTGGACAATATTGTTATTAAATATATGCTGTTGCAAGGCACCAAATATTTTTGCGTGATATTTACTTATTAGATTCATGAGATTCACCTGACTAAATCAAAGATAGTAGAACAATATGTGGCTCTGACAGACTGAAACTGACTGAGCCTTCCATGGAGAGTGATCTACCCTAAGAACATAACATGCCTTTTAATAAAAATAATTTTCTATTTACTTCCAAGACTATAGGACATCTTCTCTCAGACTGTAGAAAACCAGTACTGCAAAATTCATATTCTGCTGTGGAAGGAGAAGTCATACCAATGGATGCTTAGAAAGAAGCACAGAGTTTAAAAGATTTGGGATATCATCTCTGTAAACTATAATTTAGAGAGCTGCAAGCTGTGTTCTGTAATCAGTGAAATTATAGGCACACAATTACTGTTTTCTTTATTAAAGCTTATATTTCAACGTACTGTCACAAATCTATCTTATTCTCCAAATAATATCAACAACTCATCCAACTCATCAGGACAGTATTCAAATTCGGTACTGTCAAGGTCCTATGGCAGGTTTGTCTAGAAAGACATGAAGATGGGAGCCTTGCAGTGTGAGGGTACATGCTATAAGGGAGCAGAGAGGAAGTCTATACTCTTCTAGCATGGCAAGTGCACAGGATCAGCTGAGAAGTCACAGTAAAAGTGGGGCAGTGCAGAAATTGCATTACAATGTCCAGTGGTTATAAATTCAGTCCCTCACAGCAAGATGTGCAGATACAGTTATTCTTCAATTAGGCTGCAGGCATGCATCTTTGTCCAAGTCTACCTGAAGCGGTTGAATATATTTGTTTTCATGGCACAGGTGGAGAAAGTGCCTTAATATACTGTAATCATGAGCTCAAACCATCTTCAATGGTGCACTCAAAGAACTGCATGGAGTTATTGCACCTGGCTGATCATCACAGCCCTCTGCTGCCTCTTCAAAATTGCCTGCAAATCTTTGTAGGGTTGTCCTCCATAATGTGTTTCCACCAAAGTAAGCTTAGCAGACACAAGGACTTTAACCTGTTTGATAAACTGGCTGACCTAGAAGTAAATTAGAAACCTGTTCTGCTGCAACCTGGATGCAAGTTTATTTGCTCCAGATACTCCTGAGAGAGCAGTTCTGTTCACAACTTGAGGAACTGTATTCCTAAGAAAACTTATTGGAGGACAAAATCTATGTAAATCAAGCCTTAATAACCAGCACACAGTCTCTCTTGGATTTCTCACAGAGGAATGTAACTCTGGGTGACGCTGAATAGTATACTACCTTTGAGGGAATTTAGCAAGATCAGAGAAGTTTTGTAATCACTGCCACAGGCAATCCTTTACTATTGGTCAAGAGATAAGGTCTGAGGCACTTTAGGAAATTAGTTACAAGATATCCTGAGTTGAGCAACCAATAAAGAAGACAATTAAGGTTAATGAATGCTTCTAAATACTTGGTGGTTTGTATCCTCCGGAAAGACTGCAAGGGCTGCCAAGGACTGAGGCTGCTCCAGGATGCCTGGCATACAACACTTGTAGTATTTCATAAGAACGATGCACACCAGCAACTTCGACTAATGTTGCTTTTACCAAATGCCTGTGTGGTTGGGTTTTGTTAGCTGTAGTCTTTTTAAAATGCTTTTGAAATCCTGATCTACAGGAGTCAGTTAGTGCTTTCAATTTCTTACGCATACATTAGTCACTAGATTGTTACTTTAAATTTCCAAACAGGCAACTTGCATTCATATGCAAACTAAATTAGGGGCTGAGGCATGAGAATGTACCATTTCTTTTTGCGTTGAACTTTCAGGCCTGAGAAATCCTAATGTGCACAAGAATATCTCGGAAGTGCTCTTAACTGTACCCGCTGGGAGAATGGTTAATCGGAGATTCCATCAGCAATAAGTTCTTCTGCCATCACTCTTTGCTTTAGAAAGCTATATGAACTATATAAAGTTATGCTACAGATTTAAGGAGTCCTAGAAAAGATCCCAATAATTTTACCAGTCTTATTGTCATTCTGACCTCCAACTCCAAATAACCATTTTCTCTTTAGAAAAGTGTGCTTCTGTTATGATGCAAATGAGTATAGGTGTTTGCAGTGTCGGTATTTATCAGTTGGTGTACGGTAGGGAGCATCTAGCTTTTGAATGGCAGCAGGAACAATACTTAGTGTTGCATCAAACTGCTCACTGAAGGACTGTTATGATATAAATGCAGAGTTTGAAATAAAGGGAAGAAAGGAATGTGAATGTGAGTTATAAAAATGGACAGGTTTACTGCCCTGTTAAGTTTTGTATTGCTGAGTAGCCATGTCTTGGTTTTGCATAATAGTCACTTGAAAAGTATGCATGTAGGCAAGTTGTGAAATTTTGGACTTATTGGTCAGGAGCTAGGGTCTGTTAACTTTGTTTTCGGTTTTGTAAGGATATTATATGTATTTCTTTGGAAAGTATTTTCGTGTTTGGATGTTGCATTGGCATGTTCATCTAACATTATCTGTTACTCTTATTTGTACTTAAATTAATTTTATCTGCAGTTTGTGAGTTGGTGGTGTTTCTAAATAGGCTGGAGGATGATCTAAATGAGGCTCCAAGAAGCAATTAATTCAGACTCTGCTTTAGCTGTGGCAACCAGATCTCGACAGGTCTGTCAGTGAAGCAGTGGCGCAGCAGGAGCAGCAGCAGCACCAAGACGGAGGTCAGGCCGAGGCGCTGAGGGTTCGATCGCGTTGTGCAGAGGATCCCTGAGCCAGGGACCGCCCCCACCTGCAGCCCGAGCCCCAGCGGCTCCCGGAAGTCGGCGAGAGCCAATCAGCCGCGGGGGGGCGTGGCCTGAGCCCCGCGGGAGAGTTTCGAACGCCGCGGGGGAGCGCGGGGACCCGGAGCGGGCAAACAAACAGGGGCGTGGCACGGCAGTGGCACAGGGCAGTTCCCACGAGCGGGGAAGGCGCCAAGGAGCAGCGACCTAGAGAAGGGAGCAAGGAGCTGATGTGTTAAGGACTGAGCAGGACCAGCGATGGCTGTGACCCGGTCAAAAGCTCCTGTGAGGAAGACGGCGGTGACCCAGACAGAGGTCCCACAGAAGCACGCAGGTGTCCAGGTCTCCAGCTGCAGAGAGTGCTGAAGCCTGACAGTGCTAGCTGAGTGTGACAGATATAACACCTGTGTGCGGTGTGACCAGGGGAATGATCTGCTCAGCCTGGTGGCTGAGCTAAAGGAGGAGGTGGAAAGGCTGAGGACGATAAGGGAGTGTGAGAGCGAGACAGAAGGGTGGAGTCAGGCCCTGCCATCCTTGAGGACAGGGCAGTGGGTGGAGGCTCCGCTAGAAAGAGAGCATCCCCTCCTCCCTTGCCATCGGGTACAAGGAGAGGACCTACGAGATGAGGGGGAATGGAAACAGGTCCCTGCTCGGCGAGGCAGGCGAATCCCCTCCTGGCCTCCCTCCCCTTCCCAGCTGCCTTTACAGAACACGTATGGGGCTCTGGAAATTGAGGGACAAGCACATGAAAATGGAGACAAAGGTCCATCAGAGGAGTCACCCAAGGTAAATTGGTCTCCCCCATGCACTTGGACCAGCTCCAACAAGAAGAAAAGAAGGGTAATTGTAGTTGGAGACTCCTTGAGTACTGTGTCCAGTTCTGGGCACCACAGTACAAGAAGGACATTGAGGTGCTGGAGTGAGTCCAGCGAAGGGCAACGAGGCTGGTGAGAGGTCTGGAAAACAGGCCTTATGGAGACCGGCTGAGGGAACTGGGCTTGTTTAGTCTGGAGGAGACTGAGAGGAGACCTCATTGCCCTCTACAACTACGTAAAAGGAAGTTGTAGTGAGGCTGGTGTTGGTCTCTTCTCCCAAATTACTAATGATAGGATGAGAGGAAATGGCCTCAAGTTACGTCAGGGGAAGTTTAGGTTGGATCTTAGGAAGAAGTTCCTTCCTGAGAGGGTGGTTAGGCACTGGAACAGGCTGCCCAGGGAGGTGGTGGAGTCGCTGTCCCTGGGGGTGTTCAAAAAACGGGTTGATGAAGCACTTGGGACCATGGTCTAGTGGTTAAGGAGACGATGGGATAAAGGTTGGACTTGATGATCCTGGAGGTCCTTTCCAACTATGGTGATTCTATGATTCTATTATTCTATGATCTCAGCTGTGCTGTATTCTAAGATTTAGATCTGTTTCTCTACAACACCACTTGGGTTTTTAAGGCTTTCCAAGCTCAGCCTGTGTGAATGAAACCTGGTTGATACTCCATTTCATAACAATGCATTTCTCAAGTTCTGATTTTCTGCTTTGAAACGTTTCCATTATTTCTCCCTTTCTTTCATGAAAATTTTCAGATGGTAATATTTATAGAAATACAATCTGGACTTGTTAAATTGTACTTTTGATTGGTGTCAGAGGCATTTTAAAATATTAGTGTGTCAGTCATGTGAGTTGCTTTGTGGTCAAGGTAAACGTCTGTGCTTTGATTGTGTGCGGAATGTTATTTGTTTGATCTTAAGTTTTGAGGACATTCCTGAGAGCAAGCAGAGGTGTTGAATGCTAATGAGATTGTGGCATTAATTTACTGTCCTTCTCAAGTCCTGTCTTTAAAAACACTTCTTGGGATTTTTTATTTTGTTCCTTGATTTGGTTGTTTCCCTCTGTCCAGCATTTCCTTTGCTTCTCTGTGGCTTTTTCCTTGGCTGTAACGTATTTTCTATTTTTCTTGTTCCTAAACAAGTACCATCTTTCTTATTTGACTTTATGAAACTGGTTTCAGCTAGTCTGTAGCATCTAAGGAACACATTCATTCCTGTTCACTACATGTAAAACTACGTGCACAGGTTGACATAATTGAACGCTCAAATAACCAAATCTCTTGTGTAGGGCATATGTAATAATTCAGAAGCATATATGTATAATGTGATCTTTGCCTGCTTTTGTCAGAATGGAGATAATTCCATTATATATTATATATAACATATATAATATTATATTATACCATAGAGAGGCAAATACAATGACTTTTTCTACAAACAACATTAGAAAATGTGCTCAGTTCTGGTGGTAGTCAAAGGTTATTATAACATATTTTTTTATTTTTAGATAAAACAATTTGATGAATGGAGAAAATGCTCTACCATTATTGATTTAATCTTCAGATACCTTAATTACACTGTACAGTTTCTCCATGAGCAAAAAATTGTTTTATTCCAGCAGAAAATGGTGAAAAAATGAGTGACTGAGGGCTGAAACTAGACAGATTGGATAGCATCAGGTTGGATGCTAAATATAAAATATATATGGTGTGTGTGAGAGCTATTAACCATTGGAACAGGCAGTTGAAACTCTGGGGTGTGGTGGATTCTCCATTGATAATTCCAAAGCAAGACTGAAAATCTTGCTTTAATCACGTACAAGTTATTTGACTCAGCGCAGGAGTAACTGGGTGGTATTTAATGGGCTGTGATATACTTGAGGTCAGCTTGTATGATCTAATGGTTTCTTCTAGCTTTAGATTCTGTGAATGAGTGAATGAGAGTTGTAAAAATGTCTTGATTCAAGTTCCTGTATATCAAAATAAGGTAACTTTTTATTCTGTTTTTCGTTCAAATTTGAAATGGCTTTGCTTTTTTTTTTTTTTTTTTTTTAGTTGTCCTTTCCCTGCAGGGTCAGCACTGCTCTCAGATTCATATATCTCTAAAATGTGTATTAAACACAGAAGTAGTCCAAGGTCAGTAGCTTTTGATATTTCTTTTGGGCCCTGGTGGTCCATACAGGAGGCATCTGAGACATTAAAAGACTTAACAGGCTTGACCCAAGCATGAAATGTAGCTTCTGGCACCAGAGGCAGCATTAGCCAGTAGATCATATAGTTATAACCCTTTTGGTTCACTGCTTATTAACCTATATATGGAATAAAAGAGTTTGGGTTTTTTTTTACTCTGAATACAGTCCCTGTATTATCAGAAGGCCTGAAATTAATAAGTATATTTACAAATATGGACGAAGCCTTGGTATAAAAAATTAAAACCATGCAGCTTGTAAGGGTGACCGATACTTCCCCGTTCTTTGAATCTAAGAAGCAATTCGGAAAATTAAAATGGAAGTATACTCCTTCTTGCCAGATGTAGCATGTTGTTTGTCACTGAAAGGAAAAACAGTGACTCAAAATATGTCATCACTCAGCTTATAATTGATTTGAACTGTTTTTAAGGTTTTCCTCTTGTGTTAGCTTACTTTGAGGTAAGAAAAGGCAGGGTATGAACGACAGTTTGAATTGCTACATTTTAATAGTACTTTCTCATCCATTAGCACAGCTTACTTGTTAGCTAACTAGATAAGGAAACATTGACGTTACTCTATTATTGTGGTTGTATTGCTATAGTTATGCTAACATACCCCATGTGAACACCCTCTCCTGAGTTATGAAGATGAATTCTGAACCCTTCCCAAAGGGAAACTCTGCCAGGACAAGTAATTTGTTACGTATGATTATGTCCATTTCATTGTGAAAGTAAGTTTTGCTGTGTGATTTAATACATATCTTTAGTTTTGCTGGACATTCTAATGTTTTCTGCACAGATTTTTTTGTCCAAGCAAAATATTAGGAACTATTCTAATTTTGCTAGGGTTTCCAGGTGTTTATTCAGAGTCTGATGTACCATGATTTGTTGGAGCTAATGCAAGGAGGCAGGACAGCACCAGGACAATACTCTAATGCATCCTAAATAGTTTTTGATGTGCATATGTGCATATGCATCATTGAATTTGAAGATCAGAATCCAAGCATGGGAAATTCTGTAGGAAACTGAATTATGAGATTAATTCTTCTGCACAGTGTACATGGGGGGCTATTATATATCTGTACTGGGCACAGGAGGGATGTATTAGGAGGTTAATGATGCTCTGAAGGTGCTCACCACGTTCGTTCTGCAGAGCAGCTTTGATTTTCTGCACCACTTTCATCTGAGGTCCCCAGACTAAAAGGTGAGAGTTCTGCATGCAGCTGTAAACTGAGTTAGGGTTACATTCAAGTTAACTATACAATGAAGACTTATTGTAAATATATTTTTGTGACTTCTAATAAAAAGAAAAAACTAATTACATATATAGGCTGATTGGGTGTATGAGCTTCTACCTTACCCCACTGCACAGTTTCCCAAAGCGTTATGTTTTGGCTTGGGAATTAGGTAGTATAATCTGCTGACAAGTAACAATTATAATGATGTTTCTTTGTTAGGGACATCTAATCACTAGAGAATCTGGCCTATGAGCTAATGTCAAACAAGCTACCACACTGATACTAATTTCAGTGATTAGTATCGGGTATGGATTTGAATTAGTAATCTGGAGAGAAAATTCTTCCTACATCCTTACATAATTCTTGAGCAATCAAGTGACCCCTACTAAAATGGTCTTTAGCTACTTTTAGGTTTTAGGTATGTTTTTGGCTACTATGTATGTTTTTTGCTACTTTCTCACTTTGAATGGAATAGACACACTGACAAAATAATTGGTAGTAATTGTTGTACCAGTGTCAGTTTTAATAAACCTTTCAAGAAGAAAATATTGTATGGATCCAGCCATTTCCTATGTGTCACCAGATAAAACTTTCACATCCTTCAGTACTTGGATCTTAAAGCCGGTACTTGTATTTTTCTTTCATGCTATATTTTTTTTCTTGTTAATAATAGAGCTGTCATTTCTAATAAAATATGAAACAACCATCCAGGGAAATAACACCGGTGATAGATAGAGCAGGCTGAAACACTAGACTGAGTGAACACAAATGCTCAATAGCTTGGAATATAATTCTGTCATTAAACTGAATCTGGAGAGGTACTAGGACTGAATGCACTGGGGTGAAAATGCTTTGTGCTTTGGAGACTGATGGAGCTTCTCCTGGGCTCTTCAGGTGACTGGAGTCAGATCAGGCTTCTGAAATTTGAAGGAGGTCCTACGATGAAGGAAGAAGTGCTGTCAAAAATCAGGCAATGTTAGGCTGAGCTGAGGGAGAGCCCACAGAAACATGCACTGAAGATTAAGTTCTTTTGTCAGCCTCTCTGCAAAAGATTCCTTTTATTTGTCACCCACCTTATTGAAGAAAAGGTTGTCAAGTCCAATCAGAAAATTTGCACACAAAGGGATCACAGGGAGCTCTACAGATCTTATTTTTTCTTTGATTTTGCTTGTGGATCCGGGGAGTGTATTTTCTCTCTTTCAGCTCTCCTTAGTAATGTCTGTCCAGTAACTCAAGATATACATTGTCAGCCACCTGGCAAATTGTTTTTCCTTTCTGTGTTTGTTTCCTCCTTTCAAAAGATGGAAATGAATATGTTTCTTTTCTGTCTTTACAAAACACTGTGACAGTTGTGGATGGGCAGTGCATTAGGAGACTTCAGTATCACTGTTATTGTAAACAATGTTTGTCCCCAAATATTGAAGACAAGTATTTTGGGGGGGAATTCCAAGTGGATAAGAAAAGTAAAACTACCTATTTAAATGATAATTATGCTCTTCTCATCCTCCAAATAACAGCTAAAATGTCTGTGTTTTTCTCATTGAGCATTCTGGTTGGCTAATGGACGATGTCTATTTGCAGTTAAAGCTATTGCAATGTTGACAATTAAGCATATACATGGAACAGAGTAATCAGTATGAATGCAGTTTTATCACCAATGTTAATTATCTAATATTTTCCAGCTTACAATAATGTGAAAATTCCTTAGGCATAAATGAAAATGAACCTATCAATTACAATTTTTCTCAAGATAATGGCTGACAGAACATTCACCTCCCCACAAAAAATGGAAGCAAGAGAAAAATTAACAAAATTAACAACTTGGTTGTTCAGGCTCTATAGTATATAAATGTGGTCATATATAACACAACGTGAATTCTCGTTTCCTCACTGGGGGAAATTTCCAAGTTGGTGACTAGAATTACTCATACAAATCTTTCTTTTCAAGAAGTTTGTATGTGCATCCACTTCTAAAATTTCTAAAGAAAACACTTTTAAAAGAGCTGTTGTTTACTTTAATAATTCTCAGAGATTCACTACATCAGCACCTAGGAGAGTGCATGGTACTTTATGTAGAAACAAGGTAAATACTCTCTGGCATGTCTCCTTTATATTCCTGAACAACTTGCCCTTTTAATTTTATTTCTTGTCAGCTGAGGACTAATCTGTTACAGTCATTCTAACCAGACATTCTCAAATGATCTTTAAAACACTGAGGAGAGCCACTGAAGATTATCTGTTAACCTTCATCTTCCAAACTTGAATAAGCATCCTAAGTTAAGAGGGAGTGAGAGAAACCATGAATAAGCAATAATTTTCAGAAAAACTACTCTTGACTGTCTTTCAAGCCCTGTGATCAACTTTCATTTTGAAGTTTATCTTCAAATGAAAACTGGAACATAGTAAGTTACTCTCTTTTTTAAAAAAATAAATTTGGAAGTAGCAATGACTTTTTAAAAGCATTCCAGAAACTAGGGGACACATAACTATGGGCTTGCTGAGCTCCAAAGAGAAGTGTAGGATTATATACACTATGTTGCATGATATAAATATTTGGATTTTAATTTTATGTCCATAGTTAATCTTCCTTAAGTATTAAGTATTTAGTGTTTTGAGCAAACTGCAGGAAATGGGCTTGCTCTCAACAGAAGCCCCAGGCAGGGAGCTCTTTCTGAGCTCCTGAAACTGATTTTAGGTTCCATTGATTTTTAGGTTACCACAGGTATAGGACTTGCATTCACTGTATGACGTAGGTCATTATACTACTATTTTGCATGTGACCAAACTAAGGAATTATATTTGCTATGTTCACTTTGAGGCAATTAATGATTCTGAATATGATCTTAGCTGGCAGAGCAGGATGAACATACAGTGTTTCTCCATTAGGTATCATGTATGGTTTTATTTTGCTGGCAGCTATGCAAATCTGCTTTTGCAAGTAAACACTGCAACAAGAGTATGTATGGACAGAAGCAACATGCGCTTTTAAAGATGGTTTGTTTCTTTTCCCTCTCCACTCTCACGGAAAGCACATTAGCAATTATATATTCTGTGGCCTCCTCTGACTTTCCAGCTCATGAAACTTGCTGGACTGTGTTCTCTGTCTTATTAGGTTATGGGCCCAGGTTTATTAAAATGTTTCTTTATATTGATCTTGTACTATTTAAAATAATAACAGTTTCTATTTTTCCCTGCTCAGCATCAAGAGATCTTTATCTGTGCCCTATTTTTCTCCAGTTGATTTTGGTCTAATATAGTCTATACTGAACTTGAAGAAATGTGTAACTATTTCTCCTCTGAGCAAACATAAATAACTGATCAACTTGTTATTGTTCTTCGTTTACGTAACTGGAAGCCCATTTAAGCTTTAGAGGGCTAGGATTTCAAAGTGGTCAATGTTAGTTCAGTTCATAATTGCAGCATCTTATCACCCAATTGCCAAAGTAGTAATGTGGTAGAGATCTGAATGTTTTCAGCATAGTAGCAAAATAAAAATGGAGGTGTGCTTGAAGGAAGTATGCTCTGATTCATTATTATATTCATGTCTATAAGCCGTGGAAGGTGAGCCCCTGCAAAGTAGAGGGAGGGCAAGGGCTTTATGCATCCTGCCAACAGTCCTGGTGTCTGGAAGATAATATATTAACCTCACTAGAGGAATACCAGCATGTGCTGAAGCTTGCCAAGGAAATCTCATTTCCTAGCCATGGAAATGGATGCTGCTGCTTAGCACAGTTTGAAGGCTCTAATTTTAATGGAGATACTGTCAGTGTGTTGTTGAACTGCACAGCCTTGGCAGAGCTCTGGTGCTAAGGTTGCCTGACACTTGGAAATGGCGATTTGATGAAGGCTTTCCTTGTAGTACCTCTCACCATAACATTTGATTGTTTTAATTCCTGTAATCAAAGTTTTTATCAATTTGTCATGTGGCCACACTGTGGCTGTAATTGCATATATGAATTTGTGTGCTACGTTAAAAATCTTACAACAAAAGTCTTTCTTTTCAGAGAAGAATAGTCTATTTTTGCTGTTACACAAGTGGATGTAGTTGCTTGTTAGTAGGTAACTGCTTAGGGAATGTTTCTCCCTGATTCTAGGGAAAGGAAGGAAAAAAATACAACTTGCATTAAGCATAGAAAACCAGCACGTCAAGGCAGAACTCTGACTTAAAAATGTTACAAACTTCCAATGAGTATGCTGATTGCTTACACATGTTGAACCTTAAATTACATTGTGTGATAAAAGAACAATACAGTGTGTTTATAATTTTTTATCCTGACACCAAACAGGAATTCTTTTTCATAAGGTCTAGATCTTAATAGGACGGCATTTCTGTAACGTATCATCATTATGCCTGCATTTTTCACAAGACTGTGTTCAGTTTTCTCTCACATTGAATACTATTGTACTTATATAAGTACAACTGTGTATATTTATATATATATATATAGATGTATGTGATAATTAGGTCTGTTAGACACTTTTAAGTGTCTGCCAAAGCTAAGTATTGCTTTCCAAGAATGGGATATTTTGGCCCATAATTATTTTCCTTTCCCTTACCTCATTCCACATAATATAAAAGAAAGTCAGTATAGTCTTTCTAATATTAATTCCATTTTCTCTATTTAAAAAAAAAAAAAAAAAAAAAAGCAGAATCAGAAAACACTCTTAAGATTAAGTAAATTTCTCATTTTTAACTTTCATGTAAATTGACTCATCTACTGGACATGAAACAGCCTTAATAGATAATCTAGTTGATGTTCCTGTAAATATAGGCTTATTCCCCACAGAATATTTTCTTGTGTTTCATACATCCTACCTTTGAATATCTCAAACAGTGGACCACATTTCCCTCGGAGACTAATTTAGAGGATTAAATATTTAGTAAACAAGTCGGTTGTGGTTATTAATGATTCTTAGTATTATTTGTGCTGTGATAGGCAATAGGGCTTGTTGTGCTAATGCATGCGAAAAAATACAACAAAGAGATAGTTCCTTGTTTCCCTGAGACAAGTGACCTCTGTAAATCACCACTTTTTTTCAATGGTGTGACTGATGCTCAGAAACAAAAGTGCTATACTGGATAGACCACAGCAGACCCGGCATAGGTCTGTCTTGTTATTGTGGGTGAAGAAGCTCTGCCTTTTCTGCTGTATCAGGTGGTGTTTGCAAACATTGGTCCAGTTTTCCATACCCTCTTTGCATAGGATAAAATTACATTTGGGTAGCTCTGTGCAGCAGCATGCAAACCTTTCAGGTTTCTGCCACTCTTTTGAGTTGTTCTCTACCTAATATATTGAATTGTCTTTTTCCAGTGTCTCTTGTTTTTCTTCTGATATATTGCTAGCTAACATGCCCATGGCTACTATGTCAAAAACCTTGAAAATTTTAAATTAATCAAAAAGATATTTCCAGCTAATTTCTTGCCTCTATTGCTTTGAAGCTACATAGCTAATATCACAGGTATTAGTGATCAAAAAGATTCCTTGAATCTTAATAACCACAAAAAAACCCTACCAAACATAACTGTCTCTACATTTGAGCAGTGCCAAGTACATTATAGCTTATAGAACCATTTCTGTTTGTACTCTCTGGGCAATGATACTATGTAAATTTACTTTGCTTAGTACTAAACAAAATTGTTAAGCTTGGAGAGTTTTTGATTTCTATCCAACAGTGTCATTTGGTTAATTACAGGATGTGATGTCCAAATGAAGGTAAATAAATATGATTTGTATTGATAAGGTAGTATGACTTTTTAAAGAGAAATAATAAACCACCAGTTCTATAAAGTGAGTTGCAGCTTGTATCAGAAACCACAAAGTTCACAGGAGTTTAATCCATGTTGATTTGTTTGTAGGCAGATTGACATTTCTTCTATACGGAGATCTGTTCCTTAAAGTGCAGAAATTTTCATTACATCAGGGTAAAAAAAAGCACTGAACAAAAGTAGTTTGGACTGTATTCTTTGAAAAACAGGTCCTTAATCCCTTTTTGAGTTTTCAGCTCATGTTTTAGTCAGCAAAACAAATACACCGCTCAATGTTGTAGGCAATGATAACACCAGGGTAAACACAGGAAATGCTTTTATTAATATGATCTAAGCATTTAATTGCCTTCCTGGTAGTTTAATCTTATCTTTACACATTGAAGCAGTGCATATTGTACATTTCTGATCCTTAAAGGACAGCTTTTCATATGGCATTGTAGAATAAGACATTATCACCAGCAACCTGACAGGCCTGTAATGTTGCTTGTCAGCCGGGGGGCTGGAAAGTTTGTTATAATTATGAAGGAGATGTACAAAAGATCATGGTTTGCAAAAGGCAATGCTAAATACCATTTTGTAATTAAAGAGAAGGGGCGAAGTCAAGATGTGCCATGAGTGCTTGGTTCCTATGAGAAATGAAGTGTCAGAATTCAATAAGCCCCAAAGCAGAGAGTTCAGTCTCCAGATGATACATTTACAATCAGGTTAAAATTAAAGAAATAAAGCTTTGAATTCTGAGTGATAAAAGGACTATAATTAAGAACCTTACTCCCACATTTTAGGAGCCATGTTTATGATAAACCAATTATCTAGAGCAACAGTTCTCCTGTTGTTCAATTTAAACTTACTTTTTCAGATTGCAACCATGTCTCTGTTTGTACTTAGATTGGTTTATGTTTTTTACCTATACAAGAAGGGAAGCTTGTTTTTTTACCAGCTATTTTAGTTCCCTCTCTTAAGGCAGGCCACATAACATCTGGAGCCCATTCTCTGTTAGTTCACACAGAATCACAGAATCACAGAATGTTAGGGATTGGAAGGGACCTCAAAAGATCATCTAGTCCAATCCCCCTGCCAGAGCAGGAACACCTAGGTCAGGTCACACAGGAACATGTCCAGGCGGGTTTTGAATGTCTCCAGAGAAGGAGACTCCACAACCTCTCTGGGCAGCCTGTTCCAGTGTTCTGTTACCCTCACTGTGAAGAAGTTCTTCCTCACATTTATGTGGAACCTCCTATGTTCCAGCTTACACCCATTGCCCCTTGTCCTATCATTGGATGTCATTGAGAAGAGCCTGGCTCCATCCTCATGACACTCACCCTTTACATATTTATAGACATTAATGAGGTCACCCCTCAGTCTCCTCTTCTCCAAGCTAAAGAGACCCAGCTCCCTCAGCCTTTCCTCATAAGGGAGATGTTCCACTCCCTTCATCATCTTTGTGGCTCTGCGCTGGACTCTCTCAAGTAGCTCCCTGTCCTTCTTGAACTGGGGGGCCCAGAACTGGACACAATACTCCAGATGTGGCCTCACCAAGGCAGAATAGAGGGGAAGGAGAACCTCTCTTGACCTACTAACCACCCCCTTTCTAATACACCCCAGGATGCCATTGCTCCTAATATGTTTAGATTTACACTTGTTTGTTTTTTTGGTGTTTGTTGGGTTGTTTTGTTTTTCTGGTAGCACCATACTAATAGCTGAATTTCAAGTGTCTTTGTGAAAGCCTGGAGTGAGTCTCTATAATTACAGAATCCATTCTCCTAACACAGAATCTGTCGGGATTTCCTGTCATCCATATGATCTATTTCCATAAATATGGCCAGCATTCTATCCCATTTTTCCTTTATTTATTTTTACTACTTCTATTCCTTCTTCTAAAGTGTGTTATAAAGCCAGAAAAGCCAGGAAAAAAAGACATAAAAATATTAGTAGGCATAAATTACCACTCTGCTTGCTCTGGGATGTGCTGCTATTTAGGCTGCTGAAGCCAGGTTTCACTGTTACACCCCTGTATAAACTCTCTCAAAAGACTTTTCCATTTTGATGGCAAATGGTAATACAGTAGGTAACATGAATACAGCCATGTGTGTAAATCCTGAATTAATGTGCCATTATGCTGAAAAGTAGTTAAATAACTAAATACAATTTCTCTCTCCTCTTCAAAGTTTGATGAAACAAAATGTAAGTATTCATTTCAGATACTGGGCGTATATTTCTTTCAAAAATAAAATGCCTTTCCCAGTCATCTAAGCACCATTTTGTGGTTTGTCTTAGGAATAGTGCAGTAGGCAGCTAAAAATATCTTTTCCTAGAAAATGAATTATGTATGTCCTGGCCTCTTCATTCATAACTTTCTTGCAAAGACAGAATTTTATAACACGTTTGTTTTAACTAAAATCTGCTATAGGCCAACATCCTAAATTTAGGCCACTAACATAGTATATTTTGACTGTAACTAATTCATTTGATGTAACAATACACTTATATCGTCTCAGTACACAGCATGTCAAAGAATTTTCTACAAGGCTTCTGATAAGTGACACTAAATTACAAAGGAAATCTTGTTTTGCTCTTTTGCTATTTTTAACAAATTGTTGAGAGTTGGGATCTTGTTTTCCATTGTCCTGTTTCCCCAGACACAGACACATAGGCCAGCCATGCAGACAGGCCATGAGTAGCCCTGAGTCAGCTGGGAGACCCAATCAAGGCAGCTGACTCACAGGTGTATCCCACACCACTTCATCATGCTCATTAGAAAAGGAGGGAGCACAGTAAGGGAGGAGTTGCTCTTCCTGGGGCTCCTCACTCTTGGTCTTCTGTTCCTGCTGCTGACCTCAAGGACCAGGCTGAGTAGAACCTTGCATACTTTATGTCGGTTGTTGTATTAATTTTGTTATTTCATTAAGTCTGTTTCTACTTCAACTCACTGGCTTCTCCCTCTTTTTCCCTGATTCCCCTTCTCAGCTGGGGAGGGGTCACTGGGTGGTAGAACAACTGCTACAGTTTAGCCCCGGGTACTGGCTAAGCATAGACACCATCTTGAATTTTTCAAGGATTATAAGTTATAAAAATAAATACAATCTAGAGCACAGTCATCCTTTAAATATTACTGTGTTTCCTTGTAGCTGGCAATGAGTTCCCTCACGTCACTTGTAAGACCAACAATTTATCAGTACATTTTGGACTATTGATTAATTGCTGTTCTACATTAATTTTTGCCAGCAGATCTGTAATTAACTTTTGTAAATGCAAGCTGTGTGAAAGAATGCAATTTTAGTACCATATAGGCATATTCCAGTTCAACTTTCTCAAGGCCAGGAGCCCTATTTCTCCTTTCTCAGATTCACATGAGTATGGCACCATTGCTTTTAGTGGAATCACTTCTGATTTACAGTGGTTGAAACCAGGCTTTAGGGGAGAATAATTGACTTGGTAACAATGTAAAACAATAAGCATCTGCTCCATCCCTTCTGTGTAGATTTATATATGATAAGGGTTAGCACTCGGGAAAGGTGCAGACAGTATTAATATTATTGTATGTGTTTTTCTATATGCCTTCTGCTTGGTTTTTGAACTTGAGGGGTCTGCTGGGAAATTTAGGAACTCTTATCAATTACTCTAATAATAAATTTGTCAAGACATAGCTCTTGTAATACTTTGTTCTTGGTTTTGTTTCAATTATTTTGACGTTACTGAAATGAACCTAGAAATGTCTTTCCACTGGGGAATACAAAGCCAAAAAGAACAACATAATAAAGAAGTCGTGAAGAAAGCTTTGTAAAAAGCCAAGTAATTCAAAAAACAGACAGGTGGAATGTTTCTCATTTCCAGCTGTCCCATCTCAATATACTTCAACAAATGAACCGTATTTTACCATCAGTGTCTTCCGTACAAGTACAGCAGTTTTGCTCTGATCAGTGATCCTTTGCCTTTTACTGAACTGAGCATAAAGAATTTTGAAGAGGGAGTGGGGAAAGAAAAGCTGGGGATTTCTTCAGGAACAAATAATCTTAAAATACCCTGTATCTTAGAGGATTGCTGGAAAGGTCCGTCTGCTTTTATCTGCTTTTCATGCCATTTGATGGAATGTAAAGGAATTATACTGGAACGAAATAGGGGTGATAAAAATGTCAAAAGAAGATGTAGATATTTGGTCACTTCTGAATGTGGGACTGAAAAGCTTTGTAACATTTCGCATTATTAATACATTGAAATTTATCAATGCAATTATTGTTAAGTATCAGTTCCTTGTATTCTGTGTTCTGCTTTACATCACAGCCTTAGTTCAAATCCTGAATACCTTAATTTATCAGACAGATGACTCTTACATGGGAATTAATCTGCATAACAAAATAATTATCTATACTTGTGCGATCTCAGTGGAGAACTCAAGCTTTTGCTGATGACCTGAACTACTCCATGGATATTTAGGTCACATTGTAGTTTTATCGTGCGTGGTCCATTACAACTTGGCGGCTTGGAGGAAGGAAAGTCTCTGCTTTAGCTCATCTGTTTTTCCCATCTTTAGATTGTTGCATAATAACAGAGTATGATGGTACTGTAATTGTGGCATGGGCTTTTATTATATTAGTGGCAGAATTACATGCAGTAGTTCTGTTTTGGATTATTTGTCCTATGTTTCCAATCGTTTTATGTTGACTTTATTAGTTAGCTCTGACTAATAGGTCTGGACTGCTTTGGGCAAGGCTATGATACTGCTGGCTTTCCTGAACATGTCTTCTTTCTTGATGTAGGAAATTCTACTAGTGTGGGATTTTCAGTTTGACAATATTTGGCCAGGATTTGTGAGAATCTTGCAGCATGGTCCATGCTGTTTTTCTGTGGCTATAGGTTGGGGGAAGTCTGGAAATCTTGGTGTTGTCTAGTTTCTGCTTGAATGCCTTCTATTGTTCATGAACAGTAGCTGGTCTGCTCTGAACACACCCTGCAGACCTGCCATCCGCTTTGGTGTGAGCATGCACAGCAAAGCTGTTACAGTTGTGGTGAAGCAAGCTAACCCTGCGGTTTGCCTATACTGCATGTGCATAGTAGCTCTGTCATGTCCAAGATTAACAGGTTTCACTGAACCTATACTGCATAATGCATGAGCATGAATTTATGTCTAGGGTATCGAGTTATTTTATGAAGAGTAATTTTATATTCTAATGTGCTTTGAAGTGCACAGTCTCACGTATTATATAAAGCCAGTGACTTGCTGCATCCTGTGAAGTGTTAATATGTATGGGAGAAAAGACAACTCTTCTCAAGTTTGCTGTTATACTTAGATTAGGGTTTTAATTTTTGAAATGAAATAAGAATATATAGGCAAAAAACTTAAGATTTCCCAATAGCCTGACTGTATCTCTACAGGTAAGTTGGCCAGGGAAGAAATATTATTGAGAAAACAACAATTTTAATTAAAAGGATGGAACTGTTGGGTTTCTAGCATAGTGAAAATCACAAAATTAAGGACAAATCTATGTCCCTGGTGAAAGATGTTTCCAATTACAAACCTATTATGTATAGCTCAATATAGTTTGGCACTGCTGTCAGGCTGTTTTGTGTTAGTTGTTTGTTGTTTTTTTTTTTTTAAAACAGCTGGCACTGAGCTCTGAGATAAAACTCTTTCTCTTTTCAATGTATGTCATCTCCATATCAGTTTAAGGTCACTTCAGAGGCAGCCCTGGGGATGTTGCATTGTGGCTCTTTGTACATAGAGCTGATCTATTGATAAACAGGAGAGTTTAGTGCTTAGATGTGCCAGTCTGTGGTGGTACAAATATTTACACAAAAGTGGAAACCAAAACAATACATGAAGACTGAGCTTTCATTTCTTTTGGGACTTGCTTCTTGTTTTCTTTTGAAAAACTCCATTAGAAGCTCTTCTTCCACAGAATATACTGATGATGCAGTGGATAAGTCAGATCTGAGTGTGCACCTAACAACTGGAAAAAAAATTATTCTGGCTGACGGCTGAGAATTGTTAGCATGATAGTGAGATATGGTTAGTGTTGTTACAAACCTACAGATCATCTGGAGCAGATGTAAATAAATACACTTAGGGAGCTGTTATTTCTTTACATATCCATTGCCAGAGGTGCTGTTCACTATTCAGCAGTGTGTAGTATATGAAGATAACAGAAATCACTGCTAACAGATACGAATGATCTACTTTTCAGATAGGCAGACCTATCACATTTTCTACTTAATATAAAGAGTAGATACTCAATGGCCCTGTGGTTGAGACCATTAGTACTTCATTCTAGTCATGTTCTGCAGTATTACATCGGTGACTTTGAGTGTATATATTTCAGACTTGGCCATTTTCTGCCAAAGCAGCTTAATTCCATATAATATTCTATTTGTTACTATTACTAATTTAATAATGGGTTTTATTGTTTTTCAAATAAAATAAGAAGATTTTAACATATTGAAGATGTTGGATTTTTTTCAATTCCCTTGAGCCATACGCTTTTTCCAAACCAAATCCTGAGGCAGTGGTTTGCTTATAAGCACTAATGTTTCTAGACATATCCATACAACTGTTCTTCATTTTCCTTAAGACAAGTAGAGCTCCTTTCTTCAAGTAGGATGCCCTGGGAATAAATGACACTTCTCTGTTGTGCCTTGTGTGGCTTATATCAATCTGGCTCTTATTGAATCAGCCTGATTTCATAGATAATGTCTGACCCACAGATGTGTAAGATGTTTATGACAAAATTGGAGAAATTTCTTTTCATATCCCTCCACATTCTTCATCACTTTCTTGCCCTCAGTTATACTTGAAAAAATTAGGATGTTATAGAGTCAAAAAGGTAAAGTCAGTTCCCTGACAGATATGTAATTATTTTACGCAGGGTAGTCATGTGTGTGCATGTGGTGTATCTTTTTTCTCACTGTCTTGCTTCTCATAATGATTTTGACAAAGAAAGTAATTGCAGGCAGCGCTAAAGAGTCTATAAATTGCTCCAAAGCCAAATCTTGTTGTAAACGAACTCATAAGAAGTCAGGAACTTTGTAGATTATTTCTGTTCTTAGATATTTGGCTTAATGACTTGTTTTCAGTGAACCATTACTTGTGCCTCTGGAGTTCCCATAGAGGAAATTAAACATTAAATTTTAAGTGCGGTTTTTTCCCCCCCCCATTTTCCACCTGCAATCCTAATTGCAATTTTTGAAGTTTGCTTCCAGTGAGAATGGAAACATAGGTTAAAATAAAAAAAGAAGTAAAATTAATGCATCTAAGAGTCATAACTCAGCTCTAAGAAGGAGTGTTTGGAACTGAAGCAGAGAGAGTTATGTTAGGACTGAAGCCTGCTGCCTAAAAATAAAATAAAAGGTTCTTTGAGATGGAATTTTCTGCTAAGGTAAGATTTAAAACTCCTTCAGTCCAGCTGAGAGACCACTTTGCAGCACACTGACCCAAGGATGAATCCTAGAAGTAATCATTGAGGAGTAATTGATAGAGTCAGGCTGGAAATCAGGTGCTTTGCTGCTTATCTTTGACATGGACCTTGGTATTTGCTTTCTGTCTGCTCTCAAGTTAACTCAGGAACAAGAAGACAGCAGGGCTGTGCTGCATGAATTGATCTAGGAGCAGCAGCCTTCTCTGGGCTGTTTTGTTTCCCGTGAGGGGACAGGAACTTACTCTTGTGTTATGTCTTGAATGTACCAAACCACTGGGGTTCTAGAAGTGTCAAATCTGCTGCATGTGTGTGGGGTTGCCACAATGAAAGAAATGTCAGGAGTAGGTCTGACTGAGTGGCAGAGCAGGGCTATAGTTTATGACTGAGCCTACTGCCTGAATGTGCATTATGCTTTCATTGGTATACAAGTAGATTTACCACAGTAATGACTTTAGGATCTGGTTTATTATCTTCCTCACCCAAGATTTCTTCCATTGTTATCACTCAACCAGTTATTCTTGCAGTAACACAGTTCTGTATAAAATATTTTAGAGGTTTTTTTGTTTCTTATATTGCTTTTGAGCCTTAACTGCTATATCAATAAAGTATTTTACTGGCTGACTAAAAAAAAATTTGGTTTTTATTAAACTTCTTGAAGGCTTATGTACTATACAGGTCTGTATTGGTTAATGGGTGAGTTTGTTAGTTCTCATGATTCTCTTTGGATAATCTTCATTACTTTGTTCCTTGAAATGAAGATAAACCGGTTCTTTCTTCACAGTGCTGTGGTGTCACAGTGGAATGATTTGCTGGATATTTTAAGGAAGACAGTGAGATATATTACATTATTTTGTTTGGTTTGGGTCTAGAGGATGGGCAAGATGAAGCAGAGTTAGGCAATTCTCAGTTCTACTCTCTACTGCTAGATTCTGTCCTTCATGAATGCATTTTGGTAGCAAACACACCCTAATCTGTCATTCCACATGCATTGAACAGAAGACTGGCAATTTTCCTATGTGTCTCACCTCAGGTCCACAGAGTGCTTTGTAGATGTTGGGTGATCTTCATAGCAGCTCTGTAAAACATAAAAGCCAAGGTACTATTACTCACATGTCAAGTGGGGAAGTAGGGCCCCCAGGCAATTGATGCTGCAACTGTGAGTTCCATCTAAAGCAGCTTGGCTGAGGTAGTGCTTGTTGGATTTTACTTCATAGGAAGTTAGGTGGATTTTTTTTTTTCTCTTCAAGGAAGTAGTGGTTTTCCATAACTTTTGTTTCTTGAGAGTTGGATGCATTGGAAGAAAGACAAAAATTTAAAGCTAATTAAAATAAAAGAAAACAATTCATCTAAGTTTTCTTCTGTGGCTCTTCTAGGGGTGAAATACATTTGAGGTGGTTCAGGGAAAGGGAGTTTCCTATAAATCCCAGTTTTGAAGTAATCTCTCTATTTTTTTTTTTTCTTTTATTTTCTTTTTTTTTTTTTTTTTTTTTTCTTTCAATAAATCAACATTATTCCAGCAAACTCTGTTCTCCAAGCAGTAGGATGCAATCTGCCTTTCCAGATACATCTAGCAGTTGCCATTCAAGCCTGAAGCCTGCACCACTGGGGCTGCAAGCCCAGGCAATGAGCGTTGCTGAAGATGAGTCTAAGTGGTTCTGTCAAGGGAGATTGCTCAAGTGGAAGGAACAAAGGGTTCACCCTGTGTGCCCAGTACTCCAAGACTACTAGAGACGCTGGTATATCTTAATACTGGCCCAGGACTCTTTTCTGATTCTTTCTTTGTTTCTTCTGGTATTAGTTACTGGAGAGGTAATTGAATAAGAGCAAATCTGTTTGAATATGTTATCAAAGTAGATGGCCTGTTTATAAAAAGATTTTGTCTAATCTCTTTTTTGTTGCCCAGATTTCTGATAGATTTGGGAAATTTGCAGTTAAAGTGAATTATGTTCACACTTTAGGTGTTAATATGCCTGTCATGTTTGAGAATGTCAGCAGAAAAGACTGAATAATACTTGTTGCATATAAATCTGAAGTACATAATTGCTCCAGCTGACATGTATGAATGCACTTTCATTATTGTGTCAAGAGGACACTTTGTGCTTGCAAATGAACAATGTTTGGGGTTGGCAATAAAATGGGAAGCACTTGCTTAAATAAAGTTTATTACGGCTTTTTAGAAAAATGTAATTATGAAGTGTTCATACTGAATGAGAACAGTGTTTTTGAAGTGTTAACTTTAACACGAATGGAGTTACGGTTTAAAGGGGAAAGCTGCATGGTGTTCAGGGTTTACTAAAATGAGCACAGTACAAACGTGAAATAATGCTATTTGATTTGCATGCCCACAAAATATTCAGTGGGTATGTGAGCTAGTTCCACAAATTAGCCAAGGAGTGGCAACCCCCTACACTTCCTTAAATCAGTCCACTTAATTTAGTGACCAGAGGTGGAAAATCTAACCAGTAGTACTAACCTTTACCTGTAGAAAAGAGTGTCTGTTTAAAAACTAAAAAAAAAGGAAAACCAACTAAAAACCAAACAAATCCCAATCCACCGAAAAATGTTTAATGAATAATGATGAAATGCAGTAGTACTAAAAGTTTCATATAGTATTCATACACTACTTCATCTTATAGGCAGGGAAAATGAGGAAGGCAAGGACTGTTACGCTGGGATGTTCATTAAAAGTTGTATTCACTGGTGCTAATGGACCTCTGGCCTTGTGTGGCTCTCTGTAGGCATGACACATTATGGAGAACTAGACAGGGATTTGTATGTCTAACATAATCCAACAAATAAAATTATTTATGTGCTAAATACCTCTTTCCAACTTGCATGGGGCAACTGCACCCAAAACTTCTGTAAATTCCAAGGTGTCAGAGGTGGCACTCAAATTTATGAGCTGCTGGCTGCCAGCCTTGTTCCTGGTCTATTTATTATACAGAACGCATGAGTTAGGCTGTGATTCTGACTCATATGTTGCTCTTGGTTTAAATCAAGGACTGATGAATTATGAGTTGCAATCTCTGGAGAAGCACTGGATGAGTCTCCTGTGTAATCTGTTAATGTCACCTCTGCTGTAGAGTTAGGCAGTGCAGGGAAATGAAAGGAATGAAGCACCAGCTGGATGAATCAAGCAGGAGAGGTGCCGGAGGATGTAGTCTCAGCTGGTGGTGGACATGGCAGTCAGCAGCAGCTGGCAGGACCTGGAGATACATCCACCTGGGGGCTGGGGGCAGAGTTTAGTCTGGAAAGCTGGAAAATGTATTGATTCATCACCTCCACAAGATGCCCTCTACCAGCAAGATGGTAATGGAGCCTCTGGCATCAGATGAAAGCTGTGCTCCCTGGGGGAGCACAGATGGCAGTATTATTCTTCACTGTGATGAATTCCCTCTTGTAGGTACTTTTTGCACACCCCCATGCTAACAGGAGTGAATCTGATCCATACTGCATTCAGGTGTTAACTTGTTTAATATCTCTTGTGATTATTCGTTATTCATATTGATCTATAAAGATAAGGTACTACTCTTAAGAGAATGCTGTCTGATAAGAGTTTTCCAATTCCATGTTTTCTTATGTTCTTTAAGAGATTTTCAGAAATTCTGGCCATGCTGCTGCGTTTAAAGGAATAGTTATTGTCCCAGCAGTGAAGGAGATCTTGCACAAAAGAAGTAATAGTTCAAGTCATATGAAAGCTTCAGTGTCCGTTTACAGAGACAGTTTAGATGTATTTCCCTGTAGCTCCTGTATTTTTGTTTGCATTTAAAAAACATTGTAACTCTAGTGTGTCTCCTACCTGTCTACAGGCATGTTTCTGCTGTTTATTTTTTTCTTTAGGAAATAAAAAAAATAAAATAAAGCTGATTTAAAAGTCTTTCCTCTTTTGAGCAGGAACTTCTCAATGAAATCTTGTATACTCTGAGACTTCCTTCTAATGTGCTTTCTCTGGTTTCAATAACCCCTTGGAGGTTTCAAGATGCTCATATAAGTCTTTTCCAGCAATCCTTATGCTCCAAAGTGTCACTTGTAGTATGAGTGCTGCCATTCAGTGAAGATTCTTGTAAGAAAAGATTTCTTTTGATGTCTGTAGAGTCGTGTATCTTCTGATAGCCTCAAACCTCTAGGATTTCTTCGTGTCTGCTGCTTCTTTCTGGCATGCCAAAATGTCAGTGAGGAGCTGATGGTAGCAAATCAGGAAAATTTGTTTAAAATAACTTAAAAGTTATTCCTCTTTTTCTTTTTTTTTTTTTCCTTTCATACTTAATTACCTGTGCAACTAAAGAGAGGCAATCTTCCCATAGAGCTAATTTTATTTCCCTTGTTGAATCAAGCAGTAGATGCAGAGATAGAAAATGCAATAATCCCCTTAATGAAAGCTGGGGTTTATTACTAAACATATAATCTTTTTCAAGATTGTGTATTAAGTATCTAACTTAAACTGGTTGAAGCAAAGCTATGTAGCACTGGAACTCTCTTTCCATCCATAACTTGCATTGTATATGTGCAGTACATTGTCCCTGAGATCTCAGAGAGCATTTGTACTATGGTTTTTAGGCATAGCAATGAGAAGTAAAGATAAAGCCACACTTAGCTGTCAGTATTATTGGTATTTTTGGATTAGACAGCACTTCAGTAAACTACTGGGTTTTGTGTGCATTGCCAACTATAGCATGTTAATTTAAATTAAAATAAAAGAGACAGTAGGACAGGCCTCTGTAGCAGTGCCAGATTTCTGTTTCGTCAAGAATATGAAACCATGTAGTTATCAGTTCAACTTTTCACCAGCAAACCCCCACAGGAAGCTACTAATTTTAAAAAGTGTAGGATCTTAAAATGACGATGAATTCTAAACTGACCAAGCAAACTGAAAAAATACTTTAATTCCATATATCAGTTCTAGTGCTCTTCTGGTGAGATATTTCATAGTTTATCTGTAACCCCAGTTAACCCTGAATATCAGTCCTGATATTGTACCACTGGAAGATGTCAGCAGGCATGAAACATGGTGATAGTGGTAATTGAAAATTGAACTATGGAATTTGGGCAGAGTGGAGAAATAATGTGGGATGCCCGATGGTTATTAAGATGAACAGAAGTAGAGAAGTATGCTTCAGTAACTGAACCATTTTTCAGTGCCATGTTTGGCATGTATAAGAAGGTTGCCAACCACTATGCTGATGTGGCAAGCAGATAATGTTTGTGGCATACAAGACTCAGTAGAAGAGGACTGGTGAAATGTAGAAAGATATATTATTAATGTAGAACACTCACTAAACTCTAAACTCCCCGTGACTACTGTGCAGATTCCCTTTGTTCTGTGCTATCTCTCTAAAGCTGATATTAGCAGTTTTAAAAGTGTACTTGCCTCTTTTGGCTGTTATCACCAAACTGTGTCATAATATGGCATCAGTGGCAGCACTGCCAAATTAGGAGGAGTCTGCTCTTTGTATGCCTTAAAGTATCATCTGCCTAAAGGTTTGTATAGTGAACTCATGGCTTTCTGTAGACTGTTTTCTGGCTTCCTGACCGTGATTATCAGTGGCAATAGGTGTTGGTAAGGCAGTTCTCTGTTTTAAAACATGCAACATTTTTTTTTTTAATATGTAAAGGGAGTGTGGCAAATGCCCGGTCCCCCTCTCATCTGGAATTTTGGGACAAAACATGCTTTTATTAAAGAACACAAATTGATCAAAGTAAAACAATTTTGTGAAAAATCTATCAGAGGTATTGAACTGCTCTCTCAGTGAAGATTGCTTTGTTAGAAGTCTGCATGGTTTTTCTGGGTTTTCTGTAGGGCCAGATAGTCCAGGAACGTTATTTGCCAATGGGATGGAAACCAGTAATGGGAGAAAAATAAAAATTCAAATAACTGCAGTCTTTCTGAAATGAAAAGAATTAAAGTTTATGGAAAATGTCAGAAAAGTCCATTTCATATTCAACTAGCATAAGATCATATTCCAAGTGCTGAATAATGTTGTGAATCAGAAAATCATAGGTCAGGCTTTTGATATTTTGTTTGTTTATGTGCAGAAAATGTACCCTCTGACTTCTAAACTTCTTGTCATTTTCCTAACATTATTACATGTGATAATTTCTGTGGCATTTGGGCTGCTCGCTTGTTCTCTTCTGACCTAGTTAGAATGATGATTTAAGTTTGGTATATTGTGTTTGTTATTTCTGATTATATCCTAGCTAATCACTCCTTGAACTAATCTCATCAAGTGACTCCAGATTGAGTTACATTTAGCTGGAAGAGAGAATAAATCTATATCTTTGATTTCATTCATTCATCTTGATCATTCCATTCACTTGAATTTGGTACTAGTTTGCCATATTGAAATATTCTTTAATTTTTGAGTCAGACTGCTCAGCTCATATGTGATGGAATGAAAATACCAAAGCATGAAGTAGACATGTGTAGGAGTTCTATGCTTGTTCACCCCTGTAGTCCATGGGGTTAGAAAAACACTTCAACTTAGTTGAAGTCAGGTTTTTTCCCCCTATATGTGTAGAGATCTGAAACTGTTACTTCAGTCACCCTTCAAATTAATACTAGGATTGATGCCTCTGACACTTTATATGTGATTCAGCCTGATGCTTCACAGTACATAGGAAGTTTTATTCAATCCTGTAAAAAAAAGACTTTAATTTCTAGTGTCCCATGCCCAGTCAACAGTATTTCCTTGTTGTGTAGTCATAGCCAAGCACTTGTTAGTAGTAATACTAGTGACTATACTGCAAAAACCAGCTGAACAACACCAGGTAATCTTGGCTTACTTGGTACTTTTTATTAATGGTAGTGCACAATGGCACGAACCTGTTAATGTTTCACTCACATTGTCAGCTCTTTTCAGCACTGCAAAAATACTGTCCCATGCTGCATCCATTTGTTTTAAGTGTTTTGAAGTTCTAACTGTATAATGATGTGTATCTGTACTAAGGCTTTTGTGTATGGGATTGATTTGTTCTCACCGAATGAATGAACAATTATGCTCTCAAAAGATGATTTAGAGAGATACAGTATTAGACAAGAATGGAAATAACGTATTGATAATGAAGGATATTGAATTATACAAGTTGACTCTCAGAGTCAATTGCTGCATAATGATTTTAGCCATTACAATGAAATAGTATATTGAGGAAATAAAAGATCGTCAAGAACGTATTTAAGTCTCCACTGCTGAACATAGAATACTTATATTTTACCTTTTAATAACAAATAAGATGCTTCACCTTATCGAACTGTGATAGGTTAGGAGGAAAACTGTTGTATATCAGCATTAGGGTGAAGGTGGAGTTAAATTCCTGTGCCTAATGCACATTTGTTCTCATTGTAATGCTAATCTTGTAATTTCTCATAAGACTTGGGAGAAATGAGCTAGTACAGAGGTTAAATTACCTCTCATCCTAAATGGCAAAGGATATTCTTGGATGAATGATGCAGCACGATAGACAACATAGATAACTAAAATGTTTTATAATACAAGTCTTGGCTTTTGGCTATGGAAAGAGCTTTAGTCCTGCTTCTAGTAACATAACTGTCTAGAAAGTAATTCAAGGTATTTTGGACTAATTCAGTTTTATTGAAAATCTTTAAAATCAGACTGTCCAGTTTTATATTGTCTGACTACTGATCTCAGAATTTTCAGTAACGGCTGGAGCCGTTAATGCAGTGACTTTCTAGCTGAAGAATGTACAGTGTTGACTTTTTTGATGAAATGTGAAGTATACTGGAATTTAGGTATTGTTTTTTGATTCATGCAATGGTAAGTGATAAAGTGCTTTTTTTCAACAGAGCAATCGATCTAAACTTTTTAAAATCCTCACAAGGATGCTTACAGATTTAAAGGCAAGAAACTATAATGCTTTCAGTGACTACTTACAGTTAAATTATCAAAATGAATGAATCTAAGAAAAGGTAGATAAACCCCACAAATTCATTTAAAACAGATTTTACAGTCTGTTTCTTGATTATCTTTTCTTGAAAGCACTGATTCTTCTTCTCTGAAACAGGCTAAATTGTAATAAAGTATAGAGCCTTAGAAGCTGAATAATAATCCTTGAATAATTTATTTAATCCCTATTACACAATTACTTTTATCTTGCAGTAGATTATTTTTCATTATTTTCACCCAGTCCATGTGAGAAAAACAAGAAACTGCTAGCTCAGCAAAAAGTAGGAATATTAAAATATATGAGTGGTTATTAAAAGCCTTAAAGGGAGGTAGTTCAAGGAAAAGTTGTGATTGAAAGAGATTAGAGTGCCTATTAAAATTATTAAGATAACACAACTGTGGCACATAGTTCACAAAATTGAGTGTTTCTTGAGAATGCAATATCCCTTCATTTGCTAGTAATGCAGAACTAAGGGGAGAGCTCCACTTTACTCACTGCTCCTTGGTGTATCTTTGATAAAATTGGATGAATTCAGCAGGTTTTTTGGACATGTTTTCGTTGAAGATTGAAGTTACGGTGCTCAGAATGGCAGAGAACAGAGAGGCAAGATGAATGGGATACTTAACCAGTGAAATGATAACATTTTAAAATGGACTGTAGGCTGATAAGGTCTTGCGTAGTAGTTGGCAATCAGAGATATCAAAGACTTTTGTAATGTATAGAAATGTATAGAAACATAAAACAGAAATAATGGCTGGAGGAATCAGGTAAATTAAGGAACTGCAATTTATTTATGTTGATTTTCATGTCTTGATTAGTTCTGAATCATTTTTTGGAAATCCTGAACTGCAGATAGATGTTTAAGTTGACAGTATGATCTATAGTTTTGATGTGAGACTTCGATATTTATTAAGAAGTTGTAGAACAGGCAAATTTGTTGTAGAATGTAGTATTGAGATGAATTTTGAGGCCAGTAAGGGCCCATATAAAAGTAAGAGTAATAGGGAACTGAGTTTCTGTTAAGAATGAAATAATAGTAATTGTACTGAAATGGCAGCAAATTCAGAGAACAAGATATATGGAGGACACTTATTTGTGAGAGTGAACCTTACAGTTGCCCAGAAGAAATGTCTGTTTTGTCTGTTACCTGCAGAAGTAGGTAATGTGAATAACCCACCCACGTTCTACATTATCAAACAAATAATAGATCAGCTTCATGCTACTCAATAAGGATCTTTATATATTGTTCACTATCCTTGCCATGGCATCCAAACACTTTATTTCTCCTCCAGTTTTTGATAATTTGAGTAATGTTTCTGATTTCTGCCATCTGCAGAAGCAGCACTAGCAGCACTGGGAAATGTCAGGGAGCTCCCATCACAATGTTTGTGTCTTCAGACACAAGGAGGAGGACCTTTGAAGTTAAAACTCCTCCACACCTGTTTTAGATCCATCAGCCCTTGAACTGCCTGATATGCTGATTGTGTGGGCAATCCAAATAGCTGCTTTACCCTCAGAGAGCCCGCAAACCTATTTCTAGAGGAGCTGTATTTTCTGAACAGTTTCACTTTGTGTAAATCTCTCTCTTGCTCTCTCTGATTTTTAAAAGAGATTCTTTGTGTCTGTCACCTCTCTGCAACATGTAGATTGTATGTCAGGGGGCTGACACACAAAAGGCCTCAATTTCTTAAGAAGCTGCCACCAGAACACCTAATAGACTGTCAGTTTGAATGTTTAAATGAGACACAGCAAGGGAGGGAATAATGCTTTTAACAAAAGGGTGGTGAGTAGACTAGGAAAAAAAACCTCAGTTCCACTGACAAGGTAACTGGAAATGTAGAAGGGAGATATTGATGGAGGTATCAGTAACAGGTGAAAAATGGTGCTCAGTTTTAGACTATTAACAGGAAACAGAGAAAGCATGCATGGTTGTAGGAAGAAGCAGGTAAGAGGTCAGGTTAGGATTAGAACTACACTAAACAGATTGTCTTCTTTGTAGAATGCAGTGTTGTCTCCCCTTGTGATGATTGTTGAGTGGTATTTTAAAGCTACATCTGTACATATGACACAGATTTATGCATAACTGAGCCCTGCAAATTAGTGTCTGTACATCTTGCAGATGTTTCATGCCTACAGGCATGTGCAATACATGCTAGATCCTATGTATTTATCAAATGGAAAATTCAGTTTATACTCTGTGTGCTATAGCCCTTATTCTGGCCATCTAGTTCTGTAAAAAGATTTCAGTGCTTGGAATGCTGGACTGTCAGCACAGAACATGAATCATGCACCTGAAAGGATTGTTTTCAGATGTGTTTACTACAAGAAGGCCATTTCACTAAACATGTAGTCTCAGGGGAAAAATTTCTAGGAAGTTAATTAGCATTCACTGCCACCTCATGGAGTTGCTCTAGATTGTCTAGCTTGTTTGAGTGTTTCTTTATACTGCTATAGATTGATGTGTGCTGGAGAGGAAGAGCCACTCATGTTCTCAATAAATGGCATTACTGGTAGGTCTGCAGAGGTGACACTAAGTCCAAGCTTTAGGTTTGTCACATATTCATTTTGGAAACTCTAGCCAAAGACTCTTCTGCTTTCTTTAAGAAAGATGGATAGAAGAGGTCTGTTTCTCGCTGAGACATTAAAATACCTTTCCAGTGCTTGGATTCATTCCATGATGATTTTCCATAGAAACTGGACTGTTTTTTTTTAAAAAAAATGAGTTGCCCCAAAAAATAAGCCATTACAAGTCAGTCACAGTCTCTTTCTTCCTCTCTGGTCCTGAATTCTGGAACCACTCGTGGCTTTGGCTACCTGTTTTGCTGCTAACTTGCCATTTAACAGGTGGCAAGTCCCATGTTGCTGGATGTTATAAAATAAACATTTTCCAGATGGCTATAATATTACATCTTTAAATAAAAGTACACAAGCTTAGTGTCAGCATCTTATTTATGGAATGCTTTTGGCTCCTGAACTGCTTGTTGAAATTGTTGTAAGCCATTTGGTCACTGAGAAGTAATTGTGTATTACGGTAGACAACAAGCTGTTTGCATTAATTAGCAATCAAAGCATATTGCCAAATGGGGAATAACATGTCTTTGACATCTCTGCAGATCCTGGTAACTGAAGTAGTGCAAAACCATGGATTCTCCTTTGCTGTATGTTTATAGTATGAACTTCCAGGCCATCTGCCTGTATAGCCATCTGCACTAGGGCAACAGCTGGTAGAAATAAAATCTAAAGTTGGAGAAACAGCATATGAAGATACAAGGGAGTTTGTAAAAATATGTTGTCTTTAGCAGTAAAAGTAGCTTTTTGTGAACATTTCATGCAGTTTCCAAAAAAGGGAGAACTGCGAATGTTGTCTTCTTTGTAAGCATGCTCTTTTCACCAGTTAAGGAAGATATCATAGAACCATAGAATAGTCTTGGTTGGAAGATGTAGTAAGTGTGCTCATAAGTAACTTGAACCACCTTTAGGGAAACACAATACAGCATGCATGATAGAGGGACAAACCTTTTGAAGATAACACAGTAAGCTCCTTGCATGAGGCAAGATAAATCAATGGATGGTACTGATCACATGGAATTAACCTTAGAAAGGATTAAAATCTTGCCGTTCTCTGTCTTTCCCACTGTATTTTTGAAGGCATTGGAGTTTTTCTGTTTGTCTCTGGGCATCAATGTCTCGACAGAAGCATGTTTGGATGTAGAAGGTGCTCTTAGCTTGAACAGTTAGATGTTAAAAATATTTGAAAGAACATTCAAAGACTGGGATAAACTTTGCAAGAGATCAGGAACTTTGTTCCATGTGGACAAAGAAGACTGAGGATAAAAAAAAAAATCATCTAGAATTGACACTACATGTAATGTTATGAGAATTTTCCCCTTTAGAAAGTTAACTTTCCCCTTCCCTTGTAAAATATAGTTATGTGATATCAAGTGCATTCTAAACAGCAATTATATATGATATGCACTCAGAAACCCATGAGATTCTTAGTGTTTCTTGTGTAGATCTGTTTTTCTTCCTCTACAAAGCTTTTTGAAAATGTTCTTATTAGTAGGAAAGTTTCCTGTGAAAAATTAGGAGTAAAGAATCCAGAGTGGTCTGGGCCTTATGGCAAAAATGTTCATATGGAGGGTAGAAACTGAGAGTTTAAAAATTTCGAACCCTGTAGCCTCACACGCCTCCTTGCTTGGTAGTCCCAGCTGCAATTTTTGGTTAGGTGTTCCTGTTTGCTGTTGTTTTGGGGTTTTTTTGTTTGATGACCAGAGAAATATTTGTTGACAAAATTTATCAAGACTTCTGTGTTTCTAGGAAAAATTAAATACGAACTACATACTACATTCATATGTCTTTTAAAATGAAATTAATCACATAAACTTAAGGTGGCTTTAAGAATTATCTTCCTGGACCTATGCAAAGTAACCGCAGATGTCACTGGGAAGTGTTGTGCTGCTGTGGTGGGTTGGAATAATTTTCTCTGTGTTTTGTAGTGCAAATGAAAAGACTAGTTCTGACTCCAGTGGCTTGAAGTACTGTGGCATTTTAAATTCTTGAATGAATGGAAATTGAGTGCTAAATAAGTTTGGGGGCCTTTTAAATAGTTTGGGAGCCGTGTTTTATTGCAGTAGCTACCAGAAGCCAGCCAAAACAGCAGTACACATATGGACCTAGCCGTGCATATTTGTACCTAGCTAATAACTGTGGTTATTTGAAATCAGCTGTGCCTGTGTGGTTTCTGCCTATTCTTCTGTGTTGATTAGAGAGCAAAGACACAATGGGAGAGAGGAAGGAAAAATACATTCAAGTGCAGATCACTGCTTTGCATTTCAACTTTTTTGAAGGAATGCATGTATTGGGAAATGCATGTATTCATTTATGCTATGCTTCAGAACTAAAAATATTTGCTACTAAAATTGCCAAGTTCTCTGAGTTATTAAGCACCGTATAATGAACCCTTTGCAGAAAATAACTAGAATGTGATCTATATCTGCAGAGGAAGCAAAGGAGCAAAACGCATTAAAAAATAAATTAATGTAATGCAAAACAACCTTAGTTCTACTGCACAGAAATTTATAATTGCACTGATCTTGTTAAGCTGCTCTGCCAGAAGGTGCTGCACATTCTATGCAGAATTACAGTATTGATGATGAGTGTCATTCAGAACCAGAATTTTTCATATTCAGAGTGTTTTGCACACGCATTTAGCACGTGTGGGTAGGGACATGGGAAAAGAAAAAAGGGAAATCAATGGATTTCAAAATGCTCCCAAAGTAAGCAAATTGAACTTTTAATTTTGGTCAAAGCAAAAGTTTTAGGCTTTGTTTCACTTAATGTATGACTGTGCTCTTTTTTCTAAAGGCATGTTTATTTGCATGAAGGCTGAGTTGTAAAGGAGGAAGGTGTGCATAAGAATGAAGTTGAGCAAGATGCTTTCAGCTTGCCTGGCTTTGATTACTTGGCAGGAGCAAGTGTTGTTCTGTTGCTGAACCTGTTAATATCATTGTTATGCAGTTCTGCTTTTCCTTAGAAAACTCCATCAGATATATTTAGATGTCCTCTTGCATGAAAAGCCACAGAACTAGACAGGAGTGCTCCTGCTAACTCTTCTACTGTGGAGTGGGTGAAATTTTGGTTTGAAACCTGGTATGATATTCTAATCTTATATCAGTGTAGTGTTTTGATCACGTGCTAATCTTCTTGGCATTGTTCCTCAGACATGAAGATTTTAGCCTTAAACAATTCATTCAATAGTTGAGATGTTTCATAAAACCAATGTTCACATTCTCCTTTAGTTTTTTTTCTTGTCCCACTTCATTATGATAAAAACAATTTATTTACTGCTCTTGCTAGAATATGTTGGTCTGGCAGTGAAAATAAGATGTCATTTTCAGTGTCTCATTTGATCATCAACATAGCCATCAACAAAATATTTACATTTTTCAGTGATGATTATGAATGAGGATGCATAAATCAAGGATGCTTTACATTTTATGAGCTAAATTGACAAAGAGGAATTGAATCTGAAGTTTCATTAGCACTAGAAAGTGCCAAAATGACTCCGTGAACTCTAAGCATAGCAACAAACATTGAAAACGGTCAAAATCAAAGCCTTGTCCCGTTAAATTAATATATTCTCACTATCTTCCAGTTAATCCTTGCCAATACCTCTCATTAATGTTAAGTGTAAAAGAAAGTAAATTGTACCAGTTATCTTTACATCTAGACAAACGAAAATTCTCCATGTTCCAGTAATTTTCCAGAAATTGTTAAAATGAATTGTAAAAATAGTGGTGGTCTGCACTACTGGAGCACTGACATATGTTTGGGCTTGGTTCTAACTTTTTTTTCCTCTTATAGGCTAAATTTACGGATTGGGCGCATTACCAAAGATTTGCTGGTAGGCAAAGTTAAATCCACTTTTAGTTTTCCAACATTGTTAAATAGTTTAGCCAATTTATGTATTAGATACAGTTTGGGATATCTCTGTAATTTCCAGTAAATTAGGTCATGTTCTTAATTCTTTTATGTGAGGTCTTCTTCCCTCCTAACTACTCTGAAAACTTTTAAGACCAAATGTCTGTTTAGATGTATACTCTACCAGACATGGAATTACTATACACTTGTGTGAACTTACATGTATTTTAATAATTATTTAATGTGTTCTCACAGGTGTTCTAATAGTGTCCTTAAAGCCTTGGACTCCTTTTTAAATGAGCTATGAAGACAATTGTAGAATAGTCAAAAGTACATAAGAAACTGGAATAACACACATTAGTCTTAAAAATTCTTTAAGGACTCTTAAGGATTATTCAGCAATCTTGTATGCATAGAAACAAACCAGCTGCCTCTCATAAGCCAGCTCAATTTTTCATGTTGATGATGGAAGTGCTTTCCCACAATAGAAAACCAAAGTTTTCAAGCACAGATGTTTGTGTAATTGTGATACAGTACAATAAACACAAACAGTATGGAGTGGCCATCCATCGTTTGTCACGCTAATCTGTTGGTCTTCTGGGAGGTATAGAAAAACAACCAAGCTGGGCAGAAGTAATTAATTCTTTTTACATATTAGAAATGCCATTTTAAAAAATTTTACCTATGTTGTTTTTTTAACCTGTATTTTGATGCCCAAGTTGACAGTGTTGTGCAAAGAGATGGCTAAAACATGACAGCAGCTACTTGTTTCTGCTGATGGGAAAGCTCAATTAATGTAGTTATGCTAGGGTTGAATCCATAAGCAATACACGACATTGATGCAAGTTGGGTCTTACTCCAGTTTGACTTATTGTAGTAGTTCTGCTCAAGTGTTCTGTCAACTTTATATACTTATGCAGTGGACTGAAAATTGTGTGGCTTAGGAGCAGCTTCGTGGATGCAGATGTCCATCTGTGTAAATGGATCCCAGCTCTATTTCCTTAAATTGTTTCACTGTTTCTCAGGAAAGTACACAGGCTGTGTGTTCCCAGATGCTCTAAAACTTATGCTTTAAGTCAGTATTGTTTTAACACCTCTTCTGAACAGAGCACCTTTCCTACACAGGAAACCTAAAAAGCAAGTACATGGGATCTGAATCTGGAATTTCTCCAATCCAACTAAATGGTAACACAAAGTAAGGAGAAAACTGCATGTTTCTGAGGGTGACAGGCTTGTTTATGTATGAGATGAAGTACTGAACTTTTTTCAGACTGGAGAGTTTTTTCATCACAATGGAAGGGCAGCAAACCTGACATTTTTTCTCTGAGCACCTTTCACAAGAATAAAAAAACCTCCTTAATCAGATAAGAAGAAATAATTTCTGGATCTATGTCCATCTCTGGAGCCCTCAGAACAGGAAAGACATAGATATATTGGAGCAGGTCCAGAGGAGTGCCACAAAAATGATCAGAAGGTTGGAATTCCTCTCCTGTGAGGAAAGGCTGTGAGGGAGTTGGGATTGTTTGGCCTGGAGAAGGCTTCAGGGAGACCTTATAGCACCTTCCAGTAATTAAAGGGGGCCTATAAGAAAGATGGGGACAAACATTTTAGCAGGGCCTGTTGTGATAGGACAAGGGGCAATAGTTTTAAACTGAAAGAGGATAGAATTAGGCTAGATATAAAGAAGAAATTTTTTACAATAAGGGTGATGAAACACTGGCACAGGTTGCCCAGAGAGGCTGTAGAAACCCCATCCCTGAAAACATTCAAGGTCAGGTTGAATGGGGGTCTGAGCAGCCTGGTGTAGTTGAAGATGTAGATGAAGATGAACTCCCCTGCTCACTGCAGGGGAGTTGAACTAGATGACCTTTAAACATCCCTTCCAACCCAAAGAGTTCTATCATTCTATGATTTTTTTGGTTTTGAAACATCCTACATTTGATTGCACACACTAACTTAGAAAAATTGCTATGGAACCAGAATGCCAGGATTTATCTGAAAATATGTGGAATGGGTTTCAATATGTTTTTAAGAATAAGAGATTATATAAAGGTTTAACTGTCTTCAGGTAGGAGCAAGTTACTTCTCACTACTGGTAATTGTATCTGGTAATTATTGTCAGGGAAACAAAAAAATGCCTCCTGTGTCTTTTGACCACAGCGATGTCTTCCAGTATGCCCTCTTAAGGCTCCTTTTCTTTTTTTCAGTCAGAGCTGTGTTTAGCATGGAGACATTATGCGCAGTGTCAGCATGCCCAACATGAGCCCCTTTTACAAAGTGTGTCATTCATGAGCCACATTGGAACTCAAATTGTTGAAGAGTATAAACACAGAGAGAGATGATATTCTTTGAGCAAAACTAAAATTATTTCGATATAAGACAACTTCTGGCAGGCTATATTCTGTCCTTCCTGCAGTAAAATAATGGCTTTTGTCACTTGTTTTTAATTTCAAACTGGCATGCTCGAAGTATCTATTTCAAAGATGAAGAAGTAAGACAAAAAGAGATTGTTACTTTCCCCAAATCAGTTTGATTTCTGTCATTACAAAACAATACCTTCACAGAAGATGTCTTTCAAAACCAGCCAGCACTATGACAGATAAGTTATAGCTGGTCTGATTATTCATGCAGATATCAGCAGGTTATTCCAAGAGGGCTTTATTTCATATTGTTAAAGCTATTCTCTAAAAGAAACAGTAATCTTTTTGATGAGCATGGGGAACAATTTCTTCAATACCAGTCCAATTTATTTGGACCCTCTGATTGGTGCTTTCAGCTAGATCTCTAAGCACAATATTAATTATTCATTAATGTAGTTGAAAGGAGAATATTTGCATAGCCATACTGTCAAAATTGATGAGGCTTTGCGGATGTACCATAGGAATAGCTTTCAACCTAGTGCTTAAACTAGAGATGATACTAATAATTTTTTTTTAAAAAATTATCTAAAGAGCCAACAATAATTTGAACTTTCTCATAACCACAGCACATTTATTTTTATAGCACCCACATGTCCTATTGAGAGAACATAAAAATATTCTTTCTGCAGCTGGTCATGTGGGTATGGAATTAAAAAAAAACCCTACCTCAAGAACATTTTTATAATAAAAGGTCATAATGGGGATAATGGATAGCAAAAAGGAAGAAATAGGTTTTGTGTGAGTGGGAGGAAGGAGTAAGCCTGACATTTAATTTACTTATATCCACTTGGAAACACATAGACTGGTTTTATGGGAAATTGTAGTGTTCTGTCAATATATGCATAGTGGGCAGAGAATCATCTGGCTACTAAAAGATTGGGATGCTTCTCTTTGCGTGAGCATGTTAAGGTGCAGTTACTTCTGAAAAGGTAAATTTTTAAAACACCAAACCTTTAAAAAAATAGTAAAAAGATCTAAAAAGATCTTAGTGTTCATTAAAGCTGCAAAGAGACTGTGCTATGACTTGTCTGCAGTTCCCACAGCTCTTTTTCAGATGAGGAGACCAGGCTGGAACATGCTTGACCTTTTACTCTTATCTTATTCCTTTCTCCCAGACCTTGAGCTGTGCAGGAGAGAAGCTCTTACTTCAAACCACATAGGAACAGAAAGGAGTGATATCAGGAGCTGTGGCCTGAGTGTCTCTTTGTTTTCATTCACTTTCTCAGTATCCAGTCACAGCAGCAATGCTCAGTTACTCTGTGTGAAACACTGACTGGTTCATGCTTTCTAGTATGGCATCCTTGCTAGCAGAAAAGGAAAGAGTGTTCCAAGTTCTTGATCTTAGGGGAACAGTGTCATAAACTTTGGTAAACACTGAACTAGAATTTGGTTGGTTTACCAAAAATTGGGCTTAACAGCCCCTGAAATATATAGCTAGAACTCTGATACGAGAGGTGAATTTTTACAAACAAGGGCATAATAACATTTGTAAGATCATCTTTCAGAGTATGCTGAGGGATGTACAAGAAAAACGTGACCTCTTGCTAACTGCTACTCAAGTTATTCCTTTTGCTAAAGCAATGCAAGATTTTAATTTTGTTGCCAAAGTTCTGCCTTTGCAGGTACTGTAAAGGGGTTGTACTGCATGTACCTTCCTGGGATCTGACAGGAAATAGTGTTCTGGTCTGTGACCTCAGAAATATCCTGTAGTCAAAGACAATGTTGTAATGGAGATGTGTCCCTTACTTGGCTTACTTCTTCATACAGCTTTATCTTTCAGAGTCTCTCTTTCCATATTGAGATGAACAGAAGTGCAGGTGATGCACGCATGGCATGTCTGAGCCCCAAAGATTATATAGCTTTCCTTTTTAAGGATTACAACACTGGAAATGTCAACAGTGGATCAAGAATGGTATAGACCCTCTGTGATTTGTTACATGTCCACAGCAACTGATATCTGCAGTCTTGTTGAGAGTCTCAAGATATTTTGCTTTTATTTAAAACTAAAGGTCTGAACTATAGAGTCATGGGAACATGTCAATTTCTTGCTTGTTTCTAAACAAACTGAACTTCAGGCCTTCATGATTAACTTCAGTCATAATCATTAAAAGCAGAAAGCAGGTTGTTTTAAAGCTTCTGATTTTTAAGCCAATGCAGATAGATGTAGATGGCTGTACTGCACTGCACACTTAGAAAAAGACTTTTTTTACCTGCCTCCTTATGAATTTATATGAACCTCTATGAAGTGTAAACTTTTTTTTACTGAAAACACAAAGTTATAACAGAAGTCTTTTACTAAATATAAGGGATGAAAAGTAATGAATTGTTGTCACAATAACTTCAATGTTTTTGCACTGCAAAATTATTTGCAATTCTATTTTTAATTTTAGTTCAACACCTTTTGAAAAAATAGTTAATTTGCAATATTACAACCATTTGAAAACTACAATATAATATCACTACAGTCTCAGGTCAGTTTTAGTACAATCCTATTGAATCTTAAAATATATGATTATACTAGAAAACCAATTTTAGTGCAGATCTATGGAGAAACCATTACCATATAAACTGAAATGTTGCCAAATCAGTTATGTTTTCATTATAAAAGTGAACTAAATTAATCAGAAAATAATATGCTTAGGTAATGTAGTTCAGAAGCAAACCCAGAAATTAAAGTAATTCCTGGTTGAGTTCCACAGGGTTCTTAAACTCAGCTTTGTCATGTCTTGGGTGTTGCAGAGCAAATATATTTGATGATGCATTGATTATGCGAGGTTTGGAAATTTCTTAATATGCCAAGATACAAAAGATCAGAGATAGCTACTGCAGCAGGTCAACTTTAATTTCAGGCATTCTTGCTTTCGTACATTAGTCTAAACTTTCCAGTCTTACGGAAGGAATTTGGATGTTCAATTTGCATTGTAACTAAGGGCAATCTAGCATCCCAGTCCCTTGAGAGTCTTTGAAAATATGATAATCTTATCTCAAATCTCATTTACTTTGTTTTTACCTTCAACAGTTCTATAGACAACCTGAATATTATTAAAATGCCCTTTAGAGTGAGCCTGACAATACTGGGATTCTGTTTTGAAACAGGTGCTGAATATAATTGAAGACATTAGGAGAGAGACAGACTGACTAATGAATGTTAGAAAAGGCATATATACAACTCCTGGGCTAGAATCGGAAGGCACCTAACAATGGAATTGGAAAAATACAGTGCTACATCATAAGAGAATGTGAATTTCATCTATATTCATAACATATGCTGATATTCTGTCAGTGAAATGCTACTGTAAGCATCAGCCCATTTGCATGCAGAGCAATGCTCTCTTAAATAGGAAAGTAAATGAGGAGTTAGTCCTGATGTGGGAAATGTTTCAGACTATTTCCTTACATTCAAAATTCAGCAGCCTTGGTGATTGCTGATTTCCAAATTTTTAAAGAAATGAGATGACGAGAGTAACCACAATGCTAATAATTTGGGATTTAATCTGAACGTAGTATTAGACCTCAAAATTGTTACACTGCATGTCCTCTCATTTTCTTTTTCCTCTCCCTTTCCCCCTCTCCTTTCTCTCAACATAAAGTGTTGAGAAGACATACCGTGCAAGATTTCCATCTCACAAACAACCCAAAACATCCAAAATGTCTTGGATTGTCTCTTTGGGTTGGGCAATTTAAGATGAATTTAACTCTCTGATCCACATTGATTAAAGGATACAAGCCAGCTCTATTTCTGTTGCTTCTGTTGCTTCTTCAGATCCTACTGGTATGCATCGATGCTTCTCTGAAAAGAAACAATTTTCTTAGATATTTCCTCATCCTTAGTTTGTTTTTCTATGATTTTATTTTTTTTTTTTTTTTTTTTTTTTTTTTTTTTTGGTGGCTAAAATTTACAGATATCTTTGTGTGCAAACATATTAGGGTAGAGTCATCCTTAGGTTTTACTCAGTCAGCACTAAGATTAACTATTTTTAGTTCAAGGCTATGTTGATTAGGCTATGGCTGCTAATACCTTCTAACAGTGTGCTTCAGAATTCAAGTTGAGCTTAGCCTGCATGGTTGATTTCTCCTATTGAAAGAGCTACAACCACTACAACTGAAATTGAATCTGCATCAGAAATCACCCAGATGCCCATTAGGTAACAGAAAAGGGTGAACCAAGTTTACCATTGAATGAAAGGCATATGCTTACATACAGATGTTACAGACCTATCTTTTAGCCTCAATAAATGGTGTTTTAGGACAAAATCCACCACAAGTATCTAAAGACATGTGTCTAATAGAAGTGAGCAGTAATTTCAATGTTCCCTTTTGACCCTGTCTCAGAAATATTTATTAAACGGCTACAATTTAACAGAGAAAAGGAACGACTGCACTTTTGCATGTTGTTCATTCTACTGAATAGAGTGCACCTACAGGGTAGCAGATGAACTGTGGGCATGAATATTATCCCTTCGAAGATATTTTGTTGGAAATAATTCAGATTATGTTGAGATTTGCTTTAGTATGCTTTTTCCTTAGGAAGATTAAGTAGATAACTTTTTTTTTTTAAAACTGATTGAGTTAACGATTGTACATATAGAATGAAAGAGTTTTAAATTCTGTTATCAATCTAGGCAAAATGTATATGATTTGACAAGACATCATTTGGCTATTTCTTTGCAATTCTATTCTGTATCTCCAAAGCCTATGGTCACAACTGGAACCTCAGACGTAGATTTCTCCACATTTATGGAGATAATGTGAAGGTTGGAACATCCCATTTTTTAGTAGTTGTGGTTTGGTGAAATGTCAGTGTCCAGAAAGATAAATATCCTGGATGAAGTGCTTAATCAGAATATTACTACTGCTTTAATTTGTAGTTAATTTTACTGCTGCCAAATGTCAGTAAGAACCCTAGCCCCAAATATGCTTCAAATCTAAATTCTCATTTAAATCTAACTTTCTCTGGATCTTACTGCCTCCTTGACTGATCTGGTATAACTTCCAAGTGTGGCTAAAATGTTTAAAAATACTTTGATTTGATAAAAAAAATGTGAAGCTTTAGGAGGAAATACCCAAACTGAGCAGATTTCCTCTTTAAAACAATAAGATTTTCACTTAAATAAACCTGGAAGAAAATATGTCTGGGCAGCCTGTACATTGCAATTTCCACTAAGGATATAGTAGTCATTATAATTAACAAATATTTAGTACCCAGAGGTGGAGTATTTAACCTCTGCAAATAACGTGGCATATTTTCAGATAAGTGCTTGGGACTTGCTGGAAATAAAATGAAAGGTTAAAATAGTTTAGTCTGCAGCTAGTACAGTCAGTATTTCCTTACAGACGACCTATACCTTCAAAGCTGCCCTACTTTACCTTTCTCTTGGCAGAAGCAGAAGAAAACCACCCATTATTTAACTGAATGTTCAAGAGAGCTTGGTTGTGATCTTTTAAATGAGTCTCCTCATCAGAAGAATCTGACTGAGTTACATATTGAAGCATGTGCCCCTAATAACTTTGCATAATGGTGCTGGAATGATGATCTCTGTTGCTGCCTGAATCTATCTTGATGTTGTTTCCAGCATCCAAAGGCAGCACTGCTTTGGAACTGTCAGATAACATTTCCATGGCCAATTGACTTCATGCCATGATGCAGTATCAAGTTAAATAGGTTAGTTATTTTCTGCATTTATTGTTATTGCTTTACAACAAGTACTTATCAGTATTTGAACAGAAGGAACTTATAAGACACAAATGCAGCTAGGAGTCAAAATATGGGTGGGAAGGAGAGGACCTTCATGAAGGGTTCTCGTTTGTAGTTCTGACTAGTACTACCAAATAGAATTTATCTAGAGGTTACGTCTTAGTTAATCCTGCTGACTTGAAGACTGTTCAGTTTGGCAGACATGCAGCATGATGGTGCTTCAAGGGACTATTTTACTGTTTTTCTGTGATGGTTAAAACAGTGTCAGCACTTCTATTACATATTCTTCTCTTTACGCTCCCTTTGACAAGTATGCTACTAGGTAATATTGAAGCCTTTCTCTGTCAGGATTGTTGTAACCTCCATAAGATTAGGGTTGTGTACTTTCCTAGGTTACAGGGCTCTCAGATTGTACAGATTTCTCAAGCCACTAATGCTGATGTAGGTTAATTTTTTATCTGCCATGGGAGATTATTTCCTATTCCTTAAATCCATTTTATTCAATCAAAATGGCCATGATTATGACCTTACTCAGCTACTGTAAATTAAAAGGCATTAGGGAGAAACAAACAGGAATTAGGAATGGTTTAATAAGTTTAATATCCGTTTACTGTTAAAATAGTAAAATCCAAATGTGAATCATGCGTGCTGTGCATTTTGCAATACATATATATTTTCTCTTCACGTTACATGAGTTGAAATTAATGAACAATTAGAAAAAGAGGGGGTTTTTTTGTGTGCAAGTAGATCATTGGTTATTTAGGTTATTGTCATTTATCATTAAAAGTCTCTCAGAAATATTTTGTGGTTTATCTCTTCCAGTGTTTTATGTTGAAGCTGTTTGATGTTCTGTGACTACTAATCTCTGGAGTCAGGTCTCCACTCACCGGCAGCACAGCTGAACTCCCTAAAAGTCTGCACTTCTCTCTGTGGTCCAATAAATATCTTATTAACCTCATCCTCTGAAAGGTGGGGGATCTGGGTTTAGTTTCTTTTTTCAGCATCAAAAGAAAGGAACCTTTATTCTGTAGGTTTTGGAAATAAGGAAAATAGAGAAAGTGGTTTGCAAAAGGCCTGTCTCCTAATGCATTTGGCCCTACAGGGAAGCTGGATAGTGGACAACCTAACCTATGAATACTGTTCTCATCCTCAGCACGGGAGAAACAATAAGCAGTGTAACATTCAGCAGCCTGAGGCGCTCTGTTGCTTGTTCAGTGGCTGAAATTTAAAGGAGTTTATTGGCAGAAACTGAAGTGAGATAAGTGTGCCTCCAGGGTGTAACAAGGGTGTCAAGGGACTAAGTTCTGCTTTCGCACCTAAGCACTATAGATGATGGTGTAGAATGTCTCTTCTGTAATGTAATGTCATTAGCTGCTGGTGGAAAATTTTTCTAGGTTTATAGTGCTTTGTCAGGATTTGGTGGGTTTGGTTTTTTTTTTTTTGCAACTTGTCCTAAGGCTTCACATCTGAGTGTAGTATCTGAAAACACTGTTGTGGTGCCAGGAGCCATTTTGTTTCCAGATTCCGTGTCAACATTTCTGGAAATATATTCTGCCAAAGGCAGTAATTAACATACTCGGGCAATCTTCTGCATGCATCAGCGAGCTGAAATAGTTTGCTGTGTTCATTTCCTTGATTTAATGGGTCTGCCCAGAATCCCTGGAGGATGGTTAAAATAGCTGCCTTTTGATTCTGGCTCTCAGTACTACTCCTTAGTAGACTGACTTTGTGTATCAGTACTGCCTCCTCCTGGATGAATTTAATCTGAAGTAGAGGAAAGGCACATACACAAACAAGTAACCTTGGGAGAAGCCAAGGTGAGACTGTATGTGATAACACATCATCTGATTTGCAATGAATTACCTCCTCCCTTTCCAATCATGAAGAAACTGTGTGAGGAGTAAGCTCACCATCTCATTTTTGTCTAGTGTGAGAGCCTATTCACAGGTATTAAGTAGTAGATATGCTTTACATCCATTCATAGCTTAATCTGCAGTTTCTTGTGTAGGTGTCCACACCAACAAGTGCGTATTGATTGCTGATTATCTAAAAATTACCCAGACAAAATAAGTTATATTGAATTTATAAATAGAACCATTTACAGAAAGTATTTTTTTCTCTCCTCATACAGGATACATCCTGCACTGGGAATCTGAGAAAGGTATATGGGACCTGAACTGGATGCAGGAAACTTAGACACAAACATAACCATGACCAAAATAATTAAAGCATAACAATGATTCTAGCCTGTTTCTGTTCCAACAAAAAATGTTTTATCTTTGTTTCTGGGTACTTGACTTTACTAATGTTCTTTCTTTTGTATAATTTAGTATATTTTCTTTACCTAGAAAAATGTTATGATAGAGTATCTGATTGTCCATGTATTTTTACATTAACGACTTGCCTTAATGCTCCCCTTTCTGATCCTGCATTAGTCAATTTAAGACTGTGTCGCCAGTGAGACGGGAAATCCTGTCCTATCCTCTCCACCGTCTATCTCTGACTGCAGATTCCTGTCTACTTCCCTTGCACTAGCATTAATATTTGTATGGCTGCTCAGTATGTCAAATCAGCACTCTGACAGATGTTTTCTTATTTGATTTTTGGACTGACCGCAGTCAGCTGTGATGCTACATTATGAATTATCTCTACATAAGTTAGAGTTAAAGTTTGTCTTCAACACATCTATAGGAAATCTGCAGTTGCTTACTCCTTATTCTACAACTAAATCACCTTGCCTATTCTAAAAGGCAAAGAGAAACCTCCAAGTACTAGATATCAGCCTTAATCAGCAAGCTTCCTCTCCTTTCTTTGTGGGCAGGTTTTAAAAGAAGCTGCTTAAGGAAAGCAACCAGAAGGAGATGTAGAAATCTAACCTGAGTAAGACAGGCAGAGAGTTTTTAAAATGGAAGATGCTGGCAGAAAAGACAGCCTGGTTACTGAATCGCAGATGATCACATCTCCGAGATCAGGGACAAAATTGTGCTGTTGGTTTCTCAGGGTTGTTTGCACAGGTAAAGTGCTTTGATAGCTGGGCCCAGTCTCCTAGTTGGAAAATGCATGAAGCAACTCTACTCCAGAAGTGTGTCTGTGACTGGCTAGGTGAGGGGATGATTTATCAAGGTTTGGGAAGCAGCCAGACTTCAGGAGTGGCAAGACCCTTGTAGTGCACTAACCTGTGACAGCCTCAGTCACTCATTCTAGAAGAAGCAAGAAGGGATACCTTCCTTGCACTTTGCCTTGAAATCCTTCTCCTGTAAATGCAAAACTACAGCAGTATCATAACCTCAGGTGCAATTTGAGCTTGGAGAAACTTGGTATGACTCTGCTGAAACAGCATTCTCAACATGTTAGCAGCAGTAAATATATTTAGTAGTATACAAGCCTTGAACTGCAACTGACAGTTGAATTTGTGTCTTAAATATACATTGCTGAGCTCTTTATTGACACATGCTTACTCACGAAGTTCCACTGTCTTGTGAGCCTGTGATGCATCAGCAGAGGTCATGGCCAGATGTGTCTGTAAGTCAGTTACGCTGAGCTTGCCAAAATTATGTTGGCATAAATGAAGGGGCGTGGCTTTCACATGAGGGCAGCTGCTTAGTATTCTCACTACTACTTGGGTCAGTATAAGAAATTTTTTACTCTCATAGGAAAACTACACTTAATAAATTCTCACAATAAATGAAAAATAAAATTCTGTCCTTTATTTCTTACTGAAACAGGTGTGTTGAAGGATGATCTGGGTAATTAGGTAAGTGTGTGATACCAGAAGTAATACAAATTAAACCAAATTTGCATCACTTTTAATTCTGCACAAAAGAAAGACCTGATACAGAAGTACAATTGTTGACAAAGTTTAGATATAAAGTTTCTTTGCTGTTGAGTTGCAACTTTTAATAAATCTGTTCTTTCAAAAGAAATGCAAAAGTAAAAATCGAAAGCAGAAAGAACTTTGTTACTAAAAAGATAATCTTGCAGACTGTGATCAAACAATCTCTGACAAGACACTGCATTGTGGTGAGTCAGAGACTATATGTAAGAAGCCAGAATTACCTTTTGTGAGAGAAATTAAAAGACAGTGAGGGAATATGGAAAATAGAAAATAAAATATTATAATAACATGTTATTGATTAAAAATATATTTTGGTGTGATCATAATGGCACAGTTTTTGGAACAGAAAGGGGCAAGACAAGTGAGAGAGAGTCTGAGGAAACATTCAGGAGATTGGGAAGCTTCCACAAGAATATAGGAGTAATCAAGATGAGCCCATTCCACGCTTCATTGTTTTAGCAAGGGTGAAAAGATCTTGAAAAGCTCATATATTGAGAATCAAAGGAGGAATAAAAGAGAAGTCTAACTTCCTGGGAAGACTGTCATAGAAAGTACACCCCATCAATTATCTGAGTGCTGATTAGTTAATGAACATGACAGTTGTCACTTTTGTCTCTGAACCATGTTCTCTTGGATAACTGAAATGGTGAAGGACAACCTTCAGCCTTTTAAGCTGAGATGTCATAGGCTTTTTGTGCAGAAAAAATGGTATATGCCTTGACATCAAGTCTTTTTGTAAACTAACCATCAGTGCTCTAAAATCCTTATTACCAGCAAAACATTGGAGAAAGTTCTCTTAATTACCTCCATTTCCACAAGATACTACCGTGAGACTAGTTACTTTTCAGCTGAGTTGCAGGACAGAAGATATGAACCTGGAAGATGAAGTATTTCTATCTTCTTCTTAGAAAAAGATTAATTAGATATAGATATTTTACTACCTGTCTCTGAGCATTTGGTACATACAGCCTTGGATTCCTTCTATCCTGTCTTAGATGTGTGAAAAGAAACTGTTTTTCTCATTGTGTTATATATAAGTCCTTATAATAGACACATTTGTTGCTGGGATATCTTAATGCTTAGGCCCTGATTTTTTTTATATTTTTTTTTTTCCTCCAGCCAATAAGGTTCTATTCTTGCTTTGCTACAGGTAAAACGTTAAACACTGTATATGAAGTTTAACCTTCCTCCATAGGATGCTCTGACTTCCATTGAGCAATGGATGTGAGCAGAATGAGTTAAGAGAAGTATCCCTTCATCCTGCAGCTGGAACTGTTTTTTTCATTACCTTGGAAGTCTCCGGGTGATAGGAAAAAATGGTATTACTGATGGACTGCTAACATCTTGGGCCGTATGGATGTGGGCAACGCACACAAACATAAACATTTTCTTAACATGGTCATAAACATTTTCTTAACAACATGGTCATAACTTTGAAGAATGCTCTATGCCACTAAGACATACAACCCTAATGTTTCCCTATAAATAAGCAAAGAAACCATTTTATTTGTATTTCTATATAATTTTTTTTGGCAGTATTTACATACAGACAGTGTTTTATGATTTACTTGTAGTCAGGAGATATGGTATCTGCATGAAATCTATATTTACAATAAATTTAAAATGTCTCTGGACATTTCCTTCTGTGCATCAGTTGGTATATTTTCTTCATTCATATTAGAGAGGTATTTCAGTTGTGTGATCAAAATTTGCTGAATTGTGGTTTATAGCAGACAATTAACAGCTGTTAAATAGGATTATTGCAGGCTGTTATCTTCACGTAGTATCGATTCAAATGCTAATTTTGCTCAATTTACTGCTCATAAGGCCACCTTACTGCCAGGTATACTGTGCTTAAGATGAATGAAAAAAGTCTGAAAGGAATATAACCTGTTTAAAATACGTATCAGTAGATTTTATGGCCTGGTTTGCAGCTCCGTGACACAGGTCAGAATTCAGGTGTTGAGTGTTCTGTGTATGAGGAAGAGGTAGAGTCAGGCCTAGCCCAACAGAATTATAAGAAAATGACATTTCCTGGTGTCTGTTCGGTTGTGATTATAAATATGATTTTAGTAATGAGAATCACCTTCTGATTGTTTCACCTCCTGAAGAATGCTATTCATGCTGGGAGATATGATGGTGATGTGTCTAAATGCTGCACATTGAAGAACTGGAGTTTAAAATTCGAAGTAAACCCTTTTCATGCAAAGTTAACTGTCATTTCCTTCTCTCTATCAAGCTTTTCCTCCTCTCTTATTTCAGATATGGCCGACAGTACATGCTTCACTCTTTCCAGGTAAGCTTTCCTAAGCTTTGCTGTTGGACAGATGTTGTCATGGGAAGGCAATATTCCCCTTCCTGCCCTTTACAGTATATTCCCACTGTCAGCCAAAGGCTGTCAGTAGCACTTGTACATATTAATCCAATCTGACAGGAAAATAATGCTTCAGAAATGCATTCCTGGTGAAATAGTTGCCTGCTTTAGGTCTCTGTGAAGCCACAAGGTAATCAACAAGAACGTATAGTGGTTGGACACTGGGACTGCTGTTTTGGAACTGTACCCTCAGAACCAGCTGGAAAGCTGTACCCTTAAGCTGTGATTTTTTTCATTAAATTTTGTTTAATACTTACAGATGGTACACGTGGTCCCTTGGTACCCACACTAAGATCTTGGCAATTGTTCTTTGAATCCTTCTACATAAAGGAGTACTGAGTATTTTAAAGAACAATTTGCTAAGTTTATACAGAAACATATATAAACAAGTCTTCTTGTTCTTACCTCTAGTGCTTATGAAGGCAGCAAGATACTTTGAAAAGATATTTCTCTTAAGTTCGGCTTCTGTGCTGTTGTCCCTGTTGTTTGGTAAATTTCTACATTTCCAAGTTAGTTAATACTGTCAAATCTTGCATGAGGAGAATTTTAACAACTCTCTGATTAGGCGTGAAGGGAAGAAAGAAAAAAGATTGCCATAAACTTTTGGCTTTATCGTTGTCTCACAGTGTCTATGGGGAAAATTATTTTTTATATTTAAACAAGCAAACAAAAAGTATGTATGAAGTAATAAGCTTACTGCCACTGCAGTGAAAGGGCATGTAATAAAATAGGATATAATATATATTCTATTCAGTCTAATTCTTCTTCTGATTAGCCGCTTATAAGGTATGTATTAAGTGTTCTATAGTTAATGTTTAGATTTGGCTTTCTAACTAAATCCTTGACAATAGTTACAGTAAGTGAATATATTAAACCTCATTTTTATTTTCAATAGTCTTGTATAGCCCAGATAACCACAAAACTACAAAAATGTTTCATGTAATGCTTCTCAGATTATTCTTAAATTTTATTTAAGTGGATCACAACAGGGGAAATTAAAAGCTTATCTTGATGCATAAAATAGTAATAAAAATTGAATGAGGTGTCAGACATCTCCAGTTTAAATAAACTTAATCAATCATGTCAGCATGACGTTTTCTTCAACACATAGGCAACAATGTTTTATTCTTAATTACATCCAGACTTGTAACATAGGAAAATTAATGACTAAGGGATTAGAGTTGCTATTTAATACTCAGGAAGTCTTATTAGGATAAAGAGTTTAATATCGTCTTGTTTTCATATTGGCTGAGAATTATTGTGGTCTTATGCTAGTGTGTCTTATACTTGAATTACAAACAGTGTTCATCCATTTTCAGTACAATGGTAAAATAAAACATATATTGTTTTGTGGGCTTTCAACAGCTAAGAACCAAAACATTTCATTTAAGAGAAATCCTTGAAAACAAGGGCTCCATGGGAGTGGCTTGTAGCCTGATCAAGCTGTCTCTTCATTCTGCAAGCAAAGAAACTTTTCACTCAAACAAATAACATACAGTGCAAATACGATTATACTCAGTACTAGATTCCACAATTGTCAAGAGCCTTGCCATAGGCAAAGCAGGTGGGCTGCAAGGAAGTCATCTTTTGATATTAGCACTAATCAGAACTACAGCAATATGGTTCTGTCAGCATTAACATAAGTGTAATTAGAAATGCTGCATTGTATGTGTTTGCATTAGGTGGTGTATAGCACTGTACATTGTGAAAATAACAATTGAAAATACTGTAAGAGTACAGAGGCAGAGTGGAGGGTGTGAGACAAAGCTACAAGAAGTCTGAATTCATGCTTATTCTTTGACTCATGTAGTTTTAAAAAAAAATATTTTTAAAATATGTAATTAATGGGAGTGATTAGTGTTTTTCCTTTACTTGGAAACATCTGTTTGAAACTTGTCAGAACAGTGAGTATTTCCATTGTATGTTTGTACAGATCTGAAAATAGACAGGTTTATGCTACTGTAATTTCAAAATTAGAAGACATTCTTTGTTAGAGATACTAAGCAGAGTCCTTGAAAGAATGCATATTGCATGATACAGTGATAGCTGGCAGAGTAAAGATTAAGGATGAAATTCCAACTCAGTTGACTTTATTGTCAAAACTCTCAGTGATTTCAAGGTGGCCAAGATTTCAGTCTGCTTATTTCAGAAGTGTCCCAAAGAACACCTCAGGCCATTATCACAAAATTAATAGAGGTATTCATATGTCCTATTGATGAAGGAAGGCCACAGACACTGTCACTTTTATTTGTATTTATGTGAGAAAAGTAAATATGTAGAGATGAGTAATTACTATGATTAATCATTTTATCTTTGTTTCTTATATGAATGGTTCTTTTTCTGTGTGTGGGAGTGAGTGCAGGATTCAAAATTGAAGTGAAATTAAATAAAAAAGGACATGGTATGACTGCAATCACAGAAAAAGCGCACTGTAATTTATAAGCAAAGCATCTCTGTGCCAAGTTCTCACCCATTTGTATTGACATTCACAAATAAAGTGGAATTGATATGGCAGTATAATAATTATGTAATATACACATTCAAGCTCATGTTTATTTTAGAAACAGACAATAGAAAATAATGGAGTAGTAAAAAAGTATTTTTTCTTGGTTAAAGAAATTTAGAATAAGAATATTTGTAACTAGATTTGTCTAGTTTTATGGAGTTTAGGGATGTTGGATAAGGTGGAGAGATTTTCTTTAGGATGAGTTTCTTCTTTACCAGAAATTATTCTACAGAGTCAAAGAACAGTCATGTGTCACCAACACTTCTAGGAAGTCTTACCAATGTCTGTTACTTGTTGTATCTACGGCTCTTGTTACCCCATGCACAGGTATGTAGGTAGAAGTCTGTGTTCACGTTTGATAACTGCACATTGAACATCCAGACTGTGGCCACAGTTGCATTGTGCATCAATGTGCAGTCAGAAATGCAGTGTTCATTCCCAGTGCTTTGGTAATTGTGTTCAGGATTGCTGCATGCTGAAACCGTGCAGTGTCTGTTGGTCCTGCAATCACTCAAGTTAGTTTGCTTGTTAGCAAAGGAAGATATAACCATAGAACATGAGGTTCCAAACTTCTCTTTTCCCAATTGTTTTTCAGAAGCTACTTAATGTAAAGCAACAATGCTTTAAATCATTATAATTTAAAAAAAAAAAATGCTCACAGAGGTTTCTGAATGACCTCTGACCAATCCTTTAACTGGTTCTTGAAAGATTAAGCAGAAACCAGGTTTGAATTTGAGCTGCTAGCTACCATCAGCGTTTGGTATTGCCATAATAGCACAGAGAAAGAAAAATAATACAAAACCAAGAACTGAAAATAAAAATAATGCCCTGAAAGAAGGGAAACATAATTTGCAAGTAGCTGTGCGGATTCTTTGTTCTTTCTGGATCCATTCACACTTAAAGGAAATGGCATATGAGAGGATCAGTAGTGATTCATACAGCATTGTACGTAGCTGGTTTGAGAGCACCGGATGATGCATTTGCTATTTATGTAGTCAACAGACAGAGTTCTAGGAAGCTTCTAAAGTGGTTGAGACAAAGAATAATTTGCGTTTTCACTAATCACAATCAGTGTCTTTATGTAGCAGCTTCAGAGCTCAGGGAAATGAACTAATCTCATTTGTTCCTTTCAGAGTCTTAATACTAGCTTGCCTGGAAAGTATGTTATTCTTACGCAATAAGACCCTGGAAAAAAACCTGAAATAAGTATTAAAATTACATTTCTAATGTTAGAAATAGGCAAAAATAAAGTCTGGAAAGACTGGCAGTTCAGATATCAGTATCAAAGGACTGAGCAAAAATCCTAGCTCCAAATTCCTTCAAACTTTACAAAAATTGGGATCCAAGTATTATGATTTGAACCAATCTTCAGCCAGCTGCATAATTGCTCAAATACCCAAGACTGGTCTAGAAATGAATGTCTGTTAAAAACAAAACAAAAAAATCCCAAAACAAACAAACCCAAAACATTTATTTATATTGCTTCAGTGAAGTAAAAATATTTATGATGTCTATAAACTTTAAAATTTTGAACTTTCAGATTTTTTTATATGAATTTAAAATTTTCTTGTTTTCAGTGTATCAAATGATGCTGCAGGTGATAATTTTTTCCTATGTTGTCTAATTTGCGTCTTTGTAACACTTGAAAGCTAATTCATGACTTTTAGAGAAAAGGTGATAGGCAGACATTATAGGCTTGTTTCTCAAAGATGTGGAAGTTTGGAAAAATTGCACAGTAAAGGAGAAAAAAATGATAAGTTTTAATTTTTGGTATGTTCAATGAAACCTTTTGGTCAGATCTAGTCAGATAATTATTTTTTGTTAGTTGTTGCTTTTAAGCACTAGAAATAAATAAGCTTGTCCTTGTGACGTGGAAGAAAAATCACCCTCAAGTTTTTTTTGCCTGTCACTCTTGTTCTGATGGATGAAATAGCTTCTTTAGGTGCTTTCACAGGCTTGTATTTCAGTCCTGTTGGAAGGGTTTCTGAGATGCAGAATGTGTGATAGCTAGTTGGCTGGTAAAAAATAAGAAAGGAAAGGCTTAAACCTTGCTTTAAATCTTGGAAACAGATTTCTCTGTCTCAATTGTCCCTGCCCAAGCATCAGTGCTTTACTTTGCAGGCAATATTGTGCTGCAGACCTCTTCTGAAATTAGAAGTTATATGAGGAAGATCAGTGTACTTCTTGGAAAAAAAAGATATAAAATTTAGTAACTGAAACCTAAAAATTACTTAAGATTCAGGCTCAAATTGATAGTTTATTAAAAAAAAATAGATTAATAAATGATGGAATGTCTTCTTTTCTAGATGAAATATTTTATTTTGGAAAAGTTGAAAGCATTACAAATTTTGTGAAACACTTTACAAATCTTGTTGTAGTGGAACTGACCTAAATTTCCTCAAAAGTGACAACTGAGGTAGGGAAAAAAGGGAACAGGTGCTTTTATTATCTTAAACCTTATCAGAAGTTCTTCCCAAGAATAGAAAACCACAATGGTGTATACAAACTGAAATTGTTTTTTTTCAAAATGCCTCCAAGTTTCCTTGTTATTTTAGAGTCAGCTGATTTTTCTATTTTGTGTGCAAGATGGGGATTCACCTCTGAAACTGAAAACTCATAACTGTAAAGTTCTCTCCTTTGTGTGCCCTTGCCCTTCATTAGACCACTTGTTTGTCTGTCTGTGGGTCACAGGTGAGTTCCTCAAGAGCACGTGAAACCTTTCAGTGATATTTTTTCCTTTGAGAAATTAATTATTCTCAAAGCTTCTTGGGATGTTGCCCTGCTCTGTCCAACTGGGAAAACACAGAACATAATCTGACAACTAATTTCCACAGCAAATTATGTGTCTGCTGATCTGTGTTACGTATTGGAAGGAGACTGCATGAGATTCTGCCCTTTGGGTGGATTGAACTTGTCTTTAATTTGTTGGATTTTTTTTCTCTTGCTGCAGTGTAATGATAGACCTTGCCTAAAATGATGAAATGCTGGTTCCTGGCCAAAAATTTACAGTGACATATGTATATATTCCACTAGGAAAGTTGATATTAGCTCATTAGCATCTTTCACAGCTGAAATAACACAGTGAGCCAACGTGAATCAAATGTTCCCAGGGGGCTAATTTCCTCCCACTGATTGGAGAGTGATGAAAACAAAGAATAAGAGGTCAGCCTGCATCTAATTTCAAAAAGTGCCCTGTTGATGAGGAAAACGTCTGAGATCAAAAGACCATCATCCAAGTGTAATCCATATTGACTTGGTTCGTGATAACCAGTGAAATCAACTATTATAATAATATTACCATTCATTGTTATTATGCATCTGATAATTTTCCATTTGTCCATTTTTTTGTTTGTGGGTTTTTTTTTAATTTCTACACAAAGTCCATATTTCTATTGTTACACCTCTATTGATAAGTGAGTTGATGAACATCTTAGCAGTTGCTTTGCAGCTGAACTGACAGTACCCACAAGAGTCACAACTGTTGGGTTACCTGGCCGATAAACACAGAGAGTGTCTTCACATTTCAGGTTCCCAAACAGATTTCTTCCTCCTGAAGCCCAGACCCTCTCTACCCTACTGCATTTTTGGTACAGTTACTCAGCTGCTCAAATGCCTTTGAAATAAGAAAAAAAAATAAAATGAAATTAAAGACTAAAATTCAGCACAACAGATGCACAAATGAATGTTGAGATGAATATAGGATGGGCTCAGAAGTTAACTGTCATCACTCCCCATTGCAGTTTTGTCTGTTCCATGTGCTGTGCACCTGTGGCTTACAGACAATGGATTTGATTGCACTACAGAAAACTGGCAGTCAAGTTAAAGCTGCTGCTGCCTGTTGTTGTGTCTTTGTTCTCTCCTATGAGCTCTTTGCATGCTTTTCTCCTGGTTTTGTCTTTTTTTTTTTTTTTTTTAACGTTACCTCTGTGTGGTCTTTTAATTATTATATTAGTACCCTTTGCTGCTGCTTTTGAGGTACTATAAATGTAGCCAAGAAAAAAAGCAAAACATTATGTGAAGGCATTGTGGACTATAGACAAAAGAAAATAGATATACAACAATCTTTGAAGTACACAGAAATATGACCAGTGTTTTAGTGACTTGAGACTACCAGGTAGTAGAAATTAATTAACTGCAGACTGTCCCCTCTCCTCAGATCCTATCATCAAAATTAAGTGAGCACCTGCACTAAATTGAGCTCAAACCAGCATAAATATTAAATTCTGGGACTGACTTACTGCTATGTTACTCCAGTTTTATGCTGGCATAAATTCCCTTTAAAGTGATAGAGTTACATGGTTATGAACTGGGAACAATGTGGTTGTGAATCAAGTTGTTGAGGCTCTTTCCTGTGATGTCAAGTCTTGTTTTTCTTTGGTGTATCAATACAAGTGCCAGATACGCCAAATACATTTTTGGTGAAATTTTCCATTGCTTTCTTTCACAGGATTTCACAGTACTTTGTTTTGCAAGATTTTTCAGTTTTGAAGTGGTTTGTCAGGTCTAGGAGAAGCACAGTTTCTCTAACAGCTTATTGCCAATGGACTTGCTCAACCCACTTGTATGAGAAAACACCATATATGTGACATTTCCAATGGAAGGGCTGGCCTGGACCTCGTTGGGCACTGTGTCCTTATGCAGCTGTGTGTGTAGAGTTCTTTTGTGGATCATGCTACAGGATTGCAAAGGAACTTGCATAGAATTCAGTACAAAATTAAAACTATAGTTGTAGCTCACATGTTTTTATTACATTGTCTTCACAGATCCACCTGGTGCAGGAGTGCTCAGTGTCAAGTCCATGTGCAAGATGGACAGCATGATCAGTGCTAAATGCTGACTAGTGGAAGCACTAAAGTATAAGCAAATGCCAGATAGTTCTGCTTTGTGGGACTAGAGCAAAATAATTTTGTCTATTGCTTGGCAAAGGCTCTTACCCAGCTTGACTAGTCTTGGTGTGCCTGAGAACCCTGGTTAATCAGTGGGAGAGAAAAGCCCATTTTGGACTCATCTGGTTTGAGTTTCTAGAGAAGATTTGGGCTAATTAATTTACAAGAACTATTTTATCCATCCTAATGATGAAGTGTGTAATTTTCCATGTTGCCATATCCAGCCTAGTCACTTGATCTGTGGTACACATCCTATTTTCCGGTATTTTCTCCTCTATGATAGAGCTAGGTGTTTTTTTAAGGAGATAAGTGGTAAAAAAATAGGGCTGTGTGAAAGATGCAAGCAGATATAGAGAGGCATGCACCTGCAAGTAAAAATGCTACAAGATAAATAAGCTGAGACCCTAGCCTCAGTTCCCTGTCTCTTAGGGCTCAAGCTAAGACCTTTTAAAGACTTCCATGGACTTTAGTAGGCATTGGATTAAGCCCTTAATCCTTTATTTTAAACTTGCATTGACCCAGATGCTTGTTCAGTTTTTCAGGAAATCCATGTGGGTTGTGGTTTTGCTTTGGGTTTGTTTGTTTGTTTGTTTTTCATTTCATTTTTATGGTTTTTTTATTTGGGGTTTTTTGTTTGTTTGTTTTTCCTTTTTCCTTCCAGGTACTTGGTAAATAATTTCATCTTTTCAGGACTCTCAAAACTACCTTATCCTCTCCGTGAGGATCCTTCAGCCACACGTTGGTGGTTTCTCTATTTATTATAAGTTTCATGTTATCCTGGATGATTTATAACAAGATAATACTTTCTTAGTTCTGCAAAAGTATTTGCAATACATAGTCATCCTGAAAGAAACCCTCATTTCCTTTTATAGTCTACTTTTCTGATACAGTTCATATTCCAAATTTATTTTTTCTGGAAATTTTTCATATGTTATACTACTTCGATCATTGAGCTAACTGCTCTACTGTTAATTCAAAAGTTCTTCAGCAAATTCTTGCTGTACTAGTTTAGGGAAAATTTTACTCAACTATCCTGTCAGTAGTGCTCAGTTTTCTATTGATATTTTAGATGATAGTAGGCAGAATGTTGTAATAATCAGTCTACCATGTTTCAGTAACCTATTCAGAGCTGTAGAGACTGCTTATTTATAAAAGAGAGTTTTTATTTGTTCTGGGTGTCCACCAGCTCTTTGTTCTGGTTGCCTTCTCTATTTTTTTCTTATTTAAGGCTGTTAGTTCTTCCATATACTTCAGCACTTGCTTCTCATCCTCCAGCTGTTACAGTCCTTGCTTTAGTCCTCTTTAGGGAGTCTTAAGTTAGGCAGTGGCAGCTGCTTAGCTCATTGTTGGGATTGTTCTGGGGTCAGTGCTAGACTGCTTGTACTCACAGCTGTCTATATAGCAATGGGTTTATTGTTAGGCAGTTAGGCCTCCATCTTCCAGTCTGTTTGACTCTTATGGCTATACTAGGGAGAAACAAAGGGAAGAGGATCTCTGTATCCAACCTGGGAACTGTAGCAGGAAAGTGTGTACATGTGGCCCAGGTCACTCATTAAATTTCCACAGTCATGCCAGTATAGGATGATTCTGAGTTTGTGTCCAGATACTTTGTTTGTCTGTGCGAATTGGGACTGGAAGTAGTATTGGAATGGGTTTTATAATTTTAATAGCCAAGCAGAGGATACAGAGTATAATGCTCACATAATCAAACTTTTCTTCTTGCCAAAATCAGTGTTTGTCTGAGTGCAGAGTAGAGGGAAGTAGTTAGAGTTCCTTTGTGTATTAACAGAAATATAATTGGGGTCATCTGTGTATCAGCAGTATTCTTTCAGCTAGGGAATAATTATCTAAGTGAATTTGAAATGACCTTATTCTTTAACAAATGATTTTCACATAGGCGGTTCTGTGTGGTGGTCTGGAGTGGAAGTCTATTCTGGTTCTGATAGGGACTGCAGCCATCTGCCTCAAAGATGAGCATTTGTGCTTGAAATGCTACCCAAAATTTCAAGGTATGATCAGACTCAGAGCAGTGGCTGAAAGTTGGAAAGGTGCCAACAGGTGAGGTTTTAATTGAGATGATGTAGTGGGGCAGGTTTTGTTGCTTCTCTTCATGTGGTATTTCTTTTCTGTCCATAAATAAGGGGCCTTAGTCCTTGAAGCTGTCAATCCTGAACATTTTCTAAGCACCAGTTTACATGCAAACATTTTTTTTCTCCTAAAGAAAGAGAAGTAGTGAACACAAGGGGAGTGACATTGTAGTATAACAAGTATTTAGCATTTTAATTTCAACAATGCTGATTTAATAAAAGTTAGCTCATGCTGCTGGGAACTTTTTGAGTCCCTCCTTCTTGACTGCAGGTGGGTTTTAACTTGCGAGTCTCAAAGCAGACACTAATACAGACTGTCAATTTCTAGTTAAAAGGAAATTGTAATCAGCCCCCTTGACACTTGCTGCCTGACAACTAAAATTCTTCCTCAAAGAGGTTAGATATACATAACTAAGTACTAAATACCCCAATGACATATCACAATGGTTTACAAAAAGTAAAGAGGGAGAAAGGCATAACCTACAATACATTGAAAATTATTAATCTTTATTAATTTAGATATTATGAACTTCAACCAATTTTCTGAAGCTTAAGTTTACTTTACAGATTAAAAATACTTCAACCTGCTACTGCCAGCTAAATGAATGGGGGCTCCCCCTCACTTTCACTTTGGAAGGACTGGGTTTAGTGACAGTGCACTCTACAGATGTTTTTTGCCTTGAAGAGCAATACAAGATGCCCTTATATCACTTAATTTCACCAGATGTGCTCTGCCAGGCATTAGAGGCTGAGCAGATGAGCTGGAATCCTCTTTGCCTGCTGTCTGCTGCACATCTGACGTACAAGTCTTCTCTCTCTTGGGCTGGCAATGCAGGCTGCATGGGAGCAAACCACCAGTGGAGGAAGAGCTGATGACACAGCTGGTGTGATGCTGACCCAGCAGTCATAAGGAATACTCTGAGAGAGCTGCAGGTACAGTGCTAGCAGGAAAACTCTTCCTTGTTGGTACTCTTGTACTGTCCAGCTGTCTTGGATGAATTGCTGTTGCTCTTAGGTGAAATTTAAGAATCCTAGCTTCTCAACCTAGAGATGGGTAAAATAAGCTTCACCTTACCAGAGGATGTACTGGGGTGAATTACTTCTTTCTGGCTTCTTTTTCAAAACTAAAGATGAGAGGCTAAATTCACTTGCAGTCTAACCTTGGTGACAATATACTACAATCGAGCTTGGTTGTGTGGCTTACAGTAGATGCTTAGAAGTATGCAAGACCATGTACGATGTAGTCACTGTAAAACAGATATGTGCATATGGAAAAATCTTACGCACGGGCTTGCACGAGATAATTAGATTAAAGGTTTTAAGTAGAATCATAGAATAGAATCATAGAATAATTATGGTTGGAAGGGACCTCCAGGGTCGTCAAGTCCAACCTTTATTCCATCATCTCCCTAACCACTAGACCATTAGACCATGGCCTCAAGTGCCTTATCAACCCGTTTTTTGAACACTCCCAGGGATGGCGACTCCACCACCTCCCCGGGCAGCCTGTTCCAATGTCTAACCACCCTCTCAAGAAAGAGCTTCTTCCTCATATCCAACCTTAACTTCCATTGATGCAACTTGAGGCCATTTCCTCTCATCCTATCATCAGTAATTTGGGAGAAGGTAGTTGTAGAGGGCAATGAGGTCTCCTCTCAGTCTCCTCCAGACTAAACAAGCCCAGTTCCCTCAGCCGGTCTCCATAAGCCCTGTTTTCCAGACCTCTCACCAGCCTCATTGCCCTTCTCTGGACTCACTCCAGCACCTCAATGTCCTTCTTGTACTGTGGTGTCCAGAACTGGACACAGTACTCAAGGTGTGGTCTCACGAGTGCCGAGTACAGGGGCACGATCACCTCCCTACTCCTGCTGGTCACACCGTTTCTGATACAGGCCAGGATGCCGTTGGCCTTCTTGGCCACCTGGGCACACTGCTGGCTCGTGTTCAGTCGGCTGTCAGCCAACACCCCCAGGTCCTTTTCCACCAGGCAGCTTTCCAGCCACTCTTCCCCAGGCCTGTAGCGCTGCATGGGGTTGTTGTGACCAAAGTGCATGACCCGGCACTTACCCTTGTTAAACCTCATGCAATTGGCCACAGGCCATCACTCCAGCCTGTCCAAATCCCGCTGCAGAACCCCCCTACCCTCAGGCAGATCGACACTCCCACTCAATTTCGTGTCATCTGCAGATTTACTGAGGGTGCATTCGAGGGGGACCTCATCCAGGTCATTGATAAAGACATTAAACAAGACTGGCCCCAAGACTGAGCCCTGAGGGACACCGCTTGTGACCGGTCTCCATCTGGATTTAACTCCATTCACCACAACTCTCTGGGCTCGGCCATCCAGCCAGTTTTTAACCCAGTGAAGGGTCCACCTGTCTAGCCCATGAGCTGCCAGCTTCTGCAGCAGAATGCTGTGGGAAACAGTGTCAAATGCCTTACTGAAGTCCAGGTAGACAACATCCACCGTTTTTCCCTGATCCACCAGGCGGGTCACCTGATCATAGAAGATCAGGTTGGTTAAACAGGACTTGCCCTTCATGAACCCATGCTGGGTGGACCTGATCCCCCTGTTGTCCTGCACTTGCTGCGTGATCTCCTCCAAGATGAACCATTCCATAATCTTCCCTGGTACTGAGGTCAGGCTGACAGGCCTGTAGTTCCCTGGATCCTCCTTCCTGCCCTTCTTGTAGATGGGCGTCACGGTGGCAAGTTTCCAGTCATCTGGGGCCTCCATCAATAACCAGGACTGCTGATAGATGATGGAGAGAGGCTTGGCAAGTTTCTCTGCCAGCTCCCTCAGCACTCTTGGGTGAATCTCATCTGGCCCCATAGACTTGTGGGTGTCTAATTGACTCAGCAGGTCCTTCACTACTGTTTCCTGGATTACGAGGGTTTGTTCTGATCTCCATCCCAATCTTCCAGCTCAGAGAACGGAATACCATGGGGATAAGTGGTCTGACTGTTAAAGACTGAGGCAAAGAAGGCATTAAGTACCTCAGCCTTTTCCTCATCCTTGACAACGTTTCCCCTCGCATCCAATAAAGGATGGAGATTCTCCTTGTTTTTTTTTTTATTGTTAATATATTGGTAAAATCTCTTCTTATTATCTTTTCTGGCAGTGGGCAGGCTGCGTTCTAGCTGAGCTTTTGCCCCCTTAATGTTCTTCCTACACGACCTAACTAAATCCCTATACTCTTCCTGAGTAGCCTGCCCCTTCTTCCAGAGGTGGTAGACTCTCTTCTTTCTCCTAAGTCCCAGCAGAAGCTCCCAGTTCAGCCAGGGCAGTCGCTTTCCCCACCAGTTTGTCGTACGACACCTGGGAACAGCCTGCTCCTGCATCTCTAACAGTTTTTCCTCGAAAAGAGTCCATCCTTCCTGAACCCCTTTGCCCTCTAGGACTGTTCCCCAAGGGACTTTCTCAACCAGTGTTTTAAACAGGTTGAAGTCTGCCCTTCGGAAGTCCATGGCGAAAGTTTTGCTGCCCCCCCCCAACTGGACTAAGGATCAAGAACTGTATCATTTCATGGTCACTTAGCCCAAGACGGCCTCCGACCACCACATCACCTACCAGTCCTTCCCTGTTTGTGAACAACAGGTCTAACAAGGCACCTTCCCTGGTGGGCTCACTTACCAGCTGAGTCAGGAAGTTATCTTCTACGCACTCCAGGAACTTCTTGGATTGTTTTTTGTCTGCTGTGTTATATTTCCAGCAGATGTCTGGTAAGTTGAAGTCAAGAACAAGGGCTTGCGACTTTGCAGCTTCTGCCAGTTGCCTACAGAACAGTTCATCGACCTCTTCATCCTGGTCAGGTGGCGTGTAGTAGACTCCCAACAGGATATCCTCCTCGTTCACCTTCCTCAACTTAACCCATAAACATTCGACTGGCTCATCACGCTTATCCATCTCCATACAGTCAAAACACTCCCTAATATAGAGCGCCACCCCACCACACAGAATGTTAGGGATTGGAAGGGACCTCAAAAGATCATCTAGTCCAATCCCACCACCCTTTCTACGTTGCCTATTCCTCCTGTAGAGCTTGTAGCCATCCATTGCAGCACTCCACTCATAAGAGTCATCCCACCATGTTTCCTTGATGGCAACTAAGTCGTAGCTGTTGTGTTGAACGATGGCTTCCAGCTCTTCCTGTTTGTTGCCCATGCTATGTGCATTAGTGCAGAAGCACTTGAGCTGGGCTGATGACTTCTTTACCAACTGTGGCCTGCCTCCTTTGGGTTCAACTCTAGCAGTCCCAATGTTATCCCCTCCCCCCTTCAAACCTAGTTTAAAGCCTTTTCAATGAGGCCAGCCAGCTCATTTGCCAGGATTCTTTTCCCCCTCTGAGATTAGCACCATCTGTCACCTGCAGACCCTGCATAGCATAAAGCTCCCCATGTGCAAAAAACCTCAAAATTTTTTTTGTGGCACCAGTCTCTCAGCCACATGTTAATCAGGTGGGTCTTCCTTCCTTTAACAGTATTCTTCTCTTCCACCAAGGGAATTGAGGAGAACACCACTTGGGCTCCTGATCCCTCAAGTGATCTCCCCATAGCCCTGAAGTGTTTCTTAATTGTCTTTAGGCTCCTCTTGCAAGCATCATCACTACCAGCCTGGATAACTAGTAGTGGGTAGTAATGTGTTGGCTGTATTAGTCTGGGAAGTTTCTTAGTGATATCCCTGACCCTGGCCTCAGGGAGGCAGCAGACTTCTTTTTAAAAAGCCAATGACAAGTATATTTTGTAAGGTATATATAGAAAAGAGGCTTTCCTATGGTGTATACCTAATACCAAAACTTAAGTCTCCATGAATCATCTCTAGCTACTCTAGAAAGAGACACATGACTGTTGATAATAAGACAGTATTTTTGAAGCAATGTTTATATATTCTATATTTATTTAACTAGACTAACAGCTTCCAGAAACCCATAGAAAGTTGGAGGCAATGGCAAAGATGTCTGGGTCTGTAGCAGATTGTGTAGTTCAGCCATGGCAATGAGTGTTTACAGCTGTGGTTTTCCTCTGCTCAAAGAATGAATAGCTAGTTCAGAGATTCCATGAGCATCAGAAATGTCATGATTTAACCTTCAGGCATTCCCTGTCCCCTTCCCATTGCTGTAGTTGATGAGAAAAATAAGAAAGCCCTGTTGCTGTAGTGTTCCCACCAAAGGACTAGAAAGGTTGAAATTTGTCCTCTGAATGCCAGATGCAGTTGCTTTTACAAAAACAATTGGTGGTTTCGTTGAGTCTCATCTATTCAGATGATAACTGATAACCCACAATCACATTCAGGCTGGCAGTGTAAACCAGATCAAACGCCAGGATACTTCTGACAGGGGAAAGGGAAAAAATCTGGAGGAAACAGGCCTGTTAAACGTGTTCTTCAGTGAAACTGCTGCATATTTTTTAAACGTTATTTAAATGTCTCCTTGACAATGAAAGAAAGTAAAAGTTAGAAAGCAGTGATTTCTTGACACTTAAAGGTCTTTTAAAGTTATATTAAAAATTTTACCGAGTTAAATCTCATAGCTGATCAATGACATGCAGCTGTAAGAAAGTATATGGGAAGACACTAAAGGAACTGATTATTCCAAACAGAAACATTAGGTTATTTGTAAAACCTGTAACATGAACTTGCACTTTTATGAATACGTGTTTTTAAATAGTTGAAGTCTGGAACAAATCTTTCCTCTAAATTATCAGATTACAATCTTCTAGTGATGGAAAGCTGTCAGTAGTATATGGGAGCGCTGTGTTCCAGAGAGTGATTAGACTTAGATCATTAAGCACTTGGTGTAACTGGAATAGAACATAGACACAGGATAAATGTCTTCTGCTCTGAAAATAACTATCTTAGTTTCTCATTAGTGTTTATTGAAACTGATGCATCTAATGACAAAATGACTGCATTGATTTTTAAAAAATATTTTAAATATTTTTCCATAAATGAGAAACAGCAACTTTTCCATGAAGGCAAAGTCAGTTTGGGTATAAATATTATTCATCCCTTGAATAAATGGGTACATGATGGAAACACCTGTTTGGCTGTAACTAATTATGGCAGTACAGTTAGGTGCTCGCGTTTTAATCACAAAATTCCCCTCATAGGAGTAAAGCCATGAACAGTACGGAGTTTGTAGAAGATTAAAGAGAATATTTATTGTAAATAATATATTTATGATAAATTATGCATATTATGTATAAATATAATGGTTTACACATAACATATGAATGTATATATAATGAATACATAATTAATGTATTCACACTGCAACATGGGATTCAAAGAAACCCATGCAAAGGTTAATTACCTGGTGGTTTTGGCATTTTTATCAGCCTGCAGAAAATACAGGTGTTGCAGTTGCCTGTTTTTCTCTTGGGGCTATTGTCTCTGTGATCTGTAAAAGGCAGCCTGCATGGCATCAGTTGGGTAGCAGCTGATTAATCACAGCATGACCAGTCTCTGACACTTCTGTGCCAGCTTGCTGATTAAATCTATAGAAGATATTCTAGGGTAGAATGACTTGACAATGTCCTGCATTGCAATGTGGATACTCCTTGGGCAGTGCTTGGCCTGCTGGGAGATATGTAGCCACCTGGGCCTTAGTCCTAAGGGCATCTGAAATGGTCAGCTTGCATTATTAGGAGGTGGGATAAAACTTTCTAAACGAGTTCTGAGGCACTTCAGATGTAGCCCTTGAAAACTGTGTAAGGTGAATTCACTGTTTAGTGAATATGAAAATGCTCTTGGTGGAGGGGTTATATTTTTGCATAGGTGTAAAGTTGCCCACCAGCTAAGAAGTCTTAGTAAGGTATATGGGCTATTTTTCACAGGTAATCCAACAGGTTTTGTTTATGTTCCCAATAACTAAAAGGGAGGCATTGATGCTTCTACACTAAACCACTTCTGAGCCCATGATAGTAATTTTCTAGGTGTGAAACAATATGGCTAAGAACCAGTCATTGCTCACATACTGTCTAATCTTGTCTCATCTGGCAGGAAGAAGAACCATTCTTCATTCCTTTTGAACCTTTTCTAATTTTGCAGGCTTTCACTTAATTTCATAATATGTAGATGGCTTTAAAATATTGCAAACTCATGTTCTTCTAATCCCAGGACAAACAAGTTTGAGAAATTCATCTGCTTGCGCTAATAGAATATAATCCCAAGAATATAAATGTTGCTCTGCTTAGGAAATAGAATGGACATGTAACATGTCTGAGCTAGGTTAGCTATTCAGTAAAAAACAACTTGTGTAATCTTGGAAGCTGTAGAAAATGAGAAATGCTGAACCAAGAAACAATCTATGTTCATACATCATGTTGTTCTTAATCACATTAGTCTCAAATATGCATTGATGATTTTTGTGCTTAAAGCTGCTCCTGTTGTTTATTTTTCAATTTCTTCATTAATGCCAGATTCGTACAGCATTAGGCAATAATTTGCTGAGGTACTGGCATATATTTTATTGCAAAAATGTAATAATACTTGTCAATTATAAAACTGATTACATTATGTACCCAAGTTACTTTTGCTTCATATAATTTAAAAGAAAAAGGTCTTTGAATCATCCTGCAGCAGAATAGCATAGAAAAAGTTTACATTGTTCATTAGTCACACTAACATTAATAGCATCCAATGACTGATAAAACTGTCTTGTAACAATGTGTAATTGTTTGTTACTAAAAAGGATACAATTCCGAGACATCTGTCATTTGATAAACAAACCTTTATTTGTGTGTCTTGAATCCATGTTTGCAATTTTCTGTTCTGTTCATTGAAACTCTTGCAATGTGATTAAAAGATTTTACTATGTATACTGGGAGTGATGCAGCCACTACAAAGTTAGAATCAGTGTCCAGGTCATTCCAAAGGATTGATGTGCCTGATACATCATCCTGCATTATGCTGTGTTAGACAGAAAATCCAGTTTGTAGAATGTTTTAGGATATTTTAAGTTTATTTATTTGAGAAGATGATTTATCCATTGTTCTTGTAGTTTATGAGTCTTACTGTACAAGGCTTACAGGAGTGAATATTGAAACTTTGAGCTTTGTAATGTGAATTCTCAGGAGCAGTTGAAAGAAAACTGGGAATCTTTACTTCATGAGACTGAATCTCCTGGAAGGTGTTTTCATGGTTGCATAAAAGACATCAGAATTCTGAGCTCAGGTTTGACTGTTGCTTGTAGCAGGCCTCATTCTATGGCAAGGGGCAGGTACAGCTAATGGGGGCAATAGAACTGGGAGAAGAAAATAATACTGGGGCAAGCCAGCAGTAGAAAAAGTCCCTATTTAAATTTTCTGTCCTTATGCAGTAGATTAGTGGGTAAAGTGCAAGAGAACCTACATGTATGTGTCTTTCATGTTTTGAATAACCCTTTGTTATGAGAGACCCTTATCCATGCTGGTACGTTACAGACCTAGAAGAGCAGCTAGAAGTGAAGCATGTGTCACCTTTCTCAGGCACAGCTATAGGTAACTGAGAATTTACGAGCTGCATTTTAGATTACAGAATCACAGAATAGCCTTGGTAGGAAGACAACTCTAAGACAATCAGGTCCAATCATTAACCTAAGACTGCCAGATCACCACTAAACCATGTCTCTTAACACCTCATCTACATGTTTCTTAAATACCTCCAGGGATGGGGACTCCACCACTGCCCTGGACAGCCTGTTCCAATGCCTGACAACCCTTTCAGTGAAAATTTTTTTTCCTAATATCTAGTCTAAACCTCCCGTGCAATTCTATATCTCAGAAGACAGGGAATAATGGAGGAATAATGTAAACTTTCTCGTTGACTTACTGAAGAGAATGGATTATTTGAAGAAATGTATGTTAATGTGTTGACCTCAAAACCTGGGTCATTGATTCCTCTGTAGTGTTTAACATGTTTTATAGTGCTGTACAAACTGAAAATTCAGGCAGTCTGGGAGGTATTGTGAACTGGAGTTGGGATAGACCCTGCTTGTTTGAGAAAGTGTCATTGTACATGGCTGTGGTTTTTGTACTGTAACAAGATGTTCCTTCCCAACATCGCATGGGATAGCTTGTACTGAATGTATTCCTTTTCTCAGGAGATCAATCCACAAGATAAAGAATCAAAACGAAAACAGAAGACTTGCAGCTGTCCATTTCTTGATGTGAAAGTTTTGCAGAGAAACACATAGAGGGGGCTTTTGCTCTGTGACTTGGGTCAGCTGCAGACAAGTACTTGGATACCTCTTCCTGAAGACTGAAAAAGAGACAGTTATGAGTGAGTGGTTATTATACACATTTACACAAAGTGTAGAAATTATAAGCTACTTGCAGTCTCATCTTTCCTACTGCTTGCTTGCTGCTGGCAAAGCAGATGTTTCTCACAGGGTATTGCTTGGCTGTTTGTAAACAACTTATTTCAGAGACATTCCCAAAAGAATATACTTTGCTTGTGTACTGGGATCTGTCTCCAGTAGTCTCCATCACCTTTTGTGACCCTAACTGTTGCAAGCCTTATTTGAAAGTTTCATTTCTTCTGAATGCCTGTCTGATTTAGTTATTATACCTAGCTTTGCAGCATGAGATTCTCTATTTAACGCTATTTTGAATTACTTCTTGACATATCTATAGATGTAGCATTTAGTATCAATTTTACTACAATACAAACAGAAACACTTCTGGGAAAATATTCAGTATATATTAGGAGGTAGCTGCTTTTGTGGACTTAAAGCAACAGAAAGATAAGGGCATGTCATATCATTATACCAAGACAGTACTTGTTAAAATGGGGAAAGTTAAAATTTAAATACAGTTTCATGAAACCTATTAAAATCCTTAGGCATTTGGAAAGTAGAATAGGACAGGATTTATTATTATTATTTAAATGAATAAAAATCTGATGTTTCTCTGTGTAGTAGGAATTCTAGGTTTTAGCTAGCTTTAACAAGAAGATATGGATTCTCTTCAAGCCTCATCTCTTTTACAGCATCCTGTTTAATGTCCTGCTTTCCCTCTGTCTAAGATCAGGATAATACCTCACTGTCTTGTTGGCACAGTGAGACATTTACTAGAACGGTGAGGTACTTTACTAGGGTACTGAGCAATTAAGTATGACAAATTAAGCTCTGCAAGTTCTTTGAACTTCTCATGTGGAAGATCCTATTGAAATGTGGGTATTGTTTTTCTGAGCAGAACCTGCAGAAACTGAATTTTGAAGCTCTCTAGCGAGGACAACCAGTTCTTAATGACATCTTTACTATCAGCTACTAGTTTGAAAACTTGTAACAATAGCTGTATTATGGATTTGCTGTAGGACCCTTGACTTTATGGGCATATCAAGTGATTCCAGTCATCTTTTCTTGCTGTGTTTATAGTCTCAGAGATAATGGCCTCTGTATTGTTTCCCTAAAGTCTATATTAGAACGAAGTGTAATAACAGCAGTGCTCAATTCAGAAGGTGGTAAGGCATCAGTGCCTGCAGCATTATTCACACTATGAACACTATATCTAGTGCTGACGAGATGCTACTATATCACCAAGTGACAGCAAACTTGCTTTACTACAGTTGATCTAAACCAGCTCTCTTGAGCAGAGTCGACAGGAAAGCACAGAAAATTGTGGTTTGTGATTAATGCTAGTTCAGTTTAGGTTAGTGATGATCTGTATAACTAGATGCTGCATCGGTTACTTTTAAGAGATGAAATATTTGTTATTAGAATTCTCACCTTTATGTAGCTTCAGATGTTTTGAAGAAGTATCAGAAGAAGTGGTTACAGAATTTTTCAAGACATTTTGGCTCCCAAAATAGCTCATAGGGAACAGTCAGCTTACCAGCTGCTCTTTTTGCGTAGATAACTGGCATAATGCAAAGGAGAAGCATGCAGTCAAGGATGCAGTAAGATCCTTAGCCATATATGAAGAGTGAGGCCTACTACAGTTAACAGAAACACTGTTTTATGATAAACTGATTTGTTATCTCTCACAGTTTGTCCTTTTGCAGTATCATATGGCATCCCCAGTTTTCTCTCAATAAAGTCAGTAGAGTCTGCCATTGATTTGCATGGGATCAGAGCAGGCACACGTTCTAATGAGTGTTTCATTCTGCTTCTGAAACTTCTTCTAAAGCAAAGAGTATATTTGTGTTCCCTATATGTCTGTCCCTGCAGTCCCAAAGCCTCAACAATTGTTAGATTTGTGTTTGGAGAAGGATTTGGAAAGTGGGTTTAGCAGAACTACCTCAGGAAAGTTACTGGTAACTATTTTAAATTTTTGTTTTTTTTCAGGATAATTCATTCTCAGTGTTACCATGAGAACTGTCTATCCCTTTAGAGCAATGCAATCTCCTTAAAATTGTGTCTAATTCTTCCACGTCATTCCAGAGTCCATCAAAACTCCTTTTGAATCTATATATATTTACAGGTTTTTTGGCCCACGATCAAGGCTGTACTATTTTCTAAAACATGTTTTAGGGTTTAGTTTCCAAGGTATCTAGAAGGTATGTGCTCCTGATTTAGTTCCTCAGTTGAAGAGTGTCTTCAGCTGAGCTGGTAAGAAACAAGCATTGGACCATGTAGAACCCAATCCCTTTCAGCCTTGTTTGTTCATTGGACATAAGGTAGAATCAAATCTAAATGATACAGGCCTAACCAATTCATGACTGAAGTCCATCAAAATGACTTGAAACCTTGGCTGCAAAGGACAAGACATGGGATGCACTTTGGCATGGCTGGGGAATGAGGATGCTGTTAAGGAGAATTAAAAGAAACAGCTGGAGGAGCTATAGGAATGTTTTATTCTTACAGAAGTTAATTGAGCGAGGTTGTAGAAACCTTTTTCTTCTGTAGAAAAAACAAATACTCTAAAAAATGACATTTATAATTTTCTTCAGTAAGAAGCAATTGTTTTTTTTGTGTGTGTGTGTCCCAGTAGTCCCAAAGTCTCTATAGACAGCCAGAAAATTTATATTTGAGTGAAAGCCACTGCATCACACGCAGGAGCTTGCAAAAGTACAGTAAACATCCTTCAAACAAATTCTCATGTGCCCTGACTACAAAGTAAATGAATAGCAATACACAGGGTTGGAAAGAAACCACATTTCTAGGTTGGTTTCAATAGACTCTTAGTTTTCCCAGTGTATTAGTACTCACTTCGAGTCTGCTGCATCCTGCTTTCTCCCCCACAACACAGCTGAACTGCACTTTGTCTACCACTGTGACATTTTATGGAAAACCAACATATCAAGTAGGTTTGTCTTTAAAACAGTAAAAATAATAACTCCGGGTATTTGTGTGGGGTCTAGTTAATTTAATCTCTTGAAATGTAGTCAATAGAGACATAAAAATAACAGTTTTCTCCCCATGCTAAAGAAGCAGGAAAGAAAGTATATTAAAGCAGAGTCTGGGGTTAGCTTAAGTACCGTGAGACATACTGTGCCATTGATTTTTTTGAACAGAAATGCCCATTGAGCTCAGTGGGGATTTCTACTTAAAAACCAGTGGTGCAAAATGACGCCCTTAGATTAAGATACAAAGATGGAGGATGAGGCTTAATCAGTGCGTTCTTGTGGGGACAGGTTTCCCCTATAGAGGGAGTCACTGTTTCATTAGACAATAAATAGTAAAACCTGGAAGAATTTTCATGCAAGAGGATTGTTATTCTATCATTATTCCTATTGCAAACCTTACCATATGTTACGTTTCACTAGTTTCATTAAAACAAACATAGAAACATATTAAATATTCTTAAAAATATATATTTTAAGCAATGTGAAGAATCTCTGTTGGGAACCAGAGTGTACTGCTTGGGCAGAGGGAGGCATATGAGTGTAGTATATGCTGTAGTACTCTTCACACCTAAGAGACTGCGAAACAAAGACCTTTTCTATGCTGTTTTCTGCAATATGAGTCATTTCGTACCCGTTAGTTAAAATATATCAGATTCTGTAAGAAGCAGCAATTACTTGGCCTCACATCACAGATGGGGAAATAAAGCACAGCATTGCTGCATGACTTGCCTGTGTTCTTTCAGGAAGGCTGAAAACTGTGTCTCTTTCTCCAGAGGCAAAGTTACAAAATCTGGTGTCTTTTCCTTGAAGGAATGCATAGCTGTTTTATAAGAGAAGCACATTTCATGTCAGGAATAAAGATGGCAACAGAACACATTTTAGGAAAAGTTAATTGTGACTATTAGTGTTACAAAGTGGATTAGATGATGAAAAGCCTTTCTGAAAATTCTGCAATGAAAGAGGGAAAAAAAAAGGATGTGTTTGAAGAAAAAAGTTCCTGCAAATGGTTGTCAAGCAATGAGATAAAAGCTGGTAGTAGAATTCTGCATAGAATTCTTATGACTTTTGCTATTCTTATCTGATTGTGATTAAAGTAACAGGAAGAAATGGTGCTTTGAATTATTATTGTAATTCATCTTATTGGTCCAGAGGGCAAACAAAAAGTTTGGTGACTTCTATTGCCATTACAAAAAACAGTTCTGGGTGTTACTCAGAAAAGAAATCTGTTGTGATGTTGTAAATAAGAAAAAAGCTTACAGATGATGAGACAAATTTTGACTTGAGACTTGTCCTGCTGAAACAGGCAGTGTAATCTAAATCCTCTTGATTTAAAAAAAAATAACAAATCATTATTTTCCTGAAAAGAAATTAAGAAAAATTTGATGGGAGTCATGCAGTTGTTATAATCTAGTGATGGACACTTTGAGACATAACTTTACTGGTTCTTGCATAGCCTAGTCAGAGTTGTTCAGGATTTATTTCCATTAGAAATGTCAATATTTTTTTCTTGAAATAAAACATGTAGAAAGGTGACTTTTTGTTTCTGGCTTCTGCAACTCGAATGTAAAAACTCAAGATTTTTGTTTCCTGAAAAAAAGGGCAAAAGAAAAAGTTCTTTGCTTAAAACAAAAAAGTAGGTATAGGCAAAATGAAGGTGATTTTCTTTTCTTTCAGTCTTATCCATATTCTATTGCTTCAATGCATCTGTAGATTGTATGTGTTGCTTAATTTATTAATAAAATAAATACATGTCTAACATACTTTTTTGCTCTGAGGGCATATTAGTGTTTCAAATTAGTAGTTTTGTCTGAGGTATGGCTGTACTGCAGGGAGAAGTTTTTCTAGTCTTTGGCCATATGGCTTTGTTTACACAGTGTCTTGTTTTTTAAAAATTGTTTTTAAGTGGTAGTTGAAGAGGAACTCGTTCAATGGGAAATAAATGGCTTCTTAACTATGCTTTTGACATTGGCTCTGATGCACCCCAGTTCAGCCTAAGTGAGACGGCTATTATTTGGCAGGTCTGCATATAGCTCAGCAGTGGCTGATGCAGCTGTGCCCACTTGGCACACAGGTTTTTAATTTTGCAATTGGTAGGTGGCCAATAACAACCAGTTCTGTATGTTTTCTTGCAAATGGGTGGGGAAGGAGTGACCCATGGTTGCTGTATATGCAAAGAACAAGCAACAATACTAGGGCTGTAGCCATATTCACTCCACTGATGGTCTTCAGGATTATAGTGGGGGACAAGATATGTAGTTTGGGAATAGGCAGGTGTAGGGGTTGGAATATACGCCTGATTTATCTTGATTCCTCATGTAAAGCATTGCACTGTTTCTTATGCTTTTAGCAGCTGACTGAAGAAACTGCAGGATGCGATAGTATGTATGTGGGTTTTGTAAGTTCCTTTGAAAAAACAGTTGTTTTCCAGAAAGTTTCCTTATGAAATTGCACAAAATTTCAAGAACAGAGGACTTGTGTACTTTAGGAAGTATAGGAGAAGAATCCAAAGAGTGCCAAGGCTATATTGGGATATTATCTAAACAATGCATTCAAGACCTGGTGTTCAGGACTACATAAGCCTGTGCTGGAGGCTGCTTCTCTCCAGAACAGGCATCTAGCCATGTGTTAGAGCCATTAATGTGGGTTTTTTTCTGTACTTTTGTAGGCAAGGTATTCTCCATTTCCTTTTCATCCTCTGAATATGGCCATCTTCACATCTTACTGAATGTCTCAACAGAGCGTCATTACTAACAGAAGCAAGCACAATGAAAAAGTCAAAGATTACTTATGCAAGGGATACTGGGTGGTTTCTTCCTCTCAGATGGGATGTGATGACTTGAAGCATGTGTCTGAGACTGCCTTGCTCCAAACGTGAGGGCAGACAGTCAGTGTACCAGAAGAAAGGGCACAACTGTATTGTGGCACAAAATCTTTATCAAGAGACTTGTTTGTAAGGGCAAAAAGTCAAAATCTAGGGATCAGGATACCCCATCTGTCAGCTGCAGTTTGTGTGTTAGAGAAAGACATATGTCTTTAAGTTTTGAGTGTTGAGCACTGATTAACTTTTTATTTTTATTTATTGCAGTCCTCAAACATGCATTAATGTTTGAAGGTGCGGCATCTCTTCTAAACCTTTGTTTTGCTGGAAAGAAGAGTTTCTCCAGTGACTTCATTCTGCTTATGCTCCTTTTCTTAGCTTTGCTGATACTCATAAAAAGATCTGAAGCGGTGAAAATGCTCTTTTAAAAGTTAATTCCTTTCTGAGCCATCATGTCTTTTCAGGCTCCTTGGCACTTGAGCCCCAGGTCACACTGCAGATATTAAAAATATGTATGTTCATAATTAGCTTATAAATAATGCAGTGTTCTCATTCAGACTTCATCCTTTCAACATGCCGATGGATTATTGTTCTCTGTGCAGTTTAAATTTCTGAGTACTCTGTGGCCCAATTTTTCTACAATTTGGTAGGTTAATTCTCTATTACAATACACTCAAAGCCCACAGAATGCAGTGGTGCGGAGTCTTGGGTAGGCATTATGTTTGATTTTCATTTGCTTTTCTGTCAAGAATGTAACAGATAAATGATATGGTGCTTGTCTTCAGGTATGAGTTTGTATAGCTGGAATCTGAACTGTTGATGCTATTAGACTTATGCTTCACTCCTCTCTAATCTCAAAGGTTTTATAGTACAGATAGAACTAGATTGAGGTTATTTGAGGCTGAGATGCACTAATAGGTGGTTTAATAGAATAAAGAGCATGAAAGGGCCACAGAGTTCACATGAAATGTTTGGACATAAAAATGAAAGCACCCTTCTTCCCTGCAATTTCTTGGTAAACAACCTCCAATGCCTCTTAAAAAACGTGAAAGGTTAGCCCATTTGAGGGGAAGAGAAATAAAAACCCCAACATTTATTAAAGAGATACCTTTTCTTCGACAGATGTTTGCTACTCAGATTTAACAAACCACAATATTTTTAATGGCTGCTGGCAAATTGCATAGAGGAAGAGAGGGTACCTGAGAAAATTTGCCCTAATTACCAGTCTGCTTAAGTTTTTGTAGAATAGGTGCTGCTGTTGCTCACTGAGCATGGATCAGGCTGCCACTTTCAAAGGGGATTTCTGTGGCAAAAGGGCAGAGGGCCAGAAAGACTCTTTGAAACACCCAGAGTTTTTTTTATGCATCCTCCCAAAGGCAATGTGATGGTGGGAGGAGGAGGGAGAGGAGAAGAAATGTCCTATCAAAAGCAAGAACTTGTAATCTCTCCCCTAACTCTGCTCCTTAACACTTCCCATATAACTCTGTGATGACCCATTCTTTCTGGAACTCAGTATCACACATACCCGGAAGCCATTCTATAAATACAGGAGCCTTCCTCATGCTCTAGTGTATTTACAGAAGAGATGACTACCATTGAAAGGAGGCTGAAAACTGGCAATACTTAAATGCCTTTTCTTTTCCTTTTGCATAGATAGAGAGGTGTCAAATTTAGTCCAGAACAGGAATACCACTGCAGCCTCAGACCATTACTTAAGTTTCAAGAGTTGCAGAAAATGAGTGAAGCACTGGAAGACTGGAAAAGAAGAAATGTAAAACCTCTCATTAAAATGAAAGAAAAGGGACAGGGAAAGGAGCCAATGGGCAATATTCTAGTTGTGTTTTATAAGTATCTGAAATAGAACAAATAGTAAAAAATTATTTGGAGAAGAAAGCCTTAGAATAGTCACCAAAGTATATATAGTTCATGGTCTAAGTTAAGGAAGTAGTGGTTGAAATCCAGACTCACACTGCCTTGGTTTGGTTTTACTGAGTAAAATGTAATGAATAATGAAAGACCTGAGTGATGGAATAGGGAGTAAGTTTATAAGATTTCCTGGAAGGAAACAATAGTGTGAAAGGAACAGCTAACGCTTTGCAGGACAAGATTAAATTTCAAGATTATCATGGTGTAGTGGTGAATTGGCAGTGCTGGGTTAATAGTTGAATTTAATGATCTTAGAGGTCTTTTCCAACCAAGGCTATTCTGTGATTCTATGATTATTTTTTTTAGTCAAAGAAAGAATGAACTGAAAAGATAGAATGAAATTCAAGGGAGATAAATGGTGGTGTGTTATCCCATGTAGACAGAAGTAATCAGCAACACAAATATAAGAGGAACCACTAATTTAGGAGCTTTTTTTTTTTTTGTTTTCTCCCCAGAAAAAAAGCAATGGGATTATGACAGTTTATAAAAAAGATCAAACGCTATTCTGGAATGAAAAGAGCATATCGAATCCACACCTTTTACTAGCCTTGAATGAAGAGACTATAGCTATACTATACACATTACAAAACTTCTACTGTTCTCCAGTTTGGTGACGAGAAATTTCATGAAAGATTTGAACCATCATTTATAGAGGGCCTAAAGGGAAGCCAGAATTGTCTAAAAATGTGAAAGGTGAAAAAGTATTTAAAAATTTCAGGATTTTTAGGTTGAAGAGGAGTCTGAGAGGGGCATGTTTATAATTACATACGTAAAGATTATTGCAAGATGAAAAAGTTTATGTATAAGTCTGATGGTGGCTGTAAAAAGTACTAGGCTTAAATCACAGCAAGAAAGGGAGAATGCTTTCTCATGCAAAGATAATAATGTACTGTTTGGGGAGTTCTGAAGTTTCAGTTGCTGGAGTTCTCTACAATTGGGGTGGGAAAAGTGTTTTAGGAATGATAGAAGTATCATTGATCCTGCCTTGGGCAGTGCAGCAATCAGTGCTGTGCAGTGACCTCTCTAAGCCCCCTGGAGCTCTGTGGCTTTATGATTTTATGCAATAGTACGATGGAAAGAAGTGTTTTAACCAGAGCAGCTCATCCATTTCTAAAAGACAATCTGCATTGTTCAGAAAGCATGTAAGTGTGCCATATTCCCACTATCAGAGTTACTAGAAATGATTCACTGCACTGTTCAGCATAATCATCATTGTTTCTGATAAAACATTTCATCTCAGAGTTCCTTTGAATTTATTATTGTATGATGAAAGACTGATTTGTGGCATGATTCCCATGTTAGGCAGCACTCAGTAATGGAATTCCTTGAACATGGGAGTGACACTAATGTATTTGCTGTATTGGTGTAAATATTCATAGGGAGATTTTATTTTTTTTTGCATTATCTAGTCTGTACACAGAGAATATTGTGTTTATAAAGAGATTTCATAGGGATAAACAAAGACTGAATGCTCATGCAGTAGGAAGTGATGGTGAATAAGAAATAGCAACCTTCCACATTCTTTGGTTTAATAGAAACTACTTTTTTAAAAAAAATCTCAGTTGTTTTAAATAATTTGAGGGCCTTGGTTAAAGTTTATTTAATCTTTTAATTAAGTGACCATAAGACAAAAGGTTTCTGTTGTTTCACAGGGAGAATTAATTAATTAATAAATTGATAACATAGATTAAAGTAAATGCAAATACTAAGTTTTTCAGTTGTATAGGAAGGCATTCAAAGCAGAGTGAAATGAAACTCCTAGTTGAGGTATGGCCATTATATACTATGTGAAAATGCTTTAGATTGCCCTGTGGGCAGGTCCAGACTTTTCGGTCATTTGCTGTTTCTGACGAGTACTTCATTGCGCTTGTATTTGAATTCTGGTTGAGGCTGTGTGTGCATTCCCAGGAAGTCCAGAGTTTGGTTTGAAATATCTTAAGCAGTGAAAATCAAAGCTTTCTGCCACAGTAGACTCTGATTGAAATATCTCATCTTTACATGCATCAGATCATCAGGGAAGTTTTGGTGACATAATGTAGTTAAATTTCTTTTTCTTTATTTTCTTTTTCTTGCTAATTATGTGATGTGTGTCTTCCTGATTTTATGAGGAAAAAAATACTATTAGTAGACTTGTAGCCTATTTCATGTCAATATAGAGATGGCAATGTGCTCCTTATGTGCTCCTTAGACCACAGGTCAAATCTTGAAGCTCCCCCGGCTGCACGACTACTTCCCCTGGCTGAGATGGACTGATCCTTCCTCTGGATGCTTAGTTTAGATAAAGAAGAGTGATATTAGGGAAAAAAGAACCAATAACAAAACAATACTGGTTAGCCTTTACGGACAGAAAATGTGGAATAACATTCTCATTCTCTAAAACGATATTTTGCTGCTGAGTTCCCTGTTTCTTAATTGCACTTTTATATTTTTGAAAGGACTTTCATAGACAGAAATCTCCATAGGAAGTTTATTTTCTTTGGCTATACTCGGAGGCTTTTTTGTCATTTTATTATCACAGTAGGAAGATATGCACATATAGTAAATCAATGTAGGTTAACTTTTTAATAGGAAAAGCATGCTACATTTCTGACATCAGTCTGTATCTTCTTTCAATTATAATGTCTCTCACTGGGCCAAGCGTTTGTCTGGTAGGTGCATGTATTGGTGACAGCTTAATATTCAAAGGTCAAGCTGCAAAGATCTGGCCAGTGTGATGGCATCTTTGCTCTTTAATAATCAGGTGGGATGTCTCCGATGTCTTAAAGTGCTTCTTCTAGGTGGTAGTGTACCACTGAGGTAATTAATTGCCTGTTAGCTTCTTGGATCAATTTTAAAAGAGAGATGTGAAGATTTTTCCAAAGTCTGTTTTCTTTTTTCCTCCCAACACAGCTCTATTTGAGCACTTTCCTCTGATTTATCCAAGAATAACCTGAGTATGTGAAAGGAAACTTCAATACTCAATTTAGGTAGCTGCCTAGGAGCTTTTTCCCTAGAGGTGGGTGGTGAAACGGGGGAAATTTTACTCTCTACACCAGAGGTTGGTGATTATTCACTACATAACCCTTATTCACCCTTAACCTTAATGGCCATTGAGGAAGTTATGTTTTAATGCTCAGCCACATGCTATAGAAATAATTTGTAAGGATGCAAATTTCTGCCACTGAGGGTACGACATGCAGCTGTGCATGTTGTCTATAGGCTATGTCCACTACTTGTATCTTGGGATGTGAAAGCACCCATTTTGGGTAGATAGTCCCTAAAATGGTGTCAGAAATCTGGACTAGTGTACCTGGGCCATGAAGCTGGCTTGTTTTCTATGTACCTCCCTGAGAATCTAAGAACTATGAGGTCTCAACATTTTAAGAATTCTCATCTCTTTAAGTTCTTTTCTTCTTGACATGAACTTGAATCTTAAAACAAGAAAAAAAAAAAAAAAGCAGCAAAAAATGTATCCTGGCCTTCTTCTCTTTAAAGATTTTCTTCTGTCACAGTCACAACTCCCAGAAGGCTGAGAACAACACTACTTCTCACATCAACTTTCACCCTGTTGGGGTTTTTTTTTGGCCAGAGTCATGTCATAACAACCAGTGTAAATGTTAATATCAGTTTGGGAGAGTCCCAGAAGCTCACAGCTGTTCTACCTCCCTGCAGAATCAAGGAGCCCTGAAGCACAGGAAATAAAGCACCGTGATTTGGGGATTTATTTCACCATTTCAACATTATGGCGAAAAAGGTAATCATTGCCTCACAACACATTTTTCATTTTCCTCTTTTCACTAGCTGTCAGGATGCTATGACATACCAAACTACCGGTCAATATTGTAATAACAGTTCTTACTAGGATGCCTTTGAATGCCTTTCCATCCTAAATGACCATATCTTTCCAAATACCTATGACTGACGGGAGAAGGAAGAAGTTAAAGTGAATCCAGTGTATTTACAAGCATGTGCTGTACTTACAAAAAAAAAAAAAAAGTAACTTTTGGTTATCTTATCACTCTGAAAATGATCAAGTACTTTCAGCAAAAGACTCCAGACACATCAGTGTACCTATGTGAAAGCTTTTGAAAAATTAAGGCTGATGTGTTGACAGCTGTAATACCACTAGCTTTTAATCCTTGGTTTCTTTTTGTCATTATTAGGGATTCCAAGACATGGGTAACAGAAGATTAGGTTTATCCACTAACAATATAAAATCCTGTAATCCCTTGAAAGTTTAAAATCTTCCTTGGACTGGAGAAGGAAACACTTTATCAATATGTACAGCTAGTGGCCTCTTTAAAGGATAAAAACACATCTCCTGGCTTGGGGGAAGAAGGATCATTATATTGACCTAAGGAATTTCAATTTTGAACCTGTGCCTCAACTTATGGAAAAGGTGTGGGCGAAGCTACTATTTTTTTTTTTTTTTTTTTCATTTTTTTTTTTCTCCCCATTAGGTATTATTTAGATTCAGGGAAATATATGTTTTTTTCCTCATGTATCTCACTACTGTGTGTCACTAGGGAAAGCATCTTTGTCTCAATCCCCTCAGTTTTGGCCATGTCTGGTGGTCTATGACATTCTTACCATAGCTTTATTTATTGTATCCCCCATCTCTACCTGACCTCCTCTGTGCCCTAGAAGATCTCACAGCAGTCCAACATGCTGAATTTCTCTCTGGGAAGACCTACCTCCTTCCTCTCCCTCTCCTTTCCAAAGGGACAGAAGTCAGTTGAAGGTAACCAAGCAGTCTTCCTCTCAGTGACCAACCTAACCTGTTCTTAATAGAGCATGCAATATTGATACACTAAATGGCCAATAACCCAGTAAAAGGCACAGCACACATCACAGGAGGCTTCTCCAGACTTTCTGATCCTGGTATTTCTTATTAGCCACTGCCTCTCATCAGCTTTTCCATCAGTCCCCACCAGATGAGTTTACTGTTAACTGCTCGCATTCCTGCTGGCTGTGCACCCTCTTGGCTGTTCCCACTGACTCCATTCATTGCTAGGTTCCCCCTGCTGCTGTTTTCTCTGTGAGCTGCTTCCAATCACGCTCTCTGCATAGCTCTGTCCATCACTGTGAGGGGAGGGAATCTGCTTTCCCACAGAGCTCATCTGCTGACAACCCAAGTAGACCCTGAAGGGAGTTCAGTTCTTGTAGGAAGGTGCAGTGTTGAGCAGGAAATGTCCAGATTTCTTGTCACAAAGCAGAGGCTTTCTAGAATGGGGTCTTTCTGATAAATCCTGGGATCTTTGCCACAGTTTATTTGTCATGAAGTTGCAAGTTGCAGTATTAAATCCAACTGACTCCTTCCTCTGAAGCACATCTGGCACCATTGGGGTTTTATGCTTTGCACAGTGTCATTACAAATTAAATCATTCCTTCAAATTCACAGTTTAGATGTTTCTAACACAAATGTATCCAAAATATGGTATATAAATAAGTAAGGAAAATGCTCCTGCTAGTACTGTTCTCTTTTGTTTTTGCTAAAGGCCTCAAAATTTGTCCTATCCACACCTTCCACCCTTTGGACTTGCTAGCGTCTTTATCCTCTTTCAAGAGAGACAGAAGTCATTTGTCCAATGAGTATAGTCAATTAACAGCCAAATCCACAAAAGATAGCAAATCTTATGACTTTTCAGCATGTTTTTTTAGCTGAAATACTGGGAGGCAGGTCTCAGAAGCATTCATCAGTTTAATCCATATAGTAGAAAAATGTAACTAGGAATGAGTGCTGCTGGGACCCAACAGCCACACTGTGTATAAAACAGAACAAGAACAGTCAGTCATCAATTTTTTGAGAGCAAAATACATCCCTTTCTGCAGCACAGCACCGTACTCCATGCGCCCAAAGGTAACAGCCTGCTATCTGCCTTCTGCTGTTGAAGCAACGTCTATTTTTTATAGAAACCTAGTTGTCAGATGAATGTAGTGAAAATGCCCTGATACCCTAATTTAGATGTATTTTGCTATCTGTTTGCTTTATTGAAGTTATCTCATATACTGACCCTGTTTATGCAAATGCAGAAGGCTAACTGAATTAACTGAAGACTAATGGGGAATCTATTTTTTGAAGACTAATGGGGAATCTATTTTTTGTGCATTACTCCAGTGAGTAAGAAAACACATATTCAGCTTGATTAGTGAAAAACTAGGCTTAAGAATTATTTGCTTTCTAAAATGAGGTTTATTTTTTAAAAATATAACTTCATATAACAGTTTCTGAGGTGGGTTTCTATGTTAAAATGAACAAGCCCCAAAATAGTTGTACATTTTCTTAGCTTTGCCAGCTACTTAGTAGTAAGACAGCCATGGCAGTCAGGAGAGCCAAGGATGTGTAATTTCCTCCATGGAACAGTTCCTCTCTTGATTTCTTATAAAGTTTAAACAGAGATTTTTCAGGAAAGCAAATCAGTCTTAATGCCTTACTATTACAAATGTAGCTTCTAGAATAGAGGGATTAAAGTGTTTACTTCAAACCTAGACTCACAGCAGCAATAAATTTATGTGCACATCAAAACTTAGTTCTCCCTATTTTTGTAGATAAGCATATGATTACTTTGCTAAAACAATGCCTCAGGCACTGAAATTGCTACTGCATTGTGTGAGTTCAAAGGTTTTTCCACTGTAACTTTCTGAGAAACTAAGGTTTTGGAGATAAAGCCTTAAAAATTCCTTACAGCGGGACTCCTACAAATATAGATGACATGTATATACTTTTCTGCCTGAGGAGATACTAAAAGCTGTATAGATTCAGTTGTAATTTTTTTGGTATCTATTTATCATTAGAGGAGCAATAGCTACAGACTGAGAGGTCAGAGAGAATTCAATGTCAGCTTACAAAGAAGTGATAGAATTTGTTTTTGGAATCTGGAAGTTTTAATTCGCATCGGTATTCATTATGTGTGTGTGTGTGTGCATAGATACATAAAACCAAAACATATAAATGTTAGTCAGAAAACAGTACTTTTACTGAATTATAACTTGGATGGAAAAGTTTGCTGGTGTCCTAACACAAATTGCTGAATCTGTTCTTAGAAGTCAGTAATTTCATTTTTTTTTTCAAACCTGAGTCATTTCGGAGACTCTTGGTAATATGAGCCTGATTAATACCTATTGGAGTCAATGGGAGTCTTTCCATTAATGGCAGCGAGCACTGAAACGATCTCATTTGAATCTCTCTACTTTTCAGCCCATTACTTCTTTTTTCAATTTAGTGATATCATCTTTCTCAGTTTAGGAAGTGTTACAGCAATAATGAGCCAAGCCTGCAAATACTGATTTACCTATATACTTTCAGACACGTGAACAGTTCTGCTGAGTTCTGGGAGATGATCTGTATGCATTAACATCAGTATATGCACTTTTATTTTTGAGCGATTGAGTCCCAAAATACATAAGTGAATCAGTAGAAACTTATTTAGCAACTTAATTGCTTAGTGTTCTTCTCTGAGATATGGTCCTTGTGGCCAATTCAGAAGAAAATTTCTCAGATAATAACGAGGGAGAAAGGGAAACCATACTGCAGATCTAAATAAAGTTGCCCAGTAGAACCATTCCAAAATCCTCTGAATGTATTTGGATCAAAACTGAAACTTCAGGATGAACCTCCTGATCCTTTTTCCATGTAAGGCTCTGCCACTTATATTTTTAAAGCTTTGTAAATTTTCTGTGGTTCTACCCTGTGTGTTTGAAAAGAATAAACCACTAGGTACACTCATAATTGCCTCAAAATAACACTCTGTGATTGAAAAAATAGGAGAATGCCTATAGCTATCACTTCAGTTTTTCTGAATCCTCAAAAATTATGAGTCCTGGTGAGACTGCAACACATACTTTGTCTTTACTTTTCTGGGTATGGATGCAATACAATTTATATTTATGTACTGCCCTTCACAGAGAAAATCATCACCAGAAGTATGACTTGAGGCTTAGTAGAACTGTGCTACTGAAGATATCTCCAAATATGTTGTCCTCTCAAAATCAATCTTTTCTCCAGTTCTTCCTCTGCCAGTCTGGGAATCATTGGGTTGTGCTACTGATTCTGGCCATAGAATAAAAGCATTCATAAAAGATGTTGACATTTCTATGGAATAATGATGTTTCTCCATCTTAGTGATTATAAGTGATGCTATAAACTATACTGCCAAAAATGCTATGCCTTGTATACTGCTTAAAGTTCTGGCAAACTGATATTTCCTTGTTTTCAGCTGCAGAGAAAACCTCTACTTCCATTTCTTAATTTCTTGGTTCTCCACTTGTCATGCATGATATTTTGATATAGATAGTGTGTGATATATTTGTATATGTATACACACAAACACATGCACATACTTACATGCATATAATCCTTATATATCCAGTTTTCTCTGAAAGCTTCATTTCTCATCTCAAATTTCCTGTCGTTTAAAACTCACTCATTTTTTCTGTGCTTCTTTTGGGCAGGGAAAGACTCTTGTTATTTCTTTGCACACTGGTAGACTGGTGTGCTGAGTGGGTAATAACAACGTTAATCCATCAGAGCAGTAATGTACAGACTTCTGTGCCAACTGCCAGATTCACTGTGTTCAGAAATTATGAGTCAAGTCCTAGAAAAAAAATTAGAATGTTTTAAAATATTATGGCACTTAAGATCATGTGTTTCTGGAGCTCTCACATTGTGTGTTTCTTAAATGATCCATTTGTGGATCTTTTGCATTGCCTCTGTTTCTTGTGATATTCAGTGTCATGTTTTTGTAGCTTCTTCTTGCGACTTTGTTCCCCCAGTCATTATTAATGATGGTTGAGGTTGTGTTATACAGATTCCCAATAGTGGAACTGCCTTGAACTGAAAATGCTGCATGCCTTCCCCTCCTGGGGCCTGCCTTGGAATGCCCTGTAATTGCTAGCCCCTGTTCAGCCAAGCACACAAGCATATGCTTCATTTCATTGTAGCTCTTCTTAAGTGTTCTCTCATCCAAGCAATTACTGCTACCATTTAAAGACTTGACTGTATTTTGGTAACATATGCATTTTCTAGGCATTTTCCAAATATAGGTGAAAAGAATATATATGGCCTTCAAAAGCCAAAATTCACAGTTTTCATGTCTTAGCTCAGTAGAAAAAAGGCAGAGAGATATTTTTTAATTATCTTGCCTTTCTGTAGTTTATCCTAAGCAAATGTTTGAACATCTGAGACATTTCTATTTTTGGTGAGTAATAGTGTCAGTCTTTTTTTGTTCATTTGCTTTTCATGCGAGATTCTTGCCAGGCAAGAGCAAAATATGCAGATCTCATTTACATTGAAAATTTCTCTCTCATGGTTTAAGGGAAAAGATAGAGTTGGTTTTTTTCTGACAGGTGTTCTTTGGTTGATGATAGCACATGCAGCTATAAAGTGATGTTCTATAAGGCTTTAATGCTTTCAATAAGTGCACAGCTAGTCTTTAAAGACTGTAAATGTTAAAGACCTCTTCTCCAGGATAAAAAAAAAAAAAAAGAGGCTCTGTCTTTGGGGAAGAAAATGACTTGTGATAACAGAGTACTTTGATTGTGCAAGTTCAAATTCTTGACATATTCAATCATATGAGAAATGTAAGAAGCACCTACAGGCAAATATTGTAATTTTTTCAGGCTAAGCATCTAAAAACTCAGATGATTATCTGCTACTTCTTGGTCTGTAAGTCTTACATGAGAAAATTTTAACTGGTTTCACCTCAGATAATAATGCAAGAGAATTAGGGTTTCACGTATTTTTAGAAAAGATTTCAATGACTGGACAAAATAATGGAATGTTTTCCAACAGTATTTTAAATCTTGAGCTGTTTCAGATATTGAGTGATGTTTGGTTTGACAGGCTTAAATTTTGAGTTTGGCACATTCATCTGTTCTTTCAGAATGACAGATGTTTGCATCATTTTTCTTATTCTTAGAACACCATCAAGCCACTATAGAATTTTTTTTCTTCTACAGAATTTCCAAAACTGAAAACTCTACAGAACAAACAAATGAAAATTTTCAGCGGTAGGAATGCATTCAAGTATCTTTTAGGTGATTTTCCTGACAATCATTACAGCATAATTCACAGCTTCTGGAGTCCTCGAGGGTGCAGTTTCCTGGTTGTCAGAGCTAGATACTAAGAGCCAGAAAGTGGGAGAGAGAAAGTGGTAAGACAAGCTGAAGAAGAAGAATCCCAGTGCACAGAGCTCTTCAGGAAGTTTGGAGAACATTGATTGGCATGTGGATTGATTTTATGAGTGAAAAAGGTTTGATACTGAGAAACAGAGAAAATGTCAGGGAGATCTTTGCCAAATGCAAATCCTTTGGGACTGGGAAAACAGAACTGGAGATAGATCATGAAGTTCTATCTTTATTTGTACTTTAAAACGGTGAACTTTTGTCACTGCTTATTGATTATAGTGCTTTAAGTTCCCCTGTTGTGCTGCCATCAGCTGCTCACATCTTCCTGTATTATCCTGCTTGTCACATAAATTGTTTGATCTCTTCTTGTACTTTTGTCATAAAAGCTAGTATGAACTGGACTGAACATGTGCAGTGATCTTGCCAAGCTGTTTACAGATGACAAGGCCAACTATTGACAAGCTCACTTGATTTGATCGCTGTGCAACACCACAGAAGTTCAGTCTGGAGAAATTTATTGGATCTTAAAATGTTTGGACAAAGGTGATAAGCAGACAGTTGCATCTGCATCCATAAGATGTCAACAAACCTGTTTTATTTGGTTCATAAAACTATCGCCTTTATGTCAGTTAAAGAAGTGAAGCTAATATGTATTGCTGAAATTAAGAATGGCTAATGGCGATGATGAAAAAATTACTGACTCACGTAATGACCAAGGCTTTGTTATGATGTGAACTTCTTTGTCCTGGCACACGAAGGAAAATCTTATATCCCAAACTGCAGCCTTTTTTAAGCTTATCAACAACATTTTATTTTTTTTTGAAAGAGAAATCATGTTGAAATGGGTCTTATCAGCTACCACCAGACTCTACCAACTTCCTGCATCTGTTTAAAAAACCAAACCAAAATAGCAAAAACTGAATTAACTCAGAAGCAAACACGGCATTTCTTCTGTAAATCTACTAAAGGGTGGGACAAGGTGCACTTCCAGTGACTTGTAACACCACTCTATTTCAACCATAAACATCATGTCCTTCCCTTCTGAGCAGCCAGTGTTTTGGACTGTCAGTGCTCTTCAGTGCAGAAGCAAAGAACACATACAGGCTGTGAAATCAGATTGATCACACATGCTATGGAACTGTGGCATTTATCTTACTCAGCCTAGTACTTATGGTTTTGTTTGATGATCTGTAATGCCTCTTAAGTTACTGACTAGATCTGCATCTTTATTCATAGACAACGTGTTAAGGTCACTGCTTATTTGATATTTTCAGGTTTTCTCTGTGTATTATTTGAAACATTTCCATGCTCCATTGCTACCTAATGTATACTAAGAAATTATTATTGATCAGCTAATTATGGCAAACTGTTGTTTTCTCTGCATTATGTTCTACCCTATCAGTATATTTTATGATGTTCATGTTCTGTTACTTCCCTTGTCCAGCTGCTGCTATTGAGGAAGGTGATGCAGGCACTGGGGGAGCACTGCCAAGTACTTAAGCAGTTGCAAAATGGAGTGCCATCCACAATGCTCTATTAGATCTATACCATATCTATGTTTAGATAAAATCCTAGAATGATCACTGATAGCTAACACACGGTAATACTAAGGTAATAAAGAGAACCTGGGTGAATCTCACTGTTGATTTCTGGTGGTTTTATAATGAACCACAAGTTGAAGGTTGCCTATGAAAGGATTTTACCTGTGGTAAGCACCTTTTTCCACAATTTGTTCCCATTTCAGTGTCCTGTTTAGAAGGATGAAGTGACATCTTTGTAGGGTCTGATTTCAGGATGGACCAGGCCAGGACACTGATACTCTTATGTCTGCCTGTCTGTGCCTGACTCTTACTCTGAGACCTAACTGTTGGCCCTTGAGACACTGATATATTTAATTGGATTGTGAAACATGACAGAAGTTCATTTTTCAGACTTTAGTCTTGGGGAGTTTCCAATGTGTATGCAGCGAGAGTTGTAATTCTCACTTGTTCCAAAGGCCTAACAGGTTCTAAGATCATTAACATTATGTTCTTTACAGCACAGGGTTTGGCCATAAATTATGTTGATGTGAGCTTGAATAGAACTTTACGAGCTGTGAATTCTACTGAGGCCCTCAACCCTTGTGCTGTTACGCTTGTAAGCAAGGATGCAGGAGCTAATTAAAACAACAGTGCAATTTTTCAATAGAATCTGGTAGTTCAGTGGAACTAAAGCTCCCTCAAATTACTTTTTGCTATCATTCTGTTCTGAGGCACTTTTTTATATTATATTTTTATTTCTGCTTAATTTTGTTTGCTTGTGGAATGCTTTTAAGGCACATGGATTCCTGGTATTACTATGTAGAAAAACACATTTGGGCTCCTTGTTGCTCTTAGAAAAATAAGCCATTCCTAGTCATGTTTGGTATTATTACTATTTCTCTTCTAAGGATGGAGTCTGATTTCAGATTGTTTTTTATAGAAGGTAAGGATTAGTGCCTCTTTATCAGTGTTGCTGATATTCTTGCTGTGTATACTTTATTATAACTGCTAAAAGGTGCTTCTCAAAGACTGAGTTCTGGAGCTGTAAAATCTGGCTTCCAAAAGCTGAGGAAAATTGAGATGTCACTCCCTAAATGGAGTTTTAGGAGTTAGGCTAGGCATTTACTTCAACACAGACCATCCATTCTGATGCCTAGTTTTTAAATTGATTTTGAAAATTTCTAATCTTTGTAGTTTTTGTATCCTTTCAATCTCATATTTTTTAAATTATTACTGAATTGCCGTGGACAGAGGAATGTTTGTGAAAGACATTGATTTGTTAGCTGCAGTAACTACCGTTCTTCCTTCCTCTGCCGTACCAGACACCAAATGGGATGCAGAACTTCATGTTTTCCCAGATGCATTAGGCTGTCACATAATACCTCATATCCATACAACTAGCAACACTCTTTAAGGCCAAACTAGATTTATGTGGAATGCTGAGCTAGCAGCATTATATACCTCTAAGTGACTATGTTAATTAGCATCCAAAACATAAATAGTGACATCTCTGCAAGGAGAATACTGGCATGCTAATTAAATCTGTGGCAAATCAGATATCAAATTAAGAGAAATCCCATTATCTTGCTTGGGATTCAGCTTTCTACTGACCACATGTTTCAATATTACTGCAGGCCAGTTACTGCAGGGATATTACATTACTCTAATATGTTCTCCTAGAGTAAAGCATAGAGCCATAAAAGCTAAAACCAACCCCTAAGAATGCTACTAGATCATTATTTATGATTGAACTAAATAAATGGATTACTCTTTTTCCTTTCTGTATTGCTCAGGTGGGATGACAGAGTCACCAAAGCACGTGGTATGTTCATAATTTTAATGCTGTACCTCAATACCTTTGTTTACATGCTGTTATGATAATACCAGTGAGCCCTTTCAAAGACCACTATTTTTGATAGTAGACATAACTTTGTCTTTCTCTGGGGTTGTTTTTAGCAGTTTATGAACACTCTCACAGAAACTAAGCATATTCAGCCACCTATGAGTCTCTCATCTTTATAATCTTTCATGATACTCTGCAAAGAGTATAGAAACTGCTAAATTTTCAGTTCTATAAGTAAGATAAAAGACTGAGAGTGAAGGACATGCATGCAAATAGCACATTTGCAAATTTCTTATGTACAATAAACCTGGAAAATAAAAGCAAGCAAATATATATATTTATCCCTTTGCATCTTTGCTAAACTAGAATTAAGTTGAGTTTGATGGGTGAGATCTGACAATTAAGTTGCATATTTAACTCAGTTTTGGAACTGATATTTTTCTAAAAGGAATAAGAGAATTATTAAATTTTCAGTATGTAGTATTGCTATTTTAAACATTAAAGATAATATTCTGATTGTTTTGTTGTTTGGTTGTGGGGTTTTTTTAACATTTTAAATACATTAAAAGCAAAATATCTTCAGAGGAATGTAAGCTCAGATATCAAGTACTTTGTCTCACTAAATTTTAATTAGAAAAAACTGAAAGTAAATCCCACTGCTTTTTTGCAGCCCTTTCCCCCTTTTGTTAAATTTTTACCAATGAAAATAAGTTTGCAAACTACTGAGGAGACCTTCTTCCACAGAGCTACAATTGAGTTAATGATATATATTTTAGCAGTTCCTCTCTGTTCTGATCTAGATTTTAACTGATATGCACATGCATTATCCTGGCTTTTTACTTCTTTCACTTTTAATTTGAAATAGAAAAATTATAATGGTTTTATAAGACGAATATATTTATAGGTGAGAAAGCAGACCCTGTCCACCCTCCTGATATGGGCTGTGTACTGTTTGGATTTTGTTACTTCAACCCCAGTGTGGAATCAAAGAGCAAGGCTGAAAAAAATCTATCATCATGTTTCTCCTGCCATCATGAGTGTTATTATGTTTATTTACCTTTATTTAAAGGGAATATATATTTTTCATAAAAATGCTAGATTGAAAGCACTAAAACCCACAATACCTGAACAAAAACCTTAGACTTTTGGTGCCAGTTTTCAGTCTGATTCTGAGGGATTACTTATTAAGGACAAGGAGGTATAATAGCCAGGAGTGTTTGCCAGCTGCTGCTATGCAGCAATCTCTTAGATACTTTTCTCTGCTATGCTGAGTACTGCACAGTACATGTCATTCAATAGTGTGGTACATGACACCGTTGGAAATGAGCCCTTTTCTCATATTGACTATTTCTTTTTCTGTTCCAATGTCTATTTGAGATTTGGCCTTTGCTTAGACTCCTAATGATAAATAAAAATTGCTGTTACCAACTGTACTGATTATAGCAATTTACCATCACCATTCTAAAAATGAAAAAGTGAACAATACATGCTGCACCTCTCTAACAACAGCTTTTGTCAGTGCAGTAGAATGCCATTCTGAAGTGGTGTGTAGAAGTCCCACTCACAGGGCAGTTGTGCATTGCAGCCAGGGGACTGCTTTGATAAGAAACATCCAAGCAATGTGCTTTTGTGTCATAGAATTTGGAACTCTGCAGGAACACAAAGACAAGCTTGGTTGTGGGCAGTAGCCATATACTACAGAGTTCTCTTAGTTATTTTGCAGCTTTTGGGTGAGTATCCCCTAGTCCTGGAAATTTGTTATCAGTCAGGTTTGGGTTGGTTTTGTTTTATTTTTTTTTTCTGTAAAATCTTTATTATTGAATTGTTCTCTCAGCCTCACCTCATACTGCTGTGGGAATATTCAGATATTGTCATCAATGAAAAGAGGTGGAAAAAGTGGGAATGGCAGGATTCCCTTTTTCTGCCTTAATTACAGCAACTCTCTGGCAAGCTTCCTCCTTCCATTATATTTAGAAAAGCTCTTATTGCTAGCTTTTGTGCCTTCAATAAGTTATTCCCCAAAATCTCTCACCTGCTTTAATAATTTTACATTTAACATGCCAGAATTTAGGCTTCTTTCTTATGCATTTACGTATGATTTTTACTTTTTTGATGAATGTTCTTTTGCTGCAAATAATTCCCCTTAAACATCTATTAAAATCTGCTAACATAATTTGGTAGTCCTTTCACTCTTTACTGACTGATATACATTTACTTCTGAGGCTCTAATACGGTGTCTTTAAACAATATCTATGCTGTTCGCAAGAATTTTACTTTCAGATATTCTCATTAATGAGCCTTCTCCCTGTTCTATAACTTTTAAAGGGTTGAAGTGTCACTGATATGGATTTTGGTTTTTCTTTTTTGCTTTTCCATCTGCAAATATGCTGAATATGATGGCATTTAGTTTTCATTACAGAGCTAATTTCTATAGTTATCTTGTGAACCATGGTCTTTCTCTGATCATGGCTAAATGAAAAGCTGTTTCTTCAAGACTTGCCCCTTACAGATCAGGCTCTTCCTGTCATCAGTGCCCAAGGCTCTCTAGACAGATCATGTCTTCTCTGCAACTTGTTTGCTATTTATGGAATATTTGAAAAAAATGACAAAATCCACATCTATCCTTTAGAATTTTTGGATGGGATGTTTCAAGAGAACATTCTCAATCTGTACGTGCTGAAGGTCAACTAAGAGCTATCCTCATCTCAAAAGCCCTGTTAAAAATACATCTAGGCACAAGACGCTTGTATCAGTTGCTTGAGTATTATTAATGTCCCAACTGATCTTACACACTAACCAGGATGCAAACATCCAGCACCCGACCCACCACATAGCCACTGCGAGTCCTGAATCACTCACACTTGCAGCAGGCTGCTGCGAGCTGCACTGGCACTCTCCTTGCAGAGCCTATAGAAGACCCTCACAGAGGGTATAATCTCTTATTCTGCATAGTCAGGGTTCTGCCTTTTCCATGATTTCTTGGTGCACGAGCGTTCATTGACCATGTACTCTCCTAGACGGGAGCAGTGGAAGGGTCCTCTTCATAGTACCAAGGGACTAAGGAGAGTGGAACCATAAAGATGGATATATTTATAACAGATCTATAATGCTTGCTTACATCAGATAATGTGCAATCTCATGAAGCATGGCTGTAAGTACTAAAAATTATATTCAACATGATGTATGTGTAAATATGCAGATTCAGAATAATCAGCCAGGTATCTACAGGAAACCCAGTTTCCCAAGACCAGCCAAGAGTACTTTGTAAGTGGCAGGTGTCACAACCTTTGTGCATCTGAACTATGTAAAGGTTAATTATATTCTGCTCCACTGCAACTATGGTTACATTCACGGGACTTTGCACTTAATGCTGCTCTTGAACTAATGTGTCACTGTGGAGATGAATTATATTAATGCAGAACTGAGATTTTTCATGTCTTCAGTAAGTTGTTATACTTAAAAAGTAGAGATAAGAGAGTATGAATATAGTATTTTTTGGTTTTCAAATGTTTCAATAAATTATCTTTATTTTCTGATAGTGCACCTGTTATTTTTTAATATCTCCTTGCTTGTCTGGGAAGATAATTTTCAGCCTACGGGTTGTGATCAGAAAACTTTGACTGTTTCTTATTGGCTATTTATCTTTTGCAACGTTATTTTTACAGACCAGTTAGAGTGGAGCTTTCCAACAATTATTGAATGAAATATTTTTAACAAGAATTTTTGTGGGTATGGGCAAATTATTGTGTACCCAGAGTTTCTTAAGTGTTGTTTAGTATTAATGCTATCCAACAGGCTGGACCAAAATCAATGCCTTTAAAATTAACTTTCAAATTTAAGCTATACTCTTTAGAAATTCTTGCTATACATCTTTAGGCTGACTAAAGGCAAAGGTAGATCACATAGTTTGATTTCTTAAAGGCCTAAACATTTCCTGATGGGTTTCTGTATTTAACATGAGAGTTTATTTCAGAAAGGAGATTGAATGTGCTCTTACAGATCTGGCTTCATCGATTTAAAGTTGTGCATTATCACCTCTATGTTGAGCTGACAATACAATGCAGAACACCCTCTGAATTCTCTTGTTAAAATCCTGTAGTAAAGTGCTATTTCCTACTGCCCTTGGAAACTAGATAGTTGTGGTCACAAAATGAAGAAGAGGCAGAAAAAATAAGTACTCCCTTCAGAATTTCTCTTGTAGTCTTAAGTACTGCACTTCGGTGCTAAAACCTTGAGGGGGGCTTGCTAAGTTAGAAGCTGCTACTTTTGATGATCATGTATTAGCACAGGGCAAGAAAACACACAGAATCGAGACCCCACTCATCACAGGGAACTGTGTGATATTGCTGCCTTCATATATGTGTAAACCTCATCTTACCCAAAGCCTAGCAGTAGCATCAGAAGGCTGTTTCAGAATCTGAGTGCTCAGAAACAACCTTGCTATTTCCAGCCTAAATTTCTTTTGGTTCCTTTATTCCTATTTCTTGTTGTGCTATTCTTGCCTATACTTTAAAATGTCCAGGCTGTCCTGTCATTTATAATAAAATAAAATGTTCTCCACTGCTCAGGTCATCCTAGAAGCACTTCCCTGAATGTCATCCATGTTTATCTTTCCACTTTACATGTATACATTTTGTATATTGTATACATTGAATTGTATACATTGTTTCCAGCCCTGATCTTAGTGTCATTAACATTAGCTTTAATGATTCCCCATCTTTATTTAAAAGTCTTCTGGTCATACATCTGGGATTATAGTTGCCTTTCCCACAGCCAAGTCAGAATGTAGATAACGCTTTGCTTCATTTTTTCTCTTCTTGTGTCTGCTGTTGTCACCTTCAAAAGATGGAGCACATAGTTTGTTGATTGCTTTGAGATCTTCAGATAAGAAGGAAAATGTGAGGAGAGTTTGTATAACAGCAGGATTTAAGGGCAAAGTGCTGGTGTTGCTAGAACGTTTTTTCCAAACAATGCAAATCACTTTTCATCTTACTTTATTGTAGCAACTGTCTTAAAAGACAAAAACCTACCTGCTTGAGAGTGTATTTTAGAGGCACAATATGGAAAATCAGGAAGGCAAAAGAGCAGCTACCTGTGGAGATAATAACCATGATCAAAAAGAACTGTATTTGTAGCTAAGGCAGGTGCTATTATTAAGAGTATCTGTGGCTCTACTTTCCACAATCTCTACATGTGTTTTTCCTTTAGGAAAGATTCTCTTTGGGTCTTAGCCACTTCACTGATAATTACCAGAAATTCTGTTACGTGATGTGAAATATCAGAGCTCACTCCTGTGATCATGCTGCTACTACATGTTCACTTGGACACTTCAGTTGCCACAGACTGGATCATGACTACTGTAAGATTTTCCGTGTTAGGGGGAGATATATACACAGACATTGAACAAGCAGTGCTGGTTAGCAGAGATGCAGGGCCTTTGAGCATCTTTACAGGGAGCAACTAGCTCATGTCACTTTCCATTCACAATACCATTTATGACACATACGATACTGGGTTTTCTACCAAAATTTCTGTCTCTATTTCTATAGCTGTTTTGAAAGGGTTATTGTGTTTGGTTTTGTTACATTCCTTGCAGGATGGTGGTGACTATTGCACTGCATGTTATGCCTCCAAACTTTGCGGAGTTTGCACTTAGTGCACCCCTCCTAAATAAAGAATTGGTTAGAAAGAGTAATGTTTCCCTGTCAGAAAGCTACATTGTCAAAAAATCTCAAACCTTTCAAGTGTTGCTTTGCAAAGACACACCAGAGAGAACGAAGAGCGTGTAACAAAACTGAAAAAGTTCTCAAATTGATATGAATCCTGAGAACTAAAGTTCTTGCCATAAAATGATACATAAAATCTGCAAGATGTACTTTGCCCTGGTTTTGATTGTTATCTACAATAACATCACAGCGTGTTGGCAATACCACAGCATGAGGAGAATCAGGATGGTCATTCATCCTGTTGCACTACGGTAACAAGTTTGACTTCTGCTCAGTTAGTTCTGCATCCTATGGTGCAGGAACACATTTTTGCAGGATAGCTTATGGCAATAGAGTTTGCAGTTTCTCCCTGCCAGTGTGCTAGAAACACATTCCTGGTGATCCTTCTGAAAGATCACTATAATGCAGTATCACCATCTGCAATGTCCTGTATGAGATGAAGGTTGGATGCTATAAAACATTGCCGTCTCTGTATGGAGTAAGCATATGTATAACCATAACATAGTTAGGTGGTCTAAATCCCCAATTCTCCCATCTAAGTTTTCATAAATTAATCCACACCTTTTCTATAGTTTTTATCACACACCTCTCAGTTTAGGAGCAATGAAACAGATTTTTGCAAAGATAAGAAAAGGTTAAACACTTCTGGTTTCACAACACTATTAAACTGGCATACCCTCAAAGGACCAAATTCTGGTCTCTGCTGTTGTGGATCCCAACTAGTACACTGCCATCAGTTCACCAGGGTTTACTCCTGTCTTTACTGGTGTGCAGGAGAACAGCAAGACCCTTTCTATATGAGATGTTACTCTGTTGCGGTTGTTTGTGCAATTTAAAATGGCTGAATGTCTGTTGGCTCACCATTCATTCTCTCTATCAGGCAATCTGGGATTCCGTGGCATTCTAGTCACGATATGTAACAGAACCCCAAAGACAGATTATGCAGTCACAACGATGAAAATTGATTACTAAGCACTCAATGAGTCATCTGCCTCAGGAAGTAACTACTTCAATCTATTATTGTCGATGTCCTGATGGGTCAACCAGGATGTGAAAAGGAATTTGCATTAAATTGATTTGAGTGTTTTTTCTAGAAATAACATCGCTCAATCAAAGGAAACATTCAGACAGAGCTAGGGAGAACTGACTGAATTTGATTTGGGAAGGCAGAGCAGCAAGGGATGAGCAAGCCGATTCAGATAAAAATATAAATGGGATTTAGAGCACCATAAATCTCACATTACAGAATGAAGAGTTGGAACAATTCTTAGTGATTTCTGCAGTGCAGATTGGAAATCCTTTATTTGTTTATTGATCTGTGTGTGTACATATCTATATACACACATAACCCAGTTATGTGAATAGCATGTTTATGCAAATAGAGTGCTTATATATGCGCTCACCATAATAAGTTGCCATCAAGTACCATAATAATGTGTCCAGTTTCCGGCTTTCTTGGGTGATTTTGCTGTATTGGGCTCATGTGAAAACTGGAGAGTGCAATGTTTCTCTTCAAATATTTTTTTCTTCTCCGAGCTGAAGACTTCAGAATGAGCAGCCCACCACTCAATAAAATTCAATAAGTGATGAATCATACTGAAATGTCACTTCCTTCTCATCAATCTTAGTCTTAAAGCAATTCATCCTCTTTCTCATGCTTGTAGTATGGTGAGGGTATGCTGGCATCTAAAGTTGTAGTGGGTTTCTGCTATCATGTTATTCCCAATAGCTTTGTATCTTCTTCCAAGACCATTACTTACATCATTTAAGAGTCCAGTTAAAATCACATACTTTAAAGAACTCACTCCTTACCGCATAGATGATTTGTGAATTGTTCTCTTATTGATTTTTATACAGTCAGTCTTTATGTCCATTCCAATAAGTTTTACCTGAGTAATGATTTTGTGATTTGCCTAAGAAATTACAGCAGGATTAGTGACTAGATTTGTTTCTGTTTTTGGCTTTCCACCATGAGGCATTTATTAAGCTGTGATAGCTGAGGGTGGATATTATTATAGCTGTTTCAGAAAGTCAGGCCTCTTGGAAATATCTCAAGCTGGAATCACCAAAATTGTGGCATTCATAGTCTTTGTCACAGTTGAAACACACCAGCTTTAATAAAGGAGGCTTAACTCTGAAGCAGTGCAAGGGGGAAGAGGACAGAGGAATGATTAGAAAAGCATATATGCTAATCTACTAGTGAAACTGTACGAGTAACAGGATATGCAAGCACCAACTTGGTGTGGACACAGGATGAGCAAAATCTCTCAAAGAATGGAGGGAGGGCCACAAATACAATTCCCTCTGGCTAATCTATAAATGTCATCTCCTTCTTTAGTGGACTTAGCCTTATCCTGCCTGTTTCAGATAGGTACAAAGAAAGAAGAGAAAACCGCCTGTTATTTCAGGTCAACAGCTCAAAAGACCAAATTATATCACTGTTCTTATTAGAAACGTGAAGAGCACAGAGAAGGTTTTTTTGTGTAAAGGGTTGTACCATCTGTATATGTTGTATAATTAAATATCAAGGTTTTCCTCTCTGTGTCATGATGTACACATACTGAATATATAGGAATGTGCATTTTATTGAACAAAACCTATATTTAGCAGTCAGGAGCCTAGGAGGTAGGAAAAAGTGATTGTGCTATTGTGAGATAAACCTTCCAGCCATTATATTCCCCCCCTTTTTTTTTTTTTGACCAAACCCAAAACATTGGAAAATTTGATGCCTTTATGGCATATATTGCTATTGAGTAAGGAAGAAAACAGAAAGAGTAAACTTAAGTATATTTTGTGTTCTTCCTTTATTCCACTCATCATTTGTTCCATTAACAGAATACATATGTTACTTCTTCCCTCCCCCTTTCCAAATACAGGTGTTTATGTTTCTCCTTCAGACAGTTAATTGATTGATATTGATGAAGATGCAACATTAATAGATCCTTTATATTCTTTCCTGATTTAGACATCTGTGAGACTGAGTTCCAGGCATGTTCAAATGATGGGGAATTCAAGTTATGTGGTTTTGAAAAGACTGTGAACATATCCAACAAGTAATTAAATATTTGGGGATAAATGGAAAGTCATTGTCAAGCTGCTTAAAATGTACAGTGTGCCACTGATTACTGGATAGTTCTGAAAAGACTTACATTGTCACTATGAACTTCCATAGCTGCATTACTTCATGAGCTGAAGTTCCTCATTCTAATGGTGTATCCAAATAGCCAACTCTGCAGCGTCTATTAAATCTAAATAGTAGTGATTGAAGGAAGATCCTAGTGAAGGCCTTATAATTTCATTTTGTGCTAAGTGTTTTAGCGATTTGTAACTGGAGACAGTGTCTGTCTGGCATTGTATTACGTATGTTAAAAACAGCCTGTGAGCTTAAGAGCCCAATCACTGTATTAAGTTATCAGTATAATAATAACTTTTGAAAGCTTCATCTGCATGGAGTAAATTTGGAAAAACATAGGAAAAGGAAATACTAGTGATGATTTCCTACACTGGGGAATCCAAAAGTGCGTCTATATTAATGTTTCAGTTTGGCTCGGAAGAGGAATCTCCTGATGGTCCCCATTAGGCATGCTTTGGTTTGCACTGGAGGGTGGCCTTGGAGTGAACTCAGATTTCACAGCAATGAAACTGGACTGAAAAAGTGTTCCAGAAATGTACCTACTTCACTCCAACTGCTAATGAGCATTAAATCCATGGGACTCAACTAGACCTATTCCAAAGTAAATCTCTGAAACAGGTAGTACAATGTTGAATCCTGGGAACAGCTGTTTCACCCTGCAGAAGCACTTCTGCTGGCTTGCAGTACCTGCTAATTTAGATGTATCTTGAGGTTGCATGGAAACTTATGTCCCAGTTCAGCAAAACAATTAAGCACGTGTCTAATATTAACATTTTTCATGTACAGTGGTTGCTGGTTTAGGTTCCTGGCAAGAATCAGAATGTACAGGAGCCAAAAAGAAAAATACTTGAATTTTAACAGAGAATGACACAGAGTCAATGCAGACGGTAATCTAAGGCTGAGCACAAGCTCCAAGATGGAACATAGGCATCGATCAGTTCCTATAAATAACATGGATGAGAGGCCTGAAGTACATAATAAGTAAAACTTTTAAATTACATCCCTGCTCTCCAAAAAAGAAAAAAAAAAAAAAAAAGAAAAAAGTCGATGAAGCTTCTTAATCCAAGTGGTAACATGATCAAAATGAATTTCAGGACAGCTAACTCAGGGTGCAACATTACAAGTAGCTTGAGTCTGACAGACTGAAATGAAAGTAGGTCAAGCAGGGGAGCTGCGGTACAGAGAAGGGAGAGTCCTCACAATGGTCTGGACCTGGAATTTTGATTTTCCTGCAGGTGTTTCCTGAATTTAAAAATGCTGTTAATCAAGGTTTAGTTTGGTTTGTGGGAGAATTTACAGTAACTCAAATATCTCTGTAAACACATTGTTTTGCTGCCTTTACCTAAGAGTTCTAACAGACAACAGGTTCCTGTAAGACTATGTGAGGGAGTAAGGGGACAGTGAAGGACAGGCAGGCTCTGATGCCCTTCTCAGCTACAGTGATGGAAAATGAGATAACTTTTCTAAGTCAAGAAGGTGCACCTCTACCAGTGAAATCTATGTCAGAAGCAATTCCAAAATGCCTTAGGTACATGCTGTGAAGATCAGTTACCATCTGAAAATGGCAGACTGCTCTTGAGGAAGGCCAAAGTCTTGGAGCAAGACAAAGGCAGTTAATAGCCTCTCTTTCCCCAGAACCACTGTACTGCGTGTACAGATACAGCAGAATGAAGGCCTTATAGTATTTCGTTTTAAATCAGACTCTTGTAACTCATTTACTCTGGAACTCTTTTAAAATTCTGTCCAGCCTGTACTTGTGGGAGCATAATTTAAATCATGCACCCTTGCCTGCACACCGTTATTGTCTCAGGCATGCCAATTAATGCAACAGACTTACTTAATGAAGAGAGCATGAAATTTGCAGAGTAGCAAATCTATCATGTAAGAATTGACACTTCAAAATTTTGCTCACTTGTATTTACAGTAACAGGGTTGCCCATGTATAAGTGAAGACTGCTAGCTGAAAATTAGACTGATAAATCATAAGAATTAATCTTTTTATTAATATTTTTAAAATATGTAACTAGTTGGGATAGTGCTGACTTCAAAGCAATCTTAATTAAAAATGAGCACTAAGGGTTTTTATAGCATATTCTTCATGGAAAACATTATTTCCCAGTTATCTAGACTGAGCCACAACTGAAACTATCCAGAAGAGTCTCATGCAGCATCTCTGCAGTGATCCTGTCCCACTGAAGGGTCATAATTCTATTAACGGATCTATTAGCATCAGAGTTAAAGAAATGGAAGAAAAGAGAAAATTTGTCACTACCAAAAGTTTTAGCACTGAACATCTACAAATTGTGGCACTCAATATTGATATGAAGAGCTTGGTAACATTTGAACACCGAATTATTCAAAACAAATTAATTTATTGCTCCCTGCCATAAGCAATGTAATTAGAAGATCATAACCGTAACTTTGTAATGGCTAGAGTAAGAGCTGGGATAGGAACACTGATGAATTTTAAATTATGTTGTTTGAAGCCAGCAAACAGGGATGTTAGTTTAAATGAGTTCTGAAATGAAACATGATTTAAATTCTGCCATTAAGTGTCCAGTCAAGTTGTTAGAATCATCAGTTACCTGATGCCAATAAGTGAATTGCATTTGTAAGCAGAAATAAAAATGGGGTAGAGATATAAAATAGGATGAGACAAACCATCCTAAATTTGCTTGTCCTCTTGCTTAAGCATGGCCAACTTTTGTGTAGCCCCATACAGTGGTATCAGATGCCCAATAAGGAAAGGACAAGCATACACCGATGATTTCCCAGAATGTTTGCTTAGTCTCCAACACCTTGTGTCTCTGGGCCTTCCTGAACCAGAAATGTATCTTTGATGGACACTTCTGCTAGTTTTATTTATCTACAATGAGTTAGACTTAGAAAACAGAAATGGTTGCATAGTTGTCACAGAATAAAAAGGAGGAAGAAGAAAGCTACCCAGAAACAAGCCAACCGAGTTAGGAAAATTTTTGGCAATTTTGTCAAATTGTCAAATTTGAAAAAATTGTATTTTTCAGAAAAACCTGTAAACAACTCCAAAAAAGTGAGGCTTGAATGACTAACAGTCATGTCATAACATCTCTTCAGTTCAGCAGCAACTTCAGGGTTCCTGATTTTCAGATTGCCACTTCCATCAGCAAACCCAGTGGAAGATGAAACAGATCTCAATCTGCACTCACTCCAGAATTGGCTGGAATGAGGAATTGGGGTGAGGTTTGCATGGTCCTAGAAACAAAGTAAAGAACAACATAAACTTAAATATCTGAAACAGTGAAGGTCTGTTTTCTGTATTTAGTCAGTACAGACCAATGCTGAGATAAATCAATATTATTGCCATAAGGTGAGGAATGCTAGATGAGGCTGACCATATTTGAAAACCTAAATAAAAACAATTTTCTTGAGACAGTGTGAGGTAAAAATTAGTGACAACAGAGAGGCCACCGTAAGAGAGCCATGTCAGTTATTCTGTGGCTGTGCACTGTCGTCCGAAGTGCACACATTGTCCTGAGCACTAGCTAAGTAAAGCTTCTTGGTACCTGTATCAGTGTCGGTACCACTGACTCATCAGTCATCTGGAAGCATTGTACCAGGACCCGCATTACAACAGAGATGTCCATAGAGTAAAAATACAGAAGTGAACTAGCAATTTTTAATTTTCCTGTTAAGAAAAACTCACAAAACCCATATCTAATGTACATTTATGACTAGCCTGAAATGTAAACGCTTAAAGTCAGCTGGAAAATAAAATTCCTCTTCAGTTCCCACTCTTTAATTGGCAGCATTTCTGTCCTTGTAGACAGATGCAAGTCAATTCCCTTTTTCCAGATCGTATCTCATCTTATAGTATCTAGATTTCCCAAAGGCAAGCAGCAGCTTCCCATAGAGAAAAGATAGTTCAAGTGGTACTATTTCAGCATTTCCTGATGAAGCAAAGCTGTCCAATTTTTTTGAATCATCACAAGCAAAAAAAGACCAGATTATTTCCATGTACTTATTTATGTTGCCTGACTTGCTTTGAGAGAGTCCCTGATGGGTTCCCCATGATTAGGCAAAATTCAATTTTTACTGATTCTCTTGAATTATTATTTTAATGGATTTTTAAAATTGTTTCGGTTTGGAAGGAGTCTTTTAAGTATTAATCAATAAAAATTAATCACATTTAATACAACTATGTTTATTTACAGTGGGAAAGGGCTTGTCCCACTTTACCTCTGGTAAAGAGGTTATCTTTCAGGACCCAAATGAGTGAAATATCAATGACAATTGCAGAAATTATAGGGCTGTGATGTGTTTTACTGTTTTACATTGCTTTTTCTATAAAAAGAAAGTTAGTTATCTGGAAAGAATTCAGGTCCAAAACCAAGCGGCAAAATAAGGGAGGAACATCTGGATAACAGAAGACCTGAGACAACAAAGCTGCTAAAAACTGGTTTGTCAGTGCAACTAAAAACTGTTTTTGAAAGGTTTGATATTGATTGAAAGATATAATAGGCAGTGAAACATACTATCCAGATAATTTTGACCTCAAAACCTCCAATGTCTTTCTACTATATAGGCTAAACTTTACTGAGAAGCCTGTGACTGTACATATTACACTCTTAAGGATAAAGATGCCTATTAAAGTAGGTTGGAAAGTGTCCAAAAATGAGCTCTAACAATCCTAAATTTTCATTCCTGTACTGACAACAAACACAGTTCCACTTGCATAGCTAATATGTAAATCTGGTGTCTGTAGGAGCCGCTGTGGACATAGGTGCCCTAAATTTGGATGCAAAGTAAACAAATATAAATCACCAGCCATATCCTTTGTTAGGAGATCAGTGTGAACATTCCAGGTTTCAGCTTGGTGTTCAGGTGCAAGGAGTGAACATGGTACGTGCAGCTGACAGCAGTGCTGACATGAATTGGAAACCAGACATCTGCAGTGAACTGTTTTTTCTTGGCAGGAAGATTTAGGACCATAAGAACACAAATGATGCTTCAGACAAAATGCTGGTTTTTATTCATCTTAGGCCACTATCAGCTCAGAAACCTGAAAGAAATTATTATTAAATAGTCTACTCACTACCTCAGTCCCAAACTGCTTGAGAGAGTCCAGCGCAGAGCCACAAAGATGATGGAGTGGAACATCTCCCTTATGAGGAAAGGCTGAGGGAGCTGGGTCTCTTTAGCTTGGAGAAAAGGAGACTGAGGAGTGACCTCATTAATGTTTATAAATATGTCAAGGGTGAGTGTCATGAGGATGGAGCCAGGCTCTTCTCAGTGACATCCAATGATAGGACAAGGGGCAATGGGTGCAAGCTGGAACATAGGAGGTTCCACATAAATGTGAGGAAGAACTTCTTCACAGTGAGGGTGACAGAGCACTGGCACAGGCTGCCCAGAGAGGTTGTGGAGTCTCCTTCTCTGGAGACATTCAAAACCCGCCTGGACATGTTCCTGTGTGACCTGACCTAGGTGTTCCTGCTCTGGCAGGGGGATTGGACTAGATGATCTTTTGAGGTCCCTTCCAGTCCCTAACATTCTGTGATTCTGTGAAATAGCTGAAGTTTTTCTCATCACTTACTGTAAGGTTCCTTTCCAGAGATACTCAAGTTACCTGTTTTTTTTTGCTGTTAGGTACCAAGTCACTCTCATATCGTGGTTTTGGGTTTCTTTTTTTTGTTTGTTTGTTTTTACTACCTTAATGCTGAATTATCAGGTTCAATATTATCTCATGTGTTCCAGAGGATAAACAAGCATTGTATCAAGTACTTTATTTTATCCTTTTTATAGATACTGTCTTTCAATTTTCTGTTTCAGTAGCTCACAGCTTTAGAAATTTTTCAGTTCTCCTTCTAGGCAAGCTGTTTTTGAAGTTATCTTCCTTAAAGTATGGGGAGGATTATCCAAAACCTCATCATTATTTTACAGAATTGTATTTTTTTTTCAATAACTGACCTGAGGCTGAAAACAGGTAACAATTGCCAAGTTACGTGCAAGGAGACGTTTTAATCTATTGGGAAGGCCATTTCAAATTCAACAGGTCACAGTAATTTGCTATTTATTGCTTCACATCAAAACTATGAAAAACTTCTTGGAACTATAGAATAAGTCTTCAAGATCACTTTGTACTTGAGCAAGGAGGATAAAATAAATTATATGTCTTACAAGAGGTAATACAGTAGTGCTTGTTACTGGCTTGATTTTAGCAGATGTTTTTCCTATTAAAAGCCAGAATATCTGGCTCCAGTAAACGTACGTAAATATTTAATTTATGCTTTTAACACAGAATGAAATCTGTGAATATGTCTTCAGCACATTAGTTGTATTGTTTTAGAACAATCCAGCAACTTTTTGGGCATAACCACATCAGCAGAAATGGTTTATCTGCTATTCAAGACTTTGCAGGGCTACTTCTTGCAATGGTGAATAGTGAGCACCTGATTCCCCTTCTCTTCTAACCATTTGTTAAGCATCTGAGGCAGGTGAGAGTAAGTTTCTACAGAGGCATGGCTCAGTAAATAATCTCACAACTTTTGGCCCTTCAGTCTTAGAAATATTGTCTACAAGATTATAATATTATCTTAAAAATTAAATACTGAGGTTTAAGAGGTTTTTGGGGTTTTTTATGAGGCCTGTGGCTGTACAGCCAGCTTGCTTTCTTGGATTATGCAGGTTCAGAGTTTTCAGTTCTGGCTGGATGGTGTCACTTGTGTTTTACTTTTGAACAGGAGTGCTTGCAGCATTCTCTAGATGGTTAATGAAAAGATGTTATTACACATGAATCTCAAGAGTTCACAGTCTTGCTGTCAACATCTATATGGAGGTAACTGGTACTGAGAAAATAATGTCAATGTTATTTTCTCCTGATATTGCTCTTAACATTAATTACATGGGTATGTTTAATGCACAGGTTTGGATTAGCATGAGTTTTGAAGGGATTGGTTTGTGCTGGCAAAATGTCAGAGCAAAGTTACTCTAGATGTATAAAATAAATGAAAAACCTGTTGTGGCTGTACTTCTGCTTAATGATCTCAGTATTAATAGAGTATTATAGGAAGTAATGCAACTGAAGTAATTAAATTAGAAAGCAAACTGGTCTTTCTTGACTGATTTCTTAAATATGCTTTCATCTCCTAGTTGCTTCAGCTCAGGTAGTTTATATCTATATAGAGTTTGGAGGGATGCTTTCAATTTTGGTGAAAAGGGTGCTTTGTTGTGGTCAAAGGAGGCAGTAGGAAATGGAAACGTACCAATGTAGCTAATCTGTCTCTTAGCAGATTTCTTCATGTAACAATTGAGGTTGTCAAATCCCCTGTTGTCCTTTGGGCCAAAGCAGTTAATAGTTGAGTCTGGACCTATGAGGGTGATGGGAGGTACATGGGATTTCACAGTGCAGTGGTATGAATCCTGAGTGGAGGGCTGATATTTCCAGAGATGCCCAGAGGAAACAGAGAAGATGAACAAAGACACCAATATGTTGCTGTCAAGTCAAAGCCCCTTAGCTTTTGCATTCACTGAAACATCACAGTAAAATCTCTTTCTAAAGAAGCTCCTGTTAACATTGCCTAACTTGATAAAGGTAGAGCATCTCCATAATCTTCAAGCTAGTGAGCCCATGATAAATAACTATAGTACCAATGTTTTTTTCCCCTCATTTTGCTTGCAGTATAATCAGTGGGGTTTTATGCAGGTGAGTGCATTGATCACACCTAATAACAAGGTAATTTTGCTAAACCAAAATTCTGAGTCAAACACTGCAAGTCAGTTGGCTTCATTATTCACAATACAGCTCTGATGAAACTGAAATAATTGAAACTTCATCTGCACCCTTATATTTTAATACAGCATTTTATTGTAGATGCTACTGACTGAGTTTCTAGTAGTCATTTAGAATTAAAAGAAAATATTTTTAGCTATAGCATGAGTCAATGCAGGAAAAAATAGACAAGTGCAAAAACATGTAAGTGGGTGAGCTATCAGATTTTGGTTTTCGCTGTTAGCAGCAACAAAAAATTTATCAAGCATTATAATACCTCTTTAGCAAGTTCTGGCAAAAAAAAAAAAAAGAGTTCTCACTTTAATATAAAGGAATAGAGGCAGACTAAAGTTTATATGCAGTGGTAGTATTAATACTGTTTGTATGCCACAGATAAGCATAGACTCCAGTTTATGTTGGTGTATTTATGCATAGAGTGGATTGGGAAAACAGTTTGTCATCTTCTCCGTTTATTTATTGAATAGTGATTGTAAGTACAGAAAAAGATATATACTTTGATTGAAAATCAATGACTAAGTTGTTGAATATTGTTGCAAAACATTTTAAAGTATTTGTGGCTCTGTCCTGGTTTCCCAGGAACAGAACCATGGGCCAGCTATGACAGGCAGGCCATGAGTTGTCCCAAGTCATCTGGGAGATTCAATCAAGGCAGCTTACCCAAGCTGACTCCCAGGTGTATCTCTTACCACTTACATCAAGCTCATTACAAAAGGAGGGAGTTCACTGAGGGTGGAGTTCCTCTTCCTTGGGCTCCTCACTCTTGGCCTTCTGTTCCTGCTGCTGACCTCAAGGACCAGGCTGAGTAGAACCTTGCATACTTTATGTTGGTGATTGTATTAGTTTTGTTATTTCATCAAATCTGTTTTGACTCCAACCCACGGAGCTTCTCCCTTTTTTCCCTGATTCCCCTTCTCAGCTGGGGAGAAGTCATTGGGTGATAGAACAACTGCTCCAGTTTAGCTTTGGGTGCTGGCTAAACGTAGACAGGCTCCCAGGTTGTTGTTGCATTACTTTAAAAAGAAACTTTTTTTTAATAGAATATAAATTCTCTTATTAAGATTTTGATATTTAGTAGAGTTTTGAACCACATTTCAAAATGAAATAAGTCCTGTGTGATTAAAACCCTCTGTGGTATTCCTGCTGCAAGAAATGTTTGGGATATACAAATGAAATGTTGGAAAAGCATTGTTGAAAAACGGATGCTGGAACTGTCTCCGTAATCTGGAATTCCCAGGATGTGACATATTTCTCATAAATTATTAGAAAATCTTCATTGTGAGAGAGGGTAATGGCATCTTTTGGGTCTCTATAATTTTGTCTTTGCTTTTAATCTATCTTTGTTCTTCCAGAAGATTTTAATGTCCTTATTTTCTTGTAGATTATGAGATAACCCTGGTCTACAGTGGTATTGAGGGTGGGATTCATCTGGCCAAAAGTAGCTGTCCAAAATGAGTGGTTGTCTAGATTCCCTTTATAGTCAATACATGCATTAGGGGCATGGTTTACCTCATTTTGAAGTGGACAGCTAAAATAGGTCAGATGAATTGCTCCTTTGAAACATTCAGATATTTCCAAGTTGAGCTGAAAAGAGTTCCAATTAGCTAAACTGTAGATGTCTGCATAGGAGGTGTCACTTGCCAGCAGGGGTAAGATTCGTTTCACTTAGTGTTAGGCAACTCTGTTATCTCACTCTGTGAAACTCTCTTAAAATAAAATTCAGCCTAATGTGGATGGTCAGAACAACCTTTCTAGGGTGCATTGAAGTGCGGGGGTTTATTTCTGGCCTTTTGCTAGCATATGAATTTCACTCCCTCTATCTTTTGGCTGGTGGTTGCTACACCTGGAAAAGGTTAATCCATATAGCTTAAGGTTATTATATTACCTTTGAGAGCTTATTTTTAAACTTTGCAAAGAAATGAGAAATATGGTGCTGTATTTATTTAGCAATGCATTCTTCTTATCCAAAAAAGTATGAGGTACTCTTCTATTTCATTTTCTACTGTCTTGCATGGATCCACAGTTCTAATCTTCATGAAAAATTGGATCTCATATGAAGAAAGTGATTATTTAATTTGTGCTTTTCCTTCATTGTGCTACCGTCCCCTTGAAAGTGCTAAAGATTTTTAATGGCATAAATTATTTGATGCTTATTGTATAAGAAGAATAGTAAAAATATCAAGTTGCAGTGGGATTTGGAGTTTTTAATTTTCTAGAACTGATTATCTGAAAGTATGGTTGAACAGTCTTCATTAGAATCACTCAGCAGTCTGAATTTAGGCAACAGACTGTGATTCTTAAATCTTTTTCATCAGTTTAAGACTGTTAGTTGTTTTCAGCTCTTTTCTTTTGGCATCCACCTGTCAGTAACATTCTCCCTCTGGCTAGCCGCAGTGAAACACCATTATTGTTTCATTACATGCTAGGACAGAGGGGAAAATTGAGCCTTTGGCACTTATTTTTAAGGTATCCTTCAATTTCTTGGTACTTCTGATAACCCTTATATTGCAAGGGCATGCGTCTTGAGTACTATAATGCAAAGATTATGGAAGTAAAGGGAGGAACTCAAGTGTTTTGCATCTTACATAATCATGATGTAGATAGACATGAATTGTTCAGCAGGAAAGACAAAGGAAGTTTTGCCTGGTATATCAAAGAGGAGTTACTTTAAAAAAAAAAAAAAAAAAAAAAAAAGAAAAAATTCGAGGCAAGGAAATGAAGCTATTGGGGAGAAATGGAGAGAAAGTAGCAAGAGATCAATCCAGAGAGTTCCGTCAAGTCTATTAGTATCTTATATTTCTAATGATCAAAAGAATAGTACACAAAGGGTGGTGAAAATGCTGCTGTGTTGTAATGTGGGTCATGAGCTATGCATCTCTCTGCTGGAAAGGAATCCAGGTGGCGTAAAAAGTTTTGCAGATGGTTTTCAGGTTTTCCAAAGTGAAGAAAGAGTTAAAGGGTAGCTCATGGATTGTGTTGTGATGATTAAAGGTGAACAGGTGAAAATACAAAAGTGAAAGGTGGGGTTCATGACAAAGTTTATGAAATATTGACATTTCTGATAAAGAAATGAGAGAGAGATAAGAACAAATTAAAAATACTAGACTTAAAGAAGGGACGCTTAATAACCTTAGGTTACTGATATGGATACTGTGCCAGAGCAAGAGAAAAGATGTTGGGGAGAACTTGGCAGTTCATGAGAGACTTTCTAGTAATGCCACAGCCACTAGCTATCCTTATGTGAAGGTCAGCTAAATCATGAACTCTTCAAGGACTTAAACCTCCAGAAGAAACTGTATAGAAAGTTGAAAGTATGTCAGTTGCTAAGAATGACTGTCAAAGAATAGCAAAAGTATATAACACTCCGCATGCCAATAACTAGGAAATCAGTTATTTCACTGCTCAACAGGTAAGGAGAGTAGCTGAAAATCTACTTTTTGTCTTGATTTTCTCCAAAATGTGTTTTAATCATATGTTTAATATGAAAGAAGTGGTGATAGATCCTAACCTGATCTGTAGGCCTTCTGTCAGTGAAATAATTTTCAAATTATTTAGACCCACAGAAATTTTCTCTAGGGCACTTGCAGCACCCGTTAGAAAATCTTGGAGCCATTTGTAATGGTGTGTGGGAACTTGGAGAGGGTGAATGAAGTTCCAGAAGCCACATGTAAAACTCTAGAGCAAGTGTAACTGAAGAGTAGTTATTAACAGCTTTGTTCAATAGGAATCAGGAGGTCTTCCAGGCAGCCTGCACAGGGTTTGGGGCTGCTAGCTTAATAAATATTAAGTATGCAGATGACACCAAGTGCAGATGAGCTTCAAACCTATCGCAGGATTGGTTGGCTCTCTAGAATGATGTTAACAAGCTAGAGAAACAAATGGTAGAATTAAATACAGTAAAGTGAAAAATTCTCTACTTTAGTAGGAATACAATTTAACTGCAAGAACAACAGATCTGTAGCAGATCAGCCCTGTACTGACTGAAGATGAGTCAACAGTGTCACATGGTTGTGATAAATGTAAAGGTCATTCTGGGGTGTATGAACAAGCACCTTTATAAAAAGCAGATGAAGGATCTCTTTCACACTGTTGATGATGACCTGCTTGGCTGCAGATACGGATGTTTATTCAACCTGCAGAAGTTAGTGGTTTCATTCCCCCACCCCATGCTTTCTGTGCTGGGCAAGATGACATATAGTAATGATCTTAGGAGATCATTTTGCAGTGCACCCTGTCTTTAAGAACAGATTAGCATCGGTCCGAAAGGAGCATGTTGAGAGTGTGTTTGGGATGCCTGGTGTTGCTAACATTGTCTCAAAGTTCTTTCTGTCTCCTCCTGATACAGCTCTTTCCTTGGGAGATGAAAATAATTTTACTTTTAGGTTAAATTGTGTTTTTGAGGATAGAATGTGAAGGCAAGAAGAATAAACCTAACTTGCAGGGAAATTAGGAATTTTAGCCAAATTTTGAAAATAGAGAGCTTTGGAACTCTTCAGATCATTCAGTATCTTCGGGCTCCACTGTCTCTGGCTGCTGTTTGCTGGATTTCTTACAAGGAGGCTTTTAAGCAGGTGAATGCTGCCGATGTACACAAACAAGGAGGGTGTCCTTTCGTTTTTTGTCAATACGGGTGTTGCTGTGTAAAAGCTTCTGTTTCTTTCAAAAACAAAATCTGGACTCAGCCTCGAAACTGTCATATTTCATGTTCACTTGGTTCTTTAGAATATTTTCTTTACAAAATTGCCCTAAAGATACACTGTTATCAAAATTAAATTGCATTTGACTGTCAACAGGTTAAATCCTGAGGGAGAAACATCAATTGAAAAGAACCTTTTTAAAGCACTGTAATGGCTCTGTACTGTACTTTGTGCTGATTTTACCTACAATAAGTCAAATGACTTCTCTTATTATTATATCTAGCAAGTATGTTATGTTAAAAATGCTCTCTTTATATTGCTTTTAAAAATTATTTTGTTTTTATCTCTTAACCCTTTAGAGCTCTTGCCCCAGGAAGCACATCTTGCTCACAATTTTTGACTGGCAGAGTGATAATGTGCTTTTCCATTTGAGCAAGACCAAATTACACTTGTATATACTTATTGTCCATCGTCTTTTCAGTGGCATAGCTGAAATAAAGACAAATAGTGAATAAAAGATGTTTTCTGTAAGAATGCTAGTGAAGACTTCATAATTAAAATGGCATTCTTGGCAACTGTCTTTTCCAGAGAACTATTTTGAGAATGAGTTACCGAGTGATAATTAGATATAGAAATGCACCCAGTTTCACATTTCAGTGCTCCTTTCCAATTAGAATGGCATTAGAGTGAAAGTGTAGCTATATAATTGTATGAAGAATAGATCCAATTTTCTCAATGTCACTGCAATATCACCTTTCAGTAGTAATGGCACTGAATGATTATGCATATCATTGAGTAATAGTATTTTATCCATTTCACAGAGAGAGATTTTTTAAAATTTTTTTTTACGTGGACATGTGATCAGATTGTAAATGAGCAGATAGAGATGAGGCCATGCTACAAATATGTCCATGTTAATGTTATTGCATCCTGGGCTGCTGGGAGTAGTATGATACTGTGTTTGCTAACATGCAGCATCTGCAGGCAGAGTGCATCTTAGCTGGCTTTTTAATGGTCAAAAAAGCAGTTGGAAAAACTGCTTGACTCACAAGTTAAGGAAAAGATCTTTACAGTATCTTTTTGGTCTGCTACTGTTTGTAACTACAAAATGAACTCTGTTATAGGTTTAGGATTAAATACTCCCATTAGCTTTGCTGGTTAGCAGGCATTTTGTGTGCATCCTTCCTTCTTGGTCTCTGTCATTCCATCGTGCTGCAAAAATGGATAATCCCTGTGAGAAGGCACTACTATAGAACTCCAATCAAGCATGCCAAATGCTACTAGAAGTATTTCTTATAGGTCATGATTGGAAATTTATCCAGTAATTTCCATTTAAATGGCAGCTTCTGGATATAGAATGTAAAGAAATAAGTATATCATGTTCAGGCTTTAAGGTATGTCCCTTAGGAGTCTGGGAAAACATGGGGCTCTTCAGTTTAACACCATAAATATTAGTACAGCAATGTCTTGCACATTTGGAACGACATTATCAGGTTAATCGGAGGCACCTGAGTGGGTTAAATTTGATATGGTATGTGTGTTTGGGAGTATTTCCAAGATTTGGACGGCCAGGAATCTTTTGCTTTAACAGCTGATGCAAAAGTGTATTGAGATTTAACTTTGTGCTTAAGCTTTTAAGTAAGAGTTTTTCACACTTTTATTTTTTTTTTTCCTCTTCTTTCTGATCTCTTTTAGTTCTCATGCCTTCCTTTTAAATGCATGGATTTACTTGAGGCAAAAACAATCTCTAATTATGTGTGTGCTAGTTCCTGGAATTGCCGTGACCCATCTGACTATGTTTTATCTCGGTGTTAATTCTTATATTGGATCTCAAATGCCACTAAATGCCACTAAAATAAGTTGGGTGTGAAAGTTGCCCTGGCTGTACCTTAAATTTCTAAACTACAACTTTGGCCAGTCTTGCTTATGCTTTATTTGTCATATACTGTGTTATCAATGCAAAATAAGTGGACCATTTCTGGTGGTATTGTGATATCCTAAACTAAATTTTAAATTAAAAAAAAAAAAAAGGCCATCTTACAGTTCTAAGCAAGGACTGCAGAAAGTGGCTATTGGGCACGTCTAGTAAGTTTTTTTGAAAGGCTTAAGCATGCCTAATGGGTCGTCTGTTGGTTATCTTCTAAAGAGTAAAATATGCCTGTAAATGATATCTCATTATTTACTGAAATTATGAATTCAATAAACTAAGAGGATTCTAAAAGATATTTTCCAGAAATAATACTTTTTGAGAAACTGAAATAATTAAAAGAAGATAAGTCTTAGCTCTAGGGTGTAATGATATATCACAGACAACAAAATTGAGGGGGGGGGGAAGCTAAATAGATGTTTACAAAACACTTTTTTTAAATCCAAGGAATTAAAATAAAAATTGATGTTCCATTTTAACTACAGGTTCAGTTGGTTCTTTACAAAATAGCAGGCGGAGGGCAAAAGATACACTGTCCAACCTGCATGCATTTTCTACCTTTTCTATTGTTGACCAGTGATTTGCCTTTTCTACTTATCTGCTTTGTTGGTTTTTTTAATTGTGATCATTACAAAGAAAAATGTAATGTAAGCAACTGAAAATAGCAGCAGGGTTCTGACATCATTAAGTTGTTTTTTTGCTTATCATATTGAGAAATAAAATGGTTTTGAAGCATGATAGACCCGAAGACTGCTCTAAATTCCAAAAGAAAATATTTTGATCCATGGAAATCTTCCACCTTGGTGTCACACAGAAGCCTGGCATATGGTTGTGTCAAATTCATATTAAAAGCCACGCAGTTACATACTTCAACTTTTATTCCTGTAGTCACTTGGAAAATACTTATGGGGCCCTCTTGGAGATTTCTTTTGTTTGTAGAAAAAAATTTGCAGTTTATTCCGGTCAGGGCAAGCCTGGTACTTCCAGCAGCATTTTTGTCTCTTTGGAAATGCAGTGTCCAAAGCAAGGACTTCAAAGTGTATCATTGTGTTGCAGACAGAAGTAATTCCTGTACTTATCATTCTAGACATCCTCAAACTACATAGCTAATAAAACAAACACTAGAGGCAATATAGGCCCACTGATGAATGAGGGGGGTGCCCTAGAGACAGAGGATATAAAGAAGGCAGAGGTGCTGAATGCCTTCTTTGCCTCTGTCTTTACTCCTGCTGGCTTTCCCCAGGAGCCCCTGATCCCTGTAGCCCCGGAAGAAGTCAGGATAAAGGAGGAGTTTGCCTTGGTAGATGAGGATTGGGTTAGGGATCAGTTGAGCAATCTGGATATCCATAAATCAATGGGACCAGATGGAATGCACCCAAGGGTGCTGAGGGAGCTGGCAGAGGTCATTGCTAGGCCACTCTCCATCATCTTTGGTAAGTCATGGAGAACAGGAGAGGTGCCTGAGGACTGGAGGATAGCAAATGTCACTCCAATCTATAAGAAGGGCAAGAAGGAGGACCCGGGTAACTATAGACCGGTCAGCCTCACCTCCATCCCTGGAAAGGTGATGGAACAGCTTGTTCTTGGCACGATCTCTAGGCACATCAAGGAAGAGGGGGTCATTAAGAGCAGTCAACATGGTTTTACCAAGGGTCATGTTTGACCAACCTTATTGCCTTCTATGAGGAAATAACTAGGTGGATAGATGATGGTAGAGCGGTAGATGTGGTTTATCTTGATTTCAGTAAAGCATTTGACACTGTCTCCCACAGCATCCTCGTAGATAAGCTGATAAAGTATGGGTTTGGTGATCAGGTAGTGAGTGAGGTGGATTGTGAACTGGCTGAAGGAAAGAAGCCAGAGAGTTGTGGTCAATGGGACGGAGTCTAGTTGGAGGCCTGTGACTAGTGGAGTCCCTCAGGGGTCGGTACTGGGACCGGTGTTGTCTAATATCTTCATCAACGACTTGGATGAGGGTACAGAATGTATCCTCAGCAAGTTTGCTGATGACACCAAACTAGGAGGAATGGCTGACACACCAGAGGGTTGTGCTGCCATTCAACGAGACCTTGATAGGCTGGAGAGTTGGGCGGGGAGAAACTTAATGAATTTCAACAAGGGCAAGTGTAGAGTTTTGCATCTGGGGAAGAACAACCCCATGTACCAGTACAGGTTGGGAGCTGACCTGCTGGAGAGCAGTGTAGGGGAAAGGGACCTGGGGGTCCTGGTGGACAGCAGGATGACCATGAGCCAGCAATGTGCCCTTGTGGCCAAGAAGGCCAATGGCATCCTGGGGTGTATTAGAAAGGGAGTGGTTAGTAGGTCAAGAGAGGTTCTCCTTCCCCTCTATTCTGCCTTGGTGAGGCCACATCTGGAGTATTGTGTCCAGTTCTGGGCCCCCCAGTTCAAGAAGGACAGGGAACTGCTCGAGAGAGTCCAGCGTAGAGCCACAAAGATGATTAAAGGAGTGGAACATCTCCCTTATGAGGAAAGGCTGAGGGAGCTGGGTCTCTTTAGCTTGGAGAAGAGGAGACTGAGGGGTGACCTCATTAATGTTTATAAATATGTAAAGGGTGCGTGTCATGAGGATGGAGCCAGGCTCTTCTCAGTGACATCCAATGATAGGACAAGGGGCAATGGGTGTAAGCTGGAACATAGGAGGTTCCACATAAATGTGAGGAAGAGTTTCTTCACAGTGAGGAGGGTAACAGAACACTGGAACAGGCTGCCCAGAGAGGTTGTGGAGTCTCCTTCTCTGGAGACATTCAAAACCCGCCTGGACATGTTCCTGTGTGACCTGATCTAGGTGTTCCTGCTCTGGCAGGGGGATTGGACTAGATGATCTTTTATGGTCCCTTCCAATCCCTAACATTCTGTGATTCTGTGATTCTGTGTGAACTTGGCAACAAAAAGGACAGATGGCCAGTGAAGGGGACTGACTGACTTGAACAAATTGATACCTCTTAAGACTATCTGTGTTGGTTTGATTTTTCTTTTTATGGTCATATTTTTTTTGTCATTTGTGATGGAAATGAGGAATGCAAACCAACTAGGACATACTGATCTATCATGGGCCACAGTAATGGAGTTTACACTGCATAAATTGTCCTTCATGTAACAAGGGGTTTTCCCAGATAGAACATGGGTGTGGCTGTGTTATCGTGCTTTACATGCTGCTTTTGTTGTTTGCCAGAGTTAATATGTGCTTGAAAATTCAATTCATTAGTGTTTCCCCCCAGTGGAGCCTGTCCAATGTGCTTTACCTTAATGTATTCTAAACATCTGCATTCAGATAATTTATTCATAGGCTGAAATCTCTAATCCCAGTTTGAGGTGCAGAAATGTTTACTTGGTCACTTACACTGTGTTAATCTGGGACAGGGACGGGCAGGTCACACAGCGTTGCCCTTTTTCATGCAACTTTTTGAGCAATGGATTGTTAGTCATTTTATCAAAGAGCTAGAGGTAGCAGTCTGTGTAGATGTATTGAGAATCAGCTAATGGACAGAAAGTACCTGCTCCGACACATTAATTCCCTTTCCTGTCAGCCTGCATCATTGTAGAGTGTGCATGATGGGAAGCAAGGCCCCATCACACTATGGCACCTGCTGCTTTTCCATCTGCCGAGCGCAATAGCTTCTTTGATTGCCCATTTTTCAGCCTAATGGCTTTATTCCTTTTCTCTTTGTAAAGTTTTTACATTTTTTTATTATTATTTTAATAGTCATGGTTTGTAGTGCTTTTTTTTAAAAAAAAATTTCTTCCTCTCCAGTGGGCACTTAGAGTGTTGATAAAAGAATAAGTAACAAAATAATATGCCAAACCTGTGCCCAAATTCTGCATGCCCCAAATGTTGTGTTTCATAATTTATTCTGATAAAGTTGTCATGGTGATATTGTCTCTTGAGAATAAAAGTGCCATGTGCCTGGCTGATTACAGGAAACAGCTCAGATGGTACATAAACTGGTAAATATTGAACCCATGGGCAATAGTGCTAGCCGTATTTTGACCATTTATTTATTTATTTAATGTAGCTGTGGTCAGCTTTATTATAGAAAGAGTGTGACAATTCATATTTTACTTCCTCTGCGCCTAGATTTATGAGGATGGGAGACAGGCTTTTGTTGGTTCGTTTTTTTTTTAATCCAGTGAAATAAATGTTGGCAGAGTTCCCTGAAATAGCCTTTGAATTCTTTCTAAAGCTGTTGATTTGGCTGGATTAGTCAAAGCAGCAGATCATTATTACATATTGAACATCTGTCAGAAATAGAACTTGCAATTAACAGATGTATCGTCTCTAAGTTGTGCCTTCAGATTTTGTGCAAGAGAAGTACCTTTAGGATTCTCGATAAATGCTGACTTTGTTTATTTCATATATGGACATAAAAGCCACACTTCTAAATTTAATTCTCTTCCATCAGGGAGAAAACAGAATAATATGTTTTTCATTCCAAACACTGATTGTGTTAAAATCAAAGCATACGAATGTACTCCTTGGAGCTCCTCTAGAAAAAATCTTTTGGTGGTGAAGTTTGAAATTACACACTCCATCAGGGAAATTGTAGATTCTGATATGCTGCTTGTTCTGCATTTATTGTAGTGTAGTCTTTAGTCTGCATTTAAGAAATGTCAGGTAATAGCATGCAATTTTTATACGAATATGCACTATCATTATCAATATGTCAGTTTTTCCTCTATGTCTCTTTTCATAATACTTTTGTTTATTTTCTGTTAAGAGATTTAGAAAGGTATCAACTACATTTAAATGTACTGGTTTGGATGTGGGGGTCTACGTCACCTGACTTCCACTGGAGTTTTTGAAAATGTTTCTCGCTTCTAACTGTACATATAGAATTTTTCAAACACTTCTAAAGGACTTACTGAATGAGCCTTCCATAGTGCCCTTTAAATACCTTGTGAAAAACTGCTCCTTATAGGTAGAAATTGAAGGCCTGGCACATATGTTTGAACAATGCATGTAAATGTACTGATCCACACAGTTTTGAATAAGACCATAATTTATCCAACCCAAGATCAGATTAGACAGGGCTATGGGACTGATTGGAGCTTTCCTCTGAGCAGATGGAAAGTGGTATTAGTGTAGTGTTTTAACCACTGTAGTGTGTGTGAGCTGAGAAGGGAATTGCAGCCAAATCCAGAGTTGCTGGTGGACCTGCAGGTGGTGAGGAGCGGATTCTGAGAAGGCTTTTCAATAGTGGTACACTCTTTGCATTGGCAGGAACATACGGTCACTAGTTGTGCAGAGCAGATGGGTCACTCAAGGACATATCTGATGCTAGAGCCATACCCAGGCCTACATATGCTCTTCGTATGTGTTGAGCAAAACAGAGCACACCAACAATTTTTCCAGGTAAGTCCCGTCTAGAAGGGCAGCAGCAGGGATGCCAAAAATACAGCACTGAGGTCTTTCAAGGTCATGTCAATATGAGCACAGACTGCAGTATTGTGTGATAGACATCTGTGAGAGGCAGCAGCTTCCAGTTTCTAGTGCCTGCTGAACTCCTAGGATGAAGGGTCTATCTAGATCTTCCTGCAACTTCCGTTAATAAGGACCTTTCTCCTGGTAAGCAATAACTTATTCATTAATGGAAGATAAATAACAGAGGTCCTGACCCAGCCAACAGTTGTTTAGCATGGCTTCTTGCACAAGGTGCATGCTGACAAACAAGAGGGTTCTGGAATGCACAAAGCGAGCTGATCACCGTATTATTTTGGGGCTTGTGCATCTCTGTGCACAGTTTTGGTTATGTAGGCTGGATGGCCTGGGCTCTATCCATCTGCCATGCTGCTTCTCAGTGGCTGAGTGATCAAGATGTCACAGCAGCCATAGTACTAAGGTGCTCAGAAGTGCCTGCAGGATCATAGAACATAGCAGAGCATGGGGTGTATACCCTTGAAATGAAACATCCCTACCGTGCTCAGGGCTGGGAGCAACAGAGATCTTGAGAAGATATATGTGCTTCCTTACAACAGGCAGTATCAACATATACATGCTTGTCATTCAGCATATATCCTCGTGTACTCCTTCACTCATCTGTTGCATGCTTTGCTACAAATTCAGAGGCGAACCAGTTCATTACTACCATTACCATATGCAATGCTGAAACCCTGTTCTAGAGATGGCTGTTGTTACACAGCACAGATGTATCACACAAGTGGCAGAGAGTGCTTTGTGTGACTACTTAGTTCAATTGCAAATTCCTTGGAACCTTGTGGCAGGATTATATTGTAGAATTATGTGGGAAGATAATGAAGCAGGGAGGAGGAGCAAGGAACTGAACTTGAGAATAGAAGGCTTCTATAATAAATGTGAGACGTGGGTTCATAACAGGAATGTGAGAGTTGACCTTCAAAACTTCAAAGAATTGCTTTTCTTCTCTCTACTACCCATCTTTTCTTTTGTTTTGAACATAGGTGTTCAATATCTTCATCAACGACCTGGATGAGGGTACAGAATGTATCCTCAGCAAGTTCGCTGATGACACCAAACTAGGAGGAGTGGCTGACACACCAGAGGGTTGTGCTGCCATTCAACGAGACCTTGATAGGCTGGAGAGCTGGGCGGGGAGAAACTTAATGAAATTCAACAAGGGCAAGTGTAGAGTTTTGCATCTGGGGAAGAACAACCCCATGTACCAGTACAGGTTGGGGGCTGACCTGCTGGAGAGCAGTGTAGGGGAAAGGGACCTGGGGATCCTGGTGGACAGCAGGATGACCATGAGCCAGCAATGTGCCCTTGTGGCCAAGAAGGCCAATGGCATCCTGGGGTGTATTAGAAAGGGGGTGGTTAGTAGGTCAAGAGAGGTTCTCCTTCCCCTCTATTCTGCCTTGGTGAGGCCACATCTGGAGTATTGTGTCCAGTTCTGGGCCCCCCAGTTCAAGAAGGACAGGGAACTACTTGAGAGAGTCCAGCACAGAGCCACAAAGATGATGGAGTGGAACATCTCCCTTATGAGGAAAGGCTGAGGGAGCTGGGTCTCTTTAGCTTGGAGAAAAGGAGACTGAGGAGTGACCTCATTAATGTTTATAAATATGTCAAGGGTGAGTGTCATGAGGATGGAGCCAGGCTCTTCTCAGTGACATCCAATGATAGGACAAGGGGCAATGGATGCAAGCTGGAACATAGGAGGTTCCACATAAATGTGAGGAAGAACTTCTTCACAGTGAGAGTAACAGAGCACTGGAACAGGCTGCCCAGAGAGGTTGTGGAGTCTCCTTCTCTGGAGACATTCAAAGCCCTCCTGGATGCGTTCCTGTGTGACCTGACCTAGGTGTTCCTGCTCTGGCAGGGGGATTGGACTAGATGATCTTTTGAGGTCCCTTCCAATCCCTAACATTCTGTGATAGGTCTGAATAGATTCACTTGTTGACCAGTGGCTCTAGCACTGGAATAGATACTTGGAACAGGCAATACTTATCCACCTTCCACTGTGCAGAGCAGAATTTTATAGACCTCTTGCATCCCTAAATATTTCCTCTGCTGAAGAGGCACAGCCTTCTTTCAGTCATTCCTTGCTGATTCAGGAGACATATCTGACTGTACATTTCAGTTGCAAGTCTTTAATCTTTAATTTGAAGAAAAGAAATGCAGTTTGGCACATCATTGCGGAAGGACCTGGGTATCATTGTTGCGAGCTATGTCTCTGTCATGGAGCCTGAAGGGCTGGCACGTGGGCCTCTTGTTACTTCCCAGACTTCCTACTACAGGCAGGGGATGCTGTGAGGCTCAGCTTACAAGTCTCTTAATTTCCCTTGCTAAAAATTGCCATCATTCTACCAGGACCAAAGGTGAAAGACAGGGAGTTGTTCAGGGTCCTGGTTGCAATTTTTTTTTGTTTAAATCAAAAATTATTTTTTTTTTAAGTAAAATATTGCCTTCTATTGGATGTTTTGTTTCTTGCTCTATGACAGAACTATTAATTTCTCCCTAGAAATTTGGAATTTCTATCTTGAACATACTCTGCCTTTCAAGAGTCCTTTCCCAACGTTGGGCAAGTCAGTAATCCTTCCATGACCTGTAAGATTTCTCATGCATTTGGAATTTAACCAAATCTCCTCATCTTTTAACATTCACGGAAAGTCAAAGCTTCTGCCCTCAGAAGTTTGTCAGTCACAAACTCCCATTGGACAGGGTTCTCTAGTAAGGCCAGGATTTCACTTATATCTGTGCAAGAACAAACTGATTCACAGCCCTGAGCTACTGCACCAGAGGGGAAAATTAACTGCACCTGCAGGCCATCAAATTGATATTAAAAAAAACCTGAAAACTTATTGTAAATCAGTGTGAAAGCATTCAGTCCCTGACACTTCTCTGTTTCTTGTGAGAACTTGCAGTATATTTAGCTCTTTGACAAGGTTATACATTACACCTAAAAAGAAAGGGGAAGGAAACACTCCACACTGCAGACAAAGCCTAGAATTATCTTTGATAGGTGAAAGACAGGTGTGACCCCCAGCTCAGTGCTGTGATGGAGAGCTGCCGGTGTGGCAGCTCCTTTCTGCACTCTCAGATACAACGAGACAGATGGAAGCAGAGTGGCATTCTTGTACTTCCCATTCTGCAGGAATCAGAGGGAGAGTCAAACTTGGTAAAAGCAGAATGAGACACTTTCAAGGTACTTTCAAGTAACTTGAAGCATTTGAAAGACTTGAGTTTCTATGTTATCTGAACAACATTGACAGGAAAACGAGAAAAAGGGGAAAAGCTGTTACATTTATTTCTAAATGACTCAAAATGCTGGAGTTGACTTTTTTTTTTGTGCTCAGCTGAAAGTTTGAGAATAGCTCTGTCCACATTTATTCCAGGGAGAAAGGGGGGGGTAGGAAGTCACTGAGGATTCAGAAGCTGAATGCAGTAAAAAGGTACCAAACCCAGCTCTTAATTCAGTGGCCCCCAAATGAGACCCCTTCCCAACTCTCCCAGCTTTTAGATGCATTCTGTCCTAACCAGTAACTGTGACCAGTAAAACTGAGCTGCCTAACAGGCTAGTCAAGCACACACCCCTGCTGCCAAAACAAACCATTTGAGTTTCTAAAGACCTATGGCAATGTTAACATTTATGAGAGCTCAAGTAATGTGCTTGTTACAAAGCCATGACATCAGTTTAGAAGAGTTTATTGCTTAAAGATCTGTAAATGTTAAAAGCAGTGGAGAGAAAGTTTTGGGGTTTTAAAATTATTTTTAAGCAAAACTTAAAGGGCCCTGAATTTATAGAAAACTGTGCATTAAACTGATGTGTATGTCGTAATATACACATAAGACACGGGTTGAGTGACACCTCTCCTGTGGATTGGTTTAGGAGCTGAGGTTCTAGCCCTCTGTAGTTTAAACCTTTTGGTCTTGAAGCTCTTATATGGTGTTTGAATCAGTTCGGTTGCTGCTGCAGACTTGCACACATTGTTCCCAGCAAGTTTCTAGCAGGTTTGGAATCCCAGAGCAGATGTCCCTTTCCTCTAATAGGACATTTTGATTTTCAGTGGTCATAGCAACAAAATGCCCTCCTTGGCCTTCTTGAAGAAAACCTCGATAGGAAAAGCATTTTAATTAAGAAAATATACTAATTAGTTACCACCTGAAGTGATGATAAGAGTTTCACTTCATTAGCGAGGCTGGGTGTGTTTGGAGAAACTCACCTGGCAACAAGGGGACTCATTTTTCAGGCTATTTTCAATATTTCTCTTCCTGCAGGGAGAAAGCAATCTTAATTAAAACCTGTGAAAAGCAGGGCATTTTCAGCTGGTAATTTACAGAAGTTTGAATAAGTCAGAAGAGGAAAAGACACCTTTTGGCAAATGGTGCATATAGATGTCTGCCAGCAAGCCTGCACTTAGCAACAGGAGCTTTTTATAAACCTGAGAGAGGCTGCTGTGCTGCTGGAACTGCAGGATTCTTCTGAGATGAAGGCTGGAGTCAGTGGTGTTCATGAGTGTGTGTCCCCTGACCCAGAGAGGGCCTTTAAACCCTTCCATCCCATGCAATTTACAAGACGCTATTTGTGTGCCTGTCAAGAATAATCCGTGCTGCTACAAACCAGAATTTCATGGTCCCATATGCAGTATGTGCACCCATCTCGGGGTCATCCTGCCTAATTCCAGCATCTTTCTGCCTCTGTCCCCAGCTTTTTTTCCCAGCCATTTTCAGAGATTCTTGAAAAACAGAGAAAAAAAGAAAAGTTTGTTTTCAGTATTTAGTGCTTGGTTCGTGGCCTTTGCTCTTTCAGTCTCTTGCACTAACACATACAAACCCAGCCTCAGGCACAGCTCAAACCACACTATTCAACCATCATGCCTACAATGAGATTGCAATGCCGTGTGATCTCATTCTGGGCGATTCTTTCATGTCAATAGCTCCATTTGGTGCTTGCCCCTAGACCAGCTTGATTTTTTTCACTTGTGTGGGTTTCAATGATTTGTGTTTGTGGGATTTATCTTTCTCCCCCTTTTTGTCAATTAGAAAGACTTGGTCGTCCTTCCCAGCCAAATGAGCCCATTCAGGTGCATGATGGGGGACTTACGGTCCAAAGTTACCATGTTTTGACAAGCCTAACTGTTGGATTAGAAGGTCTGGCAGCCCTTTCAGGAAGCTTGTAAAGAAATCCGGTGGAAACTTTGCACTCTATTGTTAATGCTGGATTGATGCAGGGTCTTTAAATACTGACTGCCTTTTACAGATAATGAGAGAGGTACAGGAAAGTGCTGCTGGTCAGGTAGATGCTGAAAATGGGCATTTAATGGAAGACTGATAAACCGACAAGACTGGAGCTTTCTGGAAGGCTCAGGAGTGGCCAAGTCAGGTGGCCTTGGTGTGAGTCCACTGAAGGTTTGGTGAGCCTCAAGATCTGACTGTAGGAGAACTAGAATTCCCCTGTGTTCTACCCTACTTAAATCATCTGCAAATTCTCTGATTTAATAATTTTCTAATAGGACATAGTGACGTTGTCATTGATGTTCATCCTGACACAACCCTTTTCCTCTTTTCATCAGCATTACCTTGAAAATTAATGAAAAGAGAGTTGACAGCAATTTAGGTGTCTGGGAAAAGCATAAATAGGAACATTCTTATTATGTGGGTGACAACTGAGTCAGATTAACTTGGCAATGCTATTTATAGTAAGTCGCTTCTCCTTAAAATTGTTTAATTAAAGCAAACACTGCAAATTGCTGGCCTGATACATTCTCTCCATTTAAAGAAGGGAAAATGGGATATATTTTTTTAAACCAGTCAAATTAAGCCAAATGCACAGATACTGAAGAAAAAATAGTGCTGACATTTCTATGTGTTCTGGATTGTCTTCAACAAATATCAGCTAGACCCAAGCAGTGTGGCATTTTGGCCCCAAAGTCAGCCAACCCTCAATACTTTAAAATCAAGCCATGTATACATTGTCTGACAGTAGGAGCACACAGCAACATACACCAAGCCCTAATTTTTCTTTTTTTATGGTACCTATTTAGGGCGCTTACATGATATTTATTGTAAATGCAATCTGACTAGGATGTAGGATTGTTCTTGCTTCCAGAAATGTGTTGATGCTTAAACTTCATTACTAGTCTGCATTTGAGGGTGTTTTAAAATTGTTGTGCTATACATTCGTCTTCATATGTAGCACATAAATTGTAAAGAGCACTCTGAAGGATCCAATACTTAATATTATTAACATCCAGGTTGCAGTCTTTCTCTTTTCTCTTTGTCTTTAAGGTCTCTCAAAGTAGACAGTAAGCATGTAGGCTTTTCCCATTCTTCTTCCTTTCCCAGATGATTCCATATGCACATACTTTTCCTTGTTTAGAGAAACAGGGCTATGGGCTGCAGCCTGTCTCCCTCTCAGATGGGCATCAGGTCTGTAGTTTAGACATGAACCTAAAGAGTTGATTGTTTCCTGGTATGACGTGTCAAACGTCATAGCAATGAAATTGCACATATGTTACAGGACACCTAATAGGCATGGCTGCCTTGCAACTAGGTGTCCAATCAGTCTTATTCTAAGATACTCCATCAGCATGAACATTTTGGATGTCCTTGCAATGTCAGGATAATATTCACTGAGATATCCTGGGAACATAACCTACCAAAGCATTCACAATAACTAAAATACCTTGAAATTGTGCATGTTGGTGATTCTTGGAAGAGCAGAGTCTCTATTTGGCATTTAGCAGATTATGCTGGTTACATATCAGTTTTGTTTACTTTGGTTTTGATTTTGACTGAGTCTGGTTTTAGATTAAACCTCTATGTTGAAGATGTCTGCTGCATGCTCAGTGTTAGGATGCATGTGAGTTTCTGGGAACGTTTCCGGGAACATTTCCTAATCCAGCAAAATGTGTAAGGATTTTTATAATTTTAAGCATATGAGGAATTCAGTTAAATTCTAAGTGTTGTTCATACTGATACAGGGGCAAAAGAGTTAATAGCAATAGTTTGACTAAAGAAGTATGCAGCTCTTGCTTGGGAAGTATGTAACCTTGCGTGCTGGATGAAACAGGTGCTACAGGCCACTGATTAGAGGAAGGCCGCTGAGAAAAGGGAGGACGGCTCCTGCTCCTTCTGATAAGAGGAAGGTCGGTTCCCACCTCTTCAGCATTCGAGCTGGTGGGAACTGACCCCACGGTCTGGAGAAGAGCCAGAGGTCCACACAGCATGCACAGCCAACTGAGGAAGACTTAGAGCCTTCCTCCCGAGACCCCCGAAGAAGACCACCAGGGAGCACTGTGCAGGCGCGACCAGGCGAAGCAAGAGGCGTGGAATATTATAATGACCTGATGCAATGATGTAATATTTATGATACACTCCTCATGAATATGTATTACTTTGTGCTATAAAAGAAACACTCTTTGGCCCCTAGGTGTGCAGGTTCGGAGGAGCGATCCCCCTTGCACCCGGCACTGAATAAACATACCTACTTTATAACTTTTCAAGAGTTATAGAGTCTTTTCCGTGCGTCGATACTATCCAAGACGTAAGTGCATTTAGAATTAAAAACAAGACCTGCAAGGAATACAGAAAATGCACTGATAATGGTGGACTTAGAAAAAAGGCAGATATTTGGCCCTAATTTTACCCCATTTCAGTCTACCATTTTCCCTCCTTGCAAGAGGTTTGCTAAGGTTTACTGAAGATATCTACTATAGGCTGTTAGTTTTAACATCAGTTTGTATAAGAGTAATGATTTGTATCCTGATGTCACCATGCTGACCGTTGTTCTTGTCACAGAAATGCTTTAATCATGAAGTTTGAATAAGTGTGGTTTTAATAAAGAGACTTGCTAGTTCTTTGTTTAACAGCACTTCACTTATTGGTTGGTACGAAATGGTTGTGGTGGGAATGCCAAGTGAAGAATACCAAGTGGTTTTCTTTGTCTGGCTTTTTATCTAACCAGACGTTTGTTAACTACCTTTACATGACAATAAGAAGAATGGCTACCCAAGTGCTGTGCAATTACATTTTAGAAGACTGCTTTTTATGGTGACTGCTGAAATAAAATTCTCGAAAGCAGATGCATAAATATGCTTTGCTGTATTTGCCAAAGTCTTATTGTGATAGCAAGATTAAGGTAGTGTTAGCACCTTCTTGGTGTTCGGTGAGATTTGGTGTGTTATATCTGAGCCCAGTGTGCATTACGTTCCTCCCACTGCGTCAAGCTTGCCATGATAATTTTTATTTTTCCTTATACCTAAACATATAAGAAATAACATGGTCATCTCAATGACAGAGCAAGTGTCATTAAAATAAACATGATTATGACAGATAATGAATCAAAATACAGTATACCAGGAAATTACAAAGCAGCCAGATGCTAAATATGTGTGAACTTCAGGACTTTATGCATCCTCTGAGGGCTCAGATATAAACCAGGATGCTTTCTATTCAAAAAGATTGAACTGATTGTTGTAAGTAGGATGCTGTAATTGGGACTTAGGTTTAAATGGACAATGCCTCCTTAAATTCAATAGGAGAGTATTTGCACATTTGCAGGAACTGACTGTGCTGTATAACCATATTATTTGGTGACTGGCTGCATTAATTTGGAGAATCAGTTAGATGGTGATTGAATTCAGGATCACTGTTTGTCCACTGATTTTTAGACTCCATTTCAATTTTTACCTTTGCTTGTATCATCTAATTTAGTAAAAGTTTACAATAGAGAACTGTAACAATATAATAGATACTAAGTTTCCTCCTTTTCCAGCTCTTAATAAAGCCTGTGAAAAATAGAACCAGTTATACTTCCAACATAGCAGCTTGAATGAAAACTTCAAGTACCTAAACAAATGAGGCAAGGAATCTGAGAGAACTTGGATTTTTGTCAAAGGATATATAATTTGGTGTAACTAGGTTATCAGATCAGAGATTTACTGCCCAAATCAAATGTGGTAGAAAATGCCTTCTGTGTTCCCCAGAGCTAAATCAGAAATGTTTAGGCTGTTAGGAATTTATGAGGGTTTTGGAGGGAGGTAAATCAGGTTTACAAAACTTATTTCCAACTGTAATTACTTCATAAAAACAAATGGTACAGTACCGCACCTTGGCAACAATGCAAAACTAACAGGGCAGAATAAAACATGCAAAAGAGAATGACACATAAGAGATAAGTAGTCATAATTCGTTTGCAGTCTTTGTTTCATGATTCTGTAACACATTTATCAGGAAAAAGCAGAGGGATTTCAAAGCAACTATTCTGGGCACTCCTCCAGAATTAAGTGCAGCTGTTTATGCCTTAAAGTCAATTATTTTTTTGTGTTTGTTCTCTAATCATTCATTATTTGTAGATGCCACAAAACAACCCATGAAGAGCTGACAGAACAAACATTATTCCCTGTAGATTTTTAAAAAAAAATATTCATCATATTCTTAGTTTGTGTAAGGTAGTTCTGTGAACTCAGCAGTACTGAAGGTGGAGAGGACGGCAATGTGTGAATTTAAAGCCTTCTGATGATATTAAAAAATCAAAGTCTTATTTTTAAAATCACTTGGTTTATGTTTTTCCATTCCTTCTGGCACATGTTACTGTTGGGATAAATCTAGTAAAATATGGGCTGAGTCAGTGTGAATCTATTGCACTGTGATCCTTTTCAAATTAGTGTTTCAAGCAAGGATATATCTCTGTCACTGTAATGGTACAAATGCCTTTGTCCGTCTGATGCTGGCTTGCCTGCTGCTGGATCCTCACCTTGAGAATCTCAGTAGTGGCTTAATTATTAATAGAGGGCAGATGTGCTCCTCAGCTACAATGAAAGAGTTTCAATGAAGAATGCTCATGGCAATCATTATGGTTTTCAATTTAGTATTGTGAGCTTTGGGTAGCCTGAGTAAAAGCCCAAGTCATCCACGTTTTTACAAACGTTAAACTCAGAAAGTTATGTTAGATTTATTGCCTGAAATATGTATAGTAACAGCTCAGATGGGTCCCCATGGGTCCATACCAGTTAAATAGAACATATCAGCCAAAAAACATTTCAGGTGCCACTAGATGACAAGTCTGTATTGCAGCAGAACCTCTCCCTTCAACAGTTAGGGTAGGATTTCCAGGGCTGGTGTATCAAACCGTTCATATACATTCTTGTAGGACTGCCTGACTGAATGATGCACATGATGAAAGCCACCTGTTTTGTTTCTTGCTGCCTCTAGTTCTGTAAAAGCAGAGAAGCAGGAGGAATAAACAGTCCAGTTGAGCCTGTTAAAACTTACCACTCTCTGTACTAGAAGAGAGAAGAAATATACAGACACAAGGGCCAGAGCTGCTAGTGGGACCAGAACAACTGTGGCATTGTACAAGAAAAGAAAAGAGGAGGGAGTAGTACAAGAATAAAGCCAAAAAAATTCATGGGGAGAGAAAGAAAAGATGTCCAGTAATAGGGAAACATGTGTAAGAGAACAAGGGGGACAGCAGGGAAAGACCTACAAAGGGTCTGTTTTCTACTTGACTGCCTGTGTTTTGGATGCAGACTGCTTTCATACAATAAGATGCTGGCATTAGGAATAGAGTTCAGCAGGGCTTAAAGGCAGTTTGTGTTTGAAAAGCTTTGCCACAAACCTAGTCTTCCTTTCCTTTTCCAATTTTGATTATCCCAATGGAGAGCCTGATCTTGCTTTTCATTTGGGTATGGGGCAAGCAGAAAATTTTTCTTAGAGTAATCAGTTCATCAGTAGCACCGAAGGTGCTTAATTCATCTTGTATTTTCCTGTATAGATCAGGGAAGATGCAGATGAAATAAAATGAGTGTGAGAGGGGAGTAAGAACCTGGATTCATTACCCTTGTCGAGGCAAAGAATGGGAGTCAGTGTGCTCTTGCCCACATCTCTCTGCTAGTGCATAAACCCAAGTGACTTGCTTCTGATATGTAATAGATGGACAGCTACTGGTCATATCCTTTTTTTTTTGGGGGGGGGGGGGGGTTGCTGCTGTTGCATATTCAAACCCCTTTCACATCCTTCAAAGCTGTTTGAGATGGCATCTTCCACCATAATTGGCCCCATTCTCTTTCCATTTAAATTAAGGGCGTAACTTCAGTTCCATTTACATTCTACCCTCTTTATGTCTAGTAGATGCGGATGGAAATAACAAGCAACAAAATCACAGTAATTCTTTTCATATTCCATAAAACCACAAGCCTCCAGTTTGCTTTCTCAATTGTATGGTGTGTTAGTTTTCTGGTTCTGTTTTTAAGGGAAGGTTTGGGTTTGCGTTTGAAAGTGTTAGTAAAAAGCTAAATTCCTTCAAAGAACAATGTGCTGAGCCACACAAGGGCCCATCACAGCATCTGACACTGATCCAGGATACGTAACTCTGCTTCCCAATGCAAACTTTGCCATATCTTGCTACTTGAGGCTCTGCCAGATAATATGATATCTAGGACATGTACTTGCAAGGTGCTTTATTTTATATATCTTACTATTAAACTAGATAAAAATGGGAAATGTAGAAAAATGCTCAATTAATGCAGATTGCATGTTTTCTAGAGTATTCTATTAGCCACCAGCTTATTCAGCTTTGAAAATAAGCTGTTGCACAGGAATAGTAGCTAGTGTCATTGGAATTTTCTTGCAATTTAAACTGGCTTGCTTAAGTATTGATTAAAATATTATTTAAGATATTTTGAAAAGATGAGTATTTAGAAGATAGTCTAATAACTTAACCACCCAGCTTAGTCCTCTCTATCCCTCACAAATTCCAAAAATAGAAATGCACATAAAAGTCTAAGAAATGTCATAACAGCGTTGGCTAATATAAATTGGTTGATGCAGCAATGTCAGTCTAAGAATGAGTGATTGCTCTGTAGGCAAGAGTTTTCATGACTGAAATAAAGATGCTGGGGGCTGAAGCACCTGCGAAGTGATGGGTGGACTGAGTACTTTGATGCCAGCCTGAGTCTGGTGTATACCTAGGGATCAGAAATGATATTGCTCAGTAAAGTGAAGTATTACAACAGCATCTGACCTTTGGAGACCCGTGGAATCTACTGGAAAGAATACCATTTATTATAATGATGCTCATTAAAAACATGTTTCTACTTTTCACCCGCTATGAACATTAATGCGGGTGTAAAAATACAGCAAATTAGCACATAATGAAATGTAATTCAGAGCAGAGTCTGCAGGGAGGGCAGTGCTGCTGCCTTCTCCCTGTCTATAGGATTGATTTAAATTTGAGTCTTGTTTTGATCCCATAACTATGAACATATCACCTTTCATAAATGTTACTTTTATTTAAAAGTAACAGCTTTTGAGAAAGAAAAATAAGAAAAAACCCCACTATCAATTCATCCAACTGTTTGGTTGAAATAGCTATGTTCATGCAGCAGAAGCACTGATTTTGTTTTCTGATAAGTTGGAAGCACAGAGACTATGGATGTAATTCTGCTTATGCTCTTGATTAAAATAAGGTATAATCCAAATAAGTTCTATGAATCAAATTCTGGCCTCAGTTCGCTGAAACTGGAGATATTCAGTGATGTTAGGAGAGCAATTGCAGGTGTGTGCTAGTGTACATGGAGAATTCAAGCAAGTAGATCTGTAGCACTATAAAAGAAAGTATAAAAGTGATTCAAATGAGGTTCAGCATGTAATGCAGTATTCAGCTAACCTCATCCCATAGTTCCTATACATACTCCTGAGGTCCCAAGCACAAAAGATAATGCACAGAATGCCAGTCTTGGAATTTCTTTGATTTGGCTGGCAGGTGTCATGATGACTTGAACATCATTTAAGCTGAAAAGAGGGATTTTTTGTGTATGTTAGTCTCTTGTGGCATTATTGTACATTATATACAACATGCTAGATGTGGAGTGATTTATCTATTTTTATAGAGGTGCTAACATTAATTTTAATGTTAGCCTTTGGTATGACACAGACTTTGTCTTCATTATTCTGAAATATTGTTTGAAAAAACACCCACAAATCCATTTATGTTTTCAATTTGCTTTGAACTATTTTTCAACAACTCAGGTCAAGACCTAATTTCTATAGCAATCTTCACTGTATTGCTCACCAGTGACTTGTACATGATTAAGGAATCCATCAGGAAAATTCTCTTTTTATTCTTTCTATAACATCTTTTTTCCCAATGTCTCACTTGCAGTATGTTTGGTGGGTTTTTCAGTATGGGAGCTGGAAGAAAATTTGAGGGTAAAAAATGGATGCTAGATTTCAGAAATTGGCTAGTTCATTTCAACAGCCTCCTCTGTAATTTTGCGTTTTGTAACACAACACGATATTTCAGTCTCGTACATGTGCAAAAACGTGTTCAAATGTTTGCAATACAATGTCTGCTGGAGTTCTAATAAGGCACTATTTTTTGCTTTCAAGTTGAAGAATCCTGCCAAAAATATTCATGCTGGTAAACATCTGAGTGACCTGATTCGCCAATTAATCTGTTCATAAATGCTTATTTAAAGAAATACATTTATGTATATATCTATGTTTGCATATGCACACATGCATATATCTCAAACACAGAAGCCAATTAAGTTTTTGAGGCTTAAAATAGGATACTTTTGATATAAGGTTTTTGTGAGTAAGGAAGTAACCACATTGTCCAAAACGTTAGTTCTTCCTGGTGTGTGATGGAAAATATTATGTAAATAGGTTCAAAACTGAGGCCTTTAACTCATGCCTTGCTTAATGAGCAAGTTCACAAAAATTCTTGTGTTGATAATGTGCTCTTTTCTGTTGACTGTAAAATGTATGGAGTCAAAATTGCCAGCCCAGAATTATCTCTGCAAACATTATTATGCTGTGATTTCTGCAGCTGAAATAAACTGTAAGGATACAAACTTTAATTAACAGTAAGTTTAGTAAAAGTTTTACAACATCATACAAGGCATTAAAATTTAGATTTTTCAACTGCAACAGTATGACAAAGTCTATTGAAGTCCGTTAACAATACCTGTAGTATCTTTCTTACTCATAGTTAAAGGTCTTAGATATGCCACTACAGTGCTCAATTTACATGTATACTGCATAGACATATATACATATACCCCACCGACACAAATCCTAAATAGATCAGGTTATAGGTGATCCATGGAAAATGAACTGTGTGCTAATTTCAGTACTCTGATACCATCATATCTGTTCTGTGCAAAGTATCCCTGCATGGTTATTACACAGCAATCAGCCTTTACAGACCAGTTGCAGACTTGTTTGATGACGCAAACAAGCAGGAATCGTTATCTTTAGTCTATGAGTTCCTACCCAATTAAAGAGAAAAGAAGCAGGCAGCAGGTTTGACTCAGACTGATGCCCCAGTCAGGGTTATTAGGATTGTAAAAGACGTTTTCATGGGCTAGGACCCAGAAGAAAAAGCTCAGGATTCATAGAAATTTATTGGGGGTATGTTATGGGGACATGCCATCAAAAGAACATTTTTGGTAGTAGCAGTGTTTCAGGAATGCAGGAACCATAACTGCCTGTTAAAGCAATTAATATATTTGGAACCCTATTTAGAAGGTTGTTAAATCCTTGTGGGAAAAGGCAGTAAGCAAAGCAAGGAGGAAGCTGTGCTGCACACAGCCAGGAACAAGGCACAATGATGCCTTAGGAATGATAGCACCGGCTGAGATAGCAAGGAGATTCTTCATCATACTCTCTTCCCAGGCTCAAGGAGATTTTATATGTTTGTGACTTCATGGAGTCAAAACCAGTTTTAGCAGTCTGTGGAACTGAGGCCTTTTTGTCTTCCCTCTCTTTCTGAGGTTGTCACCCAGCAGTCTTCAGCTAACTTCCATCACTTGTGTATCTCAGAGGGCTTATGTTTCAAACAGTGCTCCCAGGCAAATACCTTCTCAAAATTGTGTATTATGCAAAGGAGCTGATACCAGCACAGCATTTATCAAGGTTCAGATGTAAAATCCCTTCTTGGGATTTCTCTGAGAATACACCAGGTGGTGCCACGGATGTTTGCTGAGACGATGTGCAATTACTTTCCTTGTTCTGCCAGAAAAGCTTTAAAAGGCCACGTGACTTCTACTTTATCACTTGCCCCCCCACTTTTCACTCATGCTGCCAGTGACTCACTTGGACTCTATTCTGGAAATGTCTCTGTGCTCAGTGGATGTGACCCCAATTACTCCTTCTTGCTTTTTCTCCTTCTCTTCCCCTCTCCAAATGCTAGTGGATTTTCTTCTTTACATTTACATTATGACTAAGAGAAACAAGCCCCTGCCCTTCCCAATAACTTGATACATGAATCTGAAATCTGCCATGTGATATGAAAAATTTGAAGTCATACAAAGCTCCTCTGTATCTTGTCATTTAGCTAATCTGTTAATAGAACCGAGTGGACAAGGTTAAAAATAGATCAGCCTCTTAAAGCAACAATAATCTTATTTTAAACGGAAAAGTAGCTTCCATTGTTTCTGCCCTTATCGTGCTGGAGCCTTCTAATTCTGTACATGTCTAAATTAATGCAAGTAAAAGGTGCTTTTGAACAGTGATGTGTTTTCCACAGTTGCTCCTTGCCTAGCTCATCTTTGGTTGTCATGATGATCTTGTAGGGTCCCTGACCAGTCTGCCACTGTTCCTGCTTCTATGCAGTGAAATGTGAAATTGCAGTCTTCTGCACCGAGTGTGAATGGCTCGTACGAAAGCAAGCATTGATGCATGTAATGGCAATGGCCATGAAAAGAAAGTTTACAGCAAATCACTCTATGCACAAGACATGGGAGAAGGTCATTATAGGGCTGATACTTAGACTGAAGTTACAATTTGTGTGTAAAAAATGTTTTATCAGTCTTAAGGCAGAAGCTGACAGTCATTCCCTTCTAGAAGTTCTTCACCAGATGGGGTGAAGGTCATGTTCATATCATTGATCACTTCTTGACTTAGGATCTAAATTACGTATTTTTAATAGTATACTTGCATGCATCCAGCTGACTAGCTATCACTTTCTCTAATCCAAGTGTCATCTATAACAGACTCAGCATAGTCAGAATTATTATTTTTTAGGACAGAATTACCATCAAATTGCAAAGGTATTTGGTAAGCACTAGTTTTGATTATCATACCTAAATGTTGTAGGTCTCCAAACTATTCTTCTTGAGAAAGGTATTTAAGCTTGAAGATAATTTAAATCTTCTCATAAATAACACTCTGATAGCAGGAAAGACCTGAAAGGATGATTGCCATTCTCTCAGCAGTCACAAACCATTTAAGGAAGTTCCCCTATTTCTATATTTTTCTGGACCTATAGATCTTTTTCAAAACAAAGATTCAGTTTGTAGAGAAAAAAACCCAAGCTCAAACTCTGATTTTGACTCTGCATTGTGTATTTTTAAGACCACAACTGTGCTCATTTAGTTGAGTTCTTTATAAAACTTACTTGGTAGTCTTTGTGTATGACATGAGAATAACTGTATCGTGTTTTTTCCTCTACTCTTTTCTCTCTAACTCAGTTTTACAACCTGTTTTCCTTGTGTTATTTACCCCTTTTCTGTCCCTTTCCCAGCAATGTCTTCCAAATTGATCTGAAACCAAGGACAGTTTACTTAAAAGTCAAGAAATATTTTGAAGTGGCATATAAGCCTCATGCACTATATGGCCTAATGATGAGGACTAAAATGAAGTTTTGAGCCACTTTTTAAAAAAAAAAAACAGCTTTCTAACCAGGACAGGATTCAGCTGCACTTAGGGTAAGGGGCAGCTGGAGTCACTGTCCACTGCAGTAAACAGTGCAAATGAGTGGGTCTTAGTCCCTTAGTGAATCCATGTGTACTTGTAAAAATATAAGCTTATAAGCACATGTTGGCAGAAAAGAAAGAAATAAGATGTTTATGTGCTTAGAATTACATGTGTACATAGGTATTCTGTGTAGCACAGAGGAGAAGTCTGTACTGTGTCAGTAGTACAGTATATTTTCCTTGGTATACCTGCTCATTTGGCAGACAGTACAAAGTTGAGTACGGGAGTGGTGTTAGGAAAGCAGAGCTGGCAACCAACGAAACAAGTCCGAGAGCACACCTGTCCACAGGCAATACCAGTCAGCATTCACCAAGAAATGCCCACCACCAACCTCCAGGACTGATCTGTTAATATAGTGCAAAAGACTAGGTTCGAAAGAGCACCAAGGCATGGAACTCCCTTGTCAAAGTGAACTGTGCAGCAGGTTTTGGGCTGTTAGCACTTAAAGAAGTGAAGCATTCAGCAGGGCTGTGGAGCTAAGACAACAGATTCTGTAGCACGTGTGTGACAGATGCTAAACTTGGGCAGTAGTGGCCAGGTATAGCCTTTTGGAAGGATGTTGCAGGTCCTTTGTCTCAGGTTTTGTGTATATTTGCATGAATAGTGTGCCTGTTTGGAAGGATTATTCTCAATTTTTGGATGAGCTTCTAGTCACATGCAGTGATTTCACAGAATCACAGAATGTTAGGGATTGGAAGGGACCTCAAAAGATCATCTCGTCCAATCCCCCTGCCAGAGCAGGAACACCTAGGTCAGGTCACACAGGAACATGTCCAGGCGGGTTTTGAATGTCTCCAGAGAAGGAGACTCCACAACCTCTCTGGGCAGCCTGTGCCAGTGCTCTGTCACCCTCACTGTGAAGAAGTTCTTCCTCACATTTATGTGGAACCTCCTATGTTCCAGCTTGCATCCGCTGCCCCTTGTCCTATCATTGGATGTCACTGAGAAGAGCCTGGCTCCATCCTCATGACACTCACCCTTTACATATTTATAAACACTCTGTTAACACTGTATAACAAAGTGAGCTGCAACAATTTCATCCAGAGAGAGATCAAATTAATGAAACATGCCACCTGGGATCCCATGAGGGAAAATGGGAAGCTAGTGACCCTGTAACTATCGAAAGCTGCTGAAACAACCTAAGTAGAGGCCTCTAATGTGAAAGCAGCACAATGTGAAGGACCTCAGGTGCAGCATCCCCTCAGTCCTTGCATACAGACATCGTGTGCACTCATAGTAGACGCAGACACATTGCCACTGTGTATACACAGAGGGGACTCTGGAAATGTGGCCTTTTATGTCTTGTCATAGGGAATTTGATTCAGAGGTACTGCTGCAGTTATACAGACTCATAGTTTCTGCTTTTGTGAGTTTTCTTATCAGTTTGTATGATCTCAGTATTTTCAGTGTATTCTCTGTTTGATTACAAGGCCAGGAGAGAAAAGAACAAAATCTTCCTGTTCCACACACACACTGGTATGTAGATAAAGCCCCACATTCTTCAGTCAGACTTTTAAAATTGGAATTTTGCTCCTGTTATAGTTTAGCCTCAGGCTGGTAATTTGGCGCTTGCTCTAGTCACTGGGGTCCCTAATTGGAATAAGTACAGAATAGGAGAAAGATCCCAGACAGGAGGAGTGGGAGTGGATCACATTTATACCAAATAACCAAGTCCCCTAGCACACAAATTCAACCAAACTTTAAATATCCATTTTTTTCCCCTGAAGAGAGTAGAAGAGATACAAAGAGATTAGGCCCTGATGACAGTCTCTAGAAAAGTATAAAATCTAATAACACTGACTTACCATCCAGCCTCTCACACATGCATCAGAGGAAAATGTCCCTTGCTAAATCCAATGGAAGTTCAGTTGGACAGGGTTATTTATTTTCTTTTTAACGTTGCCATTCTCTCACATATGAGTATACTTTTTCTACCTGTGCACATATCTATACAGATGATATATCACTAGTATACCTAATTCACAGAGGCTCGGTGCAAAAAATAAGAATTTTTTAAATTTCAGGCCAGTATAAAACTAAAAGTAAGCCACACTAGTGCCACTCAAACTTTTTCTCTTGATGTGGATAGGAAAATAGGTTGATGTCACTAGGCTTTAAACTTCTTTGGACATTATTAGAAGGCTTCAAGGTTTCCTTTCAGCCTATAAAAGCTGTCTTGTGGAATAATATACCCTTAGGAGCCCGAGCCCAGCATTATGTGAACAGGACTTCTGGGATGCAAAGAATGATCCTGCATCAATGGTCTCTCAAATTGTGCTTTTCAGATGAGATGCTTCTGTGTGGGCTACCTAAGGAGCTGTGGGCAGGAAGCACCTCTGGAGACTAGCTCTGTTGTCCATGTTATTTTGGCCCTGAATTCCTCATCTTCCCAATTTTATGAAGCTGTTGCTATGGTGCAGGAACTGCATCTCTGTGGGTACATATGTATAAATGATACTCCTGTGTCTGCTTTAATGAGGAGGGAAATTTGTCCCACAGCACTCACCAGCATAGGTTAGTGTAGTAAATGGGATTTTTATAATATACTATTGTAAGCAGGTGGCTTCAGAACCTAAATCTGTTGTATTTTTGTTGTATGTTTATTTAGAAATTTGTATTAATTGAAAGGAATGCTTTTACTCAGCCAGGAGTTATTGACAAAAAGTGTGCACTGTACAAAGCTTAAATTACATAATTGTTCAAGAAGAACTAGTACCTCCTATGGCATCTTTAGTTAGAGGAAAGAGATAGTTACATTAATCAGGACTTCTGAGGATGCTGATAACAATAATTCTTTTCTAATATACCGATATAACTCTCAATTGTTTCATATTAAGCTGAGAAAACGCAAAGAGTTAGAAGACAGTACACATTTTAATAGAAGCAATAATTCTACTTGAAGGATTGTCTGAATGCTGTGCTGGGGAAATGAAACCAATAGATCCCATTTTACCGAATATAGCTGTGTAGGAAGAAAAGGTCATAGTCCTGGGCCTAATTCTGTTACTGTTTTAAAACTGATGTTAGTATTTTTCAATGTATTTTATGGCTTTAAAATGGGAAGAAACATATAGATGTAATAATTACTGCAAACTACAAAAGATTTTCTTTGTTTGGATCATATGCTATAAGCTTATTAGCCAGTGTGACTCAGCTGCTATCCGCTGTCCTCAGTTATGTCAGTTCTCACCAAGCAAAGATCCAGCGCACAATATTTCTTTCCTGCTGATGATTATTTTGTGCTGATGGGCATTAGCTATTATGGGCTACCCAGCAATGTAACACACACTGCATTCATACACAGACATCTTGCTATGTGAGTAGTAAGAAGTAACTGCCTTTGAATTTTCATGAGCTAAGCATCATGGGTCAGATTCTCATTTAGTCTAAGGCACCTCTAGATGCTGTGGCATTATAAAGTGGCCTTATTATGGATATAAAACAGCCCTAACCTTTTGAAGAATGATGCCATGTGATTTCTTATAGCCCTTTTGTTTACTATAAGTACTTTGCAGTATGATCCCATTTTCCTTTTTATTGTTTCCTTTTCAGAAGTCATCAGGTTGTCATTGTTGTTACAAAATCTGGACCTATTTTAGTGCTATACCAACTAGTGATGGTGTTTAATAAGTAATATATTATTGGTCAAACCACTAGTTGGGGAGATGTCTACAGCTTTTAATTAGTGTCTTCCAGAATTTTCCTTCTCATAAAAAAGGAGTCCAGAGCTCAATTACCACTTATAGAAGATAAGAATTGAAAATAATGTAAACCTCTTAAACTATCATTATTTTCATGCAACTGAATATCTGTCCATCTTAGGTAATTTGAAATCATAGATACATAAAAGCATCACAGCCAATAACTGAAATGTTTTTGGCTGCCAACACCTTACTATCTGTTGTTGAAATATCTGCCTATTCTCATTGTTAGAGTGACATACTACATAGAACAATCTGAAAAGTTTAAGAGTTAATAGGGATAATATACCTGGCATGATGTTCATAATCCCTTAAGGAAATTCTTCCTCTCCACTAATTCTGAGGTAGTGCTGTTGCATACCTTTCACCATTTATAAGGCAGTGTTGTATAATTGTTTTCCCTGAGAACAGAACTCAAGAACTGTTGGCTTCAAATCCCTTGTCTATTCCTAGCCCATTCTGAGTCTTAGGGAAAACTCTGCACTGCAGTTTTACCTCAGAAAAAGTAAGAATAACTAATTATCCCAATTCATAAGGCTCTGCAAAAATCAATCTACTCTTTTAAAAAAACATAAAATTAATATTTAATAGAAGTGCTATGTGTTCTATAATAGCATCTACAGCAATGCTATAAGCATAAGTAGATATCGTCAGCTTGTATTTCCTCATAACTGAGATAGAGATAATTTAAAAAAAAATATTCCTATATTTTTCTTTTGGGCCACTTTCTACCCCCATGAGGTTTATTCTCTACAGGCATTTACATTACTCTATGTTATACTACCTACTTTCCCAAGGTTTCTAGGAAACCATGGTTGAAAAAAAAAAATTGTGCTGCCACTACTTTTTCTGTATCTATTTCTGTGACTAAACAAAGGACTTCATTCTTCTGGAATATTAATCTACTTGATTTCATAAGCATCAAACTGAAATGAATATTTGCAAAGGTCAGGTTACAGTATATGGCAGGAAAAACATGCCAAAACCAATTAAAATTACTAGGGCTGGATAGGAAAGTCACACACGCCACATTGTTCACAGGTGCTCTGTGTGAAGCCCAATCCAATAACTGTCAGTCCAGTCAGTTACACCAGGAGAGTGCCAGTCATGTAAAAAGAAACAGAAGAACAGATGCTTTATGAGAAACAAACCCAATACAAATAAACTCAAAACTGATTATAAAAAATTCACACTAAACAAATATTAAAATGCATGTGAACTGCATTTGTGATTCTGAAAATGTTTTGTCTACATTTGGGATTCAGTGACTGATTTGTAAAGCAAGAGGCAAATAGTTTTTAGTGCTTTGTAAGTTTTTTGAAACCTTACCTCTGCATCTCTGAGGTTTTTTTACATTTTAATTCCTGTCTTTCTCTCTGTGTTCTTTCAACTTTGGTTTTCAAAAGGCCAAAATGTCCACAAAAGTGTGATGAAATTTCAGAATGTAATCTATGGGGGGTTTTTTTGTTTATTTTTGTTTGTACTGAGGACTAAAGGTTTGACTTTAGCAAGTGTTCTGAAAAGCTTACACACGCCTGGCTTTTTGGAAACTAGAGCTGGCTTTAAGATCTGCTAAAAAAAAAAGCGTGTTATGTGGGTTTACTGTATATTGTAAACATTTCACAGTTAAAGCTATTACCAGTGACAAGAGTGAGCCAGGTTCATCAGCTACCCACACTTTTCCTGTTGGCAAGTGTGGTCTGTATGTGCTACAGTCTTAGCAGGAGTATCTAGCACAGGTTGACAACTACTTCAGTATAAGAGTATTTCATACTACTTGAGTGTTAAGAGTTTGTGACTGTTACATAAATGTTCATAGAGTCATATTTTTTCTTTTTTTTTTCTTTTTTTCTTTTTTTTTTTTTTTTTTAAGTTGATGTTCTGCTTCCTATAAGCCAAAGACTTCATAAGAGGCTATGAATTCTGCTCTGCTGACATTTTTAGTAGTCCAATTTCATGCAAGGTTCAACCATCCTAAACAGACACAGTCTACAGTGCTGCTGGCCACTTCTGGCCTGCTGAGATTTCTGCAAAACTAGAATGAAATGCAGCTGAGCTGAACAAATTTTTAAAGGAAAGTCAGATGTGGTTCTTATTCTTTTTTTATTCTAACCAAAACAAATGTAGGAGCCCTAAATGTTCTGGTATATGTAGACCTCAAGCTTGAAATTTTGTGCTCATAAAGACTGGTGCAGAGCAAGCAGCAGTAAAATTTGCCAGATAAATTGTCTAATCTCTGACCAGAGAGACCACCCTTTTGGATAAAAAGCTAAGTTCTGTTCCTTACTCATTTAATCCCCTGCTTTTCTGCTGAAAGGGTTGACAAGGGACTCATTTTCACTAGCAGCTAAACTGAGGCCACACATTCATTTCATATATGCCACTGAACAGATCTGTGATACTAATGGTTCTCAGACTCTATGAACTGGAGTTGGATATGACCCTGTGACCAGGAGGTTAAAGGCTCCAAATCCAATTACTGAACCCCAGAGATACCAAGTCACTTTTGGTTAAATGTGACGTCAGCACTGATGAAAACTGTAGTGAGCTATTGTATTCAGCCAAGTAGGCCAGCAGCACAAAGGTGAGTTGCTAGGATATGCCTCTTTCAGACAGCATATTTCATCTCTTCTCCTTTCCCAGACATGGTATTCATCTCTCTTCAGAAAGGAAGTGTTGAGTAGTTGAGAAGGATCCTGTGAACATAACATATACAGTCCCATCCTTGGCACTGTGCATATGTTAAGAATTTGAAAAAACTGGGTGATTCCCAAGTGAAAAATTGACTACTGCACATCATTTATTCATGGCCTATCTACGACTGACATTTGATATTCAAGTTGCATGCTTAGCAGCTGGTTGATGACACCTCTTGCCAGTCATCTTTTTGCTGGTGCTGCTGTTCTGTCACGGCTGAGAGTGACACACACATGCACACAGGCGAACAGTGGCTGACAAAAAGTAAATGCGCAGAGCGAGAACATGAACAGTTCTGCTTCTGAGTCATCCCTGGTGCCCTTCTTCCTCATTCATGGGTCTGTTTGCTGGCAAAGGCCCGGTTTATGTGAAAGGAAGACCTCAGTTGTAGGCAAGTTCTGCAACACTGTTGGGCAAGGGAGTTTTTACTTGAACTAAACTCTGGCTGGCAATTTGGGAAGATCAGAGGGGATTAAACAGGGAAAAATAACACAAAGCAAGGCAGGAAAATGTAGAAGCTTAGCAGTAGCAGAACCACTGAAATGATAAATTACTTCGACCTGTCTGACAAGAACTAGGGTTCAGCCATATTTTGTACACAGGGCTTTTCTTGAGGATCTTCCCTTACTGTATTCAAGTCTTCAGAGTTGATGCTATTCTTCATATGCATTTTTTTTTGCTTCATGTGCTCTATTATTGCACAGACCAAGACGAACGTAAAATCATAGAATCATACAGTCATTTAAGTTGGAAAACACCTTCAACATCATTGATTCCAACTGTAAACCTAACATTGCCATGTCCGCCACTAAACCATGTCCCTAAGTGCTGCATCTGCGTGTCTTTTCTAGATGTGTACATGTCTACAAAAGACATCTATATGTCTTGTACATATCTACACCTTATGTTCCTAGGAGTTGAGGATGGGCTCTCATAGCAGCAAAACTGAAACAACAATTGTATGCACTGCTTGACAGAATGGAGTGCTCTGTGATAGGAAAAGCTATTGTAAGCCAATTAAAGTAAATACATCTGAAATAAACTATCATACCTTAGGAACTTCAGTGATGGCTCTTTGGAGTGAATATTACATATAGAATAACCTATTCTTACTTAATTTATTCTGTTCAAAAAAATAGAGTGCTGTCTTTTGAAAAGGCTTTTTTTGAGACAACCTAGAAGACAAAGCTTGATCCTCTATTAATTATTTCCTAGGCAAAACTGTGACTAGATATCCATTTGCAGAAGAGAAAGGGATAAATTTAATATATTGTGTGCATGTATGTATTTCCCACTGGGTTAGATCTCAAACAAAACAATGAAAAAAGAAAGAAATATATTTGTTTTGAAGAGCTAAATGAGAGTGGAGGCTAGAATGGGAGGTGAACATGTCTGGGCTTGGTTTCATGTTTTGGGGGTTTAATGTTAGATACAGCCTAGAGACTCCTGGGGATTATAAAAAATTGAATTTTTGTGATGAAGGATTTTATGGCATTTCTGAAGTATGAAATGTTCTCAACCATTGCTGCAAGCTCAGGCAAGCTTAACATCACCTCCTCAGCATGATTGGCTATTTCATTATGCAATAGAGAAGCAATGGAATTTGCTTAAGATTTAAAAGAAAGCTTCATATGCAAGGGGCAATTTACTAGGATTTAAATGTCTCTAAAGGAAAGATTTAAATCTGTATAGGAAAATATAGGCACATTTTCTCTATTACCATTTCTAACTCTTCATGTATACACTGTAAATCTCAAGAGGAATGTGTGCAGGACTTTATTCTAGAAGAGTGTACACAGCAGGTTAGTGTTTTACTTTTGGCCCATGAGGAAAAGTGAAAAGGACACTATTGCCTTCAAAAGGAATTGTGCTGAATTAATTATTTGAGTGTTCTTTCAAATACTGGTGCAAACACTAAAAACAGAAAATTACTTTTACTTTTTAGATGCCTTCTCTCTAACATGTAATTTAAAAAAAATAAAAATCAATGGTGCCAATGTTCAAATTTTCATCAGCAAGTGCCAGCTCTTGTGCCCATCTCTGTTTTAATTTGCATGTTGTGCGGCAGTCTCAGTAGGCAAGGTAAGTTTTCATGAGCAAACTACTGTTCCTGAGATCCATTAGATCTTATAGGTTGTGCTGTGTCTGTTCAGGCCATTTCCAGCACATCTTGTTTGAGTAACCAGTGCAAAGTACAGCTGTTTGCAGGTATGGAGAGCAGAAGTATTGCAGTCAGTCATAGAGCCTCATGGTTGCTCTAGTTTCACCAGATGGACAGGCAAATGTACAACTTGTCATGGATCAGGGAAGTATAATAGTCTCTCTTTCTCTCTCTCTCTCTTTCTCACCCTCACCCAGTGCTGAGATACTGAAACCAGAGTGTCTGAGCCCTGTTGCAGATTAAGCTGTAAACTGCTGAGCATGAGTTAGGGATTCACTGCTGCACTTTGTGATAAAGTCACACTGACAAACTACTAACAAACCTTATTTCATGCCCAGAACTTTAAACGTATAACAAGCTTACATAATTGATTTCAGTAAATTGATTTCAGTAAAGCATTTGACACAGTCTCCCACAGCATCCTCACAGCTAAACAGAGGAAGTGTGGTCTGGATGATCGGGTAGCGAGGTGGATTGTGAACTGGCTGAAGGAAAGAAGCCAGAGAGTTGTGGTCAATGGGACAGAATCTGGTTGGAGGCCTGAATCTAGTGGAGTCCCTCAGGGGTCGGTACTGGGACCAGTACTATTCAATATATTCATCAATTATTTGGATGAGGGAATAGAGTGCTCTGTCAGCAAGTTCGCTGATGACACAAAAGTGGGAGGAGTGGCTGACACACCAGAAGGCTGTGCTGCCATTCAGAGAGACCTAGACAGGCTGGAGAGTTGGGCGGGGAGAAATTTAATGAAATATAACAAGGGCAAGTGTAGAGTCTTGCATCTGGGGAAGAACAACCCCATGTGCCAGTATAAGTTGGGGACTGAGCTGTTGGAGAGCAGCGTAGGGGAAAGGGACCTGGGGGTCCTGGTGGGCAGCAAGATGACCATGAGCCAGCAATGTGCCCTTGTGGCCAAGAAGGCCAATGGCATCCTGGGGTGTATTAGAAGGGGTGTGGTTAGTAGTTCGAGAGAGGTTCTCCTCCCCCTCTACTCTGCCCTAATGACGCCACATCTGGAATATTGTGCCCAGTTCTGGGTCCCCCAGTTCAAGAAGGACAGGGAACTACTTGAGAGAGTCCAGCACAGAGCCACAGAGATGATGAAGGGAGTAGAACATCTCCCTTATGAGGAAAGGCTGAGGGAGCTGGGTCTCTTTAGTTTGGAGAAGAGGAGACTGAGGGGTGACCTCATTAATGTCTATAAATATGTAAAGGGTGAGTGTCATGAGGATGGAGCCAGGCTCTTCTCAGTGACATCCAATGATAGGACAAGGGGCAACGGATGCAAGCCGGAACATAGGAGGTTCCGCATAAATGTGAGGAAGAACTTCTTCACAGTGAGGGTGACAGAGCACTGGCACAGGCTGCCCAGAGAGGTTGTGGAGTCTCCTTCTCTGGAGACATTCAAAACCCGCCTGGACATGTTCCTGTGTGACCTGATCTAGGTGTTCCTGCTCTAGCAGGGGGGTTGGACGAGATGATCTTTTGAGGTCCCTTCCGATCCCTAACGTTTTGTGACAATGAGATCACAGGAAAGTCCACACCCTCTTTGGTGTGAAATACCAGCATTACTTAGGTTAGCAATCCTAAACATAGGTATCTGAGAGTTTAAGACAGGAAAGACTGTACTGTTTGATTAGGTGCATACAGAGAAAGGGATGACATGAACTGGAAACCAGGATGACTTAAATCTGCAGATGTTGTGGGATCTTTCTGCAGATGATTGGTGATGCCAAATCCCTGGGTAGGGCAGGTGCGACCTGCATGCATAGCTTTTAGAGAAATAAGGGTAAGGGAGTTGTGAGAGTAAGATTTGGAACCAAGACTGAGAATATCTTTTTGTGAATATAGGCAAATTATTTTTTTTTTTTGGGGGGGGAGAAGAAAAAAAAAAAAAAAAGAAAAGAAGTAGTCTTTTTAGTCTGAAATAAAAACCTTGCACAGGATGATGGAAAGGCTACAGAATTAACATAAAAGGCTCACTGAGAAATGAATCTCTACCTTTTTTGTCTCCCTTCCTCTCCCTCTTTTGTACACCTGGCTGATGAAAAAGGTTTCTTTTACTGTGTATGAACTGCAGATTTTAAGGTTGTTAATTAAAACTAGTGTTTTGATGCTGTTGCGCAGGCTACTTAATCAATTAGCTCTATTTGCAAAGCACTTTTAAGGACTAATTACTGCCAAATAATAAGTAGGTTTCTTTTATTAACTTTCAGAAACAGAAGATGCCAAGAGGAGAGGAGCCTTGTGTCAGAGCTCAGCAGGCAGCTTCTGATCCTCTCTCATTCTGATTCAACATAAGCAACCAGGTCAGAGTCCTGACAGAGCAGCAGGTGTTGTGTAAAGCAGGGCAGTTACACACATAATAGCTGTTAGGCTTTGTGTTTGGAGGTATGCTTTCTAAATTTTTTTTCTGTGTGGACTTGGATTTTGGGTAGGTTAGATGAGACAGCCTGTTAATATTCCTGGGAGCATGGGGTTCAGATAAGCCTGTGGTCAGTCATGCGTTTGATCTACTGTGGGATCTGCACTCCACACTAGTGAGGTGGTGGTACACAGGCTGGTACCGTTGCCCAAGTGGGCAAACAGGAGGATTCCTAAGAGGTTCAGAGTAAGTACACAATTCCCTGTTCCTTCTGCTCAACACTGCTGTTTACCACCTGTAGTGATGACAGGCCACAAGAAGAAGATTTGCAGGCTCCAGTTATGCTCCTTTTTCCTTTCTGGGAAAGGACAATAAGGTTTCACAGTGCGTTAAATGCAAACTGATGGACATTGGAGAAGGAGCTATTATTTGTTTAGGTGCTAATACCAACACTGCATGATGGCTGACGTGAATGATTTCTGAACAGTCAGGCTATTGAACCATCAACAGAAGCGCAGGAAGCAGATGTATAGTAAGAGTACTGGTGAAAATAATGGAGAAATTGCATGGCAGTATGGCTAAGAGATGAAAGAAAACCAGGAGACATATATTCTAGTCTTGGTTGAATAATATTTATTTGACTTATCCATACTAGGCTCATAGAGTGTCTTTCTTGAAAGGAATGAAATAGAAAGCTCCTAGGGATGTACATGGTGGATGTCTTTGCAATATTAAGCAAGAGGCTACAGAGAGAAACGTTTCAGATCTCAAGAGAGAAGGATATTATTACTGTCAGCAGTTCCATACTGTGAAATGCACGCAATAATTCACCAAAGGAGATATGTTCTTAAACGCTTCTCTGAATAGAAATTAAATCATTAAATTATGGCCTAAAGATCCAATACTACCTGTGATAGATGGAACAGCAGAAAACTGAGTAATACTTAACAGTCCAAAATAGTTGTACTGATTTCAGTGGGACTCTATGGGAGATTATCTCTAACTTTGCTATAAAAAAATTGTAGGACTGGACTCCAAGCATAATAGAGAAGAAGAATAAAGAGATTGTAATTGCTGGTCCCCTGTTATTCTGGTGTCATCCACAATGCCATGTAGAAAAAGGAGATGTTTTGGAGAAATCATAGAAATAGAAAATATAATTTAAAAGAATGTATTACAAATCTCCTTTTGTCCTCAGTAGTATCTATGTAATATAATAATAATAAAAAGGAATATAAAATTGAGGATAGTGCATTAACTTCTCTGCTAAAATATGAGTTATTTCTGTGCATAAGTCTGTGTTTATAGCTCAGGTTTTTAACCTTACCATGCGATGTCTTTGCTTTTGTGAGAGTTAGTAGGAAGATTGAAAGCTCTTAGAAGCATCTACAGTGCTTGTTAGCCTATTACCCCTTTTAAAGAAGAAAGGAATAAAAGCATAAAAGAATATGAAAAGAATAACATACCTTGTGGTAGAAAGTGAAGTCATGTGTTTACATGTCGATACAGTAAGGTTACTGAAGAACTATCCTAATTAATAGCGTAAAAACTCTTACAGACAGGTAGTGGACTAGTTGCTGTGATCTATTAAATCCCTTTGCACTACTACAGCAGCACCAAAGAGCAAGTAACTTTACAGAAACACCTGGGGATATCCTCTGAATGCTTGTTTCTTCCTATCCACAAGACCTTTGTAGTCTTCAATACAGTAAATACAGTTATCCACAGATATTTATCTGGCATACTGGGGTTTTAGGCAGCAGTAATTTCGTGCAACTGTGGCCCTTCTCTAAGCTTACCATAGCAAATCATATCCAGATATGAAAACTGGACAATTTACTTCTGGAAACTTCTCATTTCAGTAATTCTACTGTTTCATGTGTGGAAGTGCTAGTTAGTCCAGGTCTAGAACCCTCTGTTCTTCTATTCGTTAACAGTATACCTGGGAATGCTGCCTTCTACCTGAATATGAATTCAATTTCTATTAATGGATATTGTGTATGCTAGACAGTAATCACTTAGTGCAAAAATGGTAACTTGAAAAATTAGTGCTTTTGCTGTTGGTCTGCCTGGCTAAGCACAAACCCCCTACTTGTTTCATCTAATTGTCCTCTTAAAGAACTACAGATCCGCAATTTCATGAAATCCATACATGGCAGATTTCAGCCTCAAACACACTTTTACACAGAGGTTACAAATCCTTAGAGACATATTCCCATTGACTACAGCAGTGTGAATTGTGCTCATATTGGATTTAAGTGCTGCTGTTTGTAGAAGCCTTGGCACTAAATGTGTCCTTCCATTAAAACAAGATGTGAAGCAAAAGCAGATGAATGGATCAGAGCAAGCATAAAGAGAGAATCAGTCCTGCAGGCTTATGAAAGGCTGCATATGAGGGAATGCACAAGAAATCCTTGCATTGAAACTCAATTGGTTGTTCCCATCTTATATGAACTTTGAGTCCATAAAAGCAAGGCTGATATTTGATCTCCTTTTTGAGTCAGTTTGCTTTGTGATGGTATGTTGAGTTTTGCTGAGTAGAATTTCAAAATCCACATTCAGTTTCTTGAATTTGACCCACGTATTAATCAAGATCTTATACTGGCTTTGGAAAATGAGTCTTTAGAACTCTCTTTGTGTCTTTGGAGGGAGAAGAGCTTTTATAGATTTTCAAGTACCGGTTGTCTTTTTTTTTCCTCTCTCCTTTTTTTTTCTTATGATGATAATAACCACAATGACTTCTGACAGATATGTTCACAGTAGTTTTTCTTTTTGCTTTCTAACTAGAAAAATGAGTCTATTACCTTAGAAAAGAGATCTTCCCCTGGATCCTGTTGACTAGTGTTCAAACAGTAAAAATGTTTTAAAGCCCTGAATGCTTTTAACAGGGAAAAAAATAAAAATGACATGCTGACTTTGATATTATGTTTGTAGCAGACACCGTTGTGGAAGATGTGTCAACTGAGCATCATTCAGTGAAACAATACTTGTCAGGTTTTGCAACTTATTTCATGCTTTTGACCCTCCTCAGAGTTGTTCTGTAATGTCTAACATTTGAATTCTTTCCCATTTGTTTGAACAATTGTCCCTCTTTGGAATTTACTCAGCTATTTTTTTTTTAATATGGCAATAGTGAAGAGAAAAATCTTTTTAAAATGTCAGGGGATAGCTCAATAAGAACAGTACCTGAAATTGCTCAACATATTTAGTTAAAAAGCAATGTCAGCTTGACTAACGAGTAAATACGGAGTCGATCTGGTAAAAAACCTAAATACTTTAAATATTCAGTACTGCCCTCTCTGCAGTCCATATGGTTAGCATTCACCCATCCCTGTTTAAATACAACTGCAATAAAACCATAAGGAAGCCCAATGGCAAAAGACTCATCCTGAGATCAGATGAATAAAGAAAGGATAGTTGGTAACAACTAGCTTATACCTAATCATAAAGCATTTTATTCTGAAAGACAGGGAAAAAAATCAAGACACTTGAATAATAAACTTTGAATTATGTATGTTTCCAAAAGACATAGCACTTAGTACTTTGCTTTCATAGTATAGCAATCAAACTTTGATTTCTGCTCATAGAAAATTATAATTCACTGTTAACAGCCAGTGCGTACTATTAGATACCATGGAATAACCAGGGCCATTTCCTATTGCAAAGATCTGTAGGTAAACAGATCTTTATTTCTTTACTGTGAGGGTAGCTGAGCACTGGCACAGGCTGCCCAGAGAGGCTGTAGAGTCTCCATCTCTGGAGTCATTTAAAACCTGTCTGGACGTGTTCCTGTGTGATCTACTCTGGGATCATGCTCTGGCAGGGGAGTTGGACTGGATGATCTTTGGAGGTCTCTTCCAACCCCTATCACTCTGTGAAACCCATCATTCCTGCTGTAATGCACTACTTTTGACGTAGTATATAGTTCATTATTTCTGTCTCCAAATATAAAGAATTTTATTATTATTTGGAATTGCAATTCCCTATTTTCTTTGGTTTATTCACAAAGTAGCATAAGAAAGATGAAATTTTTGATTCTGATTTCCTCTTCATAGAAAGCCAAAGACGTACCTTGGGAAGAGGTGAATTAATTGTTTACATCATCAACTCACTGGAAAATAATATAATTTCTGATAACCTCATCTTTAATAAGAACAAATTCTCAGTTTTTGTAGGTAGGAAAACTGGCACTGTCCTGCCATTTAAAGCCCAGGTGATTTCACTTTATCTACTTTTAGCTGTTTCTACTAAGGTTGCATTAAAAATGTAAACCTACAAACTTGTTATTTTTGTCCCAACTAACTAGCAGCATTAGTAGCGGAGCCTCATTTGCATGATCACATGGTAACTGGCAATCTGCATCTTTGAAAACCTGGACTCTCAACAGCCCTAATTAACAGCAAAATGGAGCTGGAAATTAATTGGCATCAAACTAGGTGGAGAATAGACCTCAGAGAATAGAACTGTCTTGCAGTCTGGTTCCCAACTCACAAATCTGTATGCACAGCAAACATTTCTTTCTTACCTAGGTTGAATAAGATTTCCACCTGCAGTGTGGATTTTTCCTATATTTATTTTTTAGAACTTTTTACTAGCTTTTTGATATCTAGTAACCTTTGAGCATAGCTAGCAAAGTTTTATATATTTGATTAAACAGTATATTAAACAGGAAAACTGGCTGGGAACTATTTGCTCTTTTTATTTCTTTAAGTTCTGTTTGGTGTTTATTTCTTTCCTGAATGTATGTTAACATTAAGTTCAAGGCAAGGAAAGAAGCTGGAAATACTGCAGTACAATACGATTTTGGATGGAAGCCATATCTATGAGATAAAGTTCAGACCAAAAAAGTGTGATGATTTTAGCTGTTGGTTATTTATCTAAAAACAGTGAAGATTAATCCGTATTGTTTCCTGAGGCTGGATCATGTAAGTGATGTTAGTTGGCTCAAACTATTTTGTTGGGACATGTAGAATCTTATTTTCTAAGCAACTAACACTTCAGTGGCCTGGAAGTTTGTGGTTTGGCATCTATCTATTTGAAGTATAGAACATTGGTTTGTAGCATTTAGACTCTGATATGGTCTAACATCAGGCACTAGATGAATGCTTACAGCTGGAAGAGCAAGTGTCTGACGTTTTGGTGTTACTTTGAGCCAGTGGTCATCAAAACTAAATTGGTTTATGTTTGCTGGCTTTTCACATTTTTCAGATCCATCCATCCTCTAGCCATTTGGTTGCTTACTGTCGCTTCTGATGTAACCTATTAACTCTGTTCCCTCCACTACAAAAAATTATAGCTAGGAGACTGGCATAATTTCATTCAAAAGCAGTTTTAATAAAGCTCCTAAATTGCAACATTTCTTTTTGGCTTCGTATTAAAACCTGATACTTTTGGTTTTCTTTATGTAAGCACAATTTGAAATTTAGTAGGAAATGGAACTATTGGGAAATTAGTTATAAATATGGCAGTCTAATACAATCTTGTTTTTAAATTTATGTTATTTCTAGTGATTAAGCAGAGTTTTAGCATTGCCTGAGGTTCATTCATGGAGAATGATTGAGGAACTAATTACAGTGAGCTACCTCTGACAGTGTCTGCAAACATGAGGACCGTGCTACTATATTAAAATTACATTTACATCCCAGAAATTATTACCATTTTAGAAGGAAAAAAAAAAAAGCTATAGATTGTAGGGGAGAAATACAATCTAAGTCTTTTTAAAAAAAATGTCATCTATGTATAGTTCTAAGAAATATCTCAATGTATTATCTCAATATATCAGTATCTCAGTACATTTCAGCAAAGCTATTATCTATAGTACAATCCTGCCTGTTGTAAGAAAGGAGCTACTAGTCTGAAAACTAATTTTAAAATGTTTCTCGGGTTTATTAGTCCATCTCATCTTCATTAGAAAACATAAATCCCCTGAAGAAGAGTCTGCTTTTGGGCTGCAGAAGGGAGAAAGGGAATCGAGGTTATTGGAAACTAAAAGAAGCAATCCACAAAAATTCTGTGAGTTTATCTTCCGCTGCTCGCCTGAGCACTGCAAGACACTCACTTTTCTTTTTTATCAGGGGCAGAGCTAGTACTGAAGCCTGTGACTCAGCAGTAATCCCCTTTTATTTGAATACAGGGATTATTCAGGGCCTGAAAACAGAAGGGTTTATCTGGGGAATTGGTATTTCCCTGCTGGGTTGATTCAGTGCAGCTTCATACTTGCTGAAGAAACAAATATTACTTCATTCATTTAAATGTAGGGAAGCAGTTTTGGACTCAATTGTTGTTTTTATATCAGAAATGTCGATTTTATTCTGTCTCTTTCTTATCTGTATGTGGGCAAAATGCATATTTAAAGGAAAGAAAAAGCTTTCTGGGATGTTGAATCATCCAGCTTTGCTGTGACTGATGAAATCATCCCTTCCCTGAGCACGAGAACTCTCCGTTCTTGCTGCATAAATGTTGGATGCAACCAGGCACCATAATGCAACAATGGGCCATTAAATAAGGCACTTCTAAAACGGTAATTTTTTTCTAAATCACTATGCTTTCACTGTGGAGAAAATTAATTATAGTAAATACAGTGTCCATAAATTTGTTTTTATACCCTCTTCTCTTCATTCTAGAACAAATTAGTCATCATCATAACGGGCTATGATATCAAGATTTATGGTCTAACTTTATCCCCGGTGTTATTTCAGTGTTACACCAGGAGTGACTTTGGTCTGGCTATTCCGTGAGCTATAGAAGCTGGGCAGCCGCCTTCTTCCTTTTCATTATTAATTCCACGATATTACCTCCACTTAGAGAAAATCTGTCTTTTTACTGTGATTGCTCATATTCTTATAGCATTCTTTCCACTGTTCTTGTGAAATTTTCCCTTAACCATGCCTTTAAGGTGAAGACCCTGTGATAAAAAATTCACATCCCTGAGCTTTCTGTACAAAGTAGTTCAGAAGTAGAGGTGCACTGTTGGACCATACATGTCCTACCTGTCACCTGAAAGAATGTCAGTAGACTCAGTACTTCAGTGCTTGTTTGACAGAAGTCTTTGTCACCTTTTGTGATATCAAAAAAACTTTTTACTGATCTTCAAGAACAGAAAGCAGAAGAAAGATGACCTTCTAACCTGCCTGAAGGCAAACCGCTTTGGGCCAGTCAGGATTACAGGTGTTTAGTTCTCTGTGTTTAAGCCCTTTTTGTGACTCAACACCTTGCAGAAGTCTTTCTACACACATGCTCAGGAAACTGAGTGGTTCAGACAGTGGCAAGTAAGACTCAACTTTTTTTCAAAATGGATCATCCTGGCTGTAGAATCTGCTACCCTTTCTGAGGAAAAGGACTTTATGTTTCCACTACCTCCTTTTAAATCCATCAGGTTAGGAAGCTGTATATCCTATCAACATTTTCAAGAAGGATTGTTTTCTTTCATTGTTTTATGTTTTTAAAAATCTAGTTTCGTAAACCAAGTTTGTTTTGTTTTGTTTTGTTTTTTAATTGGGAAATTTCTTACAAAGCAGAGTTGTCATGAAGGTTTTCTTGTCCCTAAAGAGGTCTGAATGGGAACATTGTATTATCTCTGCTTCTAAAGTGTCTGCTTTAATCTGAGTCAGTCTAGATCTGAAGAGCAAAACAAAATTGCATTTTTACTATTATTATCAATTATATAATGCTAGCTGTCAATTTTAAGCAATGTAAAAGAACTTGTGGCAATCTATCTCTAGCAGCCCTAAGAAAGAGAAATTTGGTAGTTTAGAATACTGGGTGAAACTCTGCTCTGTAACAATAGTACAATCTCTTTGAAGTCATTACAGTGAACTGCAGGAAAATTATTCCCTTTTAGATTTCATAATCCTGGTATTACAGTAAATGTGGATATTACAGAACTGTCTTAAATACTTCTTTTTTGTTAATATCCAGATTTTCTATATAACTCTGTCTTCTCAGCAAAGAATCAGTAGTGATAAACACACTTTTAATAATCGAGGCATGATTACACCAAAGCAAAAAATACAGATTTTTAGGATTGTTTATTCTAACTTTATGGAAATACTAAGATGATTTTTTTTTTTTCCTTCATTTGAAAGTATGTGAGGAAATAGCAGAGTAATTTTGTTTCATAACCCATACAGCCCTACACTACATTACCAAACTGGCTCTAGCTGAGCATTTTGCTTAACACTTTTACTCTTTCATGATTTTCCTGGGACCTTTGCCACTATGTAGATTAATACGTCAAACCAAATCTTGTGAGTAAGAATTTTTCTACCTGGAGAAAAAGTCTGTGACATACTAGCATGAGTAGAAGAAATGAACTTTAAAGTTCAGATTGTTTATTAGAGCTTTTTTTTTTTTTTGTGGAAGTAAAATAGCTAGATGTGGTGGTGAGAAAAAGGCTCGTTTGTTCAAATAATCCTTCAACCAGTGCTGGGCAAAAAGCAGACCCACAGATGAGAGGTACTGCTAATACGAATGTTAAGCCTATCACTGTAAGTCACACAGAAGAAATCCAGTGGGAAGAAGACCCTAATATACAGGGCTGGAGTTAAGGTCTTTTAATTAAATTTAAAGATTTTCTTCCTCACGGGAAAAGATATAATTAGCTGTTTCTCACATCTATTTGACCTGCAGATACTTGCATCAGCAAAGAGAGGAATGCATTGAGAAGTACTAGTAGATTATAATTATGAGATTTTGGGAACTATTAATTATTTATGTAACATCTTGTTTTGTTTTCTAACTGCTGGGATAATAAGACAGTAAACAAGTATCAGCATCTTATGTAATAATAAAGATGTGGTTTAAATTACTGGTCAGTATCTAGGGCTGGCTTTAGGAAAATGGCTGCCACTGTCCTTGCAACTGGTACCAACTGTACGCCAAATTAGAAAGCAGCCAAAATTAATGTTATGAAGTAATGTAGTCTGCATTAACCTTCAGGAGATCCTGGTTAAAGGAATATGGCCAATGCATACCCCTTTACATCCCTTCTAACTTCAGTGAAGTTAAATCAGAAGTGATTTTGGTCCTGGAGTTTTGGGCACCCAAGTCACATTCTAATTCTGTCCAGTTCAGCGATAAGCCTGTTATGTCATTTCAAGTTGGCATTCAATACACTACAGGGTAATCTCTTAAGTCTCTTTGTGCTGTAGGGTCCACATCTAGTGATGTAGGCAGATTCCAGGAGCTAGATCCCCAATTGATGTGTACAGCATAAAGCCAGCAGGGAATATAATGTAGCTAAATAGGTGGAGAAATCAGGTACGTGTCACTCAGCACAACGGGACAGGGTGTTCTCCTTTTTATGAATCAGGAATTTGCTACAAAGCTGATTAATTTGCACATATCTTCATTTGTATCCTGTCTTAGTAGGTATCAGTAGCCATCTGGCCCCCAAGCATAAGTACAGGGCTCATCTAGTCATCCAGTGTGGAGGAAAAAAGTCCCAAAGTTATTCTCAATTATTCTTGCAGGAACTGCTGTACAGTAGTAGAAAGCATTATAAAGATGTTGCTCTATAGAAATGAAAACTGTTTAATCATCTCTGAACTGCTCACTTTAGAGACACAAGAAACTACACTTGGAGAATGCCAAAAGGAGATGCATTCCAAAGCAGGATATCTTCCAAGAAATCAGATGATTAATGTAGCAGAGGTTGCTGTTGATTCCTGTGTGTGTTGGAAATGCTTTGAAATGAGCTAAATTTAAGCAGATACACTAATGTTTTTGTTTTAAGTGCTTGAAAAAAGATGTGGTTTGTTTACTGAATAAATTTGCAGCTACTGTCATTTTAATCCTGAAAAATTGGTTTGGAAAAGGTATCTGGCCCTTCCAATGTGCAGATATAGAATGTGAAGAAGCAATTACAAACACCTTCATTCTGTAGGAATAATCTAATAGTGAAACCTCTTTTTGGAAGGCTTCTGAAGACAGAAGTTTTACAAGAGAAATTTGTCATCTTGTTTTGTTCGCAAATGCCTGGGTAAGGGTATTAGAAGTCTCCTCATCTGGATTTCCAATATGGTGAAAGGTTTCAAGCTTTCATAATTAAGTTTCTCTCTATCAAAAAAAAAAAAAAAAAGAATAAAAGAAAAAAAGTGGCTACCATTCGATCTCAAGTATAACACTGAAGCAAAACTGCAGCTCTGAAGCTCCCCTGATAGACAACTGTTCAGCTGTTAGAGATACACTAGCCCAAGATGGAGTTGAGAATTCTGCTGCCACATTGGTCAGTTTTTGTAAAACTGCTGTCTGTCTGTTTCATGTTGGGATCAGTTACCAGCTGTCAGTGGAAGAAAATCAGAGTTTTTCAAGGCTTTTACCTTCCCCTCACTGTTGCCTGTCCACAACTTTGGATTTTTATAGAAAAGCCATCCTATGGCTGTACTGTTCTGTGGTAGTGAGAATGTTACAGACACCCAAAACAGTAGTATTCCAGTAGCAGTAACACATCTATGAATTTTCATCAGCAAACAAATTACTCAAGATATGCTTTTTGCCCAAATATGAGATCAGTGTAAAACACATGTATGCAATTATGAGGTTGTTTTCAATCTCTGCCTAAGGGCCCAGATTGGTACATGTTATCTGCGTATGGACATAACATCCATTTAATTTGAGCAAGAGCTGTGAAACAGATAATTTTTCAGTTAGTTGACTTAGTTTTCCTGTATTTGTACTACAGCAATTTTACAGTGCCTGTAAACTTACACTAAAGGAGTAGGAAGACTAGTAGAAACAATTAACTTAGTACGATTGTCTTCTCTGTGGCCAAATAGAGAACAAAACCAAAAATTCTTAAGCCTTCTCTGGGGGTTGAGAATAATATAATATCCTAACAAAAGCGCCAAAGGATGTAGTACAAATAAGATCTTAATCTAAATTTGACAGTTACATTAGAATTTTAAAACACTTAAAATATTACCTGTATGAAATGTTCAAATGGTTTGTGACTCTTTGAAGTTAGCTTTTAATAGATATTCAAATGTGTAGTTTTCACTTGCACAAATGCACCTACAAGCAAATTCTGAACTGAAGGTCATGAACATTTGGCAAAAAGGCATTTTAACTGAAATAATTATTTTTAAGTATTCAGAACATGTATTTTGTCCTGATTTCCATGAGTTATTTCCTTAACCAAAAAAGGACACATTCTGAAATGTTGCATTCAAATGCAGAACTTGAAATCCCTGCAGTTTGTTAACTACATGTTCTCTGTTAGATAACCTTGCAATCCTGGAAATCTCTTTTCGACAATTTGTAATCAAAACTGGCACACCTTCATGACTCGCCATTTGAATGAATACTGATCTCTTGGGACCCTACAACCCCTGTAGTAACCAAGGTGTTTCTAAGTCTACTGAGTCTAGGTGGTTATTTATCACTGTATCTACCTGATGATTTCTCAGGCATACATTCATGCTTGCATCACATGCACATCTAATATCTTTTTTTAGCCTGCAAGCACTGCAGGCTTACTTCCTAGAACCAGTCTTACAGCTCTCTGAATTTGCCACCTGCTTAAACGTATTTGTCAAACTTGTTTAATAAGAACTGCCAAAGTTCTGTCTTCTAATTTATCTCCTTAAGAGATCATCAGGCACAAGAACATCGAACAAAAACAAAGAAATCTTTTAGTGATTTGTTTTTAAAATGTAAAATTGGTTCCAGCACTGTGGAAAACAAAAAGCTACTGATCTCAGATTGTTGAGTTTCAACCAACCTGTTAGGAGACAGTCCTGCCAAACTGCTTTGCTGTTCTTCCTTTTAAATTTGATGTAACCTCTGTGACTTGAAGATGTGCTCTTTTTGTAAGGTAACACCTATGCTTCGGGCAGTTGCTTGTTTCCATCGTGGAAATGCCAAACTTTGGCTCTGACAGTGAGTAAAATAAGCATGATGTGAGCACTAAGGGTCTAATTTTCTACCCTCACTCTTGACTAGGATGCCTGACTATCAGTATAACCAAGCACAAGAATGGGAATTCCTCAATGGGAATTGCTTTGTTGAGATTGCTTGAGAGTGGAGATTTTTTATCCAGCAGAACATGCACATCCACAGAGGATCTCTGTGAATGCTGTACTGAAAGGATGAGAGAACCACAAGACCTTCTTTAGGCTTCAGTAATGGTTATAGAAATAAAAGAAGATAATAACATCCCTTCCAGATACCAGCCCTCCCCCATAATTGTATGGTTGTGAGAAAGGGTGGACTCCTCAATACAGAGATTTAATTTTCTACCTTGTTGCTGCATCAAGGAGCCAGCCAGCTTTGTATTTGTTTTGTGATCAGAGAAGGCACTGGAACAGGTTCCAGTTTAGAATCTTTTTTTGAATGTTAGGTCTTTGCTAAGAATATTTGTAAAGCAACAATTACACTTATAATGCACTCTAATACTCTGTACTCACCCATTAACTTCTCAAATATTGTTGTGCATTAATTTTAAGTTACTTTTTAAAACCATTTACCAAAATCTTGGATGCCAAAAAATGATAAAATGCCATTGATGTTATACCAGAGCTTCCCACAAATTGGTTCTTGGTGCGGAACACCCTACTTCACTCCCTTCTGATACAGCATCCACCCACAGATGTTTTCTTGTAAAGGGAAGAAACAGCTAGACAACACACTAGTACTATTCTGTTCAAAATTCAAGTTAAATTTAACCAGTTGTCTGTACTCTCAGACAGCTTCAGACTGAGAAAAATAAGGTTACAGTACAGGACTGATGCTGAATTTGAGAAGAAATTTCAAAAGAAACTGTTTATTTTTAAGTGAGTATTTGTAGTAGCTTTCTAATTTTCCCATTCAAATAATGCCTTAGTAGCTGCTGGTGCAATATTAATAAAGATATACTTCAGCTGTTTTCTTGATATACTTTAAAATGCTTTACAAATAGTAACACCCTGTTATTCAGAAAATGGAGACACAAAGTAGCTAAGTGATTTATCTTAAATCTCATTTCATATCTTAAATATCATTGGCCTCATCATTGCTCTGCCCTTAATGACCACAACCACTTCTGATCAAACTGCACAACTTTGACTTAAGCAAATTTCCATGCTCTTTTTTTCAGAGCTAGTGGGTCAATGTGTGTACTAAACAGTGTGAGCAGTTTGTGAATAGGTGGTTTTTTTCACCGCACACTCTACTTACCAATCAGGACATTTGTAAGAGGTTTTGCCTTAATTGCAGAAGGTCTAGGAAAACAGAATAAATCTGAGCAATTCTTCAGTTGTCCTGAAGAGGACGCTACTTCTGGTTATTCTTAGAAGTCCTGTAAGTTAATAGCTATATGTGTTAGAAGATTTGCTCAGGCCAGAAAACTCCCAAATAGCCTAGGTAGCTACTCATAGTAACAGAGATTCAGAATGAAGAGAGAATACTGAGATATATCCAAGTTCATTAATTGAGAAGGGGAAAAAAAAAAGAAAAAAGAGAAAAAAGAAGCAAATTGATGCAGTATTTAAACTAGAAAATCACTGTAATGACAAATGACAACCCTGTAGCCTGCAAAATCTGCTAATAAAGTGTCTGCTGTGGTTGTTATTAAAACTAAACTTATGATCCATGATTATCTAACCATTAAACATAAGTAGGGGCTAAACTGGATATCTGTGTCAGATGATATTTCAGTGCTGTCTGGACTGAGAAAATTACTCATCAAATTTGATTTCTGATGCCTCCCTTCTCTGAAGATTAGCTCCCTAAGGAGTTTAGAGGCATTTAGGAAGATTCCTTCCTCCCTCCCTTTGTGTCCTCTTTCTCCTCAGTAATTACACTGTAAGCTTTCTTTAAGTTTAATTTGCAGACCATTAAAAATGGCTTATGTAGAATAGCTGAGCTGCGGTGAGGTGACTGGCCACAGAGCGGTTCTGCATTGCCAGAGGAGCGTCCCTCCTACTTGTGTGTAATTATTCTTGTCCAGGTCAAATTTCCTGGACCTATAGAAGCAATAGTGTAGGTCCCTTCATCAATCAGGTTGTTTGAATATACAGGTATTTTTGCCAGAGTTACATCAGCTGAAATAAAGTTAAGAAAAAGGCACGTTGAACTGAGATAGTAGTTGGCATATTAGAGTTTCTTTTATATTAATGTATGGTAAATGTTTGTCAAGAAAATTGTTTACACCATTTGACTAATGGGTTGGATGGTCTGTTTAGGAGAGAAAATAGACACATATGGCAATGGAAAAAAATCTCCTATTTTGTTGGATATTTTGTTGGATATGGTCTGTCCACAGACCAACAAAATTCTGTATATGTCTTTAGTCCCAGCCTCAACTGTCTTCCACTGTAGCCAACAAGAGTTGAAAATGGTGAAAGTGGTTATGGCAAGAATGGAGCATTACTTACTGAGACCAAGAAGCTACATGAGTACTGTGCATTTTAACTTTATTTCTGCTCTTGTAATGGGGTGAAGTAAGGTCAATGTATGTTCTGTTAATTCATGCATGACTCCACACCAGCTGATTTCTTTTTAGAGGTTACTGCTTTTTCTGCTGTTAGCAAATATCCCATTAGCAAAAAAGTCCGGAGCTGGCCTTCAGATGATGAGGTTGCAAACGTAAAACCAAATCCTTCTTTCAACAATGTATGAAAAAGTGTCATATTAAAATACTAATTGCATAATATGTAAGCACTTCCAAGTAACAGGATTGGTAGATTTTCTACATGGCTCAGTGCTTTACTGGCCTGCTTAATATAACAAAAGTACTGGAGAATTTTTAAATTTTTTTTATTTCTCCTTCAATCAGGAAAAACTTCAGAAATTAGTAACTTGCATTACCTTGCTCAGAGTCAGTGCCAGCTCTTTGCTGATCTCAGCCTTATTGTAGTAGGGCAAACAAGAGACTGGAGAGGGTTCTCACCAATGCAGTTATGTTCCGCTGCACACTTTTATCTGCGGAGAACTGAGATGGATTTACAATGACTCCCTCCACAGGTCACGTAACAACAGGGTAACAATTTTCAGCTGGAGCTAACCTGAGTAGCTCTGAGCAGGTAGCTTGGAGGAGAAAGTATCTGCCTGCATTGTATTACACCCTTAAACCATTCAGATTTGTTCTCCAATTTCTGTGTAGCAATCATACAAATTACAGAGCAAAAGGTTTTGTGAATAATGTGCAAAGTTCAGCCAAGATTCTTTTAAAAATCTAACAGTTAATAAAGTATTCATGCTTTCTGGAATGAAGTTGGGCCTCTATATATCATTGATCCTTTATTAATGATTTCGTTTTAAATACTGCTATCCTGATTCACAAAGGAAGCATTTTCCATTTTCCATCGCTCTTTTGTTAAATATCCGAAGGGAGAATTTTCTGCTTACAGAAAAAGTAATTTCACAGATGACCACAACTGCTGAGGGCCAGATTCAGAAAATGTTAATCTTCTCCCTTCTTTCTCCAAAATTTGCTCTCCTTGTTCATTAGCCATACACAGCAAGAGAGAAAGCAAGCTGTATGAAACATTGTAATTGGGTGTCTCCCACTGATGCCACATTAATATGTCATTAGACTAATATCTTTTACTGACACACAGATATGGTTTTCAGAACAAATCTGGAAACCTGACAAACTGGATATTGTATTTTAAAAGACTAAAATGATTTATACATTTCTTATTTAAAAATTCCTCAATTTGCCTTGAAATCTGGTTGACATCCTACCATGTTATCACATCACTATAGAGAACAGGTTGCCAAAACCATGTATGGAACAGTGGGGCGTGATGGTGGTAGTGCTAATGAGATGTTCAAGCAAAAATAGTGCAAAGGCCTTATGCTCTAAGCCCTGAAAGTGAGTACCTTGTGTTCCCTACAAGCAGGTTGTTTACAACACAACTGCAGCATGTACTGCATGTGTATGGACATTAATTTCTTTCCATGAGGACATACTATGAAAGAAATTTGACATTCTCCTTCAAGTCACTGGGCAACATTCACTCCTACATGAAGACATAACCCAAAATTCAAGCACCTTGTGTTAGTCCATTTGAACCGTTTCTACCAGTCTGATGAAAAAGTGGACCAGGGCTATAGTGTATGAACTGTGACTATGTTAGATTTTTTCCCTAGCATGGGAATACTTGCTTTAAGTCTTATGTTAGTCAGAAATGGTCTCAGAGCAGGCAGTTGGAGGTTTATGCACGTTGCGCCTTTCTCACAAAAAAATCTTGGTGGGTAAGTGTTCAAGGTAGATTTTTGTCTTTCTTTTTTGGATGAACGGTAGACGGAGAACTTCTTTTCAAGTGAACTTGGAACATGGACACTGTCTTGGAGAGAAGAAAGAAAAAAGAGAGAACTGCAAAGGAAGTTCAAAGAGCCCTGTGCTCCTGAAGGGCTGCCTGCCTTTCCTTGCAGCAGCGTACGAGGTGAGTTCTGTTTGAATGATTTTGACATATCTTAATGCTGAAGAGCTATGTGTCACTAAGCAACGTTTAGCAGTGTGTAAGCACATGGAACTTGCCTTTGGAATTTTACATAGCTGTGTTTGCTCTCATCACACATTCTGTTAGTAAGATGAAAGGTCCTCCTATGAGTTGATACAGGATCAAAGTGTATACTGAGAATGGTATAGAGATGAGAAGCTGAGCTCTTTCAAAGCTAAATGGGCCATAGCAAAGACTACAAACTAAACAAAACACAGGACTTGTTTGAAAAATCATGTTAAGTGTTCTCTCTCCTTTAAACTGTGAACTGTCTTCCCTGTTGCAACTGTGGCACTGTTTACTTTCATTTCCAGTGACAATAAGAATAAAAATCTATTTAAACTGTTTAAGGGAGTGAATTGCACATTCCGAAGAAGTATTTTTTTGTGAAGAGTTGGGTAGGCTGGTTATAAAAAGTAAATTGGGTGAACAGAAAACAGATTGAGGAAACAGGTACAAGCTATGCCACTCATGAAATTTTATCCAGAGACCTGCAGCCTGAAAACATTCATGTAACTAAATTTCTGTTCCAGATTGTCATGAAGTATAAAGAGGACAAAGAGACTATTAGCAGAGGACTTGTCTAACATAGTTGATCTTGCTACATTTTGTGCTTTGATGCAGTGTATGATCAGAGAGGACAGCCTGAGGCTTGATGTAGTAGCAGATCTGATTTGGCATTAAAGGAATGTAAACCAGGACCAAGTCCATTCTGGACAGAGGTCTTAAAAAATCCAGACCACAGGGTGCCAAGTTTACTTTCCCACTTCTGAGTGTTAGGAGATGCTCTGTGAAGGCAAGATCCCAGCACCATCTGAGAACCTTAAACCTTTTGCTTTCTCTGTAAGCAGAAAGAGGCCCTGAGTGCCTCAAGCCAACTATATAGTAATAATTTAGGGTTGGACCCAAATCTAAGTCACTAAATCCGGCTTTAGGCTTGATGGCAACACAAGGAAGGTCCTGTGAAATACTTTAGGCAGCTGTAATTCAAACAAACCCTGAGATACTTGTATTATGTACAGCACAGTAGTGGCCCTTTGTAGTCCCAGGGAGCAGGGGAGTATAAAGACTATAGAATGGCTGCTTCCTAATTATGGCATGGGATCCCACAGTAATCATAGTTTACATGAACCTGGGGACTGATGCCATAGCATCAGCTTTTATACTTCTTCATTCATCCTATATAAATTTAAAAAATCATATGAGCTTGTAATTGAAATGGAGAGCCAAATGCAACTAATAATGCATCAGGAGTTAAACTGTTAGGAGTTAAACTGTTTGATAAATGTATAAACACACTCAAACCTTGCAAAATAGATAGTCTTCAACTTCAGGTAAGTACTAAACTCTGTGAACTCAGCATTTAAGCTTTTTAAGCTTAGCACTTAAGTGTGTACTGCACTTATTGTGAAGTCTGTGTGCTAGTGTTTTTGACAGGGTTTGATATGCAAATTAAAGACCTATGAAATGTTACTGAAAGAATAGTGTCCCACATAACTGAAATGTAGCTGCAGATACTGTAGTTTCTTTTACTTAGGTTATAAACTCTCTGAGGCAGAGGGCCACTGTTTTATTCTTTATAAAATCCTGGCACATTTGTTGTGTCCAGTTTGGTTCCTGTTGCATTGTCATTTAAAAACAAAAAATGGTCTAAATAATGTATCTGTTTACTTTTTCTATTGACAAATTGCAGTTAGTAATTTTTTTTTCCTGTTTTATGTGTTCCATGCTATTTGAATATGAGAATTTAATAGACGATATCATTGCATTTTTAATAGTATAGATTCACTTCTGTGGTCAAGACGAAAAGCCAAATAAAATTCTGATTTTTCTTTAATTTCAAACTCTTACTATGGCAGAAGATAACTGTGTTCTTACAATGTTAAAATGGGAATTATTCTTATGTAGTATTATTCAAGTTTATTCCAAAAAGCAAATTGGCCATTCCAGAAATAAAAAATTTACAGTATGCCTTGTCTTTCAGACAATTATCAAATATGTAAATTCCATTCATTCATTATAAACTAATTGAGGAACAATTAATTGGTCTTCAAGGCATTAATTTCTTTTCGCTGTTATTTAAATTCAGCTGGTTTTGTCTATAGCATAATACATAAGAAACAATGATCATTACTTCCTAACTTTTTGTGCAAATAACTTTCAAAATTAATTGCTGGTTGCACTGAAATGAAGGAGATGTCAGTGTTTCAATTACAAATGTTTATTTTTGGAGTTTTATAAATCAGTTATAAAGGTTCTCTCCAAACACAAGAAATTAATTAGCAGACATTGTCTTATCTGACAAGCATATTGGTTTACATCTTAAATGATCTCAAGAGTCTCAATCATTTAACATTTGCTAAGTGCTTTGATATTCTTGAAGGATGGACTTGGTAAGTGCAAAGTATTATTAATATTCTCTTTAATTCTTTCACATTAAGAATATATATGCCATGAGGGCTATTTCAGCCAATAGCATGTACTAGATCCCACAGTGTACCTATTAGAATCATAGAATCATAGAATAATTATGGTTGGAAGGGACCTCCAGGGTCATCAAGTCCAACCTTTATCCCATCATATTCCTAACCATTAAACCACTAGACCATGGCCTCAAGTGCCTCATCAACCCGTTTTTTTGAACACCCCCAAGGACGGCGACTCCACCACCTCCCTGGGCAGCCTGTTCCAGTGCCTAACCACTCTCTCAGGAAAGAACTTCTTCCTAAGATCCAATCTAAACTTCCCCTGAAGTAACTTGAGGCCATTTCCTCTCATCCTGTCATTAGCAATTTGGGAGAAGAGACCAACACCGGCCTCACTACAACCTCCTTTTAGGTAGTTGTAGAGGGCAATGTGGTCTCCTCTCAGTCTCCTCTTTTCCAGGCTAAACAACCCCAGTTCCCTCAGCTGGTCTCCATAAGGCCTGTTTTCCAGACCTCTCACCAGCCTCGTTGCCCTTCTCTGGACTTGCTCCAGCACCTCAGTGTCCTTCTTATACTGTGGTGCCCAGAACTGGACACAGTACTCAAGGTGTGGTCTCACGAGTGCCGAGTACAGGGGCACAATCACCTCCCTACTCCTGCTGGTCACACCGTTTCTGATACAGGCCAGGATGCCATTGGCCTTCTTGGCCACCTGGGCACACTGCTGGCTCGTGTTCAGTCGGCTGTCAACCAACACCCCCAGGTCCTTTTCCGCCAGGCAGCTTTCCAGCCACTCTTCCCCAAGCCTGTAGCATTGCATGGGGTTGTTGTGGCCAAAGTGCATGACCCGGCACTTACCCTTGTTAAACCTCATACAGCTGGCCTCAGCTCATTGCTCCAGCCTGTCCAAATCCTGCTGCAGAGCCTCCCTACCCTCAGGCAGACCAACACTCCCATTTAATTTTGTGTCACCTGCAAATTTACTGAGGGAGCATTCGATCCCCTCATCCAGGTCATTGATAAAGACATTAAACAAGACTGGCCCCAACACCGAGCCCTGAGGGACACCGCTTGTGACCGGTCTCCATCTGGATTTAACTCCATTCACCACAACTCTCTGGGCTCGGCCATCCAGCCAGTTTTTAACCCAGTGAAGAGTCTAGCCCATGTCTAGACCATGAGCCGCAAGCTTCTGCGGCAGAATGCTGTGGGAGACAGTCAAATGCCTTACTGGAGTCCAAGTAGACAACATCCACTGCTTTTCCCTCACCCACCAGGCGGGTCACCTGATCATAGAAGATCAGGTTGGTTAAACAGGACTTGCCCTTCATGAACCCGTGCTGGGTGGACCTGATCCCCCTGTTGTCCTGCACTTGCCGCATGATCTCCCCCAACATGAACCGTTCCATAACTTTCCCCGGCACCGAGGTCAGGCTGACAGGCCTGTAGTTCCCTGGATCCTCCTTCCTGCCCTTCTTGTAGACGGGCATCACGTTGGCAAGTTTTTTGGAGATGGCTCTTGGAAATTAGTAAAGATTCAGTTGGGGTCTGGTGATGACATAATTTTGACAAACAGAAGAATTGGCAAGCATCTTTTTAAGAAGACACATGGACCACTGCCTCCTTGGAGGATGTAAGAATGGGAAGAAATGATCTCTGTTATATGTACCATAATTTTGGAAAACATATTCATATAAAGATATCTATCTCTCTGTAGAGATATGGAACATTATAGATACCTAAAGGATAATTATATACATATATAGATGGAGACAACACATATGTAAATAGTGTCTGTAATTTAGACTTGGATTCAAACTGCTTAAGTAGCTGCCAGTTTCACATCATAATGAAGCTTCTGAAGGGGGCTGTTTACTCCCCTTTTTCCTCTTCTGTGCCTCCAGCTGTGTTCCTAGGCATACTGTTAGCCTTAGTCTGAATTTGACATGATCATTCTTGCTGTGGGATGAGCTGATTCAGGAGCTAAAGATGACAAGAAGCGGTTCGTTTTTTGGAAGCCAGGATTCATTTTCTACAGGTTTAGCTATGTAAACCAGCCTTCCGTGGAGCCAGATGAGTGCTGGAGCAGTCAGATGAACAGGAGAGGTAAGAAAGTAGATTATCTTAGTTCTAATGTCAGATTTTACTGTGGGTTAAGCGTAGTCCCTGTGTATTTGCTGGTGGGAGCTAAACCCTTCCAAAAAATAGGCAGGTCTCAGGCTTTTTGCAAGGCTTCTTCATTAGCTACAGAGGGAGAATAAGGTGAAAACACTTTTTTGACTTAGGCTTCTCCATTTAGTGCAAGTTAGATTATTTTAACCTAGGATAAACCAAATCTTGCTTAAATTAAAGTATGTATTTTCCATGGGGTTTTTAGGATTTAAAGAGGAATATGGCCATTTCTCTTGGGATTTAAACCCAAAAATAACATTCAAAATATTCATCAAGTTTTCTTTGAAAGCTATTTAAACATTTGAATAAAAGGAAGAAGACATATTGTTATTTAGAGCTCCTTGGAGAAACTCCAAGCTTTAATTGCACTTCACTTTCATTTCACTAAGATTGAATGTGAATGAAATTGTCTCTGTCCTGTGGTGCTCTTTCATTCCCCATCTTAGTTCCTGCGAAAACAGTGCACTGGTGCAGCCAAACTCAGCCAGTCGCCCTCCTGCTGTTGATTTAGACATCTCTTTTGGCTCCTAGCTGATTTTTCTCTTGTTTTGAGAATAAATTAAAAGCACATTTGAAAGTAGCAGTGTCAATTTTCCTAATTATCTGAGACATGGTAACTATAAATACAATACTACCTATTACACAAATATATTCAAGAAAGTTCAGTGGGTGATACTCTAACAAATCTACATTTAACAGGGAATCCAGTACTTTTCTCTGAGATTTTCAGGCCAGGTAATGTGTGCACACTGGATCCAACATGGTTATTCTGGGTACATTGGGCCTACTGTTTGTGTACATGCATGGAAAATGACCTTGTTTCTTAAGAACTTGTTGAACATGTTCTCTGGAGTCCTTCTGTGATTAGTTAGCTCTCTGGTATCTCCAGATGCCACAACAGCCAAAAAAAAAAAAAAAAAAAAAAAAAAAAAGTAGATCTCTTTCTTTTTCCTTTCGGAAATCATGAGTTGAGAGACAAGACAGTTCTGGAGAAACACAGACCTGTTTTTCTATGGCCAATGAGACCAGAACTCTTTCTCTGTTTTACATCTAACCACGCTTCTGAGATCTATGGCAGCACGCTTAAAACAGTTTTCATGGGAAAACTGGTGGCAGAGTTTATCTTAATTTATGCAACACTTGTTTGCTGAGCTCTGCATGTGCTTTGATATAATGTCAGGATTTCTTCATCAGCTAAGTAAGGAGTGCTTGGTGTTCCTTCTTACTGTTCTTTTATTCCCAGGCCTGTTGCTACCAGATTTCCTCTTTCATCCTACAAAGATTACCAGATTTTCTACTGTTTTCAATGTCTTCTGACATATCAGGTTTCTTGAAATACAACTGGTATTTGTATGTGCAGATATTATCAATATTATCTATTTTCTAGTTCTAAACTAAACTCACATTAGAACTTCCCCTGGTGAGAAAGTCATACTTGTGGAATGTTCATGGAACATGAAGATTTAAGACTTACTTTTACTTTACTTACTTTTTTTTTTTTACTTTCGCTTATTATTTAAGACTTTTGGGGACAGATTGTTCAACCATTACATAATCCCAGCAAAGTTCATGACTATGTTCATGAAAGTAAGAATGGAAGAACTGTATTCTCAGTTTGATTGCTGTAATAATGAACCTGGTTGTTTATTACATATAGGCCACCAAAACTTTGTCCTGAATTTAAACAGACTTTAGGAACTGTGGGAACACACTCTGGAGTCAGAGTCTATGTACTTTACAAAACTGGATCCTAAATGTATGTAAAAATGGCAAAGCAGGGAAAAATTGGACATGTTTGTATCTGTAATTTTAATTTATATGAAGAAAAGAAGAATTTATATCTTATAAAGAGGGAGATTCTCTTTTCTGAAATTAGTTCATAGCCCCAATTATACTGAATTTGAATTTAACAAACTTAAAGCACTTTAAAAGTTTTAAAATCAAATAAAGAACTTGACAAAAAAATGCATACTGAAGACTTTTGGATTTTTCAGAAGCATAATCTTTTCTGTATCACTGATAAAATCATAAATGACATATTTGACTTGACTAAATTTAAAAGAGAGTGGCATGATAAATTATTAAGACTACCGGTAGTACACATTCTTATTGACAGTGACCTTTACAGTCAACAAAACAGAAATGGTTCAATTCTTGTGTTTATTTTCCTATGTTCTGTAAAAGTCCAGGCAGAAATCTTCCATCTTTCTGCTTGTTATTGTAAGGTTGTAGACCAGCATGTTTCATATAAGTAGTAAAGAAATCCAGGGAATATTTCCGATTTCTTTTTAGGGTAGTGTAAATGAGCTTGGGGAGATAGCAAGAAATGGGGAAATTTCCTTAGGATTTATCTTTGGAGAGGAAGGAGCAATCTGTGGTCATTGACCTCTAATAAACTGGTTTTGTCCAATGCAGACTGATTGGTGTGGTTGATGTTCGTATTTTTTGAGCGTCTCATCTGGAGATGTTCAGAGAAGTTTTTTGCATGTTTCAATTGTAAGGAAAATATAGACTGCACCATTGACTGGCTGCAGGACTTATGATTATCATATTGGCAATTTTTAGATTTTATTTCTAGTAGTATTGTTCAAGGAATTCTTACACATGTGAAGGAATATTGATGCTATTGGACCTTTAATACTGTGTGTTCTCTGTTAACCTTGCCCAGGAAAACAAAATCTGGTATAAAGAATGACTACAGGGATTTGGAAGCCTGCCTTGTGAAAGCAAGCTGAAAGCTTCTTTGCACTAGCAAAACAAAAGCTGAAAGGGCTTAGATTGCTCTCCCTGAGAGTCATGAAGGTTGAACATGAAGCTCCTCATGAAATTCAATATACATGTCTTTGCATTGAGATGCTGTGAGCCTACAGAGTAGCTTAGCTTTATGCAGCTCTTAATTTTGAAGTTTGTTCATTAGAGACTGAAAAAAACCTTCCAAGATGCACTCACACCATCAGATACTTTACAGAGATATTAGTGTGTTGTCAACATTATGGAATGCCTTCTATATGCTCACTGAATGTGAACCTAAATATATAAAGTGTCAATGTATATAGATTAAACAGATATATTTGATTTTTGTTATGCAGTTGTTTTTCTAGTGTTTTTTCTAGTTGCTTTATTTGCTTTAAACCTGGTATTGTCATAGCCTTCCTAAAGCTTTCTCACTATTAAAACTTATTTCTAAATGAGATGGGTTTGCTGAAGTTTTATATTAAAAAGGTTTTTTTAACCCATGTAATACCTAATATTTTCATCATCTGTAAATGAAGGAAACTTGTCTTTTTTGCAAAATCTTAATGCAAGACTACAAAGCTGTAGACAACAGTTCTTTTATAAGCTATGAATGTATTGTTTAGTTCACTACATGCAGAGCTGGGGTAGTGGTATTCAAGAAGCATATGCGTGGGCTAATTGGATTTTCCATTTTGCATTCCTTCATTGTTGAATATGTGCAGGCTTAAAAGATTCAGGGTAATAAAACTAGCATAATGCTACACATAAATGATTACCTCTATCTTGTCAATGGTTTAATCCCAGAGTTAATGTCATTTATTTTTCAGATATGACAATGACCCTTCATCTATCAAAATATTAAACTGAATCCCACACTACAATATTGATTGGCAGAACTGGAAGTGTCCTTAAAGTGTTTTTTTTCCCAGTATGAAAATGAATGCAACAAGATCTGGTTGATTCTGGGCAGTATGTGGCTTTTCTCCTGTGACATTGTCGGAACAACAGGGTGGGTGATGGTATTGAAAATGTTTTTAAAGTTGTCTTTTTTGTTGCACTACTTAGTAGCTGAACATTGTCAATGGTTCGGACTTGGGATTCTGTTGTCAGAGCACTCATTTGCCTTGTTACTCTCTCTTAATGACTACAAGTTGTTAAGATGCACAGCACATGGTGAAAAAGAAAAAAGAAAAGCAGACTAGGAGAAATAAGGTAGTTTTAGAGAATCAGGCACTTATTTCCAGTGAAATTCACTATCTAGGGCTTGGACACCAGAATTTAGTAGACACCTTTGAAACTGCTTTCTACCTTTTCAGTACTCCCCATTTTGAAGGTAGTGGAAGGATTGGTACTGGATATCATCAAAACATAGAATCTTATGCAGCAGTGAGAAATGGATGGAAAAGTGTCAATATGAAAATAGAACCACTTATTCGGGGTAGCAATTACAGTATAACAAAGTATTTGGGTTTGCCTCTAACATTGTCTAAGCAAACATTAGACCTGGAGTCTAGAAACAGACTTGCAGCATTTTCTGCAGCTTTCTGTGTCTTGTCTCCCTATTTTATTTTTCCCCTTTAAAGAGGAGTTGTTTACTAGTGGTATAATCATAGCTTTGTTTTACTGTGATAAGGCTGTCAAGTAACATACCAGCAAGAGTCCAGAAAAATCCCCAAAAGGCCACCCAGAGCATTCATGCAAGTAATCAACAGTGATAAATTTAGCATGAAACATTTGGTCATGTAAGCTGCAGACTGAGAACAATGGATTTCTCCAGCTATGATAGTAGGGACTAGCTGCCCCCCTATCCACTAATTATCTGTGAAAATGAGGGTTGGGGGTTGCTAGCAGGATTAATTACCTTGCGACTGCTGAAAATTATGGTAATTTTGAGAAAGTAACAGTCAAAGGAAATGTCTGTACACAATTGTTTGCCAAAAATAGCACAGCTAATACTTGGGCATGTTTTAAAGTTTTGAGCAAAATGTATCCTACCATTTCAGTATTGCTTGAATGCTGAACAAGTTGAACTAGCAATACGAACACTATGGCAGCCTGAGGCAGGAAAAGCCCTCAGGAAACACCTGAAGATGTCAAAGCATCTATCGTTTTCCCCACTAATTTTGTGCACATATGGTAGACAGAGGCCATGACATGGAGCTGGTGTTCTGTCTATGCAGTTGTGGTAGTCTTTTACCACTTCCTGGACATGTGCTACTATTGGGAACAGAGACAATGGGAGATGAACAGTGAAAATAATGCAGAGATTTGCTTTTCAGGGCAGGTTTTCTATGAGAGATGATAATGTAGATCCACTTTCTGTTTTTTTTGTTGCCTGAATTTTTTTGAGATCATAGAAAGAATAGAAAAGGTATGAATGCTCTCATTTTACTCTATCAGTTTAAAAGCATAGTCATCCCATTTACTGTCTAGAATATGCAATTTCTCCAGAAGTTACTAAATTAGGAAAAAGGAAATGTTGGAAATAGACTGAGAATTGTTCAGGTCTATATGGGCCTGCTCTTTTGTGGAGGCTGCTAGCCTATAGGTAGGTCCCTCATGTTAGTTGGCGATCTCCAGGTTTTTATCCTGCATGTGTATCCTTGCACAATTATTCTAACTGCTTTTGGGAAAGATTTGTACAAAGTACACTCAGTCTTTTGTTTTATAGGTAGTTGCTATTACAAAATGAACATAGCCTCAGATATTTAGTAAAAGTATATTTTAAAAAACAATTGAACTTGAAGACAAGAAGGCTGAAAATATTCATAGCTCCTTTAGTGATGGCCTTGAAAAAAATTCAAGTCTATATTATACTGTACAACCTTTGAGGCAGACATCTCCATCACATGCAGACCATAGTATATTAGACAGCACAGTGAATTCTGCATTAATGACTTTAAAATAGTCTTCACAACTCATGATATTGCTTGAGCTGTGGGAACAGTTTTCTGTGAGGCTTACTGCCAAATCTTTCGCTTTTGTTATTCTCTTATGAAACTGTGGCAATTTAGCACAAGCCTGTACTAAAAGCTCACATTTTATGTACTCAAGTAGTGCAAAAATCAATGCATGAGCAGGCAGAGAAATACTAAAATGCTTGTAGTCTGAAAAGGGACTACCTGCAAACCCATTTCATCAGTCTGACTAAGCACTCCAAAGTTAGGAAGCTTATCTGATCCATATAGACTTCTTGATGATGAAAATCTCAGAAAAACAAAGGATTTCTGAGACTTCATCATTTCAGTCATTCAGAAAAGACCATGAGAAGCACTTATGCTTCTTTCATATTGCATTTTTTGCTATCTGCAGACGAATCAGAAAATGAGAACACTGAAGAACTCTCAAAAAAGTAACCTTTTTAAAAATCCTTAACATTTTTCGCCTATGTCTAATGACAAAAATGAGGTAATTCTGTTCCTGCTTTTGACAAAGTGGACTTGCCCCTGCTGAGAATGAGTGTTCACACTTGCTTCAATAAGACACGAAAAGGATATTAGGCACCAAATTCCAGCTAGGTGTAAATAGGTATAATGCTACTGAGATCAAGGGAATTTAACTCCAGATATTTTTAGGGCCTTTCACAGATGCAAATTAAGTGACCTTTCTGGTTCCACTTTACAAATTTTTTGTAACAAAACCAGAATTGGTATGAAACTTCATTATTATGGCAATAAAACTCCTTTCCTCCCATCACCCACCACAAGAACAGATCGTGGAAATTAACTTCTTGTCCCTTGTCACAGGCCTCTCAGAATATGAAACATTTCTTAAAATGATCCACAATTCAGCTTAACAGATTACTAGCTAAAACAGTCTCCTCAAACTGCAACTAAGCTTTAAACAGAAAAAAAGTTCCCAAATTAAATTTTCTTGAAATTTTTTTGCCATTTATATGTCTCTGGATGCATTTAATGGTAGTAATATGAAAATGTTAATAGCTTAATGATATTAAAATGGAATAATATCTTGGAGAATAATTATAAAGCATCCAGAGTCATTGCTACATTTTTACTTTTCAAAGGAAGGTTCAAGCCATATCCCAAAGATAGAGCCAGAACACTTATGAAAAATGACTCATCACATTGTGTCCCAAAATAAAGATGTACATACTTCATGTCTCCTGATAAAAGTCCATCCTGTAAATTTCCCAGATTTTTACACATACCTTTAAGTCAAAGCACCTGAGCTACTATATAAAACCAGAGAAAAGCTCTGTTTGCAGTTCAGCCCCCTCTAATCAGTGGAAGTTTAAAGGGTTTTTGAAAGACTGAACAAAGCACATGTGGCTAAGACGGAGTGCTTGTCAACTCCAGGGAGTAATCCAACAGTTGCAAGCCAGAGTCAATCTGTTCCTTGCATGATGGCACAGACACAGCCACAAGAAAAGGCCATTCAATTTACTGAGAAATGTGGAGTCAGCTACAACCAGATTCAGGAAAATGCAATCCTTTGTGTTTGAGATACCTGCTAGAAAGGACTTGTGCCATGGCTGTATTTAATGCTCCAGATGGCATAGTTTCTTATGAAATGGTTTTGCTGCAAGCCCTCCACATTCATCCTGTGATGCATTGCTAGGTTATATACCTCCTGCAATAATGTTTTCTTCAGCCAGAAAAAAAGGGAGTTTTTAAATGATGCTGAAACTGTGAACAAAGAAAGCATAGATGACTGTTTTCTGTGCTTAATTTCATACAAAAATAACATTACCAAAACCAGATTGCAGAGACAGAATCTCCAGCATTCAGGCTTTCCAGAGCCTGTGTTGCTGTCCAGCTTTACTTCTGTATACTTCCTCCTCAGGCATATGCATTTTGCTTTACTGTAATATTATTACTACTGGACCCCAGCCACTCTTAGAGCAGTGGATGTAAAAAGCTGTTCAGTGCTTTGTTCTGTCCTCATGGCTGTCAATGTATCCAGATCTCACTCTGGAGATAAAATTAATAATTCTCCTATGGGCCTTTCTTTGATGCAGATCACCTGGTAAATAAAATTTTGGATCAAATGATTAAAGTTTGGCAGAGCTAAATGGTATTTGAAAATAGGGTGTTAAAATGGAAAACATCAGCACACTTAATAACAGGAGGCACTACCACTCCCAACTGTGTGTAAATTCTGCCTTTGCAGTGTATTTAAAACGGCTGCAACTATAGCTGACTGTTTTGCCTATTCCAGGATAGGTCATCAAGGGTAACTGAACAGCAGCAAAGCATTAATGTCTAGGGATTGCTCTGAATCAAACCAAAAACTCGCATACAAATAAAAAACATCTACCAGCTAGATTCCTAGAATACTTGATGACATAAAAATTCATGTTTTCAAATGAGTTGTGGCTGTAGAACAGAAGCAGTTGTCACACACCTTACAGAAGATATAGGCATATATATATTCTGCTGTGAATGCTCATTCAATGTCATCAAAATGCAAAGATATCTACTTGATTGTAGCATAATGAAGATGGCCTAAACATTATCAGTAGTATGTATAGATGAGTAAAATGCCAGCTATGAAGAGCAAATGCATGTTTTATACAAAGTTACATAAATAAATGGAGAGTTTTAGTGCTATGAAGTGAGCCTGCCTGTGCCTAGTCAGTGGAAGAAGTTAATCCCCCAAATCCAGGTAGACTGTAGTTTAAAAATCAGCCTTCCAAAGTCTTGCTGTTAATGGTGCAGCCTAGACAGAGCACTTCATTCTTCTGGCTCTTATGTGCGTGCACTTATGTGTAGTTCATGCAAAGGAGGATAAGCCAGAGCTAATCAAGCTAAAACATCATTTGTACACTTGGCAGCTCTGTGCTAACTTTGAACAGTCCAGTACATTAAAGCATAAAGATCAAAAGATCTAGAACTGAAATAGTGAGGACAGCTGATTTTTAAATGGAAAGACTATAAAAGTCAAGTGCCTCATGAAAGCATATGGGTTTCTACAAAGCTAAATGACAGATCTTGCTAATACCCAAAAGGAGGCAAAGAATTACCCACAACCAGCCAATAGTTCTCAGATCTCTCAGGCTAACAGTATCTGAACACGTCCCATGTATTTAAAAGCCAAAATAAGTCTTTTTCAGAACCCGTAGGAAGAACAGCTCGATGGGTATCTATTGTTTGTTTGATCACAAGTGAGAGCAAAGATCAGCCTCTGCTAATCATGATTTCCTAGTCTGTGAAGAGATTATTTTTCAGATCAGCTTGATTTATTTTATTTAAGATCCTCACATCAGGATACCAGATACCTACACCAAGCTGCAGCTATATTTTGTTCCCCTTTACAAAAAGTGGCAGCATCAACAGTGCTTTTAATAAGGGCATCTCATCAATGAAGTAAAATGCACATGTAATTATATAGGTCTTAGATTTGGGGGAAGAGGAGGTATATTCATTGTGTCTGCATTTATATATGGTACACTTCCATGTGAAGAGCCTCTTTTATCCCTTGCAGATATTTGGAACATATTTGTGCATAAGCTATTTAACCCTTCTGAACATAATCTAAATTTGCCATCTCTCTGTAGAGAACTCAGTTTTATCTCCGTATTCCAGACCTGTCTTATTCTGCTCAAAATAAAATTGGCCTGTCTTCCTAGCATTGCCTTGTGGTTGTCTGGCCATCAGCTTGAACTGAACAGGACTAAAACAGAGCTTTTAATCTTTATCTACAAGCTACTTCCCTGTCATGTCCTTCTTTAATCACTACGGACAACACTGCGATTCTGCTTGTTACTTAGGCCAGGAACTGGAGTATCATACTTGGCTTGTAATGCTTTCTGGGTCCTCACAGTCACATTATATCTAAATCCTAGAAGGTCGGATTTTGTTGTTTCATTTTTTTTCTTTAAATCATAGATATAGTCTCTCCACAGCTAAAATGCTTATCCAGAGACTCTTCATCTCACATTTTGATTACTGCAACATCCTTTTCGCTGGCATCACCAATGCATTTTGCTCTGTCCATATCCATCTAGAACATTGCTGCCAAGATGATTTTCCTAGCTTGTTGCTCTAACCGTATCCTTGCAGGATGAATGCAGGCAGTGGCATTTAATTTGGGTCGCACTGAATTCCTTTATATCTCATTTACACCAAGCAGATTAAAGTACCCTATTTTATTTAGCACTACTTGACTAGTTTCTTCCTCCTAACACAGCCGGGACTGTTTGCATTCACTTCCTGCACGTCTTGCTTCCTTCTACAGGCTGGCTTATGGTGGTTCATCCCTTATGCTTTTCAAATGAGCATCCAATGCACTTTGTTCTTTTTATATACAAGCAACATGGTCAAAGGGATTTCACAGAGCTGCATCATTGTTCTTCTCAAATATCTAAATTGCCATCATATGTACAAAAATAATATCATGTTGTTAGTGTATGATGCTGCCTCTGATCAAACTGATAAATATTACTTCCTGAGTATCTCCCTTCATTCTGCTTGGGAGCACCTCAGCTCTCCTTAAACACAGATTATGTGCTTCTTAGGGTAAGGTCTATGTTTGAGACATGGTTAATGGAGTGGAGCACCCACCTGTGACTACTAACTATAACAAAAAAAATTTGCTGGTACGTGTGTTCCTATTTCGGTGTTCTGTGACTCTGGATATGCAAAATATACAATCTATCATTACATGTATGCTAAGCGTTAGGTTTATGCCCTGTCCAAACCCACCTGCTTCAGTAGGGTTTATAAAATAATGCTTCAGCATTTACACATATGAAAAACTGAACATTTTCAATACGTATGCTTAGAGGACTGTGCTTAGAACTCATGGATACAATAGCCATGAATAATAAAATATATGTATGAACAGGTGGAGAGGAATTTGGGAGGAGAAGAAAAATCTGTCTCTATTAGTAAGTATAATAGTTCTCTGACTATTTTGTGATTTTCAGAATCAGATACAATAATAGCAATGATTATGAATCTCAAGAAAACATTTTTTCATTAAGGAGAGAAGAGAGACAGAAAACTTGGATCTTTTGCCAGCATTCACTGCAATCTTCAACTAATCTGATCTGGGGAAACATCCAAAATTAATACTGTCAAACTGAGCAGCAGATGTTGAAAAAAGAATCAGGCATTGCAAGAAAATTGATGTGCCAATGAAAATTAGACAGACAGGAAATTCTCACTAAACAAAACCCAGCAGGTTACAGGAGCACAAAAAAATTAGCTTAGATCATCTAGCCAGTTCATTTTGTGTAACCCATTAAGGGGTTTTTCTTTTTCTACTTACTATATGTGTATTTGTGTAGTAAAAAGAAATCTTCTGTATGCTATTTTAACCTTCTGCAAAATATCTTTTCTCTGTTCACTGGAGGCTCAGCCAGATTGGCTTCACCTTACTTGTGAGACTTTCTTCAGTGTCTTCTAACTTGTCAGCACTCATTTCTCTTCTGCACCCATTGTTTGTCTTTGTATCTGGGTGTAGACAAAGAGGCTTCAGTTGATTGTTTGCAAGAATACGAAATAAATTTACATTCATCAGAGTAATGGGTTTCCATTTCCAGAAGCTAAGCCAAGGAACAGCTGAATTTAGAAGCAGGCTTGTTTGCAGGGGGCTGCAGCATCAGTCTGTAAGTGGTTGTGCACAGCATAGGCACTTTTAGGGCATAGAGTTTGTTATCCCTAGATAGTTCAGAGCCCAAATATAGGAATGGTGTCTGCAGATTTGGAGATTCCTTTGCCAGCTACAGCCACTGGGCCTCTTATTTAAGTTGTTAAAACAGATGTGATTAGGTCAAACGTTTTTGAGCCAAAAGCTTCACAAACGTAATACTTTGAAAAGCAAAAAAAGACTAATCTGTGTCTTCTAACTCATCTCATGTTTTCTCTCAGATAGCAGCTGCTGCTTTAAGTTGCATACTGCATTATTATTTTTGTTTCCCTGGTTTGACTCATTTCTTTTGGAAATAGATCTCTTAACTTGTTTCTGGCAAGCAAAATTCTGGCCTGACTGGATTTTTCTCTTGCTCTCACTCACTCGCACATATTTTGCTTCCTTTGCTGTTTTTCCAGCTTTTTAGCTGTTCCTCTCTCTGCCATACTTGCTACAAGCACTGGGGGTTTGTGCATTAGCACTGGACAGTATCTGTGGACTAACTGTGTCCTGGTATATATGTAGTGACTCTGTAAACACAGTAACAAATAAAAGCATATTAAGAGATTGTTTTGTTTTCCAGGATGTGAAAAATCACTCAGAAAAAAAAATTATGTTACCCTGTTTCTGTGTGTGTGTGTGTACATGTATGTTAAAACTGTGAGAAGGCTTGAGCTGTGGTTATTGTTACTGGCTTAGGGCTGAAGAACTGTGTTTACTGTACGTGAGCCAAGCCCCTTGCCCTTTGCCAATACGTTCAGCTGAGACGGACTAGGACAGGTAAGCAGCAGTGTGCAGACTAACTATTGCACTGTCAAGTTTTTGAGCTTTCTATCCTGGTTTAACTGATCTCTTGTTTTCTTGGGGTATGTGTGAGTATAGGTTATGGTGGTGCAGATTTTGGTATGCCTTGCCAGAGTTGGAGGCAGGAATCCACACAGAATTGAGTACAGTTTTCTCTTGGAGGCAGTACAATTGAAGTTTTTCATCACTGAGAAGTGAGTATGGATTGTGCCACTGCATCAGAAATTGCTTATCAGTGCAAAGGCATAGGGAGCTTTTCCTGGATACTCTCTTATGTCCTTTACATATGTGTTGTGCCAATAGCATCCTACTGTCTCTATTTTCTGATAGTTATCCAGAAGTTTCTCTTCAATGCCTGAAATTTTTCCTCCATCAATTTAGCTGCATTCCATTCTCTTCTTCCCAGACTCATCACTCCATTTCATGAAATTTAGAACAACTCTTAGACAAAACTTAACATGAAAAGAAAGTAGAAATCACTAAAGAGAAGCTAATCCCTGTGTTTAGAGTCAAAGGACTCCATAGGTGTGAGGCGCAAGTAAAAACCAAATCCAGATCTCACTGGGGTCCAGAGAAAGGTTCACCATAATTCTTCCCAATTCTTGTCCCTCCCTCTGGCTTTGGGTGGCAGCAAAGGTTTTGTTAGAAAGCTAATACAACTCAATGGGTCTCATAAAAACAAACAAAAAAACCCCTAGGGACTGTGGACCCCCATCTTATTTCTACAAATGTTTAAATGTTGCAAAATTTTAGGCTGAGATTCGAGTTTTTTATTTGGATGAGCCTAGAACAGCAAGTGAAAGAGATGGATGTAAAATCAGGGAACCTTGGAGCAGCTTGGACAATCAGGCTCTGAAGTTGCTGTCAAGTGAGTGGCAGGATGAGTGGATGGTATTAATATATTCTCTGTTCTTCATTGTAGGATGTTTTCCTAAATTGGTTACAACCTAGTGGAGCTGCTGGGTAAGTTAATGAATTTAGTGGGGTAGGGAGAATAGCAGTGGGGGAATGGCACAGTTTTTATATATCCAGCTTGAAATATCATAACAGATCTGATTTTCCCAGTCTGAGATTCAGGCCACTGAATCTGGAGCAGAGCTGTCTGCAAAAGCATATATTTTCCTTAAAGTGTTGCTTAGTGTTTAGCATGTACTTAACTATTTTCCCAAACTGGTACTTCTCTTAGGTTTTATTAGCAGTCCTAGCACCCTAAATAAGATTGGAGTAAAGAAAGGAAGCAAAATTTCTCTGACAAATATGTCAGCTAAATGTCTTTTTCCCTGAAGAAGGTTATAATGTTTTTGTTTTTTTTCAGATCTGCAGAGGAACGAAAGTGATACATGAGCACTTAGCAATAAACATTTTTAATGGATACCCCTATCCCCAGCTTAATTTCTGCCCTCAGTCATATTGCATTAATCAATACTAGTGATGTTCCTAGCAGTTTCATTGCACCCTGTGAACAATTTTGCGGTTTGGAATTACAGAAACGTGCCTTGAGTGTATTTTGATACTCAGATTTAATAACAGGGGATCCAATATTGATTTTAATGGGAAATTGTTTGCATATGCATGTGCTTGTCTGTGTTTTTCTGTGCACCAGTTTCCTGTGCACTGAATAGTCCAGCACTTGTGACTGTCGCAATACTGAAAGGTTATCAGAAATGGTACAGATCATGACAATAGTGATTAGATGAAAGTGATTAACTGATTAATATGACCTTGCCTTGCTGCAAATTATATACAAGCTCCCCAGATGTCACATTCAATGTTACTCACACACATGCAATTTCTACCAAGCATTCCTGGCAGTGTGAGTATTCACAAAATTTAGTCTGTAACTTCATCTGTCAAATGATAGTATTGCTCTTTCTTTGGATGGGTTCAGGTCTTAAATCTGGGCTTCTGAAGCCAATATTTGTAGTTACTCACAATTCCTTTTCTGAGTGAAATGCACCCATGGGCAAACAGGCAAGTGCAACCTTAAACAGGCAAATGAGATTTGCAGGCTTAGAATGGGCTTTCTGCTGGTAATATTTAAAATTATTCAGAATTGCATAGTTGAATTTGATTTTCAAGTGAAATGCACTACTTCGTCAACAGCCAGAACAAGACATATGTGCTATTCAAACCCATTTCAAGCCATTTTTAGGGGGCTTGCATGGGCCATTAGGACTGCTAGGGAGTTCAGCCCCTGGGAACAGCCTTTGCATGTTGTTTTGCTTTCCCGTACACAGAGCAAAGGCTGTGCATGGGTTCTAACTTTTAGCTGAGCTTCATCAAAACACAAGCAAAAAGTAATTTCAAAAAATCTCTAGAAGCTATTTCAGCACTGTATTCAAGTAAGTATTTTAAGAGTTTTTCTCAAACCATGCTTCTAACTGCTAACACAAGCCTCAGCACAAAAATGTTTATGTGTACTTATTCACTATTTATGCTTTGAGAAAAAATATGCCTCTTATATTCACAGAAAATTTAACCTAAATATTCACAGGCTGATGAGTTGCAGTATTTAAGGAAAGGGCAGAGGTTCTTGAGTTTAGAGGTAGCCAAATTAAGGAAGAAAATTAAAATGGCTGGTCAATAATTTTTAACTGTTCATAAATTTCCAGGCGATAAATAAACTTTTTTTGTTGTTTTTTTTTTTTAATTGAGAGCAGATTATTCTTTGGTATATGGGATCTGCAGGTTCCCATGTGTGTTCTTAAAGTAATTTTCCATTAAACAATGTACTTTTATTGGGACACTTTCATACAGTCCTCCGAAGCCCTGCTCACCAATACATAGCAGGTCAACACACCCTTTGAGTGGGTCAGGAAAATACCACTGCCTTTCTTCTCCCACTACATGATGACATGAGAGCAGACAAGAAACACTGTATTGAAGCTGATGATCTTTCACAGGAGTATGACCTTAGACCTTCTGCCTTCTATGTAGGTTAATAGAAACCTCTTCCTGCAGGTAACTGACTTTTTATGTAAGAGGATTTTTTGTTATTATTTAGTTGCAAAACCAGACATTTGAAAGCTATATCTATACCAATTACTACATACTGCTCCTATAAAAAGTACTTAAATTAAAATATAACATGGACAACTATGTTCTTTAATAGCGATACCTTACAATTATTAAGTATGTTTGCAGTTTTCAAACCTCTCTGTGACTTTTCTCAGCCATAAGCTTTCTGCAAAAAGCATTATAGACACAATATATGTACCTCCATCATATGGATAAAGTGTTCGCATTCAATTTAAATTCTATTTTAAACACGATTGCACAATGTGGGTGCATAAATTGCTGGAGTTCGTGGTATCACACTACGCATGCACAAAATTTGTAAAGGGGTTATATTCAATATTCATAAAATTAAAGAAAGCCTTATTAAATCACAGCAGCTGTACTACTATAAAGATATAGTGCTATCTTGAGCAGTAATTACAGATGTACCTTTGTACATAGACTAAGAGGATGAGGTTAGTCCATAGACTTTTAGTTAACACATACCACAGACTGTTTTCCACAGAAGTGAATTCTGCAGTTTTGCATGACACTTATAGAGCAAGACATATGCATCCTGGGGGTCCCAGGTAACCCTTGCTCTGCATTTCTTGCTGTTGTGTTGTGGCAGCAGCAGGAGTGGCTACTGAGAGAGGTTTGAGTATGTTTGTCCATGATGGAAAAACCAGGGACACCAGAGGGGTACTTCTCACCCAGTCAGGACACTGCCAGCTTGTGCATGTGGCCCTGACCCTGGGTACCCAAGGCACACTGATGGCTGGTCACACAGGTGCACTGGTATTTTACTGTAAGCTATAAAAATAGAGTTTAAACTCTTCTGCACAACTCCTGTGAATTGCTAAGGTCTAATGTGTCATTCTTGCGAGTGAATTTAGATACAAGGGAACATCTTCCAACAATAAAGATAAGTAAGCACTAAAACTGGTTACCTGGGGATGGTGCAGAGAATGGAACATTGGAGACTTTTAAGATCATGTTGGACAAATGACTCTCAGGCACAGCAGAAGAAATGATCCTGTGATATGGCCTAGGGACAGGATTAGATCACTCTCAGAGTCTTCTGTAGTCTCTGTTCTGTGAGTTCTGGCTCAAGAAAGACAAGCCGGGTACACCAGCTTGCACTGAGGGCCCACCTCCTCTCTCTTTCCTCTTCTTCACTCTCACCTCTGCTAAATCAACATCTGTCTAGTTGGACAGATGTGTGCATACACATACACAAAAGGGGCTGAAAAGGATTTGGGGCCTCATGTAGTAAAACATGGCTCAAGGAAGTTAAGAGGAGAGCAGCATACATAATGAGACTGATCATCAGGAGACGAAGCAAATTAATACTGCTTTGCTTGAAACTTGAGTCAGCAGAACAGATCCAGAGAGCAGTCGCTGCTCTGCTGCCAGCCGTAAAACAGCCCCAGTTGGGGTCACCTTTTCTCCCCAGACCCAGAAGCATGTAAAAAGAGGTGACCCTCTCTGGGAATGCAAGGAATCACAGAGCATCTGCTCTCCCCCACGCCATCTGGGCCAGGGAAGTGCTAACCGGAGGCTGGAGCTGGCGCATCAGCTGCTCCCAGCAGTGTCAGGTTGGTGAGGACTTCACCACAGCCCTCACCTCACCCAAGTGTCCCTGCTCTGTGCTGTGCTCCCCCCTCCCTCCTCTGGCTACTCTTGCAGCAAGGTTGTGGACACTGGAGCACGAAAGGCACTGTCAGAGGAGTGTTTCTGTTCCTATTTTATCTGAGTAAATCCTGGCTGCGCTGCTAGGCAGAGATGTGGTAAATGATAATTCATGAGATCTCGCTTGGTTATTGGGCAGCTCCCTGCTGCTCCAGGGCAGGCCCTGGCCTGGCTCCACTGGCTTTGGCAGGCATAACCGCCTCAGGAAAGCCTTCCAGGCCCTCAGGTGCTGTTGATAAGAGTGCAAAATTAAGTTGCAAGACAGCTCAGGAGGTGACACAGTGCTGGGAGTTGATACAGGCTCTGTGACAGACTCAGAACAGATCGCAGAGCACCCCTCTGCCCCACCTGCGATGTGGGGTTCAGTCAGTGCCTCTCGCTGAAGGACAGCTCTGCCCCCAGGCTGTGCTCCGGAGGTGGGAAGGGCACTGCCTGCGGCCACAGGCAGCTCCCGCTGCCCCAGCACCCCCGTGGGCCCTGCTGGCAGCTGCTCTCTCTCTTCCAGAAGGCCTCTTGGGCCCATGGGCTGTACCAGGATGACATGGTGGCCTGCGCCTCCATAATATCAGGCAGGTGTGAGGTGCCTCAGGAGTTCTGAAGTCAGCAAAGCACCACTGCACCCAGAGGACTCATCTCCTGGTCCCTTCTCCCCAGAGGGTTCCCTGGCACAGCGCAGGCCTGAGGTGGCACACAGGCCTCCCGTCCTCATCACCACCAGTGGGTCTGGCAGTGTTCCTCCTGATTTGGTGGGGAAGGAACAATTAAACCTGTCCTTTTAGCTGTTGTAGCAGCTGGTCATGGAGAAGCTCTCCCAGCGCTGCAGCCATGCTGCATGGCGACCTGTCGCTGTGTCCCCCAGCCCCACAGCTCAGCATTATCCAGTAGGGACTGTACCAGTCATGTGTTTACCTGCAAGAGTCAGCCATTTGAGGACATCTAACACAAACAAATGAGGTGTTTTAACAGTGGGAAGGCAAATTTGGGCCAAGAAGACACTGTTAAAGCCCAAGAGTTTGTGGGGATTTCAGTGAAAGAAGAGCAGACCAAATCTTCAGCAAAATAAACTATCTGCATCTGTCCCCACCTTGCTTCGCTGCCACTTCAGCAGCATCTGGTATGACAAAATACTGTGGTCCTTTCCAGCCACACACTGAAAATCCTCAGCATTTCACAAGGTCCAAATACCTCTAACTATTTAGGTGCTTACACAAAGTACTTGACTTCTAGAAATGAGTTTCTGCTATCATTGGCACTATCTACCGCAGCAGAACAAGAAAACTCAAAGTCTACACAGGTAAAGTTCAAGTGATTATCCTACTGCTTACGTTTCTCAGAATGAAGAAGCAGCATGAATTACAAGTAATTCTTTTTTTTTTTTTTTTTGCAGCTATACCCTTGGCAGTATAAGTATCTGCTGACCATCAGTGTAAAAATCTGTCCCAGTGAGGCCAGACTGGGATGTTTCAGGATTTCATGAAAATTAAAAGAATGTAACTCTCAGAGTGATGCTATTATCTCCAATCCATTCTTTATGCTACGTGTCTTTTAATTTTCCTAGCAATACATTCTATTATGTAGTGTGAACCATTTTTCTTACTGTAATCTGAAATGATAGCTACCTTGTGCCTAATTTGTACATGGCTTTTGTTTCCCCCTTCTTATTTCTTGATGCCAGGAGGACTGGTGTGTGTCAGATTTGCTAACAATTTTTTTTAAACCTCTCTTTCTTCGCACTCGCACAGCATGCAATTCCTATGACTGCTGTGTCATTCCTCTCCTTTAGGCTTCTTGGTAACTAAATCCAAGTGCTTGTTTTTCTTGATGAGTAGTAAATTCAGACAGTTGAATATTGAAGAGATCAAACCGGTTTCAGATTGAATTCAGAGAACAGAATAGGCCAGAAACTGATTAGCATATGGAGAAGCTGAAATGTTTTAAAAGAATTATTTTGGGATTTTTGGTTTAGGTTTTTATTAAAAAAATGACAAAACTTAAAGTTTAAAGAAAGCCTTAAATCAGAGCAAAATATTTCATATTAGCACTAATGGAATGTTTCATAAGGACCACAAACAATTCTTCCACCCGCCCTCATATCCAAAATGAAGTATCAATTTCACTGGACCCCGTTTTAGGGGGAAGGTGCCATACACCAAAGCAAAACAGAAAAGTCAGCTGTGCTTGTAGTTCCTGTTTGCCAGATGTTGTGGCTGAGGAGCAGAGGGAGGTCTGTTTTATGCCTCAAAGTATGTCCTTAGTCTGCCATTGTCTAGTGAGTTATTACCCACAGACAGTTGGCCTTGCACCACCTCTCTTGCACAGTGATTTCCCTCTGCCTTTACAGCTACTTTTGCAACCCAGCATGCAGCTCTTGTTCTTTCATTTGTATTACTGGTGTCACTTTAATTTTGGTCAATGTATTTATCAGTATAACACACCTGTCTTAATGTTTGATAGACTGTGCAAGTCTATTAATACCGTGTTGCAAAATACACTGTACTGGTTGTCAGCAGTTTTGTACGTTTGAAGACATTTACACCAGAGCAAAATTAGGATGAAATGAAACTAAGACTGTTAAATTGGTCAGCATTTTAGTCTTTCTCTCCAGGTAAAGGCCCTTAGTGATGTAATGTGGCTGCAATACATTAGAGTCCAGCTACACTACTATTACGTTAAAGTATACTGAAGTCAGTGGAGTGATGCTGCTATGCTCTGCCGGAGGATCTGTCTGCTTTTTGCCATCATTTGCTCTGCTGAGCTGAGTAAATATGGCAATTTCTTGGATTTTCAGGAAGAAGGTCACTTTTACTCCTCAATTCCTCCTCGTGCACTCTAATTCAATCATCCAGTTCCCACTTTCTGACTTTTTAGAATTGACTCTGTGGCCAATGAAGGGGAAAAAAAAGGTCACCAGTACATGGAAAATGTGTACATGTGCACATGGAAAACAAAGGTACTGCCGTTTCTGCTGCCAGTAGCAGACAGATGTTGCTGCTGCCTTTGACTTCCTAGTCCAGATGCCTGTGGCCCGTGTATAGTCCAATAAAGAGCTGGCTTCAGATCAAGACATAACTTGCAGACAAGACCAGACCTCACGTCTCTACGTGGAGAGCCACACTGTCTCTCCAAGGCTCCTTGTATGTGACATTCAGTTGCCTAAATACAGGTTTCCAGTGGAGTTATATGAGCCCTAGATGGAGTTGTTTGGCCTCCAACTCTCATGCTAGAAATGTATGCATTTCCCCTGGGTCTTATGCCATATCTGCTAGCTACATCCAGATGTTTTAAATACTCTAGAACATTTAAATGTCACTTTTGCTTCTTTTTTTTTTGTTTTTTCCTTGACTACTGTCTTCTGGTTTTGCAGGTTTTGGCACAATGTCCCCTCATCTGTCCGTAATATTCCTATCATCTTCACAGGTGCCTACAATCATTCTTGCCCTTGACCTCAAAGCCCATGTACTCTGCAGCCATCCCACTGCATTTTCCCTCACTCCCTTTGCGTTCTGTACAGAAGTACATTCTGTACAGAGTTGCTGGATGCTTTGCAATCTACATCTGGCTAGCACAGAGGAGGAATGTGGCAGGGTTAATCCTTTTCCTCCATTCCTCATTGAGCAATTAGGCCACTAAAAAAGATCTTGTTTACAGATACCCAGAGAGGCTGTAATTTACTAGGTCTTGTAATAAATTTACAACCATCAGGAGGTAGCCAGATGCAAATCTAGATTTTTAGCAGTGGCTAATTTGTAGCCTCACTCTTGGGATAGGAACAGAATTTTAAAATTTCCCAATACTAAAGCAATTTGTTTAAATCCCTAGCCCCCCCAAAGTGAATGCTTGCTTCAAAAAAGCTGCCTAAAATTGAAATCCCTCACTATAGGAGCCATCATTGATTTAATTGGTATAATTACCAGAACTGATAAAATTTACCCAGCATGCCTCTCTATGGCCTGTGCCTTTAAATTTGGCAGAGACAAGCAGCTGTAGTTCTCAAAGGGTGATTACAAAGCTGGTTTCCACACTACTGCTCCTTTTTGGTAAGACTTTTTAGCATTTACTGTGAAATTTTCTATGGTTGGGGCAAAAGTTATCTCTTCTCACATAGTGTTTCTATAAAGACTTGGCATGCCAGGTAGCAGCTAATGAATGCATTATAACTATCAGTATACTTTTAACAGGACATAAATAGTGATATTTTGTTATTGTGGGTTTTTTAAAGTTTTATCTTGTAGTTTTCTCTAGAATTATTGTTTTGAATGTTTTCTAGCAAACACTGACTATGTATGGTGTGTTTTAATCCTGTGCACTTTCAGTAGATGACCTCAAATTGATCTGTTGACTAGAAAGTGGATTTAGTGTCTGATTTGAAGCAGCTGCTTATTCAGCTCTGGGACAAGAACAGTAATGACTAAAGGTTGTTATCAGTTGATTGTTGCTGAGTGATTTAAGTGAAATGAGGTTTTGGAATACCAGTCAATCTTTCTGTAGACTGCTTTCCATGTAACAGCTGGCACCCTTGCTGGCCTTTGCTAGTGTATGTTGAACTCTTCTAGCTCAACGTGCCATGGACAACAAACCTCTTCGGTCAGGTGTGAGGTATATTGGCAAGATACGAGGGTGGAGGGTGGAGCTGTATCATTGTTGCTTGTATTTTATCTCTTGTTTCTATGCCTAAAGTCCTTTAGTAATCTCAGAGCATCACTCACAAAGACTACATTAACATAAGTGTATAAAAGCTGAAGAAACTTGCTTCCAGAGTTGTCTTAGAAGCTTATCAATGGTGATATGTAAATAAGGAAGCAACCAGAAGAACAAGAAGCCTATCTGATTTCTGTGTAGTTGGTCGTGAGACTGCACCTTGAGTACTGTGTCCAGTTCTGGGCACCACGGTATAACAAGGACATTGAGGTGCTGGAGCGAGTCCAGAGAAGGGCAACGAGGCTGGTGAGAGGGCTGGAAAACAGGCCTTATGGAGACCGGCTAAGGGAATTGGGGTGGTTTGGTCTAGAGAAGAGGAGACTGAGAGGAGACCTCATTGCCCTCTACAACTACCTAAAAGAAGGTGATAGTGAGGCTGGTGTTGGTCTCTTCTCCCAAATTACTAATGATAGGACGAGAGGAAATGGCCTCAAGTTGCATCAGGGGAAGTTTAGGTTGGATATTAGGAAGAAGTTCTTTCCTGAGAGGGTGGTTAGGCACTGGAACAGGCTGCCCAGGGAGGTGGTGGAGTCGCCGTCCCTGAGGGTGTTCAAAAAACGGGTTGATGAGGCACTTGAGGCCATGGTCTAGTGGTCTAATGGTTAGGAATATGGTGGGATAAAGGTTGGACTTGATGACCCTGGAGGTCCCTTCCAACCGTAATTAATTATTCTAAGTACCACTAAAAAGGGGAGGGTGCAGAGTTATTGAAGGGAAAAGGACAAAATTGGTAGAAAAGTAATGGCTGTAGAGCTGTTAGCTACTGTGAAACAATACTAACTAAAGAAAATTACTTTTATATTTTTTTTGTTTGTTTGGATAGTTTATTGGTTTTATAATGAATCACACAAGAAATACAAGAGAGAAAATAACAGCAAAGACGTGCAGTGAAATACTGTGGAGATTTGTAATGCATTGGAAATGCACAGGTGCTCAACTACATTATCGCATTTTGATTGGAGGTTCACGGCTACAACCTGGTTTATCTCTTTACATCTCACACCAATGGATTTCAGTCTGCAGAGTATAAAAATGACTGTGCATTTTGCTCAAGCACACTTGCAATCCATCTTGTAAAATAAAAAAACACCAAACCTCTCAGCCATGGGAATACTCAACAGTCTCGTTAATTCTCAGAAGTCTCCAGTGGGGCATCATTTTCTTTTATTTTCTCACAAGTAGCCTATAGAATCATATGCATCTTGTGCTGGTTTGGTGTTGAGTGTGCTATAGTTCTGTATTATTTAACAGTTTGGCCAAGTTTTGATTTCATGAACAATTCATCTTCTGTTGTGCATTCTGCCCTTGTGATTAATGAAGGTTACCAGCCTATGATTGCAAAGTACCCTGGGTTCTCTCCTTTACATAATACTGTTTAAGTGCATTTTGGTCTAATTTTTTCTAGTCTTTCCTTTGAGCTAGTAATTTTTCTCACAGGTGTGGAATAATGTCTTCATGTTACATATTGCTATGCTGATGTCCATAGGGAAGTTGCAAGGCTTGCTAATGCTGTTGCACCCTGTATTTTTTGTTAGGAATTTTGGTAATACAAAGTACCTGGGGTCAAAGGGGCTACAGCTTTTAGTTTATATTTTCAGGAGTTCTACTAGCTTTTCTGATTTATTGGCTTTTGTGATTAATTTGGGAAATGAAGACATACTGGAACCATACAAAAAATAATATTTTTAGTTTCATCATGAACCTTTGCTAGTGTTAGGGTGTTGTATAATAGTCTGTTGTTCAGCTGTTCCTCAGTTTCCACAGGAGAAAACAAGTAGTGTCTTAAGACTAACCTCTTTAGGCTCTTTTTTAATGGACTATGAAAAGTATATTTGCCTAACTCTCACCTCAGAATTTTCAAAGCACTAGTCAGAAGAAAATAGACTATGCATGTCTAAAATAATATCTACAGTGAGTACTTTCTAACCTGTAAAGAACGGTGGTGATGTAGGGTTTTTTTTAAAATGCAGATGGGGCTTTTAGGACTTTTTCTGGTTGTGTGTGTGTGGGTTTGGTTTGTGGGGTTTTGTCTCACTTTGATAGAGTTCCCTAGTTGACTCAGTCCCAATATATTTGCTGCTGTGTAAGAGAATTCCATGAGATTGTTGCGTACATATCTCCCCTTCCAGAATAAAATATCAGGCTGCGATTAAACTGTAAAAATAGTGGTTAAGCCCAATTAGGATAGATTTCAGCTAGGGCTTATCGGTTAAATGGTAAGAAAGACATGTCCAGCTTGTACTTTTCTGGAGTGAGTTTGTGCAGTCTCACTGAAAATGGATGAGACTACATTGAACTGTGCATATCAAGAACTGGGCCTGTGCTTTAGCTTGATAGCTTCACAGGTCTTGATGAGTTTGACTATCTTCTCTGTGTGAACTGGCTGCAGAGAGTGGGGAGGAGTTCATCTTGATATCATTAATTGTCAGTGTCACTTTGCAGAGTACCAAAATGGTAGGGAGTGATCCAGTGACCATTGCATACAATATGATAACCACGTTAAGCGCAGTGCTTTGCCATGCTGCATGTTTTTGCTTTTCATTCCTTGTTTTTGTATCGACATAACACACGCACATGCAAACACACACACACACAGTCGTACACACACATGCACTTTTTATGAAACTCTAGGAAAATGACTCAATTGTAGTTTAAAAGTAGGTGGAAATTATGCATCCACACAAGCATCTGTTAGGAAGATGGGAGTTGCAGCCTTTTCATTTTATAAGTTAAGTTTTACTCTCATTTTTTGAATAGTTAAAAAAAAAAAGCCACTGTTTGAGATGATGTTCAGAGCCGCATAGACTGTTCTAATGGCTGATTTCAATAATAAAAGACAACAGGGGACTAAAAGGTACAGTGCAGGAAGCTGGGAAACACATTCCTTTCCCCAGAGGGTGTACTTAGCTTTGTGCCTTTGATCACTTGAGAAGTACCATTAGAGTGCAAAATGGCAGGCACTAGGGAACATCACAGCAATTATAATGTGATAGCTTAAAAAAAAAAATCAAAAGAAGTTTGAACTTATTTGGGAGTTCTCTCCCATGAAGGACTGATCACAGCTGAACAATAAAATGCTCTAATAGATAAAATATAGAAGCTCCAGTGGGACTGTTCTTCAGGTATTGACTCCCAACTTAGCTATGGTACAGAACAGTCTGTACAGAACAGACTATATTTACAGGTTCAAGAAATCTAATCTCTGTATGTGCTTTATTGTTACTTACTATTTGTACTGCAGTAGCACCTGCAATCCCTTGTTACTCAACTAGATCCCACTGTGCTAAGAAAAGTACAAATACAGAACAAAAAAAGCAGGCCATGGAACAAGAAAAGCCCCAGAAAGCCTTCAGACAGTGAGGCTGCAACATACTTGTTGGCACTTAGAAAATCAAAGTATTTATCTAATACCTTGCAAATCACTATACAAATATTGTTGTACCTTATTACTACATGCTGTTATGGAGTGGGTTTGTATTTTATTTTTTTTTTTAGCTCTTAAAGAACTGAGGAATTTAAATAGCAGTGTTTTCTAAAGTATTTTAGTAGTGCCTTTTCAGTCACAGGAGCTACTGTTGGTTGGGACAGCAGGCCAGATGAGTTAACACTTGTATAAGTTTCTGTTGTGTCCAAAGCCTTGAATGTAAACCTGACAGCAACGACAATTTCCACTTGCTTCTCTAGAGGGCCAATAACTCTGTGGTGAATCATGCCAATTCTAGCACCTAGGGGTATGTGTGTTTGTAGGTGTGAATAGGAACATGAGCTAGAGATTTTCACACAACTTCAAGCTTCAACTTCAGCGTTCTGAAAACATATTGCAAGGTGTTAAGTAAAAAGGCTAGGTCGCCAGTAGAGCAAAATGCAAAGCTTTAATGTAAAACAAGATGACTGCAGACTTGGAGGTGCCTTGTGCTTTATATATAAGCTGTCTAGATAAAACCAGCATAAGTACTTAACTAATGCAGCAGTCTCATGTCAATTGTATTGTCCTTGTCTGTACTGCACAAAATCCAATAATAAGCTCAGCTTTTAATTATGCCTTTTACTACCTTGTTACAAGCTGTATCAATTGTGCTCACATGCAACACCCTTAACATAAAATATAGCAGGTAAAAAGAGAGAAAGAACCTAATTGGGGTGGGGGTGGGGTGGGGGGAGGGGCAGGAGCGTGGATGTGGATGTGTGCTATAGTTCCAGTTCGACGTGCATAGAACGAATCTTGTTGTAACGTAACAAAAGTATTTCAAACAAACCATCTTATCATCATCAACAACCAAACCAGGCTGCCTACACAGCCTTGGCATTTCAATTTTCTGCTCGTTTTCTTTTGTTCGTACTGGGTGCGTTGCCTATTTTCCTTAGTTCATAGATGTCTCACTGTGATAGGAGCTTGGAGAGCAGCAAGTACAGCCTATTTTCAGAAATAGCAATTTTAAAGAAACAGGAAAATGTAATAAAATGATCCAGTTGCCCCAGACTCTGCAAATTATTCCATCAAACCTGAGTTAGAATTGCTTCTCCTTTTACTGGTCTTCCATCCTACCCCTTTCTTTTTGTATCCACTTAAACATTATGGGGTGGCATATAGCTATGTAACACTTATCTCCTGGTTTACTTTACCTGACTGAGAATTCCTGCTGTAGAAACAGTTAGCATTCCATAGGGAAGAGCTAGAATATCTGTGAGTAGTTGTACTCTGTCCACCTGGGTGAGAGGTAGAGCGGTATGTAGCTCTTTTGTGCTGATTCCACTTTTGTTTTTTTTCCTTGACATTTCTGAAAGGCAAATCCATGCAGTTGGTTGATATATAATAAATTTTAAAAGAGCATGTTTCACTGAATAGAAGAAAAAGCAGATAAGAGTTTATTAGTTATGGAGGTATTACACACATCTTGTAAGCATCTTGATACTGAAGCAGGAGGGCTGCTGTGTTTTCCAAAGCAGAAGGCTTTCCAAATCTCTATTGTAATAGCAAGTAACTTGATTCTCTTGGCTTTGATTCTGCACCCTGTGAATGGGACATGATTCCTTTCTTTGCTTTTGGTAGTGGGAATGTATGTGTACTCTAGTTTATGAGTGGCTCTTACTCATTTATTCATGTATTTGTTCCTATTACCCACAACTGTTGGATTTTTGCATTTTACACATGAACTGGCTGAGATCCACAGAGCTTTTAAACACTGAGTTTCTATTTTGGTGTCTAACTTGCTGTATATTTCACTGGGGAATTAATTGCTTCTGTATCTTTATGGTCCTGGTACAAAATTATTTGCCCAAAGAAACATAGGTGCTATTACAGTGAGCTATTTCTCCAAGCTATTATCTCATAACTGAAGGACTGCATCACACTTCACCACTCACAGTATTATAATAAGTCTTAATTCGTTAATGTTTTTGAAAGGTCTTGTAAACCTCTTAGGAGCAGAGCTTTGCAAGTACAAAATGCTATTTTATTCATGAACTTCTGAAACTTGCTATACTTTGAATTTGTATTTTTTTAAAAAAGAGATAGAATGTATTAGAAGGCAAAGTTGGACATTTATAGTCTCAGGATTTCAATGTAATTAGGGAAAAGAAAGAAACAGTAGTAAAATACAGAATCTTTCATGTGATAGAGGGTAATGGTGAAACTAGACTGACTCCAAAAGGTAAAGAAAAGCCATGCTGTAGTGCTGCCCATACAAAAATCCAGGTTATTTCAGTCTGAAGTATTTTCATGTGAATTCCCTTTTCCCTATCAGCTTTTTAAGGCCATGAGACCCAAGGCCAGAGCAGTCTGATAGTTTCCCTCAATCCAGAAAATGTAACTTTTGCCATTTGCTCCTTCTGCACTGGAATAATTGAAAGAAAAAGGGATAGGAACTTGGGACTGCGGTTTTTGGAGTACCAGAAGACTGCAAAATAAAGGAAACCATGGGAAAAGCCTACAAAACCAAAGACTATAGGAAAACAAGAACCAATAACAAACATATCCACGCTCTTCGGAAGATGGAGATGTCATAATCCTAAATCTTAGAAAATATATTTTTCCTCATCATTTCCTACTCTTATATAGTTTGCTCTAACCTGTGCTTTGAAAATCAGTCTTTCAAAAAACAAACACCAGAATGCTTTCTGTAACACAAAAGGAGACTATAACAGCAGTACCAGCCCAGAGCATCGTGAGCTGATGCCCTTCCTGAGCTGTGGCAGGCTACAACATGAAGAATTCATAGGAAAAAAATTGTAAGTGCAATTGACGCTACCATGATTCTTTAAAGATATTCTTTCTTTAACTGTAATGGGCTATTCTTCAGTATATGGAATTGTGTGATGCAGACTGCTGCAGAGTCTCATTTGGAGTACATCAACACTGTCTGATTTCATGCGAGAATGCCCATTTGCAGTAACTGCAGATAGGGACTCTGCTGTGCAGAGATGAAATTGTGGGATGAAATTCAACCCTGGAGTAGTATTTTTCAATGCTTTACTTTTTGGAAGCCATCAAAAGATTGAATATTCATAGAGAGAAAAGCTGATTAGAAAAATGGGATTCAGGTGTGAATGCCCCCACCTCATACCCTAGTATTGTCTCATTCCTATCTGTTACTCTGATGAAAACTGAGTGACTTCAGCACATGTAATGTAGAGACTCCAGATTAAATGCTGGATGGCAGTTTCAGACAGATTGGAGAATATACCAATCTGCCAATTGTGCCTTGTCGTTTTCCAAGTTTGATGTCATTGAGAACAGTTTAGCTTTGTTTATTAAAGGCTTTGAAATAGATCACACTGCAGTTTACTTCCAAAGTTCCAGCACCTGCCTAGAGTGAGCTTTGTGTCCATGCTTGCCTCGTGCATTCACTTATGCCAGTAAAGTTGAAGTTAATGTTGTCAGAATCATCATAAAATAAAAAGTAGTGACAACTCTACTTCACTATACTTTGTTATTTGAACCTAGATGTCTTTAACTCCCTGTATCACTAATCGTAGGACAAAAATATGTTCCTGGTATTGCACATGAGTTATGGCTGCTTTGACTAATAGCCATAATGGCAGAAAGAATTTTGACTGTGAAACGAGGTGCTTGTGGTGGGATCTCTGCCAACATACCAAATCAAGAGGGAGGTCTGAATGCAGTGTAAACTGGTGTTCCATATGCTCAAGAGAGACTTTTGGAATCAGCCCAGCCTACATATGCTTCTGTTGGCAAGCTCTCAAATAGAAAGGAAGACATTGTCCTCACCCTACCTAACATACCTCCCACTCATTTGAAATGCTCATTTGCAAATGGAGAGCATGCAAATCTGAGAACGATAATGGCACAAACACAGTCTTGCTACAGCTGGATAAAATTAAAAAAATAACAATCATTTAATAGATTTTAAACCAGAAAAGGTATTGGTGTAAGACATTGGTAAAAAAGCATCTGAGATGTTCTCCTATTCATGATCTGTGGAGTAGCAGAATTTCTGCCGTTGTACTAAAGTGCACAGACTTGACTAGCCAGTCCATGGAAATGTAGTTTGCTGGAAGATATTCTGCTCAAAAAAACCCACTCAATATAATTTTTCCCTGCTTATCTGTGAATGCAGTGAAAAAGCTATAGTACAAAATGATCCAAGTTAGGGTGACAAGAGGATAAAAAATACAGAGAGAGGATTTAAGGCATGTAGCAGAGAGGAAATGGAAGAGAGAGAATACCTCAATAGAGTGATTTGGAGAGATGAAGCAGCAGTGGTGGATAGGGGAAGAAATGATGAAACAAGCTTATTAAATTTACAAGTTCTCCACTGTGCTGTCATAATTTGCCACCTACATTATGAACCAGGTGTAACTGCTCTGTCCTTCTCCCTTTTGAAATTAATTCTCATGTCTCCCAACATCGTTCTTCCTTTTCTCTTTAGTATCACCAGCTTCACTCCTTCAGTTATATGAATGCCAGGCATGCATGGAGTTGTACTCTGGCCTTGCTCTGAAATCACTCACTTTCCCTTCACTGGGAGAGAGTATGCATGTAAAAGAGCTGTGGGGACAATGGTGGGTAGAGCTCTAATGAATAATGGCTATTTTAACACAATTGACCCAGATGAGCCACAGATACGCTCTAGATTCAGTATTTTGCAAAGCAAGAGCTGAGCTGGAATGGCATTTACTCCACATCAGTTCTACAAGACCCCATTGGATGCTTTTGCACTTTCGAATATTTCTGAAATATTAGGTTGTGGCAAGTGGTAGTCAGTTGTTCTGTGGGTCTGGCCCATCACACGCATCTCACACTCATGGTGCAGGTGACTAGGAAGGATATAAAGTCTATCAACACACTCCACAGGTATACTTATCACTGATATATACCAAGAACTTCATTGCTTCTCCTCCTCCTCTGCTGCACTACTGCCTTGCTGATGGTTTGTAGGGGGATGGTAGGAAACTTTTCCAGTATATCTGATTTGCAACACACAACTTTCTGCTCTTACAAATATGTTATGTGAGGCTTTTCAATGCTGACCTCAAGCTACTGCATGTAGTTGTATTTCCACTTTCAGCAGTGGTGTTCCCTGTCTTGGAAATGTGCTCTTGCTCCTTGCTTACTCCTGTGTCTTGTAGCCATCATGAAGCCACTTTCCCTTGACTTCCTTACATGAGTGTAATTGCCATTTCCTAGAAGTTTGACAGAGTAAAGTTTGAAGAGTTTGACTCTGAGGTGCTCATAGTAATTCTTCTCAAACTGTTAATTTACTCACCTCTCCTTTCCTACTTATGGTAAGTGGCTAAATAGCAAGAGTGGAAAGACTTCTGCAGCACAGCCAATGCTTCAGTTTCACAAGCATTAGCCTTTGATGGTAATTTTGGGTGAATTTAAATTCATCCCCTCTATTTCTGTTGAAAAGAATGTCAAAATATGTAATTTACTAAAAAAAAAAAATAATCTTTGTTTTAAAGACACTGGATACTTTGAGAAAATGTTTTAGTACAAAATTTGATTAGCAGATGAAGATAACTCTAACAGAGGGCAGTTCCAGTTATGAGAGGATTTCAAACACTTTTGTTATTGCAGGTCTAGTGAAACTTGAATGTTTGGTATGTGCTGGATCACATGAGTTTTGAAGATATCAGTTCCTTGGACATTGCAGTAACTCAGCTCATCACAGTTCTATGAAATGCAGCTACCAGCAATAGCATAAGTGGCAATGTAAAGTACAAAAAGCTCAAGGAAGAGGTCTGTGAATCTGATGAGTTTCTTTTAGACTTGGTTGGTGTGGGGAATAGAGTGATCCTCCAGTCACCCTATAAACACACTGTCTAGCCTTACTGGTATGAATAGTTGTGCTGGAAGAGTGATTCAGAGTAATAATATTAAATGAGTATGTATGTGTTTATGCTATTGGGCCCTGTGTTCAGGGAGGGTGGTGCATTGTGTAAACTACATTCAATAACACTTAAACTTTAACAACTGGAATGAAATGACCATAAGCTGCATTTCATTGAAACAGCTCAAAAATAGTTGTGTAACTGTTTTCATGGATAAAAACAGACTACTCATTTTCCTATGAAGAATCTTTTTTTTTTTTTTTTTCTTTTTCCTATTTATCTCCCCCTGCCATTGGATTGGAATTTTAAAAAGTTAGTGCAATTAAAATGGCTCTGAAAGCAGAGAGTTATTTCTGTAAATTTACTGCAATTAGCAATGAATCTTGAGTTCTTGAGACTGGCCTCTTAACCGTAAGATGGGAGTGCGTATGTATATGCGTATGTATGCATACACACATGCACATACAGACATATATGCATAAAGTCCTCCTACTCACCAGTGCCTCTTCCCTCTTTATACTTTGCCCTTGTTTATCCTTTTCTTCAGAAAAATAAAACTGAAACCATGTGGAGCTACATAACTCTTCCACTCAAAAGCGGAAGGCTTTGGCCTGCTGTTCTTCCTCCTACCCACTGCCTGAGACTTCCCATCCTGGGAGTGAGACACACAAACATATGCCACGCAGAAGTGGCATAAATACCATATGCAAACAGTTTCTTCTGTGTGGGTGGCAAGCATAAAACCCAGCTTCTGGCACTAAAACACACCATCCTATTCCTCTGGAAAATTCTAAGGCATAAAGATTGCACCAGGTAAGGGTAGCATCCAATAAAATGCAACTTGGTCAGTTTTGCATCCTGAGTAGGTCTGAGGGATTCCTGTGAAGTTTGGAGGTTTCCAAACATCCTGAGTCTCTCAAGGTCTGCAAAACCAGTTCAAATCCATTCTGTTTTTCTTTCTCTTTCCCTCAACTTATAAACCCTTGTGGTTTCCAAGGACAATTCAGTGTTAAAAGGAAAAAAACCCACTAGTTAATGGGAGAACTTCATTGAATTGGCATGGACAGGCAAACAAAAGAAAAAAAAAAAAAGAAAAAAAGGCTGGCATGAGTTTATGGCCTATGTATACACGGGTTTTATACTGACAAGCAGACTTATCCCTGCTGGCATGAATCCCAGAAACCACAGTGGCTGGCAAGTCTGCCCAGAAATGGATTGCACCAATAGTGTGAAATGCCTGTTCCCTCATCTCCTGGGGAGAGCTCAAAACACGATAACTGCTGAGTAATGGGATTTGGCTGAAGAAATTAAAAATGATGCCCTCCCAAGGGAGAAGGGTGGGTTACATTTGCAGTAGCAGATTCAAGCTATCAAATATTTTTCTTATTTTGAAAGTTCTCTTCACTCTTCCTTGCCATCTTTCTATACTCTCAAGCTGCTTAGGTGAGTAGCTAGGGACTTTGTAGATTCTAGCAAAAGGGAAAGTTCGATTGCAGGCTCTTGCAACTAACATTTTTCTTTCTCCTTCCCTCGCACTCTTCCCACCACCACAGGTATAACATTTCAAGTATTTTTTCATTAAACAACGTGTTGTTCTTTCTTCTGTTTAGACTGAAGGAAAATAGTGGGAGGTCTCTTTTCTTTGCTAGATTTTCAGTACTCAGTGATATTTCCAAAGTTCAGCAGATAACAAGAAGGTGCAATTAATTCTTCCAGAATTTGGACAGCTTGGAAATCTCCTGCTGCCCTCTGTCAAGGCACTGCACTTTGTGTTCTATCGTTATTGCTGTTCTATCTTTCTTGCTGCCTGTTGTTTCAGACTTATCACAGCTGCCTGCCTGCCCACTCCTCTGCAACCATGTGAAACAACTAAGAGTTGAATGTTGCACAGGTGACAATCATCTTTCTTTACAAGCTTCCAACTCAGAGCAGAGATTGCATTTAATTGTAGGATATTAAGAAAAATACCAAAATTCGGTTAGAGCATGAAGAGTAAGTCTCATCTCAAACACACAGAAAGACCTTGCTAATCAAGGGGTGATCCATAGAATTAAAAATGCTACATGGAAAAAAACAACCAAACAAAAAAAACCCCACCACAAACTGTTCACACTATCTAGGCTGTGCTGCAGATTCTGTCCCTTTCACATGATGCATGCATACAGGCCTTCAGCAGCATTATGACTGTGAATCTTAAATCTGTGGCTCAGTCCTGTGTACTTGGAAAATGCCAGGGTTTTGTTTATTCTCACCTGTCTACTCTCCATGGTACTGTTTAAACTTAATCCTCATGAGAGAAAACAAATGATTTATTTGTGAACTTTGTGTTTGCTGATGTGAAAGGAATCTACAATGCAGAAAGTGCCTGATTTTCAGATGAGGTAAGACACTTCTATCATTCGGTTGAAGTCATTCTTGATTCCATTTTAAGTGATAAAGAAGACCTTAAGCCATGGTAAGAGATGCCTACTGCCTCAAAATATTTGTATTGCTCGCAAACTTTTACAGGAAGGCTTGAGTAGAGGAATTACAAAGAGATCTCATTACTGTATTATTTATACTTTGCCTTTTTTTAATCCGTATATAGTTATAGGTTTTGACTATTTTATTTTTCAAACTGATCTACATCTTGAATGTATTTTCACCTTTTTGCTTATTTTATTAAATGATGTGTTGTATTTGATAGCTGCTTTAGTCACCTATACATTCTTTTGCCTGAATCGTATGACTTTGGCTATTCAAATTTCTATATGTGATTACAAGTTCAATTTGCTGCCAAGGACCAGTATTCATAAAGTTCCTGCTCTGGTGAATTTTGAAGCAAGTAAAGTAATTCTAATCTAGTGAACAAACAAACAAAAGGTCAATTTATGTATTTAATAATTTCTCTTATGTGAGATTATTCCTGGCTGTGTGGAGATGAATGACAACATCCATGAAACTGTGTTCCTCTGAAATCATGTTAACTACTCTAAAAGTAATGATTGGATGATAGCTTTGTTAGGATTCACCTTTTTCTCTTTAGTAATGCAGTCAGGGCATATCTGGAAGAACTTGGTGTGCTAGCTGCATGTTCCAAAGCTGCAGAGATGTGGGGAAGGCCTTTATTCTCCCATTACATTTTCATCAAGTTTTCAAATGCTCTTATGCCCTTTTTGCTGGAGTTATATCTTTCAAAAATCATATTTTTCTTGATTTTGCTCTCACTAGTTCCAAATTTGGTCCATCATAGACACTGATGGTTGGAGCAAGTCAAGTTTGCTAATGAACTCTGACTTGGGAATTGTGACTTGAGAGGGAAAATTGCTGTACAGAGATGAGGTGGGCATTCCCAAATGATACGCGATTGGTCTCTAACAGCTGTGCAAGTATCCAGGAATACAAACTGACAAACCACAGACAAACTGAGAGACTTGTTTTTGTTTTCAGAATTCTCTTTCTTCCTCCCTTCTTGTGACTTTTTCTTATCACTAGTTTGGTGGGAATAGTAACATTTCTCCAACAGGACAGATTTCGTTTATGTAGCTAGGGGTTGTTGCATGTCTGTCCTGGTTCCCCAGGCACAGCCCCATGGGCCAGCCATGCAGACAGGCCATGAGTAGCCCCGAGTCAGCTGGGAGATCCAATCAAGGCCAGTGGAGGTGTATCCCATACCACTTAATCTTGCTCATTAAAAAAGGAGGAGCTCACTGAGGGTGGAGTTCCTCTTCCTGGGGCTCCTATTGGCCTTCTGCTCCTGCTGTTGGCCTCAAGGACCAGGCTGAGTAGAACCTAACATACTTTGTTGGTTATTGTTTTGTTATTTCATTAAATCTGTTTCTACTTTAACTCACAGGCTTCTCCCTTTTTTCCCTGATTCCCCTTCTCAGCTGGGGAGGGGGCATCGGGCAATAGGACGACTGCTACAGTTTAGCCCTGGGTACTGGCTAAACATAGACAATGTCCCAGCCCTTACTATGAAGCTGATACTCTAAAATTATTACACAAGTTTAGCTATACATGCCCTTTTCTATTTGGCCTTAATTTTGATGCCATTTGTACTATAAATGCTTGCCCTTATAGTGAATAGCAGAACGAAGTCCTTGCAGTTTCAGCTGTTGAATCTTTAGTCTTCTGTTTCTGGACCTAAACCATTTTTCTCCTCTACTTAGCTTAAAGCAGCCTTCCTAGGAGATGTATTTAGTTCCCTTTAAACCTATGGATCAGTTTACCTTTGTCAATATAGGTTTAGGTAATGTGTCCCAATTTTTCATCACCGTATTTATTACACAAGAATAAAATCTCATTGTTAAGCATGGTACAAATACAGAGTAGTGGATGGTCCTTGCCCCAGTGACATTACCGTCTGTGTGTGCTATATGGCTTATTCATTGCTTGGTGTCAGCACTGAAAGGCATTCATGCCTCAGGATATCTTGGAAGGGGAAAGGTTGCCACCTATATTGACTCTATTAGGCTATATTTTCTTCGGACATCGTCTTCCTTTTATCAGGCTTGGAGAGCTTAGCTGCCAATATTAATTACCTTCCAGGGGTTTCTTCCTGTATTCCACAGACTCTGGATGGGGTAAGATTAAGGAATATTTGTTTCTCTGTTGCTCCAAAGGGTTCTGTATCTAAACTCATCATAATTCTTTTGTGGTAGGATTTTTACATGTGACTGCCTCATTAGCATCAATGCTTTTAGTGCTCTGTGCATAGTTCAGCATAAGTTAGGGAGATGTGATGGGTTTTGTTTGTTTTAATCAATAGATACCCTGAATTGTTACAGCAATTCTTTCACTTTGATGGGTAGCACTTCGCCACCCAAGATTACCAAAGGGAATTGGGCAGTGGAGGATTGATCAGGGATAGTCTATTTGTTACCTTTTCTGTGGTGAGTCTGAGATACTTTTCCAACAAATCTTATCTGTGTTCAAATTTGCTTGCTTTTGAATACTGTTTCACTTCATTTTTTTCTTTTCTCTTGTTCTTATGTACTTATGTCTCTATATTCATGTTGTTTAAATTGGTGCTGTCTCTTTTGCTTTTGAAAAAGTTTGGGGATTTTTTTCTACTGGAATTTTTATTTAGCCCTTTGTGTGCCTGAAAGAAAACAGACTGTGAATTCATATAAATTGCATTTGGGTCCCAGTATGTACAATGTTTGAAATGTTCTGAAATTTAGAAACCAATAGTTCCAGTTTGAATACACTGCACACAAAACAAAAGGCCTATTTAATGCCTCCTCTTGCTTTCTTGAAGTCAGTGGCAGATTTACTATTGATCTTAAGAGGAGCAAACCCAAGAATTTAAATGCAATAAATTTGGGTAGTAGGCTAGGACAGAATATAGAACAGATGACAGGACTGCCGTGGAATCATTGTGCAATTTAACTTTCTAATGGGAAAATACCTCAGAAAAGCTGTTGCAAGCCTGAAATAATTGTGATTTTTGTTGTGGGTTTTTTTAATGTGTTTATGTATCTATAAAGATCTGTGTGGTTAAACCTCATCTATTGGTGCATTATTGCATCTCCTGGCACCACTGAGCAAATAGTCTGACACAGCACGGCTCCCTGCTGACCTCCCAGCAACGGCTGATTGACTTTGCAAGGATTTTTCATTTCAGAAACATTTGCAATTTCCTGAAATTACTCCAAAGAATCACATCTTATTTTGTATTCATGTTTGCTTGCATCAGTTATTTTGGGGATAGGGGAGGAGGAGATGAAATTGTTTCATATAAATAAGTTGGATTTATTTCCTAACAAGCAATGTTTTAACCCTAGTACTATTGTCTCTACCCACCTATATTGAAATAAGATTTCATTGTGCTAAGATATCACAGGTTAGCCAGAGTCCCACCCATTTTATTTGTTTTGCTATGAAGAAGTATTGTTATAACTCACTTTATGCCTATTATTAAGAAATAGCACAGCTGAGAATGAAAAATGATGAAGATGTGAATTTTCAGAAGATAAATGATGGCAGGTAGTACAACAAGCTGTCCCCCCACAGGCTCAGCAGGTTCTGGAGCGATCAACTAGGAAATGGAGTGTTTCTGGTACACAATCTGCAGATACTTAGGTTAGTTAGTTTCATTAGAAACTTGTTCAGATAAGAAATACAGAGAAGGGACTTTGATGAGCTTCTAACTGTTATTATCTATGAAAGACCTTAGAATTTCCCAAATCATGACCAACATGATATACTTTCTTCATCTTTTTTCAGGCAACAAATTGTACAGGAGCATGAAAAACACTTTATAATCTGCAGTGAGCTTGGGCACAGAGGTGTCCAGTTCACATCAGAGCTGTCTCTTTCTAAGTGAAGCACAAGTAAATGCACGTGTGATTTTTCTTTATAGAGCAAACTCTGCTCTGTTCATCTTCTGCTCTCTCACACAGAATCACAGAATCACAGAGTGTTAGGGATTGGAAGGGACCTCAAAAGATCACCTCGTCCAATCCCCCTGCCAGAGCAGGAATACCTAGATCAGGTCGCACTGGAACATGTCCAGGTGGGTTTTGAATGTCTCCAGAGAAGGAGACTCCACAACCTCTCTGGGCAGCCTGTTCCAGTGTTCTGTTACCCTCACTGTGAAGAAATTCTTCCTCACATTTATGTGGAACCTCCTATGTTCCAGCTTACACCCATTGCCCCTTGTCCTATCATTGGATGTCACTGAGAAGAGCCTGGCTCCATCCTCATGACACTCACCTTTTACATATTTACATATTTTACATATTTACATAATCTCACATAAGAATTAATTGCACCTTCTTGAGAATTGCAAATTAATTCTCTCCATTGATTCTAATGATTTTTCAAGTTGTGGTGAGACTATGCACATCATCTTGCTCAGATCTTTGTATTATACCAGACTCTAAGCCCATGAAAGTACTAGGTATTGCCATAGCTGAAGTCTAACCCAGCCTTGTGATGCAAGTGTTCCTGCACTCATGATATAGTATCTCAGAACCACAAATAATGGCCACAGCAAAAGAAAGTCTGATCTGAAAGAAATAAATTGGCCAGTAATTATTTATAGAGAAAGGCTAGCTGAATATTAATTGGAATCAATGGCAATTACTGTGCTAGGAAGAAACAAATTAAGATTAAATCAATTAAAGGTAATGCCTCGAAGGAAGGAGAATGATATTTAATTTAAATTGTTTTAAAGGGTATTTCATGCTTTTAAGTTGTTATTTCCATTAAGACATTTTAAACATTTTACATTAAAAATTGAATTGAATTCTCTCCTTGAAGGCAGAGAGCAAAAAAGAATATTGACAGATTTTTTATTCTACAAGATATGTCAGGAATTACACAGAAACCATTTTATCTTGCGGTTCTTTACAAGTTTTAAAAGAAACTAAATGGTTTTGGTGGATGTGTGTGAGGGGGTATGTAAATGGTAAATAACATACACTTTTTAAATGGATATATTTTATATTCTGGACATTATTTTTTCTTTACTTAAATTAGTAATACAAGAAAAAACATTTCATCAAAGGCCTCTGTGGTTTTGGTGGTTTGTTTTAGGTTTTAAGTGTGGGGTTTTTTTCTTCTCATGAATGATCTCTTTAGATACTGTATGTATCAAGGTCTGTATAGTCTCTGTGTTCTTAATTTTAGAAACTCTAGCTCTAAGTATAACAAGTTACATATATTTGTTGTTGTTGTTTAGCTTCTAAACGAGGAAACTTGGAATACTAGTAGACATTAGTATTTCTCTACTTTTCTTCCATTTCTTTTTTAAAGGGACTGGTGATGGAGCAAGCTATTAACTAAGTTTTCATTAATGTTTGTAGTACGTCCTGAAAGAGAACCATGTCCTAGAACTGATCTTGGATATGACTAGCTCCTGTCTGGCTTTCAACACATAGAAAAAAGAAAAAAAAAGAATAAAACAAAAAAGTTATTTTAAAACTGTTAACTACTGCCATCCCATGGTCCCTTTGCAGAGCTTTCAGCAGTACCGACATAAGCAATATAGCATATTGCATATAGTCTGTCTACATCCATAATTATCATCTTCTTTCCTAAGCTTTCTGCTTTTACAGATTGAAGGACTGGTCTTGTAGCAATAATTTTAGAGGAAATTTTTCCTGAATGGCATGGGGTGCATGTCTTTTTAATATTTTGGGTTCTTTCTCGTTTAACGATAACCCTCCACCCTTGATCTGAGACGGACTGTAAAACCAACCTCTCATTGTCTTATATGTGGTTTAAAACTTTTTTACACATGTGCATACATCAATACTTCCTTCAGCCCCTGCACTGTGTACGAGCACATTGTTTGGAACAATCTGTAGGGCATGCCTTAGTGAAAACTGTACTGGTTGCAGTGATTTGACATTTCCTGAAATTGTCATGGGGGAGAGAAGGGAGGAAACTCCCAGCAGAACTTGGTCTGGTTATGAGACAGGATTTGCAACAGCTCAAACTTCACAATGGGCAAAAGTGAGTACAGCTGATTGGAGGGCATCTTTTGCTGCCCATGGGCTTTGCCCATGGCATTACATGGGGAAGGTTGGCAACCACTGTCCTAAGCATATCAAGTACATCTTTATCAGACTTGTTTTGCACAGTGCATCAATCTTCAGTAAAGTAGCCAGACCAATCATTTCACAGAAAAACTAGAGTTGCAGATACCTTTTTTTCTGAAGCTTTGCATATTCTCTGAAGGATGCACATTTGAATGAGTCAGGCCATCTGCTTGGGGGATCCCAGCAGCTCAAGCTGCTTCATGGCTTGCATTACTTGAAGTTATCATTTATAATTTTGCAACTGTCTTGATGTCAGTGCCACTCTATAGAGGTTTAAAGTTGCCTTTCTGGTGAGTTCTGTATTTCTGACACTTCCTTCCTTTGCTAGCACCTTCTCTAGGGAGCCCCTCTTCTCCATGTGTCTCTCTCCTTAAACCCAGGCAGCCTTCAGCAAAGTATCACTGCAGGGCCACTGTGCACCCTTAACTGACAGTCACTCTGCCTAATGCAGACAAACTGGTGTTTGGGCTGTTTGATCAGCTTCATGATACAGGCTGTGCAGATTAGTACTTTGTAATTAGTTTTTTATAGCAGTGCAGCAACACCGTATTGGTTTTGTCTGTGTTCAAGAAAATGGTTTTCTGTTTTAATTTGAGAAAGGGGGGGAAAAAAGCTCATTAAAAGTTTTTTACCGTCCTCCTTTTGGATGATCTTTAAAAAGATGCTACTTTTCATTTACTTTGCATACAAAGTTTCCATCTAGGTCTGTTAACATATGAAGAAATTAGTTTTGAAAGTTTGAAGGCAGTTCCCTTCTTAATTCACGAAATACAAATGCCATGAATACAGTTGGGAAAGTGACTCCTACTTCTGTTGTGCTGTGGGGTGAAATCTGTAGAATACCCACATAAACAGTTTAGACTTAAAGAAAGAATGCAGGCTACTTTTGGAGCTCAGAGCAGATTTTGTTCTGCAGCACCCTGTGAGAACTTCACTGAGTTCTGTAGTAGTAAAAAGTCTGGTCTTCTTGTAGCACCACATAGTTGGAGGTTTTCCATTTCACCTCAGCTAGATTTTCAGGGGTGTAGGTGCCTTAACTTTATTGTTAGTGCTGAATTAAGCATTGCTTAAATGCAAGCATAGTATGGTATGAAGTCTGCATGAAAATTGCAGTGACCTTTCTTTTAATGGATTCAGTAAGGTGTTTATCAGACTTTCTCAGTAAGCAGCAATTAGATAACAAACTATTTCACACAATAATCTGTCATAAAACTCTTATTGCTATGAGTATTGAAGATTTCCCCACACCTTTGGTACAACATTTGCAATAGATTTGAATAGGGCCTGCATTTACTGTGTGTAAGAAAAGTGTTGTTTACTGCCTGCAAGAGCCTCCAGAGAAACATTCTGTGTAGCTCTAATTCAAACTAGACCAGCTGGACCAATAAATCAGAATGTAAAAATACACCATTTCTATTAGAATATTTTATAGAAATAAACAAAACTAGGTATGCTTCCTTTCATGAGTTTCTCCTAAAAATGCTGAATTTACTATAATTACTTTTGTTCTCTACAGAAACCATCATTTAGTAGTAACACTATTAAACAAGTGAAATACAAATTACAAGTGACATTTATATGATCCTAATCACTCCTTCCTGGCTGCCAGGAATATTTTTTCAGAGAGGAACCTGCATTTTTGCAGATGGCATGAAAAAAAATGAAGCTTGCAGAACACACCATTATTCCTGCGAGGCCGTCAGTTCATTAGTTGAAGCAGCCAAGTCTTGACAAGCTGCAACTGATCAGCAAATGGGAAATGAGCAGGAGTATAAATTCCCAGCAAACCGAATCATTAACATTTGCTGCCTGCATCCTGGAAACACAGTAAATCAAAAGTGTCATGATATATCAAGACAAAATATCACTACTAATTGGGATTAATTTGCTTCTGTGGGATTGCCGACCTTTGCTGAAAATAATAAAAAAAAAAAAAACACCTCCTTGTTAACTCCAGTAACTTAATTTCTTGTTTTCTTTGAGCATGTAGTAAGATTTCAGGATACAGGCTCTTTTAAAAAGTACCATTCTTGTCGCATTTTTCTGTTTGATGGACAAATATGGTATTTTCATTTAAGAAATAACCTTCTTGTGGATGCATGTGTGGGGTGGGAGTGTTAGATAACAAAGATGAAATTTTGTATAACTTTAAGCAATGTTAGATTGACTTTATTTTTTTCAATTGTGAAATGGAGGAAGATCCATTGTCAGCTTCATTGAGCACTTGTTAGTGTTTCCCAAAATGCTCATTGATATTTCCAAAAGTTTCTGAAGTGCTCTCATCTCAAAGCACACTCCAGCAGCTGCAAGCCAGCTTCGTGCCTCTCTTCCGAGCGACTGGAGCAGGGAGTGCCATGGAGGTGACGGAGGGGGAGCTGAAACCCTCTACAGCCAACTGCTACAGAGAGGCCTGGGGAAACGCTCACTGACAGATGCAGCCTTTAGCCTGTCCATGTCTGGTAGGGAAGCGTGAGCATAAAACAGGCTCACCAAAAGGCCAGTCCTCTACCCCACAGTTTACTGATACACTGGTATAAGATATCATGATTTGGGGTTACTTTTAACTCCTTTGTATTTATACAAAAGACAGAGCAATTCGGAGACAAGCTCAGCCTTGAAGGGGAAAGATGGGACTAGACCAGGCCAATAGAAGTTGTGAAACCATGTTACATTTCTGGCTGAACAAGGCAGGGGCTGATAGTCGTGTGTGGACAAGGTGTTAGACTGCCCAGTATATGCTAACTGCACAGGAATGTAGTTTGAGTCAAAAACTGGCCCAACCCAACTGACTTTTTTCCTTTTGCATGCTCCATCCATATTTATGGTAAGGAACCAGGACTACAAGAAGCAGAAAAATGTGGCAAGAAATAGAACTGCATACTTGAGAATGGAGCTTTCCTAAGCCATCTATTACCACCACTATATTTCAGATCCATTTTCCTCCATTTACTGTCTTTATCAGCCCACCTGTAGAAGAGCATTAAGGGATCGCCATAGGCTCGACTATTCAGATTTCTATTTCTACTATTTCTATTTCAGAAATGTTCTTGTGGTGGTTCTTTCTGAGAAGATAGTGCATAGTCAAACTGACAAAATAATTCTTGTTTTTATCATTAGGCATTTTGATACCTGTTTCTATGCAAAGTCACCGTATGCTTGAATCTTCCCTGCTGATGAGTTGCTCACCAGATCTTCCTTAATATGCCCCCAAACTCTCACCGAATTGTAGTTAAGCGTCTATTTAGTCTGCCACATTTACGCATTTTCTTCATTAATTTCTGATGCTTGCCCCTTTGTAATGATTTCTTGACTCTCCTACACAGACTAAATCATTATGCCTCTGTAAATACAGGGCAATGTAAAATTATTATAGAGCTCCACGACTGTAATGGAAGTGGAGAATGGTACAGTTGTAATGTCTTTCTCATGCGATTTAGGTTTCTAATCTTTTAACCCCCCTCTTTTACTGTCTCAAACTATAGTAACACAAAAAACTTACTATTTTGTTCCACTTCTTTTGATCTGGAGTCATTATGCTGTGTTTATCTATAAGAGGTAATCTTCTTATAAGCAACACTCTCCCCTCCCCCCCCCTTTTTTCTTTTTTTTTTTTTCCTTTATGAGTAGGGGGAGAAGATGCATTGTATGCAGAGATCAAACAGGCACACAACAAACTGAATCCCCAAGTTCTTGCATTGGTGAGACAATATAACAGTTCTAATAACATTGACTGTAATAATCCAAACATCCATACTGACACTAAAAAGGGAAAAGGACAATGGTCTATAAATAATTAAGATTAAAAAATCATTTGTTCTCTGTTTAATGCTCAGAGATAAGCTCCCATTTCAGCTTGAGACATGTTACAGCCAAAATTGATAGGCCAAGGTCAGTGTGAGTTTTGCAAAGTGCTCTCCGTGTAATAATACTCTCTTGTGCCTAGTCCCTTTCTCTGGACAGCTTTGGTGTAAAGCGAATGACATAACCAGTGGGACCTGTGCTAACTAATGCCTATGAAGACTCTGAATTGCAGTTCTGTGGATCTGTCTTATGTCCTCACTTATGTATGTCCACAGTAGTGAAATTCCAGGCTGGAGAAGACTTCTCCCATGGCAAAAGTTGGATTGAGCCTGTACAAATGCACTATGGTTCCTTGCAAGACTATAGAGGGAGAATATTGGCTAGAAATGGGAAGACAAGTCTGAGAAATGAGAGAAGGTGTTATGATAATTTCAGGCCACTTATCACATTGATCTCTTATTTGTCTGTGCCTTCAAAGGATACAAATAATTTTGGACTTAAGTGGGGTCTTTTTCAAGAATTCTCAAGTTGAGGAAAACAAAACAAAAAAATTCCCCTCATTAGGAAGTACTGCATTATACTTGTGGCCCAGATCTTGTGGCTTATTTGTTTCATATGTATATAGGATGGTTTCAGATGCATGATAAACTACCAGCTTGCCTACTGAGCTCAGACTGACTTTATTAACATCATTGTTAAAAGCACATACACAGTATTCCATGAATTAAAAGAAAGAAGCTGCTTTAATTAGCATAATTTAGCTTCAAGTTCCCGATACCTAACTTCAGATTCAGTCACCTGGAGCATAGCAGCGCATCAAGAACTGTAAAACGGCTTACACGGTCAAACCCTTGGGTGTGCCCTGTTGTCCTTTTTTGGTTTAGATTCACGTAAATAGACAGCTATGGATTAGAAAGACTGTTTCTTAAATCACCTCAATTACAGTTTAACTGAGCTGATAGTACCTCGTTATATGTAACACAAATTGTTAAGGTGGATGATTTATACCATCTTTCAGTTTTTCCCTTAGATCACTTAAAATATATATACATACAAGCACATGCATACATTCAAGTTGTTATGATGAAGTAGGCTATTTAAAATCCTTGTCTGCCATGGACATTCTTCTGCCTTTATCCCAAGCATAGCATGGATTAAATCTCCTGCCTAAGATTTTTTTCTTTGTTTTTTGTGCAGATGAAGAAATGTCTACTTCCGTAGGAAGGTTAGGATTTGCCCTGCCGTCTATTACTATGTTACATATGGCTTCCTTTGTAAATTTTATTCAAAGGAAGGATTCTCATGGCAAGCATTTTACACCTCCAGCTGTCACCACAAATACTGTGGAGTCATTCATAAAACAGTTCATGAATGAATATAGGGGGATATCTTCTATCCCCACATTCGTAGCAGATAAGCACCAGAAAAAGAAAGCAAGTTCATCTACTGAAACTTCCCAAAGGTTCCCCATGGTGGCATATTCCTTTTATTAAGAAAGAACCTCTTTTTCCTCTTTATTTACATAAAATGAAGTTAATCCATAGAGAATACAAAGTTAGAGAGAGAATGAATGTCTAAGTCTCAGAGTTGATCAAATGTTTTTAAATGAAAAATTTTTAATATATTTCCATAACTTTTAAGGCTACTTCTGAATCAAAGATTGCATTGTTGCACTCAGAAGCCCCATCTGAAAAGTACTGACAGGAAATGCCTACAAAAAGTACACAGACTGCGTATCTGCCAGATGAGCCTCCTAGATGCCCAGAGGGTAGCACTGGTAGATTGCTTTCTGCATGTTCTCAGCCAAACAAGTGGCTTGACCTTTCTAAGAGCATCTTCCTATATCTTCTCCATTTTGCATGCTGTATAAATATATATATGTGTACATATACACGCACACTAGTACATATATGCTTATGTACATGCATGTATGTGTACATACAAATGTATGTATATGTGCATTTATACACAGTACCTATTAGTGTCTAAGTCAGTTGTTATCATTTTATTTGCAATGTACACTTACAGTCTTAAAGGATACTTCAGTGACCTAGCTGAAACTCACTTGAAACCTTGATTTCTTCCTTTGAAAATACAAAGTTGCCATTCATTTTTCAATTGCTTTAGGTCAAAGCTACAACAAAGGAAAAGGGCAGGTGTTAACAAGAGGGAACGTGCTACAGAACAAGTAATTTTTTTACAGTATCTTGTCACAATGCTTTCAACAGAGCTATTGTTTCAAGCACAAAGCATTGCCAGGAAGACGCAAGAGATCTGATAATACGTTTTCAGTAGCTCTTTTGTTTCTGCAGCTGTATCTCAATTGGAGAGTTTAAACTTTATGATCAGAAGTAAAAATATTCATTTTCTACAAAGCAATGAGAGGTACTTTTTTTGTTGCTAACTACATATGGAGTGAGCTAACTTGAAGACATATTAGTAGTTGCTGGCCTTTAAAGCAAACATTAAAGTTTTGACACTAGGTTGAAATTGCAAAGATTTTTCGGAAGGACTAAACCAATGTCATCAAAGCATTTTATGCAGCTACACACAGACAGTGCGTTCCTATGCACTGAAGCAGTTATGTATGCAAAATGAAATGCATGCTGAAGTGACCATGAGTATATTCTTTGTTCGTTTTAGGAAAACATGGTGGGGAAAAAATGGTGAGGAGGGAAGTATGAAGGGGATTTTGATTGTTGGTTTGTTTGGGGTGTGGGTTGTGTTTGTTTAGCTTGTTAACCAAGGTAGTTCCAAGCCTACAGGCAGTCAGCTATTCCCACAGTCCTAGCAGTGTAGGCTGTTGAATATTTATAAGTCTTTTGCATTTCCCTGGTTAAATACTCATGAACCAGTATTTTAAACTAGTGTTCCTTCCTGATATTGTGCATTTTCAACATCTTCCTCATCACAGGGATGCTGGTATTCCTTTTGTACCCCATTTATCACATTTGTAAGGTGGTTCCTTTATAGCTCATGTTCTCAGAGGGAAGTATTTTAAAATGTTGACTTCCTCTTACAATTTTCATCATTGGCTTGACGCAAGGCATGTAAAAGTTCTGATTTCCTAGAAGTTGGACTAAAACCTCAGAGCTTTTTACAAATTCGCAGTTGAGCTTAATAATTTGGCATATGCCTAAATATGTTTTTAAGGTTTCTGGGGAAACATATTTGGAAGACCATTTCTTGAAGCCTACCAAGGAATGCAGCTAATTCTAAGCCATGTGTCTGTGTTATGGTCAACTCCATAGTAAGAATATCTGTTCTCACACATTTTTCACCATATTCTTTGTTGTCTTTTTCATGAAATATGTACTAGGGATCCAAATGGAACCTACTCAGTGCAGTTATTATCAGTGGCCTCACAGTTAAACTGATAATTGCAGTAGAGAACTGAACATTCTAAATAGATCTATGTTGCTATGAATTTAAAACTTCTATTTAGCTCCCGTAATTCCCTGAGCTCAGATTTTCTAATGAACTAATGCTTAATGTAAGGATAAATTCTCATCACAAAGCACAGCTCATAACTGTTTAAGTTCAGTTTATGGTCTGTTGATTGGTTAAGGCTGAGTTAATTGAAAGTAATTATAAATAGACAATTTGCAAACCATGAAAAAGAAAATCACAGTGAAAAATTAAGCCTCCATGGTACAATTCAGTGAGTCTGATGGTTGGAGAAAAGAAACTGTAATGCAAACATAATTCCTCAGCTACAGTGTTCTTCCCACTATTATTATTTGAAAAATAAATGCAAACAGATACAGTAATTTCTACTGAACAGCAGGTCCTGTCTCCACAAAATCTATCTTTCTTTCTTCCTTCTTAGACTTTTCCTAAATGGGATACCACACTGCACCCAAACCTACTACTGGGAAAACACAGTATATATATATATGTATATATATATTCTATTATATATTCTTTCAATGTGATTGCATTAATATCACCTAGGGCTCGTGGCCTTGTTTATTTAAGGTAGCTTTTTGGAATTATTTATTCAAATGGAAGGCTGTGTTTGGATTAGGAAAAGTGATGAGCACTTATCTCACAGTGCAAATGGGGTCTTGGTTGTTCTTAGAGGGGCATTTATCCATTATAGGATTGGGCAATTCAGAGAAACAAACAGAATGAGAGACCTGACAGGGCACTGTTTGTATGCACAGCTTGAGAGACAGGAGGGTCTGCTGGTTATAACACTACACTGGAAACCTGTGAATGTGGGTCTGTCATAAACCCAGGATGAGACCTTTTGCATATTGCATCATTTCTCATTCTTTCCCCTTATCTTGACCTGAAAGCTTTAATTTTTAAGCTCTTCATTAATGGGATTTCCTCTGTCTGTTGTTATGATATTCAGATACCCATGGTTTCGATTTGGCTCAAGTCTTTGGGAATTGTGTAAAGTAAGTAATGCTACTGGAGAAGATGAAGAGAAGGTGACTCTTGTCATCTTCCAGTTGTTTATAAAGCTCCAGACATAGCCTCAGTGTGACAGAAAATAAAAATAAATGTAATGGTACGGGGCAAGTAATACATGGCACAAAGGCCTAGCTAGACTCCAGTAGTTACTACAGAAAACAACTCGTTATGTATATACTTTACAAAGTGATTTTAGAAGAGCTTTCTACCAACTCAGATTTTCTATTTTGACTATCAAAACATTAACATGAATTTTCATTACATAAGACTTGCATAAATCCTCATGGGCACTTGTCTAACTACTTTCATCAAAAGTCATCATAAATGGAGAGAAATTTTATTAACAGTGACCAGCTACCCAGATGTCTACAGCAGTGCATAGTGTCATCCTTTTCCTACAACAAGGACACCTTTCAAATTCATCTATTAGCTGTAATATCACACAGATCCCAAAGCATTGGCTTACTTCCATGACTATTCCCAGAAACATTGCTTCTTCTAAAAGAAGCAATATTATTCTACGAGAATAATATGAAAAATCTGTGAGCATCTTTTTAACTGCTAGCCTATCAGTCTGACCTTAACGAGCACAACCTTATACAGAAGAGCTCCCTCAGTGGAGTCTACATATCTGGAATTGATAGAGACAAAGAAAAACAATGCGTTTTGCAGGTTATATGACGGGCTTTTTTTGCAGATTAATTTGGCTTATATCAGCAGTAAGCCCAAGGCCACAGATATTCTGTAGGTGAGATCAGACTTCCAATCGTAACTACAGAGTATTAATGGAGAACTTGGGGAAGATTTGCAACAGATGTGGGGTTCATCTGAAAGCATTATTTATAGGTTTCCACAACTAAGAACTTTGCATCACCCTTTCCTTTGTGAGATGGATCCCTGTCTTGCATCCTTGCTATCTTCCCCCTGGTTTCCTTATATGCAAATACAAGCTCCCTGGAAAAAGCAATTTTGAACTTTATAGACCCTAATCAAAACCACACTGTGTAAAACACTAAGTTGTGTGTACAGCTTTAGAATTTAGTTTCTTTTCATTTTTCTTCCTTCTTGCATCCAGTGGAGGATATGTATAGTCCCTGTGCCAACTAGTCATTTAAAGGCAAAAATCCAAATGCTGCACTTCTGAATATTTAAAAAGCTTTGTATTATGAACCTTCTAAAAAAATTAATCTTACAAGTAAATTGCATGATATGAGGAAATCATGTAATTGCTGGAGTGTACCAAGACTGATTTTTCAGAAATGCAAATAAAAATATAGAATAGGATCTGCCTAGCTGTTCTCAGTGCTATTAACATGGAAGGTATTACTAGCAAACAAAGCGAGTCCAAAAATACACAGTTCACTCCTAATTTAAAATCAGATTTTCATCAAAGTCTGTAAGGATATTTGTATAAGTAAAAGTAAAAGTAGCTGAAGGAATCTCTTAGATCATTTCATCAATATATTTACCGCCTTTTTCTCTTTATGGAATAACTCTTGTAAGTTGTTTCATTCATGCTGGTATAATTTAGTCTGTTTCATCAAAGCTAGGTTGCTTTTTTATCTTCTGGTAAATATCATGGCAATTTTCTCTTTAATAAAGTTTCCTTGGGGAGCTGACGTTGATGGTGAATGGAGAGCTTAAATCTACTGATGTTTGTAATGCATAGTATAGACAATCATTATATAGAGAGCTGTTCAAAATTATTTTTGGACAGAAGACTTCCTTCAAAATATAACACTTGCAACTGTATTTTTTTTGCATGGAGGGGTTTACTACTAGTTATGATTTTGCCTGAAAATTGAGTGGATTTCACAAGAGCACATATCTGTTCCCTGTCTTACTTTAAGGCACACTAACATTACTATTAATCTGCACGTGATACCTAACGACAGCTGTGGTTTGTGTAACTCATTCTAGGATCCTTGTGTTTCTTGCCATTTTACCTCTTCCATGGTCTACCAAGTTCTTCACTTCAGCTAATTTGTAGTGCATCCTGGGCCTGGGCAACTACGGGTGCATGTCCGTGGTGCCATGTCAGCATGCTACTGAGTCCTTCATTGAAGTTTACCTTGCTGAACACTCATGTAACAAATACTCTAGAGCACACTGAACAGTATCCAAACTGAAAGAAAAAAAAATAAAAATGAGAGAGCTGTCTCAGCCATTTAGACATTATAGGGCTAAGGATTGCCTGAACCACAGTCATTACTGCAGCACACTAGAAAATGCAATTTAACTGTAGTCTAATTTGAAAAGAAACGTAATATAGTTCCAATCCACATAAGAGCAATCAGCATTTCGGTATGGTTGTTTTGTTTGTTCATTCCCCAGAACCTTCTACTCAAAAAAAATGTAGATATTTGAGCATTCTACACAATTCAAGAGCAAACTCATACTAGAATATTGAAATATACCATAATGCACCAATTCTTGGTTTCGTCAAACTCTGTAACAAACATGTCTAAAATACATATTGAGCAAGATGTCTGGCTGCCTTTGGCAGTAGTTTGCATCACCAAAACATACACGTTTCAAGACAGAACCATTATTATGAGAACTAAATGAGGACTTTGACAATAGCTCACTTTTGGGGAAGTATATAGTGATGTATATTAAAGGATGATAAGAGGCATTTTATACCATCTAGAGATTAAAAATATAGGTTTAAAGTATCAATCTGCAAATAAAGCCATCTAATAGCAAGTAAAATGAGAAAGGTGATAAGAGTGTCATGATTCATGGCATGAGCCAACTGCATTATGAATGATCAAGGAACATTATCATCAGAACAATGTCATATTCTTACAATTATGATGCATTGTAAATGCAAATATAATTGCTTTGTATGTAATGAAATACAAAAGCCACATTTAAATAATAATGTTAATGGTTGTGATCCAAACTGGCAAAACCTTGAATAGTCAGCTAAGCTGATATGAAGTCATTCTTAACCTTTTCATTGCTGTCAGAACAGAAATGGGTTTGAAGAAAATGTATTTATGAAACACTAGGATTTGTTGATGGTATTGGAAATGTGTGTTTGTTCTTAGTAGATGGGAGGTTAAAAGCAAATAGATATAACTTTTTTCTCCTCTATTTTGAGGTTGTCTTATTGATTTTGTAGTTGCTTCTGTGTAGCTAAGAGAAGAGAGGAGCCAAGTTATAATACAGTTGATTATGTGGGGAGAAAAAGAGACTGCAAGAATTACAGTACAGTAACAGAAATAACAGTAAGGGAAACGGTAGCAGACACCAGAAATCACTGTGTACATCCAGTGAGTTCCTTTGTTTAATTCTTCATACCAGTGCAGGCATCATACTGCCAGTAATGGATAAAGTGATACATCAGTTAGTCCATCACTTACTCAAAGTGTACAGTGGTATACAGGAGTGTATACACTCTGCAATTCATTTGGTTCTGCCATGCTACTCCCGTGGGGAGGCAGTAAGGCCTGCAGTTTTCATGCCACTTCTTTGAAAAGCCCTTGTACATGTTTCTAATACTAGCCAGTGTAAATAAACCACAACATGGAGAGGGAGATGCAATCAGCTATGCAGAGGCCAGGTGTGTTCCGTTCCTTTTGTTTAAGTATAAAGGAGTAAGGAAAACAACGCAGATGAAATCTTGGCATCAGTGTAATCAACAGCAAAGCTGATTTTAATAGGATCAGGAATTTGTCTCAACATCCATTCCTGAATGGCGCTCTCTTTTGATGGAGTCACAATGCAACTTTGCAAATGTTGGTACTGTGGTTCTTTGCATTCCTCAAGTCATTGTGCATTCCTCTTTCCTGGTTTACCATGATATTTTGATATAAGCATAAAGTAATATCCCATTTGAAGGCAGAGGAACTCTGGATGCTATAATGGCTTACGGTTCCTTGGTTTCTTGACATAGCCAATTACTAAAAAAGGTCAGATTGCTTCAATTCGTGAGGACTGGCAGCAGCTATATTCATACCATTCAATAGGAGAATAATGATATCATATTTCAAAATATATATTTTGACAGATTGTCCAGGAACTGTGGCATTACAAAGTTCCCATCTGCCATAAATAACTTCAAATACATACATATCATAAGTTAGTCTCTACTCATTGCTATGGATTTTAACAGGAATGTAGTATCAAAATATTTTACATGTAAGTATTTACAAGCCTAGTGAAGGGCCAAAACACTAAATTTATCAAGGATTCTCCCTAGTCTTCTGACTATAAGGGTCTTTAAAGTTGAACAAGGTCTATTATCACCCAGTGCCATAAGAGGAGACAATGTCATTTTCATGTGCAGTCAGAAACAAGTAGAATGCTGCCTGTTAGAAATATGGTTAATAAAAAAAGTGGAGCTGTGATGTCTGGGCTCCCTTTTGTAGCATCATTGCAGTAAATTACATTGTCTAAAAGTCTCAGTTCAACTCTGCATGAAAACACTTGACCCTCTATTATTATTAAAACTTTTAGGATTTTCAGCATGTCAATGGTCAATCTGGAAAAAGCAGTTAAGTTAGGACAAGGCCTTGCATGAAGATAATACCTCTATCTGTCAAGTACAAGGAACATTAAGACTGCATACAATAATGAAGTACTTGACCCTTTTAGTCCTGCAGTTTCCCTAAGTTTATAATTCTAACATTAATAAGAGCATTGTCATTACCAAGAATATTTTATTTCTAGGCAACTTTGGTTTGGTTTAGAATGTAGTCATAAAATATTAGAAAGTTTTAATTCTTATAACTTTATTCTAATCATATGATTTATATCTCTTAATATGCAGTTTCTGTTAATAACACTTCCTTAAATTTGCAAGGTAGTTGTCTGTGACGGGATCTTGTGATGATAGTAGATGTGAAAATTCCATAAATACCTCAGTAATATAACCCAATAAGATTATGGGCTGAAAGTGACATGGTTTAGTTTTATTTTATGAGACAAAGGCACCAGTTTCTGTGTTGGAGTATTCTAGAAGGATCCCATTCTTCTAGGATGAAACTGTTGAGATATAAGTGTCAAGGGTAGAGTTATTCCTAAAGACTTACTAACCCACAGAGGATATAGTCAAGGTGTCCATAAAAAGCAGTTACTGCTGATTAATGAAAAATAATGAGTCTCAGCATATTGAATCATCAGATCAAGGTACAAAGCATGTGACTAGAAAGATCTCCTGCATTTTCAGATACTGCCCATTAGTCAGTTATGTCATGAAATCCATATATGTATCAAGCTCTACCTTAAATCTAATGAGGTTTTGCGTAATCCTTTTATTAGGTTACATGGGTATGGGGGTGTCACGGCTCTCATACTGTCTTCTAATTTGTAAGTTAAATGTTTGCAAACAATTTAAACCTACCTGCTGTTCTACCACCATTTCCTTCTTAGATCAAATAGTCCTGAAAGGAGATTGTAGCAATGCAGGGGTCAGTCCCTTCTCCCAGGTAACTATTGATAGGATGAGGGGGTAATGGCCTTCAAGTTGTGCCAGGAGAGGTTTAGATTGGATATTAGGAAAAATATTTTCACTGCAAGGTTGTCAGGCATTGGAACAGGCTGCCCAGGGCAGTGGTGGAGTCCCCATCCCTGGAGGTATTTAAGAAACATGTAGATGAGGTGCTAAGGGATGTTTTTTAGTGGTGAATTAGCAGTGCTGGGTTAATGGTTGGACTTGATGATCTGAGAGGTCTCTTCCAACAAGGCTATTCTGTGATTCAGTAATACTTTAGTAGTGCTAATACCCAGTGTATTTTCAGAATATTATTATTTCCTGATGTTTCTGATTTCCTAGGTTTTGGTTAAACCCATGGAGACTTATCTGAGCTAGCTTTAAACCAGAAGCAGAACTATTCCAGGAGTGTGAAGCCCCAGGTTGTTACAGTTTTGCTGCTTTCAGTGCCCAAGCTAGCATGGTGTAGTGCCATCATAGGCAATGTGTTTAACATGGATGATTACACCTAATCAGAGTACATCTTTGTGAAACTTTGTGTATATGTTATACTCTTGTCATAATGCACATCGTTATGCAGGGGCATTTCAGACATTCAGGAACAGGCCATCACCTAGGAAGCTCACAGTCAGCTGTCCTGATCCTGAGCGAAACAGTTTCAGTAGTGTCTGATTCGTGCAGGAACCTAAGAGAACACAGATTTTTACACTGGCAATACACACTGAAGGACAGATGCATAGACAGGCTGGGACATTAGGAATAGAAGCAAAAATAGCTAAGGAAATTATGCACAAGTTAGCTCAATTTTCTTTAGGTTTTTGAGAGACTTTTCAGAGGGCAATTGAATAAAAATAATAATTTCAGATAAGAGGAAGAGGAAATGTAGCAGAATAATCATGGTAAAATTATTTTCAGCTCCTCAGAAGTTATATGACTAAATGAGAATAGAAGTTCCTCTTATACGTCATATGCAATCATATGCTACCAATTAAGAGTGAAAGAGATCACAGATAGATGTGTGTGTGTGTACATATTGGTTTTGATTACTTCTGTTGGGCAGTGGCTGAGCTGTATGAGTTGTAGGACCCAGTCAGGCAATCTCTATTCTTTTTTTTTTATTATTTTCTGTCAACACCTGTTTGTTTCTACCATCTCTTGCCTTCAAAGATGAAAACTTCTATATAAAAAGTAGAAGTTAGGGAAGATAGAATTCAATCAACTCAGTAATTCCCAGTAGCAATAAAACATTTTGTGATTGTTCTTGCTCTGAAATGTACTTCTCACTTAACATAGATTTTTGCCTGGGAGCTTGCTTATCCTTAATAAAGGAGAGGAGGAGGCAGGCTGTTCCCCTTCAAACCTGCTAATTTTCTGTGGCCCTCGGGTGAGCTTTGTGCAGCTCCCTGGACTCGTAAGGAAAGGTCAACTTCCCATGAAATCACAAGACTCACAAAGACTGGGGTTCCAGTTGCACTATCTAAGTGTAAGCTGTAAGAAGTGCACTTTTGCTAATCTTGTGATTTTTGTAGCTTGTGACCAAAAGCTCCATATTTTTGTCTGCTTTAGAAATGTATCTGAAACCCACTTAGAAGAGCTGTAGGTATACTCTAGGTACTGGCAGGTCACCTACATTTTGCCTCAAATTTCATGCCATGTTATTTGTATGCTGTGGAATTGTTTCTTTCTACATTTATCTAGAAGGAGTTTATATGATAGCACTCTCTTCCCATTGACTTGAACAAATAACACAAAGGAAGTATGAGTCAATAGTTTTTTTTCTAACAAATCCACAGCCAACAAGGAAACATGTTGGCTGAATTTAGCATGTGCATCTTGGGAACACAAAGTAATTTGCAAAGACTGTAGAAATGACCTTGTATTTAGGCTGTAGCTTCTGAGAATGTGTCCAGGCACAAGCTTACAACAACCATTTGATGTCCTTTTTCACTGCTTCAGAGCCATGCATCAAACGTTTCTGCCACCTTCTCCCCTGCCCCAGAGAAAAAGATACTGCTGATAGGTTTGTGATTGTTTCTTCCTTCTTCTACTTACATATTTTGTATGTCATGCTTTACAGTATATCCTGATACTTCACTATGGAATAATCTCTGCAGTAAATTTTCAGATTATGTATAAACTGCAAAATTGGTCTACATAGAAAAAGAAGTGTGCATAAGTGCACAAAGGCAGATATTTGCCAAAGACTTGCCAAGACTTAAGCATTTTTGTGAGCATGGTTTCTTTTGGTGGGTTTGGTTTTGGTTTGATTGAGTTTGGGGTTTTTTTTGTCTGGGAGTGAGCAGGAGTTCAGCAAGGTGCGCCCAAATTGCCCCTGAAACAGAAAACCCATTTCAAACTGTACCTTGAAGGAAGAACATATTTATGCTCCTTCAGGAAAATGCACATTTTTCTCCTGTCACACACCATCCCCATTCTTCCTTTGCTGCTTTTTCTGCTTCATCAGAATGACTTGGCTAGACTCAAAATAAGTTATCTATCTGTGGGGCTGAAGAATCCCAGACAGCAAAGTGCTGTAAAAGGAACTATTTGTGAGGCACGATAGGGTCTACCTTACCTTTCTCTGAACCTATCACCTCCCACTCAAAGGCAGATATTGCAAATTGTCTATTAGCTTGCCCTTCATAATTTCATGCAATTATTCTCTCATGCAATTATTCTCTCTCTCAGATAGAAGGGTTGTTCCTCAGTGTCAAATACATAGAAAAAAATGTTTTTAACCATTTTAAATTCCCTATAGCAGAAGTAGTGCTGCACTTTCACAAGAACCTGTGATTCAGATCATAAATCTGTAGTACCACTTTATAAATCATTCACAAAATATGCACCATGATTCATTCCTTTTCTTATGGAGAGTATTAGGAAAGAATGTGAAATAAATGCATTTTTGATAGTCTGATAGCGGGAGCGTTGTCTTGTCAGGAGAGACCAGAGTACCAAAGTAAAACTCTGCTTGCCCATGTGTTAATTAAACTGGACTACCTCCTTTGTCTCTACTTCTCTTCTACCTGCTACACTGATAATTGACTGCTGAGAGTTGAAAATAAAATTGGAAGCTAGTGAATGTTGTAAGGGATAGAAGAAACCATGTGTTCACGCATATCAAAGTGAGAGGGGGAGAGAAAGAAAGAGATGCCATCTTCATATATTTTCATATAGTCTCTTATGAATTTATTCTTCCTTTATTTTCCTCTTTTCATCTTTGTTACTATTCCACAGTACTATGATACAGGCTATTCTGTTGGTCTGGATTCTGTCATAAAGAAATTTCACAAAGAAGCCAGGTTTTCAGCCTAGGGAGATTTGACTGACTTAAAGCAAATCTGACTTAAAAGTATTTAAAAGATGTTTGTTTAACCTCAGCCTATAAATCTCTCCAGCTTTTACCTATTGCTACCTAAGCTCTCTATTGTGAGCTGCTACACAGACTGTATCTCCTGCTTCGTTTGCCTTTGGGAGTCAGTATCCTAAAGGTCATAGTTTTATGGATGTGCTTGGGTGATCCAAATGTAATAAATTGCACCCACAGCTATTTATGCCCAAAGTTTCCATGGTTTCAGAAATTCAGGCCCCTGTTGATGATCCTGCATCCCCTTATGTGTGATAGTTGTTTAAACTGAGATAAATCTATACAGTTTTTCCATGACAGTGAGTGACACTTACTCCTTGGCATTGCTATTCATCAGATACAAAGGCTGTATCTAAACAGCCATACTTTTGTATAATAGAAAGTCAGTTAAGTAGTAAATTATCAGAGCCTCTACCTCTGAAAACCAGCTGTCTTTGGCATGTATCTAGAAACACAGAAGTATTATCTGCTGACAGTATTCTATCTATTATTGCTATCTCTTCATTATTTCAACTAGCATCTGCATTACTTTGTTGGATTGCTATATGCCTGACTCTGATATCACATGCTTTTATTATTACTTTCTTTCAAGGAAAAGAAATATTAAATTCTCCCATCATATGTTATTTTTAACTTCCATCCAACATTAAACAGCTTTGTATGTCCTCACACAGACCCAAGTCTGTATATTTAGTGCCTGATCTACAGCCTGTTCAAACCCATGAAAGTCTCTGGAACTGAGATTCACGTAAGGCCTTTAGTGCTGCTAAAATATACTACCCGATTGTAGATGTCTCTGAGCAGTAATTACTGAGGAGGAATTTCAGTGACTGAAGGCTAGGCAGAAACACCTGGGGTTCGTTTGGAGTTACTGGAACATTCATTACTTTTTGTGGGGAAGGTCTATACTCCCCAAGATACAGGCAGACTGAGATTTCATTGTTTGAGTCAGTCTTTGAAACTGTATAGCAGATTTCTGTAAATGGATGAATTTCTTAATTAAATGAGGAGAAGTATACTGCAATTGGCACAGTGACTGCTGTGAGCAGTGTTCTGTGAGCTGCTAAACAGAATTGGTTTTATCCCTCCCCTTCTCTGATTCTGTTGTGTCTCAAGCATTCACAAATAATTTTTTTCTGTCACAGAAGTTGCTGGGAAGGAGAGAGGGAATTGGTGAGTTGGGGAGGTTGATACCTGAGGGGATGCTAAATTGTGATGGAATCGTACATAAGCACACAGACAAAATGTTTCCTCAAAATAATCAGCACTGAAACAGTTAACAGTGTGGACAGGGGGACTTCAGGGTTTCAGTTAACAAACCTTTAAGACAAATAGACTATTTTCTGCTTCCCAGGGCTATCATTGCAAGCAGTGTGCAGGCTATGGAGAAGACAGCTGAATGAGTTTACATTCATGTTTTTGCAGTTACTCTTAGAGCTGCAGAATCTGGAATATGCTTAAAATAAATGAGTAATTTTATAGAATGATTTTGTGGCAAAGAAGGCATTTTGCCCACAAGATGCAGAGGGATAGAATGAAGCACTACAACATGGTTAATCCTGCTTTCATTTGCAATGTCGTTTCCAAAGACCATGGGATTATGCCACAGTGAGTACAAATCATGTTCTTCCATGGCACCAATTTTTTCTTTGTAGCTGGAAGATACTGGCTTTTATTGTCTTATACCCTGTGACTTACAAACTAAGTCAAGGAAACACCTTTGTAAACATTACAATTACAGACTGACAATGAAGGGATAGCTTCTCAACCCTCTGTGAAGGATTTACAGGGTGAGACAACCTTTAGGAGTATAGGCTACAAGGGAGTTCAGCTAGCCCTGCGACACTGCCACAAGGGGAAGTGGGACTAGACCTTTCCTTATGAAGGTTTTGGGAGCAAGCATTCCTTCCTCTCTGTGAGAGAGACTGCAAGACTGAATTGGGTGTTACAATAGGAAAAAAAAGTGCCTTCAGATGCCATCCAAATCCCTCACCTCTTAGGATAAACCCATTATTTTATATGGTTATCTTGAATTTGTCTCAACAGCTTTGCAGAACCTGAATCATCTAAGTTTTGCCTAATTGTGAATAGATTGATTGGTAAAGCAAATTAAATCTTAGTAGTAAGTAATGTAAATAAATAAGTAAATAATAATAATAATAATAATAATTGGATAAGTAAATGTAAGGATAATCCAGCACAAATTCTCTGAATGATACAGCCATTGCCCCTTCTTTTTCTAATGCAATGATTTCTTTGCCTGACTGAAAAATCTGCCTTTGATTTGACCCTAATGAATTCTAAAGTTATAAGAAACATGCAAAAGACATCTAAAATACTTTTAATTCCAAAACAGGTGAAGAGCTATTCGTTAAACTCTTAGAAAACTGATGAAGCAGCTACTTTGCACGACATCAGGAGTTAATAAGTTGAGAAGATGGATGGTATAGGAGAAAACAAAGTTATTTTAGTCGTGAAGTCTATTTACCTCAAGTAATTTTAAGAACACTGGTTTTAAAAGACTAAAAAAAAGTAACTGGAAGGTATCAGCAAGTCCATTTTACAGAAGTTATGTTGAGAAGGAGCTAAGGAACTATTGTGCTGTTCTGTCAGTAGATAGAATGGACAGTTGAATCTAAGGAATGTTTTGAAGGTACTGGTTTAGTTCCTCAAAGTTACTCCTTACTAATATATATATATAGAGAGAGAGAGAGAGGTGTAGAGGGTTTTGTTAGGGTTTTTTTGTTCATTTGTTTTATTAAAGATGATTTTTTAATTTTTTTTTTTTTAGAAAATATTTCTATTCATGGGTCTCTTGGATTGGTTTTTTGGGTGCTTGGGGTTTTTTTAGCTTCACCAAAACTTTTGGAATCCTCCCACAAACTCTCAATAAGTAGGGTTTTTTTTCTTTGCTTGTTTTTTAAAAAAATAAATTATATATTCTTATATCTGACTTTTCTATTTCACTGAGACAATAAGGGAAAACTAAAAACCACCACTGAGTTTTTTTACTTTTTAAGCACTTTAGTTTCACATCTTTGCATAAAATCAAAAGTAAAGATAATAAAATTAGAATAGAAGCATGTTGTACCCAGCCTAACCAGATGCAATTAATAATTAAGATCAAATGGGTTGTAAAATACCTACCAGTATGATTAAAATGCTATGAAAAGGTTGCTGTAAGAATAATTGCTTTTTGTTTAATGTAACCAAAAAACAAATCCATGGTTCAGTATCTTCACTGTTGTATGTTTTCTGTTTTTAAAATTAATGTGACATAAGGCATTCTTTATGCTAATGTTATAGCTCCTTGGACGAGCTTAACACCATTATCTTCTTTAATGAATAATTCATTCCCTGTTGAAAACTTAACTATATCATTTTTACAGTGTGTAAATGAAACTTTGAAGTGCGATTTAACTTTAAAGAGCTTCAGATTGTAGAGAATTCTCGTAAACTACCAAAAAGTGCTGTGCTAGTAACTGTCTTGTACTGAAGTGTAAGCACGTTATGGAGTGCATGTTTGCAATTTTTAATGTTGCTGCTGCTTTTAAAAAATCTTGGTAAGGATTCATGGTTGGTTTTACTTTATTGGCATTTTATATACTTTTAGTTACATTTTCTTTTTGAAAATGAAAATATTATTTGTAAGCACAGCTAAACTCATCTCCTCATTGTCCTTAACTATGAAGGAGGAACCTCTGTGGGAAGGTAAAATGGGAGTGATACTCTTTCCCACCCTAGATCCTAGTCTTCTTGTAAGAAAAACTGACAGTCACATGAAGTCCTTGGTGGAAATGAGAGGAAAGATTGAAGAATCCTGGGAAATTTTCAGATTTTTATTTGTGTTCAGTGTTCTTTCCTACCGACGCAGGTGAGGGCTGCAGTTTCATGTGAGGTTATTTCTGTAGTGATCCGTACACATTAACTGGAACATTGGACTTTCTGATTCTGTGCAACTTCCCATCTCCAGGAAAGCTGGGCTCTGAATCTAAAGTTCTTTTCCTCCCTAAAATTGAGTTCATTGGATTTTAGTTAATGTGGGTATGGGAGAAACAAAATGGGGCATGATATTGCTGAAGAATCCTCAGCCAATTGATCACAATATCATGTTGACCCTAAAGCTTGATCACAGTACCTGATAAACAAGTTCAAGTTTTAGGAGGAACATTTAGTTGATAGGTCAGTCCCACGCTGTTTTCTTAACATTGGAATATGCATGTTTATGCTTGTGCATCAAACTTGACTTTAATTATAGCTTTTGTGGAAATTTTTTTGCTTATGGAATCACTATGGTTGGAAAGGACCTCCAGGATCATCAAGTCCAACCTTTAACCTATCATCTCCCTAACCACTAGACCATTACACCAAGGCCTCAAGTGCTTCATCAACCTGTTTTTTGAACACCCCCAGGGACAGCGACTCCACCACCTCCCTGGGCAGCCTGTTCCAGTGCCTAACCACCCTCTCAGGAAAGAACTTCTTCCTAAGATCCAACCTAAACTTCCCCTGATGCAACTTGAGGCCATTTCCTCTCGTCCTATCATTAGTAATTTGGGAGAAGAGACCAACACTAGCCTCACTATCACCTTCTTTTAGGTAGTTGTAGAGGGCAATGAGGTCTCCTCTCAGCTAAACAACCCCAGTTCCCTCAGCCGGTCTCCATAAGGCCTGTTTTCCAGACCTCTCACCAGCCTTGTTGCCCTTCTCTGGACTCGCTCCAGCACCTCCATGTCCTTCTTGTACTGTGGTGCCCAGAACTGGACACAGTACTCAAGGTGCGGTCTCACGAGTGCTGAGTACAGGGGCACGATCCCCTCCCTACTCCTGCTGGTCACACCGTTTCTGATACAGGCCAGGATGCCATTGGACTTCTTGGCGACCTGGGCACGCTGCTGGCTCCTGTTCAGTTGGCTGTCAGCCAACACCCCCAGGTCCTTTTCCACCAGGACCTGGGGGTATTGGTGGACAGCCGACTGAACGTAACTTATATTACTTACTTATATAAGTACATTCATATGAAGTTTACAATTCTGGTATCCGATGAAGAATTTTACTGGGTCATTTGGCTCATTTATTTTGAGGTTGTTAGATGACTGTATCTAAGGAAAGACAGTTAACTAGAATATGTGTTTATATCCATGTAACAATGACTTGTTTCCTGATGCTTATTGAGTGTCACCCGTAGTGAGACATGATTGATTGCTGTGCTTTGATAATAACGTGACTGAATGGGGCACTGCAGGGCTGGGAGATCAGATGTAAGTCCTCCTGGGTGAGGAGGTAAATGATAAAACAGGGAACTGTTTCAACAGAGGCATTTTCCATGCACTGATTTCATGCTAAACCATGCCTATTTTGAAAGTTTTCCTGATATCTCTAAATCAACTCTGGAAGCTAGGAATGCATCTTACTGTGTAAGTTGTTTTTATTCTCAGTGGAAATTATGTCTCCTGGGTACTAGGAAGCAGTGTGTGCTCTTTCTTCCTAGGGGAGCACATTATCGGCTTTATTTTTATTATGTCCTTGCAATAGACTTTCATTTTAGACATTTTAAGACTGAGTGCTGCAATATTTTATAAAACCCTACTTAGCAAGTGTGTTTGTGCTTACTCTCTTTCCTTCATTTCAAGGTCTAAGAGCTTGCGAGTCAAAGGACTTTTAAGAGTATTTATCTTAAGTCAGAAAAGAAACTGGACAAAAAGCAAACAGCTATACTTAATTATTTCATTTATTGTATTTATTTTCACTATGTTAAGGTTTTCTGTATCTTTAACTGATGATGCCCTTTGAGAAAACAGATGCATGTCCAGACCTGTGTTGTTTCACTGCCCTGCATGCACTTTCCCTGGGCAGGGAGTTCCTCAGACACTTCTTTCCAGGACTCTGAACAGTACAATTATGCAGCACTGTTGCTCTCGGCTAAAGATAAATCAATTGTCAGGTACATTATCCACACAAAAGAGTGAGATTGGGGCAGGAGGAGGTATGAATCACAGCACTTTGCATAATATACTATACCTCTGAACGTATCTGGCTGTGGACTGAAAACAGTATTTCTGCAGATGAAAAATAAATCCTGTAGGTATTATAGATGCCTAACAATGGCAATTCAGCAGTCTTGACTTGGCATCTGGTTTTGTGATATTTTTGTTTTATTTCCATGAGCTATCATTACTGAAAGCTTTGCACTTGTCCATCTGCATACTGTGAAAAATGTGAGCATTTTCATTTTCCTCTCAAATCAATTGTTTAACGTAAGAAATGCTTTGTGTTTTTCTGACAACTTTAGATTGTACAAAACATTGAAATAATCAGAGTTTATCCTCCTTTTCAATCCAGAGCTCATGTTCTTGTCTCGTCCTTTATGTTCATTTCTCTTTCATTTAGTCAAATGAAATCATTTGCAGTTAAGCACGCAGAAAAATTCATTTTTACCTTGAATAACATAAGCAGTGACCACCATCAACTATTACATAGGAGATTAGCTTTGTCATTAAGAGGCATAATCCCTGTAATACTCCTATTCATCAGGTAACATTTAAATGAAGCAAATGTGTGCAATTTAGTCCACGGTCCTGGCAATTGTTATTAAAATGTTCTAAAAGAGCTCAGGAAGGCTGAGTGAAAAAATAATTATCACACCATTTTTCTCTTTGACATTATTTAGCTTAAGATGCTCAAATGTAACTTACAATTACTCTTCAATAGCTGCATTTTCCATACCATTATTGTGTATTTTTTGATCTCTAAGTTGTGTTTGACTCTTCCTATTCAGTGGATTTATTGATCTGTGATGCATCTCAATATTTTCCTCAAATTTAAGCTAAGGTAGTACAAATTTGTGATTATATAAGATAATTCTTTTTTCTTCAGTCATTGTTTTCACATCAAAAATGCACATTCACTTGAAAATAAGGTGATGTATTTGCTTTCTGCCAAAGAACTCTGCTTTAATGATATGAGCTATATAATCTTCTCCTGAAAACTATAGCAGAATGATGGTATTCAGTGAGTCGAGGCAAATGCATGTTGATGAAACACATGCACAGAAGATAGATTAACATGAGCTACAGCAGCCAAACAGTATGACTGTATATAAATTGTTCAGAATAAGATCTGAATTAAGGCATTGGGTAGAAATGAGACTTTTGCGTCCATGCTGCCCATCTGTCCCTGATAACTTTTGAATTTGATAGTCAGTTTTAACCAACTTTGAAGGAAGAGTCAAAATCTCAAAGGTCATTAAGTTCTTATATAGGCTCTGAAAATCAGCAGCAAAATGGAAGAGAGAGATCCAAATAGATTTTTCCTTGAAAAGTGGCTGGCAGACTTCAGACATTGTAGGTCCTGCTTGGCAGCAGTCAGGCAACAATTGCCTGGCACTTGCACTACAGAAGCCACAGTGGGAAGTTGTAGGGGCAGAGGGGTATGAGAGCAGGAGCATGTAGGGTACAAATCCACAGGGGAACGAAGAATGCTATTCCTACTGCTTATTTGTCTTATTGTATGCTCTGCACTCCGTGTATTGGCAAGTCTTGAGTAAGATTGAACCCAGACCTAAATAACAGCAAAACAAACAGTTGAGGACTGTACATTGCACATAATCAACCTAATAGTTTTACAAGGAATTTCACCTGTCTTAAATCATCCTGGATTTCCAATTAAGTATGAAAGAATTACAGATAAGGAAGAGTAAGCAATCCTTGTGACTGAAAAGCAAGCTGGTTGAATCAAAATCAGCCCTACTGATTGAGGCATAAGAGGATTCTATGTAAGATATGAATTTCAGACCAATTGAAGAACGGAGGAGCGAGATCAGGTAATTTCATGAACATGGGTAAGGAAAAATTGAGGAGAGCCACACACTTTAACCATCCCCTATAGAGAAGTAATCACCCTAAAGTAGGAAGGGCAGGGTCGAGGAGAATCTATTCAAATGGAAATATAATAAGAAATTTAGTCTTGGGACTTAGGGAGAGAAGAGAAGTTTCATATCTCTTGAGCAGGAAAGAAAAAAAAGAAAGTGTCAGTATTGCCATTTTCTTCATATTTTTGTCTCATGGCTGCTGATGGTATATTGCTGTTTGACTGAATACCTTCTAGCTGAGAAGTGATCTTTCACTGTTGATTTATAAGGAGGAAACTAATTGAAAAAAAGTTGGCAAGGTGACTCAGTGGATGGGAAAGGATTCATCTGTTATGCTCTGATGCAAGTCCTGGCAGAACTAGTTACATTATCATTATGTTTCTGGTGTCAAGCAGCCAGTTTTCAGTTCTTCTGACCCTACTGGTATTTTTTATTTGTGGAGAGTTATGTGTGGCTTGTTGATCGAGTTCAACAGCAGGGAAGGCAGCAGTGATCAGTTTTGCCCTAACTGAGAATCATTGCAGTCAATGGGAACTTCTGTAACAGGTTTCCAGGGACAATCTGCCAGCCAAAAGGCAAAGGCAGAACTAAATTATCATAGAAAATTGCAGCAAACCTCATTAAGCTGGGTTTGTGAAGAGAGATATTGGTTTTAACCACATGAATATCTATTATCTGCAGTCACTAAAGATGCTTGCAGCACAGCCCTCTCTAGCAAATCATGCAGTACCTAGCTAAAATCTATAAGAACTCTCATGTGCCTCCATATGGTACAAGGTGTTTAATATTAATCCTTAAGATGGCAAGTTTTTGTGACATTTGAAAAATGCTCACATATGCTCATGGTGAGGACCAATATGGCTACAAACATTTTGTGCAGTGTGGATGACACAGCAATCTGCTCTCTCAAACAGTGGTTTTGCAACCTAGAAAGATCAGAAAAGCATTTCCTGAGCAAACGCAGAATGCAAAATATTGTTCCTTCAAGAGCTGGCATATAGCACATACTGAGAATCCCATATACCATTCATCACAGGCTTTCTCTGCTAGAAATGCAAGACAGTGAAATCCTACTGTAATATTTTCATTGAGGCGGATGACAAAAGAGGTGATGTGACCTCATCCTGATCAGTGAAGTCTCTCTCTGTGTTGCGTGGTCCCAACCAGACTCTTCACTGAGTGAAGAGTTAATGCTCTCTGCCCCTTTTCCTTTTCCCTCTGGCCAGGATTAGTATCATTCTTGATTAATGATCATTATGAAAACACTGTCCAGAGACCCCTGTGAAGATCAGAGCCCCATTGCTTTGGGCTTTTCAATCCTGAGGATTTTACAGATGTCGTAAAACTGGCTCCATTCTTATTATGAGCTACTCTATGTTTATTCTGCTGTACACAGCAATGAGTCCTTCAAAGAGTGGTTGTCAGCTATTCTTGCAGTGTTTTTCCCAACACATTTATACTGATCTAGGGAATTGCAATCCAATAGCACCTGCCATTTGACAGGATTCTGACACACCGGTATTGTAATATAGATAAAGGAGATCACTTGGGAAACTAAATACTAGATAATGTGTCTGCAGAGAAATATATCTGTACAAGAGAAGAAGAACTAGAGGCCTTTTTATGGTCTGGATCTTAAAGGTGTGTTAGTGCAGGATAATACTTAGAATAGTTCAGCTGGAAGGGACCTACAGTGATCATTTAGTCCAACTGCTTGACCACTTCAGGGCTAACCAATAGTTAAAGCATGCTATTAAGGGCATTGTCCAAATGCCTCTTAAGCACTGACAGGCTTGGGACATCCTCTCAGTAAAGGAATATTTTCTGAAATCTAATCTGATCCTCCCTGGATGCAGCTTGGAACCATTCCCATCCACTGGATACCAGGGAGAAGAGATCAGCACTTTCCTCTCCCTTTCCCTTCCTTAGGAAGCTGTAGAGAGCAGTGAAGTCACCCCTCAGCCTCCCTTTCTCCAAACTAGACAAAAGACAAGACAAAACTTACAGCAATTCCAATAAAAAGCTGCTATATGGCAGCATATGTTTAATAAATATACTTGGTTATTTAAATACAGGAGGGGAAAGACGACAGCTTATGAGATACTGCAGTGAGAGGCCAATTACAGTTATAACCGAAGGTCTGTTCTATGTGCTGCTGAGGGCAAATCTGTCCTGTAGTGCTCAAGCTGAATGATGAGATAAGGTGATTTTAGCTTCCTGAAGGATTTTATCTCAACTGAATCCGCCATCTCTATTAGGACTTTGCCCTAAATATAAGGCCAGTATAAACAGTCACTGTCACATTGAAGACAGTAGCTGTTAAAAAGGAATCAAAGACCAACCTTTTTTTTTTTTTTTTCCTAAAGAACTTATGTCATTATATCTGTATTTGCCAAGTAGGAGACTGCTATCACAATACAAGCAACTTATGAGGACACATGTGAAAGGCAGTAATTGCAGGTCAGTTTGCTGAAGATGAATCAGAAAAATACCTTAAATAAATGTCAGCCATAATCTTATTAAACATTAGGGACTTTTTTAAAGATAGTATCTTCTACCAAAAAACCCCCAAATGAACCCACAACCAACCTCTCAAACTTTAAGGCCAAAATGCATGGAGTACAGAGAGAAAGTGGTGACCTTTTTGAGGTGTGTAAAATTCCAGAGAGATTTGAAAGGATAGGTGCTACAAGATGATTTGAACTTTTGTCAAATACAAGAACAAGAGGCATGAACTAAAGCCAAGAAAGGGTCAAATCCTAAAGGAATGTGAGTGCATCTGTGCACAGAGAATAGCTATGCTGTATTAAAACTAAGTCAATGATAGGAACAGTCATTGCAAGAAATAGGGTTATGGAAATGTCTAGGGAAAAAACATAATGGTGGGATGTAGCAATTAACTCCAGACAATGTAGTGAGGATCTGATGGCTGCTTCTGATTTCCTAATTCCCTTGAAGTTTATGTATTTAGATTAACTATATTTCTGTTAAGCAAGAACTGCTTTTCCTGCTAGGAGACACTGCCATATGTGCCATACTAGAAGTAGCAGTAGTGTGTGTTTGTGCTGCTTAATAAAACATTAACCTTCATATGCATGCTACTCTTCAATAAAACCTATGTATGAGTAAACTCTCAATGTAGAATGTGTTCACACTTGCCACTCCTCAGATGCATTAATTGCTGTATTAGATTTCTTTATTGCAGCTTATTTAACTAAGGTTAAAAACCTCTGCAAATTCTCTACCCCACCCATGTTATGCTGAATGTAGGACAGAAAACTAGGTAACTCCCTAGGTAGCTAGGGAGCTCTTTATGAAGAACTCATTTCCAGTAGACTTCAAGTGACCTCAGAGTTCCTTTAACTTACAATATGATGACTATCTCCAGTGTCACTCCTATATCCTTCCTCAGTATCATAGGACACACCAGAGTTCGACTGAACTTTGCCGTGTTTTCTATCCTTATGTATGAAGTTCTCCATATATTCCTCTTGAAATGTGCAAAGGCAGGTTGACAGACTTCAGTCCAGTTGAATGCTTTGTAGATTACTACCTTTATAACAAGTTATTTATAACATTTCTATCAAGTCAAATCAAAGTAATTGTGAAGATCTTTCAAGAAACACTGTAATTTCCAAAGACTGACTATGCTAATAAAAACACTCTACAAAGGAGATTTCAGGGCATAGAATGTGCTGTTTAATGATTAATTTGCACTAAACCTCTCATTAATAGCACAGATTGTTTTGCCAATGCTTTTGAACAAATATAATTGGAAAATTTATCAAAAATTCCTTAATGCATTTGGTGCTGCAAAAGACAAAATAGATAAATTAATAGCAACATGTAATGATTTATTTGCATGTTATGGTGTACTCTTTTGTGGTTGGGATCAGAGCTGTAGATCTGTATAGCTTGCCAGTTCCAGCAGGAGGTTTTCTCCTAGCAGTGTTTTACTATGCTGCACACTCTTATGTGAAACAAGTCTTGAACTCAGTCTCAGAACTGAAAGCTGGTAAAACTTACATTATCTCCCGGAATGCTTAAGTAAGCTGAGCAAAGTGAACTGGTTAGTACTCAAAGCAGAGCCCTGCTCATCTCATAATCCAGCTCAGGAACCCAGCTGTGAGTTGGCCAGCTGTCCAAGCCATGCTTCTTTCCTTAAAATATAAAATGAGGAGCATCACGTATGCTGGAGTGTCACAGAGGCCAGGATGGGATTCATTGCACCGGAAATCAAAAGTGCTCCTGCATCTGTCCATTTAGGTGTAACCAAAAAGGGTGAAAATGCTGTCACCTTTTCTTATTTGTCATTGTTTCCAGTGTGCAAGTTTCTCAGAGCAAAACTGACATTCCCTGTGTGAATGAGAGCAGGGAATTTAGAAAAGGTTTTTCTTTTACTGCTTTGTAGACTAGGCAGGTAGCAATGTCTTTGGGTTGATCATATTCATTACTTTAATGTATCAAGAAATAATTTCTTGAGATGTTTAGATCTCTGGTACCTTTTGGTACCAGAGGTTTTGGTGAGGTGGCCTGGGGGGTGGGGTGTGGATATGAAGGGGAGGTTGGTTATTATTTGCTTCATTTCTCTATTTTTAAAGAACCGAACTTTTTAAGGAAATAAGCTTTGTAATAACAGTGTCCTTTTAAAGATGGACAACTCCAAACCTTCTATGCCTAGTGTGACACACATGAATAAGCTAATCCAATGTATGAATGTATATTACTCACACAAACATATAAATCTATATATTTATATACATAAAGAAAAATAAATACAATCTGTGACTACAAACAAAATTTTAAAAATACATCTCAGAAACAGAGGAATCCCTTTTAATTTTTAAAAAGACTTATAAACAACATTTACAATTCCTTCAGAGGCTCTGGTAACTGGATATTTTCTTGTATGTGTTTCAAATGCATGTTCCACACTTCAGTAGCCAATGTTATTTGTTGACTGTTAAAACTGCATTGTTTGGTGCCAGCCTAGAACATCTGTCCCAATATTAACAACTTAGTATTATGGTTCAATTTTTTTTTTTTTTTTTTCCAGAAACTCGAACTAGGTTTAGGTCGTAACTTCTACACCCTATTTCATCCTTCTGAATAACACACTGAAGTTTTATGTGGGAAGAGCTATTCGTGTGTCCTAATTCATATAACTGTCTTAGAGTCTGAATAGCTTTTCCATTAGCTTAGGTGCAGTGTCACACAGATAAGGCTCCTCCTCTGCCAAAGTCAGCTCAATAAAAAGTAATGTAGGTACCTGTGCTGTGTTTTGAGTTACACACTACAGATGTGCCCCTAGAAGTTGTTGATTCAGTTCTTGCCTTTCCTGCAAAAAAACTTATGACCTTTGGAAGTGTCTGATTTCTGTTTGCCTTGGTTTCACATCTGCAAGTAGGACTAAGTATCTTTCTCTGCTGGCTTTTCTATTTTATGTGTTTAAAGTTCTGTGGGATAGGGATAGTCTCTTGGTACATAGTGTGCAGAACCCCACAAGACAGCTATTCAACTTGAGGTCACAGGCTGCTACAGTTGGATGCATAATTTTACTCAATAATATACTTATCAAAATAATTAATAACTATAATAATATACCTAATAGAAAAAAAATAACATTAATGCTTTTGCAGATTGTAACTTTTGGGAAATGTTCTAAAAATAATGCAACAGTGACCGCACTGGTTAATCAAGTTGACCTGATGTTTTGCAGGGCTGAAGATACACTTCATTATGTCAGAGGACTAATATAAATAGCCTGTCTGCTAGTGCAGCCATCTGAAAGTTCAAAGAGATTCCAATTCTGAAGTGACAGCTGTGGGATTCAAGCACATCCAGAAGTGCAGTGTAAATAGAAGTAAACGCTTTGGTCTTGCATTTTTTAACTGTGATTTTTAATTTGGAGGTAGATAATGCCATGAGTATGCATTCAAGCGCCTTTCTTCTGGAGATCTTTAAGATCAGACATTAATCTTCAGATAACATAAATCTTGTCTAGTAAGTAGCCAAAATATCTTTTTTCTCTTTGTGATCAGGATTAGAAATTTAGGAAATACCTGAACTGTTAATAAATTTTCTGCATCTGTAACTGGACAGAGGAATAGGATCACAGCTGCTTTATTAGGTTAACTACTGTAGAGAGCTTTACCAGTTACAAATGTATTATTCTCTCCTCCCCTTTGGCAACTAGTGTGTCTGTGTAATTTTCAGATCTTATTCTCCTTGCCGAAGAGCATTCCGCACTGTATTTCACCTGCTAGCCAGAGGCCTGTTCAGCATCTCAGGTTAGCTACAGAAGATGAAGATTCTAAGTTTACAGCAATCTCTTCAGCTCCTTTAAATCAATGGGCTATCTAAGCTGACACATCAGCTGAAGTTCTAGCCTTGATGTGTTTCCTGACATAGTTTCGACATGTTGTCATTGGACAAACTTTCCAAGTAATTATATTTTGCAGCCATTGTGCCATGAAGGTGTTGATGACTTTACAGAATAGCTTTTGAAATTCAAGCATCATCAAACCAATACTTGAATGACTTTGGCAAATTTATAGTGGTTTATAAACAAGCCATCCTGTAGTTTTCCTCTTCAGCTAGAGTTTCAGATAGTATATTGTGCACCACAGAAAGACAGTTTATCATTAAACCCACTTCTCATAAGAGCAGGTGATTTTGTATTTATGGATGGATATATAACTAACTAGCATCCCTGCACCAGATTAGGAGTCAGAGACCATTTTAGAGGAATGCCATAGTAGCAACACATAATTTAAGTAGAATTCTCTATCTTGTATGTCAATAGTGAACTTAGAAGTTACGTGACTGCTTACAGATAGAAGAATACCTCTTGTGAACAGCAACCAATAAAACAGCGATCCAGGTTGAAGCATAATATGGGGACTGCAAGGCACCCCTGTTTTCTCAAGAGAGGCAGAAGCAGGGAGGGGTGTGTCTGTCTGCATTAACAATTCTTTAAATACTAAAAATCATCTAACAAAGACTTGTCTGCAAAGTATGTTCATCAGTGAGTTGAAATAAGAGTTAATAACAATAATCTCCTTTCCTGCTATTTCTAAGTAGCAGTATCAGATTAAAAAAAAACAAACCAAAACAAAACCAACCTCAAAAAAACAAACAAAAAAACCCCTCTGTATCTTCAAAATCATAAATACACAAACGAAAACCATTATCTCTAAACTGGAGAGAGATTTTTCAGCCTTATCTTTGCTGGCCTTTCTCCAAGTCCTTTGGATTATTAGCCCCTCTCTGCAAAAACAATAACCAAGAAGTGGAGAGAATTCATTCTTTTGAGTAGGACCTAAAAAGGCACTTTTACTTAATTAGAAAAGAGGGAATATTTTTTTCCCCAAAAAGGAGCAGGTGCCTGGGTTTTCTTTAATTTCACTGTGCCACCTTTCATGCCTTGATTCTACTCATTATAAAGATAAGGCTGAAATAGGAATTCAGTGCTGATATTTTGGAGATGGAGTTTGGTTGTGCTTTTGCAGTCATGCTGTGTTTGCAAGGATGAAAATCAATTTGCCTTGCATTTCCTAATACTATAGGAAAAGGAGTGCAAACTCTACATTTTAAAAAATAGGGGATCTTGAACTTAATTGAAATGGAGTGCTATGGGGACTGGCTAGGTCTTCCTCTAGCTTTTTGTGCTGTGGCTGCAGGCTTTGCACGTAGTTAAATGATCACAGGTGAATTACAAGGGTGAGTGGTCCTTCCTGGAGGAATAGATGGAGTTGTAGACTCTATTAATACTGTCCAGTGAAATCCATGTTTTGTCATGTGTCTCTGGAGAATTGTGCTTATGCCCTCCTTCATTATAGCAGCTATACTGACTGCAGTTGTGCCTGTGGTTTTTTCCAGATGTTGATTTGGGAATACAGGAAATAAGACAAACACAAACACACATAATGTTATACCTTTGCTTAAAAATAGTGGTGCAACTGAATTGTATTATTAATGGCTATTTTGGGGGGCGGGTAGGGAATCATGTATAGCAGTTTTCCTTTTTTAGACCTACAGTTTAGGCCTTTCGGAGAGATTGTGTATAATTATTCATTTAATTATGTTTATCTATCTGGAAGTGTCTTTTTCCAGTTGACCAATATACAACTCTTATGTCCATCCTTACCATCCTTCTTATTCCTTCTTCTTTTAATTAAATGCACTTATTAAATCCAGGTAGGTCTTTAAACTTATAGCATAAAGGGAAAGAGAGAATATTTTACAATCGTATTTTATAGCACTAGTTCCTTAAAATGTTCAAGTTTGTAATATTGTTCAGCCCCCAGGTGTAGAACATGAACTCCTGAGGTTGAACAGAATGATTCACTTGTTTCACTATGAATTCAAAGTGGATATGAAGCATAAATCCCCTTTTTCCCTCTGTAATATAGTAGCCATGAATCACAATGTCACGCTGAGTCGATCATAATCTAACACTTCACGCCTCAGCCAACAACTTGATTTGTCAAGAGAACAGGCCTGCAAGCTGCCAATAGCATTGATTCCCATTGGAGAAGAAAGGATAATTAAGCCCTCAGTGAGCTAATTTCTTCTTTCTTTTATAAAAATAACATTTACTTTTATTTTTAAGTAAACAGAAATGAGGAAATACATATGTATAGAATCAGTTAAGTGTTTATTTTTCCTAAATCACTACTATGAGGTTTTGTTTCATTTCCACCTGATAAAATGTGTCCAGGATCATTTTATTTCACCATACAATAACATACTCTGCTACATCTCAATTAGGGAAACTAAAGCTAAAATTAACTACATGCAATCTGCATGTTAACTGGCCTGCAACAAGGTACCACTATTCCTGGGTACAAATGTGAAACTGTCTACCTGTGAGCTTGATGATGAGCATGAATAATCCTGTGTTTTGTTGGAATTCTAGTCCATTGCACCAAGGTAATCAACCAAATGTGCTTCGCATCCTATATATGGCTTGTGAGTCCTAAACATGTACAAAGGTCAGCATCCATATTTCTAATGTACTGTTATACTTTTTCCATATGGAGGTGTGTGGTACATGAAGAGATTGGTCTGTTACGAGCAAAAACTGCTGTTTCCTAAGGAGAAAAGATGCCTTGATGCTTTGTTTTTTTCACTGCTTGTGAGTTTAGCCAACAAGTGGAGGCCTCTTTTACATACAGGGAAATACTGACTCAAATAAATATCATATTGATATGCTGATATTATTTGATAATTCTTATGAATATTTACACTAAAATTAGATTTGGTTCTTGCATTTGTATCCCCAGGGTGCTTGGGAATTTATGAAACACCTAATAGTCCATGCACAATCTGGATAAACCCATTGATCAGACTGTAATAAAAGACTCCTAGATTACCAGAGTCACTGCTTGCTGTAGCCACAAAGTACTCCCCAGCATCCTGGAACAGATTCTGCCCTCACAATAAATGATCAGACTAGCTTTCCAGATAGAAAACAGTCTCTTAACTTCAGTAATACACAGCAGTCTGCGTCTTTCTTCCGCGGCTCATATGCAGTGTAGCTGAAATACTCTTTGCTATGCTGTTGTATGATTTTTCAGGGATGGGCACTTCCACAAGACTGTTCTGTCAGAGGGAAGGAACTGTTTGTATCTTTGTTATGTCTGTGCATCACTTAGCCCTAAGAGAAGAGAGGTAAAGCCTTCTTTGCATTTCTCTTAGCTCCTCTGCTAGCAGCAGAAAGTATAGACTGAGAAAGCACCCTCATTTACAACCTTACAGCAAAGCCCAACTTATTTGGTTCAGCATGGTTATTAAAAAAATTCTGATGATTTAGGGCCTAATCCATTACTTCGTACTACACTGAAATTGGATATAGGTACAATACCATGTAAAGGAGTAAGCTTTGTCCTCCTAGTAATTTCTTGTTTCTTCCTACAACTGTATCTCTTAACAACCACCACTTAGTTTTCCTATTACATATTCTGTAGTTGCTGGGATATAGGCATAAACCTCCTGCAACAATCTTTTTTTAGCATTGATGAACTTTATGTGGTCCAATTGTACTTTCCTTTTTCCAACTATTTGCTTGGGTTGAATTGCTGAAATACTACAGCCCTGTACCCTCTTCTCTGGTCTTGCACTGGAACAGAATCCAAACAGTCTATTTGAACATGGCTGCTTTTCCTCTAATATGTTATCTATATTTCATTTTTTTTTCCTTAAAAATAAAAGTTTTCCTCAGCAACCCAGCTACTATTCAAATTAAGCTATATGCAAATTGTGCTTGAGAAGGGAATTTAAGTGGAAATTTGTTTTGACATCTGTTTAAATTTTCTCAGATCTTGTTTGCAGCTAAAAGCATTTTAAAAGTCTGTCAAAAAATAATAAAAAGCAAAAACCACCAAAAGACAAATCCTTCTCCTTTAAGTGTCTGTGTTACAGAGGAAAAGTAATACAAATTAAAGAGGATTTATGAACTGTGACCACTAAGTGTTTGACTGGCATTTGGAAGGTATAAAGTATACTTGTAAATGCTATTTACCTGTTGTCAAGTTAGGAACACTTTGTCCTTAAAAAGCAAATTGTTTTTAGCACTGTGTCCTTACTCTTTCTACCCATCTGTGTGATGAGTGTACTCTTTAATGCATGCTTATAAAGTACCTAAGATGGTCTGGCACTGATTTTTGAGTGGTCCTCAAAATGCTAGTATATGTGTTGTGTATGTATTGTCCAGCATGATCTTAGTTTTCTGCTAACTGTGGCTAGATAATTTTATATCACTAATGAATTATAATAATATAGGATTGAAGGGTGTCTCTTAGTCATCTGCGTAGAACATGTAGTACCGAGATCACCCATAAAAGTTTTTCATTTTTAGAGTTATACTTAACATTATCTAGAGACTACATATATCAGAGAATGAGAGGAGAAAGAGAAGTCCAAATAAAAACATCTTAATTATTCCTATTCTCTAATATCTCCCTGGCAAACTCATGTTTATCCCTGTCTTCCAATAGTCCTTGTAAGATCCTTGCAGTTCCTTCAGCAACTACAGAAATTAACTTTAGTATAATATTTGTAATTTTTTTCAAATTGTTTAGTTACTACTGTAACTGAATAAATGCAAATGTAAAAATGCAAATATTTAATGGTCACTCATGACTGCAAATATACTGGTAATTTTGTTTTAGAGAGAGATTTTGTTTTTAACTCCCCTGCAACATTCATCGCACGTTTCCCTCCTCAGTCTCATGTGACACATTCCAGCATAGAAGTCCTTCATGACTGAAGAGCCTTCTCTTTTTTTTGTTTGTCAGGTTTGATTCTATTGTGTCAATAAAGACAATATTGTCTGATGCTGTTACATGACAACAAACTCTTGCAAAAAATATGATTCCAGGCCACGTGGTAGTTAATGTATACTGTGCAGTATCTGTGAGATTGCTTACAGCACATTTTTCTCTCTTCATAGTTCTGTATATAGGAGGCTTTGTGGCAGATAGAAAGACATAACTTTGCAGCTATTCATTGAAAATGAGCAGCAGCTTACGGGGAACATGATTCCATTTGCTTTGGTAATGCCACCCTGGGCAAGCTAGGGGATGAGTAGCCCAAAATATTTCAGAAAAATTGCATCTGAGTACTGAGATTTCCATATTGAGTCACTTTACAAAGAATTTGACCATTATGGTGGAAAATCTGATCCTTACCAACTTTGAGAAGATATTTTCAAGCAATACGTAAAAAGTACATCTTCTATGTATTAATTGACAACTGCGAATGTTGGTTTTGGTTTTCATTTAGGTATCTCTGAATTTTAACTAAGACAAAGACCAAAGACCAAGTTCACACCTTGTATAAAGACATTTTGGTTCCCACAATTCATACATCTCTCCATAGAAAATAACAGGAACTTGGAGAGATGCATTCAAATGGGGACAGAGGATTGTTATCTAGTGTGTTTTGTGGCTTGACTTATTGTTTGTATAATATCACAGACATTTCTAGGTTTTGTCTTCTGGGAAAAAAGCTATATAAACTTGTTCAGTGCAAAATTTCAATGAACATTATTATGCAAGAGCAAATTTGAATTATACAGAATTTACCCTTCAGTTTCTTTGCTGTTGAATGTGATTTTTAGATTTTGAAAATATCCACATCTGCTGAAAGTATCATTGTAACTAAAATTATATTTCTTTTCCTCCCCAACAAGACCACCAGCATTTTGTCACTTAGGCAGAGGACATCATGGCATTCTGTAATGCAACATAATGGTAAAGTACACATCAATGACACCATATTGTCTCCTTTGACATGCACTTATAGTATTATTTATACTTATTTTCACCTGGGAAAACCACTCAACCCACATAAAGAACTCCCAATAGACGACGTGACAGGCAACCTGTAAAAACTATGTATGCTAGAAAACTAAACATGATATTTTAAATAATAAGCTAGCTCATTTGTGGATTGCATCAGTTAGGAGTGGTTTTAATCACCAAGGAATGTAAGAGGGCATAGAGTATTGTGAATCAACTCACTTTCGCTCTTCTTGGTCTTTCTCCTGATCGGGAAGAGAATATACTTTAGCAAGTGGCTACGTGGATTTGTCTGAAAGATCATGGAAGTGCTGTAACTACAGCTATCGTGCTAACTTGGATCAGAGTTTATTTGGATATGAATATGTCTGAGTGAGTTCCAGAGAGGAAAAAATAGCAGGCCAGAGAAGATACTACATACCTGAAAAAGTAGGAAGACTTCAAGCTGGGCATCCATGATGGGATACACACATTCCAATATTTTCACCATTTTATTTAGATTGCATTTCACTCTTGATTTACAGAGCCTTGAGCAGATCTTGGAATATCATCTAAAAGTACTTCACAGAAAGGCCAAAAGCTGAGGAAATTAGGGCTTGAATTCCAGGAGCTGAACACAAAATATGAATAGCAGATAACACTGCAATGACCAAAGGGGCTGAAGACTTGATTCTGGCTGAAGAGTCTGGCTTTAATATAGCAAGGCACTTAGACTCATGCTTATCTTTAAGCACGTGAGTAGTCCTATCAAGTTTAAGCAGTCACATGCTTGAATATTTTGCTGGTTTCAGGCCAGAGTGCTCTGAAACTTACAGGATTAAGCCCTAAACCAAAGTCTTCTCTGTCAAAACTTTGATTTCTAAAGGCTCTTATCAATTCTTGCAATTATTTATGCAATTGGATTTGGAGGGAGTCTTCTTGAAGTAAGAATGAGTAAGAATTTGCAGTCCAAGGAGAAGCAACACAAGGTTTATATATAAAAACAATGCTTCATAACCAGTAACAGTTACAATTTTTCTTCAAAGGTTTCCTGCTGTCATAGAATCATAGAATCATAATGGTTAGAAGGGACCTCCAGGGTCATCAAGTCCAACCTTTATCCCGTCATATTCCTAATCATTAGACCACTAGACCAAGGCCTCAAGTGCCTCATCAACCCGTTTTTTGAACACCCCCAGGGACGGTGACTCCACCACCTCCCTGGGCAGCCTGTTCCAGTGCCTAACCACCCTCTCAGTAAAGAACTTCTTCCTAAGATCCAACCTAAACTTCCCTTGATGCAACTTGAGGCCATTTCCTCTCATCCTGTCATTAGCAATTTGGGAGAAGAGACCAACACCAGCCTCACTACAACCTCCTTTTACGTAGTTGTAGAGGGCAATGAGGTCTCCTCTTAGTCTTCTCCAGGCTAAATAACCCCAGTTCCCTCAGCCGGTCTCCATAAGGCCTGTTTTCCAGACCTCTCACCAGCCTCGTTGCCCTTCTCTGGACTCCCTCCAGCACCTCAATGTCCTTCTTATACTGCGATGCCCAGAACTGGAAACAGCACTCAAGGCGTGGTCTCACGAGTGCCGAGTCCAGGGGCACGATCACCTCCCTACTCCTGCTGGTCACACCATTTCTGATACAGGCCAGGATGCCATTGGCCACCTTGGCCACCTGGCACACTGCTGGCTTGTGTTCAATCAGCTGTCAGCCAACACTCCCAGGTCCTTTTCTACCAGGCAGCTTTCCAGCCACTCTTCCCCAAGCCTGTAGCATTGCATGGGGTTGTTGTGACTGAAGTGCGTGACCCAGCACTTACCCTTGTTAAACCTCATACAATTGGCCTCAGCCCATCGCTCCAGCCTGTCCAAATCCCACTGCAGAGCCTCCCTACCCTCAGGCAGATCGACACTTCCACGCAACTTCATGTCATCTGCGAATTTACTGAGGGTGCATTCGATCCCCTCATCCAGGTCATTGATAAAGACATTAAACGAGACTGGCCCCAACACCGAGCCCTGAGGGACACCGCTTGTGACCGGTCTCCATCTGGATTTAACTCCATTCACCACAACTCTCTGGGTTCGGCCATCCAGCCAGTTTTTAACCCAGCGAAGAGTCCACCTGTCTAGACCATGAGCCGCCAGCTTCTGCAGCAGAATGCTGTGGGAAACAGTGTCAAATGCCTTACTGAAGTCCAGGTAGACAACATCCACCACTTTTCCCTCATCCACCAGGCAGGTCACCTGATCATAGAAGGAGATGAGGTTGGTTAAACAGGACTTGCCCTTCATGAACCCATGCTGGGTGGACCTGATCCCCCTGTTGTCTTGCACTTGCTGCGTGATCTCCTTCAAGATGAACCGTTCCATAATCTTCCCTGGCACCGAGGTCAGGCTGACAGGCCTGTAGTTCCCTGGATCCTCCTTCCTATCACCAAGCAGTGTAGGCTTTGTTATTCATAACCATGAAAACATTAAGGAGAATTCTTACTTAAAAATATTTTTTTCAAGATTGAACTTGTATCTATTATTTTTCTTCAGGCTCTTATGACCTTGATTTTAATCCTGTTCATTTATTTTGCCACTGATTCAAAGGGAAGCTAGATCATATTCCATGTTGGAATATGATAGTCAGCCATGTTATCTATTTATGATTACTGTGTTATCTGTTTATGATTACACTTTGATCACACTGGCCAAGTTTCACTGTTGATTTCAATAGGGTTAGGATTTCCACACGAGGTTCATTCTATAGCTTTGCAAAATCAGAGCTAAGTGTATGTGTGGAATATCTAGCTAAATCCTTTAGGACATTCCATTTGCAATCTTCTCATTGTGTCTATAATTTTATTTACCTAGCGTAAGCTGCTTTTGCCTCTTAACATGCATCTGTTCTTTCTCTAAGGGATCAATGTGACTTAGCAGGGGAGCTTTAGCCCAGTGAAATCGGTGAACACCATTTCTGATATTCCGGCAGTACTTCCTGATCTTCTCATGCAGAATAAATGAAGCAGCTTTATCTTAATAACAGTATGTCAATATTAATAAACATGTAGCAGAGGAGGAAGAGATACTAAGGCAAGCCTCCACTAGACATGAGCCACCCCTAGACATTCCACCTTTGAGAGCTGGGACTCATCTTTAACGAGATGTCCTCACAAAGCTTATTCATGCCAGGATTATGGCCTGCACAGTGATGTATGGTCTTTAAAAATCCACCAGCCATCTATGCTCCTGAGCACTAGTGAGACCCTATAGAATACAATTTCCTGGTATATTTTCATTGTATTAATACCATGGAGTCAGTATCTCTGAAAATAAGTATTGTGGGACACTTTTCCCATAAAAACAGTCAAGATGATTTAACTATGTTTAAAGTTCCATGGAGGACAAGGAACACATAAAAGTCATGCATGACCCATTTCCTAAACTTTGGAGCAGAAGAGGAGAGACTTTAAATTCAGACAGACAAAAATTTTTCCACTTTCTGTCTTAAATCTCAGTTTATTCTGTAGATTCTGCTAGGTGCATTTGGATTTACATCAGCATAATTGAAAACAGAGCATAGAATGTAAGTGAAAGGAGGGAAAAAGGGATATGAAAGATGATTTTTAAACATCATTTAATAGGCTTCTAATCAAAGGGACTTTGGCTGAACCTTAGAAATATTATAAGCACATTCTGTCGCAGGAATATATCTCTAATATGGCAAAGACTTTGATTCTGGAAGTTATAAATCACTTTAGTCCTTCAGCTCCTGTTTATGTGACTAGTCTTTATTTACACAGTGTGTGGAGATTTTAATCAGTTTGGATTGTTCAAACAGGGTTACATCAGGCGCTAGATCTATATTCATATGTTTGTGAGAGAATTCTTACAGCTGTAGGAGTCAACTGTCATTTGTTTCTCTGTAATAACATAAGTATTGGATAAGCAGGGGTTTAGTTCAGTATCAATATGTGAAGAGGCTCTTCATTTTCAGCAAGGTGAATTACAGTATTAATTCAATTAAAAGAACATTGTGAACAGCTATCGACAATTTTCCCTCTCTCAATTAAATATGCTTGAATGGTAAGCCAGATTCTGCTCTCAAACCAGATTTATACCTGAATAACTCCATTGACACCCACGAAATTACTCTTAATTTGAATCAGAGCCAACAAGACCAAATAAAGATTAAAAGCTCTCTTACTACCAGTTTTACCTGTATTTGATGAGCTTATTATTTTATTATGGCTCTATTCTAGTAAGGTTCTTGCCTATTTTATTTTTGGTTTGTGTGCTACAGAGCTAGGGCTGCCTTTTGTCCATCTCTGAGTAACACCACCGCTGCCCAAGTCCACATACAGACTTGCTACAGAAAGCAAATTTGCCAAATAAAGTATTGCCATCAAAGCTCAGAACAAATGCTGCAGATTCATTGTTCTGCAGAGTGTATATGGTAGGAGACTACCTCACGGTCTGTGTTTTTACAGTACTTGGGGTACCAGCTCTGTATGCACAAATAGGGGTCCTAAAATGTATCATAGTCTCCATGAGGACTGCTAATTGTCTATGGAAAAAATGACTTCAACAATAACAGCATATATTTCCTAGACTGCAGTAGGGCTCCAAATCTCCAAACACGTTGAATTTGAACTGGGGCAAAAGCTAAGTTTCCCATGAAAATAATTTTGAAAGAAATCTATTTAATGTCAATGTTATGCAAAATCTTTCTCCCCTTTTCTACAAAAATAGTCACCAGCCTTTATTTTCCCCCCAGAAATCTTTATCAAAATGTGTATGAACCTGGAGGAGAGCAAGTTTGGCAAGGGTAAATTTGCCCAATGAAAACTTTTCTGGTGGTTCAAGAGCTCAGGCAGTTTGAAGGATATATGCACGGAACAATCAGAAAGAGGATGTTTAGATATTCCTGGTGATAGTCAAGTGTCTGAAATGAGATAATATTGTTTGTTTCATAATGAATGGCTGCAAGTTTGCATGAGTTTACGTAAAAGGGTAAGTTGTAGTCTGGTAGTTCTACCCCAAAGACCCATGAGTTCTTGTAATGCCATTATTTTTGTCAGACCATTTTCTGCTTTCATGAAATGAATGATTACTGTCTGAAGTTCATTGAGGAAAACACATTTTTCTTTCACAGTTAAATGTATTATAACATTTTCCTCAGACCAGGCTCCTCCTTTAATCACATTTTAGAGACAACTGCATTTAAACCAGACCATCCACATTGATGCTATACCAACAGATATGTAAAGAAGCTCATCTGATTATCCTACTCTGATTATCACAATAAGATATTACAGGCTACATAGGGTCTTTCTGTTCTTCTAGGTAGCATAAAGAATGGAGCAAAATATCCATGAGATAGCAGAACTCCCAATTACAAATTTTGTTGGGAGAGAAAAAAAAACAGAAAGTTCTAATTTGATGCCTTTTGAAAACTACATACAGTCAGGTCTGGAAACTGTTTGAGAAAGAAACAGCTGGAAGAGAAAAGAAAATGCAGCGAATCTCTGAGGGGATAGAGCTCTTCAGCTGTATGAGGACCCAGATAGTGATAGTTGGTAGACTGGACAAATCTTGGACAGAATGAGTCAAGGGTCTAAGTTATATAAATGAGAAGGGAGAAGTAATCATGAAAATAACTGCACTTTTTCTCCTAGATAACAAAATAGAAAAGTTACTGTTTCCTTTGAAACCCAGACCCCTGCTTTGTTGGGTATAATGTGCTTGTATTGGCTTGCCTGAATGAACTGAACTGCAATGCAGTTTTGTTCAGCATTTATGTAGAAGCCAAAAATTATTTTGAATTTTCTATTCCTAGCATGCATAGCACTTCACTGAATAGAATAATCCTCAGAGGTATCACTGAAATAAATCAAGTACTTTGATTTAATGCTACAGTTCGAAATCATCTATTTCCAGTCTCTACTTCTAGACATCATTGCCTTCCATTCAAGTGAAACAATATGATTTAGAGATGATACTGCCACCTTCTTAGTACATCATCTGACTTAGAATGGGTCCTTGAGGTTACAGTGCTGTTGATGTTGCATTTCCTCTGACATCTAATCTAACAGAAAGATCCATCCTACCATGTGTTTTTCTTGGTGCATGCACCCAGTGCCATATTCTTGATAGAAACTCATGGATCTATGAGGCTATTCTAAATTAAAATTCACTTGTACATCTCTCCAGGACCATGAGAAAAGAAACAAAAGTCTGTGTAAAATGGGATGATTTAAAAAGAAGAAAAAAAAAAAAAAAGCTGATTCATTAGGGTATGCACTCAGCAGCAAAAGTGTATGTTGACCTTAAGTCCATGATACATGGCATCAATTTTACATTAGTATAAAAGAGTTCAGAATCAGGTCCCAGTATATAACAGTGACATAGATTCATTTATGTAAGTTAAAGTTGATTCTCCTCCAAACTATCCACAGAGCCAAGCTGAATTAGGAAGAGCCCGGGAAGATATTTATTTGATAGGTTGTCAAAGTATAAATTCATCACCATTGACTCTGACACCAGAATCTGAGAGGAACAAGAAGCTCCTTTTTCTTCTCTACCACCTGCCCCAAGGCAGGAGCATTCTAATCCATTGTCTGCAATAAGGAGAGATCAGGCTTTGCACATAGTTAACTTGATGATGTTTTGATTGTCTAAAGGAAATAGCTTGTTTTGGAAACAGCCTCCAAGAGGCTATTAGCATTTTTAATTACATAGATTCTGTTTAATGCCACCCTATTTCCACTTCCCATTCTTCTCATCCTCTTTATTCCTTTGTGTGGAAATATCGTCTCCTTCCGCTCAGATGCCTTGTTTGTGCATTGTTAACTCTCCTACTACTGCCCAGAATTAGTCTCTGTCCTTGCTCTATATGTCTTTTACTTTCTGCCAGCTTTTGTTCTACAAATACATGTCTGTGCAGTGCTTTTGTCAAAATGATCTCAAAACTCAGCCACAGACATACAGATGCACTTTTTTTCACTTTCTCCACCATTGTCATCTGCTGTCCAACCAATATGTTCTCTCAGGAATGAAAATAAAACTCCTGGATTGCTTGTTTTGGATGTGCTGTTTGTTGTGGTCAGCCACTTTCTAACTCTGTGACGGCTGCTGTTAAAGTCCTGTCATTGTGATATCTCATTGGAATTAATTTTTTCAAGCATTGAAATGATGTTGGAAACCAGAAAACAAGGAAGAGTCATTCAGCTGATAGAGGTGATTAAGCTGCATTATTGATGTCACCGGTAACTTACTGAATCAAGCAAAGAAAGGGGGTGAAAGACTAGGATAAAAATGGTGTGGACTTTCTTCTCTTCTCAGCTCTCTTCATGTCAGTGGGTGTCTCAGACATTTGCTGTTGTGCAGGAATGTTATAAAGAAGGATATACCAAATGCTTCTGTAATTGGGAGGGATCGAGTTGGAATACCACAGGGCATTCATAGCCATGATGGAAACAGAGTGGGCAGCTGTGCAGTTGTGAACATGTCACATGAGAGCAGAGTTTCTCTTCATCTCCATTTTCTCTCCAGGAACATTCCCTTCCAACAGGTCAGTGGTGGACTACTTGCAGTGCATCTGAAAGAAACATGTCCTTCCTGGGTACTGTGTAGTGCTTTATCTTCTCTGCTTTGAGAGACCATATTCAGTTGGGTTTGGATCACAAGAGAAGCCATATTCCCTGGGAGTTAGCTCTGAATAATAGGGAGAGATCTAAAAACAAACAAACAAAAAAATCCCCAACCAAAAAAAAAAAAAGCACTGTTATTGTCCTGTCTCTGCTGTGATAAATCTTTAGTTGCATTAGTTGGTTATTGGAAATCAAAATAGTTGGTTATTTCCCCAGTGTTTAAGATACCAGCTACTGATGAAGGTCATTTTAGGGAAGATGGCTAATGGAAGAACTGAAAACAGATCAAAGTGGTTAGATATCAAGAGACAGACAACATGTGTGATTAGTGATGTTAAGACTGTACTGGGACACGTGTTCTTAGAAGTCTCTAAGCATGTAGAAACTGTTGATGTGCTTGGGGATTAGCAGTCTAAATACCTTTTTCTTTTTGTGGGATGATCCTATTCTCAAAGCTTTCTACAAAACTGCTAGTGCTTCTCACGTTTTCAGTTCACCAGCCTCATCAACAGAAGCTGGGAGAGATATCAGACTGGGTAACTGTGAGCAACCTTGTGAGGCTTCCCTTGCCAGCCATTCTACAGAAGTGTACACGGCAGTGTGACTGTGAGTTTGTGTGTTAATAATAGTCAAAGGAGAAGCTTTTGTTAGTGCCATAACTGGAATCAGATGTTAGCTGCAGAGACACACCAAAGAAAATGAGCAAGAAGAGCTGCTCAACAAGCTGATAATTTGAAGGGTTAGTTTGCTATAGGCATTCATCTGTGCATTGGTGGTGATCATTGATTCTGGTACGATGTTTTATTTGATTTCTGATAATCCAGGGAGAATACATCAGCATCTGAAAGTGCTTCCAAGCAGTCTTGCAGATGTGGAAGTAAATTATGATTAAAATGGCCTGGTTTGGTGCTGCACAAAACACCTCAAACCATTCTGCATTTTGTAAAGATTTCACTCATCCTGCGTTTGACAATGGAGGCAACAGGAATAAGAAAAAGAAAGGGAGGCAACTTCATGAAATACTGAGGATAATAGAATTAGATACCTGTAGTCACATCTAAGAGAAAACATGTAAATGAGTGCCAGCCTTTAGGAGTCTATTGTTTACAGTGCGTGCCTTATATTTAAAAGGTTCATTTAGATGCAGCAGTGGGCCTGTTTTCTGGGACTGTCTCAAGATGGCAGAGTAAGAGTAATTACTCACTTCAAGAAAACAAATGCTATGCAAGAAGATTTCTGGAAGCAAAGGACAAGAATAATAGGAACAGCAGTTTGCCATGATAAAACCAAACTTGTTCATCTGTATCTAATAAGATTGGTTTAAAATTATACTGTTTCAAATTATAAAGAACTCAAGTGAATATGTGCATACATCTGTTTTCTTTAAGGGGAAATTTGTGATTTAAAATATTCAAAATGCATTCCAAATCTAGATCCCAGGAGTCACTGGCACAACTCACAAAGCATTAGGAAATAGTAATGGGCGAAACTTGGAAGGATTTCAGTTCAGTTTTGGTTTAGATAAGCTTGCAAAAGTCTGGAGGTTTGCAGTTGGTGCTGTTAAAAAGTTTGTATTTGTGAAAGCTCTGTATTCAACAAAACTCTGTATTCAGCAAAACTCTGTATTCAGCAAAGTACTTCAAGTTAAGCAGAATTTTAATTATTTTGCTAAAAAGGAATGGGCTTAATCAGGTGTTTAAGGGTTTTCCTCCACTGCTGCCCAGGTTACTGTGCAATGCAATCTGAAATATCTCAGTTTCCCCCTCATCTATATCAGGAACTAAGTAGAGTTGAATAAAATCTATGGATTTTGTTTGTTTTATTTTGAGGAAAAAAATGCATTCAGGGTTGAGTTTTGAAGGCAACTTGTACAATGATGATGATCTGCTGTGCTGTAAGGGACCCATCAGATATCACTGGACTGAAGGATCTGGGCTGGTGTTTTCTCCTTCATTTAGTATGGCTTTTGTTTTTATTGAAGTATTTCATCCATCTCCTCTCAAATCTGCCTTCTGCATGGCGTAATTTTAGTGTAATGAATGAGGGTGCTACTGAGAGATGCTCTGTTCTTTTTTGGGTTTGTAGACAGTAATTTTTAAAAAATCGGTTGGTAACAGTGGTTCAAATACATTTGAAAAGGTGATAAAATTGCGCCCCCAGGTATACTGCATTTCTAAACTCAGGAATAAAATTGTCAGTCAAATCACTGGGATATTTTTTGGTTATAACTAAAAGTTGAATTTTCCTTTTTTCCTATGTTTTTAATGTAGAGTAGCTTTATTTAACCTCGAGACTTCAACTTGCTCTTTCTGAATGTGCTCTTTTTTTTTTTCCTTCTGATTAATATTTTCAAAAATAAGTCATGCAATATTTGTGTCATAACAATTATGCCTTCTCACTTGTCATCTCAGTATAAAAATGTTGGTGCGTCTGGGTGAAATTTAGCTCAATAAGCAAGTAATTTCTAAAGCCTTCAAAGTGGCTTAGTTCCTGACTTAGAGAGCACAAAGTATTTTCGGCATTTGTGCCAGCATAGTTTTTAAAAAACTTTATTAATAGTCGAGGTATCTCTCGAGAAGTCAATGTATTTTTGTCCTAAAATAAATATGTGTTCATCATCCCCCTTTAATAGTAAATCTTTTAATCGTGTTTATAATCGTGAATGTAATTTCCTATGGTTTTCTTTCTGAGACTAAAGAATGACTATTAATGTAATGTATTTATTAAAATGTTTAAATATTTGAGATATTCTTCATCAGCATAAAAACTACCATTTTAATTCAGGTGCATCATTAGAAGAAAAATTCTTCATGATGCTGGAAAATACCACACACCCACAGGAACAATATCTGCTTAATTACTAAAGAATAATCTCCATCTGGTAGATCCGTCTTCCCAGTTCATTCTAAAATAAGTCTCCAGATAACCTCTGAAACAGTCTCCTTAAACACACTAAGGTTTCTGTGGTTATTAGTAGTAATTGTGTTGCACAACCAGGGGAATTTTATTTAGCATGGTGGAGGAAGCAATGTCATTATTAGTTGATTAGTGTGAACAATCTTTGACAATATGTAGTACCAGCTATGGTTTCAACCACTGGCACCTCATTATTCTGATTGCAGTTTGATTTGCAATGTTAAAAGACAACAGGAAAAAAGCAATCATCCAAATTTACCTCTATCAGCTGAGAACAATGGGAGGGAGTGTGTGTGCTTCACAGTATTCTAGAAATTTCCTTCCCACAAGAAAATAAAACCCAGTAATTGACAAATGACTGACAGAGTTTAGTAATTAGCATGCCTGCTGAGATGTTTCTAACACACCTTATTTTATGTGTGCTTTGTTGTGCTGGGAATTGAGAACAAGATTAGAAGTGTATGTTATTGCATAAGTTGTATTTCTCTGAAGTATATATTACTTAAAACAAAGGTGCTGGATCTCAAGGTGTTTCAAATCATTCATTCTCTGATTTGGATTTAGCTGTAAATTAAAGCTAAAATTCTCTAGGCCAAGCTCAGCACTTCACATGGGAATGTGGGTGGCATAAACCCTGTTAGCATCAACCTTTGTCTTGTGGTCATGGGGGGAGCAGACTTTCTCCCTGTGTCTTAGGGCACATCTGTGACAGTAATTATAGGAATCTGTAGGGCATATTTGCTGGTTATCTATTAGTAAGACATGATAAAAAAGCTACTTGTATCTCCTCTCTGGAGGGAAGAATGGGCCCAGGCTTTTGGTGGCTCCAGCATGTGGTTCCTGCAGAAGGGTCAGCAGCTCCTGGCAGTGGTTCTGCAGGTGAGCTCACCTGCCCGTGCACCTGCCCATGCAGGGGAGGTTATGCAAACACACATGCACATTTTCCAACTGTGGTTTCTTGGCTATTTGGGACAAGGCTTTAATCCTGTGACATCAGTATGTTTGATGTAGTCACACTGTGTGACACCAGAATATTTCACTGTGGTGTTTGAAAAAAAAACAGCATAACAGTTTAGACTGGATCCTTATATATATACTTATGTGTAAGCCTACGGGGCAGGGAGATCTGTTTTTCTTGGTTCACTACAAGCTATGCTTCTCACGTTAGCTTTTCCCTTAGAAATCTCCTGGGCTGTAGGGGATGTAAACTGACCTATTTAGAGCTCAATGCTCTAAAAGCTATTCTGAGGTTTTATTTTAACCCAGGATGACATTTTTGCGAAATGAAAATTCTCAAAAGTCTTGCTAATTTTAGGACTAATTTAGTGATTATTAAATGCCTCCAATACTTGTCTTTCCCTCTTCAAAGAGCCCTGATTTAAATGCTGTTTAATACTTGTTTAATGTGTTTGCCATCATTTAAACAAGTAATTAGAGCACGTGGTACAATCAGTAGCCAAGCAATTGACTCTTTATTTAGTAATCTTGGGGGAAAAGGGGAATGAGGACAAGGTGCTTGTATTACTGTCTGTACTAATTAGGACTTAGGAAAACTAGCATCTGTTCAACCTATACATATTGGCAGGAGCTACAACTGAGCTGGGAAACTTAGTAGTTTAGTAGGGTGGTAGCTTAACATGAGAAGAGATTCAGGATCTTTGTCTTCCATGAAGGACAAGGAGACTGTTAAAAGACATAATGTTAAAATGATAAAGCGTGCCTCTCTACTTTGAAAATTGTTTACTGGGGTAAATTCCCCTCTCTGTTGTGTAGCAGGAATGTCAAAGGACTCCGTTAAACAGACTCTGCTCTGAGCTGCCAAAACAAGCAACAGCATCATTTGAACACATCTCTAAATCAGGTATACCAAAGGCCCTGTTCTCACAGGCATCTTCTGGACTCATAGGACACCTGTAGGCTGCGGCTTCACTTTCAACACCACTAGAGAAGATTCTCACTCTGGAATTGGACTGTCAGTAGTAATAGCTACAAATACAGTGATTTAGAAAATCAGTTAAGTTAGTTATTCTTTTGCTGAATTCTACTGATAAGAAGGTACCTAGAATAGTGAAAGATACTCACATGTACACAATGTGCTTAAGAGAATGTCATCCTGGTTCAGTGAGTCTTAGCCAGCACTGAAAAATAAATGTTTATTAATTTGACTGCTATCCCATTAATAAAATAAGCTGCACAAGGGGACATCTTTAGAATTTAAAGACAAAATGGAAATGGGAAGAATTGTTTCATTTGATTTTGATTTGCCTCTTATGGTGGAGAAGACCACCAAAGCTGTTGCAAGCAGCTGCCTGCCAACAGGCCTGAGTTGCATGCTGAGAGGCCAGGGTTTCTCTGAGAGCAGCGTGCACTCTGTCACCTCTGATGGCAAGCCAAACTGGATCTGGCTGAAAACTGATGCTGTGTATCAATATCCATTGTTGTTACAGGACTGTGATGAGTACAGAAGAAGGAAAGGAGCCTAAATATCTATTCCTGGCAGTCAGTGACTTATTCTAGAACCATGGAGAGTCTTTTTTTTTTTTTTTTTCTTTTCCTCTCTCTCCTCTGGACTTTTCTTCAGCTTCAGGATGGTTAGATGATCTTTCTGTCAGTGTGACACTGTGTGACTGCTTTAGTTTACATTAATAAAGTGGTTTGAGTTCCACTGACAAACTTCATACAATAACCCAGGTCTCATAATCATTTAGTGTTATTTTTCTACTGTGAAAAGTTTTTAAGAGTAGCACTTCTGACTGGCTGACAGTGACATTATACCCATATCAAGTGTTTCCTGCTTCCTGCATTTATGATTATAAATTCTGTTTTAGAAGCAGATATCCCACTCTGTGCATTTCTACTGCACAGGATTACTGCACTTCTCAGGTGGTAGAGTGCTCTGGCCTCCAGCTTCATACTATATAATGACACCTAAGGAGTACCGTAATCACTCATTCACTACTGCCTGGTGTAGCTTATTGCTTGAACACAGTGTATGGATTTAGAAGAATGGAGAAAACAAAACCTGAGTATGTCTGGGTCCAAACACTTAATGCAGTTTACTGGTTGAAATTGATTCAACGTACTCAGATGATGACACTTGAAAGGCAGCAGAAGAGACTCGTGTGAATTTGACAGGCAGGAAAGCAAGTAAATGTGTCAGTCTCCGAACTCCTGCTCTCCTGCAGGTGAGAACAGACATGCAGCGAGGTCTGGGTGACTATCCTGGGACACTTGTATGCCTCTGGAGTGCCGCAGAGCACTGTGTACTGAACTCTGGAGGTTAAGTGCAAGTCTTGTAACAAGACTGGTTCTTTTTATTACATTTGAAGAATAGAAGCCTAGATTTCTTTTCTTTTCTTTCTTTAAATGACATTGAATCCCCTTGGGGTCATGTGTCCCTTTTTGAAAACTGTTTTTTCTTTGTCGGTGCAGCTTTCCTAACATTTTTAGATTTTTACAATACTATGGGCTTTAGGGACTCTGGAATTTTTGCAAATGCATACTGCTAGCTGCTGCAAGACAAGAGGGTTGTTCAGAAAGGGTTTGCTTTGGCAGCTCAGGCCTGTAGAGTGACTTGAAACAATTAAGCCAATTGCAGTTACGGACTCTGACACCTGGAGTAGTATAGTGACTATGTTCAAAAAGAAAGAAAAAAAACACCACCACCGCACACACAGACACACACAAAAATAATCAAAAAACCAAAGCTCTCAGCCAAGTTTCAAGTGAACTTGAGTTTGTTTATTGGTTTGTGTGGACCTGGAAACTATGCCAAGGTTTTCGGTTTGAGTTGAAACTAAGCCAAATTTAAGGTCTTACCATGCGGTAACTCTGGCATTCAGGAAAAATACACGTAGAGATAAACCTCCCATTGTGAGGCCACACCGACTCCCACTAAAAAGCTGTATTTGGCTAAAGGCAAGAGCATGACTTGCCATAATTCCTCCTTTCCCCTGGCCCATTTCTGTGGCCATAGCATTTGGGCCTGTTAGGGACTTTGCTCTCTGCGTCTTGACACTGCCCGGTGTTAGCACTTAGCCTTGAAGGTAGTGGCCACTTTAGCTCTAGCCCAAGCTATAGGCACCTCTGAAACATTTCCAGCACTTCTGCTAGTCTTGGCACTGGTGGAGCAAGCATAAGGTTCAAGTAAATGTCACAGACCACCATCCTATTCCATCTTTTATATAGCCCCAGCCAGGGTCCCAGGAGCACCCACTGATTTACACCCCTGGGAGGCTGAGCAGGACTTGAGATGGGTACAGATTTGTGCTGACTTTGAGCTGAGTCAAATTTCACTGCCTATGAGGTCAGTTTTTTCAGTTTTGATATAGTTTTTTTAGACTTTTTATTCTGTGTGCATTTTTCTACTACAACAGAAGTCTGGGCATGTAGTTGTACATTTTGCTGGATTTGGGCATGTGTTCCCAGAAGCCTGGCAATCAAAACAACATGGATTTGGGAATGCAGAACATCAGAACTACCAAACATGCCCTGGAACAGAGAACTGCTACTGTATTGCTACAGGTATCACTGCTATTCTTTTTTACAAACTTCTCTTTTTGTTCATCTATATAGTACTTAATCAAATTAAGGGCAAAAGGTGAAGCATTGATCACACATTACAGATCATGTCATCTGCTGATGTTTCCTTAGAATTCTATTCTGCATACTAATCAAGCCCACTTGCTATTAGCATGATTGAGAGGATGTGAGAAAAGGTTCAGCACATTCATGTTTGGAAAGAATAACAAAATGTCTTATTGTCAGGAAAGCCCACACTGTAGAGCAGGAGTCAGAGAATGCTACATTTGCTATTCTGTATGTATAGTAAATAGCTAGTTAGGTGTGTTACAGCTGAAATGTGAAATGTCAGTTTTTATTAATGAAACGGATAGCGCAGGAGTGATGAGGACTGGTTGGGGGGGGCGTCCTGAATGGCTGGCAGTGCGTACTGCTTTTCAGAACAAGTATGATCCAGCTGAGGGATGTGCATTGGCTGCAGAATTTGTGATTTGGGGGAAAATGCAGATTTAAACCTTGTGATAAAAAAAAAGAACATAAAAAGATCTCTTACGTCAGAAATAAAGGATATAATTCACAGCCCATTGAAATCAGTGGGTATTATCTCATCTCAGTGGGCACTGGATTAGGCCTCAAAAGGGTTGAAGCAGCATAGTGTTATTCAAGCAAATTTCCATTAGTACCAGAGCATGAGAGCTGCAGTGTTCAAAATGAGAGTGCTTTGGAGCGAGCCAAAGCACAAACGCAGCCGTGTGATCCTGGTCAGAGTCTCCTTCAGTTCATCTCAGCTTGCTCGGAGTTCAGAGTAAACCATGCCAGTTCTGACAGGAACCAACATGGCCAGAGCACAGAGGTGGTCCTCCCCAACTGTTTCTTGGATGTGCAAATGTCCAAAAGGATTCTTAGTCTTTAAAACTGCATTTTATTAGAAAACTGAAGTGATACATGGTAACAAAGTAGTTCTTTAACCAGAGAAGACTCAGAGACAGATTCAGTAAAAGGCTTCCAGGCAAAATTACCCTTAGACTGACTGCTCTGTCTTTGCTGAGGACAAAAGATTTAGCTCTTTCCTCCATCTTTGTTTTTTAGTTTATTGACTTTCATTTTGTTTCTGGATTGGAAAAATTCTGCTATCTCTTTGGAGACACCTTTGCAGACCTTTCAATCCCTTGGGAAGTTTTGTTCTATCAATGGCTTTTCCAGGCACTTCTGTGTCCAGCAGTCATCTTTGCATTTCCCTGGAGAAGTCTTGGTCTGTACCCATGTTCAAGGTTTCTTGCATATTGTTTTTTTCCCTTTCACAGCCTAGCCTGGCCTCTACTGCAGAAGAATTTCCGAAGGCATCTATTCTTAATTGCTCTTCAGTAGGGTTTACTGTCATCCCTACCTCCAGTCAGCTTCTCTTGACCCAGACTGAAACAGGGAGCAAAATGTAAATAGTTTGGTCTTTTCTTCCCAAACTAGACCTTTTTTTTTTTTTTTTTTTTTTAACAGAATGCACTTTGTACAGGGATAAACTGTAACTTGTGAACAAACAAATCATAAGCCTCAGACAAGGCTTTCCAGTAGATATGTGTGTGAAGCATATGTTAGGTGACACATAGTATATGTGTCAGGCAGTGGAAACGTAGAATACTGCGTTTCTGTGTGTTCCTTGATATGACATACCCTGTCAGCGTAGGCATATGTCTGTAGAGCCATTTGTTAGCAGAACCCAGTAATGTGGTTTTCCTGTATTACAAATTACCCTGGTATTATGATGGGAAGCACAGACCCTTTCCCAGTTTAGTGATAATCCCCCTTGATTGTTTCATTTCTGTATTGCAAGTGCTAATAGATTCCACACCCAGCTGTGTCACTACTAGGGTGTCTTTCATACGGATGTGTCTTCCCACATGTGGTAGCTGCAGTTGATCCTAATGTCTTTCAAATGTTGAAGCTAAGGAAACAGAATATCTATGAGAAATGAACTATGGTGAAATTTCTGTTGTTACAAGATAGATGTGTTTCCTTTTCTGCTCTAGGTATACTTATGATGGTTGCCATGTGTCTTTATGGATACTGTATGTACAGACATATATACAGGGTTGATAATGACCAAGAGATTACTGCTAAGAGCAATTAAAAAATACAGTTTCTCTTAGATCTGTTAAGTAGTGTCTATGCCAGATCTGCCCCCAAGAAGTCCTCTGTAGCCAAGTGCCATCTCCAAGTAATGTGGGCACCACTGTGTACCATTGCACTTGGAGTTAGCAAAGCAGTCTTAGATTTGCTTCTCACTGTTCTCATTTCAGAAGTGGTATTTCTGGATTTGGTGCTGAGATAACAGAAACACAATTGTTTGCTGATTTCAAGACAGCATTCTTAGAAGAACAGCTATGATGAGACAGCAATCTCAGGAAAGGTAATGTAGACATGTTTGTTGGATCAGAGACTGGGCCACATCATGGAGTAATATAGAATCCTAATTAAAATCTTTGCTGCTTCTTGATGAGTTACGAAGTTGTCTACTCTTGACTATGTCATCATATAAGGCATGTATGGTACACAGCTAAGATACTAAGCATAGTGCACTTATATAGCTTGCACTGAAAGCTGAGGGTGCACTTTGCTTACATGAACTTGTAGATTTTCTTCCAGATCAGATAAAAAGAAATCAGTAATGATCTTTTGAGGATGTGGGGAGGGAGAAATGAGTCTCAATAGGCTGCATCACTTTCAAAGAGAAAGGAAATAATGAGCTTAAACTGAAATTATTTTTACAACTACCCTGGAAAAAATTTTCAAGTATCCGGAGGGAGTGTAGAGAGTCGGAGCTGCTAGCTCTGGCAGTGCTCTGACAGATAATACAACTAAATGAGGTCAGCTCCCACCTATCAGAGTATCAGGAAGGGTTCAGAGATTGCTTAAGATAAAATAAAGTGGCAAAGAAATGAAGTACAGGTGCTTTCTTCTTTTGAGGTACAGTAGGCACACAAATCCCATTATTTTTCTAATAGCATTTTACACACACCTCTCCATCACAACTTTGAAACTCATTTGAGCTGCTCACACAGTTCCAAAAATGTCCTCTTTAGTTGTCATGGGTGGGCCACCCATCTGATTTACTCTACTGCATGCAAGTTAGTCAAAAGAATCAGGACAAATGGCTCTTGGTATTTTCAACAGATATTTGGTTTCTTCTCTATACCTGATGCTGTATTTCTTTTAAAGAAGAGAGGTGTTGTTTTTTTAAAAAAATAAAGAAAAAAAAAGAGAGAGATTTCAGGTCTAAAAGTTTGAGAAGAGAATCCACAGGTTCCCCTGTCTTTTACCTTTCAGTGTGCTCATAAATTTTTTACTGAAAATCAGGGAGAAATTAATATTGTTTTAGAGATGGATTCAAGCATGTGTTAAGTATTTAAGAGGTTTCAAATGAGACATAATACATTTAAATGCAATTTTATCCATGTCTTTCTGGTCTGCACTGTACAGTACATTGCCTTGTTCTTCATATGGCCTTGTAGGTGAACTAGAAACCACAGGATAAATCCATATGAAAAGGTGAAATCATTAGATCCTATGCAAACAGCATGATTTGCATTTCAGTAAGTTTTACAGGTTACCTCATACATAGAAACTTTCAATTGTGAGTCTTGGTGTATTTTTAGTCCTTGAAAATCCTTTGGTTAGAGCTCAGATTTCTCTTTAAGTGGTAAAATGAGTGCAGTACATTCCGGTTGCCTGTGTAGTCTCCTTTCTTGGAGGATGTATCCTTGTCCTGTAACTCTTCTCTGCTTGCCAGGACTAGACAAGATGGCTCTGCTGAAAAACTGTCACTACAAATTGTCATTGACTTCAACAGAGGGATGATTTCCCAACCCTCCCCACCCCCCCGCCCCTGGCCGCCCCTCAAGTCATTTCCACAACGAGATTGCAGAGTTGCACTCTTCTAGGAGAAGCAATAGCTGGGCATGTATCAGGTCCCTCCACGAGTAAGTTGTGAGCTTTGTCACAGTTTTAATAATTGCTATAGTACTTTAAATTAGGACAGAGCACCATATTCCTGTGAAACCATAGAAAACATCTTGAGGGTGTAATGCACTTCAGCTGATGTCTGCTCATTTTTCTTATTCAAATCCTTCCAGACTGGGAAGGAAAATTTGCAGAGGATTGTGATATCAGCCAGTTTTACATAGCTAGATCTCTGTGAAAGAAATTCGTGATTTGTGTTAACAAGAGTTACTTAACATCAATTTATTTTCATTTTTGTTTTGGCAAGGAAAAGTGCAAATGGTCCACAAAGCCAACTGTAAATACTCCTGATGTTGCTGGACTATTTTGGCCTCACTTCATTGCATGTGGGTGAGAACAGAAATGTATGTAGACAGCACATCCAGTGTTTGGGATTTGTTCTGCTGTTTCTTTTAGGGCTCTTTACTGTTTTGCAGTGAAAAGGTCCCTTAGTGACAAAAAATCTTTAGATGCCAAAAAAAAAACTTGGCAGAGGAACTGATGAGCAGGATGCCATACCTGCTCCTCTGAGATGGCTGGGTCCACAGGAGCAATGGTGTAATTCAGCCTTCTTCCCCTGGGGTCACATCAGCTGAGAACAGAACATGGCATGTGACTTCAGTGCCTGACATGGGGCAAGCCTATTCCCCTTTCTTCCCTTGCTACAGCACAGCACACGGCCCACATGTCACCACAGAAAGCATACTTCTTCTTTTCAAAGCCAGCTGCTCTGAAGCATGGAGCCTCTTTTCAAGACTGTCCTAATCTCTGAGTGCTTTAGTACTGCCTGGTCTTGGGACGCAGTGCAGAAATCATGTGTTTTCATTAATAACTTACATAAGTATTGTCACAGAGATGAGGAGTCTGGTTGCCTTAGGGATGTGAGGGTGATATAATTGTTCAACTGAGCTTTTGAGGGAAAAGCAGCCAATATACTGCATGTCTGACATATTTGGACTGTCCAGGCCTGCTTTGTATCAGAGAAGCTGGCACCAACTATGTATAAAAATGCTGTGCAGAAAACACACCTATAGGGCAGAAAACCTACATGACACCTGTCCACCTACAGGACAGAAAAACAGGGCCCAGTGCTTGAGCTAACTGCAACTATTATACTCATTTAGCAGAAAAGGACACAGTTTCCTATCTATCTGAAAGCAATGAAAAGGCACCCCTTGTCCTACAACATGCACAAACATACTCCATTTCAAATCAGAGGACAAGGTACCTCAGTAAAAATGAGACATAAGTGTTGCCAGTTCCATGCCTGAAGCCTTTCAGAAATGCCCCATTGTTATCTGTAGCCGTTGCCACTTGGTCTGAACACGGACAGAGCTGTCCAAAGCCTTGGAGGAACAATATCACCATCCTACTATTGGTTTTGATTAAAACAGTGCCATCTGCATTTGTTTCCCTAAATGCTTTACTACTCAAAGTAATAAACACAGATAGACGTTCTGGACTCTCTTGAAGAGCAAAAGAAGTCTGTACAATAAAAGTCCACTTTCTAAACAGAGAAATTGTAGAATAGCTCTACTTCCCAAGTATTATTTAATGGTAATGAAGAGAACATAAGATGAGCTATATTGGAAAAGCAATAAAGGCCAAGTTGCTGTACATGACATCTAATTTCTGTATCAATTGATTTACCTGCTATTGATATACTATGGTATTTATATGCCCTGCCCCCAAAATGAAAAATTAGGTAAGGCAAACTGTTCCTCCTTGCAGAACACCAGTGTAGTTAGAGTCTGTGCTCTTTTTTGATTACCTTGCTAATAGGACACTCTAAGCAGCATTTTTTCCCTTAATCTGGGACTACCTATAAAGCATTAGGCTTGTCTACATAGCTAGCTAATGAGCCTGGAAGCACGTGACAGTAGCTTTGTGGAGAAGCTGTGATAAACCTTGTGTTCTGTGAGGGGACTGTATTTCAATTTGTGTGTGCATTTCAAGTAGGATTCTCAAAAGCACTTGCTTTTGACCTTGCCATCACTGAGGTTCCTGAAAGTCATTAGGTCACCACTAAACTGCAAAACATCTTTCATCCTTCCCCTGTAAATGACAGCTAGGGAACTGCATGGCTGAGGAGACTTTTGGTCCTGAGTCACTGGTGAAAATACGATTCAGGTCCTTTTGGAACTGACAAGTCATTGCTGTGTGACAGCTCTCAGGAAGGTTTCGGTCTCATTCTGGTATCTAATGGATAGTAAAAGTTGACAAGAAATCCTGCTAAGTGCTACTAGACAGGTTCTCCTCTTGGCAATCACAGCAAAGAAGCAGAGGCTGAAAAGGAACGAGTGAGCATGAAGCTTAAATCTCTCTCCCTGCTAGGTTATCATGAAGGTGAAGCTAAGGCGTATTACTCAGCAGCATGAGGGCAGCCTGGCTTACTGATGAATCTGCTTTGCAAATAAACAGTGACATGTACTTATCACACTGTCCTACTGATATCCCTCACACAAACCAGGGTCACCTACTTTTCAAATGCAAGAAACTTTTTTTTTTTTCCTCTCACATATGGCCACCTCTGCTACAACAGTACTTAAAGTAAGGTTTTTCTTTCTACAAGTCAAAGTTATACGCCCACAGCAGGGCACGTGCAGTTCTGGTTTAAATGAACAGTATGTCCAGTCAGGGTACTTTGAGTATATCCCATGGCAGAGAAGTACACAAAGTACTAACTACTGCAGTGGGAGGGTTAACTAAACCATTCCAAAAATCTGAATGAGGGTATATAATGATGTTTTTCTACTCAAAACATACTCAGAGTTATAGAAAATGTTGTGATTGGTTCTATACTGACCCAAAATACCAACATTTGAATTTGTCATAATTAAATTCAAATCCGTATTCTAAAAAGGTGAAATCAGAAGGCTCACGTCTCCTTAAGTCATGAGGCCACTGAACCAAGTTCACTTTAAAAACTTCTGCCATGGCTTTCTAAATCAGCCTGTGAAATACCTCATTAGACACCTAGACCAGATCACATTCCTTTCACAAGACTGTAAATTTTGGAAATTTACTTTTGGCTAATCAAAAACTTAAGCCTGCAGTAATAAGGGCTTCATTACAAAAGTACAGGTAGATTTTAGCACTGCCTACTCTGTTCAGCATCTGGCACTCAGTGAGAAACTATATGCTGTTGTGTTTAGATGTGTGGATGCTATTCATCGTAGCTTCCTGAGGATTTCGGGGTTGGGGGTTTTTTTGGTTCAGGAGAGCAAATAGTTTACATTGGCTTGTTCTATCAAGTTTGAGCTGACACAGTCACTCCATAAGGAACATCCGTATTTCCAATATAATTATGACCAAATCTTTTGGATACCACTACCACAAAATATAACATAATTCACTTGAAAGACCACACAATTGAAGGTGTTCCAGCTCTGTGCTGGCAAAGGTTACTGGCGATTATGTACGGACATGCACAGCTAAGCAGTGCTGCTGTTCTAACAAAAGGATAAGAAAGGGCCTTTAAATAACCTGGAATACTCGGATAACCTAAAAAGCTGTAAAACTCCCAAAACCAAAACAGTTTTAGAAAAACAATGGATTGAAAATCTCAAAGTGAAACACGTCACTTGTCCTGTGCAGAGGCCAAGACTTGTGGAAAGAAGCACAAAGCAGCTTTCAGGGTGGCATTCAGCCTTTCTCATGCAGATTTTTTTTTCTAATCTTATGTAAAAATTGCAGACCTTGTCTGCTGTCCCTGTACATCCTTCATTTCCTTGCCAGGTACCAGGCAGATCTTACCATCCCTTTACACACATCCTTCCCACTCAGTGCTGCACTGAATTCCTGCCCCTGTAGCTCATTAGGTATGTAGACAAATACCACTAATTTATAATTTATTTTTTTTTTTTAAAAAGGGATATACTTAAAGTCAATCTGGAGAATTTTAAATCATTCAAATTGTCTTTAATTAGGGCTGTATTTTCAAATAGAATAACTGTTTTGATATACTACTTACTGTAGGTTCAGTTGTATTAGCATACCTTTAATCTTTAACCCTACACAGCTAAGCAACTCCTCTGCATTTTTTTTGAAATATACCAACAGAGGGAGATATATAGCTCTGACTGTATGGATGTATTAAGGCAGCCAAGTATGTGTGTGTGCATAAGGGTGAGATCCACAAAGGCAACTAAATATAGTTGATTTCGATAAAAGCCCGGTGCCTAAATGCTGTGGTAGCATCTGAACCATCTATAAATACTTCTAATCTTGTACAGCACCTGAAAATTTGTGAAAGTCACCACAAGTAAGAAACAATGGGGTTTTGTGATGGTTTCAGAAAATTGTTACAAAGAGTTTATGTATCCTTTTGCTATCAACAGCACACATGCTTTGTGCTCTCCAACATGTCATCAAATGCTTCAGTTAATTACTCACTAATTATGACACTGTTGAATGGCTACACTGTGGCAACCATATAATTACTGAGCAGTTGCAAGGCTGAGCATATTGACTGATTACAATAAATTCCCTGCTTATTGTTGATATTTTTCACCTGCTTAACAATTGTAATGTTTGCCTATCACACCCTTAAACTCCAGCCAATATATGGAACGTTGGTAGCAGAAGTTAATTAAAGTTAAATGCAGGTAAGCTGTATTGAAATGGTAGTGTATGATGACAAATGTATGTTGAAACAACCCCTGGAAATGGCCCTTTGCAATTGCCAGGGCACAGCATTCCTCTCACACCCAGAGTATAACTCCCTCACTGAAACAGGGAAAAGGAGAAAGGGGCCACTGATGTTTTACAAATACTGTGTGGTGAGTCAAAATCTCAGGGCAGCTCACAGAGATGGGGAGGGAGTTTAGCTTGTGTATGCTTCCAGGCTTCCAACAGCACAAGGAGGAGAAGCCATTGAAAGAGCTGCTGGAAATGTTGCCAGCTAATGAGCCCTACAGGGACACTCCTGGCACATTGGGGCTGGCTGGAACACCACATGCCCCTGCTTTACCAGCAGGTTCTCCATCTCTGGCTGGCAAGAAGCAGATGATGCACAGCTGGCCTTGGGTTAGACTTCCCAAACAGTCCCTTGCATCACAGGAAATGTCAAATAATCATTTTAGGGCTGCTTTATGCTTGTTGGTACAAAGTATAACTAAAGATCTGCAGCAATCCTTTTTTATATTTAAAGAAAACTTAAAAACCAAGTTATTTTTCTCCTTTTCTGGCCCCTCAAAATACAGTGATGTTCAAGATCTGGGAAAGTGTATGCTAAGCTGTCACTGCCATTCATATCTTAGTCTGTAGCCAAGAACAAGATACAAAGCTGTTCAGCAAAACACCCTACCTAATTCATTAAAACTCAATGAAAGCCTTGCTTGCTCATGCTGCCACATGTAGTTCTTACTTTGTTCTCAGAATGGAATGGCAAAGCAGGAAATGTCTGATCAAAGTGTTTTCAACTTCATATTTAGGAAAGTGAGTCACTCAACACTTGTGCAGTTCTTCACTAACAATGCCACCTGCCGTATAAATATGCACTCAGAGGAAGGCTCAGTGATTGTTATGTGCAGAATATCTAAGTGGTACATAGTCAGCCTTTCACTTCCAAGTAAATGTGAAGTTCTTTCCACAAAGACAAACCTTTCTTATAATGTGCTGCTAGTTCCTTTCCCGTGAATAGAGGTTGACTCTAGGAGAAGTCTTGCCTTTTCTCTGTATTTGAGAGCTCTGAAAGTTGACAGGAAGCCTACAGTGTCTGTGTGAGCTATTAACATTAAAGGACTGACAGTACCCTTTGAAGCTTCTGTCTTAATTGTTGGTGTTTATTATCAAAAAGAATAAAATATTTTAGCAAGATGTGATAAATTAATGGCATATGGAAGACTGCAACAATTGGGGTGTCTGGATTAAGGCTACACTTCGAAGAAGATAATTGCTGATGTAATTACACACAGCTCTGAACAGTGGTGTATCTGACCCATGGTCATTTTTATGCCCATACTAAACTGACAATAATAATCCAACAATGGAATGTCACCCCGTTGTCCTCTCCGAATGCTCTTGGCGTTGTTACAGCCAATAATGCATCTGCAGTCTGTACATTTTTCTAAGAGCGTTTGATTTGTTTTGGAAATGTTCCATTCCTCAATCATCATATAAACTTCAGCGTAAGTGACCTGGAAGTGTTGACATTTGCTACTTTTCAATGCCTGTTGATAATGATAGACTGATAGACTCTGCTGTGGATGATATATGTAAAGTGTATGGATGTTTGTTAGTATATTCAGTATGTTTAAAAAAGCAGATTACTAAAAGTGGGACTCCAGAGACATGGCAAGACTCTTCACTCTTTATCTTATATAGTTTTGGTCCCTCCTTTATTTTCTTTTTTTTTTTTCCTGGTGTCTGAATTCGGTTGTATCTTTTGTATCATTATAACTGGGCCTGATTCTGGCCAATCTGCTATGAATTCTCTGAGATATTCATGCATCTCTGAGCTTTTTTCTCATTCACAGCAGCATTTCCTTTCAAATTTCAAAACCATTTGTCCTTAGGACATTTTTTTTTACATTAATTTCCTTGACATATGCAGAATCGCACCAGGGAAAAGTTTGACCCTTTCTCTTCAGTGTGTCTCTTAGAAAAATATGACTCGTGGCTTTTAAAGCTCCTTTTGTTTTGTGGAGATGTGACCTTCAGAACATTGTCAAGATGAGTGCAGGTTAACAGCTGGGAACAAGAGAGGATGAACGGTTTCCCTTTAACATTCTTGTGCCTTCAGATTTTGAGCATTTTTGAAAGGTTAATATGAACCTTGCTTTTCCTACTTTCAAACTCTTTTTGGTCCTTAGAAGCTCTTGCAAACACAAGTCTTGGACAGTTTCCCTAGTTTTGACAGCAGGGATTTGAAGGCAAAAAACATTCAGACTTTGATTCTGCAGAATGAGATGCAGGGAAATGTGTTTCAGGTCGTGGGACATAGGGGAAGCTGCTGCATTGCCACCCTGCACAGACCCATGTGGAGTGCTGGGGATGGTGGCTCCATTTAGCATGAGGTCAAGTCACACTTGGAAAGTGCCACATAATAGTATGGGGTCAATCCTGTACTGCTGCAATAAATAAGAGCTTTGTAATTTATTCCTATGTCTTTGCCTCACAACATACCGAAGCAATAGGAACACTAGACCAAAACTCTGCTTCTAATTTCTATTCCGTGAAAAGTGGATATCAGTCAACTGTTTTTATGAGCTCTGAAGAGTTCAGTAGTCTGAACTTTTACTAATCATATGATTCGGAGAAGGTGGCTGGTCTTGTCAAGAAAGGAGCCAGAGGCATACATGATGTAAATCTGCAGTTCCATTGATTTCAGCAGAACCAAACAGGCTCATACTACATCAAGAAATATTACGGGAAATGATCAACAAATGATGAGGAATGAATAATTTTAACCCCTGAAAAGCTATACCAGCAGGCAGAAATCTCAGTGAAACATATGCAAACCATAAGTGCATAATTTGAGCACATGCCTGAGGGTAACTGTGACATAGTTTAGAGTCTAAATTATCTAGAAAACAGATGCATAAGTGTAAGAAAGGTGATGGGTAGTTCTTCTGTGGGTGCTGGAAGTTCACTAGGGCCCTGCTTTTCACTCAGGTCCTTTCACACTGAAGGTGCAGTTGTAGGGAATGAGAGAAACTGGTACAGAGGAATGTGGATCTTTTCAGGTCATGGAAAGGACTGATTTTCTTTGTAAAGACTTATTCCTTTAACTATTCCAAGGATCATTTGCTGAACGTTTCCCTCTTTGAAGGGGAACAAACAGCTCTGTTTCATCTGTATGAAGAGGTATAGCAGTGTGGAAGGGTAGCCAGCTGACAAATAGGTAGCCTGTGCCTGAGCACTCCCATTGTTAAATGCACACGCAGAGCTGAACTCATGTCAGGAGCTGCAGAAATCAAATGTTTGTTGCACATGCTCTGTTAGTCCCATTATTGGCTTTGTAATGAACGAGCACAAAAGAGCTGGTTTGTGACATAGGTGCTAACACTAACACACGGTGTCATTCCTGAAAGAAATTTAATCGCGTGCCTGTAGTTTAATTCAGAATTACCCATTAATCGTTTTTTCCTCCCCAGATATTGCCTTTGCACTGAATGCAACTGTACACACTAGGCTCAGCTGGGCACACGGGCACAGGCAGTGAACATGGGTAGCAGCCAAGTCGAAGCGGATGGTGCTGACCCTCTGGCGTGCAAGGCTCAGTGCCACACCGAGCTCTGCCTGCAGCTTCAGCAGCCAGCTTCTGGTATTCCCAATGCACTCATCTATCAAACAAACTGATATTGTTGCAGGAAACCATATCTCTCCCAAGTCCATAGCTATAGCTTACCAAATGTGAATTAACTCACAGCTTTTCCTCCAGCCAGCCCTCCCTGGAGGAGGGTGTCTGGCTCCTGACTGCTGGTGCTGCACAGCATCGAGCAAGAGGACTCGTGTCCAGGCAAGGGCATGGTGTTAGTGAGGGCAGAGGTATGAGCACAGGTGGTTCTTTCAGGGTAGCACAGGTAAAGGTACTGAGAAAAAGCAGTTTTATGATTTTCCCTATCCCAGGCAGCAACAGTATGGGTTGATTTATCCCTGACCTACCATACACACTAGCACTGGAACAGGGACAGGCTTGCCTTCAAATTCTCAGAAGCTGGCTGGGGCTACTGGGGAACCTCACCAGGGACGAAGTAGATCCAGCGTGGAAATTGAAAGCCTAGCATTACCTGCTGGGAGCTGTGTGCAGTGTGGACTCCAGCCTAAAGGGTTTTGCCCACTTGTAAATGGCTGACTGAAGGGGCATAATGTTACAGCAGGGTGGATTTTCTTTTATTTCAGCAATGAACAGAGTTTCTGAAGAATCAAAATAAAACTGGGGATGAGATAAGGAATTTTTTTAAAGGCCAAAAAGTATTTTTTTTTCCCCAAAAATCTTTTCAGCTTTCTTTTTTGGTGAAATATTTCTTATGAGAACACAAACTTCTGTTAACAAAAGAATAGGTAAACTGGCTTAGATGAAATTATGTTTTCACTTCAAACCAAAAGTTTTTTTTATTTACCTGGAGTCATGCATTTTTTCATACAAGAAATGGTCTAAAAGGAAATCTCAAATTGTTTTGATTTGACCTGATCACATTTTTTCAGCTTTTTCTTTCTTTTAGTTTTGGGGTTTTTTGTTCATATGCTTTCCTCTCCAGTGACTCTTTTGTTTCCTCAAAATCATTCCATGTTTGTATTAGGCTTGTGCCTGGAGTTGGCACAGAGCAAACAGAGCTGATTCTTTGACCCGCATAGGCACTTTTGATGCCAAGGGTATTCTTTGATGAGACTTATGCCTGCCCGGTGACCCATCTGTGTTCTGATTGAGCTGGTACCTCAGGGCCTTAGGGCAATGATGAAATAGGCATAGTATGCTAATCCACCTCCTCGCTACTTTTCATCATGTGCACATCAGATAAAATCCAAACCTAGTTCCCCTCTACCCTGAAATTCAAACAGACTCATGCTGCAATCATATAATTCTGTTTTATCATTTTCCTTCCTAACAAAGCAGAAATGGGAGACATACTTCCTTTTAATCCTATCTTCAATTTGCCACTCTAAAAAAACTATTTAGTAACTTATAATAAAAGCTCCAGATTTGCTTCTGTCAGGAAGATCTAGGCTCCCTAATGACCAAAAGAGACATGGGAGAATTTGCTGTCATTCTGTGTAACTTTCCATTTGTTCTTCACATTTGCAAAATTATTTTCCGCATTTCTACCAATGCAAACAATCTCAAACTGGTTTGAGACACAGCTATGTAAAGAACAGAGCCTCTTACAATAAGAAAGAGGGGAAAACATAATAGGTGACTGGGCTGCCGTCTTTCATTTTTTGACCTTTAATTGAAAGATTGAAGATAAGTAGTTCCTGGGAGAAAGCAAAAGGCTGATTCACTTACCCTGTAGCCTTGAGTGAAAAAGCTTCCTGTAAGCCTTACTATATATTATGAATCATCCTCTTGTCATTCCAAGAAGTTCATAACCAAGTAAAATGTAAGAAATGGATTGATAGTGGAATGATGGGCAGTAGGGCCTAAGTGAGAGGTTAAAGGTGTCAAGATAATACATTCAGGCATCCCTCAGGACATTTTTGTAAAGCTGATGTTTCTGACCTCAGGAATCCTTGTCTCACTGTATTAGGATTCACTGCTCTCTTAGAATAATGTCGTTTTGAAAAGTTCAGTTGTTTCATATGAAGTTTTAAAAATGAAGACTTTCAGTTTTATTTCAAGGAAATCAGATGGAGTCGTCATCGCTTTATGCTTATGGGATTGTAGAGTGTGTGGGCTTGACCAGTTATATCAGAGTGCCATTTCAAACCCTGTAACATAAATGACAGTAGCTACAAAACAGGTTTGATCACAGTAAGCACAAAGGAATCAATTATTAAATCTTTGAGGGTGATACAGTGTACAATGGCTGGAAGAGAACAAGCTTTTGCATCTTTTGAGGAGACAGAACAGGTGTAAGAAGAGTAGCAATTCCTCTGCTTGGGATGGGGATCAAGTGTTTCACAGAATAGCAAGAATTCAATTGATCTTGAAAGTACATGAGCCCCTTATTCTTTTTTCAGAACCACATCCTTTCAAGATGCTCATTAGGACATCTAATCCTCACTGTTGAGATAAGGGTTTGCTATATATTCTTTCTAAAATGTAACTGTTACCTTTTTTTAAGATACGTTTTTAATCAAGGTGGTAACTCAGTGATTGTTTCTTAAGCTACCTATCAAAAAATTGAGTGCCAGAGAACCAATGTGCCTATATACAATATTTTTATTGCCTCATATAAGTGCAAACTGAGGAATGCTGCACTTTCTACAGCCGTTCACTATTAGCCAAAGGAGAGGTAAGGGGATGAACATACTTTTCACTCTGCTGTGATCTCTTCCGTCATACACAGTTGACCAACGTACAGTGACTCCAAATCTCCACGTGGACAATCCCACTAGCCGTAGTACTCTGCAACAAGAGATGAGGAAGAACTAGTGTGTTGTTACCCGTTTATTCACAGGGCAAAAATGCCCAGATTTTTAATGCCTTTCTTAAAGGCTTGATACTTAGGACTGACATAATGACAAACTTCATTGACATGTTCTCAATTTACGTGAGAGCTGAAACAGACTGTGAGACATTTCTTAGACTGACTGAGCAGCAGCATTTAAAATTATTGCAGCTTGGATTTGAAATGGCACTTCACTGAGGTGAACACAGTACTGAAGAGTGAAGGCTTCTATGCCTTTTTCTGCTGATATGGTTTAGCTGGAGACAGCTTTCTGCAAGGCTGGATTACGAGGGCAAGAGTGCATTGATTTACATTCTGAAGGTTATCTTTCCAGTGGAAAAAGGCACAACAGTGTGTGTGTGGGGTTTTTAACATGAAAATTTTGAGGAAAAATATATGCTAAAATAAAACCAGAGCTGAGAAGGAATAGTACTGTGTGGATTTCTAAACAGTGAACTTTAACACTGGAGGAGTGAGGGGTTTTATATTGTGGTTGACATTTTGTTGTTCCTACTTGTATGGTGGTATGCATCACAATAATGTATTTTCACCCTTGCTTTTTGCTTTAGCCATTGGCTCATTGACTTGTTTGTTGATAAAAGACAGACAGCTGAATGAATCCCAGGAGGGGATGACCAGATTTTTGATCACTAATGGTACAGTGCCTCAGACCCCTCTATATGGAATGTTATTTGATTTGTATAGTGAAGAGTTAATACAATATTATCTAAAGTGCTTTTTGGAATTGATTTATATACTCCTACTTTAGCATTAATTGGAAAGTATCTATTGTTATCTCTCTAAAGGTCAGCTTCTCCTCTGCTTGCTCACATGAGTAATGTAATTGATTGCAGTGTATCTGCTCATGAGAATAAGGGGATCCTGATTTGATGCCATGTTGAATGGAAATAGCTCCAGTAAATCCGTATGTAGACATTGAACAATTCAACTTCAGAGAAATACACCTTATCTCTTGCATACCTTAATGTTGCTTCCTTTCTTATTTTGTTTGGCTAGAACACTGTTAAGAACAAATTTTGGCCCTTTTACAAATAATTTTCAAGTCTACTTGAAGGAGATAATCCTGGACAGCCTCAAATCCTTCATCAAATGTTTTATTGCTTGATCACCATCTGCTTAGAGCAGGGCTGGACAAGTAGTTAGTTGGGATTTTTTTTCAGCTCTGGGTACTTTCTTTACCGTGCCAGTTGCACTGTGACAGTAAGGTAACTCGGAAACAGCATTTCTCCATCACTCAGCATTATGCATGTTTTGTTGTCAAGCCTTGGAATTTCAGCTCAATACAGAAGGAGAATTAAGTTTGAAATTTTTAATATAGATACATAAAGAAGTATGAAAAAAATATTGTTTATTGGAACTAGGTCTTTACCTGTATCCATGCTTTTGAAAATCACTCCTATAATTCTGTCTTCCTGTCATTTTTCTGAAATGAATTACATCCATATGCTTGTTTTGTTCAATTATTTTTGACAGTGTTTATTTCTGACACATTAACCAATTGCTTGTAGTCACAATTATCTCAAAGGACTGAAATTAACATTTTAATAAGATATAATCTGCTTCCATTCATAACTCTTGAGTTTTAAATTATAACACATATAATACTTTAGTCCTGAATCATTTGAGGGATTCTACAAAATATAGAGATAATTGAAATGAGGACTTAAACTTGGATTATTGAAAGGAGGATTAAATTCGATCTGTGAACAGCTTGAAATGTTTTATGTTAATACAAATACAGAAATTCTGTCAGATTTAGAGCATAGAGACTGCTGTTCTTTGGGAAGCCAGAAATAGATATATTTTCCTCTAGATTTGAAATATGTTAGAACTGTAAAGGGGGAAAAGGAGACTTTATTCACAGATGTGGAACTACAGGAAAAATAAAGTTTAGAGGGGGTTGGAAATCTCATACCAATTAATAGAGTTCCTTCAATTATAGAAAAATAAGTCTACAAGGTACCTTGATACACATCTTTGAGTCCATCTTCCTCCTCCAAAGCAAGATGTGCAGGATACTTCTGCCAGTCCTGACAGATCTTTAACTAATTTCTTGCTCCATACTTCTGATAGTACGGTCTTTCCAGTTTCCCCAGACAAGTTATTTCCAAGCTCGGCTATCATATTAGGAGAAGATCTTCCTATAATTACCCACAATCATTGCCCTGTTCGACTGGACTCAAACTTTATTTTGTTCTTCCTGGAAATTTGTATCTTCCTGTCATTTGTGTGCTTCAAGCCTGTAGTATTCTGCAAACACCCTCTACTCCCAGTCATTTCTGTCCTTGGGCTAGCATGCCCCAATTCCTTGTCATAGGTTATGTCCCCTGTGGGGTTTCTGGTATAATCCAGGTAGCAGTTGCTTTTCTATTTTTTGGCAGTGTGATACAGTTCACTCATACTCGTGCTGTCACCTACTATCTATCTTTTCTTGCTCTCCTCAGTCCTGCATTTCTGCCTCTGACTGTTCCTGCATAAACAGGAACAAATCCTTATCTTTGGCCTTAATTAGTTTTCTTTTTTTTTTTCTTTCCCACACCACTGCTTCAGTCAAAATCATTTTGATTTCTGTTCCCATTCTCTAGCATACCTGCAGGCCCTCCCTCTTTGGTGTCATCTGTAAGTTTACAAAGCATGTCTCCTTGATTAAAACATCAAATAGAACCAGACGCAGGTTAGAGCTCAGCTTCTTCCTTAGGTGGCTGCCTTCTTCCCTATCATTGAAGGAAATGAGATTTTTTTGAACACAATTTGTTCTTGCAAAATCCATGTCAGCTGTTACCTACCTTCTCGTCACCTTCCAGATGCTTACAAATAATCTTGTCATCTTCCATGTGCTTACAAATGATTTTATTACTTCATCTTTTCTTTCGAAGAGTTGAAGTTAAGCTATCAATCTGATAAAATTTTCCAGCTACTCTTTCCCCCCATTTTTTATTATTAGGACTGGATTTATCCTTCTAGTAAACCCTTCTCTGTCCAAGTTCCTGTAGATAATCACTTCTGAGATTTCTTCATCTTGTTCTCTACATGTTTTATGATGAAAATCATCAGGCCTAGACTGTTTGAAATCACCTTAATTACCTAAATATTCTCTAGCCTATTCACTCCTCCTTCTCCTCTGAGATCTTATCCTTTTTTTGAGGGTATTTAATGCAATAGACTCCTACTTGTAGTTGACACTGTACTAGTTAAGAAGGTGTAGACCCCTCTGCCAGGTCCCTGAACATAATGCACTCGATGCAGTTTTGCTACAATAGAATTGAGGAGGTTATAAAGATTCTGCAGCAGAAATTCCATGCGCCCTACCATAGCTCTCTAAAGGATCTCTGAGTTGCAGAGCAGAAGGCAGTAACTCTGCTCCAAGGCAACTCCAGCTGCGTGTATCTGCCAGGCCATGGAGTGGCAGGCTTGGCACACACTCCAGTGCTGCTGCTGCTCGGAGACAGCAGTGGGGACAAGACTTCCTTGAAGGTCTGCTCTACTTTTACAGGCAATGAAGCCCTGGCAATGTTGTTGCCTTTGAGGGACTTTCATGTGCCTCAGTACTAAAGCAGAATTTTTAACTTAGTTGTTTAGTGTTATTACAGTTTCCTCCTGTAACTTGTCTAGTTAGCATGTGACCAGTTTATTAACTACAGAATCATATAATCATATCCAGCGGGGACGTGGAGAGTCATCCTAGCCAAATCCCTGCACAGGGACAAAAATAAAAATTAAAGTGTTTCTGGCAGATCTTTGCCTTATCTCTTCTTAAAAGCTCTTCAGCCCTTCTAAGTAGTTCTTTCAGTGTCTAAGTGTTCTAACAGCTAGCAAGTGTTTGCTCATGTGATCTAAATAATTCTTGTTGCATTGTAAGGCTTTTATTTTCTGTGCTATATCTTTCCTGTATCCTAATGGAAAAGCAGGGAAGTTCATTATCTTTCTCTGTGGCAATCATGTGTCTACTGGGAGACTGCTGTTTCCTGTCTAGGCAAGGTGGTTCTTCAATATTTACACCATTTCCCTTGAAATGTGTTTTAAACATGTTGGGGACAGAGAATAAGTTGTTCAATTTCAGAGCTGGCAGAATGTGAAATCATGTATTGATTCTGTTATTAACCTAAAATATGTTTGATCAGCTTTTCTCACTTTTCACTGCACAATCCTCTGTAATGCTGTATTTTATTTTTTATTACATCTTTATATTGTCACAGTTACAAGTTTAAACAGGATAAAAAAAAAAAAAAGAATCTATGGAAGAATCAAATATCAAAGCAAATATTTGATTTTTGTATGGTTTTCAGAAAGCAAAATTTATCCCTAGTGTGAGCAGACACAATTCTTTGGACTTAATGGGGATACGCGGAATTATCATGAGTCTGAATTGGCTTTTCACTGCAATATTGGTTATTGTGTATGTGCAGCAGTCACAAATCTCCTGCTAGTAATATCAATGAAAATATAAAGCATATAAGGACACATATATGTGGTTCCATGTTAATCTTATTATAATAGAAAATAAACTGAGGCTGTTAGAATAATAATATGTACTAGACTTCTGTTTGCATAATTAGTGAAACAAACTATATTTGTAAATCAATTTATAGGGTATCAGCATTGCAGGATTTTTCAGACTGTGAGTTAGATAAACATGAAAGAGTTTAACAAGACACATGTGAAGACTTCAAGCTGTGACTGCAAAACACAAGGTCAACTCCTTGTGGAACCAAAAGGAAGAAATATTAGGATAAACAGAGTTACATCTTGAAATTTATAAGTTTCATGATGGAGTGGCTTGGGGGGAGAAAGACTAGTATCAACACGAGTATTCAGCAGAATCAGTAAAATATAATGATAATGGCAAACCAGGATTAACACCATCTTATTAAAGACCAGATATTGATCCTTCACTCTGAGAAGGGTGAAACTTGAGTCCAGAGGGCTCAGCCAGAAGAGCTGAGGGCATGCAGAGTGATATTTGCATATGGCTTCATCATCCCACAGTTATAAAGCTGAGCACTCTCAGTGGTATCAATGCCTTGCAGAAAATAGTATGCCTCTGAGAAAGAAAGAGGAGGAACAGGTAACAAAGGAGATGATGGTGGAATAGGCTATATCAGAAACAAATTTGCTAAGGTGTTGCATTTCACTTGACATGAATTCTATATTGAGGCCAAATTCACTTGCAAGTTTCTTTTCTGATACAAAAGATGGAGTGGAGCATTACGCAACTATTATTAGTGTTCGCGCAATAGCTGTACAAGTATAGTTTGTAGTATATATGACTTTTCAGAACTGCATGACAACCTGGACATACCAGTGCACACATGTGCAGCATACCTTGTCAGTTACTGCCAGGGCACAGAATCTGAGGTGGCTTCCAGTTAAAATCCATAACTCTCAGCATCATGTGCTGCATGAAATCACACACATTTGAGGTGGTAAGGCTTAGAATGGAATTAAAAATGAAAGCTATAAAAAACATAGTCCCTGTGGATAATTAAAGTGAAGCTGAAGCTCATTTAAATACTTTTGTCAAGAGTCATCATTTGACTTTTTACAGGATTTATGTCTTTGTGGAGGGATTATAGAACGTGTAACTTTGTTTTCTTCTGAATTCTGAGTTTTCTCTCCTGTGTTTTCTCTCTGAGTAATATCAATCAGACTACATGATGTGAATATACAGCATCTTAGGCAGATTCAAGAGATGGCATAAAAGATCTTAGCAATAACTAGCATATGTAAACTCTGCTGGGCCTGAAGAGCAGGTGTCCTGGGTTGCAATGTATTCTATTACCATGAGCCGTTGTGGCCTGGCGCCGGTGTTCCTTGCCTCGCCCCTCGGGACTATTCTTCTGTTAATGCGCCCATCAGTGCCTTGCCCCAGGACTCACCATCTCTTTGTGAGATGCCCCGGCCAAGGGGGGGAGGGGTGGAGCCAAGCATTCCCGCCGGAGATAACTTTGGGGTTTGGAGCAGCGCGAGCAGCTTTACCCGCTGGGATCCCAGAGGACAGGGACTGCACCGCCGCCGGATTTTCGGAGGAGGACCAGTTTTCTTTTCTACAAGATCACCGCTTCAACGGGATCATTTAAAAGAGAACTGCAGCTGCCACCGAAATCGGATTGCTCAGACTTTGTTTTCTTTTCCTACGGACCACCGCTTTAACCGGACCATTTCGGAGAGAACTGCAGCTGCCACTGGATCGGACTGGTACCAGCACCCTGCCCGGCAGGGGGCCAGGTTGTATCCCTGACTCTGTCAGGCCTGTAACCAGTTTCTCTGTATTATAGTTTTGTTGTATACATTAGTAAAAACTGTTATTCCCATTTTCCTCATATCTTTGCCTGAAAGCCCCTTAATTTCAATTCTATAACAATTCGGAGGGAAGGGGGTTGTATTTCTCTGTTCCAAGGGGGGCTCCTGCCTTCCTTAGCAGACACCTGTCTTTCAAACCGGGACAGATTTTGGCGCCCAACGTGGGGCCTGAGGGCATTGAGGAAAAAGGGTGAAAAAGGAATAACAGTTCCTGGCTAACCTGATGTTTTGTGCACTGAACGTGGGATCTTTGTTAGGCAGCACCATGTGGTCTAGTTTACCTTGCTTCGGGTGGCACGTGGTCGTGGCTATGCTTTTCCCCTTTGCAGCCCCTTGTCTAAACATGGGTCCTCTGACTAAGGCTACTGTGGTTGTTATCCAGCTTGCACTGTGGGTTGGTAAGGTGAGGAGTTCATGGTTTTTCGATTTCCTGTGGAATGTGGGCACATGGATAAAGGGCTATCACACGCTCAGCGTATGTTTCGGGGATTACATTAAAAATGGTACCTTCTGTGAGGAAATAACACCAGGGGAAGTTTTCTCCCAACCATTCAACCAGTTCTTTGGGTCTGCTCCATCAGCTTTCGAAGGGTTTAGTTTTCCCCTAGATATTATCCATGTGTTGCTGCTAATAGGCCTACTGCTAATGGGCTGCTTGGCCTTCAGAGATAAAGTGAGACTGGCTTGGATAACTACTTGGGCACCCACCCCAGAGACTAGGAATGCTGCCCCAGAACCTGACATGGCCCCAGAGGCCAGAGATCCTGCCCCACAGCCTGACCCTGTCCCACGCCCTGGCATTGCCCAACAGCCCACCTCACAAATGGACCAGCCTAATTGGGTGGGGGTGCTGATAAAGGAAATACGCGAGATGGGCCAGAAGCTGACGGAATACACCTCCCAAACTAGTGGGAAACCTTGTCCTAAAGAGGGAAAGTCTGATGGTGCAGCAGTGGGACCCACAGATGTTACAACTGTGCAGGGTCCAGCTGAACCACAAGGACAGCCACAGCCAGCAGCAGTCGCCCCTGTGCAGAGGAGGAAGTGCAAGGCCAAATCAGTACGCCCAGTTAATGATGGGGATGAGCCAGAGCCCTCACAACCCGCAGGGGAGTCAGAGCCTGAAATTATCATCGAATCCCTGTCATTCGACAGTCTCCGTAATATGCGAAAAGACATTGCGCGACGGGGGCGTGAGCCTTTTACAACTTGGTTACTTCGGGTTTGGGACCTTATGGGTAAAGGCGTACAACTGGATAGTGGTGAAGCCAGGTATTTGGGATCCTTGGCCCAAGACTCAGGGGTGGACCAGGTATTTGTAAGGGAGCCGGGGCCCCTTTCTCTCTGGGAGCGGCTTTTAATGAGTGTGAGGGAAAGGTTTGTCCACAGAGAGAGAATGCAGGAGTACCATCATAGAATGCAATGGAAGACCCTTGAGGAAGCGATCCAACAGCTGAGGGAAGTGGCAGTGTTAGAGGTACTCTTTGGGAGGGACGGACAGCATGATAATGACCCCGACAAGGTCAAGTGTACAGGGCAGATGCTGTGGAACCTGGCAAAGCTGGGGCCACAGCAGTATGCCACGTTCATTGCAACAATTAATGCTGATGACAACCAGGAGACAGTGGGTTCTGTTGCCAACAGGTTCAGATATTATGAGAGTTTAGTCAATGGCCCAATGAAAGCTCATGTCGCTGCTGTGGCTAGGGACCTCAAGGAAGAGATTAGGGAGGAGGTGATGAAGGAGGTGAGGAGGAGCAGCTCTCATGTGGCACCAGTGCAGGTCATAAACCCCAGAGCCAGAGCCCGACGTCCCCCAGCTAGAGAGAGAGGGTACACCCCACGATCTGAGCTGTGGTTCTTCTTGTGTGACTCTGGGGAAGACATGAGAAGGTGGGATGGGAAACCCACTTCTGTCCTGGCAGCACGGGTTCGTGAGCTCAAAAGGGAAAACACTAACCGAGGGGGTTCCACTAAAGCGAAAGTAGCCTCAGCCTCCCGTGACCGAGCTGCCAGGTATTACAGAAGGGAGGATGATATGTCAGATCCCCTTGAAGAAACATCTAGCAGGTATGCCCAGGGGAGGGATGATAACCAGGCCTAGAGGGGCCCTGCCTCTAGCCAGGAAGAGGCACGGGAGAATCGGGTCTTTTGGACAGTGTGGATCCGATGGCCTGGCACATCAGAGCCACAGAGATATGAAGCATTGGTTGACACTGGAGCACAATGTACCCTAATGCCATCGGGACATGTGGGGACAGAAGCTGTGTCTATTGCTGGGGTGACAGGGGGGTCGCAGCAGTTGACCCTGCTGGAAGCTGAGGTGAGCCTGACTGGGAAGGAGTGGCAGAAACATCCTATTGTGACTGGCCCGGAGGCCCCATGTATACTGGGGATAGACTTTCTCCGAAATGGCTATTACAAAGACCCAAAAGGATTTAAGTGGGCTTTTGGGATAGCTGCTGTGGAAGCAGAAGGCATTAGGCAGTTGAACACCTTGCCTGGACTATCAGAGAATCCTTTTGCAGTTGGGCTCCTGAAGGTGGAAGAGCAACGGGTGCCAATTGCCACTTCGACGGTGCACCGCCGGCAGTATCGGACGAATCGAGATGCCGTGATCCCCATCCACAAGATGATCCGTGAGCTGGAGGCCCAAGGGGTGATCAGCAAGACCCACTCACCCTTCAACAGCCCCATCTGGCCTGTGCGCAAGCCTGACGGAGAATGGAGATTGACTGTGGACTATCGTGCTTTGAATGAAGTGACTCCACCATTGAGTGCTGCTGTGCCGGACATGCTGGAGCTCCAGTACGAGCTGGAGTCCAAAGCAGCAAAGTGGTATGCCATCATTGACATTGCTAATGCATTCTTCTCCATTCCTCTGTCACCAGAGTGCAGGCCTCAGTTTGCCTTCACCTGGAGGGGCGTGCAATACACCTGGAACCGACTGCCCCAGGGGTGGAAGCACAGTTCCACCATCTGCCATGGGCTGATCCAGACTGCGCTGGAAAAGGGTGAGGCTCCAGAGCATTTGCAGTTCATCGATGATATCATTGTATGGGGGAATACGGCAGTGGAAGTGTTTGAGAAAGGAGAGAAAATCATCCAGATTCTCCTGGAGGCCGGCTTCGCCATCAAGAAACGCAAAGTCAAGGGACCTGCCCGAGAGATCCAGTTCCTGGGGGTAAAGTGGCAAGACGGACGGCGCCAGATTCCCACCGAGGTCACCAATAAGATCACTGCGATGTCTCCACCGACCACCAAGAAGGAAACACAAGAATTCCTAGGTGTCATAGGCTTTTGGAGAATGCACATTCCCGAGTACAGCCAGATCGTGAGCCCTCTCTACCTGGTTACCCGCAAGAAGAACGATTTCCACTGGGGCCCTGAACAACAACAGGCTTTCACTCAGATCAAGCAGGAAATCGCTCATGCGGTAGCCCTTGGCCCAGTCAGGACAGGACCAGAGGTGAAAAATGTGCTCTACTCTGCAGCCGGGAACAAGGGTCTGTCCTGGAGCCTTTGGCAGAAGGTGCCTGATGAGACTCGGGGCCGACCACTGGGATTCTGGAGCCGAAGCTACAAAGGGTCCGAAGCCAACTACACTGCGACAGAGAAAGAAATCTTGGCCGCCTATGAAGGAATTCGAGCTGCCTCAGAAGTAATCGGCACAGAGGCACAACTCCTCCTGGCACCCCGACTACCGGTGCTGGGGTGGATGTTCAAGGGAAAGGCTCCCTCCACGCATCATGCCACCGACGCTACGTGGAGCAAATGGATTGCCCTCATCACACAGCGCGCCCGTATTGGAAACCAAAATCGCCCTGGGATCTTGGAGATAATTACCAACTGGCCAGAAGGTGAGGCTTTTGGATTGTCTTCTGAAGAAGAGGAAGAGGAAGTGACACGTGCTGAGGAAGCCCCTCCATATAACGAGCTACCAGAGAGTGAAAGACGATATGCCCTCTTCACCGATGGTTCCTGCCGAATTGTAGGTGCTAGCCGGAAATGGAAAGCTGTTGTATGGAGCCCCACACGACAAGTTGTACAAGCTATCGAGGGAGAGGGTGGATCAAGCCAATTTGCTGAACTCAAAGCCGTCCAATTAGCCCTGGACATTGCTGGGAGAGAGAAGTGGCAAAAACTCTACCTCTACATTGACTCATGGATGGTAGTCAATGCCCTGTGGGGTTGGCTGGATAGGTGGAAAAAAGGCCAACTGGCAGCGTAGGGGAAAACCAATCTGGGCTGCTGATGAGTGGAAGGACATTGCCACTCGGGTAAAGGAGCTACCTGTGAAAGTCCGTCATGTGGACGCTCATGTCCCCAAGAGTCGGGCTAATGAAGAACATCGCAACAACGAGAAGGCAGATCAGGCTGCAAAAATAGAGGTGTTCCAGATAGATTTGGATTGGCAGCATAAAGGAGAGTTGTTCTTGGCTCGATGGGCCCATGATGCCTCAGGCCATCAAGGCAGAGATGCCACCTATAAGTGGGCACGAGACCGAGGGGTGGATCTAACCATGAACAGTATCTCCCAGGCTATCCATGACTGTGAGACGTGCGCTGCGATCAAACAGGCCAAGCGGGTGAAGCCCCTGTGGTATGGTGGGCGGTGGTCCAAATACAAGTATGGGGAGGCCTGGCAGATCGACTACATCACACTGCCTCAAACCCGCCAAGGCAAGCGCTACGTGCTCACAATGGTGGAAGCCACCACTGGATGGCTGGAGACCTACCCTGTGCCTCACGCTACTGCCCGGAACACTATCCTGGGCCTTGAAAAGCAAGTCCTTTGGAGGCATGGCACCCCTGAGAGAATTGAGTCCGACAACGGGACTCATTTCAAGAACAGCCTTGTCAACACCTGGGCTAGGGAGCATGGCATTGAGTGGGTGTACCACATCCCTTACCATGCACCAGCAGCTGGGAAAGTTGAACGGTGCAACGGACTGCTTAAAACCACCTTGAAGGCACTGGGTGGAGGAACTTTCAAAAACTGGGAGATGCATTTAGCAAAAGCCACCTGGTTAGTTAACACCCGAGGCTCCACGAACCGAGCAGGCCCCGCTCAGTCTGAATCCTTACAGACAACAGACGGGGATAGGGTTCCAGTAGTGCACATGAGAGGTATGCTTGGGAAAACTGTTTGGGTTAATTCTGCCTCGGGCAAAGACAAACCCATCCGTGGGGTTGTCTTTGCTCAGGGACCAGGTTGTACTTGGTGGGTAATGCAGAAAGATGGGGAAACCCGGTGTGTACCACAAGGGGACCTTGTTTTAAGTGAGAACTGAGTGTAGAGTTTCATTGTATATGTATGTATATATATATATGTGTGTGTGTGTGTAGAGTTTAAGAAAGGTATTGATTTGGGATGATGCAAATGGTAATAGAATAAGGGGTGGATAATGTCCTGGGTTGCAATGTATTCTATTACCATGAGCCGTTGTGGCCTGGCGCCGGTGTTCCTTGCCTCGCCCCTCGGGACTATTCTTCTGTTAATGCGCCCATCAGTGCCTTGCCCCAGGACTCACCATCTCTTTGTGAGATGCCCCGGCCAAGGGGGGGAGGGGTGGAGCCAAGCATTCCCGCCGGAGATAACTTTGGGGTTTGGAGCAGCGCGAGCAGCTTTACCCGCTGGGATCCCAGAGGACAGGGACTGCACCGCCGCCGGATTTTCGGAGGAGGACCAGTTTTCTTTTCTACAAGATCACCGCTTCAACGGGATCATTTAAAAGAGAACTGCAGCTGCCACCGAAATCGGATTGCTCAGACTTTGTTTTCTTTTCCTACGGACCACCGCTTTAACCGGACCATTTCGGAGAGAACTGCAGCTGCCACTGGATCGGACTGGTACCAGCACCCTGCCCGGCAGGGGGCCAGGTTGTATCCCTGACTCTGTCAGGCCTGTAACCAGTTTCTCTGTATTATAGTTTTGTTGTATACATTAGTAAAAACTGTTATTCCCATTTTCCTCATATCTTTGCCTGAAAGCCCCTTAATTTCAATTCTATAACAATTCGGAGGGAAGGGGGTTGTATTTCTCTGTTCCAAGGGGGGCTCCTGCCTTCCTTAGCAGACACCTGTCTTTCAAACCGGGACAGCAGGAGAAACTTAAAAGATCCTTTTTGTGATACTATGCATATAAGAGCATCCCTAAAAATGTGCACGTGGGAGAAGATCTTTGTGGGGAAAAGGACATAGCCATTGGCATATTTGAGATGATTGAAACTAATGACCAAATGCTTGTTAAAAGTTAGCTATTAGTATCTATGCTGAGGATTTCAAAGGAACCTAAGGGAAATGTATGCTCCTGACTCATTGAAATTCACAAGGAGCTGAGTGCCTAACTCCCTTAGCTTCTGCTGAAAATCCCAGCCTTAATCTCTGTGTGACAATCTTATTTTGATGTTTTACAAATCATACGCTCAATAAGGATATGCTCAGGAAGCTGGGAGAATGCTGGAGGTGCTTATATTTACTGCCTTTATTTTGACATAATTGTTTAAAGGACTTTTAGATGAAAATTTGAAAAGTGAAGCAATTTCCAGCTGAAAGCCTCATAACACCGGCTTCAGTAAGTATTAGTGATGTAAACATATGCATTAAACTTTGTAATGGAATTTATGAAACTTAATGAGCAAATTCGTGTTGTGCTGTAATACTATGCTGAAGCTGTTCTTCCTTCTTCGTTTTTCTTTGCCTACAGCTACAAATAAATTTGACATGCCATATTATTATGTTGTCCTAGTTCACTGTAGGTTTATAATGTTACCTAAAACCAGAGTCTTTATTTGAAATTGCTGGCAAAAGTGATTTTGCATCATGTCGTTCACTCAGAATGATATACAAAATGCACCCATTTGAAAAATAAGTTGATAGTGTATTTTTTTATCATATTTATTTTTAATGTTATTGCAACTGTGAATCTTCAACCAACCAAGGCAGCATAGTCAGCTTATTTCTTCAAAGACTCACTGTTACATTGTGAACAAATACAAACAGGTAATGGTAATTTGAACTATCAAATGGCTGCTTTTGTTCAAAGACACTAAGATCTATGTGACTCTGAAAATATGGTCCTTGGTTATACTCCTGCAATCCTGCTATCATCAAGCTGATTGCAGAATTGTAACCAAAGGAAAAAGTTTCTCTCCTACTGATGCATCTGCAAGCCTGACTCCATCATCTCAAACTATTTTAGTTATAAAGTACCCAAGGGTGGAAATAATTTAATATTTCAGCATGTGTTTCAGCTAACTGCCTTTCCAAAAATGAAGTAATCCACAAAGTTCATTTCTTTCTGCAAAACTGGAATTTTTTGCCAAAGCCTTTAGTGTTGGAACAGGTGGAGGATTCCTAGCTGCACAAGCAACGTTTAGTAACTCAGCTTCTTCCACGTCACTGTTAGTGTAAGCGATCAGTTTAAACCACTGGTCAAGTGTGCTTATAGACTCATAGAAATATACTGTAAAAACTAGACTGATTGCTAATCAGTGAACTATTGTAGTTAAGCTACACTGTGTTATAATAGGATGAGGGGGAATGGCTTTAAACTAGGAAATGGTAGATTTAGGTTAGATGTAAGGAAAAAGTTTTTCAATATGAGGCTGGTAGATCACTGGAACAGGTTGCCCAGGAAGGTAGTGGACGCCCCATCCCTGCAGACATTCAAGGTCATGCTTCATGGGACTCTGAGCAACCTGATCTAGTAAAGATGTCCCTGCTCACTGCAGGGGGGGTGGATTAGATGAATCTTGAGGGTCCCTTCCAACCCAGTACATTCTATGATTCTATTCTATGATTTCAGTCTTTCAAACGACAGGTAGTATTTTCATAATGATGTTTCTTTTAGCTAAAGACCAAGTTTTGAACCCCCAGATCTGTAGCAAAGCAGAGGCAAAATATGTACAATTCACATTAACTTTCTGTTAACATTTAGAAGTATAAATGGTAAGGTAACTGTATAGATGTAAACACTACACCCAGTAAGAGATGAACCACTTTATCCCTCTTCTTCTATGTGCTGCGCTAGAACAACGGGCCCTTACTCAGGCCCACTGACTCATGGACTGTTTGGCTCTCTTGCCGTGTATATGATAATGCTGGTAATACTCAGCAATATCATTCTTCACTGTCCAGCTGAAACCAGAGGATTCTTTACTTGCTTAAAGAAATACTTCTTGAAATAGACCTTAAAATTGATCTTACTGTATGGTTGAAGGGCTCAATACCTCTTCCCCGGTATTCTTCTGAAGTATGTTCACTGAAGGCAATATATTACTAGCAGAGCTAAGGGTCCATTTGGCTCAGACTTTCCAGGCATCCCAACCAAGGCTTTGTTTTAATGAGAAAGAAATCTGTGTTCTGGGGCTTAGAGCTCAATTAGCTGTGGGTTTTTAATATTCTTATGACTAATTAGGAGTCCAGGTAACAAGCAGAGCTGGATGAACTTCTATTCATATGAAAATGTAGGGGAAAAAAATTAAAATGAAGAAAAATGTCAACTTTTTTGTTAATGCTCATGCTTCTCCCCCACCCTCTTAGGTTAATTATGAAGATCTTCTTTTTCAAATTTGAAAGATAAAAAACCCCCAAATTTAATTTTTCTACAACTTCATATTTCTTCCAGCTTTCTTTTAAATGACTCTAGAAATGAACCTTTTTCTTTGTACTGTGATCTAAGTTAATAGTTGGACTTGATGATCTTAAAGGTCTTTTCCAACCAAAATGATTCTGTGATTCTAAGTTTCTCTGCCAAAGGCAAGATTTAATAGTGACTGCAAATGATAACAGTGGTTAACGTGGCTTCAGAAGTTTCTTCCAGCTCCTTCTGTTAAGAGGTGGAGCCCTAGACCCACTGAAGGGTCCAGGAAACTCAGTTGCACTTACTGGTAACAGAGTTTTGCATCTATATTTATGATAAATATGCCCGCAAAGTGTATCTGTGCAGGTTTTCTTTATAAACTTTAAAAAATCTAACTATTCAAGGAGACATTTTCCAAGTTGTAAAGAACCTGTTAAGCATTGCCAATCCTGTTAAGATCATTGTGAGGAACACAATTGCAGCAGGAGTCATCTGACAACAGGCAACAGGGTAAACCCTCGTTTTCCGAAGCAATTCACAATAGTGTAAAACAATCTTTCCATCTTTGTTTTGCAAGTGGAATGACACCTTTGTCTTCAGAAACATGTAAACTGTCACTGCCTGAAACATCAAGCTCAGCCTTGTCACACCCATTTATGTGAGACTGATTGTGTAGTACTAATCTACAGGCTTTGAAACTGCTTCACTTTGCTAAATCCAGTTGAAGACTGAGAAGTGGTTGATAAATCCTTAGAGTGCTTTAACTTTGAAGAATTCTTTTGCAACCGAGACAAACAGGATTAGTACATATGGCCTCCCATAAGGGAGCTCTGGATCTCCCTTTCACTGACAGAGCACCCTTGCCATTTTTTCTCCCATTGGCACCTCTTGATCAGAAAGGTAAAGAGAACAATAGGTTTGTAACAGCATATTTTCAGCCTGACTCTAATAAAATGTCCGTGGAACTCTATATTACAAGATTGTCATTCAGAGCTTTCTAATTTATCTGTAAAGCACATTCTGGGCATGGGATTTTTTTACTGTTGAGTATTCAGCTTCATCAGTAAATATGCTCTACTATTTTTAAAAAAATAAAGATAAACCAAAGCTCACATGATCACTGTAATTAAGGGTTTCAAGATTGCTTGGCTCTTATAAGTACTTTAAATGAAGATTTTTAAAATGAAACCTTACAAGCCGCTAAAGGCTAAGCAATCTCTGGTCCCTTTGCAGGTACATTCACCTATGTGCACAAATGACTTTTACTCTCCTTTCCCTTTACTGAGAGTACTGGCAACCACCCGCTCTTGTATTCAGAGGAGAAGCAGACTCTTCACTGGCAGCTGGGAGGTGTGAGCAGGATGAAAAAGCCTTTTACTTACTGCTCCTTCCAAACGTACATGTCATTGTGACCCAGTTTGTAAAAGCAATGGAGAACCATCCTGTATGCTGTACATTGTCTGCAGAGCTGAGAGGGATTTTGCTGCCAGGGAAAGTGCCTGGCAGGTTCCAGTGCCTGGAAATTTAGCTCATTCATTTTGGAAGTGTTTAAAGTCCATCAAAAAGAATTCTGTACTAGAACATGAAAGCACAAGTGACTGAATCACACAAAAGCCCTGCTCAGCCTCTTCAATGCCTACGGAGCCTTGGCACCTTTTGAAAGGCAGTCTGCCCATTTTGGTTGAGTTGAGAGCTTGCTTCCCCCTGCAGCCATTCTAGACAAGGTGTTCTTGCGCTTGGCTGTCCAAAATGAAGACTGGTGCAGAACATGTGAGCGCACACTGACAATACTGAGTTCGGCTAGTGATAGCCACTGCTGTGCAAAGATTGCTCTCATATTACTGTGGCTGCTCCCAACCTTTATAAAACATTTGAGCAGCTAAAAGCATTGCTCTAGGAAGCGTGAGATTATTCTCTATGTCCTCTTCAGGCAAATATCAAAACCACATTGTCATAGGAAACACTACCAGCACCCACACTGCGAGCTCTGTCCAAAGTTGAAGTGCCCTTCACCCCTCAGATAGGATCTGGGCCAGTGTGTAGAAAGGTTTCATAAGATTAGGCCCAGAGAAACCAGGGGTAAATAAAGTGGGTTTGTTTGGGCAGAACACTAACCATGCTGAGAATAGCTCAAGTACCAAAAGCAGTATAGCAATGATGCTTCTCAGCAGAGTGGTTTAATGCAGGTGAAGCGATGCACGGAAGACTCACTGGGAGTGAGGTCAGGTAGCCCTTTCTGGTACCATGCTGTATGGAATAGATATTCATAGAGAAAGGCAAGACTTCAGAAATAATTCTCTGCTTAGCATTCCCTATTCCTTTGCTTAGATACCTTGCACCTCACTTAGTCTTGTCTCCAGCGAGTTCCCATCGTAACTGTGATTAGTGAATTCTGCCACCAGGGCTGAGTGCATTTGTATCTGGGCTTTAGTTTCCGCTTGTCTGTATGGTCTCTAGCACACAGTGCTTCGTAAATAATGGCAAATGCTTTGGCTTACAACGTTTTTTGAATCATGTTTAGCACAGAGGAGAAGCATCTTTGACAGCTCTGCAGACTCAATCTTAAGATACAATAGGCTTTTATATTGCTGTAGTGTAAAAAGTTAATAGTATACAGTTTGAGAACTGCCTACCTAGATAGTAACATGACAGATTTTAAGCGGCTTTAAGACTCTCTAATGTAAATTATACTAATACTAAAAAATTGTTATTTCAAGCTCTTTTTTTTTTTTGGTAAGGGGAAACCCTGCAAAGATGGCAAATGTGTATCTTTTCTGTCACTTCATAGAAAAACAGCAAAACATACAGAAGAAAAGCCTTTCTCTCTGGCTGATTTCCCAAATGTACTTTGAGTTACCAACCACATTTAAGAGGCTGCTGGAGCTTCTTTGTACAGTGGGAAAGTGCTGAAACAGAAAAAGCATTGAGCAGAATATGCAATGACTTTGTCACAATTATGGGCATCAAACACAGGGTTTTCAGACACAATCCTTTATACTGCAGATGTTTCAGCTCAGTGTGTTGATCAGCACATTGCCCCAGGAAATTGCCTTGCTGATCAAAAAGTGTCTGTGTGCTCCCCTTGCACATATCCAGCATAGTCTTTTCAGGACAACTGCTAGTTTGAATATTCCAGAACTAGAAAAATTGTAGATAAGCAGTTGAAACATTCCACTGGTGCACTTTGTCTCATTAGAAATGCCACATCTATAGTAAGCAAAAGTATTCTCCATCACAAGTGACATTCAGCACTTACGATGAGTGTAGGAATGCAATCTTTGCCTCTGTGTTTAATGCACTCCTTAGGGAAACAAACGCCTTTTGAGATATCAGAAAATGCAGGCTCAGTCATGGTAACATTTAGTTTTCCTTTCAGCTTTGTGTATATAAAATCGGCCAGTGAGTGAGAATTTTCTTGATGCTACAGACGTGAGGTCAAATCCTTTCCTGCTATTATCTCTTTCACTTAGTTGAAGTCATGTCAGAAGGAAACTTAGTTTTATTTCTGTATTGTCTTTTTTTCGCTAGAACTATGGCCACTATATAAAGTTAGCTGAGTGGTTTTTGTTTCTGTGCCAGGAAATGTCTTTCCTTCTTCACCAATGTGATCAGTGAATTTCTGCCTTTTCTTTGTCAGATGCCCACCTTGTGCCATTTTGCATCTGAGTTTTGAAGAGGCAGAGGACCAGTTGCTCCTGTGAACTTCACTGTCGGCTGGAAGGACTTGACAGTGAGAAGCCATCTTATGGGTAACCACTCAAAAATGGAGTTTCCATTATGTCCTTATAGTGCTAAGACTTCAAACCACAGTCTGCTTCCCCCATCAGTCTAATGATTAAGAGCAGAACATTTGGATCTGTGTTCACCCATTTAGCTCTCAACTCGAGACATCAGATTGGTTGTTCAATGCCCAGGAAGTCACTGCTATAGGGAAAATTAGTTAGTGGCAGGCAGAACTGTTTATCAGCAGTACCTCTCTCCTCCATTCCCTGCCCTCCTCCATGCTGGCATCTCAGACTAGGACCTAACATGAGTGAGAAGATTCTGCTTTCATAGTGTGTCAGAAGAAACCTTGTGGCAAGGAAACACAAGGAAGTACACAGGTTAGACTACCACTTGTGTACAGGGGAACTGTGGGTCTCTGCTTGCCTCTTGAGAGGAAAAGTAGAACAAGGAAGGACTGGATTCTCCCCAGTGACCTCACCTAACATACTTTCAAACCAGAGGGAATAATAAAGCAGCAAACTATTTCTGTGCCTTGGAAAAGGGGAGGGAAGAATAAAGTGTGATTTTCTAACCCACTGTTTCATAGAGAAGCAACGTATGGCTGTAATTCAATTTAGTGCTCATTCATTAGTTCTGCAAAGCATTTGCACTTTTATTCAGAAATTTGATTTGGTAAATCTGATGTGTTCTACTGCAGACCAGAAGGGAAGTTCATTAGAGAAATTGCAAGGCTAAGGCCTTTTTACCTCAGAACAAGCCTTTGGTTTTTGTTAATCAGGTACATTTGTCATTTACATTGATGATAAACATTTGACAAGTAATCAGCTCTGGGAGAAATATGATTTACTGCTGCAATCTGGATTTGTGCTATTAATAACAATAATACTGTTTGGCACCAGTATAGCCAGTGTAAACAAAGGATAGAACAGATTTCCCAAGCCCTAGCTCTCTGAATGTGGTTTTCCATGTTCTACTGAAAAGGGTTTGCCAGGGACAGGTCTGTTGGGATCAAAAGTACATGGAAAAACAAGCGCAGAGGCTTGGTGCCAATTTATCATTGTGTTTAAGGATGAATTACTGGGTTTGATAGGATTTCTGCATTTTTATTCCTCTTGGATTTAATGTAGTGCTGTGAAAGGGTTTAATTTTTGAAGAGAAATTTGAGTAGGATTCTGAATAAACTGTTAAAAATTTTGTCTTTAGCTTTTTCTTGCAGAAAATTAATCACTTGTTGAGGTGATAGTTGGTTTTTAGTTTTGGGTTGGTTTTTTTTCCTTTCATAGAAGGTGTTTGTTTACCTTTAAAAGAAAAGGAGATGTGTTTTCATTAAAAGAATGAAAACCTGAAAATGCAAAACATTTGTTTTGATTGTAAAATCCTGTCCCGTCCCAAAATCCTGTCCCAAGTTTAGTTGTTCACACTTCCAGCATTTTTAGGGAGGTGGGAAGGAAGATCTGAGAATAGAATTACCAGAAACATCTGATAGCTGTGCACGTTTCAAAAATGTCACTCTGTCTTGGATCTGTACTTGTTTTCCTATATTGCACAACTGTCTTTGGTCCAGATATATAACTATTTGCAGTGAAAATAATTCCCGCCAGGTCCATTTCTGCACTTCTGGGTAGCTGTTAACTTTTTCTGCACTTAGTATACAAAGAATCAATACAGTTCCCTTTCTAAGTCAGTTATGCAGAGGATCCAGACAAGATTAAGAGCTGTTTGACTGACAGCAGAGCAACTTTGCCATTAGACAAATGTGAATCACTCTCATAGCTGAGAGCCCTTACCCTACTGAACAGGAGCGGGTATTCACTAACTTGTGCATTGGTGCAGTGTTTCTTTTCTATGGCTGACTGCTTAAATAGTGCAGCTGAGACCTGTGTGGCCCTGCAGGTGGGACGTGATAGGTCTCAGAGGGCAGCAAAGGTTACATGCCATTCTGATGATTTTATTCAGTTTGATTCCTAGCTTGTTAAAGCTGCAGCCTCGCCCTTTTCTGAAATCATTCTGATAGCTGCGTCATCTCAGAGAACTGTCGTCAACATTTTATTCATGTATTTACTTCTTTTTTGAAGAACTGTTTTTCTTTCAGGTGTACCTGTTTGGCATGAAAATACTATTTTTGTAATGTACTTGAGTGTTTTTCATTTTGTGCAAATACAAAGTTTGGACTCTCTTTTCATCTTTTCTATTGCAACCTTTGTAATATATTTGATTGATAGATTTTATTACTATGGTTACTCCAGTTTTATACAGCTCGTTTCATTTGTGAGAGGAGTATCATGCTCTGCCCTCATTCAGCCTACTTTGTTTATCATTGCTTATTGTGAGTTTTTTTCCACTGCTTTCCTTGAAAACAAGCTTGCTGCTAAATAAGGAGCTTCTGATGTCTTTGAATCCACTGTGTCCTGCACTGCTACCTTACAGAGAGAAGAATCTTTTGTTCTGAAGTACTAAGAAAGAGTCTTGCTGGCCGCAAGAGTTCAGAAATCAAAAAATACAGAGAGCTTCCATCTTACCACATGTTTTCTTTTTTCTTTTTTTCTTTTCCCTTAATTTTTATTTGAAAAAAAGATTTTGCAGGGCAAGTCACAGTGATTTACTTGCATGCTGCAGGCTGATTTGGGATGCTTATTCGATCAGTCTGCTTCTAATGACACTAGAAATACCGTAATGGATGGAACATTTCTGGCCTGTTCTAAATTGGATTAGATGGTTTACTAATGTAATACTGGCAAGCCAAATCAGCCTGTGATGCCATGGGGGTTAATCTATAGGGAATATTTGATCTCTAATGCCCATGTGCTAGTTGAAGTACAGTCATATCTTTTGATTTAATAAACCACTTTTATATTTCCCAATGGTACGTGTATGTTTGAGCAGGATGAGCTAATTGGTAGAATTACCCTTTTTAAATGAAACTTCATAACTTGCTGCTAAATGGAAGAATACTAAGTACTTCAGTCTGAAAAGATTTAGCCATTGTTTATGCAGTTTCTTCTTGATAGCTTAAATGCTAAGGACCACACAAGGATTTGATATTTTCTGTTACGAAACAAAACTAACGATTCTGATACATTAATATATTAGATTTTGTTTTATTCTGGTCATTGCATGATTCCTTTAAAAATTAACCCTTGATATACAGACATTTACAGATCAATGATCAAATAAATTGTTAGGAAATCGGTTGAGAAACAAGGAAAAATTGCACAGTGCCATGTTCTTGGGTGTCACTTGTTAGCAGTGTACTGTTTGCTGAAGTGTTCACTACAGATGTGCCTAACCTTTGGCTGTCAGATGGCTTGTGCAGGTAGCAGAGAGGCACAGGGAAAGAAATAAAAACTGCAGAATTACTAAGCCAAAACTTCCTCTCTGTTTAGGTGTGTGCATCTTAGTGCACTTGTACTAATTGATAGCTGTTACTGAAGTGAATGTAAAATGTCTGCATTATGCCCAAGTAAATTTGCTGTTAAATAAGTCCCAAACCAACTGAAATTTGCTGTGACTTCATGGTTGATTTTGATAGCTTCAGAGGAAGCCTTTTGGTGAAATCAATAAATTAATACATATATATGTATGAAATATAGAGACCTGAAATAAGATCTTTCCCCTTCACTTTGTCCTCTGATTTAGCTGCTTCTACAGCTAATATTTCAGATTTCCATACAGATGATAGAAACATGAAACAGTACCTACCACAACATTAAAATATGTAATTTTCCCCACCAAATTATGCATGCCACGCATCTAAGCCATTCCCTTTCCCAGAACTGTAACAGATCCTAAATTGAATATCCTGACTAACACCTGGGTTTGACAGCCTTACTATATTCCATAACACAGCTGGGATCACGGGGTTTCCAGTGGTAACGTTTTGAAGTATTTACCACATGGAAAGATGTGTTTCTAACCTTGGCCATTCACAAAATATCAGATCATAAAATAATTACATGCCAGTATATAAGAACAAGTTTTCAGATATTTTTAATGATTTAAAGATTTTATTATTAATAATATTTCTGTCATTCCATGTCTTTTCACAGTAAATGAGCAAATCTGTTTGAAAAATGCTTTGTGAAACAGTACTGTAAAACCAATAAGGTTCCTACAATTTTGTCTGAAACCCTTTTCCAAGAAGCAGCATAAACAGAAATCATGAGAGTATTTGTTAGTCTGTATCAGATGTTTTGGATGAATTATGCAACCTCTGTTTAGCTAGGTATCAAAATGTCACCAGCGCGTTGTTCTGCATTAGAGATTGTCTGTTTTCCCACTGCTTTGCTGGTAATTAGAGTAGCCTTTCAAGTATTTTGCTTCAAATGATAATCAATCAAATATATCAAACACAGAAAATCAGGCCATATGTTTAGCTTCCCAGCTGTTTCAGGTGGCAAGAGATGTTTGATCTTTTGACTGCCACCAAAACTTGTCCTTGCAAAGAAATCTCAAAACATTACTGAAGTATTCTTGCTTGCTGGAGTTGTCTTATCCTTCATTAGACCTTCAGCTGTCTTCAGCTGACATCTTTAAAATAGAATATTTTTCACTGGTACTGTGTCATCATGAATTGCATACCTCATTCCTTTAGGATTCTGTAAAAGTCTTGTCTTACTATCTCTCTCTCTCTTACTTTGTCTTGGTATGTAGGCCAGAATCTCACTATATAATAGTCATAATGTTAAGGAAACAATTGTAGACATTATCTCCTGTGGCTAGGTTGGTCAATCATTATTTTTTTTCCAGCAGGGAGCTTTCTGATAGGCATGGACAGCTGTTCTTTGATTTATACTGGTAGCTACAAAACTTCCTCACCAATGGTAAGACACTTGTGGTAATAAATCAAGTTTGGGAGAACCAGTATGCATTATTTGTTATGTTTGTATGATAGTGACATGAAGGGACACCTTTTCAAATACAATTGCTTCAATTGTGCACAAGTATTTCCATGCAAGAACAGAGACTGAGTTTTGCATTTGGCCAGACCTCTGCATTTGTTTGTGCATGAACACATGCTGACTGTTCTGTCTTGAGGAAGTACATCCCAGATGTTGTTATACTGGAAATTTGATACTGAAGGATATGTATAGTATCTGACATGTGATGTTGCTGTTATGCTGTAAATTTTAGTAGATTTAATCAATTTAGAAGAGGAGTATAGTTAGAAATAAAGTTATTAGTTAAAATTTAGAAAACATGCCAGATGCAGTCGTGAAATATATATGTTTGCCTTAACTTTTGAATAATGAAGAATAGCCTAAGGAATAGAAACAGAGTGATGTTACACATTAGAGTATCTAAATATATGTGTGCCTATTGGCATTCCTCTGTGTAGTGTGAACATTCCTGATACTGTGACAGAGTAGAGGGTGCACAGCCTTTGTATCATAACTAAATGGAGCCCCAGAGTCTGACTGGTTCTTGATACTTGAAAATCTGCTCAAGAAAATTCAAAAACAATTCTATGTAATTATTTATCCCATGTGCAGTGTTTGTTAACATTCGATGAATGCATTTATTCAGCTTGTCATATAGTGGTTTGCAGGTAATAATGACTTTGAATGGAACCGAAAATAACAAGTAGAAGTGTTAGAGTAGTTCACCCCTGCACACCGGTGTATGTATATAGGCTGTCTGAAATCTCTTCTAACTTTTCTCACTGCCAAGCAAAATAACTGCATGCAAAGACACTTGACTTTACTGATGAAGGGCTGTAACAAATTGTTCCCATAAACATTTCCAGAAATGTTTTGATGTCACTTAGAGAGACACAAAAGTAGAATCAGTAAAGAGCAACAAAGAGCAGCAAAAACAATCAGTACTTCGCTGTCACTATAATGCTGGCAAGATAAGCACAATGCTCCTGAGAACGTTACAATATATGTTAACAAGCACACCTTGCCTTGTGCAAGAGAAGAAGCAAATCTGTAGGATGATGATGATGATGACTTGGAACAGTACAAGAATAACATTCTAGTTTTGTATTCCACCACTTTGTACCCCTTGACTTTCAGAAGCGACCATTTCATAAAAGTCGTGTTTGCTTTCCTTTGATTTACAATTATTGAAATTTTAATAAGGATTGTGCAGCGACTCCAGACATCACATATTGTCAGTGAGAAATTATAACTTTATTGCAGCACACACTGACAGCCAACTCATAAAAATGAATGACATTCTATATCATAACATCTCGTAGACTGCTCAGCATGTTAATAGCTCACTTCATCTTTCTTTAGCATAATGAGGCAGACAGTGTACCAATATTCAACATGAAAATGAAGATTAAGAAAATCTGAATTGAAGCAAGAAAGTAGCATTTAGCAGAGGTTCAGGCAACATTCAGATAAAAAGTTTCAATTAAAGTACTGTTAGGGAGCCTTTTATCACTGGAGCAAGGCTTCGTTACCAAAGACCATACTTACTATTAAAAAAATGTCTGTTTCCAGCTATACTTGGCTTTTGAAATGCTACTTCTGAAAGGATCTATAGGCTTTTTCTTATCTCATATAGTACTTTTTTTTTTTTTTTTTTTAAAGACTCAATTGCATAAGGCTAGATTGATTTGTAGTAAGTTATTTTTTTCATATTAGATCACATTAAAAAATGGAAGCAATATTTAGGAAAAGGAGTAGACATTATTAGGACTACCTTCGATTATGCTTTTCTCTATGTTGTTCTACAAACTGATAAAAATATTTAGTAGCCAACCTGCAAACTATTGCCATATCGAGCACTGATTACAACATATGAGTGTCTCTGAAAAGAATTATCATAGATCAACTCTGAGAGATGCAGCTACAACAGCAATATTTATGATACAGAAGTACTATTTAAAGAAATATAAACCAAAACATGATGGCAGATGATCTGTCAGGTGGCATTACAGGTTGATTCTTACTACTTTTATTGGCAGTTCTTGATGTACCTACCTAAACATGGACAAAACTGTCCATTTACTGTCTCAAATCTGGGAGTATTATTAATCAATAACTCTGTAGTTGCTGTGAGCCCTGGTTAAGACACCACTATAGACTTGCTACAATCAACTATCAATTTATTTATTCATAGAATGAACCTGAATCAACCAACTGTAACTATATGAGTAAAATCATTCAGTAAAATTATGCAGTTTAAGTAGCTGCTGGCTTTAATTTTGGTGGTGATCAACTACAGACTCTCACTTTAGTTTTGTAAGGACTTCTTCAGCTCCAAAGGTATTGAAATTAAAGGAATACAAAGTCTTGGAAAATTCCTACAACAAAATATTTAGTGTTTCTTTTCCAAAATACACGTTTGAAACAAAAAACTTCAAAACAAAGTTTTATGGATCTGCATTATCCAGTGCAGTACCTGAGCTAAATGGAGCTCCCTACTACTGTGTGGGACCACAGTATAAGAAGGACATTGAGGTGCCAGAGTGAGTCCAAAGAAGGGCAACGAGGCTGGTGAGAGGTCTGGAAAACAGGCCTTATGGAGACCGGCTGAAGGAACTGGGGTTGTTTAGTCTGCAGAAGAGGAGACTGAGAGGAGACCTCATTGCCCTCTACAACTACCTAAAAAGAGGCTGTAGTGAGGCTGGTGTTGGTCTCTTCTCCCAAATGACTAATGATAGGACATGAGGAAATGGCCTCAAGGTACGTCAGGGGAAGTTTAGGTTGGATATTAGGAAGAAGTTCTTTACTGAGTGGGTGGTTGGACATCCCCTGCTCAGGGAGGTGGTGGAGTCACCGCCCCTGGGGGATGTTCAAAAAACAGGTTGATGAGGCACTTGAGGCCTTGGTCTAGTGGTTTAATGGTTAGGAATACGATGGGATAAAGGTTGGACTTGATGACCCTGGAGGTCCCTTCCAACCATAATTATTCTATGATTCTATGATTCCCTTGATGTGGAAATATGTGTTGTATCTGTTGGAAGGGAATGTGTCCCATGACCACAGTAGATTGATATTCTTTCTTGCAACAGGATGTCAGATTTGATCCATTATCACTCTGGAGGAGTCTTTCAGTGGAGTTTCTGTGTGAAAAATGCCAGATCAGTACAATGTTTCATCCACCTCAGAAATACTTGTGATTTAACCAATTCACTTTGGGGTCTACAGTCATCAGTGGTGAAGGTTCTTGGTGCTCCAGGGCACCAGTCCTAGCCAGACTGCCTGCCACAGAGAACTGTCTGCTGTTGGAAGTGGCCACAAGTTCAGGACAAAGTGATTTTATTTATTTTTTTCTTTTTCCCAATGAAAAAAGGAATAACTCAATCTTCAGGCTTCTTTTTTACCATTATTCAAACCAAAAAGTGATTTCTTCTGAGCGCTCCCATAATGTCTGACACCTGCAATGTTGTCAGCTGAGGTACATGAAATAACAGTAACATCCTGGAAGCAGTATTAAATCCAATTTTCTGCCAATTTAATTGAATTCTCTATCCTCGTTCCAAGTAGAAAGAAATTAGCACTGTGTGTTCCAGCTAAAAAAGACACCCCTAGTGATGTGCGCTCTCTGTGGAGATCTGTCTACTCAAATTTAATGGTCCTTCTCTGTTTGTCTGAACTGCTTTGGCAACTGCTTTTTTTCACCCTTTTGATTTTAAATTGTTATTCCTTCAGCATGCTTTTCAGTTCATGCCATTTGGGTTTTCTGTCACCAACCAACTATTCATTCTGATTTGTTACCTAATGGCCTAAACTGACTCCTGATTTGATTCTTAGCTCATTAAGATTTTTCATTATGGGTGATTTTGAAATTTATGCTGATGCTTTGGAACATCCACTCTTACAAAGGTTTAATGATTTGTTGAATCTCCTCAGTTTATCACATTATATTAATTTTCCTTCTTGCAAAATGGACCATACATTAGAATTGGGTATGTTACTTAATCTTCATCACAGTAATATGCTGCTCTCTTTCTCTTTGCATTTATTTCCTCATTGTGGACTAACTGAAGGTTTCTCTCCCTTTCCTTGCTTTTCCTGTGGTATTTACCAGCTGCCCAGTGCTCAGTGGTACTTTTAAATCAGTGATGCTGCATACAGACAGTTCTCAAAGCCAGCCAGAGCTCCCTCCCAGCTCCTTCTTTTTCCCTTCTGGTTGTCTCCTCTGTGTCTCCTCCTTCCCTCAGCTATATGGGATTCCTGCTTTCAGTTACTTTCCCTTCACTCATTTGATTCAATGTACTGTCAAGCATACAGTGGCCATATTGATATTGCATTTTTTTCATGAATTTATGATTTACTTCTCTGTATTTCTGCAAACAAAAAAGATTAGACTACTTCACTCTCTTTTGGTGGTTTGACTTGTTTTAAGTATGCTGTATCCATTCCTAAGGCCAGTCAACCTTCTGCTAAGTATTTCTTTTCACTCAAGGTCTGCTCCTAGCTTGCTAGAATATACCTGCAATTACTTTTAGAATTAAGAAAGCTTGGCTAGTCTGACTAAACGGTGTGAATTTTAATCCAATCTATACTATTCCTTTTATTTCACTGGCAGTTGAGAAGGTGGTAGTGAAATAGCTTTTCCAGCAGCTTCATATATTTGATTTTATCAGTAAGTCTTAGTTCCCAGATCTGACTGCTCATTGGAAAAACCCAGAAGTAATTCTCTGAAGCCAGTGAGTTTAATTTATCCCTGTGTCGTAAGTGAGTTCAGCTTAGGACTGAAGGTCTGATGCAGATAAATACAACTTTAAAGGTTATCTGGCTTTCTCCAGGGTTTAGGAAGTATAGGTGCAGTGAAGAGTAACTGGAACACAACCACTGTCTGGCAATGTCATGGGAACCAAAAATTTATTGAAGTGCAGAGCTAGTCATAAAAATCAGCTGGTGACAGGTAAGGATTGTCTCCCAGGTTGGTGGAATCACTTCTCACACCTGCAATATGAATGTACCATATACTTCAGCCAATGACAGGTAGGGACTGTGTCCTTGGTTGGTGAAATCAGCTCTTACTCTTGCAATACAAATATACCATAAAGCAGAAATTATTTGGGCAAAACTTCATGTGCCGTGTTACTTCATTTGAGGATGATTGCCTTGAATTCATGAGAGTTCAGTGATGCAAATCTGGTACAATCTGGGTAAAACTATACAGATTATCTCATTTTGCACCAATTCATAGAGTTCAAACTTCTCAGCTGGTAGTGTGCAGCCAAACAATTACTTGATGTCTCTGTTTTCCCATTTTCCAAACTTCTTTCTGGTGATCCAGGTGTCTGTGATCTTTTCCACTTCACTTTGGATTTGGACTGGTTTATCAAACTTTGTTTTTCTGTCTTCTGATATTATTTAGCTAATGCCATTTGTCTGAGGAATTATTATTGCAACTGCTGAATGCCTTCTGTGGTCAAAACACAAAGGTAACATTATTCATGTACGTTGTGGTGTCACAGCCGTGCAGAAAATACCCATACATACATAGCAGTCTTCACAAATCTTGAAAAACAATTGATGTTTTGCATAATTATCTGAGGGATACTAATAGATAGATGGCTTCATATTCCTTTAAACCTAGTGGGTAAAGTACAGTCAGCTGCTATTGAATTTCTGGTTTCCAAAAGAGCATTCAGGGTGAAAGCAGCAGCTTTCTGCACTTATTTTTTTTTTCCTGTTAAATATATACTATACTTATTACTAAAGCTATTTGCAGGTGATCTGGGTTTTCTAGTTTGGTCTTACATTTCAGTTTTTCAGTGTGCAAATACCTTATTTATAATTTTATGTCATCTTTTCCAGAAGAAAATCTTACCACATATGTATCTATATCTACGTCTCTATCCGTATATATGATTTCCCAAGGAGATGCCTGAGTTCTTGTACAATTTGTGTAGTCTGTCCATGATTACTTGGGTTTAGTGCTATACTGTTTCCAGGTTGTTTTCTTCTTTGATTCAACTTCTCAGGAGAATGGAGATTGACAAAGAATAGGAAAAATTAAACAGGCTTTTTATTAAAAAAGCTTTTTCAAGCCCAGAGCCTGCTCTCAGCAGTTCACCTCAGCATACAGAGGCGGAGAGTAAGAACTAATATCCTATAGAGACTTGTGCATTTTTTAAAGAACCAGTGCCTTCAGCAAACTTTTGAATAATCCTCTGCAAAAGAGCAGAAATTCAGATACAGTAGTATCTGAATACAGTATCATTAGGTCATGTAGGAAGAACATTAGTGGGGCAAAAGCTCAGCTAGAGCTCAGCCTGCCCACTGCCACAAAAGATAATAAGAGATTTTACAAATATATTAACAATAAAAAAAGAACCAAGGAGAATCTCCATCCTTTATTGGATGCAAGGGGAAACATTGTTACCAAGGATGAGGAAAAGGCTGAGGTACTTAATGCCTTCTTTGCCTCGATCTTTAACAGTCAGACCAGTTATCCTCATATTATTCAGTTCTCTGAGCTGGAAGACTGGGATGGAGATCAGAATAAACCCCTCGTAATCCAGGAAATAGTAGTGAAGGACCTGCTGAGTCAGTTAGACACCCATAAGTCTATGGGGCCGGATGAGATCCACCCGAGAGTGCTGTGGGAGCTGGCAGAGGAACTTGCCAAGCGCTCTCCATCATCTATCAGCAGTCCTGGTTGTCGGGGGAGGTCCCAGATGACTGGAAACTGGTCAATGTGACGCCCATTTACAAGAAGGGCAGGAAGGAGGATCTGGGAACTACAGGCTGTCAGCCTGACCTCGATACCAGGGAAGGTTATGGAACGGTTCATCTTGAGGGAGATCACGCAGCAAGTGCAGAACAACGGGGGGATCAGGTCCACCCAGCATGGTTTCATGAAGGGCAAGTCCTGTTTAACCAACCTCATCTCCTTCTCTGATCAGGTGACCCATGTAGTGGATGAGGGAAAAGCAGTGGATGTTGTCTACCTGGACTTCAGTAAGGCATTTGACACTGTTTCCCACAGCATTCTGCTGGAGAAGCTGGCGGCTCATGGTCTAGACAGGTGGACTCTTCGCTGGGTTAAAAACTGGCTGGATGGCCAAGCCCAGAGAGTTGTGGTGAATGGAGTTAAATCCAGATGGAGACCGGTCACAAGCGGTGTCCCTCAGGGCTCAGTTTTGGGGCCAGTCTTGTTTAATGTCTTTATCAATGACCTAGATGAGGGGATCGAATGCACCCTCAGTAAATTTGCAGATGACACGAAATTGAGTGGGAGTGTCGATCTGCCTGAGGGTAGGGAGGCTCTGCAGTGGGATTTGGACAGGCTGGAGTGATGGGCTGAGGCCAGCTGTATGAGGTTTAACAAGGGTAAGTGCTGGGTCATGCACTTCGATCACAACCCCATGCAGCGCTACAGGCTTGGGGAAGAGTGGCTGGAAAGCTGCCTGGCGGAAAAGGACCTGGGGGTGTTGGCTGACAGCCGACTGAACACGAGCCAGCAGTGTGCCCAGGTGGCCAAGAAGGCCAATGGCATCCTGGCCTGTATCAGAAACGGTGTGACCAGCAGGAGTAGGGAGGTGATTGTGCCCCTGTACTCGGCACTCGTGAGACCACACCTTGAGTACTGTGTCCAGTTCTGGGCACCACAGTACAAGAAGGACATTGAGGTGCTGGAGTGAGTCCAGAGAAGGGCAGCGAGGCTGGTGAGAGGTCTGGAAAACAGGCCTTATGGAGACCGGCTGAGGGAATGGGGGTGGTTTGGTCTAGAGAAGAGGAGACTGAGAGGAGACCACATTGCCCTCTACAACTACCTAAAAGAAGGTGATAGTGAGGCTGGTATTGGTCTCTTCTCCCAAATTACTAATGATAGGACAAGAGGAAATGGCCTCAAGTTACATCAGGGTAAGTTTAGGTTGGATCTTAGGTAGAAGTTCTTTCCTGAGAGGTTGGTTAGACATTGGAACAGGCTGCTCAGGGAGGTAGTGGAGTCGCCGTCCCTGAGGGTGTTCAAAAAACAGGTTGATGAGGCACTTGAGGCCTTGGTCTAGTGGTCTAATTGTTAGGAATATGATGGGATAAAGGTTGGACTTGATGACCCTGGAGGTCCTTTCCAACCATAGTGATTCTATCAGTAGCATTCTTCTGTAATATCAGCTTTGAGAATGCACATCACATGATGAGGAGGAGGCAGTTGAGCCATTTGGGATCAGGTCTGCTACTGGTAGCTGAGTAGAGAAGAGCTGGAATTTTTAGGTAACAATTAATAGTCAGATAAATGGGATATTGTGGTGCACCAGACACCCCTGCTTTTTTTGTGGAGAAGAAACAAGATAATGATTTCACCCAGAATCCAAAATGTCTAATACCTTCCATAATTGCTAGTGATCCATGTATGAAATGCATTCAGCACTGGTGCAGACAGTCCTAGGAGTGAAATCTCCAGCATTGGAGCTTCCAAGAAAAGTCTAGGCAATAATTTGTTAGCAGCACTTCAGGTCTAATTCATCTTGCCTTCCGGAAGCCCTTGGATTTGTTGACCTCAGAAAGTAATTTCTAGCACTATTTTATGTATTTCTGTGTTTGCGTTCATTAAAGTATGTAACTGACATTCAGGATCAGGAAGGATTGTCATTACCTTTCCTATCAGTTAGTGATACTGTAGTTTTAGGTTAGGGGAGCACTTCATCCAAAACTTAATGGTATCTTTTGCTGTATAGCTTATAAGGTCTGATATTCCACTTCTGCCTTTGAGCACAGTGAAAGTTTTTTTTAAGCTGCACAGGACAGCACATAGGAATGTCTTAAATTAGCCAGTCCCTTACATTTTAAATATTTTCAGTGATCTACCAGGTTATTGCATTCATGGTTGAAGTGTGTATACGGACAGTGAATGTTTTATAGCAGTTGGAGTAATAGCATTGAAACATCAGCAAGGATAATCTGTGATGTCGTATGTCACTCACTTATTTTAACTCTCTCATTTAAAAAAAAAAAAAAAAAAAAGAAGGAAAGCATCTAATACAGGTATTCTACAAACTCTCCTTCATTGTGTCTGTAATCCTCCTTCCATCCATTCAACGATATGTTTCTAACTCTTATTTTAGACACCCAATTTAATATTGTGCTGTTATCCTCAAACGCATTAGATAAAACTTCAGTTGTGTACCTTACCATTGCCTTGTGTCTCTCCTCTGTTCTGAGAGGTCAAAGCTATTCCATTAAAAAGACATTTAAATACAGAGGAAAGAGGATCTTCTATTTATTTTAAAGATATGATTTTATTTATTAAAACAAAAACAAAACCAAAAACATTTGGCATGGGTATGTGCCAATCAAATACATCTGTGCTTTAACAGAACATAAACAACAACAAAACGGAAGGTGCAGGATAGTTGCATAAAATCTATAATAGATACCTGAACTGAATGTATTGCCTGAAAGAACTTCAGGCTAATTTTCCTGATTTTAAAAGAGCTGGAACGGAACTGGGACCAACTGAATGAATGTCCTCCTCTGTCCATGTCTGTTTCCTCATGTGTAAAACAGAAATAATATTTTCCTCCCCAGTATGGTGTTACAAATCTCAATTGACATGCTTTCATTGCCTCAGCAATAAAATGTTTTGTTCTGTTGGTCTAAATCCAGTGTAAAAGCTACACATGGACAACAGCAGAATTGGACTCTACGGTATTATTAGAGTCCTAGTAACCATAACTCTAATCATAGTTAATTTCACTTCAGAATTTAAATTTACAAAATCAAAATACAAAGCCAAAGTTGTCCACAGTCTGAAAGGGGACAATGGGAGAAACGTGAGATTAAACACTTGCTAAATTCTTATCAATTAACAAATGCAAACTCCACCATGTTGACAAAGCATTAGAGTAGCCTGGAACTATTAAATTAGGATCTTCAAAATGTTTGATAGGCACACAAAAAAAAGGCTTTTGTAGATTAATAAAAAGGAATCTTATGCCTCCCTCTTTAAGATAGACACAGTGAGCACAGGGAGAAAATATACTGATCTTAAGTCTGCAGATACGAGTGTTGAAGTCTAGTGTAAAATACGTGCTTTTGATTCATGGCACGTATTCAATGTTTCTTCCATATATTTCTGGACCTAATTTGATCTAAATCACTGTTATCTGAATGGAGAATGTCTGACAAAGCAGAACACAAGGGATGTTAAATATTGACTTTTCAATTGAAAGAACATATTTATTATCCAATCAGAATTATCCTGTCTTAAATGTACATAAGGAAATGGAATCTAAAAGCTACAGAATTCCTCTTGAAAAGTAACATTCATTGTATCAGTAATGCTCTTCTGATTCTGCTTTTTGTTACTTCTGCTGCTGTCTCCTATCTGATGTTAGATGCTCTCTTCCTGTTATAGCTTAAATAATGTTATAGTCTCATTTACAATTTTTGTGCACAATAAACTGTTCTGACAATTGCTGTTACAGGTTTTCTAGAGGTGGCATCACATTTTCTAATTTTCTGATACCAAAAAATGGCCTTGGAAATATTTGTTTTCTCTCTTTATTTAAAACTTTATAGATTATATGGAACTTGCATTACCTCAGTAATGGAAGTGCTAATCTTGTCTTTCTTCTTTTTTAAAGCAAGTTTTCACATGGGGCACTTTTAAAACTTGTCAGCCTAGTTCTTTGTATCTATTAAATTCCTACTTGACACTGCAGACAGAACAGCAAAGGAGAGTGTAAGCCAGTGTTAAGACTCCTCACATACCAAGTTGTCTGCAGCCCAAAGTAGGACAAATCACTCAGACCTAATTTATAGTAACAGAAATGGACTGCTAGCCTGTACGGAGGTCTGTCAGGACCTACACCTGCTGGCTTCTGTCATTCCTAGTATATGTCCATTGCAGATGGAGAATTCAACTGCCCCAGCTTTGTCCCTGGCCAATTTTCTGGCTGTCTCTGTGTTGCAATGCATAGAGGACTCCACCAAGACCAAATGTTGTGTCGATCCTTGCACAGGGTATTTCCTGGCACAGTCAGACATACATGAATTAGTTTTGCTCCAGTTCTGGTTAATCTTTGGCTGAGGCAGTTCTATTTCAACATCACGGTTCACATTTGGTTCTGATTGGAGAAAAAAATAAACTCTGAGAGTGGGTTTTGGCTGGAGGTTGATTTCATTCTGCTCTAACCATCAAGGTATTGTACCCATCCCTCTTTCTCTGAACTAATATTTATAAAGTAAAAGATTGGCAGCTTTCCCATGTGTCTGATTAGGGTACTTACCTAGAGTATTATCCCTGCTCTATATTATCCAAAGCAGAGGCATAGTCTGGGTCTCATTTGAGTGTCTCAGCCTCTCATGTCTTTACTATTTGGGTATTTCCTGCTATTTTTTCCAAGATGCACATTCCATACCCAACTTCAGAAATCATTTTAGTGAAAATATAACTTAGCAAATATCCTTGGCCAGGTTTAACCTTCAGCCATGACGATGACTGAATATTCAGAAACCCCTCTGCCATTGCTGACTGCTGAGGACAGGCATGCCTCACGTGATGAGAATAATTGCTACCCTTGATAAATCCCTCCAGAAGTGCTTTCCTTAAAATCATTATTTCTGTCCTACCTTGCATGGGCCTGAGGCTGTGACCTTCTGTTCAGAATCTTTTCTGGAAGAAATTAGAGACTGAAAAATCTAGTTTGATTAAAATATGTAGAGCTGAGCCACTTCAGCGAGCTGATAACGCTCCTGCTTAACAGTCATCTCCCTTGGCATCATATCAGCTTTAGTCGGGTTGGTGTGGGGAGAGGGGAAAGAACCCTTTGGGAGAATGAGATTTTAGTTACGTGAACCAGCAGCTATATTTCTGATATCTTAGATATCAGTTTTCAGCTTAGTGGAGCTGAAAGTTTTTATTTTTACAGCTTTCCACTCTACTTAGTTTCTTGCCAAGTCATAAAATCTAAGGTACTGCAATATTTAGTCTATTCATATCCATATAGAGAGCTTATATCTGCAATATCTGATATAAAGGTGGCTTTGCATGACTCCTATTTAAGCAGTCACTTGAGGATCCCTGAAATAAGGGAGAATAAGAAGAATCATCCATTGTGTAACTGCTTCAGACTGTGTAATGCATTTCCTTCCTACATCCAAGCATCTTTAAATGCTGATTACTCCTGACACTCAGCGTGGCCTGTTATAGCCACAGGTACTGGATATAATTGACAAGATCCATCACATATCTCTGAATTCTAGCACAGTACTATGTCTGATCAAAATTAAAACTGGTAAAAAAAAAAGAAAAATATGATGGAGCAATTTCCCACTGGAAAATGCACATTTAAGTTTACTGGAACATTTCAGAGTAATCTATTTGCTTTATCAATATTTTCAATGATGATAGCAAATTTAGCTTTAAAAACAATGTAAGCCATTTCATGTTTTAGTTTGTGTAATAGAATATAATCAATTAAAAGTAAGATCAAAACAATAATGAAATGAAAAGCATTATTGATCTGTTTCTACAAAATTATTTGACATTTTTCTAATTCCTCTAGAATTTTTTAATTCATGAGAAGATCAACATTTTTAATCTTTCTACAAGAAAAGAAATTTCATAATAGTCATACGTATTTTGCAGAAATTGTACAGTTACAATTCTACGGTCAAAAGCTTTGTTAGTATATTTTGAATGACAGTGAAAAATGTGGTGGGAATATCACAAAAAGGGTGAAGCTCTTCAGTACAGCTTGTGATTTTTATGAGAGTGCCCACTTTGGGACCAGCTCACTTTCTGTAGAGATTTAGCAGCTCTAAGGATGGGTATAAGGTTAGACACAGGAATCACAGGGCTAAGCCAGAGTCAGATGCAGGAACCAGGAATCGGGGGCTGAACAGGCAGAAGTGGGAATATGAGATGGATACAAGAAGTAATGCACAGCTGAACTGACAAAATGCACAGCTTGGGCAAAAGGCAGGAGCGGTGGTGGATTTGAATAGTTTTTGTTCCTACATGGTGTTAAGGGATGGGCGCTGCTGGAGCTTCCATGGCAACAGCCATTATTCTGGCTCCTGCAGTCACCATGTCCAGCAGCAGCATGAGACAATGTCTTGAGTGAACCTGTGTTGATTTGTTGCCTACCACCTGCTGCTGACTCCCACTACGTCATCGTAGGGGAGTGTCCCTTTTCAGCAATTGTCCCTGCATTAAAAGCTACTATGACATACATGAAATAAATTGAAGGAATTAAGAGGCAAAGTTCCTAGATTGGGTTACCCTTGATTTTTGAAAGGAAAGGGACAAGGCAGAATGCAAAGGAAATAAATTTTTAATAATACTATAGCAAATAGCAGCTGTTAAAAAAACAAACAAACAAAACAACAAAACCACTGTAATGTCACCTGCACTACAAAACACTACCAAAAAAAATGCCACATTTTTGAACAGTGACTCTGCTAAAAGTTTTACTTTCCTACAGAAAAAGCAAGCAACAAGGAAACGAATGGTTCAAAATAACTGCATCTTTACAATTACTTGCAAAACAGTAAAGGATAACCTCAAGACTGTTCGTTCTGATAATTCTGCCTCTTTGCTAGTTTCATCTGGCTTAAACAAGCTCAGGAAAAGGCAGTCATTAATATAAATACCTTGTTATTTTTTTATGGTACTTTATGATATTTCTCCTTAAGTGCTTGGGTACTATAGCTAAAATAAACTGTGCTTTAAGCAGGTGCCTGATATCTTCTCCACACTCATCACAGAGCTCCAGAGAGAAGAATTACAGTACATTTTACTTAAAATTTGATAATACATATAAATTTATAATCCCGGTTCTATCTGCATTACGTGAGATACTCAAACTGATTTAATTGAACTTTTTTTACTAGCTAATATAGACACTTCCAGCAACACAGCCAGGAGACCATGGGATTAACATAATTTGGTAAAAAAAAAACCCTGAACAGCCGGAAAGGGGTGACAGAACCCCAACCCAGGGGAGACTGTGCGACAAGAGCTGATTCTTCAGAGACAGTGGAGAGAGGAAACGAGTTATGCAGTGTCTGTGGCAATTCTCTTTTTAAAAAAAAAAATTAAAAATTGCTGTATGTCAGTCTGTAAATCAGAAGACTTTTTTCAAAGTAGTTGCTGAAACTTTAATCTTGATTGATTGTGTGTGGGTTTCTTTTATTTGTGAATATTCCAACATCCAGCCTTTGATGTTACCTTTGAGCATAGTGTTATCACGTCCTGAAAATAGCTTCACAGACAAAAATTTTTTTCTATTGTATTAGCCTGGTTTGAAAAGAACCTAATTGACCTGCTGTAATAATAGGTTTGACTTTAAAGTTTGATCCAAGCTTACAAGGGTTTGCATGTCTTGGTTCTGTCTTTTGAACACTTAGTCAAGAGACATTTCTCGGCTTCTAAAAGGCTTTTAGCTTGTCCATGTGTATGGACAGTTCCTAATGGATCCTACCCATTTATTCACTGGTTTCCACAACTGTGAAATGTGATTCTTTCATGCTTTCCAACTTCAAAATGCTTCCTATTTTTAGGTCCAAATGAAAAATCTTTTTGTCTTATTTAGCTTTTTAAATATTTGTTTTATGTTAATTTTTTTTCTTTGTGCTTTTGCTCTGGGATATTTGTACAAAACGTGCTTTAGAATGTGCATGTGATAGGTTTGATTTTTGAGGCTGACAACAGGAGTCAGCTTTCACTCCCTCTGAAACTGCAGGGAAGTGATGGGGCCTTGTTAGAGAAAGGCACTACTGCATTTGCCTTGCAAGGAAGAAGAACAGTGATATTAAAAAGAATGACCATGATGAGACGCTAAAAAGTACTGGCTGAATTCTCTTCTGGATCTGTGCTGGGTGTGCCACGTGAGAATCTGGCCCAATATTTTTTCTGTAGTCTGTGACTTGAGTGAGCCATGAAAAGTCAAGCCAACAACATTTTATTGTCCATATATCTTACTGCCTCAATAGAGAAATATGATGATTTATTACCTAGAGGCAGAAATAGATTCTGTATTTGCAATGTCTCTCCCATTTCCACTCCATAGGCCAGTGTAATTGAACATGTCAGGTCAAAGGATGGAACATTTTCTTTCCGGAGGAAGGCACTGATTGAACTGTTGAAGCCTAATTCTGCAGGTTGCACTCAGGTGCAGTGGTTCCTGCTCACTTAACAGGCCTATTGATGGGAGCTGGAGCTCTACACTTTACAGACACTGGACCGGATCTGAACAGCCTGACTCCATGTTTATGCAGTCAAAATTCTCACATCAGCTAATGGTAGTTGTGTGAGAACAAGAATTTAGTAAAAAGTGAGGATGGCAGGATTTGGAGCTGTACCAAATGCCTAAGAGAAGGCTGTGCTTCCTGCCCTCTCAGTTAGAAGTTGGGTACTGTGAAACAGCCAGTAATGCCAAGACAGTTGGCAAGTGAGCAAGACAGAAATAATAGAATTAAAGGGGAGAAAGACTTTTTGCAATTGAAATTGCCTCTACTGGCATTTCTAGTATGTGGCAGAGATCCTGCACATTTTACTCCTGAGTAACAAAGAACAGAGCTGTGTATGTCACCATGGAAATGTAAATGGAGGTCCTTTGACAAACAGAGAAATGTATGCCATTCCTTTATGCTCAAATGGACTGCTACTAGTGGGACTAAAGAGAAGAATGGGATGTCTGTTACAGAAAAGACATGAAAATGCAATTGTAGTACCTTATTCTGTATTCTGTTATATTTTTATCAGGAGTTAAAAAAATACGGGAGCAAAAGAAAAAAGTGATTTTTTCTAAGTAAGCAATTAGTACGGTATTTATAGCAGGCAGTAGAAAACAGCAATGATCTAACATGTGGGAAAGAGCATAGAGGAGAAAGTATAGATTTCTATGTTATGCTGCTTCTACCTGGGCTGTGTACCTGCTGTTGGAAAAAAAAAAAAAAAAAAAAAAAAAAGAGGGTAGTTATATATGAATGAAAGGAAATTTAAAAAGGAGTGGACAGCTCTGTTCCAACATTATGAAGCTAATTGGAGAGGTTTTTTTGTTTAGTTCTTATGATCAACAGATGTTTGATAATTTCTGGTCTGACTGTGTCATTTTTTTTCTTTCTTGGGGCATGGATATGTGTAGAGTAGAAGGAAAAAATGATGAACAGCAACCTATATTGGGAGCTCAAGAACTCACAACTTTTCTAATATTCTGAAGATACCTGCTTAGATTTTTTGCTGTGTGCCATTTGGAACAGAGAGCTAGGGAAATTACATCAAATATTTTCTGTGTTGCTGCTTTAACATATGTTTGTGTGTGATTCCACCAAATACTTCTGAATTCGACTCCTACAATGACTGTGAGAAGTGAGCATCTGTCTCGTATGTTTGGATATTTGAACTAGAAATGTTTTAGGAGATAAACACGGGAGATGGAGTTGCCAGGCTAGTTGCTCTAGAGTAAAAGTATAAAGGCAATGAAAATGGAGAAGGATTTAAATCCAAACTCTTTATTTACCTTTTTACTCCTTCTGGAGTTATGTTTTACAACTGTCATAAGATGAAATAACTTAAAACTCTACAGCAAGCCTATAAACTTTACAGAATCCTGTTTCCCTCTTAGGAATAAGTCCTTGGACAAGGTTTCTGCAGCTTCAGAAAGGAAAAACTTTAATTATATCTATTGTTCACTTAATTGTGCTTATTTTCAATTTTTTCTAACAGAAACCACCCAGTAGCTTCTTTAAACCATCTTCCTCATTTAAATTAATTCATTCAGAGTAGCAGTGATGCTCCACCCAGCTCATGGTTTGAATATGGAATCTTAAATATTCTCAGGGGAATTTTTCATAAAGATATAGGGCACTTCTCATAAGTTACAGAAGAGATTTTTGAGTAAAGTTAATTAAGAAATTAATGGAAATCACAAGCAACCTGAAGATTTTCTAGTAACAGAAAAGGTCAGCAAATTAGTAATCGCCTCAAAATATAACCATAAAGACTGCCTAGTGACTAAATTGGCTTATTAAAATATGCTCAGGACTGACCATTACCATATTCTTTATACATTATGAATCAAGTCTCAATTTTTTTTTTCATTTGGAAGAAATTTATGTTTAGGAAAATTAGGGAAATTGCAGTGCAATCAGAGATAGTGATAATCACATCATTTGTGTTGACTTTTTTTCACCCCAAAGTAAGCTAAGGTGATGCTCTTTGTTTCCTTGGTACTAAAATGCAACTGATTTTGAAAGAAAAGTTATACCAGGCAGCAACATTTCACAGTAACTTGGTACAGAAAGTACCCAGCTGACAATGCAGGATCACTTTAGGAAGATCCCATGTTGTATGGCCAGAGTGAAAACTGGAGAAAGGACCACAGTAGATTGTGTCATCACTTCTCACAAGGTATTTATTTTTCCTTTAAAAGTTAGTGTTTCCTTTAAAAGTTGGCACTCCACATCTGGGATCATAGTCCTTTACTCTAAATTTGAGGCAGTTGTTTCCCAAGTACCTTCTGAAGGGTCTAGTACTACTTTCTTTTTTCTGACAGCTGTATCTCACGGCATAGATTTTGTCTTGATGCCTGCTAAGTAATAGGAAGTTACATAAGGCTGGCTTGTTACCTCTTCATGCAGTGCTTAACTAGACAGAAACTGCAGTACCATGCTCTCTTCTTATATTGGCTTCAGTACATTATTTGCCAATCAGTGCAAAGTTCTTCACTGAGCTTGATGTTCTGGGCAATGTCTCATGATACAAGTTTTTCTGGTCTACTCCATACTGTTTTTCAGGGGTGATGCTGTTGGTTTGTTTCCCCGCACCATATTGCGATATGGGGAAGAACAGAAATTCTGCAAAGAGACAGAATTAAACAAGTGATTTCCATCACGAAATCCAGTTGTATTTCTGAGGTGGGTTTTGAGCTGCTATCCAGTAGCTGAAAGAAGCACCGTGACTGTGATGATTCTCGTGTGAATAGCACTTGAAGTCTCATGACAAGGTGCATTTGATGTTGCAGCTTTGTAGGGATGGGGATGCTGTGGGGGTGTGGTTATAGCAGGGAAGGCAGAGCAAGCAAGGAAATTTGCAGAGATACATTTGCAGACCTCTATATGGAGCAGTTATAATCAGCTGCTTTTAGAGTAAGTACACCCCAGTTATACTGGCATCCCAAGGGAGCTGCTTTGCCTTGCATTGTGCATGCCAAAATAAAGTAAGCTCTTCATCTCAAGTTCTTTTTTATTACAGCTACAGTTCAGCATAAAGCACACTACAAAATTAATATCATTCTGCAGTAATCGTTCTCAACCCAAGGGGTTCAAACAACCCTGGATGCATATAACACCTGAAAATCTCCCTGCTATTTGAAATGTCTCTGTAGCCTAATTTGGGCTACTTAGCTCATAAAACCCCTTCTTAATCCAAAACTGAATGAATAAATGAAATTGATAGCCAGTTTTTACATTGCTTTTCCTGTATCCATAGCTGCAATAAACATGTTTGTTTTGCAATATAGTTGAATTTGGCACCCATATACCCCCACCTTGTGCTGATTTTCACAGTAGGAAGATGAAGAGAGCTAGTGTGCATTTAGGAATAGGGGAACAGGCTTGGGAAGCAGCTCCAAAAGAGGGACATATAAGCAACGAATTTGCCTTCTGCTTTTAGTATTTGTTACTGCAAGGACATAAAACTTCACAGCATTAGGTTTATGGCACTTTTATGCTATAGTGAGTGACTTGAGAATGAGAGGATTAAAAGACAACAGGCAGAAGGAGAGCTGTAGCTTGTAACTCTTCCAAAATGGTAACGAGCTGGACAGAGAAAAACGAGATTTAAATTCCTCCTTGTGCAGTTTACAAGATAATGCGATTCATTATATTTAATAATAGATCTCCTTCTGTTCTATAGATTTTTACATAAGGATTTGGTGAACTTTTTAAATACACTTTTGCAAACCCTTCCCTGTGTGCAGCTCGGTGCTGCTGGCACAGCAGTGGGGACAGCAGGAGCTGTCCAGGGGCTCTGGGCTCTGCCAATCCCCTCGTGCTGTGAGGAGCTGGGGCAAGTAGGAAACACTCACTTAGAGCATTATTTAGGTCATTGATAGCAGTATACAAGAAAAGTTTCTAACACTTCTTTCTGTGGCCTGGTGAAGAAAAGGTTTTAGCACAATTCCTTTTGTCTTCAGCTCTTTTTTTTTTTTTTCTTTTCTGCCAAAGCCTTTCTGCTTTGGCTCACTACTGGAGGCAGATTTGAACGTCTGATTTTCATTTACTTTTGCTGAATCTCGTAGGTGTCTTCAGTCTTTGGAAAGGACCAGTTGTGTAGTTCGCCAGAGATGAATTAAACCTAGGGCCTCTAGTGCACAGAGAAGCACCTGAAAAACACCAGTTTTAAAGGGGATGTGACACTGGTTATAAGAACTCAGTTCTGCCTAGGATCTAAAAAGAACTTCTGGCTGTCTGACAGCCTTTGAGGAGAGACAAGAAAATGAATCCATGTGAGCCCAGGATTGCTGTGGGTGCATAGATGCACGGAATTGTGATATAATACAGAGAGAGGATCATCAAAATAGAGTAGGAATTTGATTTTTGGTCACCTAGACCAAAGAAATGTTGAACTGTACTACTCCTGTTCCAGAAGTATTACTCACATAGAAATAATATGTCAAAGGTAGGGCTTAGATTGAAAGGATCTTAAGGATACCAAAGAAAAATCCATCCCCAATTCTATGTGAAATAAACTAGTAGTTTCAACATAATTCCTGGGATGCTGATGTTGTATCACAAAAATTAATGAAACTTACACTAGTTGCATTTCAGCTGTCAGATTCATTAGGGAAAAAGTTACTCACAAACTTAAGTAGTGCCTGATCCAAAGTGGAGAGCTCTACTGAACTAGCGTGGGCATGGTGTGCAGGTCGCTATGGGCAATATCACACTACAAACTTTGACTGTGAATTTGCTCTCTATATGAAGCAAAATAGAGCTTTCAAGGCTGTCAGTGAGACACTGTTCACAAGGAAAGGCTTCATTTCAGGAAAGGGGAGAGACCAAAAGAGCAGCCAATTTTGTACATTGTCTGCTAGGCAAGGATATAATAAATAAATCAATGACATGGCTTTCTGTTAATTGTGGAGAAGACAGATTTATGACATGGGTCTTAGCAAGTTTTGTGTTGGTCACTTTTTTAAAAATGAATTCCAGTAAAGATGACATTCAAAAGAAATAGCAAGATCATTCCCTATATTTCACAACACCATTTTCAGCTAAATCTCACTCTAGGCCGAGTAGGAAAAGGACACAGTGATGAAGAGGAAATTACAGAAATGGAAGAACTCGAGCTACCTCAGAATATGAAAGCTGTCTGTATCAATTTTGATAACAGAGCTCTCATGGACCTCTGAAGTCTCACAACAGAAAACAGTAGCATGAAATATATGAGGATCCAGAACACTAATGTCCAGGAAAAAAAGTGTACAGCAGATTTCTCTAGCAAGCACTAAAGAAAAATTCTAACATAGTCTTTATAATTTTCTAAAGATTACAGTTTTTGTCATCTTAGTAAACTGGACAGCTATGCTTGCAGAAGACCTGCTATGTGTAGAATTGTTGCTATTATTATTGTTATTAATAATTATTATTATTTTACCAGATATAATAACAATTAATGTACCAGAACATCAGGTATAAACCTGAATTAATAATGCTGCTGAAGATAGACAGAAAAGTTATACAACAACGACATTTTTTAGAATGTCAGAAAAAGATCGTGGATCAGATAAAGATTTTAGTTTCCAAAACATCATGTTACTTCAAAAATATAGGACAAGCAATTTACTCTTTGATCTGTTCTTTGAATGGGAGTTCCCTACATATGTTGTCTGCCCATCAGCAGGATAAGAAGCAAGATATGGCACACAGCTCATCTCCCAACTTATTCTTTCTTAGTATCAGAAACATAATATTAGGCACTACGTTTGCAGGTTTAAATACATCTGTGAACGACAACCTGTTCTACATTCGGAAAGCTAGAAAATTTTCAGTGAAGTAGACAGCTAGAAAGCTTTTGACAGAATAATTATATGAAAAGGTTTGAATTTACCAGATCTCTTTTCCCATATGCTTGAACATCTGGAATCACAGAATCACAGAACCACAGAATGTTAGGGATTGGAAGGGACCTCAAAAGATCATCTAGTCCAGTCCCCCTGCCAGAGCAGGAACACCTAGGTCAGGTCACACAGGAACATGTCCAGGTGGGTTTTGAATGTCTCCAGAGAAGGAGACTCCATGACCTCTCTGGGCAGCCTGTTCCAGTGCTCTGTCACCTTCACTGTGAAGAAGTTCTTCCTCACATTTATGCGGAACCTCCTATGTTCCAGCTTGCACCCGTTGCCCCTTGTCCTATCATTGGATGTCACTGAGAAAAGCCTGGCTCCATCCTCATGACACTCACCCTTTACATATTTATAAACATTAATGAGGTCACCCCTCAGTCTCCTCCAAGCTAAAGAGACCCAGCTCCTTCAGCCTTTCCTCATAAGGGAGATGTTCCACTCCCTTCATCATTTCTGTGGCTCTGCGCTGGACTCTCTCAAGCAGTTCCCTGTCCTTCTTGAACTGGGGGGCCCAGAACTGGGCACAATATTCCAGATGTGGCTTCACCAGGGCAGAGTAGAGGGGGAGGAGAACCTCTCTCGACCTACTAACCACACCCCTTCTAATACACCCCAGGATGCCATTGGCCTTCTTGGCCACAAGGGCACATTGCTGGCTCATGGTCATTCTGCTGTCCACCAGGACCCCCAGGTCCCTTTCCCCTACGCTGCTCTCCAACAGCTCAGTCCCCAACTTATACTGGCACATGGGGCTGTTCTTACCCAGATGCAAGACTCTACACTTGCTGTTGCTATATTTCATTAAGTTTCTCCCCGCCCAACTCTCCAGCCTGTCCAGGTCTCCCTGAATGGCAGCACAGCCCTCTGGTGTGTCAGCCACTCCTCCCACTTTTGTGTCATCAGCAAACTTGCTGACAGAGCACTCTATTCCCTCATCCAAATCATTGATGAATATACTGCATAGTACTGGTCCCAGTACCGACTCCTGAGGCAGGCCTCCAACTAGACCCTGTCCCATTGACCACAACTCTCTGGCTTCTTTCCTTCAGAAACTTCACAATCCACCTCACTCTCTGATCGTCCAGACCACACTTCCTCTGTTTAGCTGCGAGGATGCTGTGGGAGACTGTGTCAAATGCTTTACTGAAATCAAGATAGACCATATCCATTGCTTTACCATCGTCTATCCACCAGGTTATGTCCTCATAAAAGGCTCTCAGGTTGGTATGGAAGAGCTTTCTGTATGTGTACATATTTAGCTAGGCAAAATGTTATACTGATTTCTACCTACTAGAAATAGGTATCTCATTTGTTCTGTTTAAATTCCCAAAGGATACACTACAGTCAGGAGCTGACAGGCACCAAGGATCTGCAAAGATTTTTAAAGAAGAGCTGAACAAAGGCTTGAAAACAGTGAAACAAAGAAGGAACAGAGAAGTAAGAACAAACTTGGGACAGTTATATTGTTCAAATGAAGCAAGGTTGAGAGACATGGCATTAGTAATATTCTGTCATGCCAGAGAGACAGAATAAACTGACTCTGTTCTGATTTGCATCTGTACACATCTGAGGTAATTTATAGCAATCATAGAAGAATTCTAGATTTGCATTTTGAGTAAGTTAGATCAGTATTTGCTGCACTAATCACACTATATATTTCCAAGCGTTCCTATTACAAGTTATTTTTTTAAAAAAACAGATATTCACAAATAGATGTTAAAGTTACTACTTTTCACGGGCTTTTAAACTAATTTTCCAGTATAATAAGGCTAGCACACTGATTCACTAATAAAATAAATCACTAATGAAATAAAGATTTTTTTTGGTGCCAGAACTGCATAGAAGTGCTCTTCACAAGAAGCCATTCTTATCTGATAAAAGGTTCCACAGCTAAATTCATTCATAAAGTGAAGATTAAACAATTTTCTTGTATCTCTTGTTCTTTCTGGAAGGATTATGACAGCACTAATGAAGTTTAAGTAGACTGAGGAATGATTAGTAGAATATCTGTGGGAGATCTCAGATATGTGCAGCTTATAGAAAAAGCATTGTAGCACCCACCAGATCATGTGTCATACCAGGTGAAAAAAATCTTTCTTTAATTCCCCAGGCATTTCAAATATAATTACTCTAAATACAATGGGTGAAGAATCATATTAGTTATGAGTTAAATGTTCAAATTCATTCTTTACTTCTGTTTTATTATATTTGGCTGGTTTTTTCACCATTGCTTTTTTAAAGTACAGTTGAGTCCTCTATTGAAATAATAATTGAACTTAAAGCCATAGGAACATGTAAGACATACAGTGCCCCAAATCAGATGGCTATGCACAAGCAGGACAGCACCCAAGGAGCCTTCCTCTGCTGGATACATGATCCAGGCCCAATCTGCATCCTCTGGGGTTAAGATCAAGGCAGTGCTAGGACTGTCTTAGCAGGCAAAGGAAAGTAAAAAGCTTTGTCTTGTCCTTGCATCTGTTCATGGACTTGTCCAAACATGGAACTGAGACAGGACATGTTCTGGATTGTAAAAGGATTTCAACAGATTTTGAGTCATTCTGTGAGAATTTATGAGGCTGGGCATGTTATCCTTATTATGGACTGTATACAGAGTACAGTCAGCTTAGTAGTGAAATGTCTGCAATACCCACAGGAAGGAAAATAATAGCTTGTGGTAGCCACCTCTTTGCAAAGACTTGAGTTAAAGGGTAATACCAAAACTATTAATTTTGCTTTTTTTGCTGTGGCTGTGAACCTACAAAACTTGCTTTGTCCTGTAATGGAAAAGCCCATAACAGAGACTAACAAAAGACTTGGCTGTGGCTGGGATAGGCTGGGCTGAAGGAAAAATATCTACTTATTGCAGAAAAACAGCTATCAGAGAACCAAACTAAAACATGTGGCTTGTTTGAATGTGCCTGAAGAAGTTAGCTTTGCCCATGTTGCCATCAAACTGGCAAGGGGTAAGTGCACTAGGCAAATACATAATAATGCTTGCCAGTCTCAGGAACCTCTCATTATACACTGCTAATGTGGATGGTGTTTTGTTGTATAAATGGATTTTCTGACCAATATCCACATCTTCCAAATGGGAGAAGTGCTTGAATTCAGGTGAACAGAGTGCATAGTTGTATGCAGGTTTGACAGTTTCTTAGCAGTTTTGACATTTTGTCCCAAAAGAGACAAAAGGTCTGACAGCTGGGGATGAATGCAATCTGAAAACCCAGAAAGGATGTCCAGCTAACTGCATATCCATAATAGAGATGCATCTATTTTATGAGGTCTCTGTAGTGTGTGTTCAGCCCCCACCCTGAGTGCTTATCTCCAGGCCCTGAATGGGGGAGGGAGGGCTAGTTGTGTTATACATGAGATTTTCACTACAGTAAAGAAAAGCCAATGTTTCTTTCTCCAAGAGCAGGAGTACTTCAACTCTGAAAACTGTGGGACCAAAGTTCTGAGAAACTGACTGTTGTCTATTCTTTTCACTGTTGGAAGGAAAGTCATAGACACTGTACCAGTATCAACTGTTACATCAATTTGTGAAGGAAGACACACAAAACGGTCAAAAAGGGCAGTCCAGCAAATTAAAATCATTGATGCCAAAACAAAATCCTTCAACCTCAGATGCTGGGCAAAATAGTCATATTGGAAGGCAATATACCATAGCACTCATACTAGCTAACAGAGAATTCAAGAGGAATGATATTAAAAATAGGAAAGATATTTGTAACAGAATATAGAAAAGTAGCAAAATATGAAAAAAATGAAAGCCATATAGCACTACAACAAAAGCGAGAGTTTAAAACTCCAATGTAGTCTCTGTGCTAACATATGGTTGTGAGAGCTGGAGCTACCCAAAGTGTAAAATCAGACACCCTAAAAAGCAAATGTCTATAAAAGATTCTGATTCCAGATAAATACACTTTTAACCGACATGGAGAGATGAGAAATCAAAATCACCATGCAGCAGCTGATCTCCGTCAGTATGAGGAGTGCACTCGTAGATGTGCAGTGTGTACTTCAGATGCCAGAACACAGACACTCACCCAGAGCTGGTAGATGTAGACTGACCAGTGTCACGAAAAGAGGCTGTGCAAGAAAAGCCCTTGGAAAACCCATTAGCAAGCAGCATGCATTAGCAAGGCAGTCACAACTCCGTAGGGCACAGCAGCAAATGGCAGAAGTAGAGAAAACTAGTTTCTGACCCATTCACTTCCATCAGCAAGGAGGTATTAATCCAGAGAATACAATCATTAAACCACATCCTTAGGTCAACGTAGCCAATTTCTCAGTTAATTCAAGTGAAAAGAATCTTCTACTAAAACTGAATTCTCTGCCACTTGCAGCTAATTAAAGCTATCTAATAACAGCTGCATCATTTTTATAATTATTTTCTATGGAGAACAGAACTTGTCAGAAACCTTAAGATGCTTGAACAGTATGTAGGAGATTAATAGACAAAGGCCACAGTGTGTCCTAGTTTACTTGCTATCGTATTGTGAAATGCATTCCTCCTCGTGGTTTTGAGAGACCTCTGTGAAAAATACAAAATATGACCTCTCCCTTTCACTGTTCTGAAAGCTGTTAGGAAAAGAGGACTGTGCTTAGTTTCTGCAAGTTCAGGGAGAGGAATGCCCATCCTCCACTTGGAGAGCTCTGCTCTGACATGGCTTCTGCAGGGCAGGCTGTTAGGGAAGCTGTTGCAAGAGGGTGGTGTGTAGGGACTGCTGCCTGCAGGAGGATGGATAATGTACCTGCTACACGTTTGGAGACCTGGTTCCAGGTTACAGAGAAGATACAGAGGCAGTAATCACAAAAGAGAGCACTTTCTTTGAATTTGAGTGCCCTTCATCTCTGTAATCCAATTTATTTTCAGTTTCTTCATTAGAAGCACATAAAGGTATCAGTACAAGGCTCAGTTGCTCTTAGAAGCTGTGCTAAGCAATTCTGCTTTGGAAGAATTTATCCTGTGAAGTAAATAAATAATTAAACCTGACAAACGTATTTTTCAAAACTCTGAGGAGCTGCACATCGCCTGCTGGCACTTCTGAATTTAGAGTGCTGCATATCGAATTGTTTCTGCTCTCCTGTACTTTGCTTCCCTTTCAGAAGCTTTTTCTACTGCAATTTGTAAAACATCTTGTGGGCAATTCCTTTGCTTGCAGCCTTGCCTGTCACATTGCTTTTCCTTCACAAATAGTATAAGGAAATAGAGAATGACTGTCTGGGATGAGATAGGTTCTTTTGTTGCTATTATGTATGGGCACGCTTGGATTGTAAACTGGTTACCACCTGTTCTCTTCTGAAAATGGAAAAGCAGTTTTCTTTTTTCTTATAAAATACATGAGACATCTAATTAATTTTGCTCATATCCACTCATTTACATAATAAATCCTCAAAGGACCACATGCTGTGATCTTAGTTGAAATTTGCAGTAATCCATTAAGACTTTGCGTGTGTTTAATAGTAGTGTTTTCGTTATTTGGAAAGGTGAGGCGGGGGGAGGTGTAGCGTCACATTGTGATACTAAATCCAAGAAATCCTGCAAAGTATACACACTCAGTTTTGGAGTGACATCTCTATTGCATCACTGCATATGTCCTCTGAGATCAAGTCTTCTAGAACGTTTGCTTTTCGGATCTTAGGACTTGAATGTTTGGTAGCACTGAGTTGCAAACGGATTGGGCAGCATTGCTTCTAGTCTGTATACAAGTGTTTCTTCCAGGGACTTGGGAGTGTGAAATGGATTGCCCTTTAGAGACCGAGAGGGTGTACTCAACCTCGGGCTCTGCAAGATCAATGGAATCTGTCGTAGAGGGATTGAAGGTTTGTTGATAACTTTTGCATTCTGGAGTTTTCACTCTTTGCTCTTTCACTCTATCTCCCAGCAATGCACAAAACATGAGTAAATAAATTTGCTTCCTTCTGCCCCATCATAATGTTACAAACTCTTTCTGTAACATCTCAATAAATTATTCATCATATGGAGATCTATAAGACATTTGTGCCACAAACACCATTCTTACTGCATTTATTCTTCCATCAGGGAAGTATCAAGTCAACAGCATTCCTATTTTGACTCCACTGAGACACTGAACAGAATGGCACTGGTGAGCGATTTAGCCCCAAAAGTGGGGGCTTAATTACAACTAAATTCAAACATCTCAAACTCTCTGTCCTTTCTCAAATCCTTGGCTTTTCCTTTAAAACTGTCAGCCAGTACTTCATCGGGTATGTTCTATTTCCCAGCATCTTGTCATTTATGATAATAAAATACATGGTTGTGAATCTGTCTAGCAGAGGTTTTAAATAAATCTGTGTGCATTTATAAATTCAGGTGAATGTATAAATCTTAATTTCCTGCGTGGTTACATGATAAATAATTGTCATTCACTGCCCTCATTTTGAATTTCGGTGACAAAAGACTTGTTGCCATACATTCAAATAGCAGAAAGAGTAACAAGGCACAGCACAATACAGTTGTTTGTTGTAATTTGGTGGTGTTTTTTTAAATTTTGGATATTGAATACAATTTTAAACCTTGCTGAGAGCATTTTTCCATGGAATTTTTAAGAGGAAAATGAATTTTAATTGTGTAAAAGTGATGTTTAATTATTCTCTTTAGTCAGTAACAAGCTGGGAATATGGGTCTGAGGGGTGCCTGCCAGACAGTGCAACCTCGAGTTTGAATGGCTGCACTTTTTCATGTCCAAGGAAACTGTGTGGTGTTGGGGGCAGAGAGGACTGGCTCTGTCATCATTTGCCTGGAGCTGATAACACAGGGCAGTGAGCACCCTCTGGGCAGTGGTCTCTGTCGTAGATTCTTTGGGCTTCAAATGTAACTGGCAGTGCTAAGCTCCTTGAAGGACCAAATAGCCTATGAACTGGAGAGGAAATAATTTAGTTAATAATTTATCACAAACAAAGAAAAAAAATGAAAAAGGGAGAAAAGCAGTGTGGCAGTCAAGGCTGAGCACAGTGAAGTTTAACCATTTATAGGAGCCTCTCTGGGGATTGTGATGGATTTAAGAGGCCATATGTGACTGATAAATTGTCTCCAACAAACCAAAATTATCTGTAGTGAAATATGATTTTCTGTTGAAAATCTATTTTTTTATCTAAAGCACTCAAATTTTTTTTCAGATAAAACAAATGGAAAAAGAACTGTCAATTTTAGAACAAAAAGCTGATTTTTTCACAGAAAGTAATAGCCTCCTACAATTCTTTCTGAAACTATTGTTCTCCGATTAAAAAGATTTTCAATAATGAAATATAATCTAACAATTATGCCAAATTCTCTTGTTCATTTAAATTCTGAGGTGGTGCAGTACTGACTGGGCTTGAGTATTATACCTCTTCAAAAAACTGCTTTGCAAAGAGCGCATAAGATGAGTTTGGTTCTTATCAAGCGACTTTTGTTTTCATCAAATTTTTCCCCTTCTGTAAGGGGGTGGCTTTTAGCTTTTTTAGCTCTAGTGGATAATTCTTTGAGTTTTTCAGCACCCCTACTCTCTCTCCCTCTGTGAGATTCCACATCTCAACATTTATTGCAGTTAATTGATATTATTAATACTCTAACAACTCAAACTAAGAAATAGGGCTGTATTGCAACAGCTACCAAGACAGTATGTGTCCCAGAGCCACTGTGGTCTAAACAGTCTGAAGGACAGGTAGGGAAACAGGCCCACCTGTGAGAGTAGTTCAATGCCAGAGATGCTTGGTAGATCAATCTGGCGACACTCTGGAACAAATCACAGTCTTATTCATGAAGTCCCTCCATTTCCTGCCAAGAGAATCTGCACAGATCATGACTTCAGCAGGCATCTTCTGAATTGCCATGAAAATTATGAAATGGGTGCTAACTGTGGTATCTGAGTGCAAGTAAAGGCCTTTAATATCCCATAAAATGTAGCTACCCTAAAGTAATTCCAACAAGGTAACTGGTTAATTACATATTTCTAACTAAATACTTGTGTAATTTTAAAGGAGTATTTTTCCCAAGGTGGTCATAAATTGCAAAGATAGATAGCATTAGGCAATTACCATTTTGAAGAATAGATGTTGTCACCATTAAAAGTGGGTACTTAGGACATATAATAGCAGTGTCACATTCATCACAGCATCTAAGAGACAGGATGCTTAAATGCAGTGAGAAGGCTGTTAATGCAGGAAGGTTTTAAAACTGCCATCAGATCTCTTGTAGTCAATACTGATGCTTTACATAAAAATTGCCTGCACTGATGATAAGGTAACTTGTCTGAGCTCAAATCATTGGAGAACAATCAAATATGATAAATGATTGCCAGGTGCTGCCATTTTCAAAGTAGAGACACAAACTTAAGATAATGGAGCTAAGACAATTCATAGAAACTTCAAAAGGGTTACCCCCTCAAGTATTATGTGATTCCTGACATATGTAAATTATACCTGATTTTTATAGGCAATAACAGGTTTATTTTCAATACATCCAAAAACATCTATCTATATGTGGTAGACACAGTCTATACTGAAAAACAGCATTATATATCTAACTTATCCATAATTATTATTTAGAATAGCTACACTCATTATAGAGACTCCCATAAAATATTATCAGACCATCTGTACTGAGCAATTGCAGTTGTTATTAACTTTGTTCATGGTCGAGGGTGCACAGCAGTGTTGAAAATGATGCCTGAGTGAAGTTCAAACTCCACGCATTAGCAGAGTAGGCATTTAAAGTGAAGTATAATTTTGATTTTTTAATACAAAATTGTTATGAATATTGCATACTTTTGTGTTAAGGAAATTTCCATGAGCTCACATGCAGCACAGTGAAAACATACCTAATTTTTTCAGAAAGAAAGGAAACACCTGTTTGGGGACCAATTATGAACTTCGTAGAACTATCAGTCCTAATTACTAAATAGCTACAGGATTCTCATTTAAGCAAAATCAACCATACTTGAAAACTAAACTTAGAATGTAAATGGTGCAATCATTCATAATTCATTCTGCCACAGTACACAAAAGCAGAGCCTACAGCAGGCTGTTTTTAAATCTTTTGTGCAAATTAATACAGTGATGACTTAACATTAAAAAGTTGTTAGGAGAAATAGATCTTTTAAAGGTACTATTTTTTATCCAGCATTTAAAAAAACCTATTTTTAACTTGAATACATCTTCTTTAAAAGAAAGACTTAGAAGAAAAGACAATATTATAAGCAGTCTGTGAGGAGAGTGATCTGTATTTGCTGCTCAACAGAAATGTTAGCAGCTCATTAAAGAATGTTATATTACCGCTTGCAAGACCCATACTTACTTGTAACAGGTAAGTTAAATCTTAAATCTGGCAGTAGATAATACCTACTGCCCATACGTTAGTGGAACCAATGATCCAAGGTAATCCAAGGATAATTTCTCAGGCAAGCTAACTGAGGGCAAGACCTCAAGATCTCAAATACAGCTACAGCTCTCTTGGGGAAGAAAAGAAGACTCTCAGAATCAATCCTTGATTTGCAGGTCTCAGCCCTTTTGCAGGCTAGAATGACCACACAAATTAGTTGCCCAAGCTCAGGCTGAGGTTTGCTGCTGTTACCCTTATCAATGGAAACTCATTATAACAATTGAATATCAATTTGTGTTACCTTTTTATGTGAAAATCCTTTTTGCACTCAGATAAATATCACCCTATGCACGCATAAATATTAACCCCAAAGAAAGTTGGTTACTTAGTACAATACATTCCAAAGCACCAATTCTATGGTTTATAGTGTTTTTCACTTATCGTGTGCAAAGTTTAGCTGGAGCTGAGAAGTTAAAGGTCTATGGTATTTCTGTGTACCAGTATTAAATACTTTGTAAGTCACTATTAATCCTATGAGTAGCTTAGGAAAGAATTCGCAGTAAAAAATATATGAATCAAATTTAGTCCTTCTTTCTGTTTGCAAATTGCTTGAACAGATTGTGCGATCTTCCTATTTGTTTGCCATTAGTTATTCTTTATCAAATATTACGGTGAGGAAAACTGAACTGACTGATTGATCACAAATTTCTTGCTGATGTTGTAAATTATATAAATATAATGTACTCCTGTACATATAATAATTTCATATGCCATCTGTGTGATTCATCATTTCAGAAAATATTATTAAATTCCCTGTGCCTTAACTTTTTTCAATACAAAATGTTACATTTCTCAAAAATTGCTTTCCACGGACATTCCTAGCAATAAAGCTGTTTTTCATGTGGGTTCTGCACTATCTAACCACTTGGAGTCTGTCTATTTATCTCACAGTGACAGTGTCGATCAGATCCATGCTGGGCTGGCAGTCTCAGTGGTCCATATGTATATAGCACTCACAAGGATGACAGGATACATACTATCCTGAAAAATCTCTTTGCCATTAAAGCTGCTCCAGGACCTTCTGTTTACTCTTGTTTACTCCTGATTGTACAGTTTAAGTCTGGTAATCTCACGTGTTGCTTCCATCTTTTTATTTGCACTGGTAAATCATATTAAATGGGACCTTCTTGCAGATGGTCCCAGTATGAGTACAGTTTTGGTTGTAGATGGTAACGAAGGAAGTACCAGATTTCAGCAAACCACAGATTCTTGTACCTCCTTTCATATTGAATACCTATGTATTCACTCAAGCTTTTACTTGAAGAAAAGTTTGGGAAGAATTGAATTCCCTAGAGAGTGTGCTGAGATATTTCATTTAACTCTGATTATTTCAACAAGCACAATGCATTTGCATTTTCAGGGCAGGAAAAGCAATGCTTAAATGAAACTCAATCCCATATTTTTAAAATCTGCAAATGATTTGAACTCTGTTACTGGTCACTTTGGATTTCATTGAAGAATAATGGCATGAAAAAATACCAAGCTACAGTATTCTTTCACAATTTGAAAATATTACCTTACAGATAATCGAATATAATTGTCCAGAGGTTCGAGGAAGTGTTTCCATAGACAATAACTTATATAACAAGAAAGAAAACCCCATTGTCCATTTAGAAGGGTTAAAGGTGAGGAAGTGGGAATATAAACTATGCTATGCAATCAAATTTTTGACATAATTGCATTTGGTTTTGTGTTTTGTGTGCAAAAGCCACATAAGATCACGTGTTCTAAGAGTAGTATTTACTTTAAAGAAATCTTTCTGCACTCATATTGGAAAACATGAAAGAAACTATGTATAAGTTCAAGCATTCAGCACATTTAAACACGAGTTGTTCATTAATATTTTATTAACTGTTGCTTAAAAGAAGAGGAAAAATGCTGCTCACCAATTCAGAGAAAGTAAGTGATCTTTAGTTCAATGATTTAACATATAAGCTTTAAGAAATTATGAAATGTGCTGGTTGCTATGGTACACATGCATTTCTCTGATGGAATGGATGAGAAAGCAACATAATAAACATTGCATGAAGAATATCATTCCTTTTGAATCCTTTTGAGTCTGTCTGACTTTTTTCTTCTACAGACTTAATTTCCCATCTTTACTCTTACTGGATAGTATTTTCTGCTCATGATAAAAATGCATCCAGCAATTGAATTGCCCCCTTTCTGAAAGTGAACAACCTTGTGATGAACTTTTAAAGTGTCTGTTGCATTTACAGCAGTTGAACTGCCACAGATTTTGAAAGACTGTGAAAAAATACTGCTATTTCTGCCAGCACAAAGTGTTTCATGAATGCAAAAACTGTACAGAATATAGAGCTCAAATTCCTACCATACAGGGTATTTTTACCACCTTGTTTATAATACACTATACATCATAATCTTTCCCTAATTTCTGTCTTACTCTACAGGATATATGCTTTCATGAACCATTGATAATAATAATAATAACTAAAACAAATAGTGGTTGTTATTTTGACTGTGATTGTTTTGAAATGTCAGGTGCTGTCTGTGTAGACTCTGAAAAAAAATCTCAGTAAATGGGGTACAGCCGAAGTTACTGAAAAATATCAAGTCATTTGTGTGACTGGAACACTAAAGTCTGATTGTAATCTAAGAAATACAAAGTTGGTGGGAAAAAAAACCAGAGAGGATAGCATGTAACAGTAAGGACATTTAAATGCATAGGCAACTCAGAAGAGAAGAACCTGAGAATGTTGCAGATAAATGTGTTAACTAGAAAATGGTCCAATGGTTAGGAATATGATGGGATAAAGGTTGGACTTGATGACCCTGGAGGTCCCTTCCAACCATAATGATCCTATGATTCTATGATTCTATAAAAGTCCAAAGGCACACCTTTGGCAATGTGTGCATGACATCAAATCCTACTAAAGAAGAGATGAGCATATCCTTAGGACATAACTGAATAAGAAAAATATTTGTTGTATGGGTGAACCTGGGAGAAAAATCCTGAAAGTAGCATGCAAACAGTAGCAACAGATCATTATAATTCCTGGTAGTTTTCTATTAATAAGGCAGTTTGTCCTGAATAGGGCATTTCTATTTTTTACCTGAAATTCTCAGTGTGTACAAATAAGACAGTCCCACTGATTATGTTTCAAAAGAGGAAAATGTTTCACTGGTGGAAAATCTGATCAGGACCAAAAGAAATTACAGTGTGTGTGAATGAAAATCCATCATCAAATGAGGATACTCTCAGTGAGTTTTGGTAGGGCTAAAGGGGAAGCCTGAATATTTTCTGTAAAGGTGTATATATACATATAAATTGCACACCACTAAAAATCATGGATGAGCCAACGACTGGGAGAACAGTGACAATGAAGACAGGATTTCCATACAAAACTAATGTAGAAAGCCTGTAGAGCTGCCTTAAAGAAGTGCTTTAGGGCAGACAGATGCAAAGTTATTCATCCTACGATGCATAGAGCTGGCCAAAATACATAAGATGAGACCACACCTTTAGAAGAAAGCAAAGATATATATATATATTCTTCAGGCCAAAGTGTGTCTACTGCAGACACAGAAAGGGCTAACTTTTCACAGTGTAGCCTAAAATATATTTGCCCCTATTTACTCGGATCTCTCTGTATGCTTAGAGTGGAACTATTGGCCTCCAATTATAATGTTAGCATTCAAGTTCTAATTTGAGGGTTCTGTCATCTAACTTGTCAAAGTGTAGGTATTGCATTTAATGTGGTGAATATCTTTGTTCTGAGATCTTAGCTGCCACTTCTTTCATAGTTTTCACCAGATAATGTTTGATGGGGTTTTTTTGTTCACGTGAATCAGTTCATGTCTGTGCTCATTTGGGTTTGCAATAACAATGCTAGAACAAAGCATGGTGGTAGGCTCCTTTACTTTTTAAAATATCTATCAGTTCCTACATACATCAAATCCTTTTTTAAATTTGTCTCGAGAGATGCTTTTTCATGGTGTCTAGTTCCATAGGGTAGCTGATTTGTCTACTGCAATGGAGTGTTCTTCTTTAAAAGGTTTGAGAATAGACAATTTTGAGCATTTTCCTGGTATCTCTGCACTATCTTGTGGAATTTTGGCACGAATCTTTTAAACTAACTTCATATTTAGGCAGGTTTTATTGTAAAAACTGGTCATATATCAGCATTTACTATTTGGATTATTGTTAAGTGAAACTCTTAAAACAAGGCAGAGTAGTTTGTTGACCTTTACTGGTATTGTATGCCCTGAATATGAAATAAGTACCCTTTTTTAATCTGAAGTATTTTCACAAGAATAACAAGCCATTGTGTGACATTATCTGCTTGGAAACAATTCTGCTATTAATGTCTAGTTGTATTCTGCAATCTGAATCATTTTCTTGTGTGTTCACTGAGCCCAGTTCTCTGGGACTCTAAGTTTGGTATAATCAGAATAATATTTCATGACAACTTTGCTTAAGGGTATATTATGGTAGCTAAAGGTAAATAAAATGTACATTAGGAAAGAATAAGACCTGTCCATTTTCTTTGCAAAACTTTGTTACATTCCCTTTTTTTACAGATATTCCATCTTCTCCTTACTTTACATATTTGGGTCAATGTTGCAACTCTAAAAACTACACAGTTCAGATTTTTAAAATGTAAGCTGAAATTTCCAAGCGTTATTCTGTAAATCGAATAAAAATGGTTTTCCATGATATCAGAGTATGTAGAGGTTCACTTATATGTTGCCTTTTCTAAGTTGAAATACTTTAGATGTAACTATTGTTCCACTATGGCAAGGAATTATATTTGAGACACTGAAATTACTAGTGTAGCTAGAAAGTTCAAGAGAATGTGACTGTTTATTCCCTGATGCCAACAAAGAGCGGTAAGGAAGGAACAGATATTTGAATTACAGACCTAAGAATTCTGCTGTCCCCACTTAAAAGTATGGAGATATTTAAATTTTCCACTTAGAGATTAGATCATCTGTGGAACACCTGTTTCCTGGTTAAAGCAGTGAAGGTTTAGATTGGTTTCGATTATTATTTAGACAAATACATAAGTTCTAAAGCAGTGCAAAAACAAGGTTAGCTAGATTTTGCAGGAAAAAGATCACATCAAAAACAACACAGAGTGCAGAAAAGATAAAACAGTGCCATGCAAAGAAGCTCAGGTACCAGGACCGGGACAGAGACACAAAGCCTAAACCAGTGTATGTGCAGTAGAGAGAAAGAAAAAAAAAAATACCTACAGGAGATGAAGAGTCATGGGTGAAAATCAAAGACTTCATAGTCCACTGCAATAATTATCCAAAAAAGAGGGAAAACCAGCAGCACCTATAGTGCTTAAGACTGTTGAGAATTCTAGGAAGCAAGGGCATATCTGCCATATGACCTTAACTGCTTCACAAACTCTTGATTTAAATGCTCTGCAGGGAAAAATTAAAAAAAAATAAAAAAATTAAAAAAAAAAAAAAAGAAAAAAAAGCAGTTTCATTTGCAATTGAGCTATTAGATCACAAACCAATTCAATTGCAGCTGAATCACAGGACCAGCTGCAATATGAGCCCCAGAAATATTGATAATATTACAAATATTACACTGGAGAAATGTAGGTGAGAGCTGGTGATACACAGTACGTGTACTCTGAGTCCTGTAAGCAAAAACAAGCTGTTAAGAAATCTGTGAAACAAGCAGCACTACCTCTTGGAGTCTGTAACAGCTGACAGGCAGGAATACCTTGCAGAGCAACAGTGTAGCATGAAAAAGAGCAATTTGCTCACCAAGTACCATCTAAAATACTTTAGACTGAAAGAGGGAGGACAACAGCATCTCAGTATGATGGAGATCATCTGCTCTTCCAGAAGCCCTAATAAAAGAATTGAAAAAGGAACAGACATATCTTCAAAGAAAAGGTGCTGTTACATCTTCTGAAACAAGCACAGTGTGGATCGGCCTCCAAACAGTGGTGACAAAGTTTTTCAGTAAACTAGAGACTGGCTAAATAGTGAAGAATAACATTGCTGGTGGAAATCCCCTCAGAGGCTCTAGCCTGCTTTGCTAGCACTCAGGAGTGACCGTTCTGTGTTAAATTGTACAAGCTCTCCTGTCATCTGACAAAGTTTTCTTCATCCTCTGGTAGAATACCTCCAAAAATGAGTAACTATGGATGCTTCTAGGCAGCATTCTAGTTTACACTGAACTTACTATAAACTGAATGAGGCACTTTCTGGAGGTTAACATCAGAGCAGATAATAGTTTTATTTTAGGAAATGGAAAGGGCAAGGAAAAAGTTATGCAGTGCCGTGTCATCAAGTTACTCCTAACTAAGAAAAGAAAGAACACAAGGCTGAGTGAAGAAAAGCTGATAATGTTTCCCTACTTTGCACAGTTGATTTCTTTGTCCATCCAAACCCTAACAAAGGTACTAGGAGAAATACCAAACGAGTTAAAGCACCTCAACACGCTGGGCTCAGTTCACTTCTTTGTCAATGATGTGCATCCACATTCCTATATCCAGGGTGAGTGTCATCCTTGAGGCTGCAAAACAGGGCTCGTCCAGCTGCTCTTGCTCGAGCCCTGTTGAACTCTATGTGGAAATAAATGCTGATTGAGAAGTATGAGCAGGCCTCTAGTCTCCTGCTTCTCACCTGAGAGAAGACTGATCTAATTCCTGCTCCAGTTAATGTTGTTTGTACATATTGAAATAGTATTGGCAGAATAATCTTCTCTTCCCTCTTCTTTCACCCTCAAATAACTTACAACTTACTAGATCAACTGTGAGAATTCAAATTCACTCAGGTAGAGAACAGAACTCTACACCTCAATCTCCTACATGCTTCAACATTTACCTTGCTTTTAAGATACTAGAAGAAAAAAGATTGATGAAAAGAACTCTGGCCCATTTGTGAATCTTATCCTGAAAATACCCCCAAAAATTCTTCAGCAAAGATAATCCAAATTTGTAACTATTTGAGGGTACTAAGTGAAACTGCATCTTTGTTCAATTTAGTGCATGGAAAAAAATAATTCAACCACTTTCATCTACTATTTTCTTTAAAGAGAACAAAGCACAAATGCAGGCAATTTAATCACTGATATTGTAAGACAGACACGTGCTCACAACTTGAAACAGAGATATTCTCAAGAAGCAGCAAGAGCGGGGGGGAGCATTGTATTTTCCAGTAATGAATGTTCAATTGAGATGATTCATGGGACAGTAAGGGAAGTGTAAAGAGTATAGTGATTGACAGCAAAAAGAGATTTCTGCCCCATGCAGTCACGGTGTAATTCTGCATAGGGGGCTATAGGATGCAATTATACAAGCTGACTTGGCTCCAGTACAGTCAGACAAGAACTGTAATCAGACAACTGAAGGTGCTACAGCTTGCCGAAATGCCCTGTTCAGACAGCGTTACACTGCAGGGAAATGTGAATGATTTGTTGCCAAATGAGAATTTCAGCAAAAGGTGAATTCTCAGTACCCTCAACGCCTACTGCAGCATCAGCGGGAATGGCAGCCAGGAGACGGGTGGTGGTGTTAGAACAGGCAGAGAAGGGTCCCTCTCTGGCTGTGCCAGGCCATCACAGCACACAGCAGTTCATAACACAGCCTCTGCTGATCCTGATGTGCTCCGAACAGGATGCTCTTTCCTCTCCAGTGACTGCGGCCCCTGAGGTGGGCTGACCCTGTCTGGCTGCCAGCCACCTGCCCAGCAGCTCCCTCATTGCCCACCTCCACAGCACAGGGGAGAAAATGCGATGGAAGATCTCATGGTCGGAGATAAAGACAGTGCGATGACTTACCACTTCCTGTCATGGGCAAAACAGGCTTGATTTGGGGAAATTAATTTAACCCATTGCCAATTAAAAATAGAGTTGGATACTGAGAAGCAAAGCCAAAAAATAACTCCTGCCTCACCCCCAACTCCTCCACGCCCTCCCCACCCTGAGCTTCTCTGATGGGCTCAGCTGTGGCCATGGTGGGGCTGTCGGGAAACTGGCTGGAACCGGCCGTGTCCAGCACAGGGCAGCCCCATCCTCTCCTCACAGAGGTGGCCCCTGCCCCCTGCCCCCAGCCCCCAAAACCTGGACATGGACACCCAGCTCAGCCCGGAGGAGGAGAAGCATGGTGAGCAACGCAAGGCAGCCAGGAGGGAGAGGCACCAGATGTGGGTGGGTGAGCAGGGGTCCATCCCGCCTCAGCAGCACCACCATGGTGACCACAGTCCTTCCAGCTGGGCCCAGTTCATGACAGCAGTGACAGAGAAATCAAATGCGATTGCAAAATAGTGGTCAACGGTGAGTCCATTCCCAAAACAGAATGGGGAACCTTAGTTATCACTTGGCAGTGTAGGGGGAAGTGGTGTTTGGAAAACTTGTGAGGTGCCACCAAGAACAACTAAACAGGAACAATGCTGATGGAAACCCCCCAGCACACGGGACTGCACACGGTGACACACGGAGCCAGCACACGTTTGCCCAGAGTGAGAAGGGCTCCAGGCTGGCCCGCAGAGCTCGGCACAACAGGGAATGACAAAGGGTGCGGCGCTGGACCTGCACGGGCTGCCGAGGGAAAGGGGATGAGAGAAGGTTTTGGAGGAGGCAGTAGAAAGTCAGACCCCCTGCTTATAGCATGAAGCCAAGCTGCTGCTGCAGAACCTGAGGAACCCCATTGTTACCAGAGGACCTCCAGCAGGGTATATGTTAGTGTGCTCCTCCCAGCACGAATGTCACTTTCCTCGCTAGCAGTCCCCTTCCTTATTTGGAGAAGAACCTGTGCCTGGAGAAGGGTGTAGTGATTTACTTAATCGACTGTGCTCGAAGGTAAACTGCAAACAATTTATCTGCTATATGCTTTAGCTTCCATTATTTCCAAAGGGAATATCTAGATTCTGAACTCAGGTTAGAACTACCCAAACCGTCAATTCAGTGGCTTTTTTGGTTTGTCGTGTTTGTTTTTTCTTCAGTGAAAATGACAGTAAACCAAAGAGACTCAGACTAGACACTATGTTGCAACTGTGCAAATAGGAGATTTTAATAAACAATAGCAGCAAAACAGAAGCTGCAAAAATGAGCTTAAAGTTATTGTTAAGTTTCAAATTTAAAGCCAACTATTTCTGATGTTGAGAAAGACAATATTGTGAAATGTCATTGTTGCAAAATCTGCAACAACACAAACCCAAAAGATTTCTTTTTTGCACCAAAGTCAAAAACTGGGGCTGTTGTTTATGAACTTGGACCCCACTGGGAGTGAACCCCAGTTCTCTGCTCTACCTCTGTCGCAGGTGTTGAAGCGGAGCAGCAGCGCATCCCGAGCGGCAGCTCCTCGCCCGGACGGGCCCCCGGGGGCACCGCTCCTGTTCTGCCGAACGGGAAAGTTCGCGGGATGCAGAGCGGGAAAAGTAAAACCATTTACTTTGCAGAGGAAGATCTCTGCTTGGTGCCTTTCCCCGCAGCTAAGCCAAATGACTTCTGTATCGATTGCTGAAGAGCATTTGCAGTGTCGGCGGGAGGCGGCTCGGGGCGGCTGCCGGATTCCCCGAGATGCGGGGAGCAGCCCGCCAGGGCACCCCGTTACGGCCGCTGTCCCCCCGCCTCGGGCGGATGACCGCCAGAGGAGCGGCACTGCGCCACGGCCGGGGACAAAGGCGGGGGAGAGGCTGGCGATAACCGCGAGGAGGGGGACGAGAACAGAGCCCAGACCCCAGAGCCGGGCGCGGGCGGCTGGGGGCAGGCGGGTGGCGCGGGCAGGTGCGCGGGGGCGGGCGGGGCTGCCCGGCGGACAATGGGGCGCGCGGGGCAGGGGCGGGCGCAGGTGCGGGGCGGGGCTGCGGGGCGGGCCGGGGCTGTGAAGTGCGGGCGCTCGGGGCGGGCTGGCAGCTGCTCGCCGCGCCGCGGAGTTTGCTGCGCCGCCAGCCGCGCCCGGAGCCGCGCTGTCCCCTGCCGCAGCCCTGAGTAAGTCTGTCCGTCCGTATGTCCGTCCTCCTCCCGCGCCGCGGAGCTGGCTCCATCCGCCCCCTTCCCGCGGTGCCGGCTCCATCCGCCCCCTTCCCGCGGTGCCGCTGCCCGGCACGGAGCGGGGATTCGGGCTGCTGCGCGGAGCTGCGCGGGGCGGGTCTCGCCTCGCCTCCCGCCCATTGTTTGCGGCGCCTCTCGGCTGGGGGGAGCGCTGGGGACGAAGCGGGGCCGGGCCGGGCCAGGGGTGAGGTGGGGCGGCTGCCAGCGGCTCCGTGGGTGTTTCTGTGGGTGCTTTGGCGAGCCCCGGGCTGAGGGGCTGCTGCGGGTCCGGCCCGCGGTACGTGCCGCTCCCCCGGGCACTGAGGGCATTTCGGAGCTCGGTACTGCCGGGGCTGCTCTTGCTGTTGATTCTTCTCAGGTGCTTCCACTTTCTAATTATTGCCTCAGCTGGAGGCTCAGCCCTTTCTACTCGGTAGGTTGAAGAAAAAAATATTTTAAAGGATGTTATCCCCTTTCTTGGTTGTCTTAGAGCATAAACGGGTGTGATGCTAAAGGTCTCTCTCCACAGCATTCATGAATTCCCTTTGCCATCATAAGGCATGTGCATCTAGAGCAAAGCAGAGAGATATGTGAGGCAAATGTATACTCTCTGGCTGTGTCTCACTGAGCACAGGTACCTGCGAGCACCCTTTCCTCTTGCAAGTCTGTCCTGATCACTTTGTACACTGCACCTACAAAGGAGTATTTCTTTAGCTGTGCAAGGCAGTAATGATTCAAAATACGTTTTCATGTAAGAACTGGTACAACTTGTGACCCTAAACTGTTCGTGTGCATCGAGGGATACTGAGTGTTAATCTCAGTGGACCCAACATACCTGACTGCCTCGAATGCTCTTTGTTTGATGTTCCCTGATGGACTTGGGAAGTGCATTAGTCTGCTGAGGCTCAGAGTTTCCTAGCCCCCGGGAGCAATTCATTCTGTGAACACCTCTGTCCAACGTGGAGTTTGATTTCAAAGGGAAAATGCATGATACGGAACTGCTGTTGTGATTATAAAAAGTGATATCTAATTTCTTTGAAGAAAGAAAAAAATCTTGAAGTGATTTATAAAATGGAATCTAAATTTTTGGAGGAATAAAATGTTTGCATTATCTAGCATCAATACAGCCATTTAATCTCTCTGCTGTAGTAGCAATTTGTTTTCATTTTCCATTTTTATTGCCGTTCCCATCATGATTTTCTATTGATTTAATACGTTTTCTTTCCTATCACTGTGGATGTTGATCCCTAATCCAATTCTTAACAGCATTTGTAACTACAGTTGAGTTTATGCCTTCATCTTAAGGAAAAGAAAAAAAAACCATGTAGGCAGTGCCCTTATTCATTTCACAACTTTGAATTTCTTCGATTCATGCAATATAGATCCTTTTGTTGTTCATTTGTGCTCTTTTTCTGATGTTAATATAACTTGGCCCGTTTCAGACAGGTCTTGGTTGAGAAGGTCAAATAAAAATGCACTCACTGCCTTGAATGATTATTTTAGCTACTCCCATTGTGTGTTCTCCAATTACAGTATGATGTGAGTTGTAAGTCTGTGCATCTCTTCTCCCCGCCTCCTGCCCCCCCTTATATTTTTCCTCTTCACCAAAATATTTAGTAATCAGCCAGCCCATGTTTCATATAGCTCAAATTTGATTAAATATGGTGCTAAAATACACAGGATTGCTATGAATTTTTCTTTTTAATTCCCTAAGTAAAAAAGGAAGGAGTTAGGATGTGTCTATGGAAAGGTTTAACAGACAGTGGAGAACCAGAGATTTTTTTCTTTTGGAAAAGAACCCTTACCAATGTTTATTGAATTTGCTCGTCTGCATGAAGAAAAGAACTGTTGTTTTGTTATCTAGCAGCTGTAGGAAGATTGACAGCTACAAACTGCAAATCTATGAAGGATCTGTCCATGGCACAATTTTGAGTTCATTTAGATAGTTATCCTACACATCTTGTCATTTGCAAAATTATATAAACAAGATCAGTAAGTTTGTGGGGAAGATATAAATGCAGTGAATATCCTGTAAAGATTTTGAAGCTCTTTGGGATAATTAGCAGAGCATGGTCTTGCCTGAAATATGGCATTAATACAGTTAATTTAAATTCAAATATAAACACACCATTGTAAACATTAAACTGTTGAGAAGAAATACATATTTTGAAACATGCTAGTGCTGTCAGAAGAACATTAAGTGTAATAGTCTCTTTATCTTAACAAAAAGAACATCATTGATGCTGTGGCGTGCTTTGCATTTTTAAACAGAATCTAATGAATTACGAACATTCATTATGCTACAAGCAATTGCTGAAACTTCTCAGGACCCCAAAATAGAGAGTTACTTGTATACTGGTACTCACACTTTTTCTGATTATGGTTTGACTGTAAAAACAGAAATAAATAAAAAAGCTGTTGTTCTGAAATGAATTCTCTACTATCTCCAAATCTCTTGTTGATCTACTTCTATCTTGTAAATTTATGTTTAAATACCTCAGTGTGTTCAGGTTATGGGACTTTCTGTTGGAAAGAGTGGGAAAGCTACAGGAGGGGGCTAGGAGCAGTCTTTGTTGGATCTTGGAAGAGCTAAGGGCATATAATCTGCTGTGGAAGGTCAGGTTTATCAAATGCCTGAGAAAGAAGATAGCTGAAATTTTCAGAGGTCAAAAAAGAGCGATGTGCTAATTTTAAAGAATGTCTTGTATAAATGTTGCTTATCATAATATGTCAAGATGCAAAAAAATAAATATTTCTTGGTCTCTGTTTTTATCTAAATGTTTACTTTAACAATCCACTCTTCCTTAAATATGGTATTTGTAACACAGTTACTGTTCTTCTAATGCCGTTTCATTCTCTGTGAACTCGGGAATGAGCCAGTGGAAATTGGCTGTATTTATAGGCCCAAGCCAACTTACAACTTTTGAATGCCTCAGTTCATGACTATTCTTGGCACTTCACATTGTGGACTTTCCAAAAATGGATTTCTTTGAAATGTGGGTCTTTAGAGTTCAGTTTCATTTTACCTCCTATACGGTTTCCATGTGTGCATGGCAGGGATGGTGGTCATGATCAGCAGACAGATGACATGGGGGCTCATCACTGCTGTCTGCATTGACCACCAGCACTGTAAGTTGACATGTTTATGGTCCAAAAAGCTGGTTGGCTTGGGTCAGTATGGCTAAAACTAGGCAATTCCTTTGGGGATGTGGATGGAGTAGAGGATATTCTCTCCTGAATACCAAGAGTAGGTACTGACAATTTATTACTGGACTCTGCTGTTGTTTACAACTGTTCCGAATTTATTTTTGACTCTTGATCCTTTATATTGAGAAGTAATTCCTGCCGTGTCACTGTATTTTTAAACTCAAACCTGAATGGATTCAAAATGTGGGAGATCTTTTTATAAATGACAATGTTAATGACAGGTGACAAAATGCAGGCGCTGGAGAATACATACCAGTTTATCTGTTGGTTTGTGGTACTTTCCATGCTATACTACAACTACATTGATTATCCCTGATACTTCTGGTGATTCTCCTTGAATGAATTGCGGTGGGACTGAAGTGGGAATTGCAACAGACTGTACATCTGCAGGGACTCTAGGTCATAAAACAAGTCCTAGGTTTGATCTGATGTAATCGAGTATTGTTGATCCTCCAAGGAAGTGCTTAATGCTCATCCCCTTGCAAGGTGAGAAAGCAGTCAGTAAGGATGTCTGTTACGTGAGGAGTGAAGTTTTAATGGAGAAAAGTCTGTCTCAAATTATGGTGATGTTGTGGGTGATTTAATTGTGAACTAATGTAAATGGCTGCTAGAAAACTAGACAAATTTTCAAAATGTAATTATAAATAAAAATGAGACTAAAAAAAAGATGCAGTATTTTTGAAGACTGATACCTGGCAGTGTTTCAGGGCTAGAAACAAATGTTATTCCATGAAAGAACTAGGGATTTCTTTTTTCTGATGGTATAAAGCACCTGTTTCTTTCCTTGTAAGATGAAGATCACTTGACTTTGTCATACAATTCACTTTGAGACAAGCTTTCTTTGACAAGGAAGAGTCATTGTATTTCTCTGTGTGTTCTGCTCCTGTGGCAGGCCTGCAAACACTGTAAGTGCTTATGATGCTATTAGCCAAAGGGCTATTCCTTTAGCTCAAGTAGGAAAGATCTCCACTTGGAAGAGAGGCTTTTGAGTCCTTTCTTCCAGAGTAGGAGGAGTTCCTACCAGTTTTGCAGTAGTATTTTTAAGCGGCTTCAATTACATATTCTTTACTTTGTTTCACTAATGGGAGCTCACCTTTCAGTCTGTCTGACCTTTTTCAGTGAGGTTAGCTTCCACCGAAGCCACCCTGCCTGTTCTGTTAGGTTGTAATTCCCTTTACAAAGTCAACTTTCACCTTTCTTTATTCTGCCACTTCTGGTTTTGATCATCTTCCCTCAGTTCTCAGAAATATTTTGTATTCATTAATCCTTACCTTTCCCACTGATACACCACTTCTGTCTCCTTTAGTCTATCCAAAGAAACCAATTCCTTCTACTCCAACTGTTTGCTTTACTCACTAGCTCTAAGATCTCTTTACACCTAAAACTTTTTCTCCCACTTCAAAGCTAGTCATGACAATGTGGCAGCACACATTTTCTTTCTCCAGCTGTACCGTGTAACTGTGACTCTAGTATTATGTTTCTGAACTTGAATTTTCGTGCCAGTAACACTGCACATGAAGTTGTCCCTGTGAAGAGAGTTCATCCTGACAAGTAGTATTACTATGGAAATGGGTGATCCATCCATGTTTTTGAAAGCTAGAAGAATTGATGCTTGAGGACTTGCATTCTGTGTGTGTGAGAGAGAGCAGAACCGTTTTACAGATCATCTAAGAGACGTATGCAATCCTAATTTTCTTTGTGAAAAGGTTAACTGACAAACTGCTGATGGTTTCTATTTGCTCCTAGAACAAAAAACAGTCTTCTCAAGTTAACAGCCTGTGCTTCTTTTCCTTGCTAGCCTTCCAAGGCTCCAAATTCTCTCTTGAATTCTATTTCCTTCTAGAGGAAATAGAGCTTACATTTATCTACAAAACGTATTGGAAGGCTCTTTGTGAGAGTCTGAAGTATGGAATTCTGCTTTATTGCAGCTGCTCTAGAAAGGACTAGTCTAGCCCTACATTTTCTTCATGGGTGGTAGCTTCTTCCTAGCTCATCATGGGAAATATTGTAGTTCCAATACTAGCCCTATTTATAAAATCTACTTTAAAAATGCTTTAACCTCATTTATTTGTTGGTGTGGGATAAGGAAGAGAGCAAGTTCTTCATATATAATGAAAATGCCCAGTATTGAGTCAGACATAGCCAATCTGAAAATGTCAGATCATGAAGTTCAGCATTTTTGAATTGGGATTGAGGTGGAGGATCCCCACTTATACTTTGCCATTTCAAGCAAATAGTACTTTTTTCAGTTTCCCATAATTCAAAGAACAGGTGAATGAACCTGTCTAAGGCTTTAAAATTAAAAAGAAAAATCACCTTTGGAAGGAAGGTAAACCAAGCATTTCACAAAGCAAAAGATCAAGATGGGACATTTCAGCAATAAATAAGAAATTACACAAACATTATTAACATGAGAATGTGGGTTTATAGTGTGAAGTCTAATGAGGTGGTAAGTCCCTTTTTGTTTCATGCAAAACATAAGTGACAAATCCCTGGATATGAGCAGTAGTCACAAGGCCAAGTATCCAGAATTTTTCAAAACTAGAACTTCTGTTTTCTAGGCATCTCCAATTACATAATATTTTTTCCAAGAAAATTTTTGTGAAGTGCCCAGATCAAGAGATCTTTGAGTTATCCAATATCCACCCTGTTCTGCATGTCACTCTGCCATTTACTGAATATTATTGTGACCCTGCTATGAGATCAGAAGTTTTAATAGTCCACTCTATTTTCTTCCTGTACTTCACAGCTTTTTAATTAATTTTTCAGAGTAGCAGTTACCACCGGGGCTCCTATTGATGTCCTGTAGCAGGTACAAGTATTAAACTTTCTGCAGGTTGGATCCTGGGCTGTCATGCTGATCACAGAAGAAGTGAGGAACAATTCATTCATCTAAAGTCACATCCTGATGACTGGGCATCTCTTTTCTCTTTTTTTTTTTTTTTTTTTCCCCTGTAGCCACATATTCTTTGCTCTAGTGCACGACATAATCTGACCTGGTTTCTCATTTCAGGCTTTTCCACTGCTCCCTGTTATCATCCGAGTTTTCCATTTCCAGGCTTCTTCTACAGACATCTTGCCCAGTCACTGATTTCTTTTAACACCCCACTCCTTCCCCACCTCCTCTACAGGTTCACTCATTTTGGTGTTTCTTTATTGCTCTTGTTTTTGCTTTCCACACAATCTCACTCGTCTGCTCTATTGTCTCCTTATTCTTATTCCATTCTGGTAGTGAGGCAACTCTTGTTCCCATTGGAAAACTAAAAAAACCTGCTCTTTCTCCAAATTGCTTGAGGTTGTGAGGAAAGAAGCTTTACCTGCTTCTTGCCTGAGCAACCAAAGCTGTGCTTGCTACACCAAATTAAAAAAAAAAAATAATCTGTGGAGTGTTTAACCATGTCCCTGAACATGTAAGATAAAATGTGTTGAACACATGGTGAATTTTCAGAGAACACAGCTGTTAAATGGTGCCCTGGTTCCCCAGGCACAGACCCATGGGCCAGTCATGCAGGCAGACCATGAGTACCCCCTGGCCAGCTGAGAGTTCCAATCAAGGCAGCTGACTCACAGGTGTATCCCACACCACTTAATCATGCTCATTATAAAAGGAGGGAGCTCACTGAAGGTGGAGTTCCTCCTTTCCTTGGGGCTCCTCCCTTGTGGTCTTCTGTTCCTGTTGTCAATGTCAAGGACTGGTCTGAGTAGAACCTTCCATACTTTATGTTGATTGTTGCATCAGTTTTGTTGTTCTATTAAATCTGTTTCTGCTTCAGCTCATGGGACTTCTGCCTTTTTTCCCTGATTCTCCTTCCCAACTGGGGAGGGAGCATCGGGTAATAGACTAACTGCTATGGTTCAGCCCTGAGTACTGGCTAAATGTATACAAACTCTAAACCCCTATCAAGAATTTCATGCACTTCTAAAACAGACAAGCTTCTCTTCCACATGCAGAATATTTCTGTCATTAGGACCTGTTAGAAATGTTATTGTTTCAATCAAATATCAAGTTTTTCCACCAATGGAGGAAAGCCTTCATATTTTCTCAGGAAAACATGGTTTGTCAATCTTAAAGCATTCCCATTTTCTCTTAGCAAGCTATACATAACAAACTGAAATGTTGATGAAGCATTTATTGAATAAGCATAAGAAAAAGGTTTTTCTTTCCCCTGTGTAAAATGTCAGCATAATGACATTTGTGCAAAACTGTACCTAGCTGCAATTATAACGACATCCTGTAACAGTAAATGTTGGGCAGCCTTAGGTAGGCACACAGCTCCCATCCGACCTGTGACACATCACAGGTTGTCTGGAGTATTTTTCTGTGTGCAGATCCCCAGGCCCACTAGGATGTGCCTGCACTTGCACTGTGCAGCGCTGCATTGATGATAAAGCCAGCTAAGTAAGAAAAACAATGTGCATTAACACAAGCAGAGTGCTCTACTACTAGGTCTCTTGCATACAGAGTAGTACAAGAATTCCCACAAAATACTTCCATAAACAGTATACCTGTGTGCATCTTGGGGGATGGAGCTATACACTGAAAAGCAATTGCATCTGTGGGTATACAACTAGCACGCCCACAAGTGTATGGGTGAGAAGGAGAAAATATGTGATAATGCTGGCATCAGAGATTTTGGTATCAATCCAAACGAAGATGCCTGCATTACTCATAGTTGGAATAGATATATATATTGATGGATAGATGCAGAGAGTGACAGAGATTGGTATGTATGTAGGTATTTATTTGCTTGAAAATAAGATAGAATGAAGATAAAATGCAGTTAAATCTTAAAGCATGGCAGTCTGAGAAGTAACACTGTTCTGTAGCCATTTCACCTTGTAGAAATATTCACATACATGGCTCGGCTCACTATCTGTGAGCACGGAATTTCTGAAGATGGCAATCAATTGCTAAATGGAGATTTAACTTCTGAGGTTTTTGATTGTTTAAAAAAAAAATTTACAAAAAAAAATTTACAATTTTAATTTTATATGTGAAGAGAGGAAATCCATAATTTTCACAGGGCTTTTTGCTTTATTTAACTTGTAAAGGTAGAACTCCTCTTACTTGTGCATTGTTTCAGTGTGCTGTGAGCATCTAGCAGACTCATTGAGAAATTGTTGAAAATGCTGTTACCGCTTTGCTTTCTGGCAGACAGTCTATAATCCAGTTTGTCAAATGAATTTTCTTGATTGCCTTGCAGCATATGCAAAGTACATAAAAATGTCATAATTACATCTCTGACAAGTCAGAAGGGGGGAGAAGAGAAAAAGACAAAAGAAATCAGGCAAAAACTCAGCTTTCTATTATTATGTAAGCGTAAAGAAAATGGTACTGTATAGAGGCAGCACAAAAGATGTAACAGAAATGTTATAATGAGAGCAGTCAAGGCCTTCAAAATGCAGGACAGTGGTTGTACCTTCTGGGGGCAAGGAGGAACCTGTAGATTGCTGTGTAAAACATTGAACATGTATTTGTTTTTATTCAGCAAGCTAAACTTAAACTATCAAATGCACTTGTCTGACCTTTACTTAAATATAAACATTTGAGTTTTCAGTTCTGCAGGACTTTTAAATGCAGGGTGTCCCTTTGCCTCTTAGTCCACTATTTGAAATTGCTATAAAGATCAAAAATAATTTCTTTCCCTTCTACTACTGTGATATTTAATGATTTTGCAATGCATGTGAGCAACTGTCATCTCTGGTTTTCTACAGAATTAGAACTTACACTGACATTGTTACCTACACCAATGCAGGAAGAAATTTTTTTCCGATGTGTTATTATGTTTGAGTTATAACTAGTCTTAAGCTTTTGTTTATTTTATGCCAACTTATATTCTTCTTACCAAAATCATGCTTACAATATTTGTCAGAAATCTGTGGAGGGCAAAGGTATAAACTCTTAGCAAACAGACAGGGTTTCACAGAGAAGTGAGAAAATGCTTTGCAAGATTCATGGTCTGAATTAAGCTGCTAGTTGATTAGCTTTTGCAGCTATTTTTCCAGCCACTCCAGAAAGGCCAATGTGTGGTACAATAAATCCAGAGATCTTAGAGGCTGATATTCCTGTATCTTAGCCTCTTGATTTCTGAACTGTCAGTAGTGCTTATAAATCAGAAGATTCTGGTTGGTATTCTGGGCAGTGTGTCTTTGAAGCCTGGCTGGAGGGAGCACCATGATTGTTGCCTTTTGGCCGAAACCCCGAAAAATTGCCTGGAGAAAAAATTCTCCTATGTGGGAAAAGGTCTTCTCGGTCTGTTGCCAGGAGGTGTCACTACAGCTCAGGAGTAACTATTTTGTCCCTTGAGGCACACTTCAGTCGTTTGAAGGTCTCCCTATAAGTGCTCGTGTTATCACATGCAATAATGCACTGACTTTTATCATATGTCTGAAGAAAAAACACTGAAATTGTGCAGTCTACTAATTAATATATAGACAAGTAAAGAGATGATGCTAATATGTGCTAAATGTGTTGTCCCTGAAAAATACCCTTACTGCATTGACACTGAAATACACGTGCAATGTGATATGTGTACATCCTTTCTTTGGGGAATTAGTGCTTATACAGAGCTATCTGATGCAGTCATTTCTACTTCATCGGTCCTATTCATCTGTCAGGGTTGTAGCAGAATCTCAGCAATCACTGATCAAATGTATTATGCTAGAATTAGCATGGCAAGATATCCGTTGAAAACCATGAGGGTGAAAGTGTCAGTCTGAAGGAGACAGAGCCATGAGTAGGTTTGGGAATCATATCCTTAAATGCTACTGATACCACTCTTTCAAAACAATTTAAATCATTTATTTTAATGCATGTGGTGCTTCTTATTCTCAATCAGTTTTGCACAGCATATTATATGTATTTTATACAGCCTGTTAATGAGCTGAAGACTTGTTAATTATATGTGTGTGGAATGGCATAGCTGTTGAATTATGCACATTATTTTTCTTTACAACGAAGCCTTCATCTTAACTGTATCTATCCTGGTTGAAAATGTACACCTTGAGTTGCTATTACTAACTCGTCTACTGTCACTTCATTATCATCAGTCCTGGGGTTTTGGTGGTATGAAGAGTCCGTCTGAAAGCTGGAAGAGTTGGCTAGGCAATAAAAAAAATACACTGTTTAAAAGCAGCTTTCTGTGTCACATAAAACAGCTGTTGGGAATTTTATATCCCCTGAAATAAGAGAAAAAAAAAAAGTCTAATAAAGGAGTGTACAATCTGTAATGTTTCACTTCATTTTCTTTCTTCAGCTGTCTGGTTTGTAATTCATTACAGTCTTCCTATTTCATATTGTTCTCTTGATGTGGAAAAACAAACAAGCAAAAATCCCCCTCAAAACCACCAAAAAATCCCCAGCAACCGAAACTGAAGTTACGTATATTATTTACAACAAAATATTCTATTATACCAGATCAGTGTTGTAAGAATTGGAATCCAAGTAGAGATAGGTACACTATTTTTAAAATTTATTACCTTTATAAAGAGTATAAAATGTAATGGTAAAGCTGATCAGCTGTTTCTTACCTTGGATAATTCCAGAAAGCTACAAAAATTTGTAATGTTGATGATCCCAGTTACTTACTAAACAGCATGTTTTTATGTAAACTTGGTGTCTAATATAGAGTTTAAATAATTACAAGGAAATAAGATTTTTTTTTTTTTCAAAATCCCTATGTCCTTTACTATGAATTATTCATATTAATGAATCCTGGTATCTAGCTCAGTATGTGTTGAATGGGGATGATGTTTAATTTACATATAGAATCACAGAATGTATTGGGTTGGAAGAGACCCTCAGGGGTCATCTAGTCCAACCCCCCTGCAGTTATGTTGGAGGTCATTCTTGTAGATCTAAGGGAAACATATAGAAGATGAAAGTGAGCTGGTATATCTTTGTTTTTATCAAGTACCCTCGCCTCTATTCATATTTACTCTGCTAGGTTACTGCTAAAGTCTAGCCATGTAGTGCTTTTAAGTGTCTCTGTGTGACCAGAAAAGTATGAGTGTATCTTTTAAGCCTCCATTGGTGAACGATGCACAAAAAATGTGAAAACAGGTATGGAAAACTTGTAAAATTATGTCTGTTGAACGTTAGGAGTCTCTGTCACTTCTTAATCTTCCCTTGGTGCTTTCAAGTTTCATTCTGATGTTTACAGTGGTGGGTTTGATTTAGGAGCTTTAAGTGAATGGGCATCAGCTTATGTCAGCAGTTTTCTCAAGTCAGTATCACACTACCCATGTCAGAAGCTTCAGATGTTCTGGGGCTTGCTGCTGGAGTATGTGTCCTTTAGAGAGCACTTTAATTTGCCATGCTTTGTCCTCTTACCAAGCTGTGGGCTCTGTGGTCTGCCCCAGGCTGATCAAATACTCCTGCATTTGTGCAGGAGCTGTTGGAAAGCAGAGGTAGTTTAAACCAAGATTTCTATGGCATTCAAAATTATGAACTTAAACAGTGTGATGACTGCAGCAGGACTGCTAGGCTGAAAGTCTGTCTGAAATACTTTCTGCTTTTCAGTGGCAAATGTTGATTCTTGCCCTCCTCCCCCCCCAAAAAATCTCAAAACAAACAAAAAACCACACAAAAAATGCCAAAACAACCCAAAAAGCACCTCAAAAAACCTCCCAGTTTTCAGTTTTGAGAAACTTCAAGGTTATTTTTTTTCCCCTGAAGATAATTGTGTTGTAAAAGTGAAAGATTAGTGGAAATAAATAGTAAAAAGTCATTTTGCTGAAAATTTCTGGAACTTCATGAGGGAGGGAGACGGTAAGAAAAGCAAAGGTCTAATAGTAATATTTTACATGTAATAAAAGAAGCCACAGCTTTATTTGATATCTTGTATTTTTGAGTTCTTCAGTTTAGATGAGGGGGTTGTGTATGGCTAAAATAAGCAGAAAAAAGTCATTGGATGATCTTGATTACAGGCCTTGACTCCATAAATAAGTATTACAAACAAAATATTTGTAATACTATTACTTGCACACCCTATCAGAAATCATATGTGTTCACACTCTGAGCTGCATTGGTGAACTTCAGACTGATGGACTTCTAAGTTTTCCTGTAGTTATTGGGTATTTTTTGTGATTCATAAGCAATTTAAAAAAAAAAAAAAAACAACCTGCAATGTGTCAGAGTATGTGTATTTTGGACATATACTCATGTGGATAGGAACAGGTCCAAAGAAAAAAGAATCCTAAATCAGCTTGAAGGCTTCTTCAGTCTCTGTTGTTGTTTATGCAGAGAGCGTTCAAGAGATTTCATTTGTTGCGCTAACATCAGCTTGTTTCAAATAAGCCGTGAAATGACTATTAGACAGATTATCAGCCTTAAAGGATTATATGCATCTTTCATCTTAGGTGCTGCTGCAATATAAACACAATAACAATAATCAGCTTAGTTAAGTTCAAGCAGGTGGTCTAAAAGGAAAAGTGCATTTTCCTTCCATCATCAACAGCGGAACATGTGATTACATAGACAATAATTAGGGAAATTGCTTAGAGGCATTTTGAAGTCTTATGTTCTGGGTAACCAGGGTGGTTTTGTTTTTCTGGGTATTCTTTTAACCTACTGATTTTCATTATGTGATGTGGACATGAAGAACTTCAATTTTCTTATCTGCCTTGTGAAGGAGAGCGGTGTATCATGTCAAGATGGTGGGTGTATTTCCCTTCCTAGCGAGCTGATGACCTTGCAGTCACTCAAGTTTTGTTAGGAAAAAAAATAGACTTTTATTTTCATTTTTCCATACACAGTATTGATTTTTCTTTTCCTGCCTTTGCAACGTATTACCCTTGCAAATAAAGAGACTCTATGACCACTTCCTTTCATGGCGTGGAAAGTGGGGATAGCAGTAGAGCTGAGCTGGTGGCTCTCAGTGGCTTCTTCATATTCTCCCTTGGATTGACTGCACTGGCTGCTACAGAGCCAACAGGGTACTGAGGCCTAATCAGATGTGTAACATCTTCATCGTCCAGACCGAGGTCCAAAGTAACTTTTAACGGCACATTTTCCAGTAATTTGCCGTTCTGTAACAGACACATTCTGTTTTCCTCAAGTTGTTAAATGTCTACATTAGGTTGTTTCCTTGAAATAAATTACTTGCTGTACTGACTATTTGTAGTAGTACGTGCCAAGTTCTTAAATGGATATTGATACTATACAAAATATTTATACTCCTGAAAATAACTATAAAACCAGAAAGGAAAATGAAGCTGTACAATTACTTGTGGGGATTCGGGGACTAAAGGAGTTATTTTTTTTTTTTTAGTGTTTCATTATAGGGCTTAATTAGCTGCTTGCCAAACTTCGTAGATTAATGTCAGTTTTTCATAACCAATTTGGAGTACAGTTTATTGTACTGTCTTGGAGGAAATTTATGTGACCAAGAAAGTATCTTAGGTAAGCAGTCGTTTCTGTTGTGTTTTAAAAATATTTTCCTTACTGCAGAATTTCTTTGGGTGTTTTTGATGGTATAAAAGCATGATACCTTTAATTTTGTCAAAAAGTATTAGTAAGAACATTTATGGCAAAAATGCTATAATATATGGCTTTTGAAGTAAATATCTGACAGAGGTAGTGCTAAGAGTTTGAAATAAAGCCATAGCAGACGTGGCTAACTGGAGATTTTCAAAAAGCCTTTATTCAGTTTTGTTTTTTCTTAATAATGGTTTAAACCTAGCTTAGAAAATGACATGGAAATCGCTTGGCCTACAGATCAAAAAAAAAATGAGGCATGCGATACTGTAGTAGTAAACTCTGCTACAACTGACCAGGTCAGTGTTCTGGGGCAGGGAATGGAGGAAGGAACTGGGAGGAGAAGGCAGCCTTAAAAGGCTGTTGCACAATCCCCATTGAAGGTGTTGTTTCCTGATTATGACTAAAAATTCTTTTTTTCACCCTGTGTGTTCAGAGGAAAGCTTGTGAAATTTGCATTTGTTGAATGCTCACTCTTTCTATATCCAGACAATTTGTTTCTATGTTATGTGGCTTTATTTGGGACAATGCTTAGAAGACTATTCAAGTCTGAATATTAAACTCACCACAAAGTGAGTTTCAAAGTAAAAACCCAAGACGAATGAATTAGTATGTTATAAAAAAGCCCCTTTGTATGCTTGAAATCTCTATGTATGGCAACAAGATTATTTACTACAATATTATGAGCTGATTGGTTGATGAGGAAGGATGATACAGCTTTCCTGGCTGAGGTGAGGGTACATTTAGTGCATTTTCAGACTGTTTGCCATGACCTTGTTTGTGATTCTTCTTTATGGATTGTCCAGATAGAGGTGTCAACACGGTGTTATATTGCAGAGAGCACCAATATTTAAGAAATGGGGGGGGGAGGGAACAAAAAAATCTTTATTTTTCCCCATACTGTGCCACGAATAAATCACAAGCGGAATGAGCGAGAGACTGATTCCACTTGAATTGTGGTAGAAGGCGGCATTTCATCCTGTCTCGTGTAAATCCAATTTGATTTTTTTTGTAAGTGAGATGCTATTCACCCTCATAAAAATCTGTACTGGCTTTCCTCATTGCAATAGGTTTTGCTTATAAAAATGCACAACATACTGTATATTTTACCACAGATTGATCTGCTGGGAATAGAGTGGAAACATACGTTAGTGAGACAATGTAAAGATTTCACACTTTCACTGCTTCTGTAGTGCTTGTGTTAGAGATAAATGACAGGCTCTGGGACACAATTCTCCTCCTCATTTGCACTTTCTCTAGGCACCAAGGAAAAGATTCAGAAGCCTAAACATAGACATCTAATGCCATTTTAGAAGCTTTGGGTACCTGAGACATCTGTCAGGGCTAGCAGGTGTGACAGATGACTTAATGCCTTCTTTAGCAGCAGTTGAAAGCTATGGTGGGATGTCCTCAGGCATCTAAAATACCACTAGATATCTATGTGTAGGTACCCGCATTGCTCCTTAATGCTCCGTGTAGAATGAAGTAAATCAGGTAAAGATGACTTAAACAATTTTATGGATATGTTTGTATGTGTTTAAGAAATTACCCGAGGTAATTTGGTAGTGGAAGTTAGTTATATAAATGAGATTTAAGCTAAATTTCCTCTTGTATCAGTTTAAATTGATTTAAAAATTGCTTGTAGTAAAACCTCTATGTGAATTCTATAACAAGTGAGGTGGGGGCCTTGTTTTTTTTATAAATGATCAGTTACAAAGCTTTAGATAATCACTCCTATTAAACTTGGTGTTAAGCAGTGTCAAATTCCCACCCCCAGATTCAGGAAGATTTCCAGCAGTTTCAATAGAAAATGGCTGCTTCCATCTAACTGGTGCCACTGTGGAGATAAGACTGTAGTTTGTCCAGTGCAATGTTGTGATCAGGCAGGGCCTTTGACCAGGCGTACGTGTGGCAGTGAAACTGTATCCCAGCAGTGGTCTTGCCTGGCTGTCAGAGTGCTGTCACACCCAGACTGGTACCTGTGCGCTGCTGTGATCCTTCAGCTTTTATTGCAGACAAAATTGTAGGGACTGGGAGAATTGAGATTCAAGTTCTCTCTTGCAGTAGATGAAAAATAAGGAATCTGTTTGCTACCTCAGAAACTGTGCCTTGGACATGCTGTTAGTTTAGAAGTAAAGGCAGCATTTATCATTTTGAGGCATTCGGTAGACAGGTAATGTAAATATTTAAATAAATTCAATAAATTGTAAATAATGGTGTTCTGGAAGTGGTAATTACCCATTGAGCTCTCTGATCAAAAATAAATTTTGTGTATTCCAGTATTATATGATATATTTACATTCTCTGTAGTCAACGTATAGTTAAACAATAAGGCACAACAGGCATTAATCCCTTTGAAATATACTCCTGATGTCAGTGATATTGTTGGGAATGAGCTGAAAGGTGTATTACTTTAACTATCCATGTGGTACAGTAATCTTTTATGAATTCATTACCTGGGGGGTCTCATTGCTATTATGAAATGGTAATTTAAATAAATAAATAAAATCCTGAAGGAGTTGCTCTTCAATTTACAGGAGATTTTAACAGAAGTTTGGCATCACTAGTAGCTAGTAAGGAAAATTATATTTCCATGCTGCCTCTGAAGATGTTTGCTTCATTGATGTCAAGTCTAGCTCGTGACATGGTCTTAGCTACCAGAACTATCAAACTTCTAAGTAAGTATGTACACAACTGCAGTCAGTAGTCCAAGTAACTTTTACTATACATCCTATCCATAATTTATTCTAAGCAAAGCCAGAGTTAATTTGTGCTTTAGAAACAGCTAGAGTGGTGAAAGCCATAATGCAGTACGAGTCAAATTTGTCTTTTTTTTTTTTTTTTAGAAAGATGGAAAACAAATCACATGAACAATTTTTTTAATAGCACTTGATGCTTTCCAGTATGGAACATCTAGTTAAACAGTACATTGTTACAAAGTACAGGAGGAGAAAACAAAAATAGGAGCAGACTTCTTGTTTCTTTTTTTGCCTAATATGCAATCACAGTTAGTACAAGATGTTTTTATTTTAAAATATGGAAGCGTATATATTCATAGGTTTTAGCATCTGTTCTTTTCCAATTGTTTTCTTACCAGCTATTCCTAAATATTTCAGAGAAAACCCAAGGGCTTATTAAAATTTTAGTAAGAAAGCTTTTTTTTTCAGGGCACACAAGATGTTACCTCTGAAGAAATATTAGTGAATTACTTCTTTCCCTTGACTGTAATGATTTTATAATTATACTTTGTCATAAAGGAAATCTACACAGGTTCATTGTTTTTCATGTTTTCTGGGTAAAAGCTAATCTTGCCCTGGAATGTGGACTGTTGGCAATAACAATTGGAAGCATTAGTTATGATGATTTTTGTGCAAAAAATTAGTTGGTTTTTATCTTGATTTTATTTGGGGGAGGAAAAAATAGTCTATACACATCCCACCATATTTTGGTTGCTATCTGTATAGTAATAAACTGGAGAAAAGTGGCATAGAATACTTTCATAAACTGGAAATGATGACTATGAAATTGACATGGAAAAATAATGCTGGTTTATGAGATTTCACAATTAAGAAGCAGGCAAGAATGTATTCACTTGTCATATGTTTGTTTTCTTATGAGGTAATATCTTGCCAGATACAGACACGGGAAGGGCGTTTCCTGTAAGGACCACTGGGATCTTGACAGACTTTATTGTGGGATGTGATCTGTTTCCTAGAGCTGTTTGGAATATTTCTTTTAATTGGTTATTTGCACGTGAATATAAGATACAGACAAAGCCTTTGATTTCTTCCATATGGTGTTGATTCTGACATTTTGGCTTTTACTGCCGAAAATCTCTTCCTTTTAGGATTGAGATACCTGTAGAGGCAAAGGAGGCTGGGAAGGGGGTCCCCTTGTGGAACTGGCTTGATAATGTCTGTTACAAACTGTGTGCAATCCTATGAATTTGGTTATTTCTCGTCCTGCTTTTGTACTCCAGGGCTCTGGCATTTCATAAACATGATTTAAAAAACATAAAAGCAGAGTAGCCTGCAGTACTGTGACTCTGGTAATTGTGAAGAACGTAAAACAGAAATTTTCACATTAAATCTAATGGCAAACAGAAATGTCTAAAAATTTTCAATATCTCATAATGAAAGGCTAATCCAAAATAATTGAAATAGAATGAAATGTATTCCTTACCCTTGTCAGTAAACAGCTGACTGAAGTATAGGGATTTATATATCATCCTTAAATTTATTTATTTAAGCTCAGCTAGACAGCCAATACTGTCTTGCTATTTATTTATTTATTTATTTATTGAAATATCTAATCCTCTCGGAGTGCTGCTAAGCTTTTGGCTGCAAGTTTTTCCTGTAGCAAATTCCCCAAGTTAGTCATGCACTGTGCAAAAATACTGTCTTTCCTCAAGTCTGCATTTTTGCCTTCAAATTTTGTTGTATCTCTTCTTTGTGAGAAATATCTGACTTAGCTTCTCTGTACAATTTGTTGTCCTGCATAGCTTTATGTATTCATCTTCTACAGAAACTACATATTCCTAGCCATTAAAGCTGCCTTCTGTGCCTCTAATAATTTTGATTGCCCATCCCTGTACCTCCTCAATGTTTTCTAGTGTTGACTCATGTAATTACCTTATTGTATTTTCGATGTTTATTCTATTTCTCTATGTACTAATACTTTTTTCCTGCATGTTTGCAGTTCAGATTGAAGTTAATGTGTAAGCAAGGCGATGAATGACATAGTTTGAGGAAATGGCACAGAACCTCCTTTTAAAAATGGTTTTTAAAAAACATCTGTAGCAAGCTCTGCTGCGTGTCAGAACTTCCTTGCTCCCTCTTCCTTCTAAATTCAGCCAGGACCCTAAAGCACTTCCCTCCAGTGCAGGAGGAGGGAGCTAATTCTGGATTCCTGACTCCTGGGGTGTCACTGGCAAGCCCACCCCAGTAAACTGATGTACTATTGCCTTGGAGCTGTCGAGAGGAAATTTCCTAGTCTGGAAACTTCTCTTGCTTCCTCCTGCTCATAAACCCATTGTGAGCTACCTCAGGGACTTAAAAGTATGGAAAACTCTCGTGAAAAAAAAAAAAAAAATCGTTTTTTTCCCTTGTTCATATCTCTGAACTGGCTTAACTGCAGAGGTCATGCCAGGGGAGCACTGAATAACCCTATTGATAACAGCTAGTTGTTAAAGCATGCTTGTATTGTCCAGCTGCAGCCGAAGAGCAGCAGTCCATATTATTCCTTCTGGAGTGCCTTGCCTTGTGTTTGAGCTTATTAATTTGCTATACAAGTTTGTGTTACAATGTACCGTGCCTTGTATAGAGGCAGGGTATGAAGGCTCTGCCTTCATCTCTTTTGCCTTGGTAACCACACTCTGGGATACTTCAGAAGGGAAAGACCCAGTAACACATTTTCTGAGTGTCTGGATAATAAACCAGAAAACTGGTTAAATCATTAAAACTGGTGATCATTGAAATCTGCATGCTTTCCCTCACTGACTCAATTCACCGGTGGGTTCTTTTTGAGTTTTGTTTTGCTTTTTCTTCACTCTTTCCAGAACAAGAATGCAACATCAGTTGGTCCTGCCCCTTTGGTGTAGTTTTGAAATCCTCTGAGATGCATAAGTAGCAGAATTAATGTTTGTAGAACTCTAAAATATTTTGTCTTTTGGGATGAGAGAAACCAGATAAGTGGCAGAATTTTTTTATAAACTCTACCTGACACCTGATTAAAGCCAACCAAATCTGTGGCTGCAGAAACTCTTTGAGCAGTCAGATCAGTTTTATAACCTTAAAACCCACATTTCAGTGAAGCAGAAGTGCTTTTTTTGTAGTTATGGGTATGAAGTGAGCTCAAAATAATTAGGAAAAAAGGCCACCATAGTGTATATACTGATGCATGTCAAATTAATCCTTTAAACTGGTTGAGGGCTATTAAAATTGTTCTTCACTTTCCAAATCAGATGTTTCTTTCAGGGGAAAAAAAAAAAAACACAAAGGGCTGAAATTTATTGAATGTAATTAGCTATAGCTTGCAGTGCTAGTTATTTGCTTTTCTTCAGCAAGCTCTAATTCATTTACCCCACACCTGATGCTGAAGGAACTTATGAGGTACTCGCAGGTTAAGTGCTTGAGTGGTGAGAGGTTTTGAAGCATTTAAAAATGAGGAAATGCAAGAGGACAAAAAAAATTACTGAGGATTTTTACAAATATGTGAGTATGGGCATCCTACACAATCCATCCTGTAGTGTTCTGATGTTGTTTAACTATAGAATGAATAACTTGGCACGCTTCCCAAGAGACATGAGAGTTTGTAAGAAATAATTCTTACAGCGTAATGCTGCCCTTTCTAAAACTGATTTTAAGATGCAAGATACTATACATTATTCCTGCTGTAAGTGTTAAATTATTAACTGTTGGATCGTCATATTTTGCCAGACATACTGTTGTTCAGCCGTTTCTTTATATTATGTGTGTAAGTGTATATACAAATAAGAAAAATCTGAATAATAATTGCAAATAATATGCTAGAGGCTTTTTTTTGGGTTTGTCATCGCAATATTTATTGAAGTAGGGGACATAAAAAAGCGCTTTCAGCCTTTGACTGCGAATCTTTCATATTGTGAGTAAGTTTGTCTTGAGCCGTTTTTCATTTTGTACGCATATGTATACGTAGTATCAGTCTCATGGAGAAAAGGATGAAGGTCTTATTTTAAACACAGAATAAACTCATACTTCTTCCATATGGCAAGAATGGATGTTAAGGGGGAAAAGGAGCTATATTTGGAGTATGGGAATAAATATTCTGTTCTTCTAACTTAGTGCACAGAACTGGCCATTTTCACGACTACTTGACTCACTGCAGAAATGGCTTGTGGTCTACAGGTCCTATGTAACACGTATGCTGTGGTAACCAAGCGTGAAAATTAAGTGTTCAACAGGCAACACCATGGACTGCTGAGAAAAGTAAAAATTTTTGCATGTGCAGGTCTTGGTTGTTTGGGTTTTTTTTTAATCAGACTTCCGTAGTACTTATTGATCTGCTAAAGAACTAATAAAAAGAATTTAGATCCTAGACTAAACTATGAAAAATGTAGTCATACACTTTGCATACAATCAATAGGTGCCTTTCAACATTTCCTCTGTTGCTGAAAGCAAGTGTGCAGTATAACACAGTTCTCACTCCTCCGCTTAGAAATGACATTCAGTACAAGCTAGTAAGGAAGCACATCTATAGAGGAAGGGAGCTGAATACAAAGAAGTTACAGGGGTACTATAAGGTCAGTGGTTATCTGTGCAAAGCACTGCACAACATCTAGGTACTTCATACTTCATGTCCTCCTTTAGGAGGAAATTATACAGTAAACATTTAGGTAATGCCTGAAGACTGCAAATCAAAGTCATTATTGATGTAAGCAGATACAATCCCACTGACACATCCATTGTGATCTGTAGTTTTGAGGCTCGGTATTAACTTTAAAAGAAGCTAACAAAGGCAGATGAGTAGAAAGCAGGATGGCACATAAAATTGATTTTTGACAAGTGAAAAACTGCTTGTACTGGAAGAACTTCATGTACACATTGCTGCTTTCTCTTCGGCCTCACGTATAGCAGTGTTGCACCATCAGCTTGCTTTCAGGAGATAAATCATTTTGAGGTCTCATCTACTTACTGACTTCTGGTGTATATGGAATAAGGTAGCAGAATCTATCCCTGGTAAACCTAATTATATCTCTCTGTGGCTGTGAGAAATCATCTCTTTGTCTCAGGAAAGATTGCCTGTATCTAAGACAGCCCTATGAAGCCACAAAACACCTGGGTGGGTGGAAGAAACAAGCTGCCATGCAGAAGCATAATGCTGCCATTTTAAGGAATTTGCCCATCCACTTAAGGAAGGAGAGGGGCACTGACAAGTCTCAATGTTTGTGTCATCTCCTTGTTCTCACAATAACTTGGAAACATCCAGGTATTGTCAGAAATCTGTGACCAAATGTGTCCTATTCTAAGGAAATGTTCAGTCAATGTGAAATCTTTGGAACTTTAGGTCTTCATTGAAAAAACGCTTCACATGCCATAAATCACTTTGATTGTATTCACTAAATAAATTCTGTGATATAGAATAGCGTAGAATATAAAAATCAGAGTTGAGATCTTACCTTTAAGGAGAATGACAAACAGGTCATTTTTCACACTGAATCTGTAGGATGCTAGAAAGTGAGAAAAGTAGTTTCTGAGGGGGGAAAAGTTCATGCCCAAAGGCAGTACTGAGTTTGAAGCTGATGATGATCCAGTCTTAGTGTTTTAACAATTGCTGGAGTTCTCTGATAGTCTGGAATTTTGTAACTTGTATGTTTGTTAATTGATTGAAATTAAAGGTGAGCTAAGATACAACTGTGAAGATCAAAACATAGTATCTTAAACTATTAGAATAGAAATTCTTCTTTTTAATCAAGAAGTAGCTTCATCTTATGCCTTTCCCCTATCTGTCAGTTGTCCTCATGCTCCCACTGTCAGTCATCCCATGCATGATCTTCGGTCTGCTATTGCAGAAGCAAACTCTTACATTCAAGGGACAAAACAAACTGGTTAATGTTGTCAAAACATTTGTCTTTTTTTCACATTAGGTGCAAATTAAAAGTAGTATTTTGCTAAGCAAAGCTACTAATAGGAGCTATATTAACAATGAAAGATAATTTAACAGCATGACTGCACAAGCAGAACAAGCCTTTGAAAAGGTCTGAACTTATGACTGTGACTGAATAAACCCACTAATGCCTTACACATTTCCATTCTCATTCCAGGCAATCAAAATGAAAATATGCAACTCTTTATTATAGGGAAGGAAGATGTGCTGTATTCAGAGTATCACAGTGCACACGTAGTTGCCTATAACAAGTTTCAGGTGCATCATGCTGAAAATATTTAACAAATCAGAGTAAATAAAAATTAAGAAAAACATATCTTGCTTATTTCTGATGTGTAATGGAGGAAGAGAAATAAAGCTACTGAAGCATTACAGCCTTTGTTCTACTGTTGATCAAACTACCCTTGCATGTTTTTAAATGTGCCGATATAACATTGGAGGAGTCACTCAAATATATAAATATATACTTGAGAGGTGCTACTGTGATATGTCACTTTTTTAAAAAAAAGTCTTTGTAGAAAAGTTCTATCATTAGGCAGTACACCAGACAGGATGGATCTTGCTAAAAAAAAAAAAAAAAAAAAAAAGAACATTTGCTGGATTTGCAATGAAAGAGTAGGGGTAGATAAAGGGGCCTGTAACTGGTTCCCTAATCCTTCATTGTCCATATCTGACTTGCTTTAACTGAACCGAGGTCCTCAATAACTTCAAACCTCTGCATAATGGGGAAAGAAAATAAAGAGCAAGAATTATTTTAAGGGGAGAAATCAGGTACAGGGGGAGCAAAGGAGACAGGGAAAGGAATAAAAAAGTTTATGACTAAGGAAGAGAAGATAAGGTGATAATGGGAGGAGATGCACTTTTTAAAGAGAGACAAGAAAAATTATAAACTGAAACCTATAAAGTGAAGGAAGGCAAGAAAAAAGAGAAATTGAAAGAGGATGGTCATTTCAGTCTCTTAAACTAATAACTTCTCAACCTCTTCCTCTAAAGCTCCCTTTTAATGTGAAGGAAATTAGAGAATACATCAAAAAGACTTACTGTGAAAGTGGCTGACAGAAATCGGGAAATTTGGAGTTAATGCTAACACTATCTCTACTAACAGTTGTACTGCTTTGTTACTGGGGTGGCTTGCACTTGTTGTCCTAATCTTTAATACACGATGTATTGTGCTTCCTGTCAGAAATAGGACACAATATCCAAATTGGCACACCAATTACTTCTCTTATCATTCCCTGTTTAGACTTCGCTTCAGGTACTTTTAAATGAGAATTTCTGAAATGTTGAAATTAAACCTCTAGTTATTAGACATCATCCTTCAGACCTTGCATAGGGAGCAACTCTTTTTCATTCTGTGTTTGATAGCCACTTCCCTGCATGTATAATAGAATGGCCCTGAATGAATTCATATAGGCTTTTGCCTCAGGGAGACCAACAAGACTGAGTGGATGACTCTGAGTATGATCCTTTGCCTGTTGCCATTAGTTTTAAACTTTTCTTCCTCAGGCTGCGGCAATGTGTATTGAATAAATTATAAACGTCATACCTAACAAAGTGTATGCTAAGGATTTGAGCTAGAGAGTGTGCTTCCCAGGTAGTTGAAAGGTTTGTGTCTGTGAATTATTTATTTGAGGGAGGGGCAGGGGGTTGATGGTGTTATCCTGTCGCAAATTTTCTCAAACAACTGGTATTCAGGTGCTCAGCAGTGGAGATGGATAGTATCCAGCAGTATTGTTAACTCGAGCTTATTAAAAAAAAATAATTTAAGTCACTACAATTCACTATTACACTGTGTCTGAACCATCCAGCTAATATTTTGTTCCAAAAATGGGAGACACTGCTGTTTTTCCAAGTAGTATTGCTAGTCCTTAAGTCCTGTCACAGCAATTTGTCCTGGCAAAACATAAGAATGGCAGTTGTAGAAGTGCTAATTTATTCTCTGATCAAACAGATATACTGATGAAATACTCAGTAAGACTCTTCTAAAGGCCAGTTTTATTACTTACTTCCAACAAACAGAAAATAGGGACATAACCATGCATAGCAAACAACTTCTGTTAAAGAAATAAAGTGGTTTGATTCCATCTTAAACTGTAAAGAGAATATTATCTGTATGCAGGATGTGGGTGTCCTTAATTTTCTATAGATACCAAAGCAATTAATATAATTTGCTTGCTTGCTGCTTTTAGAGTGAAAGAGAGGTTTCAGATGAAATTATGATAACTGTGTTGTCCTTGTTCTGAAGTTGATCCATTAAACTGTGAGGGAATGCCTGTCAGGAGGGTCACTTGGAGAAAGGAAGAGCATGTTGAGCAGTTCAGGCTTATGCTACTGGGAGAATCAGATATGAAGATGGAGGTGTTTATCATAGCAGAAATGACTTCTACGTCTAAGAGGACTGATTATTCCACAGACTATGCCTTCCACAGTTTTTCTGCTGTAAATATTTATTACTTTCATATTTTGTTTGTTATTTCTAAACATAATGAGTTTTTGTAGCATAAGCAACCTCCCTGCTCTGCCAGCCCAAAAAGAGACAGAGTGCAAGGGAAGTGTCAGGAGAAAGCCAGCATGCCTATGATGTGACACTTTGTCTAATATGTTGCCATGTTATTCCTGCAGAAGTTTGCTAATTAGTTGTTAAACTAAAGTTATCCATATGATTTTGTCTAAAATGTCACATGAATAACATTCAGAACTAACAGACTAAGATGATTTTTTTTTTTTTCAAGCTATCTGCATAATGTTGCATCATTTTATGTGGTGCCTTTCAATCTCTGTGCATAGTACGTGCCCTTTTTAGCAAGTGGCATGAACTAGATTTTAAGTGGTGGAAACAGTCCTAGGACTTAAGTGTGAAATGACAGACCCAGGTGTAGCCAGGGTTGCTATGTGAGTACGTATCCTTCAAGTGCTGATATCTTCTACAGTCCTTGCTAGATTGAGTGCAAGATTTGTATGGGGAGCTGACTGGAGCAATATCCTGGGTCAAAAACTCTACTGTGTGTATGCTTTGGTTAGAAAGAGTTGGCATATATTTCTCGTCTTCTACTGTACCTTTAAAAAAATGTTATTAAATTATTTTGCATGGTACTGTAAACAAGTGCTGCTTAGGAGGCAAGGGGACATACGTACCAGCCTTGTGACCTAGCTGCAGAGAGACTCAGGCTGTGTAGAGATTCAGTAGCAGATGCGTGGTGTCTACACTTAATGGAATTTCTATCTGTTTTAGTGCTATTTTTAGCTGAATTAATAGCCAGTTAACTTGCTGCAAGCTACAAATGTTTGTAGTCTGCCCTAGGGGACAGACATTTGGAGAGTGTCCAGCATAACCTTTAGAGAGATGTTAACTATTCTTAATTATTTGGCTGTTACTTAAAAATGTGAGACTTGCTAGATCACTGAGATCCAGTGGCCACTTCTGTCTGACTCGGCATGCAGGGGGCCCTTGTGGCCAGCCAGGAGGTTCTTCTCCCCCGAAACTTGTGACCAAACCTCATTCAGTGTTAACCAGCTCAGCAGCAAGCAGTTATTGTATGTATATCCATTTTTTGTATCTCAAAAATCAAAAATGAATGTTGTAAAACATTAAATGGTGCAACGAAGAACCACAGACCTATTTGAGGTATGGAGAAAATACCTGCAGTGAGAGACTGAGCCAAGCTTGATGAGCCAAGCCAGCTCATTTTATCAAAAGTTTATTAGGAAAGAACTTGATTAAGATGTCTATATTTGTTGTGGACAGGAAAACAATACGCAGAAAGTGTGCCTTAATTCAATGAAAAAAGGTTAAAAAGTTAACATCTAAAAGAGAACTTTTTGTGGTGTTTGTTTTGTGTTGTTGGGTTTTTTTTAAAATAGTGGATCTGATTAACTATTGAAACAAGATATTAATAGATGCAGTGAATTTTGTAGGTTGTGATGATACTGATTTGGAAGAACATGCTTGAGAAAGTTCCCAAACTTTTAAAGTGAGTAGGCTACTGTCAATATTTTTTAATTCTTGGGGATGACCCTTTCCTCAAACTTGTAATTGAAAATACTGAAAGGATGTTATAATTAACAAGAAAATCCTGGGCTTTGTTGACTACTTAAGGATCACACTGTCGTGGCCTTATAGATCGCAGCATAAGAGCCATTAAGTTTCTCCAAATAAGACCAAATTTAATTGGAAAGCAGCTATTTTTGGTCATTGGACTCTTAATTGAATTAAATGAAGGTCTGATTTAAATAGCTAGTGGTCTTTCTGGCTTTTAACTCTTGTAAGATGAGGAGGAGTAGTAGTACCTCTCAAAAAAGTCAAGAGAATGTGAAAGTCCTAAAATCTAAGTGGAATAAAGCATAATAAAGCATTTAATGTTTGCGTGGCCTTAGTTACTCGAGCAATTGAGAAACACGTCGGTAGCAGCAGGAGCTCTTACAGTAGAACAGATGTGGCTGAGAAACTGAAACAGATCAAACCTGGGGCAAAGGTGGAAAAGTTAGTCATTGTTGAGAAGACATGGAAGAGATCAGGTTTGTATGGGAAATGTTCACATGAATGAAATTTCCTTTTTTTCTTTTTATTTTTTTTCAGTAATATTTGCAGGATGATTCCACAAAACTTAGAGGAGTAAGAAATATTTTTCTCTTCCTCTCAGTCTTTCATCAAGAGGAAACAGGATATTAATGTCTTAAGTCTATCTGAGCAGCTGTCAATCAATTAAAATTCACAGAGAATCTACAGACAAAAGCATTTCAACTGACTCAGTGTTGCTGAGTTTGCAATATAGTCTTGCAATTGGTGCAGCCAATGTTGACAGCTTGCTTGGGCAGACAGTAGCTTGCCAGTCTTTTGGTTTCTTGTCTTGTGCCTTTTAGCAGTATCTCTTGGATATGGCTATGTCAATGTTTCCCTCATTTCATCTTCTGAAACAGCTGTTAGTTGCTGATATGTCCATTGTGAATCACTGGAGATGCTGATATTCCTACCAGCCTGTGTTCTCTTGCATCCCATGTCTGTCATCCATTGGTGGTGCCGTGCTGGACAAATGCTCCCTTGCCTGCTGTTTGCTTCCAGGAAAGATTTGGTCAAGCCATTCTGCTCATAAAAGGAATACTTTGGTAGCCGACCTGGTAATCACATTTCTCCAAGAAAATTGAAACTGAAATTTTGTTTTCAAACCTAGTTTTCTTCTTTTGTTTTTATTTGCCGTATATTCAGGAGAGATACTGGTCTCTTCCTTGGATTTGACCTAATGTAAAAAGTTGAGGGCAGCTGTTACCCATACTTAAAGACAAGCTGGATTGTCAAAACTGCTTATGCAAATGCTTGACTGTTGTGGTAGGCAGGATCTTCACAGACATTTTGAGATCTGCTATTGTGAGAAAATTGTGCATTTAATGTGTGGTAATGCATGATAAAGTCAGTATTTCTCAGTGGTGTCTGTGTGCTAAATGTGGTGTCTGGTAGATAGACATTAGGCCCTGCAGTTTGCTCTTTTAGAGCTTCAGCGTCACCTTCAACGAGATAAGGATTAGGTCCTTTGTGTGTATTCATTTCACTGTTTATCAGAAGGTTTGAGTAGTCATTCAGGCATCTGGCTTCAGCAAATGGTTATGGAATGAGAAGCTTGCAATGAATTTCCACTATTTCTTTCAAAGGCAGAGTCAATTTATTGTTAAGTGACGTACTATGCTCTTTAAACAATTACTTTTGGGCCTCAACCAACAGCCATTAAGTATATGGAAAAGCTCCCATTGACTTTAATTAGGGCTGGCTTAGTTGCAGACTGAAGAAGGCTTAATTGCTGTCTGAAGCTAAGACATAACAGTAAGAGGTACTTTGTAACTACCAGAGATAAATAGATACTGTTAGAATGATTTTATTTGTATGTAAGTAGGAAGTACAGTTGCCTGTATAATTCTTCTTACGATTTTTATTACCTATGTATTACCTGTTATTTACTAATAAATGAAACAAACTTGCATTTAAACTGTTGAGTAACTAAACTATGGCTGTACTTTAGTATAACAGGAGAGTGATGCTGTCATACTACCTGATTTTTAGAGATGGAACCCCGAGGCATTATTTTCTTTTGATTTTGACTGTCTTTGTATTAAATTTTAAAAAAGTAAAGTGCATACATCTCCAGATGCTTCTAGATATGAACTTTTCATTACTTGCATTATTGCTTTTAATAACCTTTTTTTTTTTTTTTTCTCCCCTGTGTATTAGAAATCTTACAGAATTGCAATAATTTGCAGTGAAATGGAAGAGGCTAGTAATTCAGAGTTCTCCAAGTACTCTGACCTAGGTCTGAGGCATACCTTTTGGATACCATAAGGCCTTCCTCAATCAAATTTTGCAAGGAGGAAGAGGAGACTTTTCCCACAGCATGCAACAGTTGAACAGACTATAGGAGGGGTCTTATGCATGTTAAATTCCTGTTAACATTACTCCGAATTACATGTGCATGTTCTAAAGCTAATTAACTAGCTTATATAGCCTCAGATAGCTTTAGCTTATTTCCACATCTTATACTCTCACAGAAATGTCTCAAACTTCTGCAAACAGTATCTGTTTCTCCAAAGTGTGCATTCATGTAGAATTGGGTGCAACCAAGAAAGGAAAACTAGGTAATGAATGAAAAGAATAGAGTAGAATGACGAAAGCAAAAAGCAAGAAAAATGACTTTTTGCTGCAAACTTATTAATGAATAAGTTCAGAGAGGGCATAAATCCATCAGGAAAAGAATTGATGCAAAATGGGAGTCCAAATTTTTAGATCAGTGGATGAGAAACAGTATGTACTAGATGTCACATTAAACTTGTATGTGACTTGGTTTAGGAAGAAGTTTTGGTTGGTAATAATGATCAGATTTTGTCATTTGAATCAAGAAGAGGATAGATTTTTTTTTTTTTTCCCCTCTTGTTGGTTTGAAAGGATCTGGAGCAGGATAGTTTTTGTGACTCCTTGAGGATGGTATGGTAACCTCACACCCAAGTGCAATTCAGAGAGAAGATACGGGAGAAGAAAGATTCAAAGGTTGAACCATAAGATTCCTGTGAACAACTTACTGAAAGAAAATTAGACAGGTAGAGAGAGAAAAAGGAGAAAGTGGGGCCAAAGGAGGGAAAGATACTGAACATTGTATGATCAGTGCCTATAAGCACCATAACATCTGCGGGTGAAACAGGAGGCTGAAATAGTGACTGTTACTAAGCTTTTTGCTAGGAATTTTATTATACTTCCAGGAAAATCTGGATGTGTTCGACAAAAGAGCAGGACAGACGTGATCTGTTGGGGAAAATGGTATGGGGACAGCAGAGAAGTTGAGAAGGAAGACTTACTGGATGGAGCAAATGGGGGATAAAGCATAAAGAATGATGAAAAACTTGTTTCATTGATAGGGAAGAGTTGGAAAGCAATGAAGGATGACATAAGGAAAATCAGGTTATATTTTGCATATATTCTATGAAGAAATCCTGAGATGCAAAGATAAGAGGGAGAAAAGGTTACGTACCAGAGAGAAAAAGTTTCAAAAGAAAAAAGAGAAAAAGAGTATAAAGAAGTTTAGGATTACAAGCATAGCATTCTGCCAGGGCAGAGAATTGGAGTATTTTAGCTAAGAAGGAGCTGAAGAGCAAGAACCTTTATGGAAAAAGATGTCAAGTTGGTCAGTTCTTTCCTGCCAGGAATGCCCATGGCAGCACATAATAGTAGAGAAAGCAGATATGGATGAACTGGGCCTGTAGGCTGGCAAACTAGGCAGTGCTTTTGTAGGGAAAGAGAAAGCTGTAGTTAGGAGTACAGCCTGAAGAAAATCAGAAGTTCACAGAAATAGACCTGAAGAAAAAGCAAAAAGAGAATTCTTGGAGCAGAAGAGAAGTCAGCATTGTACATAAGCTGGAAGTTGTTGCACAGGTATGTATAAAAGAGGGGTGAAACATTTTGGATATTACGAAAGACTTGGTAATTTTTTCAGAGCACTTCCAACTGGGGACATGTTGCATACACACACCCCAAAAAAAAAAAAATTCGGGGCCACTTTTAAGAGACCGAAAAAGTAGTTGTGTGTTATAGTGAAGGTGTATTTACTTAGTACCTTTTGGCTGCATAAAATTGCTTTGGGGCTATTTTTGGTTTATGAAGAATCCTAAAGACTTATTAAATCTACTTGGCAGCTGTGGGGTAAGGTAAAAATGAAATAGGCTGTACTTGGTTGCTTGTTGGATTTTTGTTGTTTTTTTTTCTTTTTAAACAGCCTTTGGCAGTTCTCCATCTTTTATTTTAAGCAGATTGGACTCAAAACCAGTTATTACATTTAACATCTTTGGAAACTTTTGATCATGTTTGGCTATCAAGAATTGTAGTGGAGTGTCCTGGAGTCCAGTTTGTGACCTAATTCAATGTAGGTTTAGCGAATGAGGTCCGCTGTCTGGGTTAGATGTGGCTGCAGTGGTAATTAAGGCACTGAGAGGTGGCACAGTTTCTCTTTTATTGTGTGACATGGAGATCGTGCTGTACTGAGGTGTGTTAATGAGAAGGGAACTGCTCTGGACTGAATTACTGTTGTAATACAATTCTAAATAACAGTTATGTTTTTGAAATGTCACTGTTTGGATCCTCTACAGGGATTTTAAACATGAATGGCTGCACTGACAGGACAAAAAATATTTATCTTTTTTTTTTGGTTTTGTTTTTTTTACTGTGATCTCTCTAGAACATTTTTATTCAGCCTCAAGGGAATCACAGAATCACAGAACCACAGAATGTTAGGGATTGGAAGGGACCTCAACAGATCATCTAGTCCAGTCCCCCTGCCAGAGCAGGAACACCTAGGTCAGGTCACACAGGAACGCATCCAGGCGGGTTTTGAATGTCTCCAGAGAAGGAGACTCCACAACCTCTCTGGGCAGCCTGTACCAGTTCTCTGTCCCCTCACTGTGAAGAAGTTCTTCCTCATATTTATGCAGAACCTCCTATGTTCCAGCTTGTGTCCTTTGCCCCTTGTCCTATCATTGGATGTCACTGAGAAGAGCCTGGCTGCATCCTCATGACACTCACCCTTTACAAATTTATAAACATTAATGAGGTCACCCCTCAGTCTCCTCCAAGCTAAAGAGATCCAGCTCCCTCAGTTTTTCCTCATGAGGGAGATGTTCCACTCCATCATCTTTGTGGCTCTATGCTGGACTCTCTCAAGCAGTTCCCTGTCTTTCTTGAACTGGGGGGCTCAGAACTGGACATAATACTCCAGATGTGGCTTCACCAGGGCAGAGCAGAGAGGGAGGAGAACCTCTCTCGACCTACTAACCACACCCCTTCTAATACACCCCAGGATGCCATTGGCCTTCTTGGCCACAAGGGCACATTGCTGGCTTATGGTCATCCTGCTGTCCACCAGGACCCCCAGGTCCCTTTCCCCTACGCTGCTCTCCAACAGGTCAGTCCCCAACTTATACTGGCACCTGGGGTTGTGCTTCCCCATATGCAAGACTCTACACTTGCCCTTGTTCTATTTCATTAAATTTCTCCCCGCCCAACTCTCCAGCCTGTCCAGGTCTCTCGGAATGGCAGCACAGCCTTCTGGTGTGTCAGCCACTCCTCCCAGTTTTGTGTCATCAGCAAACTTGCTGACAGAGTACTCTCTCTATTCCCTCATCCAAATCATTGATAAATATATTGAATAATACGGGTCCTGGTACCGACCCCTGAGGGACTCCACTAGATACAGGCCTCCAACTGGACCCTGTCCCACTGACCACAACTCTCTGACTTCTTTCCTTCAGCCAGTTCACAATCCACCTCACTATCTGATCATCCAGATCACACTTTCTCAGTTTAGCTGCGAGGATGCTGTGGGAGACTGTGTCAAATGCTTTACTGAAATCAAGATAGACCACATCCACTGCTTTACCATCATCTGTCCACCAGGTTATGTCCTCATAAAAGGCTATCAGGTTGGTCAAGCATGACTTCCTCTTGGTGAAGCCATGTTGACTGCCCCTAATCACCCTCTTATCCTTGATATGCCTAGAGACAGCATCAAGGATAAGTCGTTCCATCACTTTTCCAGGGATGGAGGTGAGGCTGACTGGTTTATAGTTACTCACGTCTTCCTTCTTTCCCTTTTTGAAGACCAGAGTGACATTTGCTTTCCTCCAGTCCTCAGGCACCTCTCCCATTCCCCACAACTTAACAAAGATGATGGAGAGTGGCCTAGCAATGACATCTGCCAGCTCCCTCAGCACCTGAGGGTGCATCCCATCAGGACCCATGGATTTATGGATGTTCAGATTGCGTAACTGATCCCTAACCCAGTCCTCATCAACCAGGACAAACTCCTCCTCTATCCTGACTTCCTCGGGAGCCTCAGGGGTCCTGGTCTCCTCAGGACAGCCTCCAGCAGTATACACAGAGGCAAATGAGACATTCAGTAACTCTGCCTTCTTTTTATCCTCTGTCACCAGGGCACCCACCTCATTCACCAGTGAGCCTACACTGCCTCTAGTGTTAGTTTTATCTGCAATGTATTTGAAAAAGCCCTTTCTGTTGTCCTTGACCTTTCTTGCAAGGTTGAATTCCAAGGAGGCCTTGGCCTTCCTAGTTGCCTCCCTGCATCCTCTGACAACAGACTTCTATTCCTCCCAAGTGGCCAGCCCCTCCTTCCATGATCTCTACATTCTCTTCCCCTTGAGTTTGCCCAGCAGTTCCCTGTTTAACCATGCAGGTCTCCCAGCACCCTTTCTTGACTTCCTACCTGTTGGGATGCACTAATCTTGAGCTCAGAAGAAGAGGTCCTTGAACACTAACCAACTATCTTGGGCCCCTTTACCTTCAAGTACCCTGTCCCATGGGATTTTCCCCTAGCAATTGCTTGAAAAGGCCAAAGTTGGCCCTACTGAAGTCCAGGGTTGTGGTTCTGCTAGGTGTTCTGTTCCTGCCACACGAGATCCTGAACTCCACCATCTCATGGTCAGTGCAACCAAGGCTACCCTCAACCTTCAGCACTTCAACCAGACCCTCCTTGTTCGTGAGAATAAGATCCAGCAGCGCTCCTCTCCTAGTTGGCTCATCCACCATTTGCATCAGGAAGTTATCATCAGTGCTGAGTAGGCCTCCCAGCAAATATCAGGGTACTTCAAGTCCCCCATGACAACCAGGGCCTGCATTTGCAAGACCACTATCAGCTGCCTGTAGAAGGCCTCATCAACCTCCTCATTCTGATCTGGTGGCCTGTAATAGACACCCACAACAGTATCACCCATGCCACCCTGCCCCTTACTTCACACCCACAAGCTCTCAGCTCACTCCTGATCCGCCCCTGGACAGAACTCAATACACCCTGGTTGCTCACTCACATAAAGAGCAACTCCACCACCTCGCCTCTCTGCCCTGTCTTTCCTGAAAAGGACATAGCCATCCATGATCACATTCCAGTCATGTGAGCTGTCCCACCAAGTCTCTGTAGTTGCCACTAGATCATAACCCCCTGACCAAACACGGATTTCTAACTCCTCCTGTTTATTCCCCATGCTGCATGCATTGGGGTACAGGCATTTCAGAGAGCGAGCTGAGCACGGTGATTTCACCCTAGGGGGGTGGGAGGCCTCCTGGTCTTCATCAATACTAGAACACTCACTGCAGCTTCCTCCCCTCCTGTCTGGAAGATCAGTAGCGGGTAGTAGTCTGTCGACTGCACCAGCTTGGGGAGTTTCCGGAAGGCTTATCAAATTTCCCTTTTTCCTTCTTTGTCCCATTTCAAGTCATTTCAGATTCTTTTTCTCTACTCAGAGCAGTTAGCAAGACTATAAACCATGGTGTATGCACAAGGAACATGCCGGTTTTAAAAAATTATTTTGTTGAGGAGAAAAAAAAGTATTTCATTTGTTTCAGCAGGTCTTTAATTCTGTTCAGCTTTATTTGCTGACAGCAGTTTCTCTCTCTCTGCTCCTGAATATGATACAGCAGTTCAGTTAAGATTTTCCATGCAGATGACTGTAGTTGCTGGTTTCTGCTCCCGTCTGTTGGACAGCATCACTCTGAACAGGGTGCAGGCAGCCTCTTCCAGCAGCACCTGCCTGAACAGTATATACATATTCCTGTTCCTTCTCCTCTCTTTTCATGCCTAAAGACCACATCTTCTGTTTCCACGTCACATGCAATAACTTCTCAAATTGTGAATTTATTTGGACTACACTTTATTCTTCTCCTTGAGACTGTTGTCTATTTGTCCTAATGTACGTTAGATATAATACTGTCTAGCTGTCAATTCTGGACATTGGTTTTCTAGTCAATTCTGGACATTGGTTTTCTAGAGTAATGACCAGATTAGTTATTATCTGAAAGTATTCTACAACCAGTGGAGATATTTTTCTGTTCTTTTAGGGCTAATAAGTCATTTCCATCCATTATTTTAGTGAAGAAATTAAGATTTAAAATGCTTTTGTTCAATTGTTGTGACTAGCAAAGCAATTTTTGAGATAGATAAAAAGTATTCAAAATAATATGCTGCCACTTCCAGTAGGTATACTATTCAATAAATAAAAAGGTTCATATGTGGACTTGGCATCCTTGATGTTAAAATTGGAAAAATAAAGCAAATAGTACCTTGTGAATATGGACGAGTGTTTCCAGAGGAATAAAAGTAGTAGGCAAAGCATGCATTAAAGAGGAATTTATCTGAAACAAAGGGCTTGGTGCGTACTTTTCAATATTGCTGCCCATGTAAAAGTATCTCTTTTTCTGTAGTGTTTTTGATGCCTTGTTGAATTTTGAATGTTGAAATATTTTTCATCCTTTGTAAACTTTATTCTAGGGCTATGACTTCTCTTTCTGGCAAACTGACTATTTCAGCATAGCTTGATTTTGGATACCTATAAGATTCTCCTGAAAATTTCACTTTCAGTCTGTCCTTTTAATGCAGTCTTAGCTCAAACCTCAGATAAATTGTTCTGCTTCATTTGTCATCTTTATCTTCTGACTGAAAGCAAATATTTCATCTGTTGTTTGTCATTTGTTGTGGGTTTTTTTCCTCCCCTATTGTATGCAAGACTCAGATTTTTGTACCAGATTTACCCTGTCCCACCTGTATTGATTGAAAGCTGTGTACTGCAGTAGCTGGCTGCTGTTCAGACCCGAGCTGTCACCCTGTTAAGTGAATGCTTTCTTTAAATACAAAGCAACCTAGTAACTTCTTTGATGTTAAAAAGTGAAACTTTTGGCCAAGTGCTTTAAGTGAAGAGGTCATCGTTAAGCTGGAACAAAGCTAATGCTTAGTGATCATGGAGTGATCACAAATCATTATCGTACTAATCCTTGTGTGATATTTGGAGTTACTGGTTTTCTTCCAGTTGTTCCCGAGTCACTTTCCAAACACACCAAGGGCAAGCTCAACATTACTGTTTACTGCTCATCTTACACTGGTGAAGTCAACTAGGATCAGAAGTTAGAATGGTTAGGAAGATGCAGCAAATCAGATCTCTATTTTACTCTGGATTTAATTTGAATTAAATCTAAATATTCTTGCCTCTTTTTACGTGCCTTAGTAGTTCAATTGTCTTTCAGCAGCCTCTAGAAGTATTCTGTGCTTTCCTCTTTGCTCATTGGGTCTGTCCATTTTACTTTGCTGTTGATTTTATTATTATTTTCAAGCCCCCTTTTGAAAATTTTTTGTTACTGCTGTAGATTGTTTTACTCATAGGTATGTTCTTATGTTGCACTATTGAAGGGGAATCTATTTGTTTTGAAATAGAAACATAGTCACCAATTTATTTACAAAACAGAGGAAAATACACAGAACACTCAAGATGTACTTACCACAAGTCAGTTACAAGGAGATTTTTGTCAAAGTTGATTTGGTCTGTGCTTAAAAATAATAGTTTGTTGCTTATTAGAAATTCTAAAACATGAGACTTGGGCAAATTGAAAAGCTGCCTGCAGAAGAAAACAAGGTAAAATTGAAGCTAACAAAAAGGCTTCTGTATTACTAAACTTTTAAATAAAATTGCATTGAGTCTGTCATGTTCTATTCATTATGACCTGAAAGTTTAAATATTTGTGCCTGTAAGTAGCTGTTTATTTGAGTAAAGTTTCCTATTTGTGTGTATATTGGCAAGAAAAGTTTCTTGGATATCACAAAAGCTTTACAGAATTGTGGTGCAGATCTCATTACCTTTATCTAAAACATTATATTTTAACAGATAAATAAATGTAGTATGTGGCTTAGCTTAACATGTGCTAATTGTTTTGGATTCTTGCATATTTAAGAGTTGATCTTATGAGTGAGCATCTCTCACCTTGGAAAAGATTTATCACAGGACAAGTTCAAAACTTTGTAACTGAATTTTCTATACACTTGGCTGTTTTGTACTAGATGCTTAAAACACAAGGGCCAAATATAATGGCAGGTTCACTGAGTAATGGCCTCCAGCTCCTGAAGGAAATAATTCTGAGGACTACCTAACTAAAACAAGAATGAGACTTTAGGACTGAGTGAACACTTCAGACAGACAGCATATAATTCAGAAAGGGTACCTGTGAGGAAGGAGCAGATGTCATGAAAGAGAGGTGAAAATAAACCCAAGGAATGGTGGGAGTGTGCCACTGAGAAGCTGGGAGAGTGATGAAGTACTTGATTATACCAAAACATTTGAAGATAGAGCTGTAGTATACCTTAGTAGCATAATGTCTCTATATGTATGCAGCCTTCATACTAAATATTATGTATGACCTATTAAAAGTGAGAAAGCTTACAGAATGCCCAGCGGAAATCCATCTAGAAATTCAGTCAGTGAAGAAACAATCATCTGGGAATTGCCTGATCTAAGGGATATTAAAGAAAAATGTTTTTTCAAAGGAATCAGGATTTGTTTTTCTCTCTGCATAGGTCCGTTATGCAGGAAAAGAGGTGAACCTTAGTTCCAATAGAGAGTAATAGTCACACTGGGCTCTTTCTCCTCACCCATTTATCAGATGACTGTAACCAACCGAGCAATGAGTACACAACCAATAAAAAATGTTACCAGCCTCGAACTGTGAATGTTCAGAAAGACTGACACATTTATTTAAAAATGGAGAAAAGCACTGACCTTGCAAGTATGCCAGTCACTCCCAGCCTTTAGAGTTTAAAAGGATGAAATTAACTCATGGCAGGATTGATAGTTGACTCACATGGTACTTGAAATGCAAAAGTCTGAAAATTGTGTTAGTTGTATCACTCAGTGCACTGTTATGCCAATGTAGTGTAAAAAGATGGCTTTACACTGAAGAAGGAAAGAATATGTGCAAATAGCAGATTTCTGTTCAACAAGTCTCCGTTCCTATAGATGTATTTTTTACTCCTCTGTTTTGGTGGGGTGGTCAGAGACTGTTATGTATAGCTGTCATTTTGCCAGATGATTCTGCGCATGTAAAATCGGATAATACCTATCTCTCTTCTGTGTCTCTTGGAGTAGCTGTTGGTAGCTGCTTTGCCTTTCCAGGATCACCTGTAAAGCAGTTTCTTCTCGGTTCATGCCTTCAGTGGCACTGAAGACAATGAGGGTTTCATTGTGTCATTTGGGGATGAAGCAGCAGCTCAAAGTAAGTGAAGGCTCCATAGGTCTGAAAAATCTGATCTTAATGGAAGAAACTAAATTGACTTCCCTGGTTTAGTTTGGGTGTGAAAACATGACAGAACATGAGTTTTCTGTCAGTCTTTTGATTATATTCTAATTCTTTTAAATCCTGTGACTTCATTCCAGGTTACTAATATACTAAAAATGATGGTCAACACCTGTCTTGTGTCTTTTACTGCTAATCAAGTTTGTATTCCAATAGATTACATTATAAATTAGATATTGTAAATAAAAGCTTTTGTCAGATCTGAATAGGGTCTTCCACTTCCTGGAAGTGTTTTATGAACAGAAGATTAAATGTGCATAGGCTTTTGACTGTACATTAAGACCAAGAGGGATCCCAAGAAAACTTCATCCTTTTTATAGTATAGAAAACCTAGTAGCTGTGTAGCCACATAATACATAAATGTAATTCATTGAAACTTGTGTAAGTGAATAGAAAATAATTTGTAGAGAAAAATATTAACTGAAAAACAATTTAAATGTCCCTATATGGTTTATGGCAACATATGAAATCCAGAGCTGCATGCAATATTTTAATGAGTATGTTCTTTTAGAACAGAATAATATATTGCTGTGGAAGCATTATCAAAATGTGAGCCTTATGAGAGGAAATAATCCATTTTGTTTTACAGATGAGTAAATACCTACAAAAACTGTTGTCAGGTGTAACTTTTAAACCTGTAGCAGACAATTATCCTTACAGGGCTTTTTTTAATATCTTCCTTTTTCTATTAACTCACATGATCCTAGTAAATTACAAAGTAGTTGAATTATGAGGAAGAGGGAGGATGCTGGAAATACTAAAATGCATTTTCTTTTTTTGCCCCTAAGTAGTAATGAGAAATATAATAAATAGTAAGAAATGGGAGACACTGTAGTCATATAGTCGAGCTTCACAAGTCATAAGTAGTCATCTCAAACACATTGACAGGAACCTTTATTCTTCTGAGTTCTCAAAAATATCTGTCTACATAAGTGATTTAAAGTGCTTTTTAACGTATTAAGGCACTGCTGACTGTCATGCTGCGTGTCTGTGCAAGGCCAGAACCAGGTGGAGGACACTCTCCCCTGTAGTCATGGGGCAGTTGCTTAGACAAAGCTGCTTTAGCCAACAGAAATAACCTTGCAATGGGTAAGACATGACCAGTGAGGTATCCTGCACAATAGGAGCTCCTTTACAAGGTGACATAACCCTTTCAGAGCTGCCTGTAATCTACAGGGGAGTACTAGGTGATGTCCTGCCTTTCCAAATGCTCTGTGGTGTAACAGGTGCCCCGGCTGGGATCTGGGTGGGGGACTGTGTGTGGTGTCAAGACCCTGACTTTCCAGACCAACTCTGTTATATGTGACCATAGCAGTAAAACTTGGCCATGGTTGGAAACTTGTACTAGTTTGTGCCCGCATCTTTGTAGAGAGAGCTTCACTGCAATGTATCCTACATTAAGATTTCCAGCTAAATAACATTCATAAATACTGTTGGAATTGGTTCACAGGCAGAATTGGTTGAGCAGCCAACAGTGAAAGGAGAGCCCTGTGCCTTGAACCATGAGGAATAAAACTAAGAAAGCAGTCCTTCAGGTCCCCAGCATATGAACAGAATTACAGAAGTCACAAAACAATATTTTTCAATATAATTATTTTATTTACTTCCAGAGCACAGATTTCTAAGCAGAACTGAATTTAGACAAAATTATTTTTCTTTCTGTGGAAGCAGAGCTGTATTTTAATTTCCAGGAAAGGCAGATATATGCTGGTACTGTGGAAACTTAAAGGCTTCTTTTATAAACCTAACTACCACTAACACATGAGTGTCTAACCTTTGAAGGCTGCATTTACTGAAAGAACAGATGGTGCACATCCAGAGTTTTATCAGTGCAGTTTTGATTGCTTTGGGGTATTTATCTTTGGCAATAAGAGTAAAGTTGATCAGTGCAGCCAAGAAACAACAGGTTTTTTAGTTTCAACAGCAGGACAGCTTTGTTATAGGCATCAACTTTAAAAATTATCTCAGGAGATGGGATTAAACTGGGAAAATGAAACTGGTTAAACTGAGATTTAATGAGGTTCAGGTAAATCAAAGACAGGAAATTATTTTATTCTTTCACCTTATGTAGCAGGTTTGTTATTGTAATGTAGAACTGGAAAGAAACACGACTCCTCATCTGAATAACCTTGTATACTCTAGAAAGGTCTGCTTTTGTATTGTGACGTATTAGGTAAGAAAAACAATCATGCAAAAAATGGAGTACATTAAGGCTAGCCAGATAAGTTCTTATTGTGTACAGCTGTATGGGAAACAAATACAAAGTTAATGTTTAAATTTATCAGATATTTTCCATTAACTCTCTATTTAACAAATGATCAGCTATTTTATGTAATATCCAGTCTCCGGAAGTCTTAATGATCATGGATGTGCACAGTAAGAGATTAGCATAAAATTAGCACTAATGCAGCTATTAAAGAATCTCAAAAGATTCTGGTATCTTGGTACATAAATTCGGCTGCAGAATATATCTGAGCTTTGTCAAACCTGCAGGCTAGCTGAGTTCAAGCATACCTATGCTCCCCTGGGGTGTAGTCCCCATATTCCTACCCCTGTTTATTACTTTGAACTAATCTTCAAATTCAACAAAACAATGTATAAAGCTGTAGGGGAAATGCTACCAGCTGTTGCATGTTTTAGGATCAAAACTCAAAAAGGATGCAAGTTGCTGAGAGTCCTGGGCAGGGGGTACTAAGTATTTTCATATCCATATTTGCTTTTTCAGCACAGTGCTCGGGGTTGGAGGATGGGAGTTAGTTGGAGGGTGTCCTTGGGTTGTTTTTTTGGTTTGTTTTCTTTTTTAGACTTCCTGAAGTTTGCACTTCTTGCAAAAGTATGCAACAGTCACATTGTATATCATGTCAGAATATCTAAGTATATTATGGCTTGATGTTGTCTGGTACTTACTATAAATCAATCTTGTTTATATAAGAAGCAAATTACTGTTTTGTGGTAATATCCTCTTTCCAGTGATTTTCATCAGCCCTGTTCTTGTCAGAGTCACACGGAATTGCAGCTTTGTTCCCTATTTCCTCGCTCTACTGAATGCTTCAATTTTTAACATATCTAACAGGACTCTTGGGGAGCCAAGCATATTTTTAAAAGAATCTGTTAGCCCTGTAGGGAATATTGTCACCAAAATAAAATATTTCCAAGATGAAGCAAACTCTTTAAATAGTCTGAAATTAATTCTGAATCTTTTCAGTACCAGAGTTTGGGATGATGTGTTTTCTTTCATATTCCTCCCCCACCTCTTCAAACTGGCTCGTTTGTCCCTACTGGATACAACTTCCTGCTACTTGCAAAGCAGTAATTATCCTAATTACACTTCAGCATTTAAGGCCGTCTTCTGGAAGATGATTTACAAGAAATACATAAAAGAGATCTATATACAATGACACACTTGCTTGTTTGGCCTGAAGCATTTTATGTTTTCCAGCTTAATCGGAATTCTTATGATGAGTAGAGAAGTTCTAATGAGTTTCTGCATGAGTCTGTGCCTGAAGATACATTCAGAATTGTACTTGGCTAGTTTTTTCTCTATGAACAGCTGAGGTGGCAAAGCAGTCCTTTATTACTGACTTGCTATAACGTGTTTATTGTGACCATTTGAGATAACAGTTGCCACCAGTGTGTGCAACAGTTTCTACTAGTAGAAAAGTTAAAAATGAGAAAATTTGGAGTGGAAGCTAAAAATAGTATCAAGAACAGGCTGATTGATACACTGGTGTGAACCAACTCATGTTTCATTTTTTATGAGAGGAGATTCAAGGAAAATATGAAAATGAGATAATCTACAAAAAGCACTGAAGGATTTCTACCTCTGCTTTTTGATGTCTCACAAGTGAATCTTAGGACATAGATTCAGATCTCTTGGTGGTGGGAGGGGAAATGGCTGTGTGGGGGTTTTTTAAATATTTTTTTTTTTTAATGAGGAAGACGCTGTGGCAGCATTTGGTTCTTCTTTATGTCTATCAGGTACAGTTACTGGAGCAGCTGAAAATGAGTGATGGGGCAAGATATGGCAGTAATTTTATTTATGCCCATTTGGAGTTTTGTTGTCATACTCAAGATTATTCTCAACTTTGTTCTTCATGTGTATCTTGGAAACTTGGCTGTTGACACATAGACAACATGCAGAGTAAACTGATATTCCAAGATAACATAGTAATGCAAGTCATGTTTCAGTGAGCTTGGATCAATCCTAAAAGCCCACAGAAACATGATAATATACCTGACAATTTAAATTAGAAGCCCATTTCAAAATGTTCCAGTTGTAGCTAGAATGCTTTCAATGCAAAACATTTTCTGAGTAATTTTCTACACTCCAAAACTATAATTCTCATAATATTTCTGAAGTACAGTGCTTACTATGGTGCAGTACTAAAAGGAAAGGACAGTCTTCAAAAGCTGATTACTCTTAACTCTTTAGAAGTCCCATGAAAATTTAGAATGCATCCCAATGTCATTTTACTTATTGTATCTCTGTGTACGCTACTAAGAATATGAAGCATTAACATACAGTAGGTTAATGTACATTTAAAACTGATTGTAGAATGGGGTCACTTCAGAAACCTTTATGTGGTGAAGTTGTGGTCTTGCCTGAATTTCTGACAGTTAGATATTCCCACACCAGGCAAGGATGATACTACTAAGTCTCTAATCATATTAATGCCTCTTAGTAAAGAAAAATATGCAAATTAATCGAGATGTAAGTGAACATACAGATTTCATGGATATGGATTTCGTATGGACGCACAAAATGTAAAAGGCAAAATGTGAAAGGTGGACTTCTGTCTATAGGAAGACTTATGAACAGTCAATTGGTTTGGAAAAGTATTAAGTCTTCTGATTAGTGTGCAATTTTTCAAGTCATATCTAACCTCAGAAACTTAGCAACCAATTGCTTTCCAGTTCCTTGCTCTTTAGCTTGCTTTGATGCTCCTGCATATTATTTGCCTGCAGTGGGTCAAGGTGTCTTGTATTGTGAAAAAAAAAAATAGCAAAAAGTAATGAATTTTCAGATTATTCATTTATTTAGGAAAATGAAGACTGAAGATGACTGCATGGCTTAAAGCTTAGCTAGTGGTCAGAATAATGGAAGGTGAAATGTTATATTGACTAATGCAAAGTAATGCACATTAAAATATTTTCAACTACTCCAAGACTACAGGCATGTAATTAACTGTAATCACTCAGGAAAAAGGCCTAGGTATCTTTGTGGAAAGGTTAAATAGACATCCCTTTAAAGCAGAACATGGCGGTCAGGAAAGTTCATAAAGTTGCATAAGCCTAGAGAATGTGATTTTAGAAAACAAATCTGAAAATATTGTAATTCTCTATTAGGAATCAATTGTTTATAATGGTTTTAAATGTTGTATTAGGTTCTGATCAGCTGTTCTAAAATGATATTGCGAAGAAGATAAGGATTGGTGGATTGATAGTCTCTCCTGTAGGATATAATTGTAGCAAAAAGCTAGGCAGGATTCGAGAAAGGATTAGACATTTCCTTTTAAAATCAGAACACCCATGTTTACAAAAAAATAGGATAAAAACATTTGCACTTAATATACGCTAAAGCTGAAGACTGAGAAGACAGCTGTTGACTGGAGGTAGATAGAAAGCAATTTTTCTTGGGACAGTTTCTCTGTTGTAGGATTTCTCTTGCATTTTCTGGAGCTACTCTAGGAAGTAGCATTGTGGACAAAGTGTTTGTGGTGTTTAGCATAGCAAAGGTTGTGTGTAATTCTCTCCCTCTAGTGCATGAAAGGTGTACATCTGTGACAGTATTCACTGTGATGAAAAATACATTACCTTGCCTTTAGATATGTGTTTACATTTAAAAACCAGACACACTCAAGCTTGCATTCTTCGTTGTAGGGATTATCAGCACAATCAAAGAAACTCACAAAGGAGCTCACTCAAAACTGTGGGTTTTGAGGTCTCTTACTGAGGATTTCAGTGTTACTAGCACTATAGTTGGACATCAATTTTATCAAAAAAAAAATTCAACAAAAACTTGTGTCAACATGAAATCCCACAGCCTAGATTCTAGTAAGGTTTTCTGAAATTATAGCTTTCTTTTCTGTAAAATTTTCCAGAAAATCTCTTGTTTCTGTGCTTTGTCACCAATTTTATTTTTGTTAGATTTATTTTAATTTTTTTATTTATAAAATGTGTATTTTTTAAAATTTAGGCAGCAGCAAAACCCAAGAGACAAATGCTGTATTGATAAGGTTTTTTACTTGAAACTGTTAGAAATACATATGCATTTGATTATTCTTATTGAATAAACTATCAAGAGACAAAGTTTCAACACTTCTTTATTCTCCTGGTTTTTACCCCACTACCTAAAAAGACAATTAGTGAGTGCAAGCTTGTTTAGTGATGCACGGTTCATCTGTCTGGAAATAATGACAGACCACAGAGCATTACACTTCATACCATCTCTGTCACCATGCCAGTGCAGTTCAAAACTACAAGGTTTGTTTGAGCTACAAGTTCCATTGGCACAGAGAGTCCTCAGCCCTTCCCTGAATGTACCAAGCTCCATGTATAGAGACCAGACTCAGGGAGAGGTGGGAAAGCACAGATGTTGCTATTCCTAGGTGCTCTACTGTCACCCTAGGAACTTGATGTATTCAAACAACTCCAGAGTTGATACTTGGGCCAAAAAAGCACCTTAGTTGCCTTTTGTTTCCACCCCAACCCCCTGTCACCCAGCACGTTTGGCCTAGAAGGTTCCTGCAGTAAAACAGTGAGCTTGTATTCCCCTAACAAGTGTTTTCCTTCCCTTTTACAAAATCTTTAGCTGTATACAGCACCAAAAGGTAGGAAAAAGTAACATCATTGAACAGACTATTTCTGCTTGAGACTATGTAACTCATTAATAACTGGGCCTTGAAGGAGAAAATGGAGATCCTTTATGTGCTTACACTTTTCCTATTTTCTTCCCATGACAAACTACGTCTATCAAAGTAGAGATTTTGTCACTTAGCATTGCATATGGTGATTGCTTAAACAATCTTTTATAGTGTTTTTGTTTATCATATTTATTCTTATTCAGTGAAATCCTTTTTTGCTGAATTAGCTTTCCTGAAAACAATAAGCAATACTTTCTGTCCATCAATTGGCAGGAGGTGTTGTTTCCAAGAGTGCTGATTAAGCAACACGTAGCCAGAGCCTATAGGAATCACTTAGGGAAAAAAAATCAGTAAGAACATTTTATGAAAATTCTTTTGGTGGGTTTGAGATTCTAAATGAAACATTAGGGGAGGACACAATAGATGGCAATCCTTGAAAGCATAAGAGAGAAAAGATAGGAATGGACAGAGCTGATGCAATTTTTCTCTCCAATTCACTCTTACCTTGTGCAAGTCTTTTTGTCTCAAAAGTTGAAATTTCCTCTTTTCCCCAGAAATCTGTTACGGATTCAATTGTTACTTTTTCTTTTAACAATATTGTCATCTTTCTGGAAGTCTATCAAGCATCCTGATAACATCACAGCTTGACACCCTACCAGAAATCAATGATGCAGAATTTTTGTAACTTATTACATGCAAATAACGCAAGCTGTGCAAAAAGAGGCAGCTGCAAACACTACACAGGCTCTCCTGTCATCCAGAAATTTCATTTCCCACCATCCAGTTCCCAGGAATTGCTTCCAAATATAGAGAATAACACAGAGAATAACTCTTCTATCTGCCACCAATTTTACATTAATACAAATAATTAAAAAAAAAATAAAATCAAAAAAAAACCCCCAACTATTTGTCTTCATAGAATCTAAAAACTTGCTCACACTCTGGAAGAACTTATGGACCTAATAACAGTACTTTTTTAACTCCTTAAGACAGAGATTATGCTGAATGTTATATTATATATGGACAGCTTTATGGAGCCCTGCTAGAAAATTGCATCTAAATTTTTTAGCATTGTAGCCATGCTTATCTTCTTTCAAAGAGACAGGTAAGACCCTGAACTTACTAATTGCTTACTGTTTTGTGCCAACTACCTTTACCTCCTTACCTTTAAAAACACATCCACGTGTTTTCATGTTGCCCTCCAATTACACTCCTCAGACATACACCCACATAAAGCATTTTATCACTCGTATTTTGGCTTCATACCATAGCTGCTCAAATAGTTTGAAGCGTTGCTCAGTGTTGGCACTGGTCTGTAATCACGAAAGCACTTGAAGGGAGCACAAACCAAGAATTCCCCAGGGTGGGAGGGAGATCATGGCTGTGCCAGGAGCAGGGACAGGGCTCTCTGTGGTGAATTCAGGTTGGTGTTGAAAGCTCTCAGGGGAAGGCAAGATGAATGGAGATATCAGAATTCACAGCGGGAAAAGACCATTGAACATAGCAACCAAGAGAAAGCCTTTTCCATCGTTCCTCTGTTCCCAGCAGTTAGAGGGTTTTGATTTCATGAGCTGGAGCTGATGAGGCTGCGATTTCTTTTGTGTGAGTAGGCTAAGAACTTGTCATAATCTATACCACATTTGTATTTCTTGAGCAGTTTAATGGGGTGGGATAGGACATAAGACTTACTGGAGTAAGGATGGAAATAGGAACTGTTTCTCTTTAGCACCGTGCTGAAGTGGCTTATTGTAGAAGTAAATAGCTGGGCTCTTTGGGGCTTGTGAAATTCAGTGTGGTGAGGGCTTTTCTGAAGCTGAAAAGTTTGGAAAATACCAGATTTCTGAAGGTTTTATTTGGACATGGAAAGCTTCCACCAAGTAGAGCCTTCAGTAGCCAGGAGGGGCACTTCTGTGGAACTGTAAGTTCAGCATACTTGTAGCTGAACTACAGAGGGGCTTGATACCTGCTGCATTGAGAAGCACAGGAGTGTAGAACACTGATTTGTGAAGCATTGGGTAGCAGAGCTCCAGACAATGCAAATCCACAGGCCAGAACTCCACCTGCTAGTCACTCAAGGTGTAATTAATGAGTTTGGAAAATCAGTAGTCTATTAGACTTCAAAATGAGATTGTTATGGAGTGTTGCCTGTCTACAAAATCTGAGGAAACAAAAGCATCTTCTGATGAATAAACATCAGAGACTTTCATTTTCTGCCCTTCTTACAAAGCTAATGCCTTTTCAAGGTTTAAATTTGCAGTATCAAATAAATGGCAATTACCAGAAGTCCAGGCTGTTAAAAAAAGTATTCAATAAAATCCTGTAGAATTATTAGAGTGAAGAGGATTTTTTTTTTTTAAACAGGTTATATGTAATGACTACATTATTTACCCGTGCACCGGGAGACTTACTCAGATGGGTCATTTCTCTTTGTTTCCTTGGGGGAGAAGGATAATGGAAGTTTGCTTTTTGTGGAAAAATTGGAACTCACTCCTTGGATAAAGAAGAGCTCATGCCAGATTCGTGACAGGTTTGGCTTTAAATGGATAAGGACCCTTGGCTTTTTATTGGGAACCGAGGGAGCCCAGAACGAGCCTCCAAACCCCGGGTCCTGATACTGAGTGATAGATGATTCTGTCTGAAGTGCCTCCAGCTTCTCCTATGCTTTCCCTGCAGCAACAGAGAGAACATTAATTTTCTGTAAGTGTATTGCTGCAAATATGACTTTAATATAATTCTCAGATGTTTGAGTAAAACCCTAACGTCTTCCAGTAATTCTCTTCTATAATCCTGTGTCACTGATGATCATAGACAGTGACAAATGCCAGACCACGTCTGATTGCTGTTTTCTTTGTCTCCTGCCTCCAGTTACCTTACTGGTTTGGATAATGCAATATTCCTTGTTAGACTGTTTTAAGTTTATTATCCTTCATATAAAAGCAGTACAGGCACTTGATGGATAGCCATATCCAACAGTAGAACTAGAAAGCTACTAACCACTAGGGAAGGGTGGACATGAAGCTGGAGGCAGTGACCACTGCAGCTGAAGATATAAATGAATATGTGCTTGTGGCTTTTATGTGTGTGTTTTTTCCCCAAAACCATTACTTTGCAGAAGCTAACCTTTTTTTTCCATTCCTTTCTCCTTCACATACTTACTACACAGCTATCTCAGTATTGCTTTTCTGCTGCATCACTAGGCTTCATTTCCTCTATTTACACTCCCCATTACTGAAATCCAAATCATGACCCATGTGCCTTTGTAGTCTCCTTAGTATCCAAAGTTGCCTTTGCATTTCTGTTCCTTCCTGTACAGGTGTTTCAACCTTTGCTTTGTCTCCCTTTTATTCAGTGCCAGTAGCTGGCAAAGTAAATGTAGAGGAGGGGACGATTTCCAATGAGAAAGTTTCTGCTGCGATTCTTTCTTTCTTTTTTTTTTTTTTTTTTAGCATCCCTGCTGGAGAAAAATACTTGAAAGTGCTGCATTTGTGGCTTTAAACAGTGTCCCAGATACCAAGAGAACACTCATGTAGTCACTGATTAGTCTCTACTTTGAACGTTAGGAATACAAGCAAGTGCAGCTGACCGTTTGCCATTATGAAAAGTCTCTAGAAGCAGTACAGTATCTGAGAGGCACTACTTTGTGGAGAAAAAAACAAAACAAAACATTAAAGGGAACAGATTTTCAAATGCAATTGCCACTAATTTCTTAGCTGCTGGGCAGAAAAATAACTGGAACTGAATTTCTATACAATTGTACTTAAAATTTGAAGTCAGCAGACACTGTGAGCATATTACTTCAGAGAATTTAATAATAAATGGTATTTGTTTTTTGACCAAAGAAAATAATTTATCTGGCTTAATAAAGCAAGCTGTACATTTTGCTATCTGTGAAAAGGAAAGAGACCCTGTTTAGTTACTGACTTATGAAGATTGACTGGGTTTCTTTAATTATTAAAATAGTCTTGGTGTTGGCCTCTAGAATTCTTGAGTCTTCTGTGTGCAGATTTAGCTATGTAAACCAAATTATGATTTTTTTTTTTCTGTATTGAAGAGGATCTATTGAGTATGCTGAAGTGCATTCGAGCTCTTTTTAAATGGATTTTGTCAGAACATCCTTGTTCTCTGCTAGATACACTTGCGTGTTGGCCCACCTTTTCATTTCACATGCTGCCATAGTTGTGTGATGAGAGAGACAAGGGGGAAGCATATTGTCCAGTGGACCAAAAGACTTGTATGGAAGATAGGAAGAAAAGCTGATTCATCATATTGCTGAACTGAGGTGTACCTCACCACTAAAGTTACTTAGTTTTTGTAGCAACTTTTTCTAGCATTGCTTTTCTTTGCACTGGTCTTCAAACCCCAAGAATAGGGGCGAGAGAGAGGGAATTCAGACCAATATTGCCACCAAGGGCATGGCTATGGTGCAAGAAGAGGATAAGAGAATACACAGAGGGCCAGGTGCTCCCTAAAGATATTTAAAACACTGAGAATATGGTTCATGCTGTTTGAAGACGACATATTTTGTCACTGGCAGTCGGTCTCTCTCATGCATGCACACACCTCCCCAGAAGCAGAGCCAAAAGGGAATATATGGGCCCTAACAGGCAGAAGTCAGAGCAGCTCTGAGCATTGACAGGTATCACAATGCTTTACATTGTAAACCTGTTCGTAACTCAGAATACAGTAGAGACTGCAGTTCATTATGAAAATAAATATTTAGAAAGAATGAAACAGCTAGTGAAATTTCTAGCAAGGAAGGAGTGTTTCCATACTGCCTGTTAGCACTGACAAAAGAGGTGCTGTCTTTGCTTTCCGGAATTCCTACAAATATATTTTCCAGTTTTATGGCTTCATATTCTAGGGATAGGTGGGGCTCTTATCTATATAACACTGACTGTTTTCATTAGGAACAGTGGAATTGCAACTGGTGGTGTGTTTATCTAAAAGGGCAATGTCTTTTTATTCTGTTCTTGTGATGTTTGTCTTGCCATGGCTTTTGTTGTACCACAGTGTCATGATTAAAGAAGTCCATCACCTTGCTGTTTACTGTTATCCTAACACTGGTCTTGATATCCCTGAATGCCTTATAGGCATTGTTTTCTTGGCATAGGACTGCTCCCAGAAAAAGGGAACAATCATGCCACGGTTGAATACAGGTTTCAGTCCCTTAATTTCCATGAGCTGGCAAACAATAGCCCTTTGCAAATTGAGATGCATAATTTAATTCAAAATATATCTTCTGTAGAATTGATGTACTGTGTAAGCACTGCAGCTGATAATCTTCTCAAAGACAATTCTCATGACTCTATGGATGTGTATATTAATGCTGTCGCCATTCTTCTACTGAATAGGGTCATTTTATATGTGTAGTACTATTGCTTTTAATTGAATAATTTGATGAATGGGGAGGGAAAGAGCTTTCTTCAGAAGAACTAAGATGGCAGCATCAAGAACATGGATTAAGCAATAGTGCTTCAGGGAGGAGCATTAGACCTTAATATTCATGTTATTGCCACTGAGATAAGTATCTGAAGCTAAATTCTCAAAGGTTTGTGAAGAGTTTAACCACATGTGCCATTCAAATCAAGGGGAGTCACAGAGCTAAAACCCCATGTAATGTTTTGAGAATGCATCTCCTGGGTGCTAATTTCATCATCTAAAATATATAGCATAATGGATAGTTGCTGCATGAATACAAAGTTTTAAGTCCCTCTAGGGGCTCTGCTAACAGCACAAACCATGAGAGTGTATCTGAGTTGTTTATGAACAGAAGTGGAGTCCCAAGAGTGATACACAGCTATAAATTCACTCCAGTCTCTGCCTATCTATTGTTATTTGTAATAACAGAGAGAGCAGTTTTCCTCTAAAACTACTTCCTTTAAGAGCTTTAACTGAGGAGCTCTGCTTGCAAATCAGTTCTGGTTGCTGAGGAGCTTTGCTAGAGAAGAGACTCCATTTTCTCTATCAGTATTTGTGTATTTTATCACACTTTCACTTTTTACTTAACATATTTATTTAGTCAATTCTTGTGACTGTGCTATTTATTGACAAATATCTTCAAGAATACATTTTATTTACTGGACCTTATTTGATAATAGATACTCTATTAAGCCGATTATATGTTTTCTTAAACTGTACTATTAACACATAAGCTATAATTTTATGCTTAAGAGACCTCTTTACACAACCAAAATGTTGTGCTGTGTGTTTTTTCATTAAGAAATAGATAAAAAGCCTAATGAACTTTTGGAGGGTTCAGTTACATCCTTTTCCTGACAGCAAACCCAGCTTAGGCCCAGTCAAAGCAAAGGAATAACATACTGGAGAGGACAAATTTGATTTTTAACCTTAGAAATAATTTAACCTTAGAAACAAGGACTCTTAGTAGCAAAGAAAGCTTATAGTACTTGTGATGACACTGGTATCTTTGAGTACCTCAGAGAAACAAACAGGACATTTTGCACATTGCTTTTGTATTTGTTTAGTAAGAGGCCCTGATCTTTGTTGTTATCTTGCACTGGTTTTGGCTGCTACCTGGAAGAATATACCACTTCTTGCATTTTACAGTATTTTGGGGAGCTATAGTCCTGGTGGTATGTTCTATTTGTTGCATATACGACACTGGACACAGTCTTGTCCAGCATAATTCTTCTGATAAAGCATCTGGACCACCAGCAATCACTGTCTTGCTCTGTTTGTACCCTTTTTGGCTGCTTTTGCTTTGTTGTTACCTTTTTTTGGAAGGTTACTGAGCAGTACTTTACACACACTTTGGGTGTGTAAGGAGGTCTCTCCCAAAACAGTCAGAGTTGGTATCTCAGAGGTGGGAAGGGTTGGCTCAGAGATTCATACTTTTGAGCAGGGCAGCAGTAGAAGTATGCCCCCTGAGGCTGCTGAGACTGAAGAAGGCTGGGCGGCCATGTGTGACAGTCCTGCCTGCCACAGGTCTGACTGTACCTGCCTGCTCACTGCCCCTGTTCTATGGGGCTATTTTAGGATATCAACCTGCAGAAGAATATGGGGAGGGTAAATTCCCACAGTATACTTATTAAAATAAAATTCTAAAATTAAAAAAAAAAAAAACAACAACCACAAAAAAACCCATAAACAAACAAAGCCAAAGCCCACTAAACCTGCAGCATTTTTTGAGATCATTAACTGGGATTACACTGTTTGTTGTTTTGTTGGGTTTTTTTAACAAAGCAATATAGTCATTGAGGTCCTGTCATCAGTAGATATAAGATAGGAGGCTTTAAATTTATTCTAATTCAGCAGCAATAAGAAACTTGTGTGATTTAGAATAGATGTGATTGTGTTTGGACTTCAATTTCATCAATAGAGTTTTTGGTAAGATGTATGTCAGCAGTAATTCCTGAAATTCATTTAAGTTATGATTCTGTAAAGTAATTAGTTATCAAAACAAACTTTTTGTTACTGTGGAGCTGCATAGTAGGAAGCAACTCATAAACCCTTCTGTTCATGTTTTCTGGCAGTTGGTTTGAAAAACTAACTGGAAAGGGTGCCATTATCTCCCTGTTATTTCTTAAAGAAATGTTATTCCATTGAAATGAGCAAGTGGGACTAAAATATGATCTTTTAAAAAACTTCTTTTGGACTACTGTGTTTAGCTTCATGGAGAGAGATTTTCCTAAAGAGGCTTCTGTGATAGCACCACAGTTGAGTATATGATGTAGGTAGCCACTCTTTTAAGCGGGTGAGTTATTGCACATATAGCAGTCCTTTTTTTTTTCTTCTTCTTCTCCAGTGAAGAACAGGGAATAGAAAAAGTATAAAAACAGTAACTGAAAAGTTCAAGTTGGCATAATACACATGGCAGTCAAAACCACGTGCAGCGAAATTTTATATCTGGAGATATTCAGACTGTGCAAAGTCAGTAAAGTGAAAAACATGGCAGATTTTCTCTTTCATTTTTCAGACCAGAATACTTCTCTGCAAATTCAAAGTGCCTAAGCAACCAGGACAGGAAGTGTTCTTTATGTCTTGGCTCCATCTTGCCTTGGATCATACTTTTTAAAATTTTAGTTATCTGAAGGAGGCAGCTCAGACCATTCCATCACCAAAAATGCAGTTCAAAAAACACATTAAAGTCAGCTGAAGTCTTCCCATTCACTTCAGTGCTTGTTAGATTGGGCTGCATGGCGCTTGGCATCTTGCCTTTATCAAACCTCAAAGGCAAGTAAATTTCATGAGAATCTTTAAAGTAATATTTGTTTTTAGCTGTACAGTGTTTCTACATACAACTTTAATGCTGTGTTACTGTGCTCTTACCTGCTGGCTGTTGTAGAAATCTTGTCTGGAGGCCACCATAGAATTTTTAAAATACATACATCTTGAGTATCTCCACGAGTAAAGTCCAGCTCCCTCATTCCTATGAAAATTACTCTAAGTATTGCGTTTAGATGAAAGCTGTGTATTTAACATGAGAGTTAAGCCAGCCGCAGTCTCTCCTGATATGGAAAGCCACAGCTGGGGACAGGGTCTTCCCTGGCTGTGAGCACCCACGCCTGCTCCTGCTGGTAGGGAAATGAAAGGCCCAGGTCTGCAGTGTGGGTTAGGAAGGAAGCAGCACTTGCCCAAAACTGTGCCTGGGCTATTCAGTGTGGAATGGGGCTCAGCAGTTGTGTTATGTACTTTTACGTAACCACGAAAAGAAGTTTTGTGTTCCTCCTTTCAAAAAAAAAAAAAAAGGTCTTTCAGCATCTTCAGGGCATGAGGCAGGAAGTGTCTGCTCAGTTCCTGTGAACTCATGCAAAGTTTGGGAACGGGGCAGAGCAAATAAATTGGATTCTGGAGTCATGACTGTAAGACCTGTGAAGACGAAGCTGTGCAATTGATGTGTGACACTGAGAGTTCATCTCTAAACCATTGCATTCAGATTTACTTTTCTTAATTTAGGCTATTAGCATAGTGAGAAAGGTTAAGCTGACTATTATGAATAGATCTCAAGAACATGTGTTCCAAAGGCTGTTTGAAAGTCTACAAAATGTGGTTTAAAGGAGCCAATTCATAAAATATTATTTGGTCTGTTTCTATGGGATTCTTGAAGTATTTCCCACTGATAACCATTCTTTGTTTACAGTTTCTAAGACAGTTTTCACTCTCTTGGCTTTCTTCCACAGTCCTTTGTGCTCCTATTTTTAAATAAGCTTCCCTCTCTGCCCCAGCTTTTCTTCAAGGAAAACTCCTTTTGAAAATCTAGGAGGAGACAAGAAGGAAAGGTTTGCATCTCTCAGAATATAGTGACTTCTGACCTTAAAAATTAAAAAATAAATATTACTACTTTTAATTATGTTTTTTCAAATTTTGCTGGGTATTGCACAGCAACCTTTGTTCTTTGCAATTTACTTTTGAGTTGGTTCATGAAAGCTTCCAGTAGTATTGAGTATAGTGACAGTACAGTGATTGGCATGAAGCAGGAAATGAGATTGTATGGCAGAACTAAAAAGTGGCACAGCATTTGCCAATATTCAGTCTTTTGGTTCATCAGACTTAGCAAAATATTGTTCTGCTCTAACGCTCATGTCTTTCACATGACACTAAAATTTTAGAGAAGGTAAATAACTCTTCATGGTTTTTGTTTTGTCTTGAACAGACATAGTAGTGCATGTCATTAATAATGTTGTTAAAGCTAGAATCTAGATGGATATATGAACAAAAAGATGGGATTTTTGAGAAATATATCTAAGTACAGGAGCTTATTTCTGCAACAGGAACTTGTTTTGGAACTAAATAGTCTGAGATATTTCTGTTATTTTGTAACTGAATAGAAAAGTTACACTTGAGGTTTTGTTCAGCAGTATATAAATAATGACTCATAGCATTCTGTGAGCTCTGTGATGTGATTTTTGTTTCTACTTACACAATCTTTTTAATGTAGAGAAAGTATCTAATGTGCAATTATACTTTGCACATAAAATATGCAAAAAATTGCACAGCTAAAAATTATACTTTTAAAAGATTTCTCTTGCTTTTCTTTTTTCTTAATTTTTCCTTTTTACCAAAAGGACACAGAAAGATTTACCCCAAATACGTTATTTCCTGCTTAAGTGTTGTCTATTAGGACTTAATGTTATTTACCCAGGAGATGTGTTGTATGGTTGTCACCTGACATAAAGGCAGATAGTAGTAATAGTTAGAAATGGCTGCCTGCCATTCTGTTTAAAAGAGAAACTTGTGTGATTTTTCTAAAGGGCTTAAAATCCACATTGAACCAACCTCTAAGGCTGGCACCATCAGCATAGAAAAGAGAAACCAAGTAGGTTTATTTAACAGTTTAATCTGCCTGAAATGTGTGTGTCCAATTGTCCATCCCTTTGGAATGAAAATGCTCAGAGAACAGGTTGTGAATTCATTCTGAGTTTATCATCAAGATTCTGCACATCCTTTAAAACCTACTTAAGCTAGGAAACAGCAGGAATGAAAGCAAAGTTTGATCTGATTAAAGATGGCAAAGGTTTAGATTTTCCCATGAGGAGTACCAGAGCCTACCCTGATTTGCTAACTGGTATTCTATATTCTCTTCTTTTATGCAGAAATGATCTCAAATATGCGTAAGAGGTAATAAAAAGTAAGTTTGTGATAAGGTAGTCATTTGGAGAGGATAAAATCTCAAGGTTTCTAGTATTAATATTTATACAGAATTAAGTCTCGCTTGCAATTTCTATCAATTTTTAGATTTACTGTGCTCTTTTTTCCCCCTCCCTAGTTCTCGTGGAACAAAAGGAAAATCATTTTATTTGTCAGTGATCATTTTCCCACATTGAACAGTATCTCAGTCTGTGAAATTGTCATATTGAAATTAGAATCCAGGCTGAAAAATATGCAGTGAGAGCAAGTCTGGAAAAATCTATTTTTATACTTATTCTAATCAGTTAAAGAAGTATGACTTAATCTGTGATCCATTGATCATAGTCAGCCCAGTTCATAAGCAATAAATTTGCTGTATGATTGTGCTTATGAAAATTAACCCTATTTCTGCAAGTAAGCAAACTGTAGTGGAAATGGAAGTAATGAATAGCCAAAGCTTAGCCTAATCATCACTTGGCTGTGAATGAACACTGTTGTATAAAATAGTCCAAAGATTTTAGTTACATGGACTACAAAAACAGTGACTTGAAGAATGCCTACTGTTGAAATGTCTAGATGAGTAAATTCTGGCAGTTTTTCTGGTAAATGATTTTTTGATCCATAAGTTTTGGTTATGGTGCTGTGTTGGTGTAGTAGTTTGGATATCTCAGGATGCAACTAAGCTGGGAAAGAACAACCCCATGGATCAGTACAGGCTGGGGGCTGAGCTGCTGGAGAACAGGTCTGAGGAAAAGGATGTGGGAGTCCTGATAGACAACAGGCTGACCATGAGCCAGCAATGTGCCCTCACAGCCAAGAAGTCCAATGGCATCCTGGGGTGGATTAAGAGGAGTGTGGCCAGCAGATCAAGGGAGGTTCTCCTCTACCTCTACTCTGCCCTGGTGAGGCCTCATCTGGAATGCTGTGTCCAGTTCTGGGCTCCCCAGTTCAAGAGGGACATGGAGCTACTGGAAAGAGTCCAGCACAGGGCCACTAAGATGATGAAGGGACTGGAGCATCTCCCATCTTAGGAGAGGCTGAGGGATCTGGGTCTCTTTAGCTTGGAGAAGAGGAAGCTGAGGGGGGGATCTCATTAATGCTTATAAAAATCTTAAGGGTGAGTATCAGGAAGACGGGGCCAGACTCTTCTCGGTGGTGTCCAGTGACAGAACAAGGGGCAGTGAGCACAAACGGGAACACAGGAGGTTCAATCTTAACATAAGAAAACACTTCTTTACTGTGAGGGTGACAGAACACTGGCACAGGCTGCCCAGAGAGGCTGTGGAGTCTCCATCTCTGGAGACATTTAAAACCCATCTGGACATGTTCCTGTGTGATCTACTCTAGGATCCTGCTCTAGCAGGGGGGTTGGGCTGGATGATCTTCGGAGGTCCCTTCCAACCCCTACCATTCTGTGATTCTGTGATTAGCATTTCAGTTCAGAAGCACACTTTTGAAGTGAAAATGCCTGTCATTCATTCTCCATGTGCTCTGATTTGCTGACAGCTGTGAAGTGCAAACTAAACTTCTTTTGCATGAAACTAATGAAAGGATGCACTGCAGGAGTAGACCTTATGCCTTCTAGCTTCCAATTGGCCTTTGGTCCATGGGACTGGAATGACTCAAGTAAAACAACCCAAAATATATGATATGTAGATATAAATGTCTCACCACAAACTTCACTGTCCACAGCTCTGGTTTCCATGATTAGACTGTGCTTTCTCTGTTTCCGCTTCTGTGACTCCAGGTGTACTGTAGGTTTGTTCCATGCTTATCTTCCTTCTTGAAACATGTAGACTACCAGGAAGGCCACATTGAAAAAGCAACAAACTTAAATTTCCATGGCAGTGTCTGTGAATTGAATACTTAAGGTTGCTTGTTTCTCTACAACTTAAGAAATAAAAAGGCAGAAAGTAGGCTTCTATCAGAACCAATTTTGTTTTGATGAAAATTCAGCATAATCCTAATAAACAGTTTTGCTGGGTCTTTTTTAGCAATCCATCCAGTTATATGTCAAGTTAAATGACGCTCAGATACTTTAGTTTCATACTCATTGCACTAATAATAATAGAAGGACTGGAACTTGTGTACAGCTTCCTTTAACTATCTGAGTCTTACTGTGGAGGCAGTGATTTGCATGAATTGTCCTGATTTAGTCAGTTCCCTGTCTTTCATAATGGGAGCATATTTGGTTGCTTGGTTACCCATTTGAGATGACTGTATTTTAGATAATCATTAATGGAAATGTTACCCAGAAGGTGAGTGAGCAGCATGATGCAGATTTTCAACAGGCCACAAATGTAAAAATAGATCTATGCAAGCGGAAGAGAAATTGTAATAAATACATGTAATTTACATATTTGCTCACACTTACTGAACACGTTTACACACTATTTGTATATGCCACTTTGTTGTTTTTCTTGCATCTTTAACCTAAAAGAAAGTAGAAATTACAGAAGTGTTTAGTTTAGATCAGCAGGAATGGTGATAATGAATATCCCATAAGAAGTTGAGAGGAAAAATGGAGAAGGTGCATAGAGAAGTCAGACTCTTGTAGCTGATTAGAAATCCATTTATTCTGAAGTCTGCAGCAGCTCAACCCATCTTTATTTTGAAAGGAAAAGTGTATTTGTTTATAAAACACGAGAAGCGTGGTCTTGAGTATGTGAAATGAAAGATTCATTAAAATGTTATTTCTGACTAGAGGTGCCAGCTGTTTGACATGACATGGGGCAGCAGTTTAAGATTAAGCCTGCTTAGAAGTGAAGTCATGCTGTACAACACAGTGACATGGAGTGTTTAATTGTCTCACATCTGTTTAAAAAAAAATCAAAAGAATTAAAGAAGAAAAAAATCCAAATTTACTAAGCACAGCTGCTGATTTTGCTGTTACAATGGAATTTCCACTGAGATGACTCAAAAGAATTAAGGAGAATGACACGGAATAAAGAGTCACCAGAGCATGGGGGAGAACCTAGCCATGACTCCAGATTAGTATTCTGCAATATTTCCACAAGATGAAGTTGAAAAAGCTTGTTTTCTTGCAATTCTAAGTAATCAAAAATATACATGATTCCTCAAATTATCAGCTTTTTTCTGTTTTTTTCTCCCCTCAACATGTAAGTTGTTTGCATCCCAGCTTTTGAGCTTTTAGGGTGTACTCTGTTTTCAAGCTCTTGTCTCATAACTACTAGAGCTAATAATTTCATATTTGTCTCTTTCTTGAGGGATTTAGGATTTTAATTTTGGTTTTAAGAAAGCAGAGGTTCTCATGTAATCACTTGTCTTCAGGATCTTGAGATTTCAGAAAAGAATGAGATACTGCAGACCTGGCAGTCAGAAACCGGAATTTAATGACAAAAAGTCTCTCTATCCCAAAATCCATGAAAAAATATTCTGGAAGAGGATGAAGAGTCAAATTCTAGAGACAGCTTTATGTAATATGATATACGAGATAATATATAAGATCAAAACTGGGGTGTATATAACTTTGAGCACAAACTTCTTGATCTGTAGCTAATTCGGATGTGTACAGTTTGATTTTTTTGTCACCCACCGGGACTGAGCGATTTCTTGTTGGCAATGTTTGGATAGTTTATGTCTGCATTCCATTTGAGGAAGGGATGAAAACAGAAGGTGGTATAATTTGGAGTTGAATATAGCCAGCACAATTTATCATCTTCAAATATGCCTGAATCTTTGTGACCTACTTCTGTTATGTTAATCTTTTTTTCTTTCTTGTTTAAAAACATGTAATAATCTACTCTCCTTGTCAGCATGTGATACCTTGTTTTCCTTTCAGCTTTCAGGCTGTACTAAGGTAGGAAGAGATTTCTTTTAAAAAACACATCTCTCTAGTCATTAGAAACCCTACTGCCATGTAGCAGCTATTTAGTGTTTTAAACTGCAATAGTAGTTCTGCCTTATGGGTCTGTGTATTGATTTTCCTTGTGGGAAATTTAACCCCATCATTCAAGAGTAAATAGTGGAATCAGCTGTTTACAGAGTGAAAGAGCAACTTTTCTGACATTAGAAAGGGCAGCATGCGTTGTGGCTGGCCTCCTGCTAGTTTTATTGATACAGTTTTAGAGAGTGGTGGCTTTTATGTGCAGATATCAGGGGCCAGCAAATAAAATGACTTTGCAAGAGCATCTAACATGTGCTTTGCATTATTACATGACCTGGAGTATAGATACTATATTGGGTAGTGCTGCCACTGGGGCAGGTGACAGCCTTACTCCTAGGAAAGAGAGTTTGTTTATAACCATGTATGTATGAACAAAGGTAGCGTGTTCATCTATATTTTTATTTATGATGCAATCTTCTGATGTATAATTTTGAATTAGTTCTTGTCATTATCATTACATAGCTAATCCAGCTCCACAAGAGAGATGGTTTTTTTAGTTTGTTTTTTTTTTCCCAAAAAATGTTCCTCATGGGTTTTCCTCTGTTTCCAATAGCAGCAGTAAAACCCTCATTGACCTTAGTGGTAGAAAATTACGACTAACATCAAATGTTTTCTCTTTTCTAGATATACTGTCCTTGTGAATCAGTACAGTAGCAAACTTCTGCAGTGATATAATAGCAATAATTTGTTTACCAGATGAGGAGATGTAGAAGACAGAAAAGCTGAAATCACATTTTCTATCAAAATTTGAGTCTTGTGGTAAGATTGCTGATTTTGGCAAGTCTCTGGAATTTTGAAGGGGGTCCCAAAACTTTTAGTTCAGCAAATTCCCACTGATTATAGTAGAGCTGCACTTTGCTGGCCCATCATAGAATTAGGTTGTTCTTATTTTGGTGCTTATGTATGGGAGATTACCCATATCCAGGCTTCCAAGTTTTAAATATTTTGCCTTTTTGTATTCAGCAGAACATTTAACAGATGTCATTTGTTTTCCATGCCAGTGTGGTAACAAACATATGCCATCGTTTTTTAGTTAAGAAATATTAGTACATTTATATATGTGTGATATTAGATGGAGCGGTTTTGTTTTAGCAAAAGCACACTTCACTTTTGCCTTAAACTCTTATCTGATTTTAAAGCCTGAATTTACCCATCATTCAAGTCATCATGGAAGAGACTTTACCTCAGATTTGAATCCTTTGGGCTGTATAAAAATAGGATTATAGAACATCTGGCTGCACAATAGGAATATTTCACTCTGGAGTACAAAAATACAACTACAAAAGATAAAGAGAAAAACATTCCTGGCAAGAAATTATCCTTTCTTTATGTTTCTTGTATCCATCAAGCACTAGCATCTCTGAGGTGCAAGGCAAGGAGACAACAAAGGAAAAATGGAGAGAATTAAGGAGCCACATTATATCGTTAATACTTTGGCAGTTTTGACAGCCATGAGTAGCAATGAAAAGCACTGCTGTTTCAAAGTCTGTGATCAATGGGGAATTCGGCAGGTTCTCAAAGGCCCTTGGTTCAAATTCACAGAAAATGAGCATCCCACATTATTACTGGATGATGATGTAAGAGCAGAAAATTAAAATTATCTAATGTATTTATGAAATAATCCCCAAAGAATGTATTTTATTAAATTCTATTACTAGAATGAAGAGGTTTTTAAAAGAAAACAAATATTTTTATTTTTTTAAAGTCTGACTTTCAGGAGTCATTTGTTCACATCTTCTTTAGTAATTTTCTGTCTCAGTTAAAAACCCAAAGGGAGCATATACTGGATATGAACCAATGTTTTTACTCTCTTATTTCTATCTTTTACTAATCATAAAGATACCGCAAAGATCTGTGGTTTGGTGCATTTTCATTAACACCTCATCAATCCAAGAGTAACTTGTCATGACAGTTGTTGATAGCATAAAATAGTAGCTGATGTCTTCAATATTACTTCAATATTAGTTATATGGCAATGGAGCAAAGAACATTGTTAATCATTACAAAAATCATTGCTTAATTCCAAAATAAAACTCACTCTAAAAATGCAAAATATTTTAAAACCTTTAATTAAAGCCTTGAAATACCCATTTGAATTAAATGAATGGTATTTTTACATTGTGAATAAAAAGGTATTTATCAGTAGGTGTATGAGATATACAAAGACATAGCTAGATAATATATGTCACAATAACGAAGGTATCTTCTGCCTCAGAGTTGCACAAAAATCTAGTCAAGAAAGACGAACTTGCAAATGAGCTGTATTTAAGATAATATAGCCTAACAATATCATATAACAAAACCATTGAATATGCCATGACTTAAATAATGTATTTTCAAACAAAATAATACACAAATTCAGTTGAGAGGAGAAAAAAAAAACAAACCAACAAAACAACCAAAAAACACCCAAAACCCCCAAGTACTCTTTGTACTTGTATATCTGTGAAGCTGAGCTCAAGAGTCCAGGCTGAAGACTTGTTGGCTTGAGACATGAGAGCAATGCAGGGGCCAGCTCCCTGGTACACGTTTTCTTGCCTGTTGGTGTGACATTCACCACCTTTAGCCTGTACATGTATTTAAACTGCACATTCTGAAGCTTTACGTGCAGACAGGCCACTGGTCATGCTGTTTCGCCCAGCTGTTTTTTCTGGCTGCTTCTGCTGTCCATGCATTAAAGGGAATGAAATGCTGTAACTCAGCCTGATAATACATGGTAGCTCTTTTCCTTGTACAAGTCAGTATTTTCTCTGTTAAGCTACTGCAGAAATGCAATATGAATGATCATTTGCTTTGAGTTTGCTAATACTCTAGAGGCTATCAAGTACTACTTCTGTTTTTAAAGCAAATTCTTTCAGAATCAGGTCCTGTCAGCATCCGTGCCTGTACAGTGCTGGTTGGTTTCACTGACTGTTACTCTGAATGAAGGGAGATTACCAGCTATCAGAAGGCATTTATGTAGTGTTCTTCAGTACCTTCATTTTTACTAAGTGGGAAGCTGAAGCTGGGGTCTGTCATGTTCCTCTGTTGTTTAATGTCTACTGTCTGCAGAAAAGGAAGAATGTGTTTTCCAGTTTTACACTGACAACACTAATATCTATTAAACATTTCAATGAAATGAGTTGAGGCAGTCCTGTGTTTAGCTCTCATATGGCTGCTGACAAGCTTTTGGCTCACAACCTCTTCCATTTGACAAAATGAGACCCACTACTTCTAAGAACAGGAATCTCCGGTAGCGTGATGTTCAGCTTTCCTGCACTGTTGTGTTTGCTGACTGCTAGCAACTGCTTTGGGCACATTTCAGCCTAATAGCAAGGTTGCAGAGAACTTTAGCAGAACCATTCTTCTTCTTTGCATAGTAATGCTTCAGCAGTACAAAGTGAGACTTCAGCAACATGTCTTGCTCATTTTAGACAGCCACCATTATTCCTAGAATAGATAGGATCTTTTAGAATTATAAGGAGTTTTATATATTTTTTTTCAAATTGTTTGACACCTTTATGATACATTAAAGACTTGCTAAGGAAAAACAATAATAATTTGTAATAGATGTAATACCTTCTTAGCAAATTTCTTTGCCACATATTTTAATTTTCCATGATGTTTCACCCGCACTACTTAGAACAAAATCTTAAACTACTGTTATGATTTTAAATTTGTTTCAATTGAAGTTGAAAAGGTAGCTTTTTCTTCAATACTAAAAGATGGCAATTATCTTGAAACGAGGTTCAGACTGAGTCTTGCTGGTTATTACAGTGATCAGACCACATTTTAATGCAAGCATAAAAGTTAGCATATTAGAACACTTTAGATTTTACTTATGTCTTAAAACACATTAAATAAGAAACAGAAAAGTAACTTTTTTTTTTTTTTTATGATGGGCAGTTTTCATCATTAAGCTTTTTCTTGTTCGAAGCAGTAGAAGCCTTAAACATTTAGTTATTGTACACACTGACCTGGATGTGTGTGTAGATATGTATCACACCAGAGGGGTTTGTGATACATCAGTACAGTGATGAAAAAATATTTTGCCTTTTTTCACTTATTCTCTCTATTAATTTTTTTCTATATTAAATATCATTATCATCTTACCTGTTCTAGCACTAAGGACTTGTCTGCCAGGGAAAGCTCTGTGGAACAGGTGAGAGCACAGCCATTTCCCAGCCAAAAGCTCTTGTACCTGCTAAGCTATTCTGTGTGAAGGGTCTTTACTGTAGACAAAGATTATTACATGGGATTTTCATGCAAGCTGGTAATTTACAGTGCATTAAAAAATTATTCCAAGCCCTAATATTTTATGATTCTATACTAACTATTAGATACTTAATACAGAAAAGCTTTGGGTTATTTTTAATTATTTATATAACAACAGGTCACAGAAGTATTACTGGGGTTGGTGTCCAAATGACCTAGATAACTGTGCAAAATTGTAGTAAAATATAATCCTCACTCATACTGCATAAAAGGTAAATGAGTCATAAAGATAGATGGGATACAAAGATACCAAATGACCTATTCAGAGGTATACTGGAAGTATTTAAAATAGCCAATAATAGGATTTTGGGTTCCTGTAATACAGTCCAGTGCTGTAGGCAGGCTCCTCTTTGCCCTAGACACAGACAACGTAGCATTGGCTTGTGTTGTGTACCCACAGTTTTTTGCAATGGCCTTCTGAAAAAATGAGCCTTGTGAAAGCATACTGTCTGCATCTGGCTGTCCCTCCTTCTACCCTAGTGACTTCTGAACCAATGGGCCAATTTCGGTGAAATTAAGTAAAGAAGTGGAGAGCTTCAGGATAAGTTAGTTCTCGGTTCTTCAGATGGGTAAAAGAGAGACTATGTGATACTGAGTGAAAAGATGTGGAAGGAATTCATACTCAAAAGACAGAGAGAGCTTTGTTTCACAAGATCTGTGTGCTAATTTATGGGAGAGATTAGTCAGTAGTTGCACCTCACCTGGCAGATAAAAGTTGAAGACACAAATCTGCAGAAAACAGATTGCTTTGGCTAAAATGCTCAAAACTTCTCTTCATTTTTAAGCAAATTGAATGTATATATTATAAACTGTTTCAGCCAGATCCTTATGCAGCAGGAGAAAGGAAGCTTGGGCAAAGATGTATTTCTCATGATGCAGGTCCGACTCTCCCTTTTCATGGGGCAGTGACCAGGGCACAGGCTGTACCGTTGTAATCCTGCACATAAGGAGAAGGAGAAGTTTCATCTTTTGGAGTTCATGACAACTTCAAAAAGAGAAACATGTGGAAATACATAGCATGGAATAAAGAGGAAAAGGGCACATGAACTTATCTTAAAAAATTACTCAAATGCCAGGTAATCCAACCAAAATGACCAGTCCCGAAGCTCCCATTAAAACAGATGTATATAGCCTGTAGAACAGAGCCATTGTTTCATGTCACATAATTTAGAGAACTATAAATTGGAACTGCTCAGTAAAATAACCAAGGAGACTCTTAATGCCCAACTTATTTTGCTGTCTTCATTTTTTTCCAGTTTCTGTATTAATCTAGTTAAGCAAATATCCCAAAGAACTATTTTACTGACTTATAGAAGTAATACTAATAGGGAAAATGTGTGTGACTAAGCAGACAATAAAAACATGGACCCCAAAGTAGCTTATTCAAGACAACCATCTAAATTATCTTTAACAGCTCCACCATTTCTGTTTTAAGTATTTGTCAAGAAAGGCTTTAGCATCATATAACTGCGTTCAATTTATTTATTTTTATTCTCCACTGTTATTTGCAATTAAATTCTAAAGAGAACAGGCATTACTGTTCAAGGGCTGAGTCCTAATCTTGTGTTTAAAAGGGCTTTTTTCTTTGGAAATTGAGTAAGTTCAGCCAGACTTAGGATGCTGTAAAATTTCCAGAGCATCCACTCTGCCATAGTTTCTGTATAACTGCTTTTACGGTTTTAAAACCTAGAAATGACATGTTTTACATCAAAGAAATTGCACAATTCAGGGGTATACAGAATGCTAAAAAGAATTCGCTGCAGAGTTGAATACATGCTGCAGTACTGATATTTTGAGTTTGCTAAGTGTTGGGAAAAGATCTATTTATATATAAAGTGGGTATCTCAGTCCCTTGTATTGTTCTTTCTAATCTCTTAATCAAAACCTTTTGTAGTCATACCAGTACAATGTTTCCAGCCTGGCTGCAATAACCCTCACATCATAGTATAATGCCTTCCACTGGTCATTTTAGAATGAGTTCATGAATAAAGTTAGATTATCCTTCTCTCCTCTTTTGTTTTCTGTAGAGGCACTATGCTATTATAGCTGTGGCCATCCATAATTATGTAAGCTGCTGTTTCTAGTTCAGTTGAAGTGTCATTAACAGATATTTTGGAAATGCCTAAAAAGTGGTAAATAAGGTGATTCGATCTTCCTTGCAGTCCCTTTACAGTTACAGGCTCTTAATCTAACATGGACCCGAATAGTAAATTTTGAGGGAATTAAGTTGGTGCCAAGAATGAATTTTTGTGACCCCCCTGTTTCTAACCAACTTAGATCTGCTAATTTTAGAAGCATTCTGTGGGCATTCATGTCTGTCTTTTTCTTGAGGCTTTGGCTCTGCAGGGAGTTACTCAATAGCCATTTCTGAATACCGATTGCAATCTAAACATCTTGGTTAACTTGGGGCATTTCTGAAAGGGTAGGAACAGGCTGTAAGCATCGTTTACAGAGGCAGAGGAGACAGTGGTACCATCTTTTATTCTCTACAGAAGAGAAAGGATGGCCTGGGAGCTTAGAAGTGAAGACAGTAATTTTTCATAACATCTGCTCTTCAGCATCTGATTCTGTGACTGTTTAAATGTTTTTTACGGAGACAAGTGCCTTTTAGAGAACAGCTGGAGTTTAAGAAAAACCCTCCATTCCTCTGTATTATCCTAGCATGAGGTCTCAGCTTGTTTCTAGGCCCTGTCCCAAGTCAGGAAAGAAGGGACTTAAGATGGGCTTTGTCCATCCAGCATGATTGCCCTGAGCAGTAGCCTAAAGAAAATAATGGAAGGAGCCCTGTCTGCACTTCCAGTTTTATGAAGGGCATCTAGGCTGTCATGGGAGAGTAGCTTGAGAAGTCACACTCTGCCTGACATGCAGTGCAACGACACATCACCATTCCCAGAAGTGTGTTTTCATTTCTGTGTTTCTGTGCTGATCCATGCTGGGACAATCCCAGCACAACTGCAACAGTCTGTGGGCTGCATTAGTTGCTCTGAGCTTGCTTTTGCTCCTGGAACTGAGGACTGTCAGGCCTGCTGACTGCCTGTAGGACATGTGAAAGCTGATGGCGTGTTAACAGTTCAGAGCTCTGCAAACCTTCTGCTGTGGGTTAGCCCAGCTGCAGCGCAGCATTTTATTTAGAAGGGGTGCATGACTATTCTTGTTGGAACTTGGCTGACATCAGTTCTTGTTACAAATATTTGTTACTAGTTGCTAATATTCTTGTTTAATTCATAAATATAACTGTAAGTTGTGAGTGTACGAATGTGAGATGATAAAACACTCAGCTGAACATGTTTAGGTTGCAAGCAAACATTTTCTTTCTGTTGAGAGGAGGTCAGAGATGCAGTAATCCCATTGTTTCAGAAGCAATGCCAGATCCCTAGATAATGTCTGCACGCATGAAATGCGAGATGCATCTGAGCAGGATAACAACAAAGTGCAGCAGAGATAAAGAACTGATGTAGTTTGAAAGGGATATCCAGTATCATTTTCTAAAAGACTAGATAACATTAGCTTCAAGCCAAACACAAAAGACAGAAATCTTTTTTTTAAAAGAGGTGACCATGTGTTTAACAGCTGATCAATTCACTACAATACAAAGGATTAGCAGGAGGAAATTAGGAAAAGTAGAGAAGCTTTGTTGGCTAATCCATGTTCTTTTTGTTTGCCTTTCTAATTCACATCTCCATTTTGTATTACTCTTTATTTCCAATTTGTTGCTCTTTACTGTGCTGTTACCTTTATTTCAATATCATTAATTCATTTTGATCTTGAGCACAGTTGGTTGCAAACTGCTGTCTCTGTTACAAATTGATTTGTCCTTTAAAAAAAAAGGGAGACAGACAGAAATGTCAAACTTGTTTCACAACGGAAATGTTGAACATAAGAGTTGGCTCCGATACAGTGTCCACCCAGTGGTTCTATGAATAAGTGTTTATAGATTGTACTGAGCTTTCTAGCCAACTCCTAGTGTCTCCTATAATTGCTACTGTAAGAAACAAAAATGTTTATCTGAAAACCGAAACTCTTCATTTGAGCTGTGTAAAGCTATTATTCTACTTTCTATGTAGTTTGCTAAAGGGCAATAAACTTACATGTTTAAAGAATACAGAAATGCGAGGTTGACTCACCACAGGTTTCCTTCCAGCTCCAGTGATGGTTGACAGTAACACTCTGGTTTACTTGACTACTTTTAGAGCTCTTTCTGTTTTTAGGTATTTTGGTGGGGGTTGAAAGATGTGGTCCATATATGTACCTATATTTTTCTTTTCTTCCTTTTCTTCCTTTTCTTCCTTTTCTTTCTTTTCTTTCTTTTCTTTCTTTTCTTTCTTTTCTTTCTTTCTTTTGGACTTTTTGGTGAAATTCTTAGCATTAGAAGAATGTGCAAATACACATACTTGTGTCTAGCATACAGGATCTGCAAGTGATGAATTATGTGGGGGTTTTTTGTCATTCGCATTAAGCAGCTGCACATGAATTGGTCCATATTGCTTTAGCTGATTGACACTGGTAATTGCCCTTTGAATGTATTAATATGGGACATATGGTAAATCTTTCACTAGCTCAAAGTTATAACCTTTGCAAGTAAAATAGTTACTAAATGGTACAAAGATAAGAGTCATTAAAAACTCTGAAATATATGCTGTAGAACCTGACATTGTTCTACAGTGCCACTCTGATGCTGCTTTTTAAAAAAGATGGGTCCTATCTGAACACACAAAATGCTATACAGTAAAAAGAGGGAAAAAAATAAGCAAAAATTGTATACCACCTGCTGATGTGTGAATTGGATAGCAATGCAGGAAACTACATGTGTTAAATTAGTCTGATAGAAGGAAGAAAAGTTTGAAAGTAAATGATTTATTTTAAAACACTGAATTAGAACATAGCATGTGTTCAATTTGAAATACAAAAGATGAATTCAATATGATATTGGCCAGTGACATTTAAAGTTTTAACAAATGCAATGGTTCTAAAGTTTCGACATGAAGTAATACTTGGAGCATGCTGCTATAATGTATGCAAAGGATTAAAGATTATACTTTATAAAATTTGAATCACAAGTCTGAAAGCCTTTCAGCCTTAAAGTCCATTTGTGTAGGAATACGTGTGCATGGATGAGTGTATTGTACATCTGAAATGCAATTAGATTTTTCTAAAGCTCCAAGGACACTTGTGGTTTCATGTGCCAAGTGTCAGATGTAGATCTTTGTGCTGTACTTCTTATACACAGGAAAGGTAGTTTTTTAACTTTATTATTTGTATGTGCTATTCAGCACAAAAAATGGAAGGAGAATTCCCGAAGCTAATATAGTCATCATGTAATGCGATTCCCTCCATTTATACGATCCTTTAATTGAAGCATATTGCTGTGTATACAAAATGTCAAGCTCCTATTTTATATTAGAAATATTAATCGCCAATCTTGGCAGCTTCTGATATCACGTCACTAAAGGAGGCACTCTTGGTCACAGAAAAACCTCTCTTCAAAGTCTGTTTGCTAAGAATTTATTACAGTGAAATTTTAGGGGGGAATGTGGGATGACACATAACAAAAACTGAAGTTTAAACACAAACTTGCTTAAGAGGAATGTATTTGGTGACCAGAAAGCCCCAAGTGTTTTTTCAAGAGTGAGGGAAGTTTTGGCTTAAAGGCTACTCGGACTCAGGTCTGAACTGAACACTGGAACTGATAAGAAATTCATAACAAACCTTATAACAATGGGAAAAAAAATTATAGGTATCCACATGAAGTCATGAAACAGAAAATTGAAATGGAAAGGTAGAGCTATCAGGAGAAAATATATAGTTGATATAGCTACAAAAATGGCTAAATTAGGAACAGATCACGTCCTAGCTGTAGTTTTGACCTGCTGGTAGACAGGGGTGGCAAGATCACCAGCAAAATGGCTAAGTAAAGGCTGAAGTGTGCATTTTTGATTTATTTTCTGTATTGGGAAGGATGCATGATAATGTAGTTCGATTACATGAAGAAAGCAAATAGTTTGAAGTCACTTAGTAAGAAAGGAAAATATTAACCATCATTTAGGTCTAAACAATTTATACAGCATCTATGGATCTGCTATTTGAATGCTCTATGCAGTTCAGAGGTCCAAATTTTTAATTGATGCTGATAAATCAAGGAAGGTGCTGAAAAGAAAGATGAGGTGATTATAGTGTTTCCCGTCTGTGAAAAAAAAGACTCTTTATTCTGTGTAGTTATTTCATCCAGGAGGTAAAATCATAACAAGAATCATCAGCTGGAAACTGAAACATAATAAATTCAAATGAGAAATCAAACAGAGGGTGAACAGAGGTGCTGATTAACCTTGAACATACCCAAGGGTTTTCCAGCTCTTGATAGACTGAGGTCAGGACTAGGTGCCTTTTTGGAAGGTCATATGAAAGATTTTAAACTCAGTCCTGGAGCAACTATTGAAATGAAATGACCTGTGGTATACACGAGGTCTCATGAATGCCTCTAACTTAAAATGTTCGAATTTATTAATCTTGGAGGGATGAGGGAAGTTGAAACTCAGTATTGGTCCTTATAAGACAGCAGGCCAAAGGCAAGAGCTCAGCCACCAAGCTGAAAGCCTGGTCATGCACGCTCTGTTGAAGGGAGGCAGTGGGGGAGGGTGGTACAGGTGGTTTAGGGAATGGCAGCCCAGGGGCAGGGCTGTGCCAAGCTGGCACTGCAAGGACAATAAGGAGCTGGCATCTTGAGGTGTAATCTTCATAAGCCTTTCCCTTAACCCTGGGGTTACTCTTGCTCTCCTCCAACTGCACCTCTCAGCATGCTGAGAGTGCTGCTGCTCTTATGCATAGTCAGAGTCGTGGAAAACTTTAGAACAAACATCTGCCAGGAACACATCATTTCCTGTGGTTGTCCTAGCCATGAATTTTTTACTTTGCTCTGCCTTCCTTCTTGCACATTGCTGATCTCCGATCGTGCTTCTTTCTCCCCTCTGGGTCACTGGAGTCCAGGTTAGCTTTAATGTAGAGACCAGATTGCACTACTGATCACTGTGCCTTTTGCTCTGTATTTATTTTCTGAATTTATGGAAAGACTAGGTCAAGCTGTTACTCCTGCACTGGCTAGTTATGCTCAGTATGTGACATTCCTCTACAGTTGTTCTGATTATGCCACGTCCTACTTCATTCCTCAGACTGTGTGCAGAGCCAGATTTGAAATAGTTTCTTTTTCCTATGCCTTGTTGTATTCAGACAAACAGATCTGCCCATCTTTTTAGCTGGTAAGTGCTGATATATCTAGAGCACTAGTAATCGGGCTTTTTACTGCTGTCAGCAGCTAGTATCATCTAACACTCTTGTGCTGTGCACCCAGCAATAAGTAAATGAGAAAACCACAGAAATACAGCTGTGTTCCAAGTAACTCTTGTTTACTACTCTCTATAAACACTCATGGCTTTTCTATTTGGATATGCTGTCTCTCCCTCTAGTAGTTTCTACAGCAGATCACAGGAAGAGCACTTTGTATTGTGTAAATACAACTGATTTTTCAGTTCTAGCACGCAAAATGATCCAAAGCAAAGATTATTTCTGACAAATCAATATGTATATAAATATATTTTTTCAGGGTTTTTTAACCCCAAATTAAATGTTTTGAGGCATTGGCACAAAAAAGTTTGCAAACAAACATGAATCTTTGACTGGATTCCAGTTGTTCTGGCAAAGTGGTGAAGAAGGTACTCTCCAGCCCAGTGATTTGAGCCCAGCGATTTAACCCACAAAGCAGAAAACAAATATAGTCAAAGATACTGGGAGCAAGTCTGGGATGGGTAGGAGGGGGAATGATTATTTTTTTTCTCCCCTCTTGGTATCTTTAATCTGAAAAGGAAAGATGGATTGACACTGAGATAATGGTGTACTCATGAATGCATAGCCCTCTGATGTATTGCACTTTTAGCATGAGAAAGGTAAAGACTGCTTAATAAACAGAAGGAAATGCAAAGCACATAAAGTAATGAACAATTGAGAAACAAGTATCCCAAACCAGTATCGGTAACAGTGCTGTCCCAGGGAGATGGAAAAGCCAATTGTAATTTTGGTACCACCACAAAATTATTGAAATATTGGCTCCAGAAAGACTGGTGGTTTTGGTGGGCTTTTTGGGTTTTTTTGTTGTGGTTTGGCGGGGGGGGCTGGGGAGGGGTGTGTTTGGGTTTTTTTGAGGGGTGGGGGGCAGGGGAAGTACAGAACTTATGAGAAGTTTGTGAATCATTCAGAGGTTAATGTTAAGTCCACTGGCTGTAGTGATGGTTTGAAAAAGATACTACATGTGGAGGCTTTTATGGAAAAGGTGATGAAGTTGTTGCTTCTTACAAAATGTCCATGTTTCCTTTTGTTAGCGGCAGAACACGTAGAGTCTTGCATCACAATACTCAGCTCAGGAGGGGGCCTCTGCATCTTAATTTTTTTTAGTACTGCAATGATCCAGTCTGAGATAGCAATTCATGTTTAGCAATTCTGATTTAATTTACAACTCAGCTAGAATATAATTATTTTCTGATTATGCTTTAGATTTTGTGATAAAAGACAGATTGGTTTTGAATTTTGTAGGAAGAGGAAAGATTCATAACTTTTTATACTCGACATTTATTTCTAGAACACAGATTTTTCTGCTAATGCAGAGTACGTGATGAATTTTCTGAGTTTTATCCTAATGTCAGAATTTATTTCAAGCTGAAGATAGGTGAGGGTTAATGGATTTCTTTATCACAAATTTTAAATCCTGATGCCTGTGCAACAGAGTTCTGTTAATTTGTACTGATGACTGAAAGATTTGCAAATTAGCTAGTAAATATGCTTAGAAAAAACACAAAAGTAAGCATCATACGGGTCAATGCATTCATTGACAGGCACTGCATAGGATTTGGATATTTGTTATAGAGCTACTGTATTAGCAAACATATAAAACAAGACATGAGTTTAGCACCTTGTTTCCACTTCAAGCAGTTGTTATATTCCTGTACCTCTACTAGTGCATATGTTGCATGTTTTTTATCTTGAATATTTCCCAGCAGTGCCCCTGAGGGACACATTCAGCCTTACGGACTTTCTGCATCATACAGGAAACATGGAAGACCAAGCATGCCTCCTGTGTGTCAGCAGCTCTCACCTGTCTCCTTGTCCAGGCCTTTTACGTCCTGTGCAACTTCTGTATCTTAATCACCATCATTTTCATATATTTAATATATTCTGCTCCTTGTTTTTAATTTGTAAATCTCATTAGAGCTATGATAGTATTATCAGGGCCACAAACCTTGTCCTTTCAAAATGGCCATACCAATTAATAGCAGATGCTCTATGTATCTCCAGTTCTTGGGAGAAACATGTATGGTTCTGTGATCCCTGGTGGCTGAATAGCACATTTATCTGCTAAGCAGGAGGTATCAGACGAAATACTAGAACTCCCCCACTGATTTCTCAGGAGTCAAAGGTAAGAGCACAGGCTTGTTATCTTATGAAAAGCCTGCATCTGCTCTGGTGTACTGTGCATTAGTATGGCTGAAAAATCATCAGAGGAGGTGAAGAACAGATGGGTTTTCAGAGGTAGACTCTTCTGAAGTATTCCTCTTCTGGGGCATGATTCCTGTCCTCACACTCTGGTCCTACTGCTGTGTCTCTGTCCTAAATCATTCCTGGGGGCTGGTGCACGCTGCAGTGCTAGGAACTGTCGCTGCAGCTCCTTCTCTGAAGCAGTAACTGCTGCTGGCACAAATTCTCGAGCTAGCATACCCTCTTACAGAGTTAATTCATCACTGCAATCATATTCCACATGCTAGCCTGCAGAAATGAGAAATCGCAACACTTGCAGATGTGTTCCCTGCTCAAAAACCTGATTTCATACTGCTCTGCTGGCTTAGTCTTGCCTCTGATGCCAGGTTTGCAAGTCCTGGACTAACAGGTTCATATACTGACTCAGGAACTGGTGGGGCTTCCCCAGCTTTGTGTGCCCTCTCCATCTGCTTACTCACAGCTGTCTTGAGGACACACACATGCACTGAGAGCAGCAAGTTCCCTGTTGCACTTACAAGTGAACTGTTTTTGACAGCTATCACTGACAAAATAAAAAAGATGGAGAGATTGCTACAATGTAGCTTTATTTTTTTTCTTCTTTAAACTGATTCCAGTATTTACTGATGCAGTATGCAGGACAGGAGGCAGTGGTGTCACTCACTGGGGGCATGTTCATCTCAGTCCTTCTACTACAGTGAAGTTCCCTGACCTGCAAGGTCTTGGGAGACTGGGAAGCCTCTAAAGTTGGTACTGGGTTTGGTGAAGAGGTGCTGCTGTCACTGTGTGGACAGCTTTATACCTGTCTAATTACCTGTATTAGCATATGTGTGTGGATGGTTACTCAAGAGTTAGGACACAGTTATTTATAATAACTTGTAATTTCTGCAAGACATATTGACTGCATGCATGTAGCTTGGGCTCTTGGGCACATAAAATTACCCAGAATCACAGAATGTTAGGGATTGGAAGGGACCTCAAAAGATCATCTAGTCCAATCCCCCTGCCAGAGCAGGAACACCTAGATCAGGTCACACAGGAACATGTCCAGGCGGGTTTTGAATGTCTCCAGAGAAGGAGACTCCACAACCTCTCTGGGCAGCCTGTTCCAGTGCTCTGTCACCCTCACTGTGAAGAAGTTCTTCCTCACATTTATGTGGAACCTCCTATGTTCCAGCTTGCATCCGTTGCCCCTTGTCCTATCATTGGTTGTCACTGAGAAGAGCCTGGCTCCATCCTCATGACACTCACCCTTTACATATTTATAAACGTTAATGAGGTCACCCCTCAGTCTCCTCTTCTCCAAGCTAAAGAGACCCAGCTCCCTCAGCCTTTCCTCATAAGGGAGATGTTCCACTCCATCATCTTTGAGGCTCTGTGCTGGACTCTCTCAAGCAGTTCCCTGTCCTTCTTGAACTGGGGGGCCCAGAACTGGACACAATACTCCAGATGCAGCCTCACCAGGGCAGAGTAGAGGGGGAGGAGAACCTCTCTCGACCTACTAACGACACCCCTTCTAATACACCCCAGGATGCCATTGGCCTTCTTGGCCACAAGTTGCAGATGAAAATAAAAATAGGTTGACAGGAAGGCATTGGTCATGTATTTCACCCTTCCTGCTCTCAGGGGAAAAAAACAACCAAGAGAAACCTTGAGGTATGGCTGGCCAAATGTCTCTGAGTTCCAGTATGAGAGCCTTTAAATAACAGCATGATAAAAGAGTAGCTTGCCATTTTTAAGCTTGTTCTTTAAGCAGGGAAAAGAGACACACAATTTTGGGGGGTGATTCTTACATAAATCTGAGTTAGCCGAGGCACAAGTTACCTGTGTTTTGGGTCACTGAGGAAATTGTAGTTATACCACTGTATTGGGTGCGGGTGGCAAAGTGCTGGCAGCTGAGGGGCTGCAGGGGCTGCCCTGTGCTGGACACAGCTGGTTCCCCAACAGGGCCACAGCTGAGCCCATGAGAGAAGCTGGTGGCACCTCTGTGGAAATGTGTTTAAGAGGAAAACACCACACAGTGAAGTTTGAGGGAAAAAGTATGAGGAACAGCCCTGCCAGCTTCGGGATGAGAGGAAAAGCAGGTGAGAGGAAGGTGGTTTTGTTTCTTACTATCCAACTCTATTTTAATTAGCAATAAATTAAACTAATTTTCCTCAAGTTCTGTCTGTTCTGCCTGTGAGGGTAACTGATAAGTGATCTCCCTGTATCTCCAGCCATGAGCTTTTCCATCTTATGTCTTCCCCTGTCCTGTGGGGGTGGGCACTGGGAGCAGCTGGGTGGTCGGCTGGTGGCTGGACAAGATGAGCCCACTGCAACTATTTTGATGTAGGGCTCTAAGATGTTCTGACTTTGCATGAAAATATGTCCATGATTTCTGCTGACAGTACAAAGAGTGTTTTGGTGTTACGACTTCATTCAAAGCAACAAAAGAGGAAAACGAGTACAACTGCGAAATCCTTAAACTGCTGCGATTCTTTTGGGGCGAGGGATCCCAAAGGGAACTGCCACCTGGCTAGTGTGGCTACAGTTTGTGTAGGGGAATGGGTCTGTCATTTTGGTTGCAGTCCTTGAGGGAAATCGCTGTATTTGGATCTAGATCTGCCTGCTAAGAGATCAAACCACAGAGTGTCTGGGTACAGCACTGTTAGACAGGCATTTAACAAGAGCTTGCTTTTGTCTGGCATACTTGAAATGGAGTCAGGAACTCCCAGAGATAAAAGCAAAAGCTGTTGCATCTGAAGAGCCACATTTCTGTGCACTAACAACATATATTCACTGTGAACTGGTGCTGAGGGAGGCTTGCAAGACACACTAATGTTTCCCTCCAGCACTCTCCCCTTCTTGGTCCAACTGAGTTCATCGGTCACTCTTCAGTGCAATACCCTGTTGCAGAAGCTGAGAGGCAACTTCAAGTCACAAGGATGAAATTCACCCTTGTGCAACACCCAAGTGAAATGTGAGTTCTCTCTTTACAGAGCTGAACTTAACCCTGGAGGACTAACAACATCACAGATAATGCCAAATTTCTTTGATTTTCCAAACCATACAGTTGTTACAGGGAAGCAAAGTAGTTAGAAACTGGGAGATGAAAATAGCAAGCTATGGGCATTGCTGTTACATTAAAAAGTAGTTAGCAATGTTGCTATGTACATTAGATACAACCTCCTAATGACTCAATAGCATAATTCTTTATTTAATTAATAAATATTTTGAAGGGTGTTACAATTTTTTTTTTGTTGCTTATATGTTTCTAATAGCTCCTTAAGGATAGGACAGCTAGTTAGATGAGCAGATCTTCCTGAATTAGGCCCCAATTTCAGATCAGTATCAGAGCTTCCGTGTTGCAGATATTATACATGCGTTTTGGTCCATGTAAGGTAGTAATGCCTAGTCTGCATGTGCTTCCTGTTGATTTGCATGGAAAAAAATGTAAGGATTAGAGAGAAAACTTGTAGAAATACTGAACTTTACCATTCATGCAAACAACTTAGATTTTTAAATTTATGTATTCTTGATAGATAAACTTGATTACAATTTTCAGTGTAGGACTTTGAATCATATAAACAAGCTGATTTATTAAGTACATATTTACATATTTTAGTGAAATTAATGTCAGTGAGCAAAAATATTATCACATACATTTGAAAATGTTACTTTTAAAATAGTGCTTATTTGCAAAAAAGAAGTGGAGCAGTAAGATACACAGTGTTAGTAGATGCTAGAATACCTTTTACTTCAGTAGGGCTAGCCTTTTCCTGACCCCTATTTAAAATGGTAGAAATAGATTACTAATATCCCTCAAAGGATACTTAAACTAATCAGGAAATATCTGAAAGAGCTCTCCTCCCAAAAGGACCTGACAGGGTTGTCCCATCTGCCATATATTATTTGCAGTAGCAAAAAAGCTTCTAGGACTACTTAACAGGAAAGGATAATGGAATCATATATATTAATGGTCAAAGCCTGAGTAAGAGCTGATGCCCCCTAAAACAAGTTCTAAGTATGTCCTTTGGGAAACATTTCCTGCACAGATTTTTTTAAAATGTATGAGGAAAATGTACCACTTCCAGCATTAAGGGACTCCCATGCATTTGTTGGGTAGGGAAGGCCAAATCCTGAGACCTTGTAACATCCACAGCCTACAGTTTGTACAAGTTTTGCTAAAGGCAAAAGGTTTCATTCCAGCTCCATAACCAGATCTGATCTCCTTGTATATCATAAATCACTGCATTCCACTTGGTTACAGCAACATGAGTTTTAATAGGTTTCTCTAACTGAAATAAATTGCTAAACCATACCCCATCCAATTTGCTAGTGAATGCACCACTCCTCCTTACAGTTTCTAACAGTTAACTTAAGAAAAAGGGAGCTGTATTCTTAACTTTAATTTGCCTTGTTTCAGCTAGCAATTATTCCTTGTTACCCCTTCCTTCATGGTATTAAAGGACCTCTTTGTAACAAGTATTCTCTCAGTTATGGTCACTTCTCAATCTTCTTTTGTATAAACTTAACAGATAGAGCTTTTGGAATGTTGAAGGTCTAAGACCCTCTCTCCATTCCTCAAAACATTTCTCTGATTCTCTTTGGCCTTCTTAATGAGATAGGGTTCATTAACAATAGATTCCTTCTCCTTAAGAGGAAAAATATCTAATTCTTTAAATACACTTTTCTTTTTTGAAGGGAGTCACCTCAGACACCCACAGTATATACTTACTAGAACTGATTATTGTTTATGTTGACTAAACATAAATAATTTTCACCAGGAGATAGGGTATCTAAACTTCTAGGGGATGTTTCATGGTGTTTGTTCAGTTCTGTTCTTTTTAAAAACATTTTTAGATAGCAAAATAACATCAACATTGTAAAATTAAGTGCTGAAGTGGTAACAGATGCTGAAACAAAGGTTGCCTTATCCTACTCCTCTTCCTCTCCTCCGCACACTTAAACCCTGCTGCTTCTCTTGGCACCAGCTGTCAGTACTACCTTAACTGTAGATCTGGCACTTAGTTTTACCTAGGCCCATTACAGTGTCCCCAAGAAGGCCTTTCAAGGCATGCTCAATGTATATATGTTCAGATTATTTAGTTTCCAGAAAGTAATATAAATCCAGTGATCATATACAAAGAAGATCTTTCAGAGGTTTTTCATGTAGCCAAATTTGCATTTTCTTAGGAACAACAAAAGGTATGTCCTTAAACACAACTTAAGTCAGTTGTTTCCCACACCAATGCTCTTAATTCAGTAATTGTTTGACAATGTATTTATATCGTGACATATTGAAGCAAAGCATTTTCAAATATTTCACCTGGGCATGAACCCAGCATAGAAAATTTCTCCTGCTTTCCCAAATAAAAAGACCTGGATCACTTGGCCCTCCCAAACTAAGAATCAACTGCGTATTTGCAGGCACAGAACTATTGGAAACAGGAGAATTTTAACACACACTTGAAGTTTAGCATTTTCCAAGTAAACTGACAGCTACATGAGGTTTTCCAGGCTTGTGTTTTGGGTGTAGACACGAAAGTCCTTTACAGATTTTGTCGTAAGTGTCCTGAAAAAAAATCTCAGAAATTCACAGAATCAGCCTTGTAATGAAATTCTGATAAAGTATGGATGATTCAAGGTTTTTACAAACCACTTGGCTTCCCACAGCTGCTTAGTCATTCATTGTAATTTCATAGGACAGAAAAAGAATATTCTTCACAAGGGAAGCAGTTGATGGAGTACCAGATGAAACATATAATTACAACACCCATAACATATACAGTCTGCTGCTCTTTCACTGTCTACTTCCAAATTGCAATTGGTTAGCAAAGTTATTTTCATTTTTTAAACATGTTTTCTACATTGTAGAAGTCAATTTGTTCTTTCCCCTTTCTTTCAGATAGGTTTTAGTACACTTTAACAGTGACAGTAGTAGGAGTTATCACAGAACATTTTAAGGAATGACGTCGATCAATTTGTCCTGATGCCCAAGCAACTGGAGTTTTAGGGGCAGGATCAGAAATCATGCCAAAATTCCAAGTTTTAGACAGGGATGTATTTTTACTCATTCTATCAGTAACTTATCCAGTAATTTCCATTGCAAACAGAAGTTTTAAATAAAAAATTCCAAAATGAATGTATGAAAACTGATGAGTGAAATGATATATTTTATTAGAAGTTTCAGAAAGTATACTTTTCATTTACTTGTTTAAAACATGTATATTTGCCCCCTTAATATATTGAATGAGCATCCTTTTACAGTGAAAGTCAAGGAAAAGCAGTTCTTGACATCAGAAATCAGGGAAACAATGCAACTGTGCAGAAGGCTTCCATTCTACGAAGCCCTCCCTGTGTATGGGTGTCAGACTGCCCCTGTGCAGAAAGTCCTGTGATGATAAATGTAGTCGTGAGGTATGTCCAAACCCATGCTGCTGCTCTCCCTTTGTGATTTGCAGTAGCTGCCAAGATTTTCTTTTGCAGTTTGTCCTCCAGCCCTTCAATGATGGGCTAGGTGAAACATGGTAAACCTCTGTTTTTCAATATCTTTTTTTTCCCAGGCCAGCATGTGACACTTCATTTCCACTGCCTCACAAATGTCACGTACATCTGTTTCTTTGTGTAGCACATCTCAAGATTTCCATAAGTAAATAGCTTTCAGCATTCTTGAAGCCACAACAATGTACAAACATGTTGGAAACTGGTGAACTAAAGATTATATTTGACATCCCTGTTGTGAATAAGGATTTAAAGGACTGAAAATACTGTTAATGATTTCAGTGTAACGTCTTCATACTGATATGGTTAGGATGACAGGCTGACCTGGTATATTTAAGTTTTGGTCCCTTATTTTTAGGATGAGCTTCTCCTGAGAAGTTTGAATTGGGAAGAATAGAATGAAACAGAGATGTAGTTTGCGTACTGAACTGACCTAGCAGGTAGTTCAAAGGTTTTCAGGAGAAAACTTTAATATGTATGGAGCTAATACAAGGTGAAGATATTTGCCTAGAGTAAAACAAGTGTCAGCAGAGTTTTAGAAAATCTATGTATATTTTTTTCTCCTCCATTTTTTTCTTCAGTTCTACCATCTTCTGTACAATTGCCTCTAGGCTGTGTTTTATTTCAATAAGAAAATGTGGTGGTTTAGACCCTGCCGGGACCCAAGACTACGTTACCACTGCCCCTCCCTCACCCTTGCACTGGGACAGGAGTAAAATACAAACCCCGGGGTTGAGATAAGGAAGATTTAATACAACAGTGTAACAACAACAGGCCGAACAACATCAACAACAGTGATGATAATGTACAGAACAAGAGCTGTACCGCAGGGACACAGCACGAGGCATAGACCCGCACAAAAGCCGCTCATGCACTGCCCGCGCCTGGGCACCCGGACGTGACGTCAGCATGGGGTGGAATAGCCCGGCTGTAGCTCCCTGCCAACTGCTGGGGAAAATTAACCCCATCCTAGCTGAACCACGACAGAAAGGTAGCTTGGGATTCTAGTTTGAGTTTCCCAGGCAGATTGCAAATACATATAGGGAAAGTCTAATAAAAATAAGTTTCAAGGTTCTCTCTTCTGGCCAGGTCCTGGTAGTTTATCCTGATGATAAGCAATCACAGGGTAAGTGTCATTTGTGAGGTCTGACCCATCTGCCACAGTTATGCTACAGCTGTGCAGGTTATGTGGTGGCCTTGGACTTAGTGTAAGTGTGATGAGTGTGCATATGTAGGTAGGTTGGCTGGTGTTGCAGCCTGAGATTTTCTGTATACCCTTCTGCTTCTCTGGTTGGGATAGAAAGAGGAGGATCAAACAATTCTATTACTAGTGTTTTCTGTGTCCTTAACTGAACTGCAGAGCCTTCATGCATCTGCAGAAACAGTGGAGAGCCAAGGTGTCCTGCGGGGAGGAAACTGTTGTGAGATATCCTGGACTCCTCCAATGGTTTATTTCCATAAAGGGATTACTGAAGACACTTGATTTTTACTCAAAACCTACTGTGATTATATTTGGCAATGTCTGTATATCTTTGTATTTGCACATGGAGAAAAAGAACTTTAAAACCATACATGTAAAGATACAATATAGCTACCTTTAAAGCTTTATTTTTGGGGGAAATATCCACTGCTACCTGATCATGGCATTTGTTTGTTTTCCTCCTGCCTTCCTAGCATCTCTGTTGCGTTTTTTGTCTGTTGTTTAGAAGGTTAATTTAAGAGATGATGCCTTTAATGATGCTCAGAAGGCACCTGTCACATATGGGACACTAGTAGGTGCAACACTTAATGAGGATAATCAGTCCCAGAACCTGAAATGGTGTGATAGTTAATGTGAAGCCTGTAGATTCCCAGTTCCTCTAAAACCTGTCAGTTATCTTTAATCTTTAAGTAAAAGAGCTGAACTGTGAAAAGAGCTTCATGTGAAAGCTACAGAATGAAAATGAATGCATGGCTATTAAAATGAGTAGGTGTCTAATATCCAAATTGGTTCAAAGATATGAAAAAAATCTGAAAATAAAATGTTCACAAGGCCATTTTAGCAAGACTCTCTTGTTTAGACTCATGGTACTTTATCAGTGCCATACATACTAACACACATGTAAATGTGACCCATATTATGATTTTGCTGGCAATTATTTTCAGTTACTTGTTAATTATAAAGAGCCCTTTATTTAAGCTGTTTGTAAAAATAGAGATCTTCGGGGAAAAAAATGGGAAACTATCAGAAGGAATAAATATGTTGTTCTGCAAGTTCAGCCTTTAACATAATGTGCAAACCATTGGATTAAAAGCAGTAGGTGTCACAGGTCAACTGCACTCACTAATCACTGCCTCAACAAAAGAGATTGACTTTGTTGCTAGCTGGCTGTAGGAAGAATAATAAATCACTTCATAGACTTTATATTTATTCAGTTCACAGCTTGATCACTACTGTTTCACCTTTACTCTGAAAAACAGTAATGCTCTTCACTTTGTCCAGGAAATAGAAATTGCTCATGGATTGCTTGTAACTATTTGTTTTAAGTGAATGAGCAATATAGCTTATGGCCACTTGTTCCTGAATATTTATATTGAAAATTATGAGGGGGTGATTTTTTGTTGTGATTTAGTTTTGCCGTTTTTTTGACAGCCTCTGACAGATGATTGTGCTGCTTTTTGCATTACAGTTTCTGTACCTCAACTGTGAGGACTGCCATAATAAAACTTCTAGGTAGAACTTGTAGGCAAGCATCTTGTGAAAGATGAACCTCCTGGGATACTGATTGCATTACCATGCTAAACAAAATTGCCGTAACAAAAATGTTTAGTCAAATCTCTGTAGAAAAGGGTAACATTCATTCAAATGCACTTTCAAAGGGACTCTTCTGAAATGGAGGAAGTACCTAAATATGCCTTTGAAATAACTAAGTATGCAGACAGAAGATGAAAAATAAGTGTTGCCATACCATTTTGCTTTCAAGCTGCAGAGTTTTAATTAAGAATGAAATAAGAGTGAAAGTGATGCCCTAAATACTTACTGACACCAATATGTCTCTGTGCCAAAAATAAGTCTTTCTGTCAAGACCCAGGTTTGGAAAGATAGATTTGGGGGAAAAATTGGGCCTACAGCAAAGAACTGTCATGCTGGGGCTGTGGGACAGACAGTTTCTGCAGGAGAGACTTAGAGATGCAGGCATACTCTTGTTGGAGAAAATACTTTTCTCCATCGACTTGATTGGTTCGGGTGCATGTCTTACAAAAGGAAAAGACTGCCTCAAACATGAGCTACAGTTAGTTAGGTCTGTAACACCGAGTTTTGTAGCTGCTAGTACATCCTTTTGTAGCCAATCACTACATAAAAGTCAGTTTAAAGGCTTTGATTGTGGATGTTTCTACTCTAGCTCTTAACCCAATAATTTCTGAGTTATAATTTGAATATCATAGAATCGTAGAATCATAGAATAATTACGGTTGGAAGGGACCTCCAGGGTCATCAAGTCCAACCTTTATCCCATCATATTCCTAATCATTAAACCACTAGACCAAGGCCTCAAGTGCTTCGTCAACCTGTTTTTTGAACACCCCCAGGGACAGCGACTCCACCACCTCCCTGGGCAGCCTGTTCCAGTGCCTAACCACCCTCTCAGGAAAGAACTTCTTCCTAATATCCAACCTAAACTTCCCCTGACGCAACTTGAGGCCATTTCCTCTTGTCCTATCATTAGTAATTTGGGAGAAGAGACCAACACCAGCCTCACTACAACCTCCTTTTAGGTAGTTGTAGAGGGCAATGAGGTCTCCTCTCAGTCTCCTCCAGACAAAACAACCCCAGTTCCCTCAGCCGGTCTCCATAAGGCCTGTTTTCCAGACCTCTCACCAGCCTCGTTGCCCTTCTCTGGACTCGCTCCAGCACCTCAATGTCCTTCTTGTACTGTGGTGCCCAGAACTGGACACAGTACTCAAGGTGTGGTCTCACGAGTGCCGAGTACAGGGGCACGATCACCTCCCTACTCCTGCTGGTCACACCATTTCTGATACAGGCCAGGATGCCATTGGCCTTCTTGGCCACCTGGGCACACTGCTGGCTCGTGTTCAGTCGGCTGTCAAACAACACCCCCAGGTCCTTTCCCGACAGGCAGCTTTCCAGCCACTCTTCCCCAAGCCTGTAGCATTGCATGGGGTTGTTGTGACTGAAGTGCGTGACCCAGCACTTACCCTTGTTAAACCTCATACAATTGGCCTCAGCCCGTCACTCCAGCCTGTCCAAATCCCGCTGCAGAGCCTCCCTACCCTCGGGCAGATCGACACTCCCACGCAACTTCGTGTCATCTGCAAATTTACTGAGGGTGCATTCGATCCCCTCATCCAGGTCATTGATAAAGACATTAAACAAGACTGGCCCCAAGACCGAGCCCTGAGGGACACCGCTTGTGACCGGTCCCCATCTGGATTTAACTCCATTCACCACAACTCTCTGGGCTCGGCCATCCAGCCAGTTTTTAACCCAGTGAAGAGTCCACCTGTCTAGACCATGAGCCGCCAGCTTCTGCAGCAGAATGCTGTGGGAAACAGTGTCAAATGCCTTACTGAAGTCCAGGTAGACAACATCCACCGCTTTTCCCTCATCCACCAGGCGGGTCACCTGATCATAGAAGGAGATCAGGTTGGTTAAACAGGACTTGCCCTTCATGAACCCATGCTGGGTGGACCTGATCCCCCTGTTGCCCTGCACTTGCTGTGTGATCTCCCCCAAGATGAATTGTTCCATAACCTTCCCTGGCACCAAGGTCAGGCTGACAGGCCTGTAGTTCCTCAGATCCTCCTTCCTGCCCTTCTTGTAGATGGGTGTCACATTGGCAAGTTTCCAGTTGTCTGGGACCTCCCCCGATAACCAGGACTGCTGATAGATGATGGAGAGAGACTCGGCAAGTTCCTCCACCAGCTCCCTCAGCACTCTCAGGTGGATCTCATCTGGCCCCAGACTTGACCATGAAGAAAATGGAAATTTCAACCCAAATAATCAAATGTTCTTGTCCTCACACTGAAACATGTCCCATGAATATGAAATCTTTCATATATTTTTCCTCAAAGTAAAAATCATAGGATTTTTCTGAGACAAAAAGCACAGTGGGTCACACATGCCTGTATCTTTTAGCCAGTTCAGGTGTCACGTCTGAATGTAAACCAGGCACTTAGAAACCTTTTATGAATCTGCAGTCATTTTTGAAGTGCTGAAGCTCCTTGGTGTCTTGGGTTGCAATGTATTCTGTTACCATGAGCCGTTGAAGCCTGGCGCCGGGGTTCCTTGCCCCACCCCCCGGGACTATTCCTCTGTTAACGCGCCCATCAGGGCCTTGCCCCATGACTCACCGTCCCTTTGTGACATGCTCCGGCCAGGGGGGGACGGGTGGAGCCAAGCAGTCCCGCCGGAGGTAGTTGGGGTTTGGAGCAGCGCGAGGGGCCTGACCCGCTGGGATCGCAGAGGACAGGGACTGCACAGGGATTTTCGGAGGAGGACCACTTTTCCTTTTCTACAAGATCACCGCTTCAACGGGATCCCTTAAAAGAGAACTGCAGCTGCCACTACATCGGACTGCTACCAGCACCCTGCCCGGCAGGGGGCCAGGTTGTATCCCTGACTCTGTCAGGCCTTTAACCAGTTTCTCTGTATTATAGTTTTGTTGTATACATTAGTAAAAACTGTTATTCCCATTTTCCTCATATCTTTGCCTGAAAGCCCCTTAATTTCAATTCTATAACAATTTGGGGGGAAGGGGGTTGTATTTTCCATTCCAAGGGGGGCTCCTGCCTTCCTTAGCAGACACCTGTCTTTCAAACCGGGACACTTGGTAAATCAAACTCATCCAAGTTCTATTCATCTGTGACAGATGCCATGAGAGTTTTAAATAAAGACCGGCTTAGGACTTGGTCTAGCAAGGGTGGAAAATGTCCAGTGACTTCTTTATTCTCTCTCCTCCCTTGGTTTCCTTGCACAAAAGCAAGCAATGTTCCTGAAATGATTGAGTTCAGCATCTGGCTTCTCTCTCAATCTCTCCAAAGCCATCAAGACCACCATTCTTGTAGATACTTTCTCTGCTTGTTTTTTTGTGCAACATGGCATTTCTGGCAGAAATCCCATGACTGAGCTGATGTCCTCCATGGTAGTCATTCTTTTTACCCCCTCTCAATTCTGGCAGATTCCTAGCCACTATAACTGAAATCTTCACCCACGGTTGTAATCTCTTCCCTATCTTTGACTCATTCCTCTTCTCCTACCACAATTTCTTTCTCTGAGAAGGATTTTGACAATTTCCCTGTGAAAACTGATAAATATATGATGATCTTCATCTTCATAACTCCTCCTTTCACTCATTGCTCCATTCCTGAAGCAGTCCCTTAGCCTGTCAAAAGTTATAAAGTTTTCCAGATGCTATCCTTCTTTGCTCATCCACTTCATGCAGTGGCATCATCTTATCCTTTTTTTTCTTCCAGTCTGTCACTTTCTTCTTCCTCTTTTCTGCACAGTTCAAGTTTGCCTTAGTCTTTCACTTCTTCAAAATGTCCCAGTGTTTACCCCACCTGATAAGAAGCTCTCATCCCTGAATGCATGGAGCACACTACAATCACTGCCATCTAATTCCCACTCTTTGTAGTCAGCAGGAACTGCTCAAACCACCCTGTAATGATTTTCTATGGTCCAGTCAGAGAATCAGTACTCCACCTTTGAACACATGAACCTATCAGGTGTTTTAATGTATATTTATCTTTGATAACCTTACTGTAATCCTTTCCTCTTTTGGTTTCCATGACACTAGCCCTTTCCTCCGTGTGCTCTGGTAAATCTGCCTTATTGAGTCTCCACTTGCAGGAGTTTATAGAAAAGTCAGGTTTTTACTTCCTTCCTACTTTATCTGTGAGGCGTCTTCGCATGAAAGTGCAAATTCAGCTACCATGTTAATGAAGCTGATTAGGAGCTATGTGGACCTCTGTACTTCATGCCTGCCTCTTCCTACCCAAACTAAAATCTGTTTCTATGTAAATATTGAAGTGGTATCTCAAACCGACATTGCTAAAACACTAGCCCTTACTCTTTCTGCAGAAGCCCTCTCAGTTACTCTATCTCATGATGTCTGTTAACAACCTATCACCTCATCTGTCACCCAAATTCACTACCTGACCGTTGTCTTCAACTGAGATTTCTCTTTGCCACTTCAAATCCAGCTGGCATGTAAAGTCTGACATGTGGTCCATCCTGGCCATCCATATTGGCTCTTAGATTTCTTGTATTGGAAACTTATTTTCTCAAATCTCAACAAACATAATCTTATCCAACTCAAATAATACTGTTATAAAACTCATTTTCCTAGTTTCTTTTTGTTTGGCATATAGCTTTCCAACCATAACACTCAGGTGATATGTGACTCTCCCTTTTCTCTTTTAGGCAGCTTATTTGACTTATGGGTGTCCAACTGGCTTAGCAGGTCCTTTCACTACCATTACGAGGGGTTTATTCTGATCTCCATCCCAATCTTCCAGCTCAGGGAACTGAATACCATGAGGATAACTGGTTTGACTGTTAAAGACTGAGGCAAAGAAGGGATTAAGTACCGCAGCCTTTTCATGGAGATTCTCCTTGGTTCTTTTTTTATTGTTAATATATTTGTAAAAACTCTTATTATCTTTTGTGGCAGTGGGCAGGCTTAGTTCTAGCCGAGCTTTTGCCTCACTAATATTCTTCCTACACATCATAACTAAATCCCCAAGTAGCCTGCCCCTTCTTCCAGAGGTGGTAGACTCTCTTTTTTCTCCTAAGTCCCAGCAGAAGCTCCCTGTTCAACCATGCCGATCGCTTTCCCCACCAGTTTGTCGTACGACACCTGGGAACAGCCTGCTCCTGCATCTCTAACAGTTTTTCCTCGAAAAGAGTCCATCCTTCCTGAACCCCTTTGCCCTCTAGGACTGTTCCCCAAGGGACTTTCTCAGCCAGTGTTTTAAACAGGTTGAAGTCTGCCCTTCGGAAGTCCGTGGTGAAAGTTTTGCTGCCCCGGCTCCTAACTGGGCTAAGGATCGAGAACTGTATCATTTTTTCATGACTGCTTAGCCCAAGGCAGCCTCTGACCACCACATCACCTAATATGATTGGTATCATCTGGTTATATAATGTCTTGTAAAGAGGAAGAAATGACTTTAATTCAGAAGTATTCCAGCTCACAAAATGGATTTTGGAAGGTGCTGAACCCTTGCTTGCATAAATATTTCATATCCTGTTAACAGAGTAACGTACTGCTATTAAACAATGAAATCAAAGGTTTATGATAGTCCTTGTAAATCAGCAGCAAGAAAAATGAAAGTACAACAAACACACTGTTAATTTAAGCATGTTTCCAAAACTATGTCACATGTACAGTTGCATTTAAATTATTATGTTTTAGACATAAAATTAAGTTGGTTGTGGGGTAGCTAATGAAATAGAAGCATTGGTTTTCCACATACATCCTCGTGAGCATTCAAACTTTAACACGTTATTATGCTGAAGGCAGGGTCTTGAAATAGATTGGTGGAAGGGAGATGTTATTGCCTGTTAGTCTCAAACATAGGAAAGCATGTTATTGCTATAAAATGCTAAGGATATTTTGATACAGAGATAATAAAAGCTTTTCAATTGGCTATTTTAAATGATAAATTATAGCACATCACTCTTCCAAAATAAGCAAGGAATAGCCATTCATAGAAGTGTCATGTGTCATTATTATTGAGTTTGTCATGCTTTTTGTAATCAGCATACTCTTTGTGATTAGCTCTTTAAACTTTTTATTTTTGAGCATATAGAGGCCCAGCTCTTCAAAGTTAGAGTCACTGATTTTGATGCGACAAAACACCTTTTCAGGAGTTTTTTCCTTTGTAAAGAGATTTCCCTACCTTGATATTTTAATGTAATTCCAGGATCTTGACTGATTATCTTATGAGTCACATTAAATTCATATATTGGGTACTCAGAAGGTCTGAACTTTGCATCCCTTTGCAATAGAGGCTAGGGAGCGATGACAAACGTGCGGAATTAGTTTGGAAAGGGCTAATTCTTGGAGAACTGGGGACAGTTATATTGTAGAAAAGACTACTGCTTCAAATACGTTCAGCTGTACCTGGTCTGGGGTATTAGCTGCTTCATGCTGACAGAGGCTTGGGTGTTGTACCACATGCATCTGTAGTAGATGAACCAAATGCTGGAATAATTTTATGTGGCAGTGAATAAACATCTGCTTTTTTATATATCTTTTTATATGTAGAGATAGAGAGAGACAGACATGCTTTTATTTAAACAGTTTTAAGAATAATGTGGGACAAGTGCATAGGATGTTTGCAGGTGTATTATAATGAATATTTGGACTGTGATTCATGCAGTTTCTCAGGGATCATGGATAATTCCAGCTTAATAAAAGCATGCCCAAGGAAAGAAAAGCATCCTTGCAGGACAGAGGCCGACCTGCGTATTCCTCTGTTCTGCAGTCCTAGGCTCTTCTCCTGCTGCAGCAGGGCATAGGGATGCTGAGGCAGAGAAGAGCTGCTATGTGAATTCCCATACCTCACTGATGCTGTGACTTTACAGGGGTGTCCAGATGTTCTTACTTAAAGTCTGTCTCTGAAAAACACCCCTTCTGACCTAGAGGGATGATAACCATAGCCAATAAAAAGCTCTGTCTAAAGGGAAATGGGGGACTTACTACTCTGTGGGTGGGAAGAAAAAGTAATCTATAAAATGTTTCCATGGTAGTGGTTTTCTCTCTCTCTTCCAGGCCTTCAGAATATTCCAGTTTAGTAATACCTATTATCTGCTTCTACTTCTTCATTTCTTCAACTAATGTGCATTGAAAATGTTCACTTATCCACCTGGGCTCAATGGAGCTTTATACACCACATGTATTCCTGTTAAAGGCTGAACTTATTTTTATGTTACTTTAGGTTTTCAATTAACCTTGCTTCCACGTATTTCACAGCATTAAGAGCAGTTTAGTGTTAAACAGAACTCACGTCTTCTTACACTTCCTCTCCCCCCCATAAAATTTTAACATGCAGCTCTTCTGTGCTGTATGAAACCTCGTGATATCTGACTTACATAACCAATTCAATATTGGATTTACGTTATTTCTAGGAAATAATACAGTGGTAATTTTCCAGTGTTTTACTCCACTGTTAGGTGTACTAGCAGGTGTTGCTACACTGAACCATATTCCTTCTAAGAAAAGCATGGACATCAGTTTTTATTCAAGGTGGATAGGTAGATACAGCTTTCTAATGTACATGAATACATCTAAAGAAATAAAAAAGTATTATTTTGGAAAATCACATTAAATTTGATGTGTTTACATGGAAATAGGTGAAGAGTAGACTAATGAAGGAGAGCACAAATGGCAAGAAATCTCATTCTAAAATGTTATATTTGGTGCTACTGGATTTCTTCTGTTGCGTCACACAAATATTTTACACAGACTAATCTAATGGATGTGTAAACTAATGAGAATTTTATGGTAATCCATTCAGACAACTTGACTACAATAAGATGTAAAATTAAGCCTTGGGTTCCTAGCAAATTTTAGGGCATTATCAGTTCAACTGTTTGTTACTCTTTCTCGTGTCTAAATTTTTGAAAATGCCTTTCTCTTTGTTGTGCTTGATACCACCTGTGACATACTACTTAGAAAGCTGTAGTCATGGATGCTATCACAGACCCCTGTGATTTGCAATATGATTTTCATCTTTAGGGAGTCATAAATTCTGTCCTCTCAGCTGGTTTTTCCCCTCTAAGTGCACATTTGGACGTCACTTGAGAATGTCTTTCTTGAAGCTTTTTAACTTAGAATTTTGACTTTGACTTTTTTTCTCATTCTCACTTCTTCAGTCTCAATTCCTGACTTTGCCAAAACAGTGGAAAATTTCATCTGAATCATAAAAAAGAAAAATCTTCATCCAACAAAACACATTCTTAGTTTCTTGCAATAGTTTATTTCACTAAACTTTCTGGAACATAAGTGCTCATATTATCCCCAAGCTCTTCCTTGCTTCCCAGGACTATAAATTTGCCTTATATAAATCATAACATTAGCTTTCTCAGACATTGTATCAGCCATTTGTCTGCCAATGTTTTGAGGGGCTTGCTGCTGCCTCTGCTCAGGACGATATGTGCTGAAATCCTTCTGCATTGCCAGAAACGCGATATGATTGCTAGCATGCGTCTTTCTATCCCTAGAATGGACTTGACCATGAAGAAAATGGAAATTTCAACCCAAATAATCAAATGTTCTTGTCCTCACACTGAAACATGTCCCATGAATATGAAATCTTTCATATATTTTTCCTCAAAGTAAAAATCATAGGATTTTTCTGAGACAAAAAGCACAGTGGGTCACACATGCCTGTATCTTTTAGCCAGTTCAGGTGTCACGTCTGAATGTAAACCAGGCACTTAGAAACCTTTTATGAATCTGCAGTCATTTTTGAAGTGCTGAAGCTCCTTGGTGTCTTGGGTTGCAATGTATTCTGTTACCATGAGCCGTTGAAGCCTGGCGCCGGGGTTCCTTGCCCCACCCCCCGGGACTATTCCTCTGTTAACGCGCCCATCAGGGCCTTGCCCCATGACTCACCGTCCCTTTGTGACATGCTCCGGCCAGGGGGGGACGGGTGGAGCCAAGCAGTCCCGCCGGAGGTAGTTGGGGTTTGGAGCAGCGCGAGGGGCCTTACCCGCTGGGATCGCAGAGGACAGGGACTGCACAGGGATTTTCGGAGGAGGACCACTTTTCCTTTTCTACAAGATCACCGCTTCAACGGGATCCCTTAAAAGAGAACTGCAGCTGCCACTACATCGGACTGGTACCAGCACCCTGCCCGGCAGGGGGCCAGGTTGTATCCCTGACTCTGTCAGGCCTTTAACCAGTTTCTCTGTATTATAGTTTTGTTGTATACATTAGTAAAAACTGTTATTCCCATTTTCCTCATATCTTTGCCTGAAAGCCCCTTAATTTCAATTCTATAACAATTTGGGGGGAAGGGGGTTGTATTTTCCATTCCAAGGGGGGCTCCTGCCTTCCTTAGCAGACACCTGTCTTTCAAACCGGGACACTTGGTAAATCAAACTCATCCAAGTTCTATTCATTGGTGACAGATGCCATGAGAGTTTTAAATAAAGACCGGCTTAGGACTTGGTCTAGCAAGGGTGGAAAATGTCCAGTGACTTCTTTATTCTCTCTCCTCCCTTGGTTTCCTTGCACAAAAGCAAGCAATGTTCCTGAAATGATTGAGTTCAGCATCTGGCTTCTCTCTCAATCTCTCCAAAGCCATCAAGACCACCATTCTTGTAGATACTTTCTCTGCTTGTTTTTTTGTGCAACATGGCATTTCTGGCAGAAATCCCATGACTGAGCTGATGTCCTCCATGGTAGTCATTCTTTTTACCCCCTCTCAATTCTGGCAGATTCCTAGCCACTATAACTGAAATCTTCACCCACGGTTGTAATCTCTTCCCTATCTTTGACTCATTCCTCTTCTCCTACCACAATTTCTTTCTCTGAGAAGGATTTTGACAATTTCCCTGTGAAAACTGATAAATATATGATGATCTTCATCTTCATAACTCCTCCTTTCACTCATTGCTCCATTCCTGAAGCAGTCCCTTAGCCTGTCAAAAGTTATAAAGTTTTCCAGATGCTATCCTTCTTTGCTCATCCACTTCATGCAGTGGCATCATCTTATCCTTTTTTTTCTTCCAGTCTGTCACTTTCTTCTTCCTCTTTTCTGCACAGTTCAAGTTTGCCTTAGTCTTTCACTTCTTCAAAATGTCCCAGTGTTTACCCCACCTGATAAGAAGCTCTCATCCCTGAATGCATGGAGCACACTACAATCACTGCCATCTAATTCCCACTCTTTGTAGTCAGCAGGAACTGCTCAAACCACCCTGTAATGATTTTCTATGGTCCAGTCAGAGAATCAGTACTCCACCTTTGATCACATGAACCTATCAGGTGTTTTAATGTATATTTATCTTTGATAACCTTACTGTAATCCTTTCCTCTTTTGGTTTCCATGACACTAGCCCTTTCCTCCGTGTGCTCTGGTAAATCTGCCTTATTGAGTCTCCACTTGCAGGAGTTTATAGAAAAGTCAGGTTTTTACTTCCTTCCTACTTTATCTGTGAGGCGTCTTCGCATGAAAGTGCAAATTCAGCTACCATGTTAATGAAGCTGATTAGGAGCTATGTGGACCTCTGTACTTCATGCCTGCCTCTTCCTACCCAAACTAAAATCTGTTTCTATGTAAATATTGAAGTGGTATCTCAAACCGACATTGCTAAAACACTAGCCCTTACTCTTTCTGCAGAAGCCCTCTCAGTTACTCTATCTCATGATGTCTGTTAACAACCTATCACCTCATCTGTCACCCAAATTCACTACCTGACCGTTGTCTTCAACTGAGATTTCTCTTTGCCACTTCAAATCCAGCTGGCATGTAAAGTCTGACATGTGGTCCATCCTGGCCATCCATATTGGCTCTTAGATTTCTTGTATTGGAAACTTATTTTCTCAAATCTCAACAAACATAATCTTATCCAACTCAAATAATACTGTTATAAAACTCATTTTCCTAGTTTCTTTTTGTTTGGCATATAGCTTTCCAACCATAACACTCAGGTGATATGTGACTCTCCCTTTTCTCTTTTAGGCAGCTTATTTGACTTATGGGTGTCCAACTGGCTTAGCAGGTCCTTTCACTACCATTACGAGGGGTTTATTCTGATCTCCATCCCAATCTTCCAGCTCAGGGAACTGAATACCATGAGGATAACTGGTTTGACTGTTAAAGACTGAGGCAAAGAAGGGATTAAGTACCGCAGCCTTTTCATGGAGATTCTCCTTGGTTCTTTTTTTATTAATATATTTGTAAAAACTCTTATTATCTTTTGTGGCAGTGGGCAGGCTTAGTTCTAGCCGAGCTTTTGCCTCACTAATATTCTTCCTACACATCATAACTAAATCCCCAAGTAGCCTGCCCCTTCTTCCAGAGGTGGTAGACTCTCTTTTTTCTCCTAAGTCCCAGCAGAAGCTCCCTGTTCAACCATGCCGATCGCTTTCCCCACCAGTTTGTCGTACGACACCTGGGAACAGCCTGCTCCTGCATCTCTAACAGTTTTTCCTCGAAAAGAGTCCATCCTTCCTGAACCCCTTTGCCCTCTAGGACTGTTCCCCAAGGGACTTTCTCAGCCAGTGTTTTAAACAGGTTGAAGTCTGCCCTTCGGAAGTCCGTGGTGAAAGTTTTGCTGCCCCGGCTCCTAACTGGGCTAAGGATCGAGAACTGTATCATTTTTTCATGACTGCTTAGCCCAAGGCAGCCTCTGACCACCACATCACCTAATATGATTGGTATCATCTGGTTATATAATCTGTCTTATAAAGAGGAAGAAATGACTTTAATTCAGAAGTATTCCAGCTCACAAAATGGATTTTGGAAGGTGCTGAACCCTTGCTTGCATAAATATTTCATATCCTGTTAACAGAGTAACGTACTGCTATTAAACAATGAAATCAAAGGTTTATGATAGTCCTTGTAAATCAGCAGCAAGAAAAATGAAAGTACAACAAACACACTGTTAATTTAAGCATGTTTCCAAAACTATGTCACATGTACAGTTGCATTTAAATTATTATGTTTTAGACATAAAATTAAGTTGGTTGTGGGGTAGCTAATGAAATAGAAGCATTGGTTTTCCACATACATCCTCGTGAGCATTCAAACTTTAACACGTTATTATGCTGAAGGCAGGGTCTTGAAATAGATTGGTGGAAGGGAGATGTTATTGCCTGTTAGCCTCAAACATAGGAAAGCATGTTATTGCTATAAAATGCTAAGGATATTTTGATACAGAGATAATAAAAGCTTTTCAATTGGCTATTTTAAATGATAAATTATAGCACATCACTCTTCCAAAATAAGCAAGGAATAGCCATTCATAGAAGTGTCATGTGTCATTATTATTGAGTTTGTCATGCTTTTTGTAATCAGCATACTCTTTGTGATTAGCTCTTTAAACTTTTTATTTTTGAGCATATAGAGGCCCAGCTCTTCAAAGTTAGAGTCACTGATTTTGATGCGACAAAACACCTTTTCAGGAGTTTTTTCCTTTGTAAAGAGATTTCCCTACCTTGATATTTTAATGTAATTCCAGGATCTTGACTGATTATCTTATGAGTCACATTAAATTCATATATTGGGTACTCAGAAGGTCTGAACTTTGCATCCCTTTGCAATAGAGGCTAGGGAGCGATGACAAACGTGCGGAATTAGTTTGGAAAGGGCTAATTCTTGGAGAACTGGGGACAGTTATATTGTAGAAAAGACTACTGCTTCAAATACGTTCAGCTGTACCTGGTCTGGGGTATTAGCTGCTTCATGCTGACAGAGGCTTGGGTGTTGTACCACATGCATCTGTAGTAGATGAACCAAATGCTGGAATAATTTTATGTGGCAGTGAATAAACATCTGCTTTTTTATATATCTTTTTATATGTAGAGATAGAGAGAGACAGACATGCTTTTATTTAAACAGTTTTAAGAATAATGTGGGACAAGTGCATAGGATGTTTGCAGGTGTATTATAATGAATATTTGGACTGTGATTCATGCAGTTTCTCAGGGATCATGGATAATTCCAGCTTAATAAAAGCATGCCCAAGGAAAGAAAAGCATCCTTGCAGGACAGAGGCCGACCTGCGTATTCCTCTGTTCTGCAGTCCTAGGCTCTTCTCCTGCTGCAGCAGGGCATAGGGATGCTGAGGCAGAGAAGAGCTGCTATGTGAATTCCCATACCTCACTGATGCTGTGACTTTACAGGGGTGTCCAGATGTTCTTACTTAAAGTCTGTCTCTGAAAAACACCCCTTCTGACCTAGAGGGATGATAACCATAGCCAATAAAAAGCTCTGTCTAAAGGGAAATGGGGGACTTACTACTCTGTGGGTGGGAAGAAAAAGTAATCTATAAAATGTTTCCATGGTAGTGGTTTTCTCTCTCTCTTCCAGGCCTTCAGAATATTCCAGTTTAGTAATACCTATTATCTGCTTCTACTTCTTCATTTCTTCAACTAATGTGCATTGAAAATGTTCACTTATCCACCTGGGCTCAATGGAGCTTTATACACCACATGTATTCCTGTTAAAGGCTGAACTTATTTTTATGTTACTTTAGGTTTTCAATTAACCTTGCTTCCACGTATTTCACAGCATTAAGAGCAGTTTAGTGTTAAACAGAACTCACGTCTTCTTACACTTCCTCTCCCCCCCATAAAATTTTAACATGCAGCTCTTCTGTGCTGTATGAAACCTCGTGATATCTGACTTACATAACCAATTCAATATTGGATTTACGTTATTTCTAGGAAATAATACAGTGGTAATTTTCCAGTGTTTTACTCCACTGTTAGGTGTACTAGCAGGTGTTGCTACACTGAACCATATTCCTTCTAAGAAAAGCATGGACATCAGTTTTTATTCAAGGTGGATAGGTAGATACAGCTTTCTAATGTACATGAATACATCTAAAGAAATAAAAAAGTATTATTTTGGAAAATCACATTAAATTTGATGTGTTTACATGGAAATAGGTGAAGAGTAGACTAATGAAGGAGAGCACAAATGGCAAGAAATCTCATTCTAAAATGTTATATTTGGTGCTACTGGATTTCTTCTGTTGCGTCACACAAATATTTTACACAGACTAATCTAATGGATGTGTAAACTAATGAGAATTTTATGGTAATCCATTCAGACAACTTGACTACAATAAGATGTAAAATTAAGCCTTGGGTTCCTAGCAAATTTTAGGGCATTATCAGTTCAACTGTTTGTTACTCTTTCTCGTGTCTAAATTTTTGAAAATGCCTTTCTCTTTGTTGTGCTTGATACCACCTGTGACATACTACTTAGAAAGCTGTAGTCATGGATGCTATCACAGACCCCTGTGATTTGCAATATGATTTTCATCTTTAGGGAGTCATAAATTCTGTCCTCTCAGCTGGTTTTTCCCCTCTAAGTGCACATTTGGACGTCACTTGAGAATGTCTTTCTTGAAGCTTTTTAACTTAGAATTTTGACTTTGACTTTTTTTCTCATTCTCACTTCTTCAGTCTCAATTCCTGACTTTGCCAAAACAGTGGAAAATTTCATCTGAATCATAAAAAAGAAAAATCTTCATCCAACAAAACACATTCTTAGTTTCTTGCAATAGTTTATTTCACTAAACTTTCTGGAACATAAGTGCTCATATTATCCCCAAGCTCTTCCTTGCTTCCCAGGACTATAAATTTGCCTTATATAAATCATAACATTAGCTTTCTCAGACATTGTATCAGCCATTTGTCTGCCAATGTTTTGAGGGGCTTGCTGCTGCCTCTGCTCAGGACGATATGTGCTGAAATCCTTCTGCATTGCCAGAAACGTGATATGATTGCTAGCATGCGTCTTTCTATCCCTAGAATGGACTTGACCATGAAGAAAATGGAAATTTCAACCCAAATAATCAAATGTTCTTGTCCTCACACTGAAACATGTCCCATGAATATGAAATCTTTCATATATTTTTCCTCAAAGTAAAAATCATAGGATTTTTCTGAGACAAAAAGCACAGTGGGTCACACATGCCTGTATCTTTTAGCCAGTTCAGGTGTCACGTCTGAATGTAAACCAGGCACTTAGAAACCTTTTATGAATCTGCAGTCATTTTTGAAGTGCTGAAGCTCCTTGGTGTCTTGGGTTGCAATGTATTCTGTTACCATGAGCCGTTGAAGCCTGGCGCCGGGGTTCCTTGCCCCACCCCCCGGGACTATTCCTCTGTTAACGCGCCCATCAGGGCCTTGCCCCATGACTCACCGTCCCTTTGTGACATGCTCCGGCCAGGGGGGGACGGGTGGAGCCAAGCAGTCCCGCCGGAGGTAGTTGGGGTTTGGAGCAGCGCGAGGGGCCTGACCCGCTGGGATCGCAGAGGACAGGGACTGCACAGGGATTTTCGGAGGAGGACCACTTTTCCTTTTCTACAAGATCACCGCTTCAACGGGATCATTTAAAAGAGAACTGCAGCTGCCACTACATCGGACTGCTACCAGCACCCTGCCCGGCAGGGGGCCAGGTTGTATCCCTGACTCTGTCAGGCCTTTAACCAGTTTCTCTGTATTATAGTTTTGTTGTATACATTAGTAAAAACTGTTATTCCCATTTTCCTCATATCTTTGCCTGAAAGCCCCTTAATTTCAATTCTATAACAATTTGGGGGGAAGGGGGTTGTATTTTCCATTCCAAGGGGGGCTCCTGCCTTCCTTAGCAGACACCTGTCTTTCAAACCGGGACACGTGGTAAATCAAACTCATCCAAGTTCTATTCATTGGTGACAGATGCCATGAGAGTTTTAAATAAAGACCGGCTTAGGACTTGGTCTAGCAAGGGTGGAAAATGTCCAGTGACTTCTTTATTCTCTCTCCTCCCTTGGTTTCCTTGCACAAAAGCAAGCAATGTTCCTGAAATGATTGAGTTCAGCATCTGGCTTCTCTCTCAATCTCTCCAAAGCCATCAAGACCACCATTCTTGTAGATACTTTCTCTGCTTGTTTTTTTGTGCAACATGGCATTTCTGGCAGAAATCCCATGACTGAGCTGATGTCCTCCATGGTAGTCATTCTTTTTACCCCCTCTCAATTCTGGCAGATTCCTAGCCACTATAACTGAAATCTTCACCCACGGTTGTAATCTCTTCCCTATCTTTGACTCATTCCTCTTCTCCTACCACAATTTCTTTCTCTGAGAAGGATTTTGACAATTTCCCTGTGAAAACTGATAAATATATGATGATCTTCATCTTCATAACTCCTCCTTTCACTCATTGCTCCATTCCTGAAGCAGTCCCTTAGCCTGTCAAAAGTTATAAAGTTTTCCAGATGCTATCCTTCTTTGCTCATCCACTTCATGCAGTGGCATCATCTTATCCTTTTTTTTCTTCCAGTCTGTCACTTTCTTCTTCCTCTTTTCTGCACAGTTCAAGTTTGCCTTAGTCTTTCACTTCTTCAAAATGTCCCAGTGTTTACCCCACCTGATAAGAAGCTCTCATCCCTGAATGCATGGAGCACACTACAATCACTGCCATCTAATTCCCACTCTTTGTAGTCAGCAGGAACTGCTCAAACCACCCTGTAATGATTTTCTATGGTCCAGTCAGAGAATCAGTACTCCACCTTTGATCACATGAACCTATCAGGTGTTTTAATGTATATTTATCTTTGATAACCTTACTGTAATCCTTTCCTCTTTTGGTTTCCATGACACTAGCCCTTTCCTCCGTGTGCTCTGGTAAATCTGCCTTATTGAGTCTCCACTTGCAGGAGTTTATAGAAAAGTCAGGTTTTTACTTCCTTCCTACTTTATCTGTGAGGCGTCTTCGCATGAAAGTGCAAATTCAGCTACCATGTTAATGAAGCTGATTAGGAGCTATGTGGACCTCTGTACTTCATGCCTGCCTCTTCCTACCCAAACTAAAATCTGTTTCTATGTAAATATTGAAGTGGTATCTCAAACCGACATTGCTAAAACACTAGCCCTTACTCTTTCTGCAGAAGCCCTCTCAGTTACTCTATCTCATGATGTCTGTTAACAACCTATCACCTCATCTGTCACCCAAATTCACTACCTGACCGTTGTCTTCAACTGAGATTTCTCTTTGCCACTTCAAATCCAGCTGGCATGTAAAGTCTGACATGTGGTCCATCCTGGCCATCCATATTGGCTCTTAGATTTCTTGTATTGGAAACTTATTTTCTCAAATCTCAACAAACATAATCTTATCCAACTCAAATAATGCTGTTATAAAACTCATTTTCCTAGTTTCTTTTTGTTTGGCTATATAGCTTTCCAACCATAACACTCAGGTGATATGTGACTCTCCCTTTTCTCTTTTAGGCAGCTTATTTGACTTTTCTCTGCTCTGTGTCACCTCTTAGTCAGTATGAAAACAGCAGCTTCAGCCTCAGTTTGAGCCACAATGTCAATTTCCTCCTCGACTCTCATTTTCAAGCCAACACCTTTGTGCTTTCTCCCATCAAAACTCTTCAGACACTTCTGCAAAACTGGTTCTTCAAATCTCTCATCAAAATGTGCCTTTTCCAGGCTGCCTGCGAAAAGTACTGCTTATCATAACAGCTATTATCTCTTTTTTTTCCCCCCCTTCTTATTTCATGCTGACCTATTGCCTTGTCCTCATTCCACTGTATAAATTCTTAGAAGTTTTTTCCACTGTGTGTTTAGATAGGGCTAATACTGTGAAGTCCTGGTCCATGAGTAGAACTCAGAGGTGCTATGGTAAAACACCACTTGAAGGGAACAGTAAAGGCCAAGAGGAGTTGAAGTCATGGCTATATCCCTGCAGAATGGGCCTGGCACACTATTCGAACAGTTAATATTTTTGGCAAAAATACAGATATGGAAACTATGTCTGTGGCCAGATGTGCATGCAGAGAGCTGCCAAAACAGAGTAGTATACACTGCAAGCTATGCTGTTTTCCTCAATAATGTACGCAGGGATGCTAGTCCTTACCTTGGAAAAAGTGAAACACTGAATAAACTCTTGGATCTGCTGCTATGGTTCTGGGGTGATTTAAAGTATTGTGAACTGATGCTTAACCAGCTAAATCATTCCCTCCAGCACCTTTTTGTTGTAATCTCCCTCCAAAGATATTAAAAATACAGAAACCTTGGCCAGGTTGTAGTTGATCTAATTTATAAAACATTTTCTGGGTATTAAAAGCTAGGGCAATGCACTAGTAGTTTTTAAATTGTGTTAAATATACTGTAAACTCCCAGAAAGAACCTTTCATTGAAGATTATTGTATGAAGATTTGAAGATTAGAGTGTCTAGATTAAAGATTAATGTGAAGTGCACTGGGAAACTGTTTGATGTATAAAGAGCTATATAGTATATTAATCGTGCACTTTTCAAAACTGCCTGAGGGAATTAGACACCCAGTTCTCTTACACCTCTTTGAAAATCTCACTCTAAGGACTTTGTTGTTATATAGTGAAAATGGTAGTATTTTCATTGGGAGCTTGAGTAAAAGAGGAAAGGAGAGATGTGAAAACCCTCTGTATTCACTTAGGGCTTGATGTTAGCTCCTTACAGGTTTTTTCCAGTTTTGAATTTGCCCTATTATGGTATAGAGGCAACTTGGATTTGAGTACTACAAGTTCATAAAACTGGTCTGACCCAAGAATACTGCTCCACCTGCCTATGTATTTCTTATCATCAGTTCCAATTCTTCTTTGCTTTCACTTCAGTTTTCATGTTCTCCTAAACAGAAGTAATTTGAATAATTTTTAAAACAACCACGTAAACCTTAATGAAACAAATGTGTACATGTATTTTTATTTACAGTATAATATGCATTAATTAAAAGTGAATAGCAAAAATAATTGTTATATGTGTATTTTATATAATAATGCTTTTGCTGGAGTTTCTCTCAGTCGTGGTTTTTTGTATAGAAATTTCAATACTTTAATGAAAAAACCTTCCACATATGGTAGAAATTACAAGTTTGCTTGTCCGTGAAGTGCTGTAATACAAATAAGCTGTTAAATGCCAACTCTGAATGTTATTTTTCAGATGTTAAGAGAGATAATCCTGTACTAAAACTATTAGGAGGCAAATTTGTTTGAACTTCAAAACCTCTTTGATCTGAAATGAAAATGAACTGTGTATGAGTGTATGCTTCATTTATTTGGGGCTGGCCAATTGCGTGCATTTTTGTTTGTTTTTTCTCCATGAGGCATCTTTCTAATGCAGTTTATTAAAACTAGTAATGCAATACAATGTTATTTTTCCTGGTAAAATCTGTTGCATTTCTTTCATAAGAGGAGAGTTTCTCTAGGGAAAGTACCCCGTGGGAATCAATATTCAGGTTCACAGTTGCTCAAAAAGTCAACATGCTGGTGTGCTGCATTCAGGTCTATTTTCGTGGTCTTATCATTAAACCTGCAGTAGCCATTTATAAAGTAAGGCTTCCATGGGTACTGGGAAAGTGTGATTAAAAATAATCATCTGTCTGATGAATATTTTCCTCTGACTTGTGGCAGGATCACCCATCTGAATTTGTGCCAGGCTCTACAGGAATACCGATGCCAGCGATTTAAGGATCTTCACATTCGGTCACAGTGGTAAGGTCTAAAGATGCCATAGTAAACCACATTAGAATGTTACTGTTTTCTGTTATGTTACACTGAAACTGAATCTATGTGAAAAATGAAGTATTTCCCCTTGATCAATGCAAGGATAAAGATATATAAAAACATATATCGATCTGCAAGAGATTGAGCTCGGGATACAGGTTCTGAGCAATTTTCATCATACAAAAATCAGAAAGGCTGTTTTTATTGTCCTGTCTAGTAATGTAACTGCTCTCAGAAGGTTTGACATTGCACATTTTGAAGAATGTAACCATTTACAGAATGAGGGTGGGCAGGCTCCGGAGAGAATGTAAAATGCACAAAAAGGAAATTCAGTAGTTTCCTTTTGCTGAAAACTGAGCAATAAGTTGTAAAATTACAAATTATTTTCCCCTCTAATGCTATTGTTGTTGTAACTAGTTTGACTGATCAAACCTTGAGTCAGATTCTCAAATACTGCTGTGGAGACCTTGTGAAGGGATGTAATCTGTCTGCATCTTGAAGCTCAGAATTTCTGCTGCCAAGTTAAATTCTCAGCTTTGGTAAAAGAGAAAAGGAAGAGGGAACATCTGAGTCCCGCCATACTTTTGCATTGATTTGGAATACATTTTCTAGAAAACTGTAGTTGAGTAGTGTGGAGTAGTTCTTTAACAAGAAATCATGTTGGTGTGTAAGTGTTCAGCTTTTGGGAGAAGAATGATTGAATTTTTAGATTATAATATTGTCTGTGATGATATTTTGGTCAAAATTATTCTCACTGTTATGCCACATACCACATTAAGTGTTCTGGGACCTGGGGAACTAGGAGGCCAAGGGAGTCATACCACTGTGTACTATACTTCTCCACTTAGCATTGACTAGTAGCCACTGTTAGAGGCAGGATATGGACAGCCATTTGACTTCAGTGTCTGGTTATGCTCATGCTGGTTTTAGATCACTGTGATACAAATGTCAAGTACCATCACTTCCAAGACCTGCAGATTCCAGGCTATTGAAGTATATATATTTTTTTTGAACTACATTACACTGCAAAACCTAGAACTCTTCTGACCTGAAAACAAAACCTGTATTCAGCATTCCTCTAGTAATTTATTGTCATTAACCAAGTAGTTCAATTAAATCTCTGCTTCAGTTTAAATATGTATTCAACAACAATAGCATTCCCATCCAATCATGTTCTTTTCATACAAAAATGAGCATAATAATGTGTTATCATGAATCCTCAAGACAGATTGCATTTCATTATTGCTGGGTAACTTTTATAATGTTAGAATGAGTTCCTAATAAAGGACAGTATCTCCCTCAGAGCATCCTGTACTAGTAATGCTCTTTATTAGAAATAAAAGAATATAGCATTCATATCACGTTGCTTGATCACATAACCAAGTTGCAGAACAACAAATTGTGAAGGCAGTTCTGTAAGGAAATATGATCCCAATAACACTATTCTAAGCTTTTCAAATTGTTGTTTGATACTACCAAATAATGTATGCACTGTAAGCTGGAGAGCTGAAAGTCAATGCTGTTCTGACAGACACAATGCATGGAAGCCAGAAGCGACTGGCACTGAACTACTAGATCTTTGTTCCCTGGAAACAAAAGACACTAATGACCTAGTAAAGGAAAGCAAAAGCACCTCATCTATTGTGTCTGAACTAAGGCAAATGAAAATCCAACGTCCAGCCCTGTGACAAAACTCCCATTCACTTCAGCAGAAGCAACTTGGATATCAAACGTGGAATCATAGAATCATTTTGGTTGGAAAAGACCTTTAAAGATCACGAGAAAAGTCCAACCATTAACCCAGCACTGCCAATTCCACCACTAAACCATGTCCCTCAGCACCATATCTGCACATCTCTTAAATACCTCCAAGGATGGTGATTCCACCCCTGCCCTGGGCAGCCTGTGCCAGCGCTTGACAACCCTTTTGGTCAAGAAATTTTTCCTAATATCCAAACTAAACCTCCCCTGATGCAACTTCAGATGATTTCCTCTCATCCTGTCACTAGTTATCTGGGAGAAGAGACTGACCTCTGCCTCACTACAGCCTCCTTTCATTTAAGCACTAAGAAATATAACTGCTTTTAGATTAAGTTCTTTAGGATCGAGGTCTAAAATCTGATCAACTATAAATGCATACAAGGGGAGACAGAGAGAGAGAAAGTTCCATATTCATGCTATCAGTAAATACATAGCCTATGCCTTGGAAGGATTAATGACTTTCAGGGCATATGGATGACCAGTGCACTTGTTCCACTGTTAAAGAGTCAAAAATAGTTCAATATTCTGTACAATTAAAGGGAAAGTGTGTGTATATGCATGTGTGTTAAAATGAGGGAAAAAGAGAGTGTTTTTTCCTTCTGCATTCTTTTTGACCATCCCTTCACACTTCATTTCAGCCTTCATATGGGTTTTGTGTTCATACTTTATTGTATTTTCTTGAGGCAGAAAGGTTTTCAATGAGAAGTTGATGAATGTCCATATTAAATTGGATCCCCTTTTTAAATTAAGTTCATCTAAATATAATTTTGCAATTTTACTTCAGTAAACTCATCTGACTCCAGATGTTGAATGTGCTTTTCCTCTTCCTGCTCTCACATAATTGTACCTGTAAAAGATTTATGACTTAAAGAGGCATTTCTGAACACTTTTGAGTGTTTTCAGCATATGTTTCGTGGATGGCTAGTAACACGGGCAATTAGCATCCAAAGAGACTGCTCTGCACCCAGGCTTTCTTTTAATAGGATGCTACTTTTATTAGCTTGAATTTTAAACAAATAATCAGTTTAAAAGAAACATTATTAAAGCATTTCAAATAATAGAGGGATATTGTGTTCTATGGAGATTTTAAAAGTGAAAGAAATCTTCAGAAGCTCCAGGATGCTGTAAGAAAAAGATATAACTAAGAGTTACTCACTTTGATTAAAGAAAACCCCAAACAATTTGTGGGGTTTTGGGGCTCTTCCTTTCATTACAACTGTGGTGGTGAATTGTTTGGTGCTGTCAGCATGTTACTTGAACTTCGTAAACATGGGAAATATATACTCAAGTGCTTATTGGTCTTAAAGATTTCAAAATGCTTTTACTAATTTTGCTAACATGAGCAATGACTTTGCAGATTAACTATCACCACATACTTTTCATATTCTGTCATGACTTCTGGATCAGTGTGAATGGCTCTTATTTTAAGAATTGCCTGGAATTCACTCCTTAAATCTGGACATGTCTAATAGCATTCTGTGTGACACATATGAGGCATTGTATCATGAAGGCTCTGGTTCTCATCAAAGAAACAGATACCCCAATTAAATTTTCAGATAATCTTTCAGATAATATTAAAAAGAGAATAGTCCAATTGTATATGAAAAGATGGTTATATTCTTTTTTTTTTCCTTCAAAACAAAATCACTTTCCTTTTAGATTTTTTGCTGATGCAAGCACTTTTAATATATTAACTTGAAATATTTATCCATGCAGTAAACAAATCCAGTTTTGAACATTTGTGTCAATTCAAAGCTCATAGGATGCAAACTGCTCTAGGCGTGATTGGCAATCTGTCACTCCAGGTTTGTTTGGAGTTTTCTTCAGAACAAGTAGAATTACCAGTACCAAGCATTAGTAACACTAATCTGAATCAACTTCTCTCTTTTCCTCTTTTATATTTCTACAAGCCTCCATAATATAACTTGGCACTAACTAAAGAATTTGAAGAGGTGGTGTTATTCTAGGTCCCTTTTGCATGAGAGATGTCAGTACAAAGGCAAGATGTAGAGCAGTGTCTCTAATGACCTTCCATAAGGCAGTGGAGCAAGTAAGTTGGGGGAGCTTCCCCAGTCAGAGCAAGACTGTAAGCCCTGGAAGTTCACCTCTTCTTTTGTGCTCAGATCATAGATTTCTAGTGAAAGATGATCTAATGAAAATCTCACTTCGCTGGAGTTAGGCTTGGGTATCTTTCTCATAACACATCTTACTAACTTTATTCTAGTTCATCTCTGTTTCCTAAAAGGACTTTTCTCCATTCATCAATAGAGGGTGCAATTTTGTATCATTTTTATTTCCCCCAGAATTCTTACCGATGCTGAGTAACTGCAATACATAATGTCAAGCAAGTATACACTTCTGAAAATTTTAGCAAAGACACTCTAGTAGCTCATTTAATTTCTAGCAAAAGAAAGAAACATAACAATCCTTCACTGGGTGAAATGTTTCTGAGCTTGAAAGGCTGCATGTGGGAATCTGGATGGGACCCAAAGAAGGAACCACTTTGAAATTACAAAATGACACAGTTTATGATATTGTTAAATTGTCAAGATTTGCTATATATTTGCTGAGATGGTAACCATACAGGGTGTTTTCAAAGACACTCACTAGAGAAGGGTATGTTAAACCTCCAAAAGCTTAAGAATGCCTAATGACTGCCTGCCAATACAGCTGGATCCTGCTGGGTAATGGGGGAATGCCTACCATGTAAATATAAAGGGGGTTATTTAGGAGACCCAGTGAGCTGTGAATTATTGCCTAGGTTGTCACAAAAAAAAAAAGGAAAATGAGTTGTGAAGAGGAAAGAACGTGTACTGAGTTCTGAATAGCTCTGTGAGACTTTGAGATAGATGGGGAAACTTATATACAGTCGCTGCAAAAAGAGGTATCTGTTTTGTCAGATTGCAGATGCACCAGTCACCTAGATTACTGTGAAAAACCCATTAAAAAACAAAACTGCATTATTTTTGTACCTGAAAAATGCATGAATCAGAATAATATTTATCCAGTAACTGAATATAAGATCTGTATTGATCCCCACCCCTCACTGAAGTCAGTGGGAATGTTTCCACTGGTTTTAATGGGACTTGGGCTGGACCCTTGGGGTGTTAAAGAGTTAAGAGCTGGATTGACAGGAGAGGTAGTAGGGAATACCTTCCAAACTTGGCTGCATTGTGCATCATTAGCAGAAAGCACAAAGCAATTGAAATTATAAACTTGACAATACTTAAAAAAAATTTGTCACTTAATGCGCAGAAGCTCATCATCTGAATCCCAAATAAATAGTCTGAAAATCTATACTGTGTACTTCTAAAAGGTATATATACACAAACAAATTTTTAAAAATGGAAAGAATTTCACCTAACTTGTGAAGCTCATCTTTCTGTTTCCCTCAGGCACTTCATGACAGACTGACAGAAAAAATGCCAGGGTAGTAGGACATAAACAGCATGTTGTTTCTATTATATTAAACTCATACAATATCTGTATTTTCTGTTCCATTATATGGTAACAGGAACTTATTTACTCTCATCTTCTTATCTTTTAAATGGAATATGTGAGTTTATAAGTATGGTGACAGAAAGAGCATAGAAAATGAAAGCAGCTTATGTCAGCTTGGTTAATTTTTACAGCTAGTTCCTTTAAGCAGATCAAGCTGGAAATTTTGTTGTCTTTCAAAATTGTAAATGGCTCTTTTTTAAAAAAAAAAAGTCTTGCTTTCAGCAGAATAAACGAAATTTTATACAAAAAACAACTGAATAAAAGGGGAGGGCTAAGACCACAAGACTGCTTAGATCACAGGAAAGAGTATTTTTCAAGGGGTTGGCCTTATTTTTCAATAAAAAAGTTTGAGAATTTATTACTGAACATGAACAGCTGAAATTATCAGGAAAAGTAAATGTTTATTTAATCTATATTTAGAGGTGGAGTAGAATTCTTCAGATCTCTCAGTAATTGTTGGTAAGGACTTTCTTAGCTGAGCTGAGTGATTCTAAATTAAATGATTTGTTTTTCAATATGAATAAGATTTTCTTATCAGTCAGCTTACATGTAATCAACTTAAATGCAGTTTTAGAAAGAGATGAACCGTGTCAATGTAATTCCCAAGATGAGAAGTGAATACCTGATGAACTTCATTCTTCTGAGATAAAAAATGATGCATTATTTGAGTATTTTTTTTCCTGGTAGCTCTCTTAAGTACTGGCTATTGGATGGGTTCTTCTTACACAGAGAATATTATACCATAATTCAATTAATAGTGAAATATCCCCAAATATGTTAAAGGTTTTCCCATTAGAACTGTTTAAGAACACTAAAAATAAATTAAAGATGACAAATTAGGCTGCAAAGGAAGACTGGATTTAAACAAAAATAATGGTAGTCAAGTGTGAAGTATGGACATGTACTTTGAAACATTGCCTTATTAGATTTCACTTGACAAAGGCGAATGTGAAACAATAGTCTGAAAGTAAACCTGGGCACCAGAGGAGAGGGAGATATTTATGGTAGTAAGGCAAAGTGTGAGGTAGTACAGAGAACTTGGTATTAAGCTGAGTTGAATTTCTTCCAAACAGACTGTGACATGACAAGACAGAGTCAATGAGATCTTGGAAGGGACTGCAGGCCCTTTGGGTGCCTTCCATGCAGTGTGGGTTAGTCCTTAACTGTAATGTTAAGAGAAATATAAAAAATGGTGCTTAGGAAAGAGTATAATATAAAGGCAGATCAGCAAGAAGTCTTACGTGACACTATGGTGCTTCATGACTGTGTTACACACGCAGGAAGGACCTCTTCAAAAACAATTCCCTTTTTACCAAGGTCCAAGCTAATGATCTGTTGGATCTCTGTGTTATGGAGTGATGGGATGTTACTGTATCCCATAAAAAAGGAATAATGCTCCATTCATTAATAATACACAGTATGATAAACTGAATAATTTCTTTTTTTTTTTTCTTCTAAACGTTCATAGTTTAAATTAATAACAATAAATAGTAATTTAAAAAAAAAAAACCAAACCCACAAAACCCTACTGGTCCTCCAATTGTCTGCTACATGCTAGTGCAGAATTACTAATGAGAACATATTTAGGTATAAATAAATCTTTTATCCTCATTATAACTCTACTGTGTTCCGACAGTGAAGTCATCCACACAGAGCTGCTTATGGGTTGAAAGCCTCAATAGCCTCTTTTATTTATTATAAATATTGCATACTAATGTTAACAATGTCATTATGAGATGTCTCAATAGAGGACTATGACTTCATGTAATCAGTTAGCTTGATGTCTCTTCTCTCCTGTAATGGAGTCAATTTTCCTTACAAAGGAGATGGGAATCACTTATTCACAAACCTTTTAACAAATATTCTATGTATGTACTATATTAACTCAATATTAAGGCAGCCCAATGAAGCTCAAAGCCAGGGAACATAGAGTTAAAGTTCTGTGCTTAATCTTCTTTTACCTCTGTTGCATGCACTGAATTACAAATTAAAGTTAGCGATCCGTATTTCCCCCAAAATGTGATTTGAAGTATGAATTACTGTATTTTCAGGTGTAATTCCACATATAGGTATATGGAATATTCCTGAAATGTGCATGACTATAAATAACATAATCATGAGAACGATTTTGTGGCACATAGCTAGTGCAAAGAGAGGATAAAATGTATTTATATTAATGAGCAAAGACTAAAAGCAATCTTCCGTCATCTACCAGAGACAAATGGCATGCTGGGGAATAGGGGCCCATCTCAAACAGCACTTATGCACATGCTTAACCTCAATTACGGCATCAACGGGACTTCTGTACAATCTTAAACACCAGGGGGAAAAAGGAACGAATGTATTGGCATAAAGATTCATATTTATATAATAAAGCAAAAATAGTAAGTAAACTATAGCACAGTCATTTGAGATGCATGAATATAGATATCTTGTAATATTAACATAATACAATTGGATTCTTAGCTCCTGAACGCCTTCAAAATAATTTATCTAAATGCTCGAGAGAGAAGTTCAGGCTAAGATGAAAAGCATAAATCCACCTAATAGCTAACAAATAATTCACATAACTGTCTGAAGACATGTTCAGAATACAGGATTTTGTGATAACTAAAGGGCAGAATATTCCAGCTCTTGTGAAAATACCAGCTCTTCTTAGTACAAGTTTGCAACTTAACATGAAAAATAAACTGAAACAAGAGTTATCCTAAAACAGAACTCAAATAGAATCTGAATAATTTTTAGTGGAATAGGACACCTCTGCTAGGAAATAATTTCAGAATCAATGCTATCATCCCATTTTCTACACCTGTGCAAAAAATAGATGTTATAGTATAGGCCAGTGCAGGAAATGAAAATACATGGATATTTCTTATGGAGAAAAGAACGTGTGATACTTGAGAAAGAATTATGTCTCACTTAATGCAAACCGGTGTCTATATTTTCATCACAATATCACTCCTAACTGCAGAGTAATCCTGCCTGATTTGTCTGGAGATCTGCAAAGTGCTGATATTTTTATTGATGTTACAAATATGTAACAGGAACTGTTATCTAGTTTGTCTTTTTTCTGCCAGTATGAATTTGGAGATATTCCACCCATGGCAGCAGTCAATTTCACATTTACACCAATGTGTTTCTACAGGGTTAAGTGTTTGCCCTCTAGTCTATGTTTTATAAGTTTAACTGCATATTCATAACTTTATTTGGAGTTTCCTTTTATTTTCATTAGAGCACATACTAATTAGGAACAATTCTAAACTACAAAAAGATGTGGATTGTGTTGGAATGAGCAGAACAGAGGATGTGCACGTGACACCCTCTGGCAGAGACAGATGATCGGTTCCTTTGTGCAGAAAGGAAGTTGGTGAGGGGTCACCTGATATTTTTGCCTGTCGTGACTGGGATGACACAAGCATAGGTTTGAAATGCACGTGAAATAAGTGTGGAGCAATGAACGGATGTAGTTTCAGCTTGTTGTTGACAAGGTGGGTGTCAACAGGTATCATTTCAGAGGCAGTGTGCAACACTTTTGGTGCTCAGGTGGTGTACATGTGCTTACGTGTGGAATTTGTTATGTCAGTGGTGATAGTTCAGCTAAAAATATCTAGATTTTGTCCCATTTACTCCAAAAAGACGTGTCTAAGTCTGTGCCAGGCTCACTGTAGGACTCAGGGAGTCTTAAAAATTTCCTGTTACCTCTGACTTAATTTTGTGTAACTTTACTTCAGAGGGGAATGTTCATCTGCTTTGTCAAACATGTTGTAAATGTCTGCAGGATCAGAGCATTTGATCCTAGCTCTTTGGGACGCTACACTGGGCTCAGTGCAGGAGGGGTCAGGCATAACAGTGCCCTGAAGTTTTAGCATGGTGAAAATAATCAAGAGAACTGTGATGCTCTAAACTTCAGCCAGCTTTTGAACTGATATTAAATGTATTTATAAAACAGGCAAACCACTATTTTGATCTCATTTTCATAATACAAAAAATTCTAAAGAGATCTTCCTTTGAACTTTGCAAGTATCTGCTGAAATCTTAGAATCACAGAATAGCCTTGGTTGGAAAAGATCTCTAAGAACATCAAGTCCAACCACTAACCCAGCACTGCCAATTCACCACTAAACCATGTCCCTCAGCACCTCATTTACACGTCCTATAAATCCCTCCAGGGACCAGGACTCCACCACTGCCCTGGGCAGCCTGTTCCAGTGCCTGACAACCCTTTCAGTGAAGAAATTACTCCTAATGGCCAATCATGTAATAGCCCAGCACAAAAGCTGCAGGTTTTGAAAATTAAAAATTAGTGAAAACAGAAATTTTTGCTGGAACCATATTTCCAGTTTATGGGATGCATTTCTAACTGGACTTCTACCTGTCATAACAAGGGCCAAAACTTCCCCATCTGTGAGGGAATTCCCCAGTTATGGAGATTTGCTCTGGTCATCTTGGTGGATATGAGTGGAAGAGCCTCGATGATAAGGCCCAGAGCTCTCACCCGGTGTGTTGCCTCTGCTGGAGATCCATTTAGGATTGCTCCTGTCCCACGCTGTGGGGCTGTGGTGTGTGCAGTAGCCATTCTGTCTGACAGCGCTGTCAGTGCTGGGCTCAGATTACAGTCCAACTGCACAGCCTCTCTGCAGTGAAAGCCATGCATTAAGAGTCCTTGTAAACAGATAATTAACTTCATGTTTAATTATATGTCCAAAAACTGTCTGAAAATTGATGTTCCAAAAATTAAAAATTAATTCAAAATTTTTAGCTGCTCTCACCACTCTCATTAAGAAAATCCTCCAAAAAATTGACTCTCGAATAAATAAGCCTCCACTTACATCAATAAAGGAGCTATACTTAGATTCTAGTTCAACATACAGGAGAGATTTGGCAACTCTAGTGTTTTCAAATCAATTTGGTATGTGTTATGAGAATAATAGAGGAAAGGTTACTTTTTAAAAAATTTTTAAACTTTAAAAATGTAAAAAAATATATAAAGGAGACGGGAGAAAGTTGGCTTTCATAAACAGAAAGGCAGTGCTTTAAATAGCTAGAGCAGTGATAAGGCAAAGAGTTTCTAAATAAATATGAGGTATGAAGACATTTTAAACTCCAAATGAAAATTGTGAGTTTGCTAGAACAGCTTTAAATTTTGTGAAACAAGACAGCAATATATTTTACAGTTTCAAGTAAGGAAGCAGAGAGTCTTGCCATAATAGAATATGTACTACTTCCCTGGAAAGAAGGCAAATATCAAGATCTAAAATGCTTTCACCTTGACTAAAGAAATTCTATATGGAAGAAATAATTTTGATTTTGCCACAATAAAAGAACACCAGAATCTGGAGTTTGATAAAACTGTTCTGTTGTCTGGGAAGTTTGCCTTTCAACTTTGTTTGATGTTATATTCAGTTCATTTTGCCAAAATATTTTATGCCAAGTATTGCTATTAAATCTTTTATGTTGCAGAGATTTTTGTCAACAGACATGCAAAGATTGGGTTTTAAGTGGAGTTAATCATTGAACTTGAAGTGGAGAAACACTGGGGGAGTACTTTACTTACACAAACAAACCACCAGGCAAGCTTCAGCCATTTCTGTAATTATTACCCTGTTTTCAGAATAGTGTAGGTAAAACATAAAATCTTGCTACCCCTCTGATCTCTTTTCATGTTTAGGTATTGTAGAACCTATTAGAAGCAGTGGATAATTAAAATAGAAAATGCCATGTATTCGCTGCAGTGTATCAAATCTTTTGAAGTCTACTCTAAGCAATTATATCTGAGTATTTCTTTTGGAAGCCTAAGAAATAACAAAGAACATTCTAAGATATCATTGTTTTCTGACTCTTTCAATTCTTTGTAAGTACTATATATCTATATAATGATAGATTAAATGTTAATCCATTTTACCTTCAAAAAACAAACCTTAAAATGAAAAAGGATCCCCATAGAATAAAGTAGTGCCCTGCCTTTTTTCCCTGTAACATCCAGCATTTCCAAACCAGTCACATTTTTAAATAATATTTTTAATTGGTGTTCGTGGTTTCATTTTACTATTTGATTTACATTGTAAATTTTTGTATCTCTTAAATGCAAATGTAAATATATATTGCAAAGGTGTGGTTCAGTGTTTGTTATTATTGTGTACTCAGGTATATGTAATCACAAAGTGTAGATTAGCTCTGTAATGGGAGCTACTAATAATCATAGACATTTGGCAAATGATCCCTTTCCATACCAGAGAGGAGAAGTAAGGACATATTTGTATGTGGATAATACTGAGTAATGTTTAGCAGATATTACTGTGGTGAAACTCTGGCTTATAATTCTTAAAGCAAGATCTACCCTCCATCACCAAAACCAGTGAGGCATGGTAGTCAACTGTGACTGGGATGTGGTAGAGAAAATCCGCGGCACAATCCAAGATAAGAAATAGATCATAGTGAGACAAAAGGGCAGCTCTAGCTACCTAATGAAGCTATAGCTCCTAATGAGCTTGTCCTCCTGAACCATAGAGGATAATGGATCTGTGCAATTCCAGACTCCTTTCCCCATTTTGCAGAGGCCAGGTCCAACTAGGAGGCACCGTGGCATAAAAGGATGACTGCCACTTTCCATTGCCAACTCCTCAGTTAAAATGATTTGTCCTTGTGTTTCTTATTTTCCATAGTAATCACTACCATAACTCTGTGTCCAGTGCATTTGACTGTGAAAGTGACACCTACACTAGGAAATATGTCTAGAAAGGAGCAGACAACATGACAACTGTTGCTAAAGTAGCACCTTCCCTGATGGGTTTGTAGCACTCTGTCCTAAACAGGGACAAAAACTTACAACATGGACCATAAAGTCAACATGCTCAGGCTCTGAAGTTTACCCGGGTCAGCTGCAGGCCACCCCTAGTTTGGGTTTTGAATAAGGTTGTAGGCAGTGGTCCTGTCTTCCTTAACACCTGTCTGATCAGAAGGACCTTGGAGGGTTGAAGTGCAGGGTGGAATCCTAGGTATTATTTAGGAACGGGTGGCAGGGTACAGCAAAGCATGCTGACTTTCATTGCCTTTCTTTTGGTATGTTATGCGTTGGAGAAGGCTTGGCAGTACAATACAAAAATCTCAGTATGGATGCCACAAGTAATCTTTCTTCCCAGATGATGAGAATATTACAGGAACTGATCTAGTCTGGCCTGGCAGCACCCAGAAATATTAGTTTTTCTCACTGCTCACTTTGGCTGCTGCTGTTCCTGCTTCAGCTATAAGACAGCATCTAAGACCCTGCACCAGTGAGCTCACTATACAGCCACAGACAAAAGTCAGACAAAGAGTACTCCCAGTAAGAAGCTGGTTAAGAAATTCCTGTGCCACTTGTGCAGCTCCCTGGAGGTGACAGAAGAGACATAACAGTGACTCAGAACATTTGATTCCATTTGTTGTTGTTTTGAGGAAGGTGGTGTGACTACCTTAAACTTTGGGATTGTGTATAAAAGGGTGTGAATAACAGCTCTCTGAGCTGTTTTAAGCCTTTTAAAAGTTGTATTAATCACAAAGAATTTATGTACCAAAAAAAAAAAGAAAAAAAAATCCTTCCTGCAGAGACATGTCTGTTGCAAGTACTTAAAAACAGATCTCTGAACTGAAATTTCCAAATTAAACGTTTTATTTCAAAATAAAACGTTCTAGCACATGTTTTTCCTGAGGAAAAGTTTGATTAATTAGACTCTTTGCTAACCTGTTTCTGCTGAGGGCAGTGCACAGTGTGGGAAGGTGGTTCTCCCCATGCAGTGAGTGGCTCCAGCAGATGGAGCTGAACAGCAGCAGAAGAAAGAGAAAGACCCCCCATACACCTCCCCATGCATTGACAGGAGCTAGAGCTTTCACCAGCCCTGGGGCTGTTTAAAGAGCATTTCTTCTGAAGGAGCTACCCATGGACTCCTGCATCCTACATTACTTTGTTGTGCACAGAACAACTTTCGAGTGGCCTGTGTTAGAGCCTACGTATTTTTGAAATTAAGGAGAAAAACAGTCCAGTTTCCTACTCAGTCCCACATGCATCTGTTTTGGGGACAGTATAAGGGCAGAAATAAGGAAGACGATGCAGAAAATACCTGGTTATTTTTTGCTTGGGAACATTTTCCTCGAGGTACATGAGGTGGTCTTCAAACACTTGCTTTAGCCAGCTTGGAAGAATACAGGGGTACAGGGGCATAGCGTGTGGCCAAGGCTCCTTCAGCTGTCACTGCTGTGAATGTAAATCCCTGGATTCAAGTTTTAGGAAGCCCAAACAATCCAGGTGTGTCTAGGTCTTGCACCCTTGTGAGTCCACATAAATCAGCGCTTGAGTCCATCACCAAGACCTGTTACTGTTAGTTTCATTTTTACCTGTATCATAACATTCAGATGTGCTGCAGATACAGAAATGCCATGCTGGCATAGATAGGTAAGCAATGTTTTTCTGAACAGAAGTGGAAACAGCTGCTCTGTAATGGATCTGAGTTACCTTGAAACAAGAGCCAGAGAAAATGTAATGTGTCCCTTGCCTGTAAAGTCCCTCTGAGGCTTTAACTTTGTGCACATCAAAAGGTTTTACTCTACAAAAATCACTCCTCAGTTAAAAAGAGGAAAGATGCCCTTTGCTACTTTTGCCTAGAGGCCAATATCTTCCAACATTCCATAGCAGCTGTGGTAACGCTCTGCTTAATGCAAAGAACATCTGGGCTGCCTGCAATTCTGGGAGAGAAGTGTCAAAAGTGTCATAGACATCCTTGAGCAAAGAAGGATCTTCACTTTTATTACACAGAAGTGTCAAAAACAGCATTATTGAACATCAAGTTGCAATTTGGCACACAGAATATAAGTCTGAATAGATGTGACAAAACCTTTTCTGGGAAATTGCTACTTAACATTATTTTTTCATAGTTTCAAATTAGCATTTAAAGAAAAAGAAGAAATGGGGAGCATCTAGGTAACCCTGACAATGACAGATCCTAGCATTCTTTTTTCAGTGTTTGCTTCCCAGCCTCCTTGCCGTCCACTGAGTGACTGAGATTGATTAAATCATTGTCATCATTGGCGAAATGCACTGCATTGATCCAGCCTCGCTGACAATGTGACTCACAGCCTATGTGACACAGTGAATTTGGCATAATTGAAAGTTCCAGCTCTAGAGCTGGACTCAGGACACTAGTTATCATTTTATCCTTGGAACAGGGTCAACTCTTCTGATCAAATACAATGGCTTTGTGTCACACTCTTAATTGCTTTTTCATGGCTGTATAGGATAAACCCAGGTTTTCATATTCTGATTGAATTTTTGTGATGGACAGGAGATAATTATCACCTCTTTATACTGTTTCTTTTCCCCAAAATTCTGATTAGACCAAAACATAGGATTGAGCTCTTGTTTCGTACTCAAGTACAATTCTACTAAGAAAATCTCCAGATCAGGAGAGCAAATGTCTTTAGATAAAGATGGCAGTGTGATACACATCATTATGTATTTAATTTACGCAGAAAAATACAGCACTAGTCAAAAGTTTCCTAGAAAAGTGTTGAAGGCGATGTTCCTCTATTACATCTCTGTTTCCCACCTTCCCTTCTTTGTCCATTTTCTGCTGTTCTCTTCTGGAGCTTGAGTGCTGCCATAGAGATTGCAGGCTGAACCAAGTTTGAGACGGTGGAGTTACGTGAACTCAAAGGTCACACACAGAGAACAGAGGAGTCACAAAAAGACCTGCAGACAGGCATCAAGACTGGGTTGTCATCTTCTTAGTAAAGCCAAGTGTTTCAGCTGAAACTCCTCTGAACAGGGTCCAATTTCCTGATGAAATGTTGTGCCTTCAGGAAAATGGCCATCAGGCCATTTGCTTCATGCTTTAAGACGACACGAAAATCCCATGCACTTCCAAGATGTGTGGTTTATGTAGGCAGTGCAGTATGAATATGCATGTGCAAAAACTGTTTCTCGTAAACAGTCAAACACTGAAGCATTTGGAAAAATTGTTTCTTTATGCTTTACAGAATCCAGTGGGCAAAGCTTAGGAATTTAGGCAGGTCTTACAGGCTCTGTAATTGCTTTGTTGGCTCTTTGCTCACAGTGAAATTAGCAGCATATCTTTTATTTTTTTCCCTGTGTTTGCTGTTAAAAAGTCAGCATATCCCAATAGCTCCCATTGCTTCCCATTCCAAGTACAGGTCAAAATGCCAGCTTTCTAACAGTGAATGTCATATATAATTTATGATAGAAAAAAGTACTTAATCAAATCCCTGCAACAGTTTCTTCTTGCTTTGTTATTCAGATAAGAGTTTTTTTGTGTTTTGGGGGTTTGTTGGTTGCTTGGGATTTTGGGTTTTTTTGGAAGCATGCCTTCTATTGGCTCTAAAGCATGCATAAAAGAAAAGGCACCAAAATTCTAATGTACTGGTAAATAAGGTAAAGGACAGCTGTGGTGCTCTGGTGGGACACTGACTTGACACAACCTTTCTGTAATGGATTAGTATACCTTAATTTCTGAGTTGTTCAGAAGTGATTTGTGGGGAAGGATTTTCACAAAGCAAGCAACCTAGAATTGTTATGAGTTTGGTGACACAACGTTTTTTATGGTGATTAATAAAATAGTGAGTTAAGATAGTTGGCTTATTGAAAGAGTGTAAGACATAGAAAAATCAAATAAATCTTTCTAAAAAGTTTTAAAAATCTGATGTTTGGACATATGGATAGAAAGAGGAGGTAGATCTATATCGAATACATAACTCTCTCTTCAAAAATAAAGGTCTAATCTAGGCCAAAGGGAAACGACAAGCCATAATGCAATACTTCTGATTGTTTTATGTTTTGTAAGTCTTTCAAAAGTTTCATTCTAGCAGCTTTTAAAGTAAAACTTGCAATCGACAAATCCCACTGGGCTCCTATTTATAGTATCCTAATTTTCAAAGAAAGCAAATCAGGCAACAGTTTTTAACATGAATAATATTGCTCCCAGCATTCTGCATGCAGCCCACACATTGTGTTTTTTGGCATGATTGTGGCAATTAAAAAAAATAAACAGCTCTTTTTAATATTTTTTTTTATACATAAGCTATTACAATCAACGCTGACACAGCTGGCAAAGAAACTCAGTGAAAGGTAAACATGCTGCTCAAAATGTAATATAACATATTGTTGTGTTTCATTGTTAAAATGTAATCTTCCTGAAAGAATATTTTAAAAGTAAGGGGGTTTTTGATTGTTTTGGGCGGGTTTTTTTACAGAATTTCTAGTATATGGATAACTGATGTTTAAAAAAGCACAAAAAAAAAATCCAACCAAAAAAAACAAAAAAAAAAACCCACAACAAAACAACCAACACAACTTTTAAAGAAATGACACTTACAATACTGCATATTTCAGTCAACAGCTTATTGAATTTTTGAAAATATTCTTACCAAAAATTGGGAAAGACAATGAGGTATGTTCTTTTCTCCTTCAGCAGAATGTAATAGTCTGAGCTAGTAAAATCAATTTCTTTTAATAAAATTCTGTCAAAAGCAGGAAGTTCAATAATAAATGCCTTCAACTATTCAAAAGGAAGAAACTTCCAACAGAATTAAGGTTAGTTTGTGACCTGCTTCAGCAACAATAAAAGATTGTCTAATTACTTGACCAAATTACTGTGATCATGTATGAAGTGAGATTGTGGAATGATATGTATTTCACTAGAGAAAACACACAAATGTGTTTCTTTTAGGTAAGGACTATAGGTAAATAATTATCCATTGCATATGTCCAGAAGTCCTCAATGTTGTTTTATTTTTGAAAATTATGACTTTGTGTGATTGCTTATGATTAAGATGCTGCACTTCCAACATTTTATTCCCTGTTGGAGGCAAATGCAGAGGCAGCCAAGCAGAGCTGGGTGCATGCAGGATCCTGATGGACTCTGCAAGGCTCAGGAAGATCCTTAGCAAGAGCCAGGTGGTGCCTATTTTTTGCAAAACTCACCTCTGCCTCCAAGTTTGCTGGTGTTCAGGGGACGGCTGGCTTTGTGGGAAGCATGCGTAAATAAATTCGGAAAGCACCTAGTTATAACCACTGCGGAAACTTGTGGATAAATTATAGCTACGTGCACTCCATATTGCATGACAGCCCAGCAGGTATTGAAAATCCTGATTGATGTTTGCTGGCCTGACAAATAAGAATATGAGATGTGCTAGTTTGTGCTGGCTGGGCAATGGAACAGCATTCTGGCCCTAGTCATCTGAGTGTCCCCCATAAATGGTGTCCCTGTCAGATTGCCTGTCACGCTTATGTTTCAAAGCCTTTTTTTAAAAAGTTTCAACTTTTCCTTGTACTGTTTACCAGTACATCCTTCATATTGGGGTCTTCCAACTCCCAGTTGTTTTTCCTTCTCAGACTGAATTACAAAAAGGGCAGGTGTGCTGCAAAATGGGTATCTGCCCTTTTATAGTCAAGTAAATAGCCCTCTGGGTACTGAGTTGGAGTATATGGATTTGAGTTTATAAAAGCAACTGAATAGTCATTTTAAATGTGTATAACATGAGATGAAGAGAAGCATTTCAAGTTTACAGCAACCTTCAGTAGGGAGGAAAGTTATCTGGTGAATCCTATTGTTGATCTTGGAATGTGTTTCAGATGTTAGGTGTGGACTTCATATCACCCTCAGTGCAGTTAATGAAAGCTAAATGAGCATTAACTCTGTTGAAGTCAGTGGAGTTCTATCAGTGTGAATCCAAGGGGATTGTTGTCTTTATGTCTCATCACAAAATAAGTTCAAAATAATAGTGCAGCAAAAGCAGTATAACAGAAACATTCTGAGGCCTGATTCTCCAGTCATTCTGATCTGTTACACCAGCACAATTGTGACCAGGACAACAGTGAACTAAACTTGTCCTTTCTGACTAGGACAAATGTAATGCAAAAGATTTTGATTACATAGAGATTTTTTCCAGTGGAAATACCACAATTAATAGGGGAAGAGAACTTTTGGGAGACAGGAGCTAATCCTGGAATTTTTGTCTAACTAGACTTTTAACAACCTGTGTTCTCTCTGTTCATGGAGATGGTCATACCCAGCCTCATACCATAAAATAACAAAAGACTAGGATCATGATATATTTTGTGTGAAAACTCAGTTGCCCTGATTTAATCCTTGTTAAGAAAAGAGGGGAAGCTTTTCCAGATTAAGGAGGTTTCAGTACAGCGTAAACTGTTAGAATATGAGCATCTGGGGGCATCTCACATCAGTTTTTCTCTTGGTTCCTTAATCTCAGTAGATACAACCCATCGACCTGTCCCAGTGTGCATGTTGGTGGATTTGAGAAGAATCATGTGCCCCATCTACTCCCGGCAGTACATTTGGTTTAGGCTTTTGGAGTCATTGATATGTGTTCATCTGCTCTCTGCTGGTGTCCTTAGCAGCCCACACAGGCCTATACACAGCAAAAGGTCACCTCTAGTTGGTATAGTCCTGATGAGCAGATCATCACCTGTGCATCTTCCCTGGGGCTCCCTGTGGGGCTGTTGGTGTGCACGTGGCCATGATGGACAGCAGGCTCTGCATTTCCAGACTAGCCCAAAGGCAATAGGAAAGGAAGTACTATGCTGTGAAAGAATCTAAGTCTTTTGTGATATACAGCACTATATCACAAAATTATTATTATTAATTATTATTATTATGGACCCTGTACTAGGCCCATGTAAAATGAAGTTGTTGATGGTAAACACAAAAGTATCTGAGATATTTTATGTCCATTCAAAACAAAAGAGGTGGAGGAGGAAGAAAAGAGGGAAAATGGAAGGGATCGATGTTTGCTTAATAGAAAAAGACAGTGTCCATAGGGAGAAAATTATAATTCTATTTTTTTTAAGGCTATTACAAAGAACAAAGAATAAAAATAGAGAGAGCTGGAAAAAGCAATAAAATCTATAAACATTAATTCGTAGTGTGCTTTTTTTGAAGTATATGACATTTTTTCCACAAACCCACTAATAGGGTTCTAAATATGAGTGAGAATAGCAAATTGCTTTTTCCATCTCTGGGATCTATAGCTTCACCTCTACGCTTGAATAAAAACATTAACCAAGAGGCAGATACTTATTTCTTTTGTTTATGCTCAGCCCCAGGAATTTTTCAGCTGAAATCAATAATTAAAATGTTTATTAGCCATTTTAAGTGTTATAAATGCAGCTTTGTTAAACACAGGTGTATAAATATCTTGGATTACTGAGATATTTATGTCCAGATTTTTTAGCCAAGCAACAGAATTTGGGACAAGGGACAATGTATGGGTTAGATTTACTCAGTAGATACTGTATTCACTAAGGACATTCAAACAATTTGGTATCTTTTCATTTTCTTTATGTAATAAAAAGCAGTAGTTAGTTCTTAAGAAGAAACAGATTCATGCAGGATTTATTTAAAGTGTTATAGCAAGCATGGGGTTTAACGTAAAAGCTTCTAAAAGTTCACAGAAGAAATGTACTAAATGATTGCAGAAAGTAGAACTCCTGGTTCAACCAGAATTTCAAACCCTCTTCTGAATGCATATAAGTCTCTGATTAATCAAAAAATACTTACAATACCTACCTGAGGTTACATATCTAGTTTTATTTGTGCATATGGAGCAAGACAACTTGGGTGTATATTTGAAAAGAGAAAATGAGACCTTGATATTGAAATACATATCTTGGCCTGTAATATCACTACTATTGACTATTTCTTTACTGCTGTTTTATATCTCTACTGTTGCCATCAGTACTTAAGGAAGTGTTATTTTAGAAATTCCATGATGAATTAGATGAACACTGTCTCTGTGTCAGATGTACAAGGTATCAGCACATGAACTGATATTCAGACTGAGTGTTTGAGTGCATGTTTTGGATAAAAGAGGGATTGTGTGCCCAGACACAGTACTCTGCCATAGAGGAGCAAAGGTTAAGTAGACACATGCTTCTGTTCCTCTTCTTTCTGTGGTGCTCTGGCCAGGAGTGGTTTTATTGCTAAGGAATGAAGACATGGTTCTTGCTTATTAGGCTCTTGGGATTATAACACTGAATATAGCCAAATAAGCCTAAAGCTCTTGAAAGCTGAGAAGCTTTTCTTCAGGTATCCACAGAAATATAAACATTTTTAGTTTTTCCAAATTTCCCTAAACAATTCCTCGATATCAATTGCTTTGCCCTGATGAACTGAAATTCAATTTCTTCTTTTTGCTCCCTCTCAGCTTCCCTAGCTCTGAAGTGGAGGTGAACATCCAGCTGACATGGGAGTACCACTGCTCCAGTGGGCTTCTGCTATCCTTTGCATTCAGCAGCAGTCCCTTAGTGAGAATCAGTCAAGCTCTGCTGGATTCTTCCTTCCAGCCACAGATCTAAATCCATGAAACAAAATAGTTCAAAACACTATCTTGCCCCCTTGCTCTTCTCCTTATGCCAGTGGTGCTAGTTTGGAGTACTTCATTCTCACGTACATCTCTTATTTTTTATTCCATAGCTTTTCTAACAAAATGCCTTAGTTTAATGAACACGTGAAACGTTCTTCTTCTCTGAATCTCTCCTCAAAGCAACGTCTGCTGCGATACCACAAGAAGTCACTTACACCTGTGGACAGCAGGAGTTCTGTGAAAGCCAGAATGAAAGGTGGAGGGTTTTGTTAAAAACTTTCAGATGATTTTGGAATCATTAAACTGAAATAGCTATTTCATTAGCTTACAATTTTTTCTACACATAACCTTTATTCCTCTTCGTCATTCCCTGTTTTTTAATTCTCATGGTTATTTGTTGCATCTTGCTTGAGATGAAAGTATAAACTCTAAATAAGCCTCGTATCTTCTTGCTCACTGACCTAGCACCGGCAACATCCATATCACTGCAAACAAATCAGCCCCTTCAGAGAAGACATAGGTAAGCAATATCCTTCTCAACATGAACAGACACCAGACATAGGTATGCTTCATACTGTAGTCCAGCATATTTCTTTGGATTTATATTCTTTGGACTGTACTTTAATATGCATTTCTTAGGAAAAAGCTATTATCCTATAGGCCAAATTAATAACATCTACATTTTAAAAGGAAACTAATAATTTGGATTTAAACACTCTGTCTTGTGCTTGCAAGAGTGGAGAAAATTGAGTCCAATAGGAAACCCATGATTATATATCCACTGTAATAAACAGTAACAGCAAGTTCTAAAGGCTACCCAGAATGTGCAGGAACGTGTCCTCTATTTTGTTCTCATTTATGGCAATCATAATACAAACAAAATCCTTACAACTCTGTGAGTGGGCTTGCTCTGAATTGTGATCAGAACAAGGCCTTTTGTTTGTAGTGATACTAACCTGCCAAAGTTTCTGACTGACAAGGAGCTCCTTCAAGATTTGTGAAGGACTGGAGGACTGAAAGTCCACTGTACTTCTGCAGTCAAAGGCACTTTGTAGTCAGTGGCTCCTTGTAACGAGCAATGACGGGTTGAATTTTGTCTCACTCAATTAGCTTCTGCTTAGATTTCTGTAAGCTTCTGGAAGGATAAGTTTTAAATTACGTGTTTTGTTAGAAGCAGAACATGCCAAAATATGCCGTTCTCTTTGCTTTATTCGCTGTTGCGATTTGGAAATAAATAGCGCAGCGAAAAGCGTTGGCTATTTTGAGACTGATAAAGGATAAGTATTGTGGAAGAACAAGGTTATTGTTTCTGTGTGTTTTTCATTTAATTACCAAAAGGTTTAGCCAGAATGAAGAAAAAATATTCGTACCGTATGGAGTCTGTGAGATGACTGTCATTTTAAATACTCATCTCCTATTTTTATTTCTTACCTATAAAGAACAGACTTAGTGTAGCGAAGGAAAGTGCAAAGCTGGTAGACTCAGCTGTATTTTCAGAATACTGGGTACATTGTTTGTAGCCTGGCATACAAGCAAAAAACATTACCAAAAAAAAAACCAAAACCCAACCAAACAAAAAACCCCAGACACTCTAACAATAATTAATAATTCTCAGCTAAAGGAAGAAAGCACATCTGGTGAAACTACAAGATAGGACTGATACGGAGCTCCTGCTCTGCCAGATGATCCTACCACAGCTTTGCACACTTGGCCTGGAAAACGCAATGCTGTTTGTGAAACAGCCAGTTTGCTGGTGCATTCCCATGCCAGATTCTCCTTTGACACTGCTAAAAAGGGAAGACATTTATTTAAACAAGAATAAGAAGACAGGACCCCAAAAATATGGTCAAATCTCCTTAGTCTAAGTATCACAGGAACTCTTTAGGGCAAGAAAGATCTCTTTTGGTTTTTTTCTGCCTCAGTACAAACCCTGGGTAAGGGAAGGTTAATCCTGAACATTGATGCCCAGTTTTGATATACCATGGTAGGGAGTAGCTCCTTCCAGCCTAATTTTGTCTAGATTAGCCCACAGAGACCTCTGTGCCCACAGAGCTGGACTGCTGCTCATCCAGCAAAACGCAGTGAAGTTTGCAGATTCTGTGGGGGAGGTACTCCTCATAGGGCACTGGTCAGGACTGGGACTTGCCTGTATTTCAGTAATACAAATGATACATTATGTTAGGAGGCTTTGAAAGAGAAATGTCTGACTATTGAGCAAGTAATGATGTTTGATGTACCTCCAAGGTGGCAGTCAGTGGGTGAGCCTTGCAAAACTCAGCTGCTTCTCTCTCAACAAGTTTCCGCCTTGTAAACAGTGCCTTTGTTTTCTGTCTATGTGGGCTCTGATGCCTTAGATTTCCCTTTGATGTATGAATGAATCCAGTGCTTCAAAACAAAACTCACTAGAGCTGGAAAAGCATAGAGGGAGAGAAGAAAGAAGGGAAAAGGAAAATGTAGTTTTGAATATCCACATTAATAAAGCTGGCAAAATGATCTTTGTACAGACAGGATGATTGTGTACTTGCTGTTTGTGACCGTTTGGGGCAGTTGAGGCTTGTGGATATACTTGAGGTTGCATGAGGTTTCTTCTGTTGGCTAGCACCTACGCATATGTGAGCAGTGGCAAAGTAAAACAATTAAAATTATGACCGCTGACTCACTGACCAGAAACGGTCTGATTCGCATTGGCTATTTGAAGCGTGCAGTTGTGCAGAGAGTGCATGATCAGCAACAGCAAGCTGTCTGTAAGCAGCTCAGATGCAGAATTTTGTTTATGCAAAGCATCTATCAAATCACTCAATGCAGCAACTAATTTGGATGAAAACAGTAATCTGGTCTTGGACAAACTTCAAGCAGACAAATGGGCCAAACACAAGGCTGCTGTGACCTGGGGGAGAGCAGTTGGCCTCTCCTAGTGGGAAAGAAGGATGCTTCTTTCTTTGCACCTCTCCATCCCATGGCTCTTGATCTCTAAGGATCCTTTAACTAACTGATTATCCCATAAGGAAATGGAAAAGAGGGGTTATGCCCTCTCTTGCTATTGCATGTCTGTCTGTGTAAGAGATTGATGAGGCTGTTTCCTGGGTGCAGAGTCTGGCGAGGCCATACAGGGCAGTGTGCAGGACAGGCTGCCCTTCTCCTTTATGTCTCAGAGTTATGAAACAGAGCCCAGCTATACTGGTCCTCAGTTTGTCTAATAAAGTTGCGTACTATAAATGGATCAGCCAGTTGGAACTGGAACCACAATCCTCAGAGAACCTTTCAACAAATCTGGTTTGAGTTTCAAGTTGCAGTGAAATATGAAACGAAGTGGGTTTCACACAGTTTCAGGTTTTGTTTAAAACCTTTCCACCAGCTTTAGTCAGTAGCTGTTGCTTTTTCAGTTTCCTCCTCCTAGTGTGTCTCTGGTATTTTTACTTGAACGTGCCCCAGATTAAGGGCAGTTAGGAGAAGGGGTGGAAACAAAAGCCCCTAAATGTAACTCAACAGATTATGAATTGATAGAGAGTGTGGGGGATGCCTCTTTCTTGTTAAATTCCTCTTTTGTTCCCCCTTCTTGTAGAGTTGTACTGAAACTTCATTTTCGTGTGGAGATTTTTGGGCTGTTTAGCTAGCCGTGATAATAGCACTACAGATCACCTCCTAACTGGCTGCAGTGAGTGGAAAAGGAGCCCTGCAGACTCTGGCAAGTGGACAGGAGACCTGGAGAAGCAGTCAGATTCCCAGCTGGCCCGTGGCGCTCGCAGCCGGGAAAGCAGTCTGCATGCTGCTTGCCGTGGAGCCAGGAGGCGAGGAGGTGCTCGACTTCCCAGCTGGCAAGGGGCGTGCAGGGCCTGGAGAAGTGGGCTGCTTTCCGTTTGGCTTCACGGGTTGAGCGGGAGGCCAAGAAATGAGGTTCAGTTCCCATTAGCCTGTCTGGTTCTTGATTTGCTTCCTTTAGTTAAAAGAGGTAGAGAATACTGATGATGTTTTGCCAGGCACAGGATTGAAGCTGAGTGGCATGGAAGAATAGAGACTTAAATAAGCACAGCTCGCTGTCTCCACTTGCTTTTGTCAGCTCGCATAACAACCTTGCTGCCAGCAACCTTCCTTACTAAATGGAGAAAAAAAACAGGGGTCGCTGGGAGGTGATTGTGCAGTTCTTCGTTTGGTACTTAGGGTTGTTTTAAATTATTACAGAACCATTTATGTCAGTAGAAACCCATTGTTAGTCTAGGCAGTGTATTGATGGTTTAAGTATTTAGGAAAAGGTTAGAATTTAGTGATTCCTTTCCACATATATTGGAAAATATACTTAATAGTTTGCCTGTTAAAAGGTTATTTAAATACATCATAGGTATTTTGTGCACAGACAATTCAAACTTCATCTCCCCTGAAAGCATATTTGTAGTATATTAATTTGTTTAACACACAGTAGTTATCAGAAGGACAACAATATATCATCTGTTAATATGTAGCTAGCTCCATTGTAAACCCTGATTTTTAATTTTTTTTCCCCCCCATTGCCTGTAGTTCTTCCTTTGGAATTTGTGGCCTGTTTTTAAAAATCATTCCTGATTTCTGTGCCAGTCTTCACTGGAGTTTGTAATAACATGCTGTAATTTAGGCAGCTCTCTGAAGCCCCATGTGTAAAGTTAGTCTGTGTAGCGCTTGCATGATCAGAATCCAAGACAGCCCCATTTTCACTGAGTGCAAGATATTAACATTTTAAAATTACTTCAGATCCATGATTCAGTAAAAGCCAGTGGAACCTGAACTTGAGGGCTCTCTGCACTGCAGGCAGTAGCACATCTGTTACCTCACTTGTAACACAGTGCTAATAGCCAGAACTGTGGCAGAGCATACTTCAGCTGAGAAGCACCCAGAGCCTTTGGAAGGCATGAGCAGCCTGGGCTGAAGTTCCTGCTGATGCAGCTTCCCTCCTTGGAATCCGAGTTGGCCAATGAGTCTCATCCAGTGCATTCACAGGTGCAGCTTTCAGTACACTTCTGGTCCCAGTGTAGACACAGCATGAGTTGCTTTTGAGTTTTACTATAGATTTTTAGCAGATGACATCCATACATGTACATACCCAGGTCTCTTTTTTTATATTTGAAGACCCTTTATTGCAGTCATACTTTGAAACTAGTCTCCTAGTCTCATCACACCACAGCTAAATCCAGGGCCATGAATGAACTCACGAACGCAGCGAATTAGTGGGGTGCTCCTAATCTTGGGAACTGTGTATATCTAAAGACATGTCTCCAGAGCACAACACAGCATTCCATGAAGAGAATCTAAGCTAGTTCAGGTACTACATGAGGTATGACCAGCTTTCTTTGCTCTGTGGGTCCTGAGTAGGCTGCTAGGCCCTCATCTTGGGGGATGAGTCACTGGTGAGGAGCTGTGAGTTTATTCATCAAACTCCAGTGTCCTGAAGCAGTTTATCAAGGAAAGCTGCTCAACCAGCTAGCGTCTTCTAAGCCATGGAGGGGTACTACAGAGTGCCTCAAAATATAACCCTATATGTGGCTAAGCAGAAGCAAAAAAGGTCATATACTCATGGCTAAGTTACAGATAGAAGACCCAGTAATGAGGATAAACCACAGTCCAAAACGGTCACTCTTGAGCTTTCACTCAACTTCATCAGTATATTTTTATTAAAACGCGCAACATTCATGAGGTGCATGAGCAACCTGCCCTTTGAAAGCACTTGTGGTCACCTTTTTTCAGGAAGTCAGCTCCAAAGGCATTTGTGGAGAGAAGAATGCATTGCACCATGTTCACTCCACTGGATAACTAATGTCCTTGCAACACAAACACAGCGCAAGAGATTCCAGGGGAATTTATTTGCACCCCTAGCTGGACTCCCTCAACCACTTGAGCAAAATGGGTTTGTATAACTCAGTACATTCTCAGTGCACAGCTCACATAAGGAAACATGTATTTGGCCTGCCTTTACTGTCACAACTTTCCACTTATTATGGAAAAAGTTTTAATCCTGGTATTTATAAGTTGGTTTATTTCATTATTTTTTTTTTAATAATAGTTGATTGCCACATTATATAGGCAATAACCTATAAACTGGAATTGTTTTACTCTCATAAAGGCTTAAAATAGCAAGTCTAATTTGTTTATAAAAAAGTGATAAAAAAAAGACAATGCCCCATGCTGAGACTCTGTACACACCTTTCATTCTGTAGTACATCTTTATAGCTGTGTTATAAACTCCTCATAAATGGGTTTTGTAGTAAAAGTGCTGACACAACTTTAACCATAGAATCTTGAACAGCAGCAATGCAATAAAAGATCAAACTGTAATGCTAGAATATAAAAAATGAATCATGATATGCAAAAAAAAAAGAACAAAAGGTTTTCAGAAGTAATAGATCCTCGTACAAAGATCCTAGATATGGACAAAAGAAAAAATGTGGCCAAGACTTAAACCAGCCTTTGGAACATTTGTCATTTGGCACTGGGCTATTGGTATACATTGATCAGGTCCAGAGAACTGTAGAAACTCAGCTCACTCTAGTGGATTTCTTTTGTCCACTTTTGGCACGAACAGCTGTGTTCATGAACAATAGTTGGTTTGCACGGCAATAAGCAATAAACTAGGGACCTGAGAGAAATGTGCTTCTCTAAGGAGTCTTTAGTGACACTGAAGTGTGAGACACTCCTGCAGCAGTGCAAGCTAGTTGCTGTCCATCCATGTTCCTGACAGCAGCTCGAACGTCATCCAAGTCAATAGCAGCTGTCTGTGTTATAAGAGGATCCTTCTGGGGTACCACATGCCAAACAATTTATTACTATTGCTTTGTATTTGTCTGATTAAAGGTCTGTTTGAATTAGTGGAGATCATGAGGAAAATTATGAGTTTAGCCAAAGAAAGATACATAGCAATTGTGTATTGTAATTGAAATGGCTGGGGGGCCCTTTTGGAAGCAGCCTGACTATGTCAAGTCACCTTGTTGTTGTTCAGTTTGGACGTACCTGTAATGTACTGTACCTCATGCAACTGAAAATCCATTTGTTCTCTCTCAATTCTAAGATACCTCTCAAATTAAGCCCTACAAAACATTTCAAATAGAACAAAAAAAGCTGGCTGAAATAATATTTCATCTTCTGAAATAAAGATTTGTCAAAGCCAGTCGCATTACACGTGGCCAAGGAGGACACTGCTCATTTGAAAGGCTATTGAGAATCTGAGAGCTCATAAGTTCAAGTCCATCTGCTGCAGACTTCATGCACTACTAGCTATTACAGTAGCTTGACAATAATTTCAGCATCATCTTTTATTCCAGTCACAAAGGGCTGTCAAAAACCAAATAGTAAGAATTACTATAAACAGCAATGATTCCGTCTCAATGGCAATGGCTCTCTATATTCTAGCAATGTAATCTACTGCTCTACCCTTAAATTGGATATAGCATATGAAGTCCGTCAGCCATGCAGAAAGTGAAAATGTATATTTTCAAGGCCTTTTCTGTCCGTGAAACTGTTGATGAAGAGTCACAAAAGGAGTTTTAAATGCCCTAGAAGAAATTCCAAGTAACATTAAAGTCACAAATAGCAAATTTGACAACTCCCTCTGGACTAAGAAACTGCCTTCAAAAGTTTTATGTTAGCTTCATGCATCATTGTTATAATTTATTAATGTACAATTTTTAGTTTTTTCAGACTGCATGGCTGGGGAATGGTAACTGTAACTTCTTTTTCATGATAAACAGCTGTTGAAAGATTTGCCAATATTCCCTCTTATAATTCAAAAATGCATGTGTTGCTTTTCATATTTCTGTTTCCCCAAAAGCATAGTAAGATACTATATTTATGATTTAATCGATGAAACCTGTTCTCTGTGGATATTACTACATTGTTTAGTTTGCTAATGTGCATATTTGTACCTAATCTATTTAAAATCAGATATCATGGCTGCATTAGGGCATATACTGGGTGAAAGCCATCTTTAACACTTCGACTTTTTCAGTGTTCAAGTAATTCTCTGGCAATTCCTATTCATCTTTGATTACAATCTCAGGAGCTTGGAAGAAAGATACAAAATTGATAGGCAGTAAACCTGTTATTAGCAAGTACAGTGTTTGTCTTGCTGGTTTGCATCTGAGTTTCTCCATGACCCATAAGACACTATATCCAGTGCCCATAGGTGTATAGTTATATACTTGATCTTTTGTTCGTCTCTGTGTAGTATGACAACCAAAAGACCATGGCATTGTTTCTATGGAATATATTTGAATTACAGAATCCTAATTTAATCGTACAAGAGAACTCAAGACTGGAGGTATTTGCCACACTTCTTCAAAAGGAAAGCATTTTTCAGTTAAAGGCCTGACTAAAATACTTTAAAAGTTGATTAAATGTAACAATTTTCTGAATATTTATTATAAGCAAATTCTTCATTTGATTGCAAACAACTCTCAGGGTAGATTCAGTGAGAAGAGAGAAATCATTGTGGAAAAATCTACAATTCTCTATGAAATTCTACCCGAAGTATTGTAAAGGCTATATAGTGCACATGTCAGATTAGTCCCACTAAACTCAGTGACAAAATTCTTGATTTTTATTTCATCTTTTGTGTACCAATACCTGTGTACCAGTTATTATGAACAATCTCCTTTTTGGTAATAGTTATTTGACATACTTATCTCTGTTCCTGAAATAGAGTGCTGTAACTGGCAATAGTTGATCCATGGTATACTGTGATTTAGCTACTGATACAAAAAGGTAACACTTTTCTGCTTCCCTGCATCACTGCACATAACACTTTCTGCTTCCTCTTGTGCCTCCCTCAAGGATGGATTCTTGTATTCTTGCAGCCCCTTACTAGTGTAAGGAAGTTCAGGAGATAGCCCTGAGGATTCTGTGTTACAAACCCATTGTTTGTACACAAGCTCACATTGCCCTTGAATGTGGAGCAAAATTTATCTGTATCGGAGAAGTGCTAGAGAAGTAGGCTTCAAAAGATAATTGGAGGAGAAATGGAGTCACTGCACAAGGAAATATGCAGTGGGAGTGTGTGTGAAATATGAAGAGGGTGGCAAATAATTTTCATGATTTGTGTGCTTGTTTTTAAATAGCTTTCATTTTGTGATATCATTACAAAAAACGAAAGGTGGAACAACCCCCACTTTTGGGTTTTGACACTAAGTCATTGTTCTATAAAAGCAGTTAACTAATATTCCCATCCCCAGGCTGTTCTAGCACATATCATTACACTGATACTGGAGAACAAAGATAGAAGTCATTTTGGCTTCTGTTCTGCCATAAATGAAACAATTCAAAATGTTTCAAATATTTGCCCAGTACCTTAGATCAGCACAGTGACTCTTCTAATAATTACCCAGGGACAGATAAACTAATGGTACAAGCAAATGTTTGTTGTGTAGGCATTTAGGCAATGGTACTAGTAAGTTATGATAAAATGAATTAATATTATATTTTGTTGTCATGGCACTGGCCTCAGGAATTGCTATGCACCCTGCAACTCCATCCTCTACCTGCTTACTCACCCCTAGTGCATCAGGTTAACTCATTTGGCATATACAGACAAGACACGCTGGCATTTCTGGCCAGAGTTCATGTTCTATTTACACTGATCCAAATTTGAGGTAATCCCATTGATTTCACTGGCCCTACAGCAATTTAAACTGAATGAATCTTCCAGAAGTTTATTTTCAGATCAGGCACTTGGTAATGTTGTAAAAAATCCTTAAGATTTATATGGATGTCGCATCCATTAACACTGTGTCTGGGACCCAGCAAGTTTTAGTTTTATTGAGAGATTAAACTGAGTAACTGGGAGAGGAAAGATACCATTTCAATTTTATTATGACTTCTTAGAGACTGTGTCTTGGGTGGGGACTACCCAGATCTAAACATAGCATGGAGATCATAAAGGTTTTTAATTACATCACAGTTCAGTGTCTTAGTCAGAAATGGGATTCTCCTGACACTCCAGCTATGTAAGAAATTAGTATTTTTGTTTTCTTGAGGATAGGGATAAATCACAGAGAAGCCAGTAGAGATGCATAACTGAATTAGGACAGTTTAGCATTTTGTTTTCCATGTGTTCTGGCTGTTTATTGTCTTGGACCTCATTACTTCCTTTCTTTCTAGCATATGTAACTACTTTAGAGGGGCAGGAAGTACAGTCTGCTTTGATATGAGCTCTGTTCTGTCTTTATTTTAAAAATTGCTGCATCACCAGTGGATACAAAAGAAATGAAGGCCATCATCTGTTCCCAATTGCAACTTAGGTAAAATGACTGAAATTATTAATATAAAAGAAGGTGGCTTTGGCTCTATAATAAAGTAATAAAAAGAATAAAAGAAGTTATAGGGAGATCCAGATATTTAGATGACTATCTAGAATTTTTGTCTGTAGGAGTAAAAAGAAAAGTTGCATCAAATCTAATTTAGTGAAAATAGGATGAGAATATGAGCTCAACTATCATGAATTCTGTAACCTGTAAATTAAATTATTCCTTTACTGTTGAAGGAGCATCTGACCCTGCCTCCTTATTTCAACTCCCACCACCCTCCACCCACTTCCCAAGTCAGACAATGCATAGCTCACACCTCCACCTAACTGGAGGTATAAAATGTGTCAGGAATACCCTTAGTGCATTTCTGAAACCCTTTTGTAAGTATCTGTCATCCTTTAATACATGTAGCCTTCTCTTACAGTTGCAGAACAAATAACTAGGTACACTAGTAGGTATTGTGACAATGCTTTTATTTAAATATTTTTGAAATAATAAGTAGTGCTTTAAAGTTGTCCTTTGGTTTACTCCATGTTCTTCTTTGCCCTCTCACTAAATTAACTTTTGCTGCATACTTTTCATTTATTTTCTTCTTGTCTACAGTGCTCAGCCTCCTTACTGTCATTCTCATGTCTTCATGAGAATTTGATGCTTTGAACTCGCTTTGATGCTTACTGTTTCTCCATATAGACTGCCTGTGCTGTGTTCCAGGTAGTCAGAGCTGCTGTGGTTTTGGCAGCATGAGTGTGGATATTTACAGTGTGCTCCTTGGGAAGGCCAGGACAAACTGTATATTATGTCACAGGCAGAAGTGGGCACCTTCTGATCTAAGATAGCTGGGTGTCCGGCATCACAGGCCATTTGAAAGCAGAGGAAAGATTTACATCGAGCATAGGTGCTCTGAAAATAATGGTAGATCTAGAGGAGATGAGTTTTCTCAGACAATTCCTTCCATTCAGCTTCTAAGTCCTGCCTGATTGAAGTCTAGCCACCCATATGTTATGAAGATGTCTGGCTGGGCATAGTTGCACACAGCTGGAAATTTTTCCCTCTTTTCTCACCTACTTTCCAGAAGTTTCATGCTGATAATGAATAACCTGGGAGAAATCCTGGACCAGGTGAGGGCTTTTTGAAGGTCAAGAAACAGATGCTCAGGAGGAACCCTCATTAAATACAAACGGAGCAAAACTTTTTGATGAATTAAATTAAAAGCCCACATAAACATCAGGGACTAATTAATAGTGAAACACATTACCTCCTCCTTACACATGTGATGCAGACTACAACCACACAGCTCACAGCATTATAGCCAAGATCGTTTTCAATGAATCCAGTGTTCAGTAAGAAACCTGCTATAGTCCCTGCTCTCAGCTTTCCACATTGAGAATTTTATTTGTCTGTACTGGGCAGCTGAACCTGTATACATCTTTGGGCCTTTTTTAAGCTTTGTATCAATTCTACAGACAAGATAGAGGCTGACCATGCCACTGGGAGGAGGTTTGGAGAGTGACTCAGTTTTATTTCTAATTTGGTAATGTATTATTTTTCCCCCACCTGCACTAGGGTGCCATTGCAATCAGCTGAAATGATTGCCTGAATGAACAGGCTGATGTCAGATTTCCAGAGCTAATTCATGGAAATCTGCAGCGTAGTCTTGGTTCTGGAGCATGAAGCACGTAAGAGAAAATATCATCTTTCTCTTAACTGAATGATTTTTCTAAGAACCATGATCCAGAAAAGAGTATCACCCAGTTACCCAGCCACAGGCCTATCTTTGGTTACATCTCATGGTCTCCCCACCATGTAGGCAAAAAGCTGTGAGCCACTAAGTGTGGTTTCAAAAGCTGTATGATTTTAGAGTGCTTTGTTCCTTTCCCTATGGTTTTATTCTAGGTGAGTGCACATGAGCAATTACAATTCTTTCTACAGATAATTGGCATTAATAGTATTCTTACTTGTAATTATGAAACAGCACTTTGACTGCTCGTACAATGGCTGTAGGTTACAGTAATGTCAAGAATCCTCTAATCTGGCTCTAAAATGATTCTTTCAAGCTAATCTTTCATGGTTGCTATGCCTGTACATCTTTATCCCATCTTCTACCCTGTAAAAGAAAAGGAAGCATTCTCTGGACTGTGGTGTTAGTCATTCACAGAGTAAAAACTATTTCACAGAATCACAGAATCACAGAATGTTAGGGATTGGAAGGGACCTCAAAAGATCATCTAGTCCAATCCCCCTACCAGAGCAGGAACACCTAGGTCAGGTCACACAGGAACATGTCCAGGCGGGTTTTGAATGTCTCCAGAGAAGGAGACTCCACAACCTCTCTGGGCAGCCTGTTCCAGTGTTCTGTTACCCTCACTGTGAAGAAGTTCTTCCTCACATTTATGTGGAACCTCCTATGTTCCAGCTTGCACCCATTGCCCCTTGTCCTATCATTGGATGTCACTGAGAAGAGCCTGGCTCCATCCTCATGACACTCACCCTTTACATATTTATAAACATTAATGAGGTCACCCCTCAGTCTCCTCTTCTCCAAGCTAAAGAGACCCAGCTCCCTCAGCCTTTCCTCATAAGGGAGATGTTCCACTCCATCATCTTTGTGGCTCTGCGCTGGACTCTCTCAGCAGTTCCCTGTCCTTCTTGAACTGGGGGGCCCAGAACTGGACACAATATTCCAGATGCGACCTCATCAGGGCAGAGTAGAGGGGGAGGAGAACCTCTCTTGACCTACTAACCACCCCCTTTCTAATACACCCCGGGATGCCATTGGCCTTCTTGGCCACAAGGGCACATTGCTGGCTCATGGTCATCCTCCTGTCCACCAGGACCCCCAGGTCCCTTTCTCCTACACTCTTCTCCAGCAGGTCAGCCCCCAACCTGTACTGGTACATGGGGTTGTTCTTCCCCAGATGCAAAACTCTACACTTGCCCTTGTGGAATTTCATTAAATTTCTCCCCGCCCAACTCTCCAGCCTATCAAGGTCTCATTGAATGGCAGCACAACCCTCTGGTGTGTCAGCCACTCCTCCTAGTTTGGTGTCATCAGCAAACTTGCTGAGGATACATTCTGTACCCTCATCCAGGTCGTTGATGAAGATATTGAACAACACCGGTCCCAGTACCGACCCCTGAGGGACTCCACTAGTCACAGGCCTCCAACTAGACTCCGTCCCATTGACCACAACTCTCTGGCTTCTTTCCTTCAGCCAGTTCACAATCCACCTCACTCACTACCTGATCACCAAACCCATTCTTTATCAGCTTATCTACAAGGATGCTGTGGGAGACTGTGTCAAATGCTTTACTGAAATCAAGATAAACCACCTCTACCACTCTACCATCATCTATCCACCTAGTTATTTCCTCATAGAAGGCAATAAGGTTGGTCAAACATGACTTACCCTTGGTAAAACCATGTTGACTGCTCTTAATGACCCCCTCATCCTTGATGTGCCTAGAGATAGTGCCAAGGACAAGCTGTTCCATCACCTTTCCAGGGATGGAGGTGAGGCTGACCGGTCTATAGTTACCCGGGTCCTCCTTCTTGCCCTTCTTATAGATTGGAGTGACATTTGCTATCCTCCAGTCCTCAGGCACCTCTCCTGTTGTCCATGACTTACCGAAGATGATGGAGAGTTGCCTAGCAATGACCTCTGCCAGCTCCCTCAGCACCCTTGGGTGCATTCCATCTGGTCCCATTGATTTATGGATATCCAGATTGCTCAACTGATCCCTAACCCAATCCTCATCTACCAAGGCAAACTCCTCCTTTATCCTGACTTCTTCTGGGGCTACAGGGATCAGGGGCTCCTGGGGAAAGCCTGCAGGAGTAAAGACAGAGGCAAAGAAGGCATTCAGCACCTCTGCCTTCTTTATATCCTCTGTCTCTAGGGCACCCACCTCATTCATCAGTGGGCCTATATTGCCTCTAGTGTTAATTAGGTATGTATTTGAAAAAGCCCTTTCTATTATCCTTGACCTGGCTTGCAAGGTTAAGTTCCAAGGAGGCCTTAGCTTTCCTAATTGCCTCTCTACATCCTCTGACAACTGTCCTATATTCCTCCCAAGTGACTAGCCCCTCCTTCCATGATCCATAAATTCTTTTTTTCCACCTGAGTTTGCCCAGCAGTTCCTTGTTTAACCCTGCTGGTCTCCTAGCTCCCTTACTTGATTTCATACCCATTGGGATGCTCTGATCCTGAGCTTGCAAGAAGTGGTCCTTGAATGTTGACCAACTATCTTGAGCCCCTTTACCATCTAGCACCCTGTCCCATGGGACTTTCCTTAACAATTGATTGAGGAGGCTAAAGTTGGCCCTGCGGAAGTCCAGGGTTCTGGTCTTGCTTGGTACTCTATTCCTCCCACACAGGATCCTAAACTCCACCATCTCATGATCACTGCAGCCAAGGCTGCCATTGACCATCACTGCTTCAACAAGACCCTCCTTGTTGGTGAGTACAAGATCCAGCAGCGCTCCTCTCCTAGTCGGCTTATCCACCATTTGCATTAAGTAGTTGTCATCAATGCACTGGAGGAACCTCCTAGACTGTGAATGGCTGGCTGTGTAAGTCTTCCAGCAGATATCGGGGTAGTTAAAATCCCCCATGAGGACCAAGGCCTGTAGTTGTGAGGCTGCTTTCAGCTGCCTGTAGAAAGCCTCATCAACTCCCTTGTCCTGATCAGGAGGTCTGTAATAGACCCCCACAACTGTATCACCCATGCCTGCCTGCCCCTTAATTCTTACCCACAGGCTTTCAACTTGCCCCTCATCAGTCCCTGGAGAAAACTCAATACATTCTAGTTGCTCCCTCACATAGAGAGCAATTCCACCACCTCACTTCACTGACCGATCTTTCCTAAAAATGACACAGCCATCCATGACCAAATCCATGACCAAAATTTGTTCATCTTAAATGAATGTAGTTCTCATATTGGTTTACAGTATACATTACTCTGACTGTAACTGCTCTACTACATTTCAAATGCCTATTTCTGTAGGTATGAATCACAGAAAGTACTGACAATTTGTTAGAGCTGGGCCTATAAACAATATTTTAGTTTTAACCAGGCCTTTGGAGGAGAAGATACAAATAATACAGAATGAAAACCCTTTATACTTCTTTCTCAACTTACCCTGAATAATTCCCAAACTAATATCACTTCTTATTATTTCCAGTTGTTTTACACAAAGGCTGTTATATTTAAGGCGAGAATATGTGCAGCATATGTTAAGCTATTTATAGATTTACAATTACCTCATCAGACAGAATCAGGCAGATGGTAAACATTACTACTAGGCATAAGTACATTTAGAATCAGACATTTAAATAAATTCTGATCTGTCTCAAGCTTATTTAAAGGGTTTTATCTCTTAAGCCATTTGAGGTGTCTGGTTCTGCTGAGTATATTTGTATCACATTCAGATATCAGGGTGTATGACCAACAGCCTATAGATAGCTATAGAACTCAGATTACATTAGTTCTTGTTTTTTTTAACCTGACACAGGCAATTGAACTAGTAAGCCAAATTAATTTGAGAATAAGGAGAATAAAACTTTTAGATTGAAAATTACAATGGTTGACTTCTTTTATGGTGTTGAAAGAATATACATACTTCAGGGAACATCAATTGGTCTCTCTCTGAAGCTGAAAGACTTCATATACAGATTAAAAAACTGACAAAGATAAATGCCACAAGGCAAAATTATAATCTTTCAACTTCAAAACCCCAGGCTATGGTGGCTTTTCACATGAATCTTACAGAAGAACAAAAATAAGAGTTCAAACTAGATCTGAGAATTGAGTGAACATTTTAGTTGAATGTGCTTAAAGTTCCCCCAGACTGCTTAAAAACGTCTTTGGGTTCTTCAAAATTGTTATTTTTAAGCAATTTAAAAATACATGTACAGTTAAATGCTGTTGACAAACGAAACTAAGCTGTCAGAAAAGCAGACAAGGTCTTTTGGATTGAGCTATCTGGGTTTTGGTGTTCTTTTTTTAACTGTGTCAGGACTCGTTATCTATGTTTCTCCAAAGCTCCTCACCTGATGCACTGTGATACAAACCTGTTAACCTGCTTTTAATTTGGGTGGCAGGGAAAGAATGCAATGATCCAAATTCTACCCTTTGTTACTACAGTGCTAATCCAGAGCAACACAGCAAAAGTCAAAGCAGTTCCTTCAGAACAGATGCATTGTAGCTGAAAACAGAATTTGGCCCAAGGTCTCTTCAAGACAGTCTGGCCCAAGGGCCCAAAAATACAAACCAGAGGAAATATATCTAGAAATCCACTTTCTTAAGGTAGATGGCATCCCTCCAAATGCTGACTGCAGGAAGGAGATGTGTGACTTCCACATCAGTGCTTCTGTAACATCTCTGAGTGAATAAGAGGAAGATCCCAGGCCAGTGGGAGCTTGCTGATGCCCTTGGGCACAGTGTCTCAGGCTGCAGGGAAGGAGCCCTTCCAGCAGGGTCCTAGCACCCAGCAGGGGCAAGCTCACAGCTGCTTGTCAAAGGAGTCTATACAGTCCCAACCCTGGTCAGACCCAACAAGCTACTGACACCTGCTAGCATTTTTCTAAGATATTAGTTAGGTTAATCTACCAAGTGCCTTGAAACAATACCCCCTGCACTGAGTAACAAGAGTATCGTGTGAGCTAGCAGTCCAGCCCATAGAGCTCCTCTATACTGCCAGTAACCAGGAGCACAGAAAAAGGTTTGCACCTCTATAAACCAGTTCATGCAGTTACGTCTGATATATGTCCATCTGTGCTACCACAAACAGTTGTCTTTGTCTGCCTCAGATAATATATTTCATGCTGGTAGCTGATCTATAAAATGGATATCCCCTAGGGTGGGCTGGAGGTATACACCTCTGTGCCTTACTGTGGATACCTGCAGAACATTATCATTAACAATCCTAAAGAATCACAGAACTGTCCAGGTCGGAAGGGACCTTGAAAGGTCATCTGGTCCAGCCTTTTGTGGGAAAGAGAGCCTAGATAAGATTTTCTAGCACCCTGTCCAATCACATCTTGAAAACCTCCAGTGATGGGGACTCTACCACATCCTGGAGAGATTATTCCCATGAATAATTGCTCTCACTGTAAAAAAATTATTTCTTGTAGCAAGATTAAATATATTTGCATTATATATTGATACAGACTGTACAGGATACAAAGCCATCCTAGATACCTTGTGGACTTACACATTCAACAAGATACATACTACCATCGCTCTTTCTGTGCATTATGAAATAGCAAATAAGATATCTTTATTTGATCCATGAGTGTGTTAAATCCTAGACAGAATTGAGTCTGAATACAAATAATCTTCATACTGCAGCAAGTGACAAATATAAATTGTTTGTCCAGCACTGTCAAATCTATCAAACTCTATTGTTAAAAATACAAAGTAGAGTTAGTGTGGAACACACTAATGTGTTTAGATGTTGTGCTTGGTTTCATTAAAGAACTTGCAGGTCTGTCTTTGGATATACAGAATTGTCTGAGGGCCTTAAACCATTTTATTTCATACAGTATTAACATGCTAAACCTAATCTCTGCTGCCAAAGATGAAGAGTGAACATAGCTCTCGTATTGCAGGTGGCTCAATCATCATTTCTTGTTGTTTGAAATCCACTCTGGTCTTGAATTGTTCTACTTTGAAACTTCCCCTTCTTCTTCCATTGCCTTTTTAATAACTGAAACCATATCAGGAGGGGCAAAAAACAAATTAATGAAACTTCTACAGATAAAAGAAGTAATAATAAGCCTACCTTCAAAAAGCTGTCTTATAGTACAGATAAATCATGGAGAAATAGAAAGCATAGTGTGGTCTAGCTAATTATAAATGGATTAATACTGCACGTAGTCAAACCCTAAATATTTGGGTTTGTAATTGTAGTAAAATGCAATTACTTCTACTGCAGTTTGTTACTATAGAGTCAATAGGATCATTGAACTAATATGCAGACAGCTTTGAGAGACGTAGTGTAGAGAGTCATGTTTTGTAGTGATCGAGTTATTTCTGATAAGAACGCTGCTTTTCCTTTTCTGGTAAGGAAGATCTTGCTAAATAACTAAATTATCATTTCTTTCTTCATGTAAATATACTAAGCTCTAATTTAGAAAAAGCTGGTCAGAAATATGCAGTCTTGCTTTAGTAAATTGTCAAAATAATTGCTAAATGTAAGTTAATTATTTAAGTCCTTGATGTGTTTAGCCTGTTTCTTATTAGTTGCTTTAATTTGGTTTTATGTAGTTAAGAGTGGGCTACTTTGATCTGAGATTGCTCTATTTCATTCAGTATCTTTAACTTCTAATGAGTGTAATTTTAGCGATAAAAGTGGTTCCTAGCCAAAGTGTTGTATCAAAGTCTTTATAAGGAAATAAAGGCATTCACTGTTCGTGAAGAGAGCTAATCTTAGTTTTCTTTATGAATCTGGAAGAGAAAGGAGGGAAGTTACTCAAGTTGTCAGTAAACTGGCAAGGGCCATTTTATCTGAGCCTTTGAATAAGAACTCTGAAGAGTACAGAAAGGAAACTTTCTGTTTATAGATTCAGAAATTTTCTGAGGAATGCAGAAAAACTATTCATGGAGAAATTGAAGGAAACATTTGTATTTTATCAAGTAATTATAAATACTTAGTGTAGTTTCTGGACTATATTCAGTGCAATATAGTTTTGAAGCGTCCAAAATCAATAACTGTTTTCAAAGGAGTTCAGCTCACTTCTAGGTCCTTAAGTGAGTGGGAAGTTTGGAAATCTGGCTGGTGGTGTCACACTAAGAACTTCAAGTGGCTAAGTGCTTTGAAAAGTCTGCCCTTAATCTTGTGCCAAAAAGGAGGTGAGCTCTTTTGATAATTTGGCCCAGGGTTTTGTAGTTAGAAGTTTGGTTGCAAGTCCATTTGGAAAAGTGACCTTTAATGAATTTCCTAAATTATTTCCTACATTTTCTCTATTACCAAATGCAGCGATGGGAACAGGAAATGTTCTCTAATGCTAAGATTTAAAACCAGGGATGTTGAAAAAAAGTTGTATTTCTTTTCCATTTTTCTTACAAGAGACACACGGGAAATAAACTCTTCGGGGGGGTGGGCAGCAGTAAGATGCTGTGGAGTCATTTTCAAACAGTGTACATTACTTTCTGAACTCCAAGGAAAACTACTTTTTTTTTTTTTTCCCCCCACAATTACATGCAGAACATAAATCAGGAGAAGAGCTTGCATATTTCATATGTCAGCTTCGGACATGTGCAAGAACAATTTACAGAAATTCTGGGACATAAAGCCAGAAAATATACCTTTTGCCTTCAGCAAAAGTGTTTGATTCTAAATGAAAATTGGTGAGAAGAGAGGAAGGAACAAAAGAGCTATGAGCAATCTCACTCAGTCTGCCACAGAATCTAGGGAAAGTCCCTGGGGATACAAAAAAGATACTGCATATCTTTGCACTATGCACAGCCTTTCGGTTGTTGCTGCTAAATTTTTGGTGCTCTTTTTTTGCCAAAAAACATCTTGTACAATAATAGTGACTTACTACTTCCCTACTCACCAAAAGTAAGATTGCTTGATGTTGACAGAAGAAAGCTGGTGCTTTGCCACACAGGCACCTCGTATATGAATTATGTTGTGTGTATATGACACAACATAGATGACACTACACTAGATGCATGCTGAAAAATGTAATATGGCATACACATCAATTTTTAGCAAAAAAAGCCTGATGCCATTTCATTTTCAGATGTAATAACTCATTGTGCAGGTACAAACCAAATGTTTTTAGTGATAAGCAAACCTACACTAATTTTCAAGGCTGAATGGTAACTTTAACAGCAAGGCTATCTCCTGAATATATTTCTGTTTATCTTGACATTTTACTGATTGTATTAGAGTCATCAAAAAAGGGAAATATTCAGCCTGCCATAAGGAAAAATATGTGACAGGAACATGTCTTGCAACAGAGAGATTTCACAGCTGAGAAAAGTTGAGCACAGTTCCCAGAGGCATGGCTTCTTTTCAGAGGCCTGTAGACTACAAGACTACTGCTTCATGTCCCAGTAAGCTGCACATGCAGCAGTAAGTTCAGCCCTAGGATGGGTGATTCTGTTAATTGGGACTGGCAGGCACAATGGGGCTATGATCACAGTCACGTTAAAATGATGCATACTGACTGGGCTAAAAAAAACCACCCACACTGGGACAACCCCCTCGTGACATCCCTCATTTTTAAGGATATCTGAGAGGACACCAGTAAATGTATTCCTATGTTTCCATCACTATTACTAAATAAGCTAATTAAAAATATTAAATGTAGGTTATTTGATTGCTAGAGATTTAACAGCACTGTAAATAATTGTATGGATAGAGGGACTGCCATATGTAGTAAACAGTGACCAGAAACTTTACATGCAATATGCAGTCACTGAATTTTAACTGGATAAGGTATTAATGGCTATATTTAAAATGGTGATCAAGGAATACTTAGACTGGTTTGGGAGCCCGTTTTTTGTGTACTTTGTTCCATAAGGAAACTTTAAGTGTCCTGACAGTTAGAATAGGCTTCCACATGGAAGATTTTCCAGTGTGTTTTTATTTAGAACTCAAGTTACTGGGCAACACCACAAGCAGATGTATCTGTAGAATTTCTGAAGGGGCGAAAATTGCAACACCAAGGGCACAACTGTGTGGTGGTTCAGGAGAGGGGGAGGCAGAAATCTCTGAAGCTAGCCTTGCCTGTGGAAACATTGTCACGAGGCCCACTCTGGGGCTCAAAGAGAAGTACGGTTTGACATTTGAAAAATGCACGTTTCACTAATGAGGAATCCAAACTCAATACTAATATATCTTGCTCGAAAAAATACGATTTACAGAGATAAAACAAAAAAAAATACAGATAATTTATTTGGAACATAAAGTAAATCATGTATCATGGTATTTAGGTAAGTATCATCAAACTAGTTAGCTGTGGGTCTGCACAGTACAGTTATGTTACAGGATTTCTCTACAGGAAAAAGCAATTTCATAAATAGATCAGTGCCATTTCAGGGTTATTACTTGACAAGTGCAGAAATTTACAGAGCAAGTCCTAAGCTATCAAGTGATGGCAAATTCTGCATCCCTGGGAATGTGCATTACAGCAGGCCCCTTGCTGCATGATGTGACTCAAGCTACTGCACAATACTTGTTCTTAATCTTACTCTGCTCTTTAAGGGAAAGGGCCAGCACCCATGGCTTCATGAACAATGAACTGCACATCTGACTGTTCACACCACGTGATCAGTTGGCCACAAGATGGGCCCCAGTGTCAGCTGGTACTCGTAGGTAGCCACAGCCCCTTAGAAACCGTGTACACTCTCACAGCCAAGGTACAATTGTCATTCTGGGGATAATGATGCCCAAAGATGGGTCAGGGTAACAAGGCTGGTGGCTAAGGGTATAGAGTGTACGTAGTCTCAGGGGTCATCTATCAGCAAAGCTGTGTGGGATCTGGGATCCTTCAGCAGGCTTTCTGTCAAGCCAAGGGAGCTACAGTTCTTCCTGCTCCAACATGGCCACAAGCAGGGAAGGACCTTAGCTTCTGTAACACAACGTGAATGCATCAATGGTTTTTTGGCAGTTGTAATCGCACCACAGAATAAAAGACAGCATTGTAAATTAATCTTATGCCTAATTTCAAGCACATGAGTAACCCCAGTGAAGATTTCAGTGCTTTGCAGAACTGGGGTCTTGAAGAGGCTTGCTTTTCTGGGAAAGTTTCTGCTGTTTCAGCTATAAAGTTAGCTATATTCACTGATATGAGAACAATGGAGCAACTATAACTTACTGCAAGTAAGGACAGCAGTGTATAGTGCACAGTCACAATGTGATCTTTAAACAGCAAAGCGATTATGTCAGGGGCTAAAAATCGAGATGTTCCCATCTCTCCCCCTCCCAAAGAAGATAATTCAAAAGAAGCCAAGTGGTTTTGCTTCTGCCTTCCTCCAGCCTATGGCCAAGCATGAAAAATTTTAGCATAAGAGGTTTTTTGAAGGTGTTTTAGAATGTGCAAAATGACAAGGTAGAATGAAAGTGTCATCTCAGCCTTAACTCTCAAGTCTTTATTAAGTTACGTCTTGAATTTCTTTTTAATTTCTGTTAACTGTAAAGTGTCAATGTTGGAGTTTTAAATTATAAATAAAATGTTTGGTTTGACATATTTAATAAGATCTCATATCAACAGCCTGTCTGAATTGTTAATAGTTACCATAGCAACTTCACAGTTTTTCTCTCTATCATTATTTGGTCACATCATTTTAAAAGTTTGGTTTTTGAGATAGCATAGCTTAGTTTCAAATTTATTCATATTCATATTGCCTTTTTTTTTAAAGGGCTACCCATTTCTGTTTCTCTGCAGAAGTGTCAAATATCCAAGCAGTTAAAAGCAAACTTGCTGTCACTTTTACAGCATTACACAGGCACTGGCTAAAATAGTGGTTTGGGACTAAGCAAGAAATGAGCTGAGTCCATTGTTGAAAACTAGCTTGTGGTTAACTTTGATAACCTCGAGAAAGTCCCAAGTCTGAACTGGGTGATTACCAGGTTTAGGGTTTAATGTCTGTATATTTCAATTTTCCATCTATAAATATTTAAAGAAACAAATAACTTCGTATGGATAACTGTTTTGGTTTTTTTTCTTCTCTTTGCTCACTGTTTGGTATATTAAACTAGTTATTTCCAAGAAAAAAAAAAATCTCCTGTATGTAGTAGGTACAGCACCCAGTTCATATGGTCCTTGCTTGTACCTTTGTACCTTCTCTCTGGGTCCCTCTCTAGTTTCTCCATCTATCAGTCCAAGGTCCAGCTGCCTAGGATAAGATTTTTTCTCTCTATGATGTTTCATGACAGTTGAGAAAATTTTTGATACTCAGGACGAGTTGTCACAGGTGATCAAAAAGGGAAGATTTTGCAGTAATTAAAAATCATATTTGAAGTGGTTTTGCTAAACTACTTCTGTCTCAGGATAGTTGTTTCATGTCATCTGAGAGACTTCCAGTTATTTGACCTTTATGGCATGTGTCCTTGTCAAGATTTATTTTTGTGGGCTTTTTTAAAAAAAAAAAAATAATAAAGGAGTACATGAAGGTGGTGGTTCCTTTGTTTTGATTTTTTTTTTTTGATGGGATGTTATTGGTAATTATGATGCATTGATTGAATAAGGAAGGGTTTAATAATTAATCTGTGAGATTCACAAATTTTTCTTTGGACATATGCCAACTGTGAATGGATGGCTGTAACTAAAAGCAAATACGTGAAGCAAATAAATGGCACAGTCAGTAAGCTTTGCTTTCTATTTCACCTCAAATGATCCTTTCTTTGGCTCTGTTCCACTCCTTGGGGTGACAGTGCACTCCATACCTTCAGCCCTTATATTTTTCAAACCCCAGATGTCCCCAGATGTGTTAGTACTTACATCTAAGTAATACAGTTCTATATACAAAGTGCTTCTGGTGTGTCCCACAAAATCCTTCTGTATTAATTTACTCTTGCCTTTTATTCTGTGTCCTTTCATCTATGCCTGCCATCTTCCAATAATGACCTCAACATCCATCCACCTCTTATCTACTCCATCCACTTCTCTCCCAAATATTTTTGTGCTTTTAGACAAAATGATCACAACATGGCTATAGAAAGTCTTCAACTCAGCCACATGGGCAATCTTATTCTAATGATCTCAGATTTCCTTTAAAGCTTTGACTTAGCAACATTTAACTATTTTTATAAGTAGCAAGAAATGAAGTCCATAAATAGTTGTAAATGCATCGTATTTTCTTTGTATTTTTGCTCTACACATTTGTCTGCACAGCGATCTCTTGTTTGTGAGTCTTAAGGTAGGATTAAATCTTTTAATAAGCAGCAGTTGTCTGGCACATTGCGTCTTTCCTAAGATACAGAAATAATAAGAAATATAAATACTTTTAAGGCACATTCTCTGCTGTATACAATAGAAAATATTTTTATTTTTCTAAAAATGCTCCCAGAAGCGTTTGAAGGCAACTCAAATGTCCTGTATGAAATGTACCTGTTAGCACTTCGCAATAAACTTTCATTGCTTAGCTGTTTTTTATTGACCTCCCATGGACACATTAGATAAAATGAAAAACAGAGTAAGTCCCACTTTACCAAGATTATCAGAACTGAAAGAATAGTCAGGTACTGCTTCTTAGAAGGGTATGGTTCTTGAGGGAAAAAAAAAAAACAAACAGAATGTCATAGAACTGCATTGCCTGTTGCTCGCCGATTCTCTTCCTCCCCTGGCAGAAGTCCATCTCAGCATCATTGCAATCTACCAGTGGATGCTGCTATGGACACGGGCAGAAAAGAGCCAAGTGTGAGATAAAGAAAAGGCAAAGACAAAAAAAAGGGAAACCCTTGACCGAAACAAAGAGCAAAAATGTGATGGGTGCTATGGGTACTAATGGAAGAGCTCTACAATTTCAGTTTAAGTCCTGCCACAAACAAGATTTTCTACTGCTCTTCCAAAAGTGTTGAAAAAAACTTCAGTCTTTAAATAGCTAAATGTTACATCTGCAAATCATCTGTGGAAATAATCCATCTGTATTTTAAAATGCAGAAGTATTATCCTCATATGTTTCAAGAGTTCAGGCTTTAAAGTGTTCAGCTCTACAGCTGTGTTCTCCTAGTCCTCAAAAAGAACAGCCAAGAGTCAAATGAGACAAATGAACTCGAGTTTGCTTTGCATGTATTTTGTAAAGTGCTGCTCTGAGCATGGACACGGAAGAGTATCTGAGTATTTTAACAGATCTGATCTTCTTTCTGAATATCTTCATTCTTACAGCTGCTTTCCCTTTAAAATCCTCACATAGGAAATACTTTCCACATCTGTTGAAATTCGTTTCCTTCTGCAACCTCACTCACAAGCCCTTTAAGGGATTTGTTGGTTAAAAGACTATGCAGTAATTGCTTTTGTTGCTACATTACTGTGATAGATGAGACTGTGTGTGTAACTCCCATACAGATTCACGACAGAAAAGTACTGTTCATATTCGAGGACATTTTGAAGACTGTTTTCCAGGCATAAAATCCAACAGAGCTCCATGTATCAGGTCTTGTAATTTTGTGTCTTAAAATAGCTTTGACCAAAAAAATTTGACACAGATCAGTTGGCCTGCACCACACAAGAGAGGGCTACCAACAGTCAACTCTCCCTTGCCCCCACGTGAAAATAAAAAGACAGGACTAGAGTAGTACGAACAGTCTCAGTTGCAGACACCAGCTACACAGCAGCCATAGAAATGGACTGAGCAATTACAGAGCTGCCTGGGAGCCGCCAGTTCCCTTTAGCTGTCCTGTGCCCCCATGCCAGTGGGCCCAGGTGGAGTGTGGCAGGCAGAGCCTCGGGGCACGCTTGGCCCACTGCCCTTTCCCAAGAGCTTCTGTGCCTCACCAGCCCTGCTGTCCTGTACAGTGTCACTGACCAGACATGACATTTTGTACATGAGGTCACAACAAAGTGCTGCGAGAACCTGATGTCAGTGGGATGGGTTTGTGGGGGTGGGATGCGGGTAGCCTGCGGGTTGTCTCTTGTTCAGATCTGCCTAAGTCGCAGTCACTTCTCTGAGCAACAGGGAGAAGAAAGTTCATGTTACAATTCCAACTCATCCGTATATCCAAACTCCTCCGTAGTGTCATGCCAGTGCCAGGCAGCATCCATGGCTTCCCAAAGGTGAATTTGCAGGCAACAGCCATTTAAACACTAACATCTTGCTAGTGCTGCCTTCAGGCTTCTCTAACTTTTCCCCAGGGACTAACCCAGAGCACAGCTAGTGCTGGATCTGAGGAGCTCAAACATGGTACGAACCCGTGTGTGCAGGTGTGCAGGCCTGCACGAGCTCCCCGCAGGCTGCACAGTGTGAGCAGCATGGCATAGTGCTGGGTGCCTGATGGCCATGCCTGGGACAGCTCCATGCCCTGCCCTGTCAACTGTCCCCAGGGCGTAGCTGTAGGGTCTCCACTGTGCAGATGGGGCTGGCAGTTCCCGCTGTGCTTCAGTCTGTTTTGATCTGAAATTGACTAGTGGGTTTTTTTTCAAAAAAGTGTAGGAAATCGATTTGCAAATTAAGGTAAATCAAGCTGGCCTGCTACATTATCCATCATTTTTGTGAATAAAGTGGACATATATTGATTTACATTGTATCTTCCGGTAACTCTTCACAACTCAGAACTCTGTATGTGGCTGGACAGTAGGTGTCCTCTTCTTGAGGACATAAGTTCTTCTTTAGGCTTTTCATATCTTGTTTTGTTGTTGATTGCCTTCTGTCACATCCCTTCATGTTACATCAATTCCTGTGCCAATGTGACTGAAGGTCAGCAAAAAAATATTTCTGAGGTAAAACTAGAAGGCAAATACGCCTGTCTTTGGATGAAATATTGTATCTACTATTGGCTCAGATAGTGAGCAGTCAATCCCAGTTTAAGCCAGATAGTTAGGATTCTGTTATCTGCTAAAAGTGGGTAATTTTCTCTAACCTTGAGCCATCCATAGAGACTGAATACCTGTCCTCTCTATCTCTAATTGGCGCACTGCAGATGTGGCCAGTAGTTTTGTACATTTTCCCCCATCAGAAAATATAAAGGAAAAGTAGTTACTGCATCACAATAATTGTTCCACCTCCTATCCTCAGCTTCCCAGGAAGGGACTTGGCATGTGTGCAGCACAGCCCAGACAGCATGAAGAAGCCCTAGTGTAAAGAGGGGGAATCTGTCCTTTTCTGCCAGAGAAAGAACAGGAAATTGGGCAGAATGGTTATCATAAATGCATGCTGGAAATGGAAAACAGTTTGCAGTGATGCTTCCACCATTAGGCCTCATTCAGGAGCAATCTATAACACAAAAGTGATTTTGGATGATTGCTTACTTATTTTTCTGCTGTGTGTACATTAGCCAGAATTTTTAATGTGTATGTGTTGTGGGTTTTCAGGGGTAGGGTTGCTTTCTTTGTGCTCTTGCTTTGTTTCGGTCTTTGTTTTGGGTTTTTTTTGGGGGGAGGAAGTGTTTGATTGGTGTGGCCAGGACTTTGAAATAATGCAAACAAGTCTAATGGACTTGCTGTACACATAGGTCCCTGTAGTTTAGGGTCTGTGGGCACTCCTTTAACCCAACAACATCTAATACCACATCTTCAGGAGTCAGACTATTTTTTAAACTTAGTAAAATCTAATTTCAGCCTTCTTTTCCCTCAGCCAAAACAGACTTCACAGAAACTTCCCACTCCCCATGCAGTCCCTCAGCCTTTATAGGAACCACCTGACCACTTCCCACCTGGACCTGATAATTGAAACGAGCTGGCTGGCCCCAGGCCCTGTAGCTCTTTATGAGGCAGACCACCCCTGATACACATGCTTTTTTCTAAAAACAACATACTTTTTTTGAGGGAGAAGAAACTTTTAAATGGAAGATGGCAATCACTAAAAAAAACCAAGCTCCAAAACCATGTATATATATTTTTAGAAGCTGCAAGAACTTCACAAATGTTTTTTGGAAAGCAAACATAGACAAAATCTGTGCATACTTATCCATGTACATACAGGCACAACTGCTTGACTACACTGGCCAGGTTGCCATGAGGAGACATTAGGTTAAAAAAGCAGGAATTGTGTAATCACCCAGGTGTTTCAGACAATGTCACGGAAGGGTTCAGAGAGATGAAGTCCAAATGATGAAAGTTTGATCACCTTTCCCAGTCCTTCCCTCTGTTTCTGACTCTTCTTAGCACTGTCTTTCATGGCACTGATATGGATTGGGAATGCTGGTTCTAGGTAATAAGAACAACATGTCACCTTCCTTTTTCTGACTTAGTGATTTTCCCATGTTAGCCTTAGTGTCCTCCTCTTTGTATGGGCTTTCATCCCCATGAGGGAAAAAAAAAAGGCAACCAAACTGTAATTTCTGTATCTAATATATAAAAATGAAACATCCACAGTTATAAAACACTCAGAGGGGTAATACTCTGCTAAAATACCCAGGAATCCAAGAAAAAGACAGGTTTAACAAGGCCACTTGCTAAGTCTAAGAAAAAAGAAAAGGCAAGTAAAAGAGAGCATCCAAAAGTCAGTTAAAATCACTTCCAAAGTGCAAAGAAGACAGGGGTCAGTAGTCAACAAAATGACATTTTGCCTGTAAAAAGTCTTTATTGCACCTTGCTTCTGTATCACATGAGGAATTGATAAGGGCTCTTTTCAGTGGGAATGTCAGCTTTGCTTCTCTTTATCCTTTTTTCATCGTGTTTTAAGTGCCTCTCTGCTGTGATTCTTCCATGGAGGGGCCTTGAGTTGTCCTGATTGCTGGCTGATATAACTTTGTCTCACATCATTTCTCTTCTGGACTGTGAATCCAGAACAACCTTGAGGCTATGTGTGAATATTGAAAGATTTTTCCCCTTCTTGTTCCCCTTTTCCAGTAATTTAATATTGCATAAGGCCTTATGAAGGTATCACAGAGCAGGCTTCATTGGGATGACCCTTTGCTAAGAACGAAGTGGTAAGAGAGCAAGCAGGAATGTGACAGAGATCCCCAGATAACTGATACTGGGACATCTTGATTCTTTTTGCTGGTAAAGTCAACAATAGCCAATTGTTCGTTTTTCTTTTTTTTCTTTATTTCCTAAAGGAAATTAAACATAAAAGATATGTTAGCACGGCTTTAAAGTTGAGATTTAGACGTGTTTTCCAGTGTTATGATTCCCACAGCAATTGTAATTCGACTTCAGTGCACATTCTACTGTAAGGCATAAAAATTAACATCACACTGTATACAGCAGTATATATTACCGTAGCACTCTATGAAATACTGTAGCAATTTCGGAACAGCATTAGGTCGTGTCTACTCCAAACTCTTGAATGAGTGTGTAACTTTAAGTGTTAATATAGAAGTTATTTGGTTTTGGCTTATGTTTACAGTCCACAGTCCTGGGTTAGCAAGATTTTGTACTTACATGTAACTTGCAGCACGTGATTTTTGATTTTTTGTTTCTTAGGGATTACTCAAGTGCTTAAAATCACATGCCAGCTTAAATACCAACCTCCTGAGGCCAAGACCATTTCCGCTCAGGGGTTATTTGAGCAGCTGCTTATATCTTTCTGAATCTTTCATTTTCAAGCAAAAATTTCCCATCCCTGGTGGCTCTTTTTTCATTACATTTAAAAATTAATTTTAATAAAGCCTGAGCAAAAAGTAGTTCATTGTTTTTGAGAATGAGGTGAAGCAAAAAGGTCACTTTTCCTATTATAAAAATTGCATGTGACTGTTATTGAACAACTCAAAAGCCACAGCAGTTCAGCTAGCAAGCTTAAATTTGGCAGGAAGACAGGTGTTTGGGGGAAAAGGTGCCTTCAACTGTTCCGGTAAAAAATTATTTTGCTTTGCTGAGTGCTTGGAAACTATTGCTCACTCACACTTAGTAGTCCTTTAACAGCAGCCTTCTTTCTCTGCTGATGTTCCAAAAGCAAACAGGCTCCATGACTGGTGAACAACAAGCCAATTAATGACTTAGGGAAAATAAGATAAATTTATGTACTGGAAGAAGTAGAGATACATGTCATTGCACCCACTTTTACTACTTCTTCAGCTCTCCCTTCCATTCTTAATCTACTGTGGCATCAGACCTTATGCTAAGTATGATTTTACACTATCTAACCATGCCTGGCATGTTGCTCCCACTAAAAGGGTATAAATTATTGTAGAGTGAAAGTTTCTTGAGATTTAAGCCACTACTGTACTGCTCTAACAGACTGAACTTAAAAGTACTCTTTTATTCTGCATCAGTAAACTGTGTGATAACTCAGAAGCACAGATATGCTTGTAGGCAGTTTGTAGACCAGTTAATGATTTTGCACTTGGTACACAAGATATGGAAGCCCAGGTTTTTAGAACAGAGCTTATTATTGCAGCATGTGGAGCCAGCTGGTGCTCTGCTGAGAGGACTGCTGGTTTCTGCATCTTCTATTATCATAGAAAACATACTGTAGCCAGAAACACCTCTGCCTGGACTAACTTCATTTATTTTTCTGGCCTCTTTGTCCTCGAAGTGTATGAATATCCTGGGGAATGCACACACATGGCAGCTAAAACAGCTGTACATGTGAGTAGCACTTGGTTGTTAGTCATACTGCCTGTTTCTGGTAGCAGTAGTAGTGACTGAGCCCCGCCAGGCCAGCCGTCTCACTAATCCTCTAAAGGATTTTCCTCTGCCGGCTCAACATGGCTCAGCCTCCTGAGGTTCACAGCCTCACTGGGACAGCCCCACAGCATCAGTGGCTCTGAGGACACTGAGAGAACACAGCCTCTGTCAAACCTCTGACAGTTCTTGTGCCATTATAACCTCACATGGGCCCAGTTGCAGAGACAGGAGATGAAGGAAGGAGCACAAGCATTTCTACAAGAGAATCTTATTACAGTAGATTCAGGACCATAACACTGAAAGCCCAAGGCATGGGAGTTGTTGGGTCTTGGTACAAGACAACATGAACCCTTTCCCACTTGCAAAAGCAGCTTCCTCTGTAATGATCACCAGCAAACAAATAATTCAAATCATTATTCATGTATTGCCTAGGAAATCAGAGCATTTAATATGAAAATAGTGAAGTAAAAAAATAATAGTTTTCAGTTAGATTTCTCTGCAAAAATTAGGAGGAACAGGCAAAAGGTTTCAGCAGTATTTTAGTCCCCTGGTGAACCTACAGACTGCAGAGTTTATGAACAGACGAATAAATAGTGCTTTTCCACAGTGGAATACTGTGGGTTTGGAATTACAATAGCATATAAATTTAATATCTCTAAGAATAACACATTTTCATTACTGGATGGATATAGAAAATCTGGATTTTTCAGAAAGGGCTGAGAACATGACATAGTATAAAAAGAACAGGCTCAGAAGGAGGTTTGTAGAGCTACAGGCAGTTTCCTCTGGAGACTCCTTAGACCTTGCTCCTGACAATAGCAGTAAATATGGTATGATTAAATAGATGCCAGTTTGAACCCTGTTGAGGCTGATAAAGGTAAATAGTTATTGTGATCTGTGTTGTTCACAGCGTTATCTGCAGCAGGCAACCCCCAGCCTCATGTGCCAAACATCTGTTCAATGAGCCAGGTGCTCCGAGGGCTCCCAGTGCTCATTGCTGGGGATGAGCCGAGCACGTAAGGAAAAGCTTTCCAAGGAAGCTCTTGCTGTGGCACCCATATGGCAAAGATAGGAAGGCTCTGGATTCCACTCAGTTTTCCAGGGGACAAAATCAGAAGTGGCAGTTATAGTCAGGCAAAATAGTTGTGGGTCCAGATGAGAATAGTTAACAGCTTTAAACTCATTTTTTCTAACTTCTGCAAACTTTTATATCTGCATTGACTGACAGAAAATTTTTCAATCATGGCAGCATAGATGAGATTAGTAATCCAGTTCTGAAATCGTTTGAGCAAGGAGTTGCCACATCATCTAAGGAAAAAAAAAAAAAAAGTGACATGTATACTCTCATCATGGATTTTTGTACATTTCTGATGTTCAAATTATTGTTCCTCCCTCCAAACTAGTATCAGGAAATCACAACCAATAACATTGTCCAAAAAGTCACGTGGAGTTAAAATTGCATCTCTACCATGCCTCGAGGAAAGCTGATGAACCAGTCTTTTGGCCATGTGTATCAGCTCTGTTACAAGCCAGAGTACTTGCAGGCATCTATTAATGTACTTCTATGGGTTAGGCATCAAGTAGTACCTTTGCATTATGGGTTTGAGTCTTTTCCTTAGAAGCTTTTTTGTTGTCACTTCTATTTTGAAGGGATTCCATCTGAAAGATTTCTTCTAGCAACATTTATACTGTAAGTCAGTGTTTATTCCATGGTGATCTAAAATGCATTGGTATATACAGATTTTTCAAATTTGTATTTTTTATTAGTGTTGGAAGTGTGGTGAGTGTGGCAGACTCATAATCATTAGATTTAGGGAGTCTTCAATGTTCAGACCCCTGAATAAACAGCTGCACTCTTCAGCAGATTATTATAATAATAAATACAGTTTTATGGAACATCTGTGCCCAAAGGCCTCTTCAAAAGCACATTTAAAATGTTAGCGTATTGCATTATCTTCTGCTTCTCATCACATTGCTTTAGCTGAATTGGGAAAGAACTGCCCACAAAATAGTCCTGCCAAAATGTCACAATAATCAGAGTTTACAGGGAAAATAGTAAGGTAAGAAAATAATGGATTAAATATATATGATTACAGAAAATTCTTGGTTTCCATATAAATAACACTTTGTCAATGTAAACTGCCCCAAAATACTGCTAATGTAGGCTTAAGGTTGTGATGTAATGCTCTTGCCTTGCTGAGAGCAGGGCAGCTGGCTGGAGAGCAAGCAGGACAAGGGAAATGATCTTCCTCTTCTACTTGGCATTTCTGAGACTGTGTCTGGAATATTGCAGGTATTTTTGGGGTGCCTGAGGGCAGCAGAGAGTCCAGTGCAGAGCCACTAAGACAGTCAGGGGCTGGAACATAAAATGTTTGAGGGAGCTAGGTTTGTTTAACCTGGAGAAGAGAAGGCTCAGGGAGATAAAAACCAGTCTTTCACCACCTAAAGAGGGGGTTACAGAAAAGATGGAGCCACATCCTTCTCAGAAATGCACAGTGAAAAGACAAGAAGCTATAAACACAATCTGAAACAGGAGAAATTTTAGTTGGACATAAGGAAGTAATTTTGCACAGTGAGAGCAGTGCAGCAGGGAGCAGGCTGCCCAGAAAGGCTCTAGGATCTCTGTGCTTGGAGGTTTTTAAAACACAGCTGGACAAATCCTTGAGAAACGTGATCCAAGTTCGAAGTTAGACTTGCTTTGAACAAGAGTTTGGACTAGATGATGATCTGCAGTAGTCCCTTCTAACCTCAATTTTTCTTTTCTGTGGTTCAATTCAGTTAAAGTACAAACTGACCCCCTTAGCTGTACACTCTCTGACATTCCTTAAAGCGGTGAGACTCCCCACAAATTGGTCAATAAATGAAGTGTCAAAAATTACAGAGAAGAAAACAGCGTGAACAATCACCACTGCATACATTGTCTTGAATGCCTGCATTATCTTCACACAGTTCAGGGGTTTGTGTAGCTAGTTGGGAGCCGTGTGACCAGAATATGAAGACTGACATATTCCTATCTTGAAGGAGTTACACTTCAAGGTTGAGTCCACAGTGTCAGTAAAGATGCACAGGACTTTTTTTCATCAGGAGAATGGCAGCAGAGTAAGACCATGCTGGAGAATGGTTTCTCTTGGGCTTAGCAAAGGGAAAGATGGAAGGCAGGATGAGACTGATGAGAGGATAACAGCCTGCATGTCCAGGGTGATGTGAAGGGAGCAGGCTCAGCATTTGAGTGTATGTAGTTCTTACTACCTGCAGCTGAGCTTTGATTTAGTAAAGAGATGTTAGTACTCATGGTAAATGTTAAATGTTTAGTAATTCCATAGTCTTATGCTAAATGTTGTGCTACAGATTTAAGTAACAGGGAACAGTTAAGAAATCTTAAGAATTAAGAATTCTAATTCTTTATTGCCTGATGTCCAAGATTTAAATTTAGAAGTACATGATACTCTGTGAGAACTTGTGGCACACTAGTGTGCCTTAACTGTTGTAATGATGATTTGGGGTAGTAAATATAAAAGATATAGGGGGGTACTTCAAACCCATCAGTCATGCCTGACTTTATTCATGCTGCTATCTCTTCTGCTGCTGTAAATGAAACTCTTTACAGTTTTATCGTGCTTCAGATTGTACCTGTGCAGCTTTCCTTTATGGCTATAAGGATATAAAAAATTTGGTTTTCTGTGAGATTTTGCTGCTGATAACTACCTACCAGCTAATTTGTTTGAATCTTGGCTTCTAAAAATATTTTACAGCAAGAATAGCTTGGTGGAATAGTGCAACCTATCAAAGTTTTTGGTTCATAGCAACATTTACTGACTTTTCATTACTATTTTTGTACTATATCCATGTTAGTAACACACTCACGGAGCAAGTTTAACATCTTATCACTAGAATAAACTATGCCAACTATCATACTTGAGACTGAGAATTAAAGAAGAATGCATATAATAAGACGTGATTTTCTAGCAGTCAGTTTTAACTGACAGTAGGGGATTATGCCTGCTTTCAAACAACATGTCCAACAATGAAGTATAACTTCAAAATATTTTGAAATTGTCATTGCTAAAATGACTTCTGATCAGCAGTGAAAGGTGTGCCTGTAATTCATGATGCATATGCCCAAGCTAGTAACAAGCTAACTAGATATGATGTAAACCCAAAAGGGGCTCCAAACCCAGCTGGGGATTTGTTCCACTGCTACATATCCTCCTAAGCTGCCACAACACTACTGTTGGAAATGCGTGTACCGTAAGTGATTTCATACGTGGTTTGTTACATTAAGACAAATTTACACAGTTTCTGTCAGGAAAAATAAAGATAAATATACTGCGATAATGCACCTACATTGCCAACAATTTTAATTGAGTGGGTGACGTTGGTTTTAATCAAAATATTCATGATTCGTGGAGTCTTCAGGATAAAAAAAAGGTAATTATAATTAAGGCTGGACGGGCCAGCCTCCATCAACTTACAGATCTCAACCTATCATAACAGTATACCTTGTAATCTCACTGAAATAAATGCATAGCGCTCTCATTCTCATCTGGTAGCCTTTGACACTGGCCTTGCACTAGGATAAATAGCTGCAGTGGCAGGGAGGTGATGAGTTAGTCTCCCAGTATTTTTTGATAGACTGGAGTTATATAGGGCCATTAAATCAATTAGCTCAAGAGCTCCTAATCCACTAAAACGTCCTTTACTTTCAAACATAGCTAGGTGAAACTATCGCTTAAAATTTTTAGTGTTCACTTAGCAACTTCACCTAGTAAACCCCTAATAAAGTAATCACAATGTGATATGTACAAGGAAGAAAAATATTGCTTTCATAAACACAGCAGAGAAAGAACCAAGATATCTAAGACTTATTCTGTGGAAGGCTTGGGGGGGTAGTGGAGGGGTGTTTGTGGGTTTGGCTTTTTTTTTTTTTTAAACAGAGCAAGTTCCATGTGGCAGCCTGGCTTTTAGGAAGCGATATTGTACCTTCCACTGCAGGATTACAGTATTTTCAAACATTCAGATGAAAGTAAATAGGGTCTAAGGATCTGCTTTCTCACTTATGAAATCAGCTATAGACGTGTAGATAAGCTTTTGCTTAAAAACGAAGGCATGCCTGCTGCCTCATTAAGTATAGCTTGTATAAGCACTGCATTAACTAATGCACAGCAGAATGCTAAATGGAGTCTAATCAGAGTGGATTCCAATTTATAGAAGACCTGAGCCAGCGACTTGAGGTTGCCCTCATCAAAGAGTGCTGATATTGTCATTAAATCTTATTTACTCATGTCTGACATTAAATTATAATCTGAACTATGTTGTTTTCTCTTTTTGTCAAGGGAATCAGATATGGTTTGAAGGTACTTAGCAGTTTTAATTGCACTTTCTTGCTGAAAACTGAGCTTATGAACCTCTAATCATAAAACAAAAAGTAGTGGCTCTGGGAACTAGTAAAGGTTTCTGCTTTAACTGCATTGTTAATGCACTGTGTTGCAATTAACATAAGATATGTGAATGTGTGCACACTATGTACATACATTAAAGAGTATGAATGAAAGGGAAATGTCTATAAGCAGAGTGCTGGAAAGGACCAGAAATGTGACACCCACCTCAGCCTTTATTTTAGTCCTGGTGTAGTATTTTACCAGTCACCCAAATTTGTCAGTTCATGAACGGTGCCTGTAGTCACAGATATTGAGAGCACAGAAAACCTCCTAATGGGTCACGACAGGCTGTCAGTTTTCCAGTAGGAAAACTTGATTAATCTCTTTTTACATGGCACATTATGTTTGCATTAGCATGTGCTGTTAGGCAGGCTATGTTGTTATTGCCCTCCTGAGCTATTACTCAATGATATATTTAGTGCATCTTACATGCAAACTTTTACGACTTGAGCTTTACCTTTCCTTGAAAAGGTCATGAGTTCATTTCCCAGTGAGAATGACTTTTCAACCCACTTACCTGAAATACAGTGTTGCCATTTTTAGCTGCACTGCCATGTTCATTCCACATGAGAGAAAAACATCTTGGAAAAGCACTTAGAAATAAAACAAAGAGCTGACCTTATCATATTCTGCTTTGTAGGGGCTTACCTGGTATCTGTGTAAATGGTCCCTATAGCCACAGCTATTGAGAGCACAGAATACCTCCTAATGGGTCACGACAGGCTGTCAGGTTTCCAGTAGGATGCTAATTGATTATACAGCTTTCAGACTCACAATATGTTCATCCAAAGCCCAGCATTCTACCTTTTTGCATTGAACACTTTTCAGCCACACCGTGCTGGTTTTTACGGTTTCAAAGCCAGAAAACAGAAGGAGGTGCATTTCAGGATTTTTAAAAAGTATATATTATTTGAACCAAAATTACGTGGTTTTATAGTCAGCTACTGTGAAACTAATTATAAGGAAACTATGCGCATTCAGTTCTGCTTCTTTAAACATGCAAATAGTTCCCTTGTCATTATTATGGTTCAGTGAATAGAAACAGGGGTAAGGAGGGAGTTTAGCTATTGATTTTTGTGGGGCAGGAACTTCACTACAGAGCTCTCACTTTCCTGACTTGGGTGGAAATTGTGTAAGACCATGACAGTAATTGTTCCCATCTCTGCTACTTCAGCAATGTTTAAACTTGGGCTTCAGGTTCCCTAATTGCAAAATGGGGACAGTGATCTGTGTATCCTGCTGAGGAGTGGTTAGGAATGATGGGTGATTTTTGCATACATGCCAGTGGTTACTACTCAGGTGAACAAGGTGAGCAGGATACTTAATTGCTCAATGTGAATTGGCAGACTGTTGTATTCTCTGACTAGCTGTTTCTAAGTAGCGTGGTGCCAATGCTGTCCCTCACCATATACAGTCAAAAGATGCTTCGAAGTAAATACAGTCATCATAGCAGCCACAATTAACTGAAATCAATTTGCATGTTTTCTGAGAATTTCTTCTGGGGATTTTTATTTTTAGCAGCACCTAACTTTATCATTAATTCCACAAACCTGGCACAGACCAGAGTACGTGCAGAATTATTACTGGTCTCTAATAGGGGAGCAGGCAATGGGAAATAAAGCCTATCCCTGGCTGAGATCCCACACCATGAGTCTGCTCCCTCAGCTGACCCCTTGCATTTTTCAAGTGTTAGGTTTTACAGTGTGAATTTGTTCAAACCAGAATGGGATTACTGACCTAGTAATACCCATTACTGGAAACGAATTGAGAAGCTTCAGTCATATTTGAGAGAGAACTGGTACTGCAAAATGTCCTGGTTTGCCAGCTTGGAGAAAGCCTTTTATAAAAAATGCATATATTTTTAAATCTTTCTTGTAAACTGTGTATTTGTAGTGTTGACTGTCACATTTCTTGTAGCACAAAAGGATGTGGTGCCCATGTTTTCTACATCAGGAGGTAGAGCCTTCCATGACCCTTTGCACAGGGAGGCAGAGAGCAGAGCAGCCTAGCAGCCCTCCCTGTTGCAGGGTTCCTCCATACCAGAAGTCGGTGCCACAGCAGAGAGAGGCTGTCTGGTGGATCGGCTGGCAGGCCAAGGGCAGAGTAGGTTGTCCTGGCAATTAAGGATTTGTAACTGGCTTCTTGATAACTACCAAAGTGTATCAGCACAGGATGAGTTCCTATTCAAAATAGTATAGAAATATAGTAAATACACACTTAAGGACTAGATTTCTCAGTGACCATTTTTTTCTGTGCATTAAGCTAAAGGAAAGTGAAAGCCTTGTAGTAAATACATAATACAGAACGATAGTTAAGCCTGAATAACAAGACCGCATGATCTATCTTTGAATCCATATTACTAAATGTTCTGAGCTTTGACTTTTGCATCTGTTTGTCAGCTCTGAGCTATTGCCTGAAGGAAATCTGATGTGCCATGACACCAATACAATGTTCATGTCACCTGGTAACACACTCTTAAAATGGACTCTGATTTTTTTTATGTGTTATACTTGGAGATTATTAATTGTGATGCCTAGCTGCTGTATTGTTTTGCTGCTAGTCACAGCTGTAACAAAAGCATTCAGGTTTTTATGGCTAGTACAGTTCAGCTTTAAATTTATACATTCTATAAATGCCATAACATTGTTATTTTAATCTGTAAATCAGGATTGTCATGGGCTATACATTAAAAATGACCCCTGTGTCCAATATAACTCCTAGCAGCCCCAATTTTGGTGGATAAGTGTTGATTTTAAAAGGACTCTTATGCCCTGAGCTCATCATACTCCTGACTGCCACAGAGCAGCCATGCTATGGAAGATCAAGAGGGAAAAATATTTCTGTTAGTGAAACATTTATTCTTGGCAGGCATTGAAACTTAGCTGGATTTTCAGTTCTACCATTCCCCAGAACCAAGACATCAGTCTTCTTTTTTAAAGCTGAAACAAGTGGGAGTGGTGAGACCAGCCCCGGCAGTTCTGTGCTATTTCATGAAACTCCTTGAGATCCTCCAAAAGGAACTCTAAGGCTAGGGGCATGCCACAAACACCCCCCACGCTGGCCAGTTGAAATCTAGCTCCATTCTAAAAGGTCTAAGCAGAGTGCTTAAACCCACAGAAATTAGCTTTATTCTAAGACTGGCAACAGTACCTCAGCATTACGCTAGCATTGGTACAAAGCCTCGAGACCAGAGCTGGCCTGAGTGCAGCCAGCCTACAGTGTAGAGAGTGCTGGTCTGAACAGAGTGGCCTTCAATAGCAAAAGGGAAAAACAACTCTTGGTAATTTCATTTGAACGTGGGGCAGTGCAGAGTCAAAAAGGTCAGTACAGGAGCCACATGACACAGGAACCTCCTGTGGCAGAGGTCATAGGCAGAGGGTGAAAATTCACTCTCCACTTGCAGGAGCAAGACCAAGAAGAGATCTGGACACCAGAAGCAGGGAAGGAGCCAAGGAACACAGCTTAGCTCAGCTTGTACAAGCTGCCTTTAAGCCTTGGCACACCTAGTGCAGCTGCAGGTGGCTGCCCAGCCACAGTAGTCAGTGGGTGAGCACGTTGGCTGTGTGCTGGGAGATGGGACTCGACAAACTGTGACACTGGAGACCTGCAAGAGAGGAGTCTGGCAGGAAAGATAGGAAATGGGGAGGTACAGTGTGAGGATGTGTGTTTGCTGGTATTTGTTTTGTGTTGCCTGACCTAAGAGACTGTGACATCCAGGGGTTGCTGATAATACTTCCTCTTGGTTTCTTGGTTTGGCCTGTCATTGTCTTAACACTGAGGCTAAGCTAAAGAGAAGTAGGTTGAGGCTTCTTGGCCTAGATGTCATTATATCCAAGAAAGGCAATGGGAAACATATCACAGTGTGCGATAACCTGCACTGAGGGATGAGTACTGCCAGAGCTGAGCGAGTGGCTAGCATTCCTTTTTGCCATCAGATCTAGGTGAATATGTCAACAGTTGAGTTTCTTTCAGTTGTCTCCATGAGTATTCCTGAATTAATTTTGCATACTATCTGTTCGGAAGAGATTAGTTATGAAAACAGGCTGGTTCATGGTGAGCTGGTGTGAATGAAAAGAAGTATTGTTGCTCACAGGTATAAGCTGACCATATATCTTCAAAACATTCAGGGAGCCATGAATTTTGGAAAACTTAAGTCTGTCTTTTTCTGTTATTGATGCCACTCCTTTTCCTGTCGTGTCATTAAACAGCAATTCCACCTGGTCAGACCAGCGGGTTTACATTCTTTTTTTTTTTTTTTTTAAAAGGATAAAGAAAAAAATACTTTCCAGCTGGTGTTTTTTTCAGATAAGAGTTATGGAAATATCCCTCCTGCAAGAGGGGATATTCGGAAACAAAAATTAGTGTCGTTTTCCCTTGATTTCCCAAGTGGTATATAGCCTTAGTTACTTGGGAAAAGTTCCACTTACTCTGATCATTTCCTTCCCTAGAAGGACAAAGAAGGTGTTTTGCAGTTGCTGATGAATGTTGCTCTGGTCACAGCTGAATAGAGCAGGACACCATTCATTTGAGCAGTGAAGCTAATCCTGTTATTCAGGACAAGGGCCCTTCATCACTCAGGCTGAAGGAAGATTCCTCAGACCTTGATTCCTCTCCCACACATACTCACAAAGCTGGGACAGTGGCAGCAACAGGACCCCCTGGCAAGGGCTGGCACCAGACCCAAGCCAGGTGCTGTTGCATGTGTCCATAAGTGATTCAGTGAGAAGCAGTGGGCACGGGACCAACTTCCTTTCTGAGGGTTGTCTTATTTTCCATTCAGGAACCGTTTTCCTGGTTAAAGACAAAAGTAGGTATTTCTTCCTATATAATTTCAACAGTTTTCCAATTTAGATACAGTTTCAGCAGCACTGAATGCAAAAAAGTAGTACCTTTGGGGTAGCCTGTGTGTGGGAAGGAAACAAAACCCCTGTTCCTAATGCAGGACAGATTTTAGATGTTTCAAACTGGAAAAGAACCTGAGTTACCTCTTTGTAACACATGGCAAAATAAAAATCTGTGCATTTCCAGTAGCCTGCATTTGCAAAGGTTCTGATCATAAGATGTGGTGGTAATGGAACAGATTGTGCCCTCCCTGTTCACCCAGTTCTCGAATCTTTATGATTGGTCTGTGTTCTGATGCCAGCTTTCTTTAATCTGGAAATCTTTCTCTTCCATCCAGATTTCAGAGCAGACTGTAAGACACGATAGATACACTATTAACTCTATTTACACAGTAATCTCTCCCTAAATGTTTCAGTAAGAAACATGCAGGTCTATTGCATGGTAGTTAGTGTAAAATTTTGAATGGGCACATGTGGTGTTTGGCCAGAGAGAAGAGCAAGAGAGAGTGCGAAGTGCCAAAAACCCAAATGTGTGCATGCTGGCTCCCAGTGTGAGGAAACATGTAACCTGCGTTGCTCTGCTCTGTAGTCATTATGGTCAAAACTTGTTCCCTTTGACTTAAGTATAATTAACAAGAGCAAAGTTTGGCCTCTGAACTGCAGAAACCCATGTTGACAGTCTTTCTAAAAACCTTCTAATATCTGTATTTGTGGATAATTTTGATATTTTAACACTGTATATTTCTGTGCTCCATTACTAGAAGATGTGTCTGACCTTAGCCCTCTAATTGTGCAGTAATTAGCATCTAAATACCATGCAGAACTCCCTGCAAATCAACCAACTGGAATATTAATTCTTAATCTAAATATATCCTAAAAAAATTGTAGAAGTGCAAATTCAGTCAGTAGACAACTGCTTTCTCTGTATCTCGTTCTTCTGTTCAGTGAGGTGGTGTGTATTTCAAGTGTATCCATAGACACAGGAAAGCGCCTCTGAAAGTGAGTGTGAGAGATCCGGTGCGTCCCTGTAGTCTCACGGGTTCAGGCCCAGAGCCCCAGTGTTATCCTGTATATACACTCCAAGCAAGAAAATCAAAATGTGCATCAAGTCGGATCTTAGATTCCATTATTATTGACCATAACCATATGGCATATCACAAGCCTTTTTTGATTAGTAGAACCATATTTGTAGTAGTGATATATTTTATCTAAACAGCTTTGTGAACAAGTTACAGTCATGAGTGCTAATCTCCCAGGATATATCCAAGTAATGAATAATTAAAACTAGGACTCCTCATCTCACAGACCATGAAAAGATTGGCATGTCCTTCCCACTACCTACCCAAGAGCTAGAGGAGCTCTCACCTGGAGGAAGGCCTGGCTCTTCTGGTAGTCTGGATTCAAAAAATACCCCATCTGCTTTGTTTTAGTACTGGAAAGGCAAAATTTAATCTAATCATTTTATGAGCAGAGAATTTAAATTCTGCATTTTAGTTTTGATTTTTAAAAAGACAGACTTTTCAACTGTTCAGACTAAAACTATCAGAGACATTGGAGAGGCAAGGACATGGGGAAAAAAATTAACCACAAAGGTGAGTCAGTCTCAGAACAGATAGTGCCTAAGGGAATTTTCCTCATCGAATGCAAGGTTAATTCAAAAATCTACATTTTAAAATTGAGAGAAAAAAACACAAATGTTAACCTGTAAATAAGAATATTCTTCTCTATTTTGGGCGCATGTTGCTATTTTATCAGGAGACACACCAAATATTCATTACCATTTACATAACCACTCCCTCCAGTTCTGCAAATACATCGATCTATATGTGTATTATGACAACTGGCAAGGTTTGGGAACTTTGGTCACTTTAATAATGTGATTGGATTTCATACATGCAAGACTGAAAGCTTTATGTCATCAGTAGCAAAACATGAAATACTATACAAATTAGGAAAAATCCAATAACAAACAGCAGGATGCTCCATGCATACATATCACTGTTGTGGTTATGAGCAAATACAAGACTGTACATGATTAACCACGATTTATTCTTACTATAAACTCAGCAGACGGGTGCAAAAGACATACTATAATTGCATACACATTTCCTCCTAGAGCTTAGAACCAATAAAAATATGGTAATTTTGTATAACTTAAGACACATTCTTTACCATTTTTAAATAAATAATAGGGTTTTAACATGCTTCCATTGTTTTGCTTTTTCAGTTTTTGAAATAAACTGTGTTTTGAATGCTGATATGTAATGAATTGGAAACAATATTACCTACGGGGACACTGATATTGTTGTAGAGAAAGATTTTCTGAATTAAACTTAGCAACATATAGGAGTTTTATTATATGCAGTCCCAGCTATATTAACACCTTCTGGTTTATCCAGTACTCAGAGTTTTGACTGAAATGGGTTTTTTACATCACATTCACCATCTCTGGAAAGGATTTTTTCAATTGCACAAAGTGTCTCGAATAAAGACAAAACAAATATCCAAGCCAAAACCAGCCTCCAGAGCTCAGAAAGTGGATAGAAATTTTGACAGTAATTAAAACTATGGAAACATCAATTTTCTCAGTGTTATTTTAAACTAAACATTTCTCTTCAGAGTCCAAAGTGTAATAAGAGTATATCTAAATATACAGTTAATTGCATCAAAATAGCACATCCATCTGTGAGCTTCGTTCAAAGCTTGTTGAGTGAGTTGAAAATACGGAATGTGATCTGCAAACCAAGCAAGTTACTAAGTAGCTGTGGAAAACTTATCTAAAGAAGTTGATTTGCTGAAGTTTCCCGTTGCGGCTCTCACTGTAGCCACAAAGAAGCAATTTCAGGATGGTCTCAACAAATTTAACCTCTACAACATAACTTATATGAACTTGACCCTCTTCCCTCTCCTTTCCCCCTTCCAATTTCCTTGAAGATTTTGTCCTATTGGTAAAGTAAGCACCTTTTGAATATTCATTGCCTTGGGTCAGTCAGATGAGAAACTTTCATCAGCCATCCATGTCTTTCTGCTGTGACAAAAAGGATCTCTTCTCAAGGCATTAGTGTGAGCCTTCTGGAGTCCACAAAGTTACTTTTTTTGTTTGTGTTTGTAAACTGGGAATCTAAACAAATAAAATGGAATGTAGCTGCTGAATACTCAGATCTTAAGCTGGAGAAAGCCAGTTTTTGTCTTTCGTTTTCCAGTCTGATTAATCCTTTTATGAAACTGAAAGCTGCTAACCTCTGTAGCTGGATCACATGGCAGCGCTCTTTTGTCCGCCCCTGTAATGCTGCAGTGCACCTTCAGGAAAGCCCGTTTTTCAGAGAGGGTTAAAGCAGGTTGCCTCCATAGATCACTGTAATGTTATATTTTAATTATGGTTTGCTGTGCACTTCAGACACTCCAGCAGGACTGCCTAATTAACAAGGTTGTTCAGCTTTCACATAGTATCAATCAACTGGTTGCTGAAAATGTCTTGATCTCATTTTCTGAGATTAAAGTATAAACGAAGGACACTTTGCTCCATTGTTACTAAACTAAGGCACTACCATCTGGTTTGCAAATGTGATATTAAAATCTCTGGAAATGTCTGAGGCCCCAACTCAACAAAGCAGTAAGCACATGCTTACCTTTAAATATGTAAGTAGAACTATTTATTTCCAGGGAATCACATGCTTAGGTTGAGTGTACGCTTAGGCATTTTCTTTTAATCAGGGTTTCATAGACTCATTTTGAAGTACAATACTAAACTTTTCAAAATAGATGACAGTGAACTAACTTATTTGTGACGTTAGGGAAATCATAGCTTAAATAGCTTAAATAAATTTAATATCCCCAATAGCTTGTATCATATAAGGCTCAGTAACAGTGCCTGATAAGATAATGTAATTTTAATTCAAAAATCTTCCACGGTGTTTTATAGTTAGAGTCAAACTGTTAAAAAAGGTAATTGCAAGTTATATACAGAAAAATGAGTGAAAGAAAATGGCTATAATTAGAAGTCATTTTTATCCAGAATATATGATAGCCAAATGTTTACTTTTAATACCTATTTGAAACAGTGAAATCGTGTTGAGGATTGTTACTGTACTAACACTTAAATGATGCTTTAAGTAGATTCAAATTAGTTTTAAGCTGAACTATGAATCTTATCTCTCACTTTTCCCCTTCCAATTTGCTATGTTATTTGGAAAATTGTGACTCATGAAATAAAAAAACAGATTATTTCCCCAAAATCTGGGAACAGTTTGTGGGTTTGCTGCCAGCCCCAAGAGGCAGTACACTGGATCCAAGGATGTGTGGTGATGCAGGAAATCAGTTTAGTTCTCAGCACTCAGTTGCTGTAATGGGGAGTTAATGTGCACCTGCCTTTTTCCTGGCACAGGTCTACCTCCACAGTGGACCTTGCTGTGGCGAGTCAAAGCTTTGCTCACTGTCCCTCAGCCCCTGCTCCACAGGCCAGGAGAGAAGCTGCAGAGGCAGTGGGAAGAGAGCAGGCTCCTGCAAGGACCACTCTCTTCCCACTGTAAAGCATTGCATGGAGAGCACATGCAGTGGAATCATAGAATCAGACAGATGGTGCTTGCTTTCTCTGCAGTGCCATCACTTGGCACTTGCAAAGGAGAATGTGATGGCTGCATGAATGCAAAACTGTGGATTTCAATACTAGAAACTCAAATTCACCCCTCTGCAAAGAGAAGGAGCAAGACCTCTTCCCCACTAACATACCACTTCAGTTCTGTTGTGATGGCATATGTGTGAGCTTAAGTAGTGCTCAGGGACAGATTTTACTCATAAAATCATAAATGGATTTCATTAAATCTACGTGGTCTTTAATATATCAGACATCGTTGAGCCTTGGGATTTAAAAAAAAAAGAAAGAAAGAAAGTAAAAAGAAAAAAAGAAGAGAAAAAGATATATTGGTTCATTCCCCTCTCCCCTAAACATGAATCATAGATATTTTTAAATCAGCGCTGAAAAATGAGCAAAATTAAGAGTAAGAGCTGCATAAAACCAAGGTGAAGTAGCCTTCCTGGGAAACAGGAGAAGTTCATATGTGTATGTAGATATGGTTTCAAATCAGTGATAATATTTTTAAACCTAATTAAAGAACTATATAATCCTTACTCTTTGAAGCCCGCAAGAAAAGTCAAAACAAGAGTCCATGACCACAGAAGGATGAGTATTCAATCAAGCCAAATATAATAATGTCTTTAATAGTTTCACTAGTTTTGAAAATAAATTTTTCAGCATCCTTTTACCTTCAAACATACTTTTTCCTTTAAGTTCCATTCATTGTTGATACCTTGCAAACCTAAAGCAAAGGCCAAATGCATATAGTTTGCTTATTTTTTGTCCTTTTTCTTTGAACAAGAATTTACCAGCATAGTGGATGTTTCCATATTACATTGGAGTTTTAAAAAAAAAATAATTATTCCTATATTTAATGCATGGTTTTGAAAGAGAGCTTTTTCTTATAAACACTGATATTTTATTAATGTTCTGCACATGAATATTGGAGCAAGCACTGGCAGTTGTAATGTGCTGAATAGCTAGTGTGGTTATCTTGAAAAACCACGTAGCGGTAAAGCTTTGTGGATTAACGCCTTGGAATCAGCAAAGCTGCTTCAGATTAACAATTCTTTTAGCTGGTGCCATATGTTTTTATTCTATATAATAACAAACATGATTAGCACAGAAGTACTACACTCACTATAACCTGTTTGTAATTGGGAGAATCTGCAGTATATATTCTACAGTCCAGCTCACATTGAAGATAGAAGTGTAATTACAGTACAGGCAGTCTCATCTCCAGTAATTACAGCTGTCGCCATCGATCCAGTTAACCAGGATAACTAACTCTGCTGAGCCAGAGTTGACAAAGCTTTCTGGCTAAACCCAGATTCCTGTATAGGCATTTTTGTTGCGTTTTTGAGACTTTCTGATTGCCAAAACATTGGTGCTTGAAAAAGTAGATAACAAATATTGTGGATTATGGATTAGGCAACTGAAAGCAAAATTTGATTTCACTTCATTCTCAAGATTGAAACTTGTAAACGCACCTTGCAAGGCAAACAATGAAAACACAAAACAAACCCTTACATAAATGAAGCTGTATATAGAAAGGGGCAGAAGTGATTCTTGATGTACAGATCAGGGATGCGCTTGGTCCCCACAAGGATAATACAGTGCAGAGTAAGAGGCATTGCCTGCCAGAGGGCATGTCTGCAGTGTCTAGTGAGGGGTGGTACAGGGAGCCCCAAGCCTGTCAGGCCTGTAGCCTCCGGTCTTGTACAGCAAAGGTCTTTTACAGTTCAGCTGAGGTGCTGTGCCAGCATAGCTATACAGTTTCCAGTTCATGTGTTAGCCTTGCCTTACTTGACAGCATTGAAATGCAGGAGCATGCCAGCTCAGCTAAGCAGCAGACCCAGGATCTCTGTGTTCTGCTGCAGCCCTCAGAGAAGATGTACATGTCCGTTTGATGCTACACCAACATGGAGTCCTTCCAGTCTTGCTATGCTGTAATTGAGAGCAGACTCCGGTCCAATCCATGGGCAGATACTACCTCTCTCTTCTCTCTCTCCACACACTGATTTCTTAGAGATGATTTTAGGTACTCATCAGAAGTACACCACAGTCTAAATCGTTTAAAGAGGAAGACAGACCTGAGGGTATAGGTCAGAGTCCTAAAGTCTTAAGCTTGAACAGAAAATAAAACCCAGAAGACTTCTCAGTTCTGCCCAGTAGAGGAAATATTCAAATAACCCTTCAAAAGCAAATGAGTATTTTACAGAAATTTAGTAAAAAGAGTACAACTTCCTCCACTGTACTGCAGTAGAATTGTTTCTTTTTTGTGCTATAACCCAAAGGCAGCTGAAAACTTCCTTATATGCAGCTTGACTAAGCCACTACTATAGATTTTGCTCTGTTACAAACCATTACCTTGCTACCTTCTTGGTTGTTGGCATTCCATGTTTAGGATAACATCATGAAATTTTGTGTAACTAGGTAACAGTTCCTTCACAGGTATCCGTAGTGAGTTCACCAGGACCACTTGAGGTATACTCTTCTTGTGGGTTTCGACTAGATTTTTGGTAACAGAGAAGACTCACATTCTTTATGTCAGGCACTTTTCCAAACCCAAGCTGGACTGTTAAAATACAATGTCACTAGGCTGCCTGACTTTCTGTGAAAACAAGTCATGATGATGTAAGTAAGCAACAAGATTTGATACTTGCATTTTTCAGAAGACTCCACAGTAGGCTAAAAGCTTCAGTGTTGCATTTCTGTGCCTCTGTCTTTTCAGGAAAAAATACAGGTTTTGAGGTGGTTTTCTGTTTTCAGAATTTTTCCTGGCTTCTATGAGTATGACTTGACAGACGGTTTTGAACAAAACAGCAACTTACTATTTTTCTCACACAGTTTTGTCTAGATCTTACTTGACCTTAGCAACACTACAAAATATGCAAAATGGCCATTATGCCAGTGTTAGCAATGAGAGTGACAACTGTAAACCGTGAGGCTGGAAAGTTCAAAAATAGTTCACCATCAGGCTTAACACATATCAAGAAACTTCTTTCTAAAATGTCACCAGGAGAAACCAGAACAAAATGGCAGATCTTAGTAGATTTGTCTTAACCGCATCCTAGACCATAGCCATAGCAGGGCAAAAAGCACCATAGCCAAGCAGCTGTAATTGATGCCTTAGAGAATTTTTTTTGGAGCACACTGGCCATGGGGAAATTCACCTTTCCATGAACAGACAAAGATATCAATTTATCAGTATGCTGTAAGAGAGAATGAATCCACACAACCAAAATCCATGGCATCTTTCACTCCTCACTAAAGCAATACATAGGTACCTTATGTGCAGTACTTTGCTTTTACTTGTATTTATAGCCCCATTGAAGAAAAAAGTCTATTGGATGTACTCACCACGGGACCATATATACTCCAGCATCTGAGCGGGATATAAAATTATCCACCAGAAGCAGTGACTGGCTGTGGACTACGCATTCCTCTCTGTGTAATGTCAAAAAAGTAAAATATTAAAAAAAAAAAATTGTGAAGCCATGTCCCATCAATAACAGAAGGTATTGTAAAAGAGTCATAAATTGAGAGGACAGCTTGTGGTTTGGGCTTTGGTTTTGTTTTGTTTCTTCATGAACATGTTTCTCCAAAAAAAACCTTGCAGTGAATCAGTGTTGTGGTGGTAGCTGTTTTTTAAGAAATGTTTTCTAGCTTTTCTCTGAGCAGCAAAACTAGCAGCTGGGTTTAACAAGTAGGTGTTTTAACATCCATTCAAGTCTTTTTGGTTTTCTACATTTGCATATAGAAGACTTCTAATAAGAAGGATACCTTAGAGGTGTGTTCACTGTCAACTATAAACTGTGCAGTCTGTCCTTCCCCTATTCAACCCTTTGCTGTATCGCTTCAGCATCAATCAGTGAGTCTTGGAAGTCTTTGGGGAACACTGATTAATCATACCAGAGGAGAAGGATGGCAGCCTCTAAAGCGTAGGAGCTAGTTCTGCTCCCATGGAAGTCAGTGGTAAAACTCTCATTGACTTAGGCAGAAATTGAGACGCACTTAGCACGACAGGATGTCCTCTTCCAAATGGTACATGAACTTGATCTCTTTCTTGAATGATTGTGCACAGCACAGTGATAGATTAGGTCAAAAAATCACATGTGAAGGATGTGACAACACAGAGCTGAACCTGTGCTAATATCATACTTTAACCACTGCCTCTTAGAAATGTCCAGAACAGGTCAGTTCCAGCTGGCTTTATTTCCTCTGCTTTAGGTTCCCTTTGTTTTACATGGGCTAACCTTGTTCGGTGATATGTTTTTCTTATGCTTGAGTGTTTATATATGCACCTGCATCTTAGACTTTTTCAGGTAAATTCACTGTTCTACATAATGTTAGTGGAGCACAGCTAGCACATTAAACTGCCTCTGCAACACCATGCTCCACTGTGCATGTGTTCTGACTGTACAGCTTAGTATGCATGTTTTATTAATATTCAGAATTAGATCTGTAAACATCTTAACAAATTCTGGGGGAAAATAATGTGATCCAATATCTCTTTGTTCAGGTTTTCATTACAGAAAAATTCTATGATTTTTCCTTTCTCCCAAAATGGAGATCCATAGCCTCTGTGAAAAATACTGTCTTTCCCTGTTCTGCACAGCTCATTAGCACTTCCCTCCATACACTTATTTCTGGTGCCATTTATTTCTTCTGATATCATATTATGCAAATGTAATACACAGCCTTGCTGTATAAATAAGAAGCCTTCCTTAGCACTTATTTCTTTTTTCCAAGCTCTACAAAGTGCATTTCTCAAGCACAGTTGCTCTAAAACAATTGCATGAATTGGATAACGGATTAAAAATATGTGTGAGAAGAAAATCCCCAAACAGTTAATCTTAAAGGTCACAGACTAAAGTAGTTTAACTTAATAAAATGGGACCCTGTGTCCTGAAGGCTGGCCAGGAGAACCCTGGAACATCTTATGTGAAGAGAGGTGAAAATCTTTGCATGTCTAATGGCAGATTTATGGCTAGACAAGCTCTAAGGAAGCCTGTGGTTGTTTTTTGTAATCCTAAACACAGCTGTTTTGTTAATTGGAAAGACCTTTTAATAAAACTGAATGGTGGGTGCTTTTCAAGTAACCCAATTCAGCAACTACATCCTCATTTGAAAGCTGAAGCAACAATGCTGCTTTTCCCAATAGTGTACATATTTGGAAACAGTTGTTCAGTTTTATACATTTACCAGGATGTGTCAAGATTAGAGCTGGATTTTTCTGCTTGTGTCTTGCCTGGAAAAAATATATTTAAATGTCAGTCTCAGCTGATGCAAAACATTTTGCCTGACCTGAAACAAAGAACTTTATTTTGTAAGTGGGTTATTTACCTTTTTTTCATCCTGAAAACCGAATGGGTCTGTCAGTTTCAAAAGGCAAAGTCATTTTGGAACAAAAAGTCAAAATATTTCACCTAGAAAATGTCAACGAATAACATTTATACTTCTCTGATCTTACTCTTTTGGCCAAGCTATTTTACAACACGATCTGACTTTCTGAATACTTTAATTCCCTCCGAAACTACGTATCTCTAAATTTTATGTACCCTGAAAACATTTTAAGTCTCCTCTAGTTAACATGCAGGTACTGCTAAAATTTGCATTAACTTCAGTATCACTCTACAAAGGCACATCTTTAAGTCATAGGGTCTCACCCAGGCTGCCCACAGGGGTATGACTGAGGGCAGTCATTAGAACAGCTTGTCTGCAGCCAAGCAGGTTTGGGCCCAGGTTAGGAGCTCTTGCTTTCAGAGTGCATGTGCTAGCTTGCTCTGTGACCCTGAACCTGCTATCTCCAGCCAAAGTTTTGTTTTTCACTCGTATCTACACATATCTAGGGCCTTATCCAGGAAATTCTTGCTCATACCACTAAATTCCATTGCCAGGAGATTCCCTTTGAAGACAAGGCAACTGTTTCCAGTACACCCAGAAGTAGGTGCAGACAGGATCAGGGCTACAATCAATACACAAACACTTGTGCAGTCAAACACTGTATTTGTATATATTAATCTTTTACAATGTTAAGGAAGTTGTGCTAGAAAAGCTCATTTCCCCCGAAGATTGTCAGCCTTAATAAGAACTAAGAAACTAGAACAAAGTCATCATGAATTCTAATGTATTTGAACATATGGCCCTAGGACCCGTTATTACCATATCAGTCAGATAAAGAAGTGGGAGAGTGGTTGCAACAGCACAGAAGGAAAAATGTTAACACAGCAAAAGGACTCTTAATTTTCAAGAAATACTCAGTCTGTGAATTTAGTTTCCTACATTATGAAAGTCTTGTGGATAGTATAAAGTTGTTACAATTCTTGTTTAAATAGTATTTTTGGCATTATTGTTCAAGCATTCCTTTTCTCTTTAAAATTGAGCTTTTCCCATAAATCTACCTTTAGAGTGAATGAGTGTGTTTGAAATCCTGTATTATCTGGTTGTTCATGCTAGGCTAGGAGGGTATGTAAAATAACCTTAAGCAAAGAGAAGTGAAGTCAGGTCATTCAGAGTCCATTTCCAAGGCACATCTGAAAACCTAATCAGTTCATTTATTCTCTGTCCTTCAGCTCTCAAATGTATATCAGCATAGGCAAACGTACAGTTCCCAGGTATCCGAACAACAATCAGCTCATTCTGCCAGTTGCATATGTGTGTGTGAGAGAGAGGGGGAAATGTATGAAACCATTTAATTGTATGTATCTGGAGCAAGAACTGGACCTGCGACCACTATGAGCTTAATGCAAGGTTTACCTGTAACTCAAGATCATCTAGAATTCCAGACCATCTTAGACACGTACTACTCGACTTTTTGCTGTTAATTCATTGTAGGCATTATGGTATTTACAGAATATTTTGAGGAAGCAAAAAAAGGCCTTCTAAATGCATTTGATAATTTTATACAATTTGCTGTAAGTAATGGATGCCTGGCAGCAGGTTAGTGAGTCAGGATAAGAGGTCTGGTTGAGTTTCATGAATGCAGATGGTGCAGAGCCAGGATGGATGGTAGTGTCTCATGGTGAACTACTACCATGATGTTCCAAAGCATATTGCACCATCTGGATTGCCATCATTTGAAAATTTCTTGGTTTATATGTCATTAAAACATTTCTAAAGCTTTACTTGAGTTTTATACCAATCTTTCTGCTAACTTCACGGCTGAGCAAATATAGAAACATTTGGATAATTGCTTTTAATACTTGCATTAGCTTCCATCAGCTTTTTTTTGAGAAGGATTTTTCTTTGACAATGTTCCAGTGTCTTCTGTCTTTCCTTCCACAGATACTCACATAAATTAGTTTGCTCAAGATAGACAGAATTTGTCCTGTATAGAGGAACATCACAAAGTCTGTATCATTTAAGTACCATCTTTGTGTTTGAAATAAACCTAAAATGACATCTAAATGCAGCTTAAGAGGTGCATGGGCTTTGAGATGGTGTTCTACACCCAGCTGTATTTCATCCAGATTGTTGTTTAAGTAGAATTCGGGCAGAGCAGAGCAGAGCGGATTATTCCTTGATTCACTGGTAAAATTGAGAAACTTGGGGTAATTGTTTTGACCAACAACAGTCTCTATGTAAAGGATACAGTGGCAAAACAGGAATATTTAAGGGGCCTGTACCTATTTGGGAAGGGTGCATTTAGAGTATTAATATTAATAAATTACTATTAATAAAATCTAGTGATAAGACAATTACCACATTATACAACCAAGAGCAGACAGCAAGCTGTCTGTTTTCAGTTGTTTTCCTCTTATGACACTTTTTAAGCATTCATATTGTAGCTTCTGAAAAAAAAAAAAAAAGAGAGGATGAGGCAGGAACCTGGAAAGAGCTGAAGTAGTCCTTGCATTAGAGCTGCTTATCCAACAGCTACAACGGGAAGGAGAGGTGATGGTGGAGTCTGGTTCTGGGTGTGCCATGCTTGCTGAGGATTGGTGTCTGGCATCACCTTGGCTTTTCCAGTGTAGCCACATCGGTTGGTAGAGAGCATAACTTTTGCACTGAAATATGCTTGCCCAGTCAGTCCTAGCTTTTGTCAATAGGGTTTTCAGTCCTATCTTTTGTCAATGGGATTTAGGTTTAGGTAGTAAGGAATGTGATTTTAGTTTGGGAAGGGAAAATGAGAGTTATTGTCTACTATCCTGAGGGTCACATTGAACAGCTAAGCACTTGTTTCTGTGAAGATTTAGTCCAATAGCATTCGTAACAGTCTGAAACCTCACTAGGAAAGACCTTTATACTGCAAGCCTGTCTTCTTGCTTGTGCCTCAGTTTTGCAGTTAAACCTTAGTACAATGACCACGGGTTTTGTTGGGCTTTATTTTTATCTTTGGCGAATGTTTTTGCAACATATATTTGTGCCTGCGTAACATTCTAAGGAAAAATTTCTCATTACCCTACCATAAAAAGGCAGTCAGAAACTTCTGTGGAATGCTGAATATGACCAAGACTAATTGTTACCTAGCCACAAGAAAGGAATGGAAGCCTGTGCCTCCATGAAAAATTGTTAACACCTCTTGGGACTTGAATATCCCAAAGACCTGCTGAAAACTCAGCAAGTATAGGATTATTTGAGAAAATGCTTTGCCAAAAGATTTTAAATTATGAAGCAAAACAAGCTGTAAACTGTTCACCGACAGATCACAAAGAGAATGAGAAGCTAAATTTGTGCACTATAAATTCACTATAATTTGTTTACTCAGCTTCAGCCAGTTTATAGGTTGTGCTGGAAATCTGCCAGGTCGTGGTACAGCTGAGGCTCAGTAATTCAAGAAGAAACCTCGTTACCGCTTATGATAAGAGGTTCTCAGTACTCCTCATGATGGAAAGTCAAATGAAATGAAAGTAGATCTTGATATACTCCATGCTGAATTTCAATACTACTTGTGGGCAATTAGGTCAAAACATCGTCACTGGATGTGTGCCACCAAACAGCCTGTAGGCCAGGCTGAAGGGGTAGTATCGTATGTCAAACATTAATGTCCAGGAAAGAATGATGATACCCACACAGAAGCCACAGAAGCAAGAGCCTGATAACAAGGAATGGACTGGGATGTTTCCTAGATTATTATGGGGCCACATGACTAAAGAAAACTGTGACCATAAACTGTTGAGAAATTTCTCTTTATGCCCTTGAATCATGCCTGGTTTCTGCACATGCTGGAGAACAGATTGCTGATAATACAGCAGAGGGCAGCAATGGAAAATGACCCTTTGAGACTCCACGCTCAGTGTATTTTGCAAACAGTAAATAGGCACAGGGTAAATAAAATGTAAAAAGACCAGACCAGAACCAACCCTAAATAGATCCTCTAGGAGTAATCCTACAAAAGCAGAACATTCAGGCAATGGTACAAGTTAGAAAATGTTGGTGTAAATATCATCCTTTTCTCCTTATTCTCAGCCTTAAGCAAATCTTCTGCTAAAAGAGTGGGGGTTTTACTACAGAGATCAGGATAAGGGGTGCCACAAATCAGACTGCCTCCTGAAATTGCACCTGAAAGCCCAGTGGTTCAGGATCATGCTATTGCATGAAAAACACCATGTGGAAAAGACCATTCATTTTCTATTGTCTATTGTCTAAGGAAGAGAAATGAAGAAAGGATATTGATAGCAATGAGAAACAGAAATTCAGTATTTAACCTCCTTACATTGTAACAATTGAAGAGGGTGTTCACACAGATGACCAGCTGATGAGCCTCTGTAGCTCTGGTGGTTTTAGTGGCCATTTGCTGAGGAGCTGCCCCAGTGTTGTTGCTGTGTCCTCACAGATCCATTATTCTTAATGGGAAAATGTCCCTTGGTTAATTAAAAGAATTTAAGTTTATTCTAACAATATCATAAAGTTTCAAAACCACTTCTGTGCCTAAATCCCATTTTTTTTAGGGTTAAACTATTTTCTATGAGTCAGCTAAGAGTAATCTGCTACAATCAGAGCTCTGGATAATGGCTATATTTCAGACGTACATTATGTGCACTTTAAGCAGATAAGTGTTAGAAAACAAAGTGGAAATAGCCTTCTTGTGAACTGTGCTAATACAGAATGGGAAGGATGGTCTCACTGTGAAACTTGAACAAAGGGGGAAAAGAGATCACTGGAAAAACTTAATTCTGAAATGGTAAGTGTGCATGAGGGACACAGGAAGACAGAATTATTACGATGTCCAAGCACTTCATGCCCTGCAGAAGCAAAGAGGGTAATTTGGATCCATTTTCATTTACCAATCATGCCTTTTGAAGTGATGGAGTTTGGCAAGGCTGTTTATGACTTGTTTAACAATTATTAAATGAGCCTTTCTGTTTAAAAAAAAAAAAAAAAAAAAAATAGGCTGACTGTGAAATGGACTCACCTTTCAGACATGACTGCTGTTTGATTGTATTAGATTAAATGATGTTTTGAGACTAGGATAGCCCTTGGAGAACTGTCATTTACAGTATTTAACATTTATTCAATGAACAAAGATTATACTGATCTAGAAAACAGTAAGCAAAAAAAAATCCTGGGTGATTATAAAGATAAGTGCACCAGTATTTGATTTGGAGAGCTCTGATCTGTCTGCTCTGACATGCAGTGGAGATTTACACTTCCTCCCCAAATGTTCTTTTGGAGATATTTACTGTACCTACAGCACTCTGCTGAAACTGCATTCCGAAGGATACATGTAATGTGATTTGAAATCAATAAGATAACTCCAGTGCTTCATTTTAAAGATGAAACTTTATGAATTTTAAACAAATTCTAAGTAAAATGGACTCATGCTGCAAATATTGCTAAATTGTTCCCCAATTTTATCTTGATTGGATGGCAACTTGTTAGTATCAGTATTCCCAAACACATTTGTTTCATAACCATATGAATGACAGAGGCAAATGATGCTTGTTAAATATATACATTGATATTTTTTACCTTCTGTTGCTACTTGAGGTAATCTTAAAATATATGCCTCACCTTCAAATGTGACAGCTGTTTCTTTTTGTTTCTTTTTGTGAGCTTCAAACCATATTAGATTAGTCAGTCTTTGGTGTTATGCAGAAGCTGTCTGTATTGCAGGCTGCTAAAACAAAGAGTATTTTGTATTTAGCATATTAAAGTCAGCATATTAAAAAATCAAGCACAGTGTCATCTTTACAATATAAAACGTGTGAATCATTTATATGTTTTTTGCTGTCAAATGAGGTTTGACAATCATCGTATGATAATGAAATGTATAATTAATAATAAAAATGCCAACATCTGTTAGCTTGCTATTACAGGCTGATTCTAAGTGTACTACTTGGAATGTGTCATCATTAACTTAATTAATATTAAAATCCTTTAAATACAATTTATTTTCATTAGTTGCTAATGTGGGTAGGTACGAAGCACACCAAGGAGGTTCTATTTTTTTTCCCTTTGTCAATAACCAAATTTCACAAATGCTTTTAAAACTGTTAAATTAATGTAAATGTCCTTTTAGGAGATGAATACAGTTAGATGAATGCATTGTGATCAACTGTGACTGAGTCTTTGCCTTAGTAGCTAGGTTTGCCTGTTCAGGGGACAGGGGGAGATGCTGGTTTGCCTGCTGTCCTGGCTGCTAACCTCTTCAGTTATTCTTTCTGCTTTCTTGCTGCCAAAGTAAAACACATTCAGGTGCTCGTGCAATTCATAGCTGCAATATGGAGGCCCTTGGGCTAATGTTATGCAGTTATACCATGCATGCTTATAGCACTGAGAGACTCTCTTGCTCGTTGAAGAGAAAAGGTTCTGAGGTCTGGCTCCCCTGGAGGCCTGATCAGCAAAGATTCCTTCACTGAATGAAAAAAAATTCCCCATGAATTTATACATATATATGTATATGCACACTTACATATGTATGTGTGTATATTCAGTACATTAACACTTGGCAAGAGAAATATCGGGCACTTGGAAAATTGTATGGTGGGCAAACAGAGGCTGTTGTAGGGATGAAATTCCCATTTCTTCTGTCATGCCAGCTGCAGGGAAGGTGTCACCTATGGGACAAACTCTGAGGGACTGCAGAAAAGCAAGCTATAAAGCAAGTCCGCCTGTCTTTTAACATGCAAATTAAAGTCGTCCTCCAGTAGTCTGAAAACGCCCTAGGGATTTGCAGAGGCCATCTGAAAGCTGCTAAGCTTCTCAGTAATGGGGGTGAAAACATCTGGCCATGGATGAAGATCTCCCAGAACCATCCTATTCTTCTGGTCACAGCTGAACTGGGAGGCATTTTGTCATTTTTGTGCTTGGAGTCTGTTGGTGGTGTGTGTCCCTGTGGTCTTTCTCTGAAAAGTTATTAAGTCTGTTGAAAACAACAGAACCAGTAGCTCAGCACATAGATGCACTTCATTTTGCTTTGTGAAACTGTTACCTAAATATTTGTGATAAATCATAATAGTTTTAAAATAATCCCTGCATTTTTGAAAGAGTGGATGTTGCAGGTTTTCATAGAATCTGCATACAGCAGAGACTGATGACATTCTTCTTGCCATGCAATTAAAGCTGTCCACAAAAAGTGGCCAGTTGTCCATTTGCTGCATGGGAAGGGCTTGAGCTGAAATAAGTGAGAAGCCACAATTTTTTTCACATCCTTTTTCTCTTCATTAAATTCACCATCTGCCATTCTAAGCAGCTCTGCTTTAGTGAATGCAGTAGAAAGCAACTATTGCTGGTTTTGTGGAGTTACAATATACAATTTACAAGTTAGAATTAATGGATTGTAAAAATACACTAATTATAAAAATGAAGAAATAAAAGAATAACCAGCTTATATACTGACCACAGAGATAAGACAGTTTTCTTCAGTTCACAGTGATGTTAAGGAAATTGAGGTTTTGTACATAATTTAACAAGAAGAACAATGCCATATTTCAATATGATCTGTAATAGTTCCGTCTCCTACTATGTCTTCTTTTTTATAGTCTTCTTCGATTTGCAGCAGAAAGAGTCTGATATCTTCTAATATGTAACATTTCAAGCTAACCTGGTTCACTTTGACTGGCAGAAATTTGGGGGTGCTCCCATGTGTAGCTGAGCTGGCCGAGCAGAGGTAGCAGTTAACCTCCAGGAGAGGGAAAGTCATGAATGGGTGATATGAGCTGAGGGCACTCATCTCTTCAGCCAGAAGGACTGGGACAGAAGGACCCATAAGTCTGCAAAATTCCTTCAACTGAATGTATCACTATCACTATCAACTAAATGCCTATGGCTGAAGTTAGGTGAGATGAATCACATCATTTGTCTTTATGATTCATGTTAAGAGTGACTAATTACTCCTAACATCACTGGGAGCTGCATGTACTCAGCCAAGAGAAGTTTAAGACCCAAATAATTTGTAACAGCTTTAGTGAACATTAAAACAAAAAAAACAAAACAAAACCAACACTAAAAACAAACAAAAGAAATGGATGCAACAAGCAGGTTACTCATAGGCTTTGTTTTCACATGAACAGCTTCTTTGTTGTATGATTTGTATATGGCAGTAGGATGGAATAATATTGTCAGGCAGGCTGATGCTGTGTTATTAGCAGCAGGCCAGAGGTTTGAAGTTGGTTCTGCTCCAGAAATTTTTAATACTGGACTGTAATTCAGTCCTGGACATAAAAACTGCTCAATTCAATGATTATTGAAGCTATTTACTTTAATGAACTTTGGAGTAGATTACTTACATGAAAATATGGAGAAGGAAATATTTAAATTTTTTTTGCATTTAGTTTGGTTTTCTCCATCCTGATTTTTAAAAATTCACGGCTCTGGGCACACATTCTCTAATGCCTCCAGCTCTTTGCTCCAGGCTGCGAGTCGAACTGCTGTGGCAATGTCTCCCTCCTTCCCTCCAGCCAAAGCAAATCCTCATTGCGCAAAATGTGCAGACTTGAAGGGTCAGAGGTGGGAGGTGACTGCTGAAGAAGCTCAGCTGGCTGATCAGAGCAAGCCGCTACCTCCTGAACCAGAAATGGAAGCATGTCCATGTCTAAGTGAACAGACCAGAGACATGCTGAGGAGATGTGATTCCCTCTGTGCCAAATACGGTTAGTCCCACTTCCCTCAGTCTCCTCCCTTCCATCGCTCTACTCAAGTGAGAGAGGCTTGGCGTGCAGCAGTTGATGTTGTTCCAATATACGTGTGCTTTTAAAAATAAAATGGAGAAACTAAGACTAAAATTTGCAAAATCTTTGGTATTGCTAAATATACTTTTGGCATATTTGATATAGTACCCTTTAACAGTTTAGCCAATAAAACATGCTCATTTCTAATGGAGATAAGCACCCTTTAGCTGACCACATACTTTATGCAGAGGAGATCAATAGAATTGACTGAAACTGGATAAATACAGTACTCTACAGGCAGGTTGTGCTGGGACTGCACCCTGATACCACTGAAGTCAAAATCAAAATATACTGATTTTAATGGGAACAAGTTCTGACCCTTGAGAAATAGAAATAAGGACAAAGCCACATCTTTTAGGTATTCTTTGAAGAATAAGTATTATAAAACATAACACTTACTGTAAAAGGGAAAAAAAAAAAAAGTAATAATATTCCTGCCACAACTGTATTATTCTCTATAGCAAGTGGAATACACTAATGCAAATACAATATTTCCATTGGCCCACGTATCCACTTTATCTCACCCTTACAAGAACTGCATATGCCTAATAATCTGTGCTTTCTTAGTGTGAAAGAAACTGTGTATGGTCTGGCTTCTTTCTTGCAGAAGAGAATCTATCCATTGCACTTCTGCCACTATTATTATTACTTGTCTATCAAGTTCCCATCATGAAAAATGCAAGCAAAAGGGCTTTTTGTTTCTATATTCTATATACAGAACTCTGCATCCTCAACGCTTTCCCTAGTCCAGTTAAGGTTGTTACATTAGGTATTATTGCTTAATCAGTGGTTGAAATGTAAATAAATCACATTTTCCCTTTGTGCTATTAATGGTTATAGTGCATCCTTGCAGAGAGTTTTAGCACTTCAGAAGCCAATCCATAGCTTCTGTACAGAAAGTGAAGCATTGCACTTTAAGGATGTATCATTAGCAGTTTGAGGATATGTTATAAAGCATCCATGAGGTCTGAAGGAGAAAGCCTATCACATGAGGGATTCTAACCAATATATCAGGTTTCATTTGAGGGTGTTCTGAAAACCACCTCAAATCTCCAGATTCCAGTGCCATGGCAGTTCCAGAGTATTTGTATGATTGTTTTATTTTTCTTTTCTACCCCCTCATACTGTTCTAAGAATTGCTGTTCTCTCTATATATTCTCATATAACAAAAAAATTTCAGTGTTCAGATGGAATTAACCAAAAGCACACATTTACCAAGAATTTTCCCATTTGACAAAAGTTTTGCTAAGGAGATAGACATTCAGGTGAGTAGAGCAAAGCGGACAGCCATGCCGTTAAGAAATCTGCAATGCCTTTTTAATATCTTGTTTGATCAGTGATTGTAAAATACAAATCATTTGTAGCTCTATAGCTCTTCCCTGAACATACGGGAATTCCCAACCAATGCTGTGAGATAAAATATACCAAGGGACTAGCAGCTAAAATTACTAATTTTGAGAATAACTTCACCCTGCAGATCCTCCCTGTAAGATTTTCAGATATGGGTTCCCTGGAGGCAGGTCTGCAGCATGATGGTGGTTCCCCTGCTGAAATTATGCAATATTAAAATAAAGGGACCCCTAAATGACCCACTCCCACTCTTGAAATGCCCCATCACCCCATCCCCTTCTCTCCCTCCCAAAGCAGATGTAGCTCATCTATTTCTAATGCTGAATGTATTCAAATTGAAGACATCCATTTTCTAGGGCTTTTAGGAATTATCTCTGCTCTGAAAGGAGGCAGGTCACATGTTTAAGTGGCAAAGGTTCAACTATTTTGAGAGATGACACCAAATCCTACAGAAAGGTGGATGTGAACGCAATCAGGCAAAGAATAGTTATATCAGCAATATACACTAGTGCCAGGCAAAGTTTCCATCTGACACCAGCAATGTGTGTTACTCCTCAGTATCTGGACTCAAGGAATGAATCTTAATTCATCTAGTAATTGGAAGATCCCCCCCTCTGATCAGATTTTGAAAACCACACTCCAGTAATAGCTGTGTGGGTAGATGAGAGGTTGAATGTGCATTAAAATAAGATTTCCTGGGTGGTTTTGATGTTTCACAGCAAAAGCAGCAAGTGTAGAAAACCACATCAAACTTGTACAGCTGAACCAATTAAAAACATCAGCAAGTCATCTGTGCACTAAAGTCCCTAAAGTTTAGTGAGGTGAATTATTTCCTCCTGGGCTTTAAGGGCCTCCACAAGTTGGAGGAAACTGGTCAATCTTAATAAACAGGACACAAACTAAGAATATTTTCTGTACATCTGAGTTGGCATGGCAGCACGGAGCTGAAAGCAGAGGCAAGAATAAGGAGTAAAAGAGTGCCAGTATTCATCATTGTGGATTTATTTATTGCGTTTCTAGGCCAATGCACCTCTTTTGCATGAAAGTGGTATTAACTGAGGGAAGTATTCATCATCTCCTTTGTTTGACATAAGATGCGATTCTGGTCTAAAGTCTGCTTAAAGGAAATTATTTTTGAGGATTAAGTAAAAAAACATCTTGGTTTGATTTTCATTAAGGCTGCAGTTACGGGCACAAATAGCTAAGTAGAATACCATTTAATTGGGCTGTAATTGACAGTGCGTTATATTCCTTTAGCTCCAAAGCTGCATTTGGGCTACTCAGTCTGATTCAGTCACACACATCTAGCTTATGATGGCTATTTTAAGATCGGATAAAGCAGTTAGTATTACTGTATTTTTTGAGTCTAAACTGTGATTACAGTTTTCCTGAGAGAGTAATATTTTCTATGTAAAGTATACTTTACAATGTATTGGAATTTAACTACAAAGATATACACCTTCATAAGTACAGGCTATTAAAACAATTTACTAGTACGTCAACAAGTACTGATATGTACATAAAACCAGAATAATTTGGTTTGTTTTAATGCACTGAGCCAATCCAGCAGTGTGCCGTCAAGTGCTATTGAGAATCACTTTGCACTAACGGGATGACATGACTGGAATCACATTCACTAAACATGAGTCCCACTGAACGATCCAGAGTTGAAATAAATGACTGACACATTGTGAATAAAAGAATAAAATGTTTCTGCCATTCACATGGCACTAAGGGTGAAAATCTACTTTCATTGTATTGGGTATTAAGATTCACTATATTAGAGTTCATTAAAGTAGGTGGGAGAATAGGACTCAGTGAGTAATTAACACTAAGTCATTTATCAGGGAAATTTAGTTTTTCCTTTTGCTTGTAGAAAATCCATAAGCAGATCACAGCTGCTTCAGAAGTGTTTGCTAGTCAAAGTTTGCTATTTTAGAAATAAGATTTTTTTTTTTCCAGTTCTTAGCAGTTTGGATTGATTTAATTTGTCTTTGAGGCTACAAGGTATTTGTTAGTCATGTAGCATTGATTAGCTATAGTTTGCCATATAGGTACATGATTATCTGTCTCACTCCTAGTTGGATGTGTTTGCTTACTTTTCCAGAGCAAATATCAAGCATGTACACACATAAATGTAAATTTGCTCTTCACCAAAATCTCTTCAATGACACTTTGAAGGCCATTTATCATGATTGCTGGTGCCAAAAAAAATGAGGTTACTTGAATTTCTATGAAATATAAACAAAAAAATATGGTGTACAAGTAAATCCATTTGAAATAACAATATTTGCAGAGTATTTTTGCAATATTTCACTTGCTTTACTAGATTGTATCAATGAATATTCAAATTTGAAAGAAATTAGATAGACAAAGAAACCAAATAGTCATCAGCAATAAGTCTGACATGCAAGATTTACAACAGATATCAAAGATCTGCACAAGGGGATTGTACTAGATGATGTTTTGAGGTCCCTTCCAATCCCTAAAATTCTGTTAGGGATTATGATAATAATTGATAATTGATAATGATTCTGTGATTACAGTTTGCAGTGCTTTGCTACAAAAGGCATACTTTGAATACAGGGACCATGACGATATTTTTCACAACCCTTTTTTGTGTTTATGGCTCCACTGAAGTCATTTTGCTATTAAGCACAGTGACATCAGTCTGTTACCCAGTATAATTGACCATTATCCAGTGCACAGCATTCTGCAGGCTTCCTCCTTCAAATGACAGGATCCCTCATGCCACATATTTAGCTTTCCTCTAGTAGTAAATGCTGGTATCTGGTTTGAGATCAGTGGATTAAAAGCTTTACAGGAGTGCTGAGAATTATTATTATCTTAGTTATCACTGTTTTTCAGAAGTATTTCCCAGGAGTGCAGAAACTCAGGGCCTCTAGATTGCAGGGTCAGACAATGCTGAGTGCCTGACACTATAATAACAGGAGAATTCATTCAAATAGAAATGGTGGTTGCCTCCTACTAGCTCTGCTAGCGCTTAGGTAAAAGCAGGATGTCAGAGGATGCCTATGGGAAGATATACATCTCTAATCAAAAGCCATCCAAAAAGTCAATAAAATTAATTTCTCACTCGCAGCTGATAGAGGAAAAGGTGCATTTACAGTAAAATAGAAATACTGAATCCCATTAGCAAAACAGCACACACCTTATACTTAAAAATATATAAAGCTCTCTTTGAATGCCTTTTGAGAGCTCATGTTGCCAACGGTTATGCCTTACCTCTTTTATGTGACAAACATGCCTGCACACCTGGCAAGTAGGGAGCTGTGCTCTTAGGCAGAGGTGGATTGGGTTACAAGGAGAGGGCAGTGCCGGGAAAGTCTCAGGAGGGATGGCTGAATTATTTTTTAAGAATAAAAGCTTCAAAAGGAAAGTGTAACCCAATGCTTTCTAAATGTGGAGGCATGCTTAAAGAACAGTGCTATTTGATTGCTCTCTACTTTAGAGAAATTTAAATCCTCAGTAAATAAATCCTGCTCTTCAAGTACTGATCAAATGAAAATCACCTGATCAAAATTTAGAGAAGCTCCTGCTGCACTTTCCAAGGGGAGGAGGGATGGGGAAAGAGCCAAACTTGCTAAAGGAGAGCTAAAGCTCAAGCCTTTGGCACCAGAGATTACAAGGAGCTAAATTCTGTCCTTGGGTCAAACCCAGTGGAGCTGGGATAGCCCGGGGGTAAGCTGAGAGCAGCGCCTCACCTTTCTGGAGGAAGATCACAGCCAAAGCCAATGCACTTTCCTGTAGTAGAAACAGCTACTTTCAGAGTAAGAGTCTTTCTCCCTTTGAAGCCTACATGCATGACAAGCACAGGCTTAGCAAAAACAAAGGGAGAAAGCTGGGAAAACAGAAAACTATTGGAAAATTTTTAAAGCACCTAATGTGTGTGGAAAATTTTTTTCATGTTCTTGTGCAGTTGTGATCTCTAGGCACAGGTGTGAGTATAAACACATTCCCCCGCAGTGGAGGCTGTCAGCATGGGAGAGGAAGTAAAACTGTTCGTGCTGCTGAAATGCTCTTCTAAAACACTGCTGGCTGGGACATGTCCTTACAACATTTTTGCTTGGGTATGATCAGGTCTGTGGCCAGAGAAGTAGTAGGGATGTGGTAGGGCTCGTGCAGAGCTGGTCAGGTCTCTTTCAACAAACAGTTCGGTTTAGGGTTTCTTTCTTTTCCTGGAAAATGTCAGTCAAGCAAAAGCAATCCCAGCCCAGCAACTCAGCCATGCCTGTTCGCTCTGAGGAGTCATTGGAGCAGAGACTCAAACATGCATCAGTGACACCAAAGGTGAATGCTCAAACTTGCAAGCCTGTAGAATCATCTTTCATTACATTTAATGAATATTTAATTATTCCTACAATTATTCCTGCTCAGGAGTGACAGAGAAATCTTCCTTTCGAGTGACCAGTTCCTAGTAGTTAGAACACATATGTGGGGTGTAAAATATTCAGGTTGCTTTGACCCATTCTGGGCATATTGAGACTATGAGGTGGGAGATCTTAACCGTGCAGTTTCCTGGCTATTTCATTTTTAGGCCTCTTCTCTGCTCTTTTAGGGATTAAAAAAAAAAAATAAAAGGCAGAAGTTGTATTTCCTTCTCATACAGTAGAGGGTCATTTGGCATCTCCTCAGTATCTGATAGACAGAAAATCTTTTACACTCCCTTTGTTCTAGGCAGGAGCACAAGTACATATTTATGCTAAGCACAAGTAAGTGCTTCAGGTGCAGACCTGCCAGGACAAACGCAAGGTCCCATCTTGCAAAAACCACACTTATACATCTGAGAAAAACTCAGCTTTGTATAGAGGGCTCATAAAATGGCTTCAGTACTATTTATTTCATCTTTAAAGCCAAATAGAAATTTAACTTTTTCACAGCAAAATCTTTTCCCCACATCCCATGTCCCATTTTACCATCAATAGCAATTTTCTTCATTTTATCTGCTATCACTGTTTAAGCTGAAAGTAGTTGGGGATTAAAACCGGGAAAGAAGATGAAGAGGAATATAACAGTGCTACAAGGCACACACAAACTAAACTTATTCAGCATCCTCTTATGGCCCTCAGAGACCATTGAGAGAGGGCCAAAAGAGGTCCCACAAGAGTACAGGGCCTTTAGTGTATTCTTCATCTTTCTCCCACAGATAATTTGGAAGAAATATAGTTTACTTTTGTATGCCCCCAAAGTAAAATTACAACCAGCTGATGGAACTATCTCAGCAGCAACAACGAGAGTCAACTCAGAAAGGCAGGGTTTGCTGCCAAATAACACAGATTGTTTATAATGAATATAAACAATTACACTGCTGACCAGATTCCCAGTACACTTCCATCCACAGAATATACAAAATATTGCTCTGGCACTGGTCTCCCAAATATTTGCCATATATTGAGCATTTTCAATGAATGAAATTCAGTGGAAATGCAACAGAGGAAAATCCACACCACACTGTTCCCATTCCCCAGCAATTTTTGTTCCACATACTTATTTTCGCCTTTCATATTATAATCCTACATAAGCAAAATGCTTCTTGATCCACCATGATCTCTCCCTAATTCTTTGATCCCACATTAATTTTTCTTGTTTTCTGATGTAATAAGTTTAATATTGAGCACAGACAAGAAGACAAGGGAAGATGTTGTGGGACCAAATGTCATCGCATTACAGCTTCCTCGGCCTTACTGATAAGTCTTGCCATTTTTCTTCTTACCTCTTTCTCTGTCACACCTTGGTGCAGATCTTGACAACATGACCTGTATTCCTAGAGCTGAGGCCATGTGTAAATGGTGATAGCACAAAAGAAAGACTTTTCACGGTAACATCCACCCAAGTGGACTGAGCCTGGACACTGCCAAGCATTTACATGAAAGCAGAAATTTAAGAGATTTCTAGAGCAATATAAAATTTAAGACCTTCTATGGGACAGTATTGAGAGAACAAAAGTATGCAGAACAAACAAGAGAATCTTGCAAAAGAAAACTCCTTTCAAAGGTCTAGTGATAGAAATATATTATGTATGATATTAACATAGGTAATTTGCAAGAAAGGTCCACAAATCATAATTTTAATGGGTCATGAACTTCAAACTGTGCATTCAGCTCACCAATTTCATTAGAGCAAAATAACCTTATTTCCATATGAAGAGCAGTCACTGTTAATTCTAAAGTAACAAATTGTTCTTTTGTTTCAAAACTTATTAGTACTATCACTGACAGACATGGGGGTGGGAAAAAAAAAAAAAAAAAAAAAAGCTGAAAAGCCTTCCCAACGTTGTCCACAGAGGGAAGTTGAAGAATGATGAAGATGATGGCCCACTCACTGCAGTTTTCTGTTGGTATCAGAGGAATGTGTTTTGCTGGCAGAAGATATGTTGCGTTAGTTATTCTGGAGTCAGAGGCAAACTCTATGTATACCAGTTTGGAACACAACTTCTGTCAACTGCTGACAGATTTCAGTACTGTAGTTCCTGAATCAGGAATTGAGATGCAGACACCTATCAGTCAGTACTAGTCCACACAATGTCAACTGGCAAAAATAATATTCCTTACCTACAAATGCCTCTGACAAAGATTTATAAATAATAAACAAGCTGATGTTCCCCAGTTGCTCCCTATGCAAAATAATCATAGAATCACACAGAATAGCTGAGGTTGGAAAACACCTCTGGACATCATCTAGTCCAAACCCACTGCTCAGAGCCGGATCAGCCAAAACATGCTGCCACAGACCTGTGTCCAGTTGGGTTCTGAGCATCTCCAAGGATGGAGACTCCAGAACCTCTCTGGGCAACCTGTTCCAGTGTTTAGCCATACTTACATAAAGGTTTTCCCTTATGTTTAAATGGAATTTCTTGTATTTCTATTTGTGCCTATTGCCTCTTTTACTCAGGCACTGCTGAGAAGTGTCTGTCTCTGTTTTCTTTACATCTCCCCAGTCAGGTAATTTCTACACACCAGTAAGACCCCCCTGAACCTTCTCCTCTCCAGGCTGAACAAACCCAGCTCTCTTCTTGTCTAGCAGATGCTCTGAGAACTTAAACATCTTCCCACTCCTTCACTGGACTCAGTCCAGTATGTCTATGTCTTCCTTGTACTGGGGACCACAGTAATGGATACAACACTCCAGATGTAGTCTCATCAGTAAAACACATCTGTTAACTCCTGTGTCCTTATACTCTATTCACATATAGTCCCACATATCTTCCATTTTTTTTTTGTCCTAGAAAGCTGCTCTTATCTCCAGAATGTTTTCCTTGTGAGAAACAAGAATTAGTGTAGCACAATTATGCAAAAGATAGCTTTTCTCTGTGATTTCCTCAAACCACTCCCACCAACTGTATCACGAGTGGCAGGAAGATATCTGATAGGTGAGTTGTGGATTAAAGCTGCATCTCTCTTTCTAGAAAGCTGTATGTCTGTTGCTGCCCCATCATGTTACTGCTACCCCTCTCCTTGCCCATTTCCACCTGCCATCCCATTGGGATCAAGCAGTCAGCAAGAGGTCTTAAAGTTTTGACCCTCATCTCAGCTAAAGTCACCCTTAATATTGACGAGGTTTCCCAGATTTCAGTTTTATTGAGTGCAGACTCAGTTGTACATTTACCGAAGCTGATGACATTGACATTGACTTTATCAAAAACAGGACTGGGCCTGTGATGCTGTGATTAAAGTTTCAGGTGAAGATACTCTCTTGAAAACAATGAAATGTCATACAGTATTGAGTGCCAACCAGTCAGTCAAGTTATTTTCTTGGGTTGCCGTAAAACACTGGACAGCCTTGGGTATAGCAAACATGAAAACTAATGACAAAGTATGATACCTTTGAGTTTGGGCTTGAAAATCTGCAGCTACTGCAGCTGTGGATGCCTTACACTAACTACATCCTGTTTATAAACAGCCAGCACAAAAATGTCATTTTTTGAATTTGAAGCCATTTGCTGTAGCCAAATATGTATTTCACGATAACAAAAGTGTCTTAGCCAGTTAGAATTCATTTCTCTCCCCCTGCAAATAAACAGTAATCAGCTCACCCATTGATGGCAGTTGCTCAGTTTGTATATTCAGCTCAGTCTCCCTCCTGCTATGAATATGCAGATCTCTCCATTCTGCTCACCCTGCTTGCTGTAGCTGGCATTTTTTAGCTGTTTGGGTGACAATACCACAGCTTATCACCCTCTGCTGAAGACAAAGATAACTTTAAAATGTATATAAAAGAAAAAAAAAATAACATGCCACAAATCAAATACAGCTGACTTTTGAATTTTGCATCTTAGCAATGGATTTTCAATGCTAAGAAAGAGTGGTAAGAAAACACCTCTTACAGATGGGTGGCTCTTATCTGTAAGCACTGGATCAGGCAGTAACTTCATCCCATGCCAATAAGCCTGGTGGAGTGTGTTTGCAGGGCTAAGTCTGAGTAAGGCACATTCTCAGAAACTACGTTTTTTCAATGTATATGCACAAGCTCTTGCTCTCAGTGTAATAGTCTGCCTTCACGGCACTGGCTGGTGCTATGCCTTCTATGTTGCTGTGGTTTGTTTTCTAATGAAATAAGATTTAGCAGACTTCATTAAATTCCAAAGCTTAAGTTTCAAAAAATATATTTGTGTTATTAAGAAAAACCTGAATCAACAACTCCTTGTAGGCTTATATGCAGGCTGCATGAACAGGATTGTGAAGGGTGTGTACGTGCTGATCTTGCAGAGATTTACATCTCAGTGTAACCTCTCTCTCTCCTCTAGCAGTCCCAGAGAAGTGGCTGTGAACCCACAATATCAGTTAACAAACCATTACTGTAGTTTAAGACATCACTGCTTTACTTTCCCTGGTTACCAGTCCAATGTCAGAAATTTCCCTACATTTAGTGGTGGACTTGGCAGTGCTGGCTTAATGATTGGAGTTGATGATCTTAAAGGTCTCTTCCAACCAAAATGATTCTATGATTTATTCAGCAGAATGGTCTCCAAGACTTCTCCCTGTTTTTTCTCTAGGCTGTCATGGATTTCAAACTACACTAGTTTCAGCAGGTGGTTAAGCTGGCTGCCTTATTTTGCCCAGAATGCACAGGGAAGAAGCACATGATCCATTCAGCCAGCAGAGTTATGGGGCAGCAATGGTTGGCAGAGAGGTGCTAAAAAGCAGCTGGGCCTGGTAATGATCATCAGCACACAGGAGGGGATGCTTGTGCTCACCCCTGAGCACCTGGTCCTGCACCAGCCCTGGTCCTGGCAGACTCCTCTGCCCAAGCAGAATCCCAGCAGCTGCCTGGGACAGGTTTGGAAGTCCTCTGGAGTATCTCATCACAGGATTGGGAACTCTGGTCTCAATCAAGAAAACTGCTCAGATCATTAATACTTCTAGTCTACGTCAGTGGGCCTTAAATGCATGTTCGAGGCTTAGCCATCTGCAGATGGAAGGGAAGATGTCCAGGGAATTTAACTAAGTCACAGGACTTCACACTGAAGCAGCTATCGAATGCTCACAGGGTCTGCTCCATCCACTCCTTGGCGGGATGCAGCGTCTGACAAGCAGGTGGTAACAAACAGCTTGAGGAAACTGCTGCATCTGCTTTGTCAAGTGAGCATGTGTTTGAGCCCTGAATCCATCTTTCAATCAGGCTTTTAATAGGAAAATGTAATCCTGGAAATGATACTTCTGAATGGGACCCAGTAAGGAATAGATGGAAACACAGGCATGGTTTAGAGTCAAATCAAAACAAAAAAACAGTCAAAGTGCTGTAGAAAAGTCACATGGTGATGAAAGCAATCCTAATTGCACCAGTCAATTATGAAACTGTAAACTGAAGTTTGGCCCATCTCCTATCTAGTTGCACATGTAGGGTTGGAGTCTAGCTTGAACAAAGAAAATCAACAGTAAACCAAAGAAAAAATCATGGGGAGACATGGATCCAGTGTTTACATTGCCATCCCTTTCACTAGGCTGTGGTGAGAGAGAGACTAGAAAAAAAACAAACTGCAAAACAATCTTATCTTGCTATTCCCTTTTCAGGATTGATGAGTAATAAAAGCAATTAGCCAGAGATGTTTTTAAAACTTGTCAAATACATTATTTGGCAAATATATTCATGAATCATGTATCTAGTCACAAACTGTGTAAGCTCTGAAAACTACCTCATCATTTTAAAAAAACTTGAAAATCTCATTTCATCCATTGATGAATCACCTGCCCGCATTAGCAATAAACTGGCACAAGCAAGACAGAGACATTTTTATCTTTCACATCATATAAAGTGCATTTCAGGACACTTTGCTGAATTTGAGGAAAGGCAAAAAAAGGCACATGTGTGTGTGTTTTGAGACAGTGGCTGCACACACATAGGTTTGGGGTAATTCTCTACATCTGTGCAAGCTCCCACCCTGGTTTCTCTGCAAGGATTCTCCTCTGCATAGGGAGCTGTGGAGACCCATAGGCCCAGGGAAAGCTGAATCTCTCCTCCTGAGTGATTCCCTGGCAACCTGTGGCTTCTGAATTGGGAAAAGATCCATTTAGTCCTTTAGGCACCCAGAAAAAGAAATTATTATAGGTCAAACTTCTCCCAAATTACTAATGATAGGACAAGAGGAAATGGCCTCAAGTTACGTCAGGGGAAGTTTAGGTTGGATCTTAGGAAGAAGTTCTTTCCTGAGAGGGTGGTTAGGCACTGGAACAGGCTGCCCAGGGAGGTGGTGGAGTCGCCGTCCCTGGGGGTGTTCAAAAAACGGGTTGATGAGGCACATGAGGCCATGGTCTAATGGTCTAATGGTTAGGAATATGATGGGATAAAGGTTGGACTTGATGACCCTGGAGGTCCCTTCCAACCATAATTACTCTATGATTCTATGAAACTTTGCATTATTATGAACAGCAACTTTAAACTTAAGTGTTCAGGTAGCCCCGTGCAGATGGCTCATGCAAAGAACCTGTGTCACCTCCAGTAACCCAAATGCATCCCCTTTGGAAGAGGACCCTTCCACCACTCACCACATGCACTTGTTGAGGTTGAGAAACTCACTGACCCCTCATTCACCTCCCTCCCTCTTGCCGTAGGCCTTGACAACAGCTGAATTTGATAAAAGTGGGAAGAACTTTAAAATCCATATTTATTTAACTGTTTGTGTAATTGCAAGAGTGCTTGTCCTGCACAGTTAAATAGCAGTGGCTTTCAGACCTGCTGGACACTTCATCTGGCAACTGTTTTTTGCCTCGTATACTGCTCGTGACCATGAACAGTCACTTAATTAGGCTGAAATTAAATAAACTGATCCATTCCAATTCTCTAAGGTTATGGACTCATATCTGTGTGCTGGACTGTAGTAACTGGTTGCTTTGCACTGTCAGGGGATGTAAACTGTGTGCCTGGTTTGGTACCTACACAGCGTGTACAGCCCTGAACTCCTGCGTGCTCCTCAGGGAGTCCCTAACTGTGGCCAAACCCAGCTTCACCAGGTTCTTCTCCAAACGAAAAGTTAAATTCTCAGCTCCTTGCAGTCTAAAATACAGTCTTGCACAGTGCATGTCTGAATCACGGTCAGTTCATGGTGCTTCTGTTACCCATTATCAGTAAGCTGATTATACGTCTGTGCTTTTTTTGCTGCATACTCAGTGACATTTGCAGATGAGCTGGCTGGAAGTACAATGTTTTGGTGAGGGAGAAACAGTTCACAGAGATACACTGGTTTTCACAAAAAAAATCAGGTGGAAAAGATTTGGATGTAGGAAGAAGGGAAAGAGAAGGAAAAAAGATTAAGGAATCCTTTAGTCGAAATACCCGAAAGCATTGTTTTTGGTGCAGAGCTGAGTGGGAATGCACTATTAAGCCTCAGAAGCTGCTGCAAGTATTGTGTGCCAGATCATTTTCTCCATTTCACAAACTGAGAATGTCAGGTCCTAGCTGAAAAGGGAACCCATCTTCCCATCTTGAAGTCAAGGTAAACACTCTCTCTTGCTTTCTCCTGAGCATTGTTCCAGCTCATCTCTATTAATTCACAAGAAGCCATACCATATATTAATAGACAACTTGGCCTTGGAATTTATTTTGCAGGAGATTTTGTTATTGCCTCATAAACATCAAGCTTCCTTAAATTGTCATCAAAATACATCACCATAAAATTGCTGAAGCAATAGAAGAAAAAACCTACAGCACTACTACACCAAATTCTGCTTTGAGTATTATGCTGGTTTTCTGTGAGATTCTCTGTACTTGCAGGGATGTAACGGCTTTGCTATATTCTTTCACTGCTATGGGTAGTCCAAATGAAGCAATCACACTTCCAGCAAAAGGTGATTTAATTTCCATGGGACTGTGGGCTCCAAGCTAGTAGGACCATCTTAACTCTTCTTATAAGCAGCCAGTGCTAACTGCTGTTCTTCACTACTTTGCACCTTACATAGACATTTATGTCTGAGTAAAGGAGCGGTAATTTTTATCTGAGTAAAGCAGAGCTCTTGATTTGGAAGCACTTTCCATGGGTGTAAATGACAAGTCCAAGGCAGCAGCAAATCCAGGCAAGGAGATACAGTTAGTCCATTTCAGAGAGGAGGGGAAATGCAACTCTGATTATTGTGATCTGTACTGGGTAGATGTTTAAAGCTGTGTGACACATTGCAGAGAGGAAACATTTGTTTTTGTTGAGCCACATTGCCTGGTTTCCCATACTTAGTGTGCAATGTGAAATGCAAGCAGGGAAGGTGGAAGCATTTCCACGAGGCTTCCTGCACTTCACTTTGTGAAGGGTTTTGGGAACCTCCCAGATGTGCAGATACAGATGATGTTATGATATGAGCACTGCAATTCTCGGTAAATAAACTGTTGGAAAATGGCAGTACCAAATTAAATGGCAATAAAGCTTTTGTTGTTTCAGTTTTATGCGGGTTTTAAGACAGAACCTGTGATGAACTGGATTGTGTATGCTTGCACCAAGATAAAGAGGGTAGCATGGCATACAAATAAGCTTAGCATCAGACTGGTATCTTTTTCAAATTATGACTCAGTAACAGAGTTTTACAGGAATTTCATTACAGTTTTACTGCATGGAGGACTTTTTTGCATCTGTTTCGCAGATATCCACCTTTTAAATTTTATTTAATTTTTATTGATTTTTCCTGTACTTTCATAAGCAGGCATCACACATCTGAGCACACACAAAAATGATTACTTAAGTGACGATTTAAAAATAATGGATGTACATTAGCACATGAATGATTAATTCCTTTTTGTGAGTACAAGCATACAGGCTATGGCTGAGTAAAATATTGATGGTACAAAGGAAATGAGCTGTTTCTTAATTTAGTTTTGTTCTGGTAATGTGTAACTAATGTTGTTTCCTTCTAGCCGTTTGCATTTAGTGACCCTTTTAAATTTTAATACCTAGTGATAGCTAAACTAATAGCTTCATGGGACATATAAGAGGAGATTTTGAAAAGATGCAGATATAGCTTGCATGCATTAATTTAAGACTCTCTGTAACACATTTAAAACAAACGGGTACTACAGAAGAACCTAGATAAAGTTTCCACACACAGGCTGGCATTTCACTAGAAAGCTGAGGCTTTTTTTTTTTTGCACAAGACGCATCAAAAGGTGGAGATTTCATTGTCATATTAGTCTCATGAGGCTGTGGCACATGAATCCCAGTTCATCAAGGCCTGATGCTCTTGTGACACACTTGAGAGTGTGGGGATTTGTGAGAGTAGTACAAAATGAGAGCAGGACTGCTCTTAACCACCTGATACTTAGGCATATGTTTACACTAAATGTAGGGGGACCTGAGCACTGAGATTAACCCTGTGTTGGACTTCTACAGTCCAAAGCAGAAATACTTATATTGTGATTTTTCACTGTTCCCACAGCCGTTGGGGAACGGCTTCCGTTTCTGGAAGATTTTGCCATGACTACAGCATCCTGAAGTATTTTCCCACATATTTGCTGGGAAGTGCCACAATGGGGAGAAAGGCACTGAAAGACAAGCATTGCTCACATGGTCCTGCTCACACCTTCATTGCAGAGCATGGCAAGCCAGGCTCACCCATCTAAAACTTAAACCTGGTGCCCGGTCAAGCAGAGCAGTATGGGCTCAAAATCAAACAGAAGTGTTTTAAATACTCCGTAGCTGTGGCTGGACAGCAATGCATGTAAGGACACAGGTTATGGCAGAGCACAGCTACAGGCTTTGACATTCTCAGATGGGAATACAACCTTGTTACTCATGGTTGATATACAGACTGGATCACTGGCGCTACTACCCACCGCCCATCTGTTAGAATGGCACTTTGCCCACCAACATGGTGACATGCCAGGTTTCATTTGAAGTAGGTGCCTTCTAACAATGGGTTTAGAAAGCAGCCTGTTGAAGACAGCAACTGACACTTCTTTCTTCAATAGGATATTTTTGGAGTGGGAACACTTGCTGGCAGCAAGTGCGAAGGGCCTAAATCGGCTTCTGCTAGTCAGCTGCAAAAAAAAAAAAATCCCATTTGCTACAGTAACAGAAGGTTTGGGCTAAAAAGTAAAGTGATTGCTTCCATTTGCACTTGCTGGCCTCTCATGGGTATGTTTATTGTGACTACTTAATCCCACTTTACCAAACAGCATGGCAATGTGCAGGTGAGAAACGAAAAGGAGGAGGAGGAACAGTGTGTTGCTTTTGAGACAAGAAAGGGTGCTTTTTTGTTTAATTTTAAACCATGAGCCTTTGATATTTTCCACTGCTGCAATGAATATTATATGGTAATCCTGCCAGGACATTTTATATGTGAGGAAGACTCTGAGGGTTGGCTCCGCAGGATGACATTTGAGAAATATAGTTCACATTTTTTGACTTTGGCAACTGAGAGACAAGAGGGATCTTCATGCAGTCGCAACAAAAATCAACAGGCTTTCTGTCATCAGGTCTTTTTGAAAGGGTTTTGAAGATCCCAGGGAAAACATAGACTTTGGCTCTGTCAAAAGTCCATGAAGGGGAGTAGATCAGAGAGCAAGTTAACGCACGCAGTTCTCCCTGGTGACATTTTGGATACAGGATGCCTGAAACGTGGGTGGGGTGTAAAACCACATGGCTTTAAGAGCAGCCCAGATGGCCAGCAACCCCAGGAACATATGCACATGTGCTATCCTGATCCTTCTAGGAAGGATTTTGAAACTAAATTGTTAGCCTGACATCAGTGTCATGACATTACTGCTGGGCAGGAGTGACACATGATCCATCTTGCAGATAGCTACTCACTTGGGTCTGTAGTAAGGAGTAACATGGCCTAACACCCCTCTCCTGACATGTCCAAAGCTCACCTGAGCTTCGGTCTTGGCAATGTGATGTGATGGGAGTCTGAGCTTGACCATGGCTCTGACCTGCTCTCAAAAGCACCTGTCACCTGGCTGAGCATTGGACAGTCTGCTTTCTCCCTTCTCTGCCTCTACTGTCTTCACCTGACTCTACTCCCTTCTTCATAACTCTGCCAGGACAAAGCACTGTCCTACCTGGCAGCGCACTCCAAGCCTGGGGCAGTGCACGGGGACTTGCCAGGTGGCAGCTAAGCCTGTGCTTCACGCAGCTGGGTACCCCGAAGCACATATGGAGAGTGTTTCTATATGGTCTGGCTACACAAGGAGGTGGAGACCTTTCCATCCCCCTCTGTTTTAGTGTTGAGCTCTTGGCCTGATGCACATGGATGGCTAATGATGACAGGGACAGAAAGGACCAACTAGGCACTCTACACCAGTATGCAAAGTACATATGAACAAAATAAACAATAACTGAGATTATTCTGAGCACAGGAAGTTATTCAGGCAGCATCTGAAATACTCAGATAAAGTACCCAACTCTGAAACAGCTTTTGATAGGAAAGCTGACAGTAACCTGTAGTTATCTTTGGCTACTGGACAGTAGAGACTTTATTATAAAATGATTTATTTGCCATAACACGGCTGCTAAAATCCTGGCACCTTGTTATGCAACTAATTTAAAAAAATAAAATCTATAAAAGGAACTGGAAAAACTTTGGCTGGAGCCACAAATACTGTTTCTTCCATTGCTTCCTACATAGAGGACCACTTTTTGTGCCCTCATCTTATCTGCAAAGACACAGAAAAGAGGAGATCTGTAGCTAACAGCCACAGCAGCTAAGACTGCATCACTCCAAGCAGCAGAGGTAATAGTACATCCGCAGAAGTTTCTGTGGTTTGCCAAGAATGTAGATGTCATGGCTTACTTTTTTTTTTGGAGCCATGTCAGATAATAGTGTTGGCATTCCCACCTGAGCCTGTTTTTCCAAGTCGAGCACCGTCCAGAAGATTTAGTAATAATTTGATCACTGGTTGCTTCTCTGTTGTATGGTTTTGCTATGTTAATTATTCCAGTATATGCTGCAAATAGGAGATTTTGTGGGATAAAATAGGTGCCACTGTTAATTTATATTGCATTGGATCTAAAGTGCTTTCTACACTTTTGACCCCACACACACCCTTCTTCTAGACTAAGCCTCCTCCCTGACAGCTCCTTTGCATGACTGTTTCCTGCATGACTTGTCACAGACAATGGTATTTCCTCAGACTCCATGGAGCTTTGCATCACTCAAGATTAGTGGCCTGACATGCACAGTCATACAAGCAGCTGGCAGACTGTGATCAGTGAAACAATATGGGGACGAAATGGGCCACCTATCTTATTGCCACCTTCTGTCACCTCACAGGTGAAAATATGTCATCTTGCTCCCACCAAAGAAAAGTAGTAAGACATGTCCCCAGATCAGTAATATGAGAGTGGCTCTCCAACATGGTGCACCATTTCAAATGTTAATGGCGGGGAAAGAGTAGCAGTAACTTCAAAGGATCAAAGCTACCTGCACTCACTTTTGCCTCTTAGTTTTGATAATGTGATGTACAGAGAAAAACAATTGTTTGTACTCACCTTCTGTAAGTGGAAATTTTAATTCTGAAGTAACATGCAAAGCACAGAACAGAGAAAATAAACCTTTCATGGATGGCTCTTTATGACTACTCGGTAGAAAGGATTTTGCAGCCCACAGCTAGCACACAAGAAGGAACACTGTGGTGCTACAAAGCTAGAACTCATTTTTTCAAACTATACTATTAGATAATAAGTTGAAAAATTAATTAAACGTATCCACCTGTGTCTCAAGAACAAAATATCCTAGGCTAAAGTCAGATATTGAGATGTGAAGGGGCACACACTAAACAGAAACTCAAGTTAACATTGCAAAGGCAGCAACTCCTGTCATTAATGATTGTGTGTGGGCGATGAACTTTCAGTATGTGTCACAGAGGTAAAAGTAAATAGTTTGGTCATCTTGCTTCAAACCTAGGATGAGAGTCTACCCTCATGCCAGATAGGAATGCACTGGAGAAATGTGGTAAGGCTTTATTTCAGAGTTCAAGCAGATAAAAATTTACAAGCAGTTTGTGTACCTTTCTATTCTTAGTGATTACTGGTATTAACTATTTTCTAAGCACCCTCCCTCCATCAACTGTGAATAATGTCTGTCTGATCCTTTACAACTGTTTTACTGTCACCCAAATGAGGCAGGTTTTTGGCTCCTGAGTCAGTGTTAGGCTGGACAGCTGCTTAGCTGTGACAGCCCAAGGAGCTACCCCAGGCTTGCCCACAGGAGATTCAGACTGTACTAAGTTACATTCTGAGAGTCATATTTAAGGCTTTAATCCACAGGGTTATATTTGGTGGGACAGTGAAGGAGCAAGGTCTGTGTGCATCTGTGGATGTGTCTGTGTGAGTCTCCACATGCACGCATGCCTAGCTGCTTGTTTTATGTAATACTAAAACATCCACCACTATAAAATGTCATCAGTTGCTACCTGTGAACTCACCTTCGTGCAGGACATGACTGTTGGTATACAAAGCCAACCTGATTCATGTTGGATTTTATGGACTCTGGGATGAGTAATGTAATACTAATCTATAGATAAACTAATCTGCTGGTATTTATAACCGGTGAGCAATTGCCTCTCCCCTTAACTGCAAGTTTTGGGATGCAACAGTTACAGTAGATAGTAGCTTTACTGTAGCTCTGAGCTGTTTTGGAACCAGTATGATTGGCTAAGTTTCTGAGGGAATATTTGATTTATCTTAAAGAAAACATCAATCTTGTCTTTGGTCATTCTTATTGATAGGGACTAATTTTTCTTCTGGGCCAGGACATAAACCACTTATAGCCTGAGTCCAGTGAAGTGAATAAAAAGATAAAATTATCATCTGTTCCCATCCTACATTAGCTTGTAATTTACACATAAATAACAGTGAAATAATAGAATGTTTTCAGGCCTGTTCCCATTCTGAAGGTCACTGGGGTCTCCACAGGACAAGGGAGACTCATCACACAGAATCAATTACAGGATTAGGTAATCCCCTAAAATGGGACTGAAAAGTGATTTTGTGTTACAGAAGTTGCTATATATAAAATAAATAGATAGCATTAAGTGTCCTGTCATCTTGTGATTATATGCCATGAACAGAGATTTGTCACTAATACGTCCTTTCATTTATCTATGCCTGAAAAAAGCAGCACATTTTAGTACTAGTGAGAAGAAGTGCAGGCAAACACTGCGGATGGTGAACCTGTACTGATGGAGTAGCAGTATGACAAATGAAATTTTGGAAATTAAAAATTGTAGCCTGTGAGGAAAATCGCCTATTAATCTTGGGAGTGTGCCATAAAATCTAATTACAGTATTTTGTTGATATTACCTTAGATGTTTGAAATGAATTCCCCATGGAACGACAGGTGATGTAATATACCTAACTGAAAAGGTAATCATTGTACAGAAAACAGTCTTCTTGCTTTCCATGATTCCTGTAGACATGTAAAGTGCTGGGGAGGGGGGCGCTTAGCAACACCTGCCACTCTATACCTGGCCCCAAAGGGCACCATGGCAATGCCTTCAGTTTGGCTTTTCTATTCCCAGCTCTCTGCCCTGTACAGCTGTCCTTCTCTGGGTTTGGGGTTTTTTACAAGATTATTCTTTTGCAAGGACCACATTTTAGTATTGCAATAACCTTTGCAGTGCCATGGCCAGAACCGCTGGCCTGAAAGAGTTGTTTTTTCAAAGTTAGGTCTGATGGGGAGCTTGCAGGCAGGAAAGACCAGTTTTACAAGACTGTGCCCCAGTCATGTTTATTGCTTGAATCTCTTTTATAAGCTTTGACATACAGCCATTCAGATTTCACTCTAAGCACATTTCAAGTAGTAAAATACTCAGGATAACACATTACAAACATTGTGTCTATGTCTTTTCCATCTTTGCTGACGAGGTGTTCTCTCTGCCAGCCCCACAGCCATCAGCAGAGCAGGAATTTCTGGCCTTCCACTGCCTCAGGTTTATCTGTGCAGGATCCCACATGATCCCCACTGACCAACCCATGCAGTACACTGCCAAAGCATAACAAAAAAATTATTTGTTTTCCAATTATATGTATTAATTACTGGCACATCTCCTCTACCTCCTCAGAGGTAGATGGGGAACTGGAGAGCCAGCATATTGAATTTCAGTCGGACTTTTGCCTAAGTAAGAACTGAGAGCAGCTATTAGATTTATCACTTAAATATCCATTTTAGAGTTAGTGTTCTGTGTGCTTCTCAAGGTGAACTGATGTCAGGTGATCGTGGGTGGGCATGGAATAGCAGTGTGGACCCATTTCTTACACCAGTCGGAAAGATAAATGACAAGAGTGGAAGCATATGCAGATGCTGATCTTATACAGAGCCAGGATAAAGTTGCCAAGTTCCGATGCACAGCCCATCAGTGTTAGCAGAAAATGATCACTAGGCCTTCAAGTGACAGGCATACAACCTGAGATTTCTGCACATCCCTCTAAATGAGGAGGCAGATTAGAGAGATATAAAAAAGAGAGAACAAGTATGTTAAATTGAAGTTTTGACAGTCAGAAATACTTTAAAAACAACTTCCAACACAGTATCCAAGAAGATGCTAAAAGAAAGCACTGAAACTATTTTGTGTTTTCCTATATTTTACAAAATGCTAATTGCTTAAAAGCACCTCCTGCAATTTTCAGACAACTGACAAGGGTGAAAAGGGGGGTTCCACGTCATTTGGAAAATAGGAGAAAATTATTTTTTTTTCCTTTAAGCATTATAAAGAACTACATTTATGTGCTACCTGAATTGGATACTATTTACAGGGATAAAATTATGATGTCTTTTCATAAACTTACCACTCTTTATACATTGCTTGACTTAAAACCAATTATTTGCCTGTATCAACACAGCAGAGGCTGGTTATATTAGCAATTTGCTATTTTTAGCCTGTTGGTGTAAATCATGAGCGACAGGGTTCTGAAATGTCTCACTTCTGACTTGCATTGATACTGCTACGAGCTCAGGACTCAGAGAAGGAAAATGGCTGGCTCACTTTTATTGCTTTGCCAGCCAAACACTGGGATTTTCACCTATATTTCCCCAAGCAACAAGGTTTAGGATGATTGAGCAGGGATAGGATCTAAACGCACACCAGGCAGATTAAAGACCCATCTTCTTGGGATCTAAACCATAGGGGATGGGGGTAAATAAGTGGCTACAAATAGGGCAATAACTACAGTAAGGGTTCAGGGAGACTGGATGCTAAAGTCAGGAACAGCAGGCATCCATCTAACAGAGGTGAGCATTAGAAAACATGTAATTCTGCGTTGTGCAGGCTAAGGGTGGAACACCATAATGAGCTATCAGTTTCAGTTTATGTGGCTTTAACCCTGTTCTGGTGATGAGCTGTGAAGCCTTATAGCTTGAGCTTTCTGTTTTCTACATTTATGTTCTTAAAAATCCAAAGGAGAGAATTCTTCACCAATCGATAGGGATGAAAAGCCTGTTTTTCCTGGAAATTGTTCTACATTTACTGACTTACATGCCTGCCCTGCCCGGTGCAATGGCTCCGTAGATATTGAGAAGGCACTAAGGCACATAAAAGCAGAGCTGTATGAAAATAACTTTTCTAGGTTGTTAATAGAAACTAATATTATCAGGCAGACTAATATTTACCCCTGCTGTGGAAGCATTACTCATTGAATAGCACCCTAAATTGTCCAGCTAATTTTATGCACTCCTAATAAATTAATTCTATTATCTTTTATTATCAAACATAATTACAGTCAAGGTAAGTCATGACATCCACACTTTGCAATTTAAATTTAAGGACAGTGAATGCAAAAACTGTACACGTCTACATCATCAGAAACTATATATCTAACCCATATTAAATTACCTACCAATTTCTCTATACAACGCCATGCAGTCGGCAGATGTCTGTACGCACTGGTGAAACGTGGGGCTTTTTGGAGGACAAAAAAAAAAAAAAAGGAGGAGAAAAATATTTAGCTAAAATATAATGACTCTTAAGATATAACATCATCACATCCTGGCTCTACTGTGATTTGACTGTCCTTCTGTAACTGGCGTTTGCTGATTTTATTGGAATGACACAGCTTAAATGAACAAGTCCTAAAAATATAAGTTTCACATTTCATTCAGAAGCCATCATGTCCGTGCATTAGTGTGCTGAGTCACTGATTCAGCTCTGGCTCAGGCAGATGGACACCGTCATCAATACCATTTTCCTCAGCACTTGGTATTTCCTGGGGATGTGCCATCTGAGCAAACTTACCTGTGCGACCCTGCTCTGAAGGGGGTTTCCCAGAAGTGCAAACTGCCCTGCACCGTGTGCACTTGCACTTCCTCACCAAATCACTGTGTGGCTGAAGTAGTGAATTTAATGAACGTTCTGCTTGCTGAAATCAATTCAGCCTTGGTTATAAACCCAATGGAGGCATTCATGCAGAATGAAATGTCTGGTTTTAAACACATATTAGTTTAGTATTATCTGTATTTTAATGAAGCAAAAGCTCCATTCGTTGTTCTAACAGACGGTGGTTCTTTTATCCGTGTATAAATTTTGGCTATGTTGCTTACATTTTCAAACTTGTGAACAAGTGTTGCTTAAGTCTGTAAACACTTAGAGGGTGAAAAGTCCTTTAGACAATAGGAACCATCTGTAAGCTATACCTATGAGACAGGGTGAGTAAATGCTCTCATTACCATCTCCTACACGGGGAGAGTCTCATCGGAGCCAAAGCTGCTCCTTGGGCATTCCTGGCTCTGGGGCTGACACTCAGTCCATTTTATTGCACCTCTGTACTTTCAGATTCTGCTGATGTGTTTCTTTTACAAATCAATCATTCTAGGAGTAATTAACATTTAAAAGCCAGGTTTCTTTTAATTCCATTAGTATATTTGTGACAAGAAATGTGTTGGCAGAATCCAAAGGTTAAGAGTTACAATGAAGAACAAGTTTTAGGATAAATGAAAGTTAAGGCCTAAAATAGCCCGACAATACCCCATTAATCTGCACACTATTGACACAATAGTGGTCTGTTGTGTCAATGGGGATTTAAGAAGCTTTGCAGCACATGCTACTGATAGTTTATCATATCAATAGGAGTCTGCATATATTTGTGTTTAAAAACCTGTGGCTGTGTAATTCCCTGATTGCACACATATTGTAAGCGTACGTACTTTAAATCCTTACATAAAGTGGTTTCTAGCCATGCAGCAAATTTCAAAACTATAACGACGTACCATGTGTGAGTGTGGACACAAGATACTAGTCTTGGCTGTACTCAAATTCACCAAAATACTGTACTTCAAACTGAAACCCTTTGCCCTACCGGAACGCAATCTTATACTCGACATAGTGTCATCTGCCTAATTGAAGCAGAAGAAGATTTAAACTATATTAATCTCTCATCCTGATACATAGAAGCCTTAAGTCAGCTTGTGGCTGGGATGGAGTGGGGAAGAAAGGTCCCTTCCCACAAGCAGCCCCTCTCAGAGCCGAGGGGAGTGTGCAGCCACAGCCCAAACAGATGCCACAGGCTGTGCCGCGCTTCCCATGCCCCCGCTGCAGGGATAACTGAGCAGCACTGCTGAGTAATTTCTACACGTCAGTCACAAAATGAATGTATCGAATGGAAATACGAGTGGCTCTTCCAGGACTGCAGGTTTTCTGGCTAGCACCACCATCAGGCATTTAAAAGCCCAAGAAGCAAACCCCCCATCTGTAATGCCCTGCTGTGGGTAGCTTACACCGAGATACCGGTACCCTCTGTAAACCCACACAACGGTGGGTCTGCTCCACGTGTTGGACTTCCAGCCAAAAGGCCACAGAGCCATTCTGTGAACTGAATCCTTCTCTGCGAGGCACTCTAAGCCTTTTCTGTCCTCAGGTTGCAGTGTGATTCCTAACCAAGCGAATAGTCTCTATCACAGCACTTCCATGCACTGTGCAAATTTTGGTTTTCAGGTTAGGGCTGTTCCTGAGAAAGAGAAAATAACGCCCTTACACCTTTCACCCGGCAGCAGCTCCTGGGGTGCGACATAGCCGAGCTGTGTTCGCCGTGAGGAAGCCCATAATGATCTCGCCTTTACCCTGTCGCCACTGGGAAACATCAGCGAGAGACAGCCAAGGGACCGAGTTGCCAAAAACGTCCTATTCCCATGGCTGAGAGGTTTTGTTGGCACCATCTCTAAAGAGAATTTACTATGGGCCAAATCCTGGCGCCCGTGCTCAAATGAATCAGTTCTCAAGAGGCAGCGCTCCCACCGCTGCGCGCGTGAAAACCCGCAGGATGGGCCCAAAATGTTGCTCGGGAGTATCGAGCGCTGGTCTGCCCTAGGGACAGGAGCGGGGAGCACCTCCCAAGCTGAGGGCCAGGAACTGTGGAACTGCATGGGAACAACAGAGACGCTTTCCCTGCAAAAATCTCTACATTATTTTTACTCAGGCTTTTTCTGATTTCCCATAAAACAACCACACATTGATACAGTGTGGCGAGTAAGCTTTTTTTTTTTTTTTTTTTTCTTGCAGGGACATCCAAAATTATTCATGGCACTTTAAGCCTTAATTAATTTATCTTTCATGTGAAGAAAAATGAATTAGTGACAGCTATTTCCTGGACCTCATTTCTGGGATTAAACCCTTTGTTTCTGGAATATCCGAGGGGATTTTGGACAGGCACTTAAAAAGATGTCATTCCAAGGACACCCCCCCCCCCCCCCCCCACCACACGCAAAGTACTCCTCTGCACGACTGAGGCTCATTAGCCTGCAGAATTGTGTTGCTCGCAATGACTTTTTCTTGCTAAGTAGCAATGAAAATCTCTGTCTGGAGAAGCGAAGGCAGCGCCGGCGGTGAACAAACGCCTCTCGATGGCTTCCCCCAGCTGTTTACCTCCGCGCCCGCGGGGGGGGCAGGCTCACCCAGTCGCAAAGGGAGGGGGAAAACTACGGGCGAAGTTTACCGGCGCTGCGGGCACTCAGCCGCGGCCCCTCGGTGCGGGCGGGGGGGCTGCGGCCGGGGCGGTGCCGCCCCCGCCCCGCCATGGCGCGGATCGCCGCGGAGCTGCGCCGCCGGCCGGGGGCCGCGCTGCCGGGGGCGGTGACAGCCGCGGGGGGCCGGGGGACGGAACCCAAAAGTTGTCCGCGCCAGTGTCGGGGCGCGGGGCGGGTGCCGCCGCGGTGTTTGCGCGGAGGCGGAGTGGGGCCGGGCGCGAATAAATCCATGGAAAGGAGGGGAGGGCGGAGGGGAAGGAAGGGGTGGGCTCTGCGGGGCGCGCCTCCCCCGCGCTGCTCGGCACGGAGCGCAGCGCCGGGATGGGGCGGCCGGCGGGGGAGAGCGGGCGGAGGAAGCAGCCCCGCCGGCGGGCGGCGGCAGGAGGTACGCGGGGCCGCGGCGGGTGCGGAGCGGAGCCGGCGCTGGCCGGAGCGGGGGGAGCCGGAGCGGAGCTGCGCGGTTTGTCCCCAGCCAAATCGCCGCGGGGCCCTGGGGGTGAGTTGGGGCCGGGGGCTGAGCCAGCCTGGCCCCGGGGGCTCGGCGCTGCCGGCGGGGCGGGCGCCCAGCGAGGCGTGATTTACGGGCTGCCCGGAGCGGCCGGGCGCTGGGAGGCAGAGGGAGCTGTGTCTCCAGCTCCCCATCCATTATGGATGGGAACAAATGCTGGAGTCAGTCCCGATCGCTCCCCGTGCAGAGGCTCTGTCCCCGTCCCCTCCCGGGCAGAACAGTGCTCAGGTGTACAGCCGAGAAACTTTCTCTTTTTTTTTTTTTTTTTTTATTTTGGGAGGGGGAGAACGTTTCAGCACTGCAGCAGCCGATACAGCACCTTTCAGTGAGTAATTAGAAAGGCTTTAAAGGCTCCTTTATTATTTATAAGCGCTGGATGGAAATGAAAGGTCACACAGATATCTCTGGGCTGATGCCTGTGTTTTAAAGGGCTGTGGTGTGGCGGTGTTGGTTTTTTTACGGTAGTCGTCGTGTTGTGAGTTGAAAAACGCGATGAAGTACGCTTTAGGTTGGTGTGTTGAAAATACTGTCGTTCCGGTGGAAATCCCACTTGTTAGCATGGATATACCGAGTCTTAAATTAGTGAGTTTCTGCCAATCTTTGAGTTGTTTCTTACTTTTGGTCAAGCTTATGTCTGTATTACAGGCGTGAGCCTGTGAGTAATTTAAGCAAAACTCGGCCCTCTGTGTGTAAAGTCATTTGTATTTATATGTGTGTGTGGCTTTGAATACATTTGCTTCTGAGCATAGCAGCAGCGATGATGGTTCATAATGCTCACATATGTGGCACTTGCTGTACAGATGGTATTGTAGCTTATCCATGTACACACACACACACACACACAGAGCACGCATAATGTGCAGGAATTACAGCAAACTTCCTGCAAAATACTGCTCAGTGCTCTGTAAATGTGTGGCTTTTTTTTCCCCCTGGTTGTTTCCTTTGGAGAAAAACGTGCATTTTTATTGGGATACCTTTGTATTCTCTGTTGTTAGTCTTTCCTTAATAATGTTTATTAATTCACTTAAATATTATTTGAAGGAACAGCTTCCTACTGTCTTGGAGGCTTTTACTGCTGCTCTATTGCTCTCATATACAATTACTTTCACAGAGAATTTTCTGAGGTTCTCTCCTTTTTCTAAGTCCAACAGGAAGCTCATTGTAAAGCTTTGCAATCACTTTTGTGGCAAAAGAGAATAGATGTTTTTCTTGCTTTATTCACACTATAAAATTCTGTGCACCTCTAAAGTCTACTTAAGTTACTATTCAGAAAATTAAGCTGTATGTAATCATGTTTAATGCAGTAAGTGTCAGGCATATTTTGTTATGTTGCAAATATTGTATAAACATTTACTCTGGGTTAGATAAATAGAAATTGCCAGTCGAGTGCTCTGATTTCTTTTCTATATAACCATGAACTTTAACATTTTTTATATTAACTAATATAGAGCTCGGTTGTTTTGAAAACGGGAAGAACAATTTTGTAGTAGAGAATTTATTAGCATTCTGAGTTATGTATCTCGGATTTGTTTTCAGAATGACAGCCAAAAAAGTATAACCCAGAGGCTCTAAATTGGTTTATTTAAGCGGCTTCTCGCTTTGATCTGCACCTTTAGTTACAGTGAGCAGGTACCTTCCTCCCTCGTATCCCCCAGTCTGTCACTACCTGTTCTCAGCTATGGTCGAGATCCAACAGATAACATCATTTTCTCAACGTGCTTTGTGTGATGCAGGAGTGTGTGCCAGGAATACAGTGATGGCCCTGTCAAAGCTCTACAGAGCAGCTGTATGGCTGCAGGTTTCCCCCATAGCCTCTCCCGCCCTTTGAGCTGGACCATCTGAACGTTTCTGCCTCTGTTGTATGGCTGATCTGAGCCGACTATTAGAGCAGATACTTTAGCCCTTGGAGCTGCTGTAACTTTGATGTAGATTTATGAAGAGCACATATTTAGATAGAATGCTTAATTATATATGCAATTCATTCTGACTAAATTAGTCTTGGATCTGATCGGTCCTGTCATATGAGCTATGTGAAGGTAAAGAAAAGTACGTCATGGATGCTTACTTCAAAGTATATATTGGGCATTTGTAATAATGTATCTTATGGCCTTACTGCATTTGGTCACATGCAGATGATGGCTCTGGATTTTTATGGGGTTTAAATTCTTTTAAAAACATTATTGCACTTAACACAGGATTCAGCAACCCTTGAAGTCGGGTGAAGCCCAGTTAGCTGGACAGAACCTGTATAGAAATGTTGAAATGTTTTCATTGCACTTCATTCTGAAAAAAGGAAATTTGAAATCTGAAGTCAAGTGGAAATCATATGTGAATACGGTCAGTTTTCATCAAGTGTCATGCAAGTGATATGACTGACACTGTTTTGGTTCTACTTTTCTTTGTAAGACAAAGGAAACAGCTTTTGTGCTCATCTAAGCTTATGTTGAGCTTACTTCCATTGCAGTCTCTGATATTTTTTCGAGGAATACAGTATGTGCTTGCTTTGCTTACTGAGCAGAGGAGATGGTGGCTGATTACATACTGGTGTGTGAAACATACCTATAATTCCAGTTCAAAAATATCAGATGTCTTTCCTTTGGATAAAGTAATAATTTGCTCCATGAGTAATTAAGAATGCTCCACAAGTAATTAAGAAAAGATGGAAGGCATATTATTTGCATTGGGTAGTACAAGTTATTTTCAGTCTTAGCAGCTCTGTATGTAATTAAAACAGTTCAAATGTTGCTTTCGTCAAAACTGCTGTTAGAACAGATGATCTCTTTCCTTATGCATCAGATAAGCTACTGCAGTTACCGTTAAAATCCATCTAAGCCATTTTATTAAGTTGTTACTTGTTCTGTGAATAGCTGCCAGCCTCCAGTTCTAAAGAAAGTAGGTTCTGATTTGTTCCCATGTCACACGGAAGAGGTGTGCAGTGAAAATCGTATTAGTGCCCTTCCGATGCTGTTTTCTGGAGCTCGCTGTGTCTTGTCTGCTGTAGCCCACTTTCCCTCATCATGGCTTGACAGTAATTACAGTACAGCTAATATCAGAAGTTGATTCAGTTTATTCAAACAGGAGGACTGTTGAATTGTCCCACTTCAAAAGTGAAATGTTTGTGTTAGCCACAGAGATGAAATCTGTAGTGCACATATATAACATATGAGTAGTGTTTATTTCCTTAACTTTCTTATTCCGCTTGGCTTTTGTTAACTAACCCAGATTAGCATTTTAACAACCCTGAAGTGAACTTCTGCCATTCTGCCTGCTTGGACAGTGTGTGTAGACCATCCATCATCCTGTCCTTGGCCACAACAGGCTACTGGCTCCGTAACCATTTGGAGCTACACAGAAACCATCCGACTGTGAACAGCACAGCTGGCTACAGCAATTTTTTCTTCCACACCACTGGCAGCATTGTCTGGCTATGGTAACTAAAGTTAACATCCAGAACGTGAAGTTTCTTTAGTTCTGGCACTCCTGCCCCAGCCCCGCTGCAGCTCAGTGCGCGCACCTGCAGGCAGGCTGCAAAATAGGAGTGAGGCAACCCCTGGGCTCTTCCTTTTCAAGAGTCCAGTTTGGAGACCGCAACCTGTTGTTTGGAATGGGATTACATTAATGCTGTACTTACTCGAGAGGGAGCTTGCTAGCTGAATCCTGCGCTCCTTCCATTTGCAGATAGGGGTGTGCTTTGAAAGCCGCCAGCTAAAGAAACAGACCTTGCCGCTGTAACTTAGCCACGCAAATTGTCAGAGAGCACAGAAAGATGGAGAATTTTGGCTGTGTATTTCACACATTCTTGTAGAAGCCTTTTTAGTTCCACAACGGAAACCATGTGATTTCACAGGATCTGTGCCCAGACTCTAATACTTGCTACAGATGCTTTCCTTGGGTTGTTTTGCAGATCTATGCATGCAATAGGAAAGAAGTTGTCAAATGATTTATCGTTTTAATGCTGACATGTGCTACGAATGGCAGGTAACTAGCAGGTGAATGTACCCATGGCTCTGTGCTAATTTTACTTGTTGAGATTTTTGCATAATTTAAATAAATTGCCCTAGCATGGCTGTCTGTCATGTGTGAGCCACAGCTTTCTTGCTAGATAGACAAGAACTCTTGCTTTCAAGAGCAAAGGAGGTCAAGAGGTGTTGCCAGGCAGGGAGGGGCTGGGTGGAAGAGGAGGAGTAAAGGAGTGGTGGTGGAAGAGGAAGAGCAGGGAGCTCAAGCAAGCAAGCGACATTTGTTCTGTCCAGAATGGTTACAAACCTTGTAAATGAAATCAGTCCCTGGACAGCTTTGATTTATATTCTCACGCAGCAGATTGGTCAGGCCTTGGTCTGCCTGACCTTGGTAACGTTACAGAGGTTGTATTTGCACACAGATACTCTTCTTGCAAAAAGGTTTGTTGTTGCTGTTATTTTTTTTAAACCGTTGCATCTAAGAGCCAGATTGCAGCCCGGGTTTATAATTCAATAGGCACTGGATAAACACAGAATAAAAAGGATGGATCCTGTTCCCCACAGTGGATGGTTTAAGAGAAGAGACAGCAGATGGATACAGTCAGGTAGTGGCCGCTCGAAGCCAGAGAGCCGTCTTGGCCTGCATAATCGGCAGCCGTGGTGGCGCACAAGCTGCCTAAACATAGCCGAGCTGTGCGTGCGGGGAAAGGGGCTGTAGGCATCAGAGGCAAAGGAGAGCTTTGAAGAGGGTTTGGGATGAGTATGAGGAGTTAATTGGCAGATGCATGCTGGGGGGCTCTTCAAGTGCTTGAGGGACAGCAGGGAAGCAAACACAGAGGTGCTCATCTGGAAAGGTAACGAGTGAGCAGCAGGGACCAGCATCACAGGCTGGCTGCCCACCAGAGGTGGGAGTGAAACCTCAGAAGAGATGAGAGGTGATCAGCTGGTCACTCAGCTCCGCTATTACTGCAATAATAGGCTTTTCTTAACACGAGCCACATAGTTCATCTCTCTTGTGCCAAATGGTCATGACAGCTGGGTCTCTGCTTCCCTGAGCAGCAGTAAGGTACCAGCTCACACCTCTGTTGAGTAGGACTGTCCTGAGAGCTTTATTGTGGCACAAAACAAAAGGTATTTCCCTTACGTGCTGTTGTGCTTCCCAGGCGTGTGTATGGGTGCTGGCAGTGGGCAGGGGCTGCAGCAGCCACGGCACCAACAGAAAGTGTTGCTGCTATTTCTGTGTGTGTCTGTCATGACAGATGCACTTTGGGGTCAAAAGAAAATTCTCACACTTGTATTTCAAGCCCTTGTTTATATATCACTCCACTTGGGTACCCCCTTGCTATGTTGTATGAACACTTACGTGTCTTATCAGGCCATGTAACCACCTTGTTTTGGGAGACTACGGAGAAGAAAAATGTGTATTTAAATCCTCAAAGCCTCAGTGTATAGGTAAGGCTACAGTATTAAAATTTTAGATGGTATTTGAATGTAGTCCAGTATTAGTGAGGAAGCTGTGACTCTGACTGTGAATGTAGTGGTAGTTAACAATAAGGAAAGGCTGTAAGCAGTCTGCAGGTTCCCCGAGTGGTGCAGCACCCAGGTCTTAAATATGAGAGTATTGCCTGATGGGTCAGGGAGGCTCAGTGTACTGCAGAAGCTACTTGAACCAACCGAGCTGCAAGGCAGGAGAGGGCCCTCTGGCTTTCCAGCAGTTGTCCAAGAGCCAGCATTGGCACCCCTTTCAAATATAGCTCTTTTGTGTATTGCCACCTGGAGACGAGTGCTGAAGAGAAGGGTAAGGATAACAGAGGAAAAGCAGTGGTGTGAAAGCTGTCAACAGTGTGTGAACAATGTCCCCAGGTGCCTCCTGAAAGGAGTAATAAGGGGGGGGAAAATCATCTTGCAGAGTTGAATGGTTTCTTTCAATTTGCAAACTTCTGCTCTCTGTGACAGTTTCTTTAACCCAGCACATGTTTATCAAAGATTAACACTGAAAAGCCAGTAATTTGTTTTTGCTCAGTAAATCATACTTTCTTCATAAAGTAAATGCTGCATGGATATTTTTAGCATTTTGTAGGTTTTTTCCTTAATGATAAACTCAGACAAAAATAATCAAACCCCATGCTTTGGGGATTAATCTGATTCCCTGCGAGGGTACGGATAGAATTTTTTTTTGTCTTGTGTACCACTGTACAGGTTTTACTGCAAGAGTGGATAATGGCTTTTCCTCCCCCTAAAGCGTCAGGTTTTCATCCTCGCCAAAGACATAACAAGCACCACTTGTGATTGAACAGTGGTCTTACTTGGCAAACTGTGCCAACACAAACCTAGATGTATTTGGTCCAGCTCTAGAAGAAAAATAGACCTGTGGGCATCTGTAGTGTGTGGGTCAGATACGATGATTTAATCACATTCTTACACTGGCCCAATATTACTCGTGATAACACAAGGGTTTATGGAAACATTGCAATTGTATTGGGGATCTCGGGAGGCCAATATGGAGAAGAGAGCGGGGCAGGCTGTAATGTAAAGCTTTAAAGCCCTAAGTCCCATTCCCTGCTTTGCCACAGATTTTGTCATGACCTTGATGCGAGTGCTTGCAGTCCATATGTTACTGATTTGAAATTTTTTATTTTATTTTTAAAGATCTGATCTGTGGCTTCTCTGTGGCTCACTAGTCAAAATGCCAAAGTGGTGTGATGCAAACACTTCCCTGCCTTATGGGGTGAATGCTACTGCGAGGTGATGTAGCCCAAGTAAAACACGGAGAGCTGGTGCCCAGTGTGGCTGTATCCTGTTCCAAAGGACTGCCGTGTGTGGGCTCTGCAGGCTGCATTTGGCCTGCGGAAAGAGGGCAGTTCTGTGCTGCAGAGAATTCCCCAAAGTGATGTGATGCACCACAGGGGTATGCCCAAGCTTGGGACCAGAGCAGGAGAGCCATGGCTGCACATTGCACTAGTCCTGCCTCCAACCCCAAACTGGCAACAGTATGGGTATAATTTACCAAACTGCATTTGTATCTGTTTAATAACTTCAGCAGACTGTAGGGCAAGGAATCAGCTGGATCAAATCCTGCATTAATACATCTGACTTTTAAATAAATAAAAATAATTTTTTCACCACTACCCCTCTGCATTCTGGATAAGCCAGGTGTTCCCAGCAGACCCTCAGCACAGGCACCTCTCTGAAGACATACCTCTGTCCTTCTGACTGTCTCCAGGGTCTCACAGCATGAGCATCAGTGTTCCCCCCTCTCCCCTGTGAATATGTGTATACATACATTTACAAATACACACTTGGAGACTACAAAAGCAGCAAATGTAATAATGTGATCCAACTGTTCAGTGCTAGGCTAGAAAGAAGTGGTTTTCTGCCATTATGTGAAAATTTAGCGTGACTGGAACAGAGTCTGCATTTGATTAGGCAATTTAAGAAATGTAAGAGACTTCATACTGAAGGGCAGTGCTGCAAAACAATTGCTCGGAACATGTTCTAAAATTGGTTTGCCTTCACCAGATTCCGTGTGTTTCTGCACGACATCTCAAACGAAAATATGAGCTATCACGTGGCAAGTGACTACATTTTGGTATTATGGTAAATAAAAGCACCAGTTTAAACAATTATTCCAAATTCTGAGTAGCCTTTGAGATGAAAAAACACAAAACTTTCCCTCTATTTACTTTTCAGCCTGGGAAAGACATTTCATAACACATCCTTTCACTGGCATAGTTAATCTTTAATGCTTAACAAGATAATAGTAATCATTAACTTTGAGCTCAGGCTTCCTCCAGGTTTTCATGCTTGCATTTTGTACATGTAATTGATTGTGCCCTGGAAAGTGGCAGAGTACATGCTTTGCATGAACAAATAGGTAACTGGGTGGCCAGCTACCAGATTTGTCCATGCAGAAAACCCAAAAGTAGCTAAAAACATGTTGTTCCTCAGTCTCTATAGGCAGTGTTCCTGTGGGCAAGGCTGGCTGACCATTCCTACTCCAAGAATGGCATACTGATAATACCAGTGCAGTGCTTGAGACACTCTGATGTGTTTCTTGCCAGTTGATAGTCTCCTGCCTCTCCTGTTGTGTTTTCCAGCAGCCATTTACTTTCTCTTTGAAGTGAGGGCAGTGGCCTGCAGCAGCCCTTTTAAGCCAGCAAGGCACTGTGCTGAGATGCTGGAGGGATGTTTGTAGCAGGGGAGAGCAGTGGGTGGGAAGAAGTGATGCTTTCTGGAGTGAGGTTGACAGCACCATTGTCTGGGGCGCAGCCTGTTGAACAGCAGACGTGCTCTCTCCACAGTGCAAATCCTTTTTTTCTTCAGCTGTCCTGCCTGTTGGGGTGTATTCTTTCCCCCAAACCTCCCTTCCATTTCAAAACATCCCATTAACTTCATCCTGTAGGCAAACCCTGACCTCCTGGGCTCCAGCCAGGTCTAAAATTGGCAGTGCTTATCTCGGGGATCGGGGCTGGAGCACTGCTTAAGGTGAAGGCTGCTTTCTCTGCTGCTGGGAGACAGCATGGCTGGGAGACAGGAGACCCAGGGGTGCTCCCAGGAATTCACTGTGGCTGTGGCGTCAGCTGGACTTATGCAAGTTGTGCCCGAGACCTTCATTATGTCCTCACCTGCAAATACTGGTTTGTGCCTGTCCCAGAGCTGCTTTATCAGATGATGCCTGATCATGCTGAAATGAGTGGAGTTTTGCTATGTAAATCATGTACTGTATGCTTGCAGGAAAAATACTTACTTCACTTGCGGCAATCACCCACATTTGTAGCCAGCCCTTCTAGAGGGAGGAAAAGGTAATACTTTGGTCTAGGTTTTAGGCTTCTGTCTGGGGCCAAGAGGGGCAGTTTGGTTTCCAAACCTACATCCAAGCCCTTATGTACTACTGTAAGTAATTAGATCTTTGCCATCATGGTTTGAGAGTTCTATCTACATTTCAGGATAAAAGTATTTCAGGCTGAAAAGCACCAGACCCCTCTCACGCAGCTGTGAGCTGGAGACACTCAGGAGTTCACCCTGATGACCCACAGCAGCTCTCCCCCCGTTGCTTTCCATGGGTTAGGGCAGGAGCTTGTGCTACCAGTGCTGCCCATGGCCAGGAATTAATGGAGAACCGGTGCTGAGAGTATAGAACAAACCCTGAACGTGACTGTATTGACGTTTTCTGCGCCAGTCGGACATGTTCACGAATACATGTAGTATTTCCTAGGGCAGTCTCAGTTGGGCACCAGCAGTTTGAATTAATAAACTGCAGGCCTGCTAAACTGGTGAATCCAGAGCACTGCTGAAGTTGAAGTCCCTTGCACGTTATCACTGATAGCTCAATCCTGGCAAACTTTCAAGGGGAGCATGTCCCACAGGAGCTTTGTAAAACAGAACAGATTCGACCATAGATGTGAGCTGAAATCAAAGGTTGGTTTGATAAGCCTGGTAAGGGAAGGTAGTTAACGTTCACTCTCAAAAATTAACTTAAAATAAACATAATTGAAGCAATCACATACAGTTTGCTCAGCATTTTATTTCCTTTCCTGCTGAAACTACGTTGTGTTCCAGTAAATTTTTGATCACAGGAGAATTCAGCCCTCAAAGTGCATCTAATCAACCACTAAACACTTGCATCATTAAAAGTCACCCTATCCATTTTGCAAGCATTCTGTCAGCTCATTCTACAGCAAGGGGGGTGCGCTTCCTGTAATGTTAAAAGCCTGCAAACAACTGAAGTGTAACTAGCAATACCATAAGCCAATTAAGATGAAAGCTGTGATACTCAGTGGTAGGGTTTCACCACTTTAATATTAAAAACTATCTTTTTTTTTACTTAGGCATAGATCAAGATGTGTTAATGCAGAATCCTTAAAAGAAGCCAAGTATTATCTTAAAATAACAGACCTGTTATTTGCACTTTCATGCTCAATTAATATCATGGCTCCAAATATCCTAAATTTTTTCTTCAGAGCTGCAAATTTTAAAGTTGTTATAGAAAGTAGGGATGGCTACATACTGCAAGTTTAAATTTGAGTGTAACTTTATAGGATAGAAACAGTTTTTGTTATCTATTTATTCATACAAAATCATGCTGTAAGTTTCTAAAAGGGACTACAAGAATTAAGTATGTTTCTTTTATTATAACCACAAATATTTTCCTGTGTTATTTGATAATAAGCTGAAATAATCTGTCACCAAACGCCACAATATGGATTTATCACATCATAGCAAATCTCTGAGATTTGAATGTACAGTAAACTCCTGTGTCAGACATTGCCTTCAGGAACTTCACTGAAGTCAGCCTTCATTAGAAGAAACACATTTATACTGGAATGCCACTTGAAAAAAACATAAATCAAAAAGACAATCACACTTGCATGGATGCTGGCTGTTGTACCTGTGTTTTGGGAGGATTTACCACACTATAAAGCTATTGCATCATTGAAAAACCTATGTTTAGATATGACCTAAAATGGGAATCTAATCCTCTGCTTTGCATTTAATAGGTACTGGTACAGATTTTTAAGGCAAGTGTTGTATTCTGTGTGGAATACTTTCGGGCTTGAAGCAAATGACTCATTATACCTATTTCACACAGTGAAATGTAGAAAAAAGGACCAAGACCAAAAAAAATAGAGGTAGGACAAAGAATTGTTTACTCCCTCTCTAGAGTTCAAGCACGAGACCCTGGGCTGTGCTGGTGTTATATTTTGTCTTGGATGACACAAAAATTCTGCGTTGTGATACTTTGACTGCCAAAACACAGTTTGGCCTGGTTTCCCCAGTGTGTGGCTCTGCTCTAGGGTTATTTTATTCCATGCATAGCAGGGGTAAGGTAATATTCTGGTGCATCCATGGTTGCCAATGCATGCATTTCTACAACAGGTCTAGGGCACCACCGAAGGTGGCCTGTACCACCTTCATATATTTGTCTTCTAAATGTTTTATTTTCTGAAAAGGTCGACCTGCTTGACAAACCAACGTTCAGCAACAGCCTACCTTTCTGTACTGTGTATGCACTTGTGAAGCACAGCGCCTGACTGGCAAGTTGCAGCTGGCTCAGGGTGTTGAACTTGTCCCACCTGGTAGCAGTTATCATCAGCTGGTAGCAGGTACCATCACCAAGTAAACTCGTGTGTGAATCCTTAGCCCCTAAAGCAGAGTAACTGCCAGGAGGCCTTTTAACTTCATGTCGGCCAGAATTTAAACCATACCCTTTCAGCTGGTGTTTTTCAACCTGCACTTAGTGGACCATAAGTGATTTGTACATCAAAAAATAATCCCGCAGGCTGTAGTAAGTAGTATTTTTAACCTTTTTACGCTAGTCTTTTGGATTTAAAAAAAGGGTGTGGGAGGTGGGGGTGGTGGAAGTTCCCATTCAGAGACTTACTTAACTTTTATTTGATTGCAAGTGAAATCTGTGTCTGGCTCTAGACTGGCCAACAGATCTTTGTTGTTCAGGTGGTCTTCTGGTTAAAGAGCTTCGAAGCACTGATTTGGCTCAGGGCCCCAAAGCCACTGTCCAAGGATGCACTATGACCCTCACTTGGGGGATGTCTCAAGGGCTGACGTGAGTGGAAGTTGCACAGGATCTGCTTTGCATCAGAAAGGGGAGCTGAAGTCTCAGCTGTAGGCCTTGAGAAACTTACTGAGCATCTGTGAACAAGCAGCAGTGAAGGATTGGGTTTGTTTCATTTTAACTTTTATTGTATTAATAGAGTGGTTTCATGCTCAAAATTTCAGAAGGTACCATCTCAGAAATGTACTAGTTAGTGCATTTGCACTAATTAGTGCCCTCAGGGAGTCATTTGCATGCATGCAGGAACAGAGGACAACAGGGATTTCCTGCTCTGTCCAAGTCCGATCACTTGGGATTGTGGGAAACCACATCACATAAATTGACTAAGCTCAGCATATTAGTAATCAATTCTGCCTGCCCCCCTCAGCATTATGGTTAATGCATACCTCCAAGCACAGAGGAGATCCTTGATCTCGCCTAGCAGCCTGACTTTGCCCTGTGTCTCGTGGAGAAGGAAGACAATGTCATTTAAGCCTTTTCATGTTGTGTGCCTGTTTTTCAGCTTTTATTATTGCAGCCCTTTTCTCTTTTGCCTTGCCAAACTCTCAATAAGCGAACTAACTTTTAGGGTGTATCTTTTCTTCTGACCTACCTTGAACTTCAGCCTGGATTTACTATACCCCACTCCTGTCTGCACTTAGCATTTTGAGAAGCATTTATTGTGTTGAGATTTTTAAGAATTCTTTTTTTTGGGGGGGTGAACAGAAGATATTGCATCAGTGTGGTTTGAAGCTATTTTATGTGTTGCTTCTCTCCAGCTGGCTGAATGCCCTTTCCCTTCCCCCTCCTCTTTTACGTGGCAGCGCATGGAAAGATGATTGATGGAGTGTCACCAGTGCGTTGTCAAAGGCTGGAGTAGATTAATGGGCAAGAAACACCAGCCTGTTCCCCTTCATGTGTGATTGTTTGAGGAGGGCTCATATTTTAACAGGAATGATATCCTGCGTCTCTGGATTCCCCCAATCAGGAATTGAAGGATGGGATTTATATCCGAGATTGAAAGGTGCCAGCCACAAAGAACCAGTTTATTACTTGGGAAAACTGCCTGCCTTCCACTTGACCAACAGCACTCGCCCCGAGCCCTGTTGCAGTCAGGCTGCTGTCCTTCCCACTGGTGTGGATTTGTGCCACCTGTTAATATTTATACCTCTCCTTCTTCATATTTGCAGACACAGCTAGTTATGGCATAGACTAAACAGCCAGAAGATCTCTGATCTGTTAATCCACCTGGGTGACACTGGCCTATGTCATTCCTTGGCTGTGCTGCAAGGAGTGACCACATATGCCCCAGAGCAGCTCAGAGCCCTTGAAAAGGCCTTTTTGGTGGTTGGCTTTGCTCTCAAATTCAGCTGTGGTGCCTCAATTCCCCAGCTGCGAAACAGGGACAGCAATATGGTAATTTCCAAACATTGCACTTGCTCCGAATTGTTTCCTAGCAGAAATGATAGGAATGTAATTTATAAGAGAAATTAATCAAAGACTGGTCTGCATCCTGGCTGGGGAAATAATAATCAGACCTGGAGTGTGATTGTTTGTCCACCTTCAAGAAAATGTGGAATTGCCAGCATTTCATAATCAGCTATTCTGGTCCAAACAGATACTTCAGCACTGTTATTTGTAGTCCCCAGCAGTGGCCTCCATTAAAAGGTTTGAATGTGGCAAGAATTATGTCTTTCACACCAGCCTATCTGTCTCTACCAGAAGCACACACCTGACCATCATAAACCACTGTTCCAAGGGTGAGATGGAACTCATTTTTCTGATTATCCAGGGAACAGCTGTTCTTCCAAGTTTATTCTCTTTTCAGTGGTTCTGATCTCAAGCCTGTGCTCAACCAGGTGCATTTAAATGCCTCTTAAAGCCAGGTGCATTTTCTTTTCAGATGCAGCTAGAAATCAGAGCTACTGTTCATTTTCTTGTAATATTTTAACAAGCAAAATAATGGCTGGTAAGAAGTGATTACCTGTGGTTTGCTGATCCAGTGCAGCTCTGTCTGCTTTTCTCTCTTGTCGTGACAAAGGTCTGTGCTTCATGCAGATGTAGACATTTTCTTTGACAGAGACTTCTGACAGATGATATTTAGTTAAAAGAGATTGCTGGGCATAACTGTTTCCTGCCTTTTATGTTCTTTGAGTTCGTCTCTGGAGTATATTCAGAGGTTTGGGGCTTTATTGAAGAAGACATAGATGTGAGTTTGTTTCTGCTCTGGATGCAATTGCTAGGGAGACACATCCTGTGGTTTTACATTTACAAAGCTTTGCCCTGTTTTAGGGACTGTGATATACCCCCTGAAATTTGAATCTAATTGAGAGATCTGATTCTCTCTTTGTTTACCTGGCATTTATGTAGTTTCCTTTTTGGTTTTGTGACAGTTTAGTTTTAGGTCACAATTGCTGTGGCCAATACAGAGCAAATTGCCCTTTTGTTCTCTACAGCCATTTCCTCCAGTCCAGAATAAGTATCTGGAAGGAAAGAGAAGAAGAAAGAAACTTCCAAATACATGCCCATGCTTGATACTGGCAGAACTTGAACAGTGCGCAGGTTGTGTGTGTTTTGCAGCCAGGCCAGGGTCTCTTTGAGTCATGATGTGTGGGCCATGAACAGCCTCATCTTCCATGCGAACTAAAACCCTACATGGCTGGGAGAGCTTCTTGCTCTTTGGCAATTGGTACTCATTTGTTCTCCAAGAAAACGAGGCTTCAGGGAGGACTTACTGAGCACCTTACAGATGTTACTGTGCACTGACTCAACGTACAGTTTATGTGCCTCCCTTTTCTTTCACTGGAATATAGCAGTGGGTTGGGTATTTGGAGCCTGCTTTTCTTTCCAAAAAAATTAAAAAGACCAAAAAAAAAGATTGTGTAACCATTAATGATTTGTTATTGTGTCTGGGAGCCACTGTGCTGTGGGACTTTGCTCTAATGGTGCTTTCACAAGAAAGAACTAATTTGACTAACTTTATTAATTCCAGTTTGTTTTAAGTTTGCTCATTAGTAATTTAACACAAGATGCTTCAGCTGAAGAGGCCATGTCAGGACAAGGAAGAGCAGAGGGAAAGTGCCAGGAATCATTAGTGTTTATTAACCACTGCACTCATCAATCTTGACTAAGAGCACAGCCCATTCGTTCTGGACTGGTGGACTGAGATACAGAAGTATCATTAACAGTGGAAAATGCTCTTTTCAGTTCTGTCCAGAATGGACAGGCATTCAGACAACACTCCACCACCACCACCAGCCCCCATCACCAAATATTACCAGTCTTTAAGTTGGACTTCTCACAGTCCAGCCTGAACTGACAGAGCTCAGCAGTCCTGTGGAAGGAAGAAGCCCTGCTCATAGCCAGCCATCATATCAATTAACAAATACAGTATTTTGATCCCCAGTAAACATTCCTGAAAGGTTAAGTGTTGTCATGAAGGGTTTTTTTGATTGCTTTTGAAATTATTAAATGATTAATACTTATGTGCTTTGCTGGATCAGGCCTGGCACTTTGTGCTGGCAATGTGTGCATCTCACAGCAATTCTTGAAATGTTAAAAAGGAAAGGCATCCTTTTTTTCTGTTTAGACAAAGAGTTTAATAACAATTTCAGCTACTGCAAGGCTGGTGACTCGAAGCCTGACCTGTGAATCGGGGCTGAATGAATGCTTCCAAAAGGTTGGAGGAGGGAACAGTACTACATTTGCCAGGTTTCTAATGAGAAATATGACTCCTGCCCAGACCACTTGTGGTCATTAAGGATTGCATTTCACTTTGAGATGCGTTTTCTTGCATCCTACCCAAATTGCAACTTGAGTAGTTACATTCTGCTCACTAAAATATCCCTGTGGTTTAATTGGAGAAGTTATGTTTCCCTTCCTCTCTTAAAAGCTTTGTTGTATAATGCTGTGGTGCTGTCATAATATGTGCTGTATAATCTGTAGAGCATACATACAAAAACCAAACAACCTGCCGTGGAAGTCTCTGACATTGCTAGCTTTCTACAGTAACAGAATTAGGGGTAAAGTGGCATCTTGGGAACCCAGCTCAGCACTGTGCCCCCGTTTGAGTCTCTTGCCACCCTTGCAAAGCATGTGACAAGCACTGGCACGCTGCAGAGACCGTATTTTTACATCTGTTTTGCACACGTGTAAATCGGTGCACGAGGCAAAGCATCAAGTGTTGGCCTTAGACATAGGGCCTTTTGCAATGAGCATGTAAGGCTTAGTGCCACGAGGGCACAGCCTGGAAACAGGTGATAATTGTAAAACATGGCATGGGTGTTCAGACAGATTGTGTGGGCCATGACTTCTCATAGATAAGATTTAGGTATTTTATGGGGAAAGGGTTTTATTGGATGACATTCATGGATAGAGGGGATGGAAAGAGATTGCAGTTTAATTAAAATTCTAATCCCAAGTTTGACAATTTTTCTTGCCAGGTCAGCAGCCTGCATGTTCTATTTGTGTTTCCCATGAATTAAATGGGCTGACAGTCATCAGCTTCTTCAGAAATGCCTGTAAATCCAGCTAAAAATTAGCAAACATCAATACGATTCAGAGCAGCTTTGAGTAAGGATATGTCACAAAGCAATTTTCCATCCATGTAAGAGCCTTTCACACTAGTTTACTCCACTGCTACCAGTGCTCAATTACAGATGAAAAAACCCTTCTTCTTCAATAGGAAGTCACATTTACTGTCCTGTACTGTTGCAGTCTCACTGGTGTGCTCCTGTTTTTCAGGTAGTTAAACGGTGTTGCCACAAACGTAGTACTGGTCTTTCACCAGCCATGAGGCTTCCTCTGCTTTGTGCCTCTGTGATGCTAATGAGCCTGTCCCAGTGCCGAGCTGTCAGCTTCCCTGAAGATGAGGACCCTATTAATGTTGTTGACTACCACTGTAAGTGATCTGCAAATGGTCCTACCCATAAGGGAAAAAGTTTTAATGTGGTGTTTTGTTGGTTTTTTTTTCCCCAGGAAATTAAAAGAAAAAAAAAAAAAAGTCTATCGTCTTTCAAATTGAAATGTGTTTACTGGCTTTGTATCTTTAATAGAACACTTAATCATTTTCTTAAAAAAGCAATCAGAAATACAGCAATAACTTCAGGAAAAAGAACATTTGCTGACATTAGCCATCTTTTTCTCATTTATATTCAAGACATTACTCAAGGAATTTAGTTTAAACCCTTCTACACCTAGTATATACAGCTAATCAATGCCATATATTGATTCTTTAGCTCTATAATCCTGAGTGATGGTGTAGCCCATTTTTACTTGCAGATTCAAGGCAATATCCAGTATTTAGAGGACGCCCTTCAGGCAATGAATCTCAGCACAGACTGGACTTCCAACTGATGCTGAAAATTCGAGACACACTTTATATCGCTGGCAGGTAATTTTCCTTCACTCAGTTCATTAGATTAAAATTCTTTTTTCTTCTGGTTTTGCATTAATGTGTAAAATTCATTTAGAAAAATCTGCAGAATATGATAGATATTAGAATTGGGAGAGGACTTCCCAGAGAAATACACCGTATCTATGGTTAGTGCATGAAAATTGGATTTGAAGGCTGCAGTTACTGTAGTTGTGCTAAAACCAATGATCAAATACTCTTTTCCCTCTTTTATATTACTGCCCTGATAAAAACCTCCCCTGATCATTTTAAACTTGGGCTGACACATCAGGGATGTAGGAAATGAGGATAACACACTTGAATATTTACAGTCCGGATTCATCTTCAACAGAAGGTGAAGGCAGAGATGGATAGGTGGACACTGTAGGTGCTATCTAAGGACCACACCAATAAAAATCAAAACCACCCCATGTTTCCCATGACCAACCTTCTCTGATTTGTATTAAACAAAAGAAAGTCCGTAAACATTTCATAGAAGCTTCTGGTCTAACAAAATACTCTAAAAATAGATTTATCTTATCAAAAATAAGACCAATTAATTAGTGAATTTACTTGTGACTCTTTACTCTTTGCAAACAGGGACCAAGTTTACACTGTAAACTTAAATGAAGTTCCAAAATCGGAAGTTACTCCAAGCAAGGTGAGTACATACAGTGCTGGCAAGGGGGAAGGATTTTCTTTGATTTTATTTTTTTTTAAAGGTTGGTGTTTTTTTTGGTGGAAAGGAAATCAAATGTTCTTTTCTGGTTTGATTTAACAGAAATTAACATGGAGGTCAAGGCAGCAGGACAGAGAGAACTGTGCTATGAAAGGCAAACATAAAGTAAGTTTAGTACATACAGTATAGAAGAACACCACTAGTATTTATTATATATGTGAAGTTCTGTGATTAATACATCTTATCTTTTCAGGATGAATGCCATAACTTCATTAAAGTCTTTGTTCCAAGAAATGATGAGATGGTTTTCGTCTGTGGAACAAATGCATTTAACCCTATGTGCAGATACTATCGGGTAAGAATACTGAAAACGTCATTAATCTGTTACTGGTTTTCCTTGCACTAATTATACTGTAGCAAATACATCCAGTGTGATTGGAGAGTGCTTCAAGGTGAAATAAAACCAGACAGAAGCCAGCGTGCTGAATTAAGTTTTCTGGAAAGACAATGTTATGCTTTTGTGCCAGTGTACAAAATAGAAATGACACTATCACCCATTTATTTTTCTTCTCCAGCTGAATACCTTAGAGTATGATGGGGAGGAAATTAGTGGTTTGGCAAGATGCCCATTTGATGCCAGACAAACCAATGTCGCCCTCTTTGCTGGTAAGAACTTCTGCTTGTAATGAGCCTAAATGATTAATGACACCAAAGGAGCCAGAGAGCTTTTAAAGCAAGCACAGGAAAGCTAAAGGTGTCATGGTGCCCCTGCTCTTAATTTTTTTAAAGGGCCTCCAAAGGGTTAGAAGTTGACCCGTTAATAAATAGGTTACAGCAGTGTGGGGAAGAGTGGCCGTAAAGAAATGGGGAAAAATACAGGCTAGTCAGAATTCTGTGTTAAAGGCCTCTTAATACCACGTTTTCAACTTTTGTTTTAGATGGAAAATTGTATTCGGCAACAGTAGCAGATTTCCTGGCAAGCGATGCTGTTATTTATCGCAGCATGGGGGATGGATCTGCCCTAAGAACAATAAAGTATGATTCCAAATGGATAAAAGGTAATTTGGGGGAGTATTTCCCATACACATGGCAAATGTAATTTCAGTGTCACAGAGGGTGACGCAATTCGCAGCCAACGTGCTTTACCCATATGCTACAATGTCAGCACGTATGCAGCTTTCAGTACAGTATGATTACAGTAAGAGAGCAGTTCAATACAATACAGCAAAATTTTTGTTAAATACATCTGTGAATGAATCTGCAGTTATAAAATACCCTAGCTGAAATGCAATTCCTCTGAGGCCTTTCTACAGTCCATTATCCAACATTCGAGACTACAAGTCCATTTAAGCTCCAGTGCACCCACATTTGGACATCCTAAAGTACCCGGAAGACTGGAGCTCATGTGTGCTGGTATGGACCTGTGGAGAAGCCACCAAGTCACACAGCGTAGGCAGTGTCATGTGCCAGTGGAGCAGTCCTTTGAAGTAACCTTCTCCTTTCTCTTTCTTACAGAACCACACTTCCTCCATGCCATAGAATACGGGAACTATGTTTATTTCTTCTTCCGAGAAATTGCTGTAGAGCACAATACTTTAGGCAAGGTAGGTATCATCATGGCAAGCTGTCAGGTAGCCATGAGTTGTAACAGAATGAGATCATCCCAAAATGGTAGCAAGCACAGTTTGCCATATGAAGTAGGGACTAGTAAAAGTTCGCACGGTTTTCCCATCATTATAATTTACGGGGGGTTGGGGAGCAGAGCAATAAACAGTGCATTCTTCTACCAGAAAGCTGTGTCTGTTCTCTCTGCCTTGCTGTTAGGCGAGCTCTCTACAGGTATCTTCTGGTATTGCTGTTGCCTTAACACTTGTGGCAAGTAATGGAAAATCTGAGGGGTTTTTTCATGCTTATTAAAGAAACAAAAGAAAACAACACAAAAGAAGAGTTTCAAAGAAGTTTCTCTAATGTCCCTGGATATTGAATAATTCAGGCATGCCAGTACAGAGTATAATACTCATGCCTCACCATGGAAGGATATTCTGTAATAAATTATTAAGTCCTTTACACATGGTTAATTAAAGTCTTTAAATCTCACTAACAATATGATTTTGAAGGGAAAAAAGAGCCAGGACAAGCTGCAGAGTTGCATTTGCTTGGTGATACATTAAGATGCCTGTGCACTACAAGCTAAACACCATTTGTTTTCATCCTTTCTGCGCAGATAAATGGCAGCTTCCTGTTAACAAAATTATCTTTGGTGTTTTATCAACAGCTCAGAAACCAGCTTTGTTTTCCTTGCATCTCTCAAGGCTTTCTCTCTTTCCCCTTTTCTTTTCTTTGCCCATCACAGGCTGTGTATTCCCGTGTGGCACGCATATGCAAAAATGACATGGGGGGGTCCCAAAGAGTCCTGGAAAAGCACTGGACATCCTTTCTGAAAGCTCGGCTCAACTGCTCAGTTCCTGGGGATTCATTCTTCTACTTTGATGTTCTGCAGTCTATCACAGACATAATAGAAATCAATGGAGTCCCCACAGTTGTTGGTGTATTCACCACACAGCTGAACAGGTGAGGGATGAGCAACCTTACATCAAAGGTAGTTCTCTGCTTCTGTCTTACACTGAGATTGGTGCCATTGTAGTCTGAGTTCTTGCAACTGTTTTTCTTCTTTTACAGCATCCCTGGTTCAGCAGTGTGTGCTTTCAGCATGGATGACATTGAGAAAGTCTTCAAAGGGAGATTTAAAGAACAAAAGACTCCTGACTCTGTTTGGACAGCTGTACCTGAAGACAAAGTACCAAAGCCAAGGTAAAAGGTTCTTACTCATGATGCCATAATATTGTCCTTGTAAAGGGCTACCTTAAATCAGCTGCATTCTTGAGCGTCTTGTTGGGTAAAAACCAAACCAGAGCTTTACGCTTCAGCCATAAGGATGCTCATTAGCAGGCTGCCTTCTCTCATTAACTAAAATACCAAGAGGAAAACAATGTTGTTCTCCTTTCAGACCTGGCTGCTGTGCAAAACACGGCCTCGCAGAGGCTTACAAAACCTCCATTGATTTCCCAGACGAAACACTCTCCTTCATCAAATCTCATCCTTTGATGGATTCGGCTGTTCCCTCAGTCACTGAGGAGCCCTGGTTTACCAAAACACGTGTCAGGTATGACACCGTTTAAAATAACGCATGTGAAAAGCAAAACAAGAAAACCTGCTGTTAGTGATATGCCTTTTGGTCTTGATAGGTACAGACTGACAGCAATTGCTGTAGACCACGCTGCTGGACCCTACCAGAACTACACAGTCATATTTGTTGGCTCCGAAGCAGGAGTAGTACTTAAGATCTTGGCAAAGACCAGGCCTTTTTCTTTGAATGACAGCATATTACTGGAAGAGATTGAAGCATATAATCATGCAAAGTAAGTACTACCAGAACACCTAAGCTCTTCATCTAGTCTGTGGTACCTAGCTAAAAAAAATTATGGTAAACAGAAACCAACTCATTTATCACCAACATCACCACTTACTCGTCATTTCACAGTGTCCCTCGTGTTGAATAACCTGAAAATATTTTGCATGGGTTGAGTGAACAAACTAATTCCACTCCAGTGACGTCAGTGATACAATCTAATTCTTCTGGAAATAGATACACTTCTTCCTGAATATGAAACATCAAAACTATCTGGTGCTGTTAAAAAGAAATAATGTGAGCTTATCTTGAGAGTTTCTCAAGAGTGACCAATAATGTATAAACTTCTATAACCTAATGTATAATAATTTTAAACTTGTTTATTCTGGTGCAAGGAATTTGGGAATGGAAGTGTTCCAGTTAGACTCTACAGGCATCCAGTACAGGACTCCTGTTCTGCTCTGTTGGGATATTTATGCCAGCTGAGAGAACAAAGAAAATGGTTTTGGATTTTTTTCCTACGCAGTTCAGTGAAATTGTCACCTAGCTGTGTATAAGAGCCAGCAGCTGGCATTTGATAACCTATAGGTTTATTTAGAAATCACTCACTGAAGACTAGTAAGTTGCATTTCTATATGTAAAAAGTAACTTTTCAGATACATAAATAAATAACTGCAGTGTAACCTCTGCACAAAGTACTACAGTTACTGAAATAATGACCTCCCATTATTTTCACTGAACAGGTGTAATGCCGAGAGCGACGAGGACAGAAGAGTCATTTCCCTTCAGCTGGACAGAGACCACCATGCTCTGTTTGTGGCATTCTCCAGCTGCGTCATTAGAATCCCTCTGAGTCGGTGTGAGCGTCATGGGTCATGTAAAAAGTACGGCCCCGTTCCTGAACTCCCCCTTCAAGGAAGGGCACCAGCATCTCTTGGGAATGAAGTAAAAAATGCATGATTTTTTTGGGTTTTTCTCTTGCAAGGGCATGTATTGCTTCACGGGACCCATACTGTGGCTGGTTAGACCACGAGGCATGTGGAAGAGTGACACCAGGCATGCTGTGAGTACTGCTTTTCAAATTAGCCCAGCATCTCTACATAAGCTTTATAGACCACATGAGCTCATATCCTCTGCCTGTTCCCTTGCACTCAATTAGTAAGTGCCTTTTTTTTTTTTTTAAGGATGGTTTTTCAGTGTACTGTATGATAACAGAATACTGAAGTCTGACCTAGTTCTGCAATCTTTAGGTGAATACTTGCTTTCAGTGGGAGTTTTACATGTGAGTGAGAAGCAGGAAGGCAAGAAATTGCTGCCTGCAAACCTGAGCAGCTCAGAGAGGACAGGACACAGTATCCCCTCCCAGGCCTGCTCACAGCCAGGGCACAGCCAATCGCAAATATGAAAGCATGGGATTCACAGTGGGAAAAGAGTGAGATTCTGCCTCTACACTGCAGCTTGGGTGATATATATGCATACCAAAGGCATTTTGCACAAATCAAGTCTGTAATGTGCAGTGCTTTAGCAGCTGTGTCTTAAAAAAAGGCCCGTGCAAACTTTAACCAGTATAATAATTGGATGGTTGTATCTAAAACCACGAGCATGCCCAATGTAGAAGACGTGATGAAGTTGCTGGAAAAAGGATTTTTTGTTTCTGTTTCCTGGCATAAGCACATATATGGACTTTTAAAGCCTGGTTATAGCCAACTTGTGCACAATTTTTTGTAGAAAATTGTAGAACAATTTTTTTGGGCCATACACTAGCTCTTGTGTATGTTTCCATTTCCTGCTTCCAGAAAAAAAATCACTATGTGTTTCCCTATTAATACTGTTAATTGCAGGTTCTCTTTGTTTGTTTCATACAACCACAGCACTGGAGGATATGTACAAGATGTCGAATATGGTGACACAGCGCAGCTTGGGGACTGTCATGGTAAGGAGTAGTCATTGCTGCTCATTTATAATGTCTCAGCAGTAGTCTGTGGCCACACCACACTATGGATGTTAAATTTATGATGAGCTTTTCAGTAACATGATGAACACATCACCCAGTGTTTCTGTGAATGTTCACAAAGCTGAGCTTTTTGGTCCTGGGTGGCAGAGTTGTCTTTCCTTCACCAGTTTACAACTATTTGGGGTCTACAGCAAAGTATTATTGAAGAATTTATTTTTTGTAACCAGTAATATTTTAGTTTTTCTTTTCCGTTACTCAGGTTTGAGATCTTTTGCTTTCTTTTTGTTACTTTTTACTGATTACTTGTTCCTTTAATTCTTTTAGAAAATTTGGCTACTACAGCTACACCAGATTACAAAATATTTGGCGACCCAACATCTGGTTAGTTTTTTTTAATTTTTTTGAATTAATGACCTTTACTTTCCTTCAGTTCAGCATTTTCAGCCCTTTTTTCCTTCCTTTTGCACAGTTGGCAATCCTCCATTTTTGTGCTTTTACTCATGTTCCCACTGATGGTAAAGATAGTCAGACTCTTCTCACTCAGCACTTCACCCTGTGTAGCCGCATGTTAACAGCTCATTATTTATTGAGACATCTTTTATTAAAGAGCCTGATTAACATAGATGACATCTTCACTGCACGAAAGTCCACTAAGCTTTATTCTTAATCCCCAGCCATGCATATGTGAATGCCCCTATTGGTCATCTCTAGTAGATGAATGGCAGAATTTCATCATCTTCCTCCTTACCTCTCCTTTCCTCTTTTCCTTCTTCCCAGCAAGCTTTTTGCACAAATACACATTTTCTAAAATGTGTATTTCTATATTTTTGAAATGTTTTAAGTGGTTTGTGCTAATGGAAAAAAATGAACATCACAAACTGTGTAGCTGAATGAGGACTTGTGTAGACAAAGGTGGCTTAGAGAAACTTTGCTTTGTTGTCAGATGGACTTTCACATCCTTTTCTCCTTCAATGATTTTTCTAGTAGCACTTTCCCTGTCAGCCCCTGGTGCTCAGGAAGACAGGACACAGTGCTCCTTTGTTGAACTCCAACGCAGAACCTGTGTTGACTTCAACAGGAGCAGGACTGAGCCCTTATTTTCCTGTCTTTGCTTCCAGCACTTGGTTTCCGCTTTCAAATCAAGGGCACATGTTTGACTGACAAATAGGAAAATAATCTATTTCTATGTAATATTTGTGAGAGTGCAACAAGAACATTATTTTGTGTTTTGGTTTTTGATGATACTTGCACTTTAATAACTTGACAAGACGTAATGTTTGAGACATATTTTCCAGATATATTTATCCAGAACATAAGTTCGAGCCTGCTTAGGAAAGCAAAACAAAACAAAACTGTGTTTCATGGAGATGCTACCTTGCTTACATGACTGTTTACATTATCAACTAAATTTTCAAAGTGGTATTTTAGGACACAGCTAAAACTGAACCTTACTTTTGAGTCCTGAATTGAGTGTGCTCTCAAAATACATCTCAGTCAAATCTCAAGCCATAGACAGACATTCATGCCTAAACCTACTGGGACAGTGAACACAAAATACTTGTGTGTGCAAAGGAGACTTTGGATTGTAAACATAATTTGATGTGTTTCCTTCTCATGTGCATTTTCACGTAGGTCGTTCTGTTCAGCAAATGTACTACAAAGGAGCTGGAATCCATGCAACATTGTTCCTTAGGAACTATTACAAAATAGAGGTTAAAAACACTCCTTTAATCCCCACCTATAGAAATGGCTCATTCAGCAGTTCCTGGTATACCATAATAACACTAATGGAGCTGATCTGGTTTCTCAGGCATAACCTGTCATGAGTGTGTATCTTTCTGAGTAACTTTTTTTTTTTTTTTAAGATGTTTAAAAGGCAGCCAAGTGTGTTGTCTCCAGTGAAGAATATAGCAATTAAGTAGAATAAGTTGTGCCTTTCACCTCCACCAGTTGCTTACTGTAACTGTTGCACTGCTTTCATGTTTGACTTCTCCAGCTTTTTTTTTGGCTAGCAGCTGTTGTTGTTTTAATGTATTTTTTTGTACTGAAAGTTTTGAACCAATTGATTTTAATCAGCCCTCTGTACTTACGCAGAGTGTAGGGGGGGCGGGGGTCACATTTTGCTCTGACATGTAACTCCCATTAATTACTGTCTCCAGCTGTAGCTTAGATGTGCCATGAAACAGTGAGGAAAGCCTAACTGTAATACACATTAATAAAAAAAAAAAAAATCTGTTTGCCACCACAGACATGGAGTTCTCCTCAGCTTCCATTACCACAATGGCAAGTATCCCAGTTATATCACCTAAAGTGATTGGTTCCTGGAAACCTAAAGTGACTGGCTCTCGGAAATTTGTAGTTCAAGATGACCCAAACACTTCTGATTATTCTGATCCATTATCAGGTGTCACAAAGGGTAAGGCCTTACCAGGGAATACATTGCAGCTGAATGGAAACCTGATAGTCTCAGCATTGTCTAAGGTTTAAATGCAACAGCCGTGATTGTTGGGCTGTATTTTATACCCATTTCCTGTGAATATGCAGACAGTGCAATCATGTTTTTCATACCTACTTACCCGGTGTACAAAGTGCTGCTTAGAGCTTATAATGGGAAACACAGATAATAAGCTCAGCCTTTTATTCCTGGGGTGCTTCAAAGCTCCCATTAAAATCAGTGGGACTTCTGGATGCATTAAAAAAAAAAAATTACATTCAAGACTCACCTGCACCTCTGGTGGTTGTTTTCAAACCAGTCTAGTTTGGCTAAGACTATTAGTCCTCATGAATGGTTGCTTACAAGAGCTTAATGTTTTCAGGTTTTTCCTTTGGTTTGGGGGTGGGGTTTTTTGAGGGTAGGGGGGGAACAGAAAACAAAGCATAGCTCCATGACAGATCCATACATTAAGTGGGGCATGTCCCAAGCTCTGCCTGCCTGCAGCATGTTTCTGAAGAATGTGACTCAGGTCTGAGTAAGGATGTGCTGAATCTTTATTCTCTGGATGTGAGCAACAGTTTGCAGATGATCTCAGTACATAGACTCATACAGGTTTTAAGCTGAACACAAAAAGAAATGTATTCTGCATGTAATGCATCTTTCTGTAGTCATTCTTTCAGCGAAGTGAAACTTTGATTAGGCTCTTATGGCAAGAGAGACTTTAATTCAGTAGGACTATTGCAGTCAACCAAACCATCAAGAGGCTTCCAATCCCATAACCAGAACTTAACACAAGTCTTCATCAGTACAAAGAATAGCCAGGTGACAGACATGTTTGCACAATTCTGTATTTACTGAAAATCTCACCAGCCAAAAAGCTGTTTTATTACCATTCACCAAAACATATCAGGTTTCCTATCAGCCATTATGGCAGTGCATTTGTCATTTTAATTTGTTGCAGTTATTTTCCATTTTGCTTTAAGTTTTTGTTATCATTTTGTGTCATAGCTATTAGTGAACTTTACTCATGTTTTCTTTTTTCTTCTGCACAGTGCTATTCATTAAAACCTATAACCCTGAACATTAACAATGTTCAAAGGCCTTGCCTCTAACAAAAGTGAATCTGTTCCTTCTCTCTTACTCTTTCATTTTAACATCCCTTGGGATATTTAACAGAATTACTTTCGTTAAAAACTAACATTGTCTTAGCTACAAGATGTCTGTGGTTGCTTTAAAATCTAAAAAAAAAATCAAAAGGAGCTTGTTAATACACAAATAAAAACAACTAACCTAATATTCAGCTTCTTAGACTAAGCTAAAAGTTTTCTAAATTTTAACATTCTCTAGTGCCTTATCCTTGCAAGATGCTTTTTTTAATGTTATGAAAGTGTTTGTATTCATTATTGACTAAAAAAAAAATAGAACAGTAGTTTTTTATTTATTTAATAGAACGTTATAATCTTGAACTTCAAAAACTGTACACTTACACAATGCCAGATATGCCACGCCAAGGCTAGCAGCCTGTGGAGAGAGTAGTTTACAAGTTTTGCACTGTATTACATTAACATGGTTGTAGCAATGCAGTATGTACATTATACAGTTTTACACAACATTTGCATAATCCCGTCTCTCTTTTGAAACTGATTTATGAGTTGGGCAGAAAATTGAGAGAGAAATCCATCCATGAGTTATTAATTGTTGTCTGGCCCAGTAGCACCTCTTAACCTCAATTTTCCAGCAGAAATCGTTTATGTTAATAACATACAGGTCCCTATTCATGAGCCTAAAGGAAATGTGGGGACATGCTAAATCAAATGTCGTATGAGGAAAGAAGCTTCAACAAGCATTCCTCATTATCAAAGAAAATGGACAGTCTTCATTTAGACTGATCACTGCTCACACAGTTATTTTTATTTATAAAATTATCTGCATTCACCTGTTCTGTGGATTGCAGGATCCAGCTGAGTTACACTAACACTACACACAGAGCACCTACAACCACTCTACTAGACACTTCCCTGAGGGAGGCTACCTTCTTCATCTATGCATCCGTATGAAGTACATGTAGATTCATGATATACCGCATGTCTTTTGCAGGTGTAAGGTGGGAAGTACAATCAGGAGAGTCCAACCAAATGGTACATATGAATGTCCTAATCACTTGTGTCTTTGCCGCTTTTGTCCTGGGAGCCTTTATTGCGGGAGTGGCCGTTTACTGTTACCGGGATATATTTGTACGGAAATCCAGAAAAATACACAAAGATGCAGAATCGGCTCAGTCCTGTACTGACTCCAGTGGGAGCTTTGCTAAACTGAATGGGCTGTTTGATAGTCCTGTCAAAGAATACCAACAAAATATTGATTCACCCAAACTTTACACAAACCTGTTGACTAGCAGAAAGGAGTTGCCACCAAACGGTGACACAAAGTCCATGATGATGGACCACAGGGGCCAGCCTCCGGAATTAGCTGCGCTTCCAACTCCTGAATCTACACCAGTTCTTCAACAAAAGACTCTGCAGGCTATGAAAAGTCAGTCGGACAAAGCGCACAGTAATCTCAATGCTTCACGAAAGGAAACTCCGCTAAAAAGCCCTCAGTTTTTTCCTTCCAGTCCTCCACCACACTCTCCTCTAAGTCATGGACATATTCCTAGTGCTATTGTTCTTCCCAATGCTACCCACGATTACAATACATCTTTCTCAAATTCTAATGCGCACAAGGCAGACAAAAAGATGCAACATATCGATCATCCACTTACAAAACCATCCAGCAAAAGAGACCACAGGAGATCTGTTGATTCCAGAAACACCCTGAATGATTTTCTGAAGCACTTAAACGAAACTACTAGTAATCCCAAAGCAATTATGGGAGATATTCAAGTGGCCCACCAGACTTTAATGCTGGATCCAATGGGGAATATGTCTGAGATCCCACCTAAGGTTCCCAACAGGGAGGCATCTTTATATTCTCCTCCATCAACTCTTCCGAGAAACAGCCCTACAAAACGAGTGGATGTTCCCACCACTCCTGCAGTACCAATGACCTCTTTGGAAAGGCAGAGAGGTTATCACAAAAATTCTTCACAGAGGCATTCAATATCTGCCCTTCCTAAAAACGTAAACTCACCAAATGGTGTTTTGTTATCCAGACAGCCTAGTATTAATCGTGGGGGGTACATGCCTCCCACGGCAGGCACAAAGATGGACTACATGCAAGGGACGCCTGTCAGCGTTCACCTCCAGCCTTCCTTGTCCAGACAAAGCAGTTACACTAGCAACGGCACCCTTCCTCGTACAGGAATAAAGAGGACACCCTCCTTAAAACCTGACGTGCCACCAAAACCCTCCTTCGTTCCTCAGACAACTTCAGTCAGACCACTGAACAAATACAGTTACTAGGATACGTCTGTGCTAAAAGTGAGTGTGACATTGACCTGCACAAGTTGTGAGATGACGGCGTGGTAGACACATAAGACAGAGACTTGCTTGTTATTAAAGAGAACAAAGTGGCCAAAGAAACTGTCTTTACTTCAGCAACATCTGTGTCTTGCCACATGTAGCTATAGCAAGACTTCATGTACTTACTAAGAGCAAACACAAAAAACAAAGGAAAGTGCTGGTCATTACATTTCTTTTGTTTGGAGTTAAGGGGACATGTAGCAGAACAGGGTAGGGGCTACTTTACTGTTCTAAATAGCTAAAACGAGTTCTTGGGGAAAAAATTCAGTAAGCAAATACTTGAAAAATGGTTTCCATTTTAGACTGCCATTAAGCGTGGTCCTTCCCATTAAATGTGAACATTTTAATATGTATGCATTCACCTTGCCTCTTGCACAAATGTCAGAAAACGGTAAGTCTCAATGAATATCTGGGTTTATAACCAATTTGCTGGAATTCAGTCTCTGGCCCAACTGTAGCATTATTATTTTTTTCCTCTCCATATGTGGCATTTTGTTTGTGCCGCACATAAAGCTGCACGTGTGTGCGTCTGTGCGTGTGTACTGTACACACTAGGATGTACATAGATTCCCATTGCATCTTTTATGCTATGGAATTGTTTACATTGAGCATGACTGAACAAACAGATGACTGCCTCCTGCAGCCCGTTGGGTTCAGTTTGGGGACAGCTAAGGATGAACTGTGCATCTCTGCCAGCCTTCTGAATGGCAACACCTTGATGAAATAGTCACCCAGTGGAAGAGTGCAGATATGTTTAATTCTTCATAACTCTGCTATGCTGCTATTGATTCAGAGCTGTGCATTTCAAATCTAGTGTTTTGGGCTGGAACGGGGGAGTTTTACTGTGTTTCCACAGTGCCTCCATCCAATACCTGGCCACTGTGAACTTGAGCCCCTGTACTTCTCATTGAGGGCAGCTAATAATCAATTCACTTGGCAAAGGCCTGTTAACTAGAGCAGGTTACTTTTTTGTTGCATTTAATAATGCCCTACACACTGATAGACTCTTGTCAATAAAAAAATAAGAAACATTAATTGGCCTGGCAGAAGCAGTTTGTGAAAAATCAACAGTAGTGCAATCAATTCGTTTTTGTTGTGTAATGTAAGGTTGTTTTTTTTTCCAAAGTCATGCAGGTAATGACAATATTCTGTAAATATTATGTGTGAGTTTACCTGAATCTGTGCATTTTGTGCCTTATTCATGCAAATGATAAAAGTACTAAAAAAAAAAAAAAAAAAAAAAAAAAAAAAAAAAAAAAAATCTGTCAAGTGTTCTCACTATAGCACATATCTCCTGAGTGCCAGTTGTAAAACCTCTCAACAGCACCCAAAAAAAAAAAAAAAAAATAAATAAATAAAAAGCAAGAATAATTAATGGTAAATAAAGGCAGCCTACAGTCCAAGAAGACAGCAGCATTAAATCACCTTAGCATGATAAACATTCCACTCCAGCTCTCCAAAGGATCAAACAGTTATAATGTGAAATCAAATGAGGTTTCTAGGGTAATGGAACACCTGCTAAAGTTGTGTAAGCTATTTAGTAGGTTTTACAGTATCCACTTGCAGCTGATGTTCAACACAGATGGCTATTTTAGCTTGCAGGCTACACACTACCACATTGTTTATTGAACATAACTATAGAAATAACCATGGCAGAGGAATATTCATGAATTAGCGGGACAAATAACTGCAATGGGTTTCAGAGACGGGGGAGATTTATATTATGTGTTCAAAGGAGAGAAAAGGTTAGTCACTGAAAACTGGATCTCTGTTACAGAACAAAGAATAAAGGATAGAAGTAGTCATTTTTTTCATGTAAGGCTGTAAGGGACATTTATTTCCTGAGACCTCTGGATCCAAAAATCAATTGTCTCTCTTCCTAAAAACACTTCTGCCTTGCAACTAAAACACTACAGATGAATAACTATTAAAAACATACTCAGTTGTCAAAAGACACAAACTGATCCAAATTCACTTTACAAATATTAATTAATAAATACAGACTTGTGTGAAACCGAAAGATAAATGTATGTGAATCCTGATAACCTCCTGTAACATTGTGCTGCCTTGTAGATGGTAATGTGAGTTCTCTCAGTATTTATGTTGAAATTTCTAACATTCAACCTAGTCCTTATTCTGTTAATTTAATAATAAAAGATGCTTTATCCATTTGTGCAAAGGTAAACGCAGATTGTATCTTTTTTAATGGTACGGCATAAAAAAGTAACCCTTAAATGAAGCTGCTCTATACTATAGAGTACTTTAACATGTATAGATATCTTGTAAACTTGTATTGTGGATGTGTAAATAATACGTTCTTTGGGTTTTTAACACCGCATGTAAAGTCAAAATAAAATATTCCAATGTACTGGATGTCTGATTGATTGCATTATTAGGTGGATAGATGATGGTAGAGCGGTAGATGTGGTTTATCTTGATTTCAGTAAAGCATTTGACACTGTCTCCCACAGCATCCTTGTAGATAAGCTGATAAAGTATGGGTTTAGTGATCAGGTAGTGAGGTGGATTATGAACTGGCTGAAGGGAAGAAGCCAGAGAGTTGTGGTTAATGGGACGGAGTCTAGTTGGAGGCCTGTGACTAGTGGAGTCCCTCAGGGGTCGGTACTGGGACCGGTGTTGTTTAATATCTTCATCAACGACTTGGATGAGGGTACAGAATGTATCCTCAGCAAGTTTGCTGATGACACCAAACTAGGAGGAATGGCTGACACACCAGAGGGTTGTGCTGCCATTCAACGAGACCTTGATAGGCTGGAGAGTTGGGCGGGGAGAAACTTAATGAATTTCAACAAGGGCAAGTGTAGAGTTTTGCATCTGGGGAAGAACAACCCCATGTACCAGTACAGGTTGGGGGCTGACCTGCTGGAGAGCAGTGTAGGGGAAAGGGACCTGGGGGTCCTGGTGGACAGCAGGATGCCCATGAGCCAGCAATGTGCCCTTGTGGCCAAGAAGGCCAATGGCATCCTGGGGTGTATTAGAAAGGGAGTGGTTAGTAGGTCGAGAGAGGTTCTCCTTCCCCTCTATTCTGCCTTGGTGAGGCCACATCTGGAGTATTGTGTCCAGTTCTGGGCCCCCCAGTTCAAGAAGGACAGGGAACTGCTTGAGAGAGTCCAGCGTAGAGCCACAAAGATGATGAAGGGAGTGGAACATCTCCCTTATGAGGAAAGGCTGAGGGAGCTGGGTCTCTTTAGCTTGGAGAAGAGGAGACTGAGGGGTGACCTCATTAATGTTTATAAATATGTAAAGGGTGCGTGTCATGAGGATGGAGCCAGGCTCTTCTCAGTGACATCCAATGATAGGACAAGGGGCAATGGGTGTAAGCTGGAACATAGGAGGTTCCACACAAATGTGAGGAAGAATTTCTTCACAGTGAGGGTGACAGAACACTGGAACAGGCTGCCCAGAGAGGTTGTGGAGTCTCCTTCTCTGGAGACATTCAAAACCCGCCTGGACATGTTCCTGTGTGACCTGATCTAGGTATTCCTGCTCTGGCAGGGGGATTGGACTAGATGATGATTTAAGGTCCCTTCCAATCCCTAACATTCTGTGATTCTGTGATTCTGTGATTAGTGAAGCCAGTTTTAGGGGCGTTGTTGGGATTATAATAGCGGAAAAGCTCTACTTGCCTTTAATAGCTCTGTGCAGAAGGCCCACAGACATCCTCCCATCAGCCTTATCAGGGACTCATAGAGGCAGATGGCGACACACACAGGTGCCCTTCCATTTTCGTTGCAGCTGCATATTGACGTGTTCTTGAGGGAGAGTGAGTGTCTGCAGATGACTTTCAGCCTCCTGAGTTAAATATAAAATGCCAAAGTAAGTGACATGCAGTGGCAGAGTGTAGTACAGAGTGAGGGTTGCCCCTATGACACACCAAGACAGTGCACTGCATTTGAAAAAATACATAATATATGCACATATGAAGCCTTTATTGGAGTTTGATCCAGGTTTCAGCTGGGCTCTGGCTCCTGCGAACCTTTCTCGTTAAGGTTAGAAAAATACCAATTATTTTGTGCAAATACAGTAGAGTTTTAAGAGAAGACAGTGTTCCTTCTAAAATGCAGGCTTCAAAAATACAGAGATCATGCTTAGCAAAATTAATTGCAGATCCTACATAGCAAGACATTCCTAAATACTTACGAATGCTTAATAATTGAAATTCACATTTCAGGCAAACAATAAAGCCCAACAGAAATACATATGCCACGTATTCAGTATGTGCCAACATCACACGTAATTTTAAAACAGGGTAATTTTGTATCAGAAAACAAATATAACGTATTATTTTAATTAAAAGTTGATTTTAGATAATGGATAAAAATGATTTGTTATGAGATCATGCTGTCAAGGTATTAATCATTTGAAATTACCATGCATGTTATAACAATGCAATACCTAGTTGCAATGCAAACAATACCTAGTTGTATCTTACTAAAAAAAAAGAAAAATCTTTTAAAGGGAAAAGAAACATGGTGCTAAAAAAAAAAAATAAAATAAAAAATCCCAAGCCTATAATGGCTCAATACATATTTTTTCTAGTGCAGAAGCAAAATTGGATTTCTTTTTTTTGGCATGGGGCTTTTTCATTAGATGTCTTTCTTTATATATGAAATGAAGAGCCAAATACATAAAGCTGCCATATGCTGCAAGCCTGTGGTGCTTTTCCACCTCTTTAGAATCAGCTGTGCCTTTGACATGGAAGTGTCAGCCAGCACAGCTAACGGTGTTCCCTCTGTGAAGGGGCAGTACCATTTGAACCACACCTACTTGAATTGTCAGTCAGGCCTTAAGGGTCATAATGAGAAACTACAAACAGCCATTTAGTGAAATATAAATGTGCGTCTGCAACACAAATGATGGAATAATTTTGTTCAGAAAATATCTGTATTTAATCTGAAAGGTGTCAAGTGACCATTTTCCACAGTTACTTGTTCTGGTCTCTATTGAACCAGCCTCCACTTAACCAGAGTGATGTGGTTAGCCAGTTATCTCTCCTGACACGCTCTGCCCTGCTACATGGTGGCTGCAAACACCACAGAAGTCTCTGAAAACACATATTCGCTGTTAGAAAAATAAGTGCAAGAAAAATTCTCCCTGTACTAACAGAGAGGGACCATGGCAGCCAAAGGCTAACTGGCTGTAACAGCAGCTTTTAAACTGCTTTATCTTTAATGATGATGCCAAAGCAGCCACCTACAGACTCCCCATTCCAAAAGGGAACTGCAGCAATAAGGAAAAGCTTTGCAAGAAAAGAAATGAAAGCAACTTCATTTTTTCTCCTCAGATGCTCTCCTGGGTCGATTGGTTGGTTTTAAGCATCCTAAAGTCTCTCTGGAAGAACAATCCACAGCCAGAGTGTTAGCTGATGAATGCATGAAGGGTGCTTGATGCTGGCAGGCAGGAAGACGCTCACAAGGGGAGGTCCCAGGCTCAGAGCAGAGTTGGCCTGAGCATTCAGGGCTGCAGAGAGGCACACACAGTCCTGGTGCGGGTGCGTGAAGGCAGAGGGGAGGTCCCCACTCATCTCTCACTTCCTTTGTTTTTTGTAGAAAAAAAAGTAAAATTATTTTGAAAAAAACACGGAGAAGTAGAAAGACAAAACAAAAATGGGCTGCAGGCCCATAGTAGTGAGATGATTGCAAGAAAACCAATTTGTAAAGCCGTGAGTAATCTCTATGACTCTGCTGCCAGCACAAGCCTATGGCCTGTTAAATTTGGGGTCTTAAAGTAATCACAGTAGTTTCAAAAATCGGGATGCTTCTGCTTTAGTGCAGTCTTGCTAATGACTCACTGTGTGACCCTGGGAAGACTATGCAGGGTTTATTCAGTATAATGCATCCTCAGAAGGCAGTGTCCATAGTTGAAGTCTGTGCACTTGGTCCGTCTGTAACGTTTTCCACTTAGGAAGGTTTTCTTATTTTTCCTTCTCCCTCTGTGAGTCTGAGCACCAGCAAAGACATCTTGCAGGTAAATAAAGGGAAAGAGAAAACCCTTCCCGTCTGGGAAAGGTTAGTATTTGTAGGAGCAGGGAGGAGTGGACTGGTATTTCCCCAGGTACCTATTAATTTCATGGGATGGAAAAATATTTTTAAAAAATTGATCACGACAAAATACCTCATAAATGCAGCATCTGGACTTCAGCTGGGATGTGCAAGTTTTTCATATAAAAAGCAGTATCAGGAGACCAACCTACTAAGACTGCATTTGTTGTTCAAATGTCATCATAGCACAGTATGAAAGAGCAAGAAACTAAAGGATTTGGGAGGGAAAAAAACCCACATTAAATATTTAATTAGATTCAGCTTTACTCAGAGAACTAGAGATTCTCACCTTTTTATTCAATCATACTAAAGTGCAACTGGTGTGAGGGCCTGACTCTGGGCCAACCACTGCTGCCTGCCTGCCTGCCTGCCTGCAAACATTTTTGTAGACATCCTGCATTGGCCTGACACACATCTGAAATTATAATCTGTCCTGAACTCTTCACTGAGAAACCGTTTCTACTCTGCCTGAAATGAAATTTATTGGAAGCTCTGATTTTATTATTGCATTCTGAATTCATCTGATGACCTGATTTATGGTCTGCTTGCTTGCCTTTTTCCTGCAGTCACCAACAACTTTTCTGAGCTCTGCTTGTTAAAATCGTAACTAGATCCAAGTCTGTCTCCTACAGTGAAGGCTGCTGACCAGAGCAGAGATGTCAGAGGGTCACCATATTTAGGGAAAGTTTGAGAATTCTTTGGGCAGCAATGGTGACACTGTGTCCTCTCTGCCTGACTGGTGCCTCTGCCCTTCGTGTCAGCCAGGAAGAGTGTCACTCAAGCTCTTGTAATACTTTAAGGGTAGGGAAGGAGAAGAAAATCTACCACATGGACAACCTGTCCTGACCGTTTCCAGGAACAGTCCCCATATGTCAACAAAAAAGGAAGGTTTTGCCAGGAAAACTTGAATGGCCAAACAAAAACCAACCGAAAAACCAACCCCAAAACCAACCTGCACACATCTTGCTGTCCTTGGTTTGCGGATCACAGGCTGTTTTTTTCAGGGCAGAGTCCCACTGACTTGCACAAAAATGAGCAAAGAAAAACAGTTCTCAGTGAAGGCCCTTCTGCGGGATCATACCTGGCTCTAACAGCTGTTCTGTAACTTTTTCCAGTGGCTGACCTTAAACGTTGGCAAAGGCACACCATGAGCTAACCGGTTTGCTTCTGTAGCTGGATGGCAGCCTTTAACATACGTCTAGTCCTCTGCAGAAATGGATGGCTGCCTAGTAAGAGAAGAAAGGTGGCAACCGGCTTTTAATTTGGGTCACTTTAAGCACAGGCTTATTTCTCAAATCTTTGATTTACAATACTGGCCTCTCATGAGGAAAAAATAATCAAAAGTAGATCAGAGCAGATGAATCATAAAAGCAATGCACAAGCTAGCTGTACCTTCTCTTTCTGTGCAATGAATATCCATCTGATTACTCTGATTTCCTCAGGAATACATGTTGGTCAATTAACAGCTTGAGATTTTTTTTTTTGTTACGGACTAACGGCAAATTTTTATAATCAGGCCGTGCTGTATAACCGTGAATGGCTATTAGTCACAGGTTATTGTGCCTGGCCAATGATTAGGTGAGCAAGAAGCACTTCCAATATTAATGCTGTATGTAAGAATTGATTTCTGTGAAAGCTTGTGCATGCAGCTCTGACATTCAGTCTCTGTCACTGTTAGTGCGGGTGAAATACTGACGCCATCGAATGAGATGGCAGAGCTGCATGGGGCCAGGCCTTCACCTTCAATCACTCAGACACTCCCAGAAAGCAAATGCAGAGGAGGTGTAAGCAAGGCCAAAGCAAAATGGGATGCACATCTGCAGGAAAGCATTTGCTGTAACAGGACATAGACCCAACATCATCTCTGGCCACATTTGTTTGATAAGGAGATCAAGGCTCCGGAGTAAGAAAAATGCCTCCACAGGAACAGTCTACTGTTTTGTTTTTTGGAGTGTTTTCCAGCAGGTACAGCAATGGGTGATGAACAGGCTTGCTTAGGCCAGCTGACATTTTGCGTGTGGAGTCCTCCTGCCATCCCTGGACCACTGCATGTGGCTGTATGTTTTAAACTCACTAGAAAAGCCCATCACATATTACACTCAACTGGGACGTAAGGCACCAAACAGCAGGCTTCCAGGCACAAGAGAAAAGTGACATAAAGGCACCCACTGAGCACACCAAGACTATCCTGTGGGGAGTTGCTTGTGCTAACAGAAGCAGAAAAGGGTGTTCTGTGGTGTTTGTTTCACTTCTATTGGTAACACTCAAGTAAAGGGTATCAAAATACCAAAATCACAGAATCATATAATGGCTGAGATTGGAAGGGACCTCTGAACTCAAAGGTTTACCTGGTCCAACACCCTCACTCAAGCAGGGCCACTTAGAGCTACTCAAGATTCAGGAAATCACTGAGCTGAATTAGGACCCTGAACTGAAAGACGGTGAAAATGATTACTCATCCTTGAAATCCTTTTGTCTACAGTTAGCCAGTACTCGGCTAAACCGTAGCAGTTAGTGTATCACCCAAGACTCCCTCCCCAGCTGGGAAGGAGAATTGGGGTAAAAAAGAAAAAGGCCCATGAGTTGAAGTATAGACAGATTTAATAGAATGACAAAACAGGAAACAACAATCAAGACAAAGCACAAAGGATCTACTCAGCCTGGTTCTCAATGCTGATGGCAGGAACAGAGGACCTCCAACAAGGAGCCTCAGGGAGAGAAAGCAGAACCCCACCCTCACTGAGCTCCCTTCTTTTATAATGAGCATGATGAGGTGCTGTGGGATACACCTCTGAGTCAGCTGCCTTGATTGGATCTCCCAGCTGACTTGGGGCTACTCATGGCCTGCCTGCATGGCTGGCCCATGGGGCTGTGCCTGGGGAACCAGGACACCTTTCTAGGAGAACTTTCAGGTTAAGCAGGTCTTTTTGCATAAAGGTGACTGAGGTGGGTTCGGATACCCAACTTCTATTTTTATTGCAGCACTTATTTCTCATTGACAAGCATAGAGTGCACTGTTCAGATCCCAGAGGGTATCAGCTGATCCTAACGCACAGCATACCACTCTCCATGCGAGTCTTTCATCTGAAGTGACATCATGATCAAAGGTGAGGTTATATGGAGTACAGCACACTGTGAGAAAGTCACGTGGTACTTCAGAGCTGCTTCATTATTGGGATGGAGAATTCAGAAAGCACTTCAAAATGACATTTTACTGTACATGATATGTTCCATATTACAGGCATTCCTTGCTAGATCCTGCTGCTTTGGTTAAACTGCAGTACTTGGTAAAAGACTGGATTTTCTCTTCCACAGCAACATAACTCCAGGTAGAATTTCCCCCCATACTCTGAGGGAGGGGATATGCCTCAAACGGCTCTAACTACATAAGATATTGCAGGCCAGAAGGGACAAAATATCACATAGGACACAAAGCAAGACCAGCTGCCAAAAATATATTTTTTGTCACATTTCAGACTAAAACCACTTACAAACCTGTCATCTCAATTTGATGGCAGGATGGGGAGAAAATGTTTGCCCTGAAACTGGTTGAAAGAATGGACAGATTTATGATGTTGGCTTCTAACAAAATCTTGCACAAATGTCAGCATTTTTATCTAAATCCAGTACTGGAGTTTTTTATGCTCCTCCTTATGTTCTCTAAAACATAGTTTCACTTGTGCTGCACAGGACAATAACTAACCTGTCTCAAAGCCCTGCTTTGCTATTTCAGTGCTCATTTGCCTTTTCATAAAGTTCTTCCAATGAAGGCTTCTCTCCGGCTGTTGCTTCCTAGGATATCCTAGCCCTGCTCCCCTCTGCTTCAGATGCAAGGTCAAGCCAGATTCCAAGGAACCCAGCTTCACAGAGTCAGATTGCACCTTTGTTATGCCACCCGATCTCATCTGCAAGCTTGTCACAGCATGAATGACAAGACAGACCCTTCTCCAGGATGGTTCTCTATTACCTCTGTCCTATCAAGCATGGGCTCCTCCATCCCATCAATGTAACTTGGGTGTTGACATTTGTACCTCTGCAAATTTCCCCAGATCTACATCAAACACCCATAAGTAGCTTGTCCATAACAGGGTCAGGGAGAGCAGCAGGGAGACAGACCCACACCAAACCAGGAATCTCAAAGCAAGTCTGGAAAACCAATAGAAACCATCAGGAGATACATGTCTAAATACCACTCATGCCTTTGAAAATCCCCTCAGCTGTTAGGCCCATTTAATCCTTGCTGTCTGTTCCGACATTAACAAAGACGCCAGCTATGATGTGTATCATTCACCCTGTAAGCACTGGGAAGAACCATGGCATCTCTGGAAAGCATACCAAATCCCATAATTCCAACCCAAAGAAGTTACAGACACCAACTAGCTAATACCTCATGATGAAGCCAGGGTTTCAACCAGTAACCACAGATCTATGAAGTCCTCAATACCTTATTTAAGTATTTCTGACCTACCCAAAGTTGCAGAATGTGTTTTCATTTGGGCAGTTATTTTCCTAGTTGGGTTGCTTTGCTGTTATGGCTGCTGTTTTAAACTAAAGCAATTCTGGAATACTAATAAGTCTATGTGGATTTTTTCCCACAATAATATTACAAAAGTTGACATTAAATGTACTAGCCTGAACTCAGTTTCTGTCTGATTTAACAAATTCATGCCAGCCAACCAGCAATTATTTTTTTTTAATTAACCCTGGAGGTTAAATGGAAGTTTACTAAAATCAGAATATGTTAAATGAATAATTTCTCTTGGCTTCTTTCAGGAAGTCTCTCTCTTCCCCCAATAATCAGTTCAGCTGCAAAGAGATCAATAAGGTCTTTCAATTCAGTGAGTAGAAGGCATACATTAAAAAGTTGGTAACAAACCTGATGATAGACTGGAGAAGATATTACAGCCTATTATGGGGTTTTTTGACACTAAATCTATCTGCTAAAAATTCTTGAGAAAAGGTTACTGCCCATACACTAACATTGCCAAATGGAATAATTTGTTAGCGTTGCTTGAGAAGATTTCCTGGCATTTATCCACAAACACAAGTCTTGTCTGTTAAATCCTCATTACAGGAGAAACCCAACTTTTAATCCTGAAACCAAAAATAGCTTCAGAAGGCACCCATTGTTGGATCTTCCTATCCCAGAAATGGACAAAGAAGGATATAATTTCCTGACTACAAAATCCGAGTTAAGAATCCACCCCTTTCCCATTAAGGCGACTCCTAACCTATCAGCTCACCAGTACACTGCACAGCCCCAGGTACACTGCACACACTTCTTTGCTGCTTTAGTTAGGAAGCTGACTCCACATAGCAACCAGTTTTGTTAGCCCCAGGAGTGGTCACTCAAGGTAGTTCAGCACAGGTTACACTTGTGAGCAAAGACTAAATTCAAGGTGATTTAGTGTCAGTCTCACTGAAGTACATGGAACAGTATAAAACCCTCCAGTTACATCCTCGTTTTGGCTGTAATTATACTGATAGTTTTAGATCATTAAATATAGCCATCATCATACTTCTATTAATCTCTTAACCCAAACATGCAGATTCACAAAGAAAAGGAGTGAGTTTTTAAGAGTTGAACTGTAACAAGAACTCAATGACAGCATCCACAGCAGTGCACCTGAGCTCAGCCATGCAGCTCCCAGAGGAGCAGCAAGTGTTTTTGCAGGAGGCAGAGCTAATGTGCTAGAAGAATTTCATGCTGCAGAATCCCCTCCATGGATTTAAACCCTCAGAGAGAAATGTCTTGGTTTATTCCCGTGATATTTCTGTAGAACAGAAATCAACTGGCAAATTACTTCTGGTCATGTTTGGCAGGGATTTACCAGCAGTGGTTCAGTTCTCATCACAGTCTCAGAGTTTTCCTCAGTGGCCCCATTTTGTTCTTGTTAAGTAAATAAGACTAGCACTCAGAAAAGTGCTCAAAGTAAAGCATTTTATATTAGGTGCCTGACTGAAATAAGCATTTCAATTAGATTCATTAAGGAAGTTATTACTTGTTAATTGAATAGCAACAGACTGCTAAGGATCACTTATTGAGGTCTAATAAGTATGTAAGAGCAAAATCTACTTTTCATGTAATTCCATCAGCAATAAACTAGTGTAATTAGCTTCTTACTAACAAACTTAAATAGTGGGGAATGTTCAGGCAGATAATTGGCACTTAGGAAGACACCTATAGTAAGTTAGTGCAGTATCAACATACTTATGAAATGTCCATTTAAACTCTGAACAAATAGACAATACCAAATGGGCTGCAGGTTACTTGGTTAAACGCTATTTAAATGCTTAAACTTTCATATTCAGAAAAAATTAAAACAATTCCTTTCATTGCTCTTTAAAAATTAATACATATGCCTCATTTCCAGGTGTATAACCTATGGATTCCTGCAATAACCATCAATAAGGACTCTGGGGTGCTGGCTATGCACGCTGACACATGTGGGTGTTTCAAGGACTTGTTTGCTCAGGAGCCTGCTTGCCTCTGACCCCTCACTCCCTCACACCACGTGCAGGTTATTTAGCAACTTATTTTTGCAGAATTGTACTTCTAAATGAGTGTGAGTCATCTGAGGACCAGATAATCCCTACTCCTTGCACTTCAGCAGACTCAACCACCACAGGACCTCGCCCCCCTTCCAGTTTGATCAAATTAAGGTTTATACCTCAGGACTGTGAAGTCTCATTTTATACATGAAGAATCTGAGTCACCAAAGCAGTAACTTTTGCCCAAAGGTGTGTCAGAAAGATCACAGTAGCTCTCGGATCAATTCCTTCCCCAGGAGCTGGTACATATGATACCTTTATATGCCATTTGGACTCCATAACCAACCTAAGCTGAAGGAACAAGGCAAACATCAGTAACTGTTTGGTCAGGACAAGCAGAAACAGAACCAACCTTCATGCCTCTAGTCCTGTGATCTTATCACAGTTCTGTCTCTTCCTCCAAATATTCTCCAGATGTTCTGGAAAGGCTCGGCCTCCCTGTTTGAAATGGAAATCCCTCTGCTCTCTCTTTGACTTAACATGCATTTGGCTGCAGGAAATGAAACATTTTTCAATGGCACACACCTTATAGAGGACTTCTGTCTGCACACAAAGCCTGAGCTTTCGCACCCAACAGAGGCCTTGGGAACAGCAGGAGGAGAGGAAGGTAAGAAACGCACACTTCAGGAAGCAGAGCCAGCCCTTGGTGGCAGAGGGGGACTGGAGCTTCAGTGAAGGTGTTTGGAGAGGAGGCAGAGGTATGGAGGTTGGATCCTGCCAGGGCAGAAACCAGGCAGGAGAACTGAGGACAGCGGGCAAGAGTCCCCAGCTAGACACACCAGGGTGTGGGGCAGACAAGGCAGGAGGGAAGGGTCTGAACCTGGGTGAGAAGGAAAGGAGGGCCAGGCAGCGGGAAGCTGTTGGCAAGGGCAGTACTTACCATTTTAAGGTTATCTGTGCAAACCAATTTTAGAAACTTCTGTTTTAAAACAGGTTCACCCCTCCCCCTTCCCCACACACAGAAACACACACTGATCCCTCATGTGGAAATACTTTAGACTCATCTATTTAAAAAAATTGACAGCATATCCCTGTCAGCTAGGAGTGTGATCTCTTTTTTTTCAGCTATGCCAGCAAAAGTCCTAATGTAGACACAGCTGTAATATAAGCAAAAGGGGGAAAAAAAGCTTATTTTTGCCAATACAGCTTCTTTTGCTCAGGCAACTGATACAAGCTATATTTTTTGCAGTCTTTTTCCTTGTGTAAGCTTCTGCTGTACTCTGAGTGACTGCACTGTCAGTGCAGCTATGCACTAGGTTCAAAAAAGGTGTCCACAAGGCCTTAAATTGTGTTGGAGAAAGGACAGCACCTAGCACTGTGAAATCCTGTCAGTACCTGGAGCTCATAGGTATGGATGCAATAAAAATACAAAATAGTAATGAATTCTGAGCCCAGCTTTCCCAAGCTTCAGAATAATGGCAGCCAAATCCTTCTCACTTCCCCAGACTTTCTCACAAGCAGCTCCAACCTCCTGCAGCATTGCAGGTAATCGGTGTCTGCTTAGAGTAAATCACATCTCAAAACTTAGAGCTGTCTCAGTGTCCAGAAAGCCCTGGGAAGTTGAGAAGTATGGGAAGGACTTTTCTGTTCTGTATGAATAAAAAAAAACTTTAGCACTTGCGGGGGAAAGGCAATCTCAAATAATAAATAATGCAGAAACTCCAACATACCTTTTAAAGCTTCAGTCCCCTCGTAATTTAATGTTTGAAATGCTATGCTATTCCTTTGGAAGCCTTTTCTCTCTCCACTACTGATGATGGTCTGTCTTCTTAGACATTTGAATAATGTCTCTCTTCCTCTTGTAACATCTTCTTTGACTACTCCTCATGCATAGTAATGCAAATAATCTTGCAGCTTTCAGTGACATTTTTCTTCCTTTAAATGAATGCCTGGTTTTATGCAGGGCTGTTTTGTTCAGCACATTGTCTCCTGCACGCCTCTTTCACTGCACAGTGTACCTGTGTACATACAAATGCCTATTTACTGCTGCCCATTATGAGCTGTTCATGTTCCATTTAGCAGCATGCAGAAAAATCAGACTAATTGATTACCTATATTGTATAAATTGTAGCAAAGCATAAATGATGCAGTCAAGATGAGCTTGCTATTAAGTTGAATATTGGACAAATATATATGTAAGCATAATCCCTCCCGAAAGAACTTATACCACCATAAACCAGGGACGTTTTGCATATGAAATGGACTTGATACCCAGCAAATTATACAGTGGATAATACTATGTGCAGTCACGTAGAAGGATATATTTTATACTACCTGACCAGCACAGAGTTTTACAGTTCTTTCCTCAGAGAAGATGAATTCAGATTCTATCACCTCCTAAATGTAATAACGTAAATATGAACAATAGGTAAGTATTAAGCTCATTTGTCAAGGGGAACTAAGCAATTCATCTCAGGTCACGAAGCAAGAAAGGACAAGAAATGCAAACGGAATCCAAAATTTAACTGTTAGTCCAGTTCTGTAACCGGTAGGGAGCACACTAATGTGCTTTGTGCTTCTAAGTTATTTTTAAGCACCTTTTCAGTCATCATTAAATGTTAAAAGGATCCTGTATCTTTTGGAAAGGGTGCAGTTGAAGATCCTGGCTGGTGCCAAAGCCTCCTGAAATAGAAATCCTCACATGTAAATGGCCAATATAGGATTTCAAATGCATTTCATATAAATAATTCTGGTAGGAACCCTGGACTAAAGTCATTCTGATGGCTTTAATACAAGTGCACAGTTGGTCTATGAACTTGCAGCCACTGCAAAGAGTAATCACATTAATCTGAACACTATTCAATGGCAGCTGACAAAGAAATGAACACCAAACCAGTCAGCTCAGGCCCTTCCTCCAGTCCTCCTGCTGCACTTAATATTATCACTATAAATCCAGAGAACTCTTCTACTTAAATATAGTTTTGAAACAAAGTTGTATGCTGCGTTTTCAGAAAGAGTCACATGCTATTAAACATAAGAAACAAATTATAAGCAAGAACTTAGAATAAAAGTGAAACACACAGACACCTTCAGAACACTGAACATCATTACAGCAAATGCCATCATTTGCTTTTCCTTTGAATTGATGTTAACAAGTAAAGCATTTTACTTGTCTGTGTTTACCGGGAGAACATAAATACTGCATAAACTATATCTTCTTGCCAACTAAGCTTTGTCTACAGGATGGCAGCTTGTTCTAACTGTTTATACTTTCAAAGAGTTGAAAGCTCAGTGGTTGAGCAGGAACAATTTGAGATGCTGTATACATGTGAAATGTGCTTTTCATTAACTAAGTACTTGAGAAAATCTTAAATGTCTCAACCTGAAATTGCCCAAAGATCTGCAGCACCGCTCAATGGTATCTATCTCCAGTAAGTATTTCAGCTTCCTACGTGATTTAGAGCAACCTTTCCCATGGTAAAGAAAGATGGTAATAGATACCTGGGAAGAGGATCACAAAAACACTCAGGTCTTTCTGAGGTGCTAATGCACTACTAGACAATCCAGCAATGCCCTGCCTAGGCCTTCCAAGTGTTCCATCTTCCTAATTTTGCCCACAAAAGCCCCTCTTGATCGCATGCTGAGTCCTGCAGACTCCCTTCAACGAGCCAGCTGCCCCATACCTTGGTGTTGTAACACCAAACCTCCCAGTCCTGGGATCCTGGTACAGCTTCCCTGTCATAGGTTTATTGTACTCCAGAAAATACAGCGTAGACACGCAGTGCTGTATGAACACTTAGAGTGCCTAAGAGCTTCACAGGGCCACTCAACTAGTTTGGAGAAATTTTACACACAAAAACTTCAAGATGCCTCTGAATACCAGCACAGCTTCAGCACTAGGTGGGCTCCTTGTGGATATTCTTGCAGAGCAAACACAGAGATGATCCACGGGAAGCATCTTGCAATATTGTATGCTATTTAGTGGGGATAGAAAAAAAAACCTGTCCTTACTCTCCCACCAGGCAAGTGTAGGGACTTTTGCCAATTCAGCATGAGCTGATCTAAACTTAACTGATTTGATCTGCCTATGATGGGCTGGTTCTTCCTCCAAAGCTGCAAGCTGGCTGGAGACCTGTTGTTAGGACCTATGGATTGAGAGGAAACTGGAATAGTTTCCACTGGTTTTGTGCAAAGCTGGAGCCTGGCTTGTGAAAAAAATGACAGCACAATGTACCTTTCAGTCAGCCTAAGGATAAAAAGCCCTGAGTGCTTCTGCCTTGCTTGAACACCCCAATTCTGATTTCCCATTTCACATGGAAGCAAAACAAGAAAATGATATGTCTAAGTGTGGTTGCTCTGGGCTGTGCTCCATAGATTACTGAATGAAATATTAGCATCAAGTACCACCATGCAGTGTGCAACATCTGGGGGGAAAAAAAAAAAAAATGTTATAGAGCAATTTTCATTATTTTTATAGGAGAAGAGAAAACTGCAAGTGCTAGAAGGTGTAAGAGGGAATTCTAACAGATTGTACATTGTCAGGGACTCTCTTTCCAGCTGTGGCAAACCTGATAATAAAACACACAATCACCTCAAAGCTCAAACATCAGCAGAAACAAGGCAGCCCCCATAGAGTGCTTCCATGCAAGATGGGCTTTCAAAATGGCAGCTCCCCACAGGTGTGAAGCAGTCTGGATGCTTTGGAGAAAGCCTGAAAGCATTTAAAGGATCAAGGTATAGCCTTGAGTGAGATATTCCTATTTTTGTTTCTTTGGGGGAGGTTTTTACTTCTTCTGTGCATTAAATAAAAGAGAGAGCAGACACTTTGCTTATAAGAATATCCTCGATAAGCATATATTATTCAGAGAATAAAGCGAATATTATTAAAAAGCAAAACCAAAGGAGACAGGAGGAATTCTAGGGACAAAATGTTCTTGACTGGCTATGGAGAAAAAAAAAAAATTCAAGAGCTGCAGGACAGCAGCCCCTGTTATTTGCAAACACGTACCAAGGAGGCTGAGAATAGATCCAATGACAGCTGCAGCCTAATTGATAGGAGACTCGCCTAACAGGTTGTCAGACTGCTGCGTGGCTTCAGTCCAGGCCACGTTGCTGGAGGCACAATGTTAGAAACACTGACAAACGTTTACTAAAAATAAATTTTAAAATATTCCAGGGCAAAGGGAAATATGGCTCCAAGTGACTACTTGCAAAATTGCGTTAGATCTCTAGGAAAGAGGAAAGTAAGCAGCAAATGTGTGAGTCCCCCCAGGGCCTGCAGGACAGACACAGGCAGCCTGCCAAAGCACTCCAGGATTTTGCTGCCTGTCAGGAGCACTGGCTCTGGGTGTGCTGAGAGCAGACCTCCACAGAGGCAACAAAAATAACTACCAAATCAGCAAAGAGCACAATTAAGAGAGTTGACTAGCTGCAAAAGAAAATTATATTTGATGTATAGACATGGATCTGTTTAATGGTAGGAAAGAAACCACAGGGGCAAGTCTTTGAACTCTTACTTACCAGGAAAAGGATGTATAGCTTCCTTGGCCAGTGGGGATAGGAAGCACTGCAAGAGTTGAAAGTGGCTTAGGTACAGTCCTCAGCCCATCCCACACAACGCACACAAAGCCAGAAAGTCACATCTGGGATTCTTTGAATGTATTCAGCTACATGCTAGGACAGAAGGCTTTGAAAGAATCTTTGGTCCTGGGCTCCCAAGTCAGCAATGTATCCAAGCAAGATGCAGAGCAGACAGGTGAACAAGAGAAAGCTAAAGCAGAGGGAAGGGTGGAAAAAAGAAAGAAACCATATGGATGAAAGCCTCTTAGGACTGTGAAGGCTGCTCTCTTTGAAGGAGATCCCACCTTGGTAAAGCTGAGACTCTATGTGGGAGGGAAACAATCTTCTGAAGGTAACACCTAGCACTATAAGTGGTGCCTAGGGAAGGACTATGACTGAGCATGTGTGTGCAGAAGGACCTTGAGACATGGGTATATAGTCCCTCTAGATTTACTAGCACTATTGTACAGACAAGTAATAAAGTCAATGCCTGAAGAGAGCCCTTCCACAGCAAGGGGAACAGAGAAGGAAAAAGTCTGTCTTCAGCTGCTCTCCAGCTCTACTCATTGGCTTGGGGCTGCTGCACTTGACACCTCTCTGTCAAACTCTGGTTAATAGTGAAGATGATCAGCAAATTCACACATTCAGAATTCATTCCTAAAAATACTTCAGTAATGTCTATAGAAAGGAACTTCAGAACAAGCACTTTCTTTACTTGGTCACACCATGGTATCCATTTTTGTCTCTGAGAATGTCCAAAAAGGTTGTGAAATATCTGTAAACAATGTTTTTCAGAAATAACCAAATGATTTTACGTAACAAACAAACTCATAAACCTCCCTGTCTTTGTGAGCTGCAAAGTGAAGGCAAAATGCACCAAGGAATCATTTGCTGCGCTCTCATTTATGGAAAAGTGGCATTAGGTCTTTATGATCCCTGAATTAAAACTCAGAGGCCACTTTTTTTCCACAGCAACATACAGAGGTCTAACACAGGGCCACCATGAAAATTAATGGAGCACCCACATGGCTAACAACTCTCTAGTGGACTTTCAATATATGCTCCTCAGCACTTAGCAAATCCATGGGTAGCTACAGGAGAACAAGAAAATTAATCACAAATCAGGGCAGTCTGGATGAGGGGAGTTCACGGCAGCCAAGGGTGCAGCTACATGACAGCGAGACACAGAAATGGGTTTCAGAATTAGGTTTCTGCAGCATTCTCTGAAATCCCAGCCTGCTCATCACAATCTTCCCCTGAAGAGCAACTGTTAGCAGACACTTCTCCTTTATTAGGTGAGTTCAGCAACATGGTTTCCACTATGGGAAACAGGGAATAACAAACAAGAAATTCAGAGCAAGGATCATGAAACAAAAAGTTACCAATAAAGGGAGCCAAAATTCTCAAGAGGCTTGTGCTTGGTGGATGCATGTGTACATACAAATATCTAGTTTATGCATGCAGACAAATCAGAAGTCTTTCTGATAAGTACAGTAAGAGAGAGGTGAGCCTACTTCCAAACTTTACAAACTGAGCATCTCTGGATTATGGACATTCTGAGTATCAAATTAAGAAAATTAAATCACTGAAAACTCCGCTACACATTCACAGCGTCAGATCTGACTTAAAATATTAGTTACCCCATGCCCTCTCAACTGTAATGAAAACCCGGTCCCTGGACTATGGGGAATATAAAATCCTGCTGAAGGTTAGCCTTCTGCTTCATAAGGCCCAGTACTCAATACAGTTCAAGGTGCTGGGTGGGAGAAAAGGCAGTAGACAGAACCACAATTTTTTATTGTTTATGAAATAAAACTCCTCAAAGAGCATACTTGCATCACATTACTGCAAGAGTAGAATTGCTGCTTGTGCTGGAAACCAAGTGTCTCAATTTTTCATACAAAATTTTTTTGCCCCCTATAAAAGACCCCGACCCAGAGTGGGTGAAATTTTGAAGCATGATCCCCTTATTGACTTTAATAGAAACAGGATTGAGCTCTATAATCAGCTTTTATTTAAGGCAGACATGCTCTTTTGTACTGTGTTTTTGTAACTTCACTAGACCTTAGAAAGCATTAACCTGTTTTGAATTCACAACACTACTCCTTAAATAGTGGACTCTCACCCCAGAGACTGAGGACACTGAAACACTGACCTCCTGCATCCAGTGATTTTGATCAGAAGTTTGCATCCCAGAACTGCAGGTCAGGTTTAGAACTCATCTCAGTGTATGAGCACATAGTGGGAGTGAGGAGTTATTTTCTAGGGCACATGAGTCAAACGCTCCATACTGATAGAGAAAATGGTATGGTTACTGAATGTAAAGGAGTTGCTGCTTCTTTACAGCCAGCCCTCTTCAGCAGAAACCTCAGTGGGAAATAATGTAGAATCACTTTCTTACTGAGCAAACCACTGAAAGCTCTTGCTTATTGACAGGGAGCAAGAGATGGGAGACAGCAGAGCACAGGAATATTCAAATGCAGTTTGGGGTTTTACAATAAAAACAACTTTCTGCTTTTAAGTGGAACAAAATGTAGTTCATTTCCGCAGACAGCAAAATCAGAATTTTTGAAATACCATAAATTATTGATAAGTTGCGTCTGTGTCATCCCAAAAAACCCATCTAGCCAGAGTGTTCAAAATTCACAAAAGGATTGAGCATGTCAGAAGGGGATCCAAAGCCCCCCCCCCCCAAAAAAAAAAAACTACCATAGTGAATGTCAGCAAAGAAGCACACATTTGAAGCTTCATCCTTGTTGGAGCATAAATCCTGGGCAAAGGCTGCAGGCATCTTCAGCAGGGCTTCAGCAGCCAAAATGGCACTGTCATCTTCTATATAGCTACTTGAACTTTCAGGCACCTATCTGGGCTCCAGCTGTCCTGCAGCCAATCAGTATTTGATTCACCTTTCAGGTAAAGAACAGTAGTTCCTGGTCTCAGTACTATGGTTTATAATTAACTTATAACTCAAATTCAAGTGATTTGAGTTTCAGTTACCATTATGCAAGGCTGACACACAGCAGGCATTGGGACCATAGATCACAGCCATTTGTTGACCATTCCTGATGCTCTCCAACATAGCAACAGAATTGCTGAAGAACATCCTCTTCACAATTTGAGATCTGCAGTCACCAACTGTGCTCCTTTAGCAGGGTCACGCTTTCCTTCTGCTACGATAGTAAAATTCATCTCCATGGGATACTATCCAGGGCAAGACTATGCAAAGAACTCCCCAGAGCCACAGTGCCTTACATCCCCACCATCCGTGCCAAGCATATTTCTAGCATTAAAACCAAATCCCAGAACAGATGACAAGAGCAACAAAAAACTCTGGTTCCCTACTATAAAAACCCCACACAGCCCTCTGTAGTCCAAGTGACTGTTGTGGGGTGGTAATACATGATACAATTAACTGTTTACGACAGGTAATGACTTCAGGCACTACTTGGAGGTATGTGAAGGAAGGACAAGGAAGTGATAGGGCAGAGCACTGCTGCCATATCCTACATCACTAGCACAATGGTCTACCTCCATCCTTTAGCATTTTTCAAGATCAATCCCTCGGGTTTTACAAAAGCAAACCGACCATAAAAACTAGCATAAATCAAATCCCCACTCACCATCATAAACATTTCCAGGAACACACACTTTTTCCTGTCGAAGAGGAAGAAGCTCTGTACTACCAAGCACACCAAAAGAAGAGCCCCAGGTGCAGCCCTGACCGCCAGGCACCCCAACCAGCAATCCACCCTCTCTTCACATCAGTGTGAGGGCCTCAAAGACACTGGGCAGTACTGGATCAGAGCCTTTCTTCATTCATCTACAGTCCTGTATGCAATGATTAAAATTTGTATATTGTCCATCAATATCTTGGCATTAACTGCAGGGCTGGAGTCAAAGAGCTTTTGTTTGGCTGCTGTTCACCACTTTTTTTTTTTTTTGCTAATCATATGAATAACAGTTGTTTTGTCAAGAAATATTTTTTTAATCTCTGTCAATTCAAAAAAGACTAATCCTCAAAGCCATGGAAAACAGGCATGTCACAACCATTTCAGGGGAAACTTTTATACTTCAATGCTATGAGGAAGTAATGCTTTACCTGAATTAGCTGGTATTGGAACTCTTGTTGTTCAAAACGTTCAGCTAGGAACTATCTTGCTTACAGGTGCTGCAAAACAAGAGACCACAGGTTGGTTGCAAAATTACAAGCTCCACATAGGAAGATACGTATTAAGCATGTGTTCTAAACATAATTTTGTACAATTTAGGTCTCAAAAGACACACCTAACAGCTGTTTAATGAACAAGTTGTTACTATTATTATTTACTGAAAGCAAACACTGTGATCCGACACAAAGGGAGATAAGATGTACTCCTTGCCCTAGTAAGTTACAAAGATTCAATCATTTGGCTTCACTGAAGAACTCAAAAGGGTTAAAGAAAAAATGACTGACACTTGCTGGAGACCATGTATGGAAAAAATCAGTGGCAAAGAGTGTCTTGGGAAGTTGTAAGGCTGTAAAAACAGAGGTGTAACAGTGATATTTCTGCTGTAACCTTCAATGCATAGTAATCATAACCAGATAGACTTAACCTGATAAGAAATACAAGGTACTGACTAAACAAGAAGCCTGAAACTTTTTGAGAAGACAAGACGAGGCCTTGCCAATTTGGCTGGTCCAGCTTACCAGCTTTCAACCCCCACACTTGTAAGACTTTGTGATGGCCCAGGTTGACTGACTTTGAGAAGAATGCTCATGACTTGGGCAGACATTAGCCTGTAGGAAAAGAGCAGTAATAACCACAACCACCTAGTTCCCAACAGAATTGCCAGCTATTGCTTTTGCTTGGCCATGTTTCAAGAGGATCATTGTATGTAGGAACAGCACAGAGTGTTAGCAAAGAAAAGGTGACCAAGAAATTGAGGTCCCTTCTGCATGGCTTTGGCAAAGTTCTCTGCCTCTATGTATGTTTTAGTCCCCCACTGATAAACAAAGGCCAATCAGAAGGAGAAAGTGCTGTGTGATAACCCAGAAACCAAACCATCATTTTGAAGAGTCCTGCAGAAAGAGGCATATTATAACACACCCACTTTAAATACAAAGTTTAATTTTGTTTCAAATGTTTATGACTTTTTACTGTCTAGCATAACAATACGATTACAGATCACCACTTTACCACATGAATACACTCCATCATTCTAGATTACAGCAGTAACTTGTTATGTATAGTATGACAATTCAGTCATAAGTCTCTGCAAATTATGACTACATTTTCCAGAAAGATTCCCAAAGAATAAAAAACTGTTTATAGTTGAAATTATTTTCTCCACATATATCAATTCACTTAATCTTGTGTAAAATTCAGCAAGCTTTAATTCTTCTGCATATTTCCAATTCGGCAATATCACCCTTTTAGCTACTGCGTTTGTTCTTAATAGAAATTTTCCCCTGTGGTTCATTTATATTCAAGAGATTATTCAGGTCACCCAGTGCAAATATTTTTGGATCATTGGCGCTGTCATTGTCCAGAATCATATTCACTCTATTTCCTCCATTCCCAGAATGAATTTACTAGGTATGGGATGCTGAAGAAAGCTCTTGTTCTCATTTGTCTCATATTTAACTGAAGAAGCAAAACAGAAAATAAATGAAGTCTGATTTGCATGAAATTGTGCATTCTGTATCCTAATGTTGAACAAGAGCACAGGCACTGAGCTCTGTCATGTCCAGTTTCTATATTTAATTCGTCTCATTGTCACCTTCTGTTGAATTAAGGGAATTATATAGTAAGATTTCCATAACTTAATATTTGCCACTTTATCTAGCTACTAACCCCACCCTAATAATGCTACCTTCCTTCCACACGCAGATGCTGTATTTGTCTTTCAGTACTTATAATCCTTCACAACTAATCCAACTTAATCTGTTGAAAAATCCACAGAAAGAGGGAAAGGAGGGAAACACATCCTCCCTGTTGGCTTCCCAGCTGAGAGCAGCACTGCATTTGTATTTTGCTGCTCCTGCTTCAAATAGAGGACATTGCACCCCTTTGCTTTTGGGTGCACTTTCATCCCCCAGGCTGAGCAGTGCCTTGCTCAGCCTCTTCGAAACTCTGCTACACACATAGCTCCAGACAAGCCTGTCTCCAGGATCTGCCAAGTGACAGATCAAAGCCAGAAAACTGCCGTTTTTTCTAAGCTCTTCCTGCATTTAACACTTCGTGCTTTCCTCTCCAGGCGCCCAAGAGGCCTCTCTTGCTCCTCTGAGTAAAACCTTGAGCCTGAAGTCCTCTTGGTGGGAGAGGCAGCACCGAACAGACCCCTAAGGGCCCAACAATCAGACGATGTGCCACGTTATATGAAATTAGCTCCCTTGTTTCTCTTAAAAGAGACAAAGGAAATGAAAGATGAGCTCAAAGCAAGGCCGTGTGTACCCCCTATTCCTTATCCAGCCCCTTCTAGATGTTATTTACAGCAGCACTGGAAGTGCTGGAGTCTGCCTTTTAGAGCTCACTGAAGAAGTCAGCGGGAACATTTCCAACAACTTTGTGGCCTTGCAGAAAATTGCTGAGGTTTGGTCTATGCTCCTTTAAGGCTACAACGGGAGTGTGTTAAACGGGAGGCCAGGGAGAGGGGGGGGGTGGGGTTCACAGAACTAAGCTGAGAAAATAATCATTTAAAAAAACAAAAAAGAAAACCAAACAAAAAAACCCACAAAACCCCAAACATTTCCAAGCAGTTTTTTCAACTTTAAAGAGCAGCTGCAGCTGGAGTGGCGCCAACTGTGCAGACTCACTCAGCAGAAGCAGGCTGAACATCACACAATAACTTTGGGTATTGATGGTTTTAAGACCTGAGGAGTTGGAGGGTAGTCAATGTTGCCTTTTCCAGCCCTTTAACCCTCAAGATGCTGCTGTATTTTCAGAGCCCTGATTTTGGGATTGCTTCATGGTCCCAAGTGTGGGCTGAGGAATACCTATTGCCACAAAAAGCACAGGTTTAATCCTAGTACAGCCAGCTCAGTTCTTAATCTTGCACAGATAACTTGAACACCACGCAATTCCTGGAGCATAGGCTGTTCAGACACAGCATTAAAAATGGAGTGGAATGGCTTTACAGCATTTTTATAAGTGTAGCAATTTGCTATAGCAGTCCTGGGCTAGACACTCCCCTTCCCCCTGTTCCTTTGTAATACACTGGATGAGATGGTTGCCATTACTGCCATGTGGCAAATTTCTGTGACCTATCAGGATGAAAACAGCTGTATAAAGGTAAAATGACAGATAATCACAAATGCCTGCAATCTTCAGATAAAGGCAACACACACAATAATACAACTTGCTTAAATAATATGATTATGATTTTAAAATGCAGCTTCTTGTGGCCAAGAAGGCCAATGGCATCCTGGGGTGTATTAGAAAGGGGGTGGTTAGTAGGTCGAGAGAGGTTCTCCTCCCCCTCTATTCTGCCTTGGTGAGGCCACATCTGGAGTATTGTGTCCAGTTCTGGGCCCCCCAGTTCAAGAAGGACAGGGAACTGCTTGAGAGTCCAGCGCAGAGCCACAAAGATGATGGAGTGGAACATCTCCCTTATGAGGAAAGGCTGAGGGAGCTGGGTCTCTTTAGCGTGGAGAAGAGGAGACTGAGGGGTGACCTCATTAATGTTTATAAATATGTAAAGGGTGAGTGTCATGAGGATGGAGCCAGGCTCTTCTCAGTGACATCCAATGATAGGACAAGGGGCAACGGGTGTAAGCTGGAACATAGGAGGTTCCACACAAATGTGAGGAAGAATTTCTTCACAGTGAGGGTAACAGAACACTGGAACAGGCTGCCCAGAGAGGTTGTGGAGTCTCCTTCTCTGAAGACATTCCAAACCCGCCTGGACATGTTCCTGTGTGACCTGACCTAGGTGTTCCTGCTCTGGCAGGGGGATTGGACTACATGATCTTTGAGGTCCCTTCCAATCCCTAACATTCTGTGGTTCTGTGATTCTGTGATTCACCTGACACTGCTATTCAGATGGACAAACTTTATTCAAAGGCAATCTGTTCTTCGTGGGTCTGTGTGTGTTCATGTTTTTATTTTAAAAAAATACCTTGCTATACTTCAATATCCTGATTTCACATCTCCAGGACTGAAAGAGGGGTTGTCTGGTACCACTGTCATCCTGGTATGAGAATCCTCAAAAATGGCCATACAGGAGGAGCAGCATGTCAAGCACTGCAGCAAGCATGGCTTTTAGCCACAGAGGGATTTCAGAGGCACATTAATTAAGTCACTCCAAGCAAGGGTAGAGTGACATGATGCTGTGCTGTCACCCAAAGCCCTTTCTACCTTAGCAAACTGGGTATCACTAGCACAAGTGTTACTGGTCTGGGGTGGGCTTCAGTCAAGAGTTTGATACATGTTTTCCTACTGCAGTCAGTCAAACAAGAGTAGTATTTCCTGTATCACTTCCTCTGCTTGGAAGATGGTGAGAAACTTCAGACCCTTTTTCCTGATATGTAGAGAGGACAGAGACAAGGAGGGAAATATATAGAGAGCTGGCAGAAATACAGTAAGAGAAAACAAAAGCAAGAGAAAAGAAAGCAGATGTCCAGACCAAAAGAAGACCGAATGGCACAAACTTTCAAAGACAATGGTCAAAAAACTGAATCGGGTACTGCAAATGTCACTGAAAGGGGAGTGGAAATGTGTTTTAAAACAGTTGTATTTGGTTAATATATGCAATGAAAAGCCTTAAAAGAAGAGTCTTCTACAGGTGGCTTTATTTCCTGGTTCCAAGGGAACCAGAAGAGCTCTGCTGGATAGGCCATCAAGGAAGCAAAGAGATTAGTAGAGACTGAACAAAGCAAAAGGATGGGGGGTGGAAGAGAAGGAGATGGATGAGGAAGGGAATATTATTTTGTAGAGCAGTACAGTACTTTGCTGGGTCATAGCCAGCCTCTGAATGCACATTAAACTCTTATTTCCCATTTTCTCCCAGCTGGATAGATAATTGCCTGACTATAGAATTATATTAATCATTTTTATGTCTATGATCTCCAATGCCAGCACAAGGAGTGCTGTTAGACAAAGCTATGTCTCACCATAGGCTACAAGAACAGAACAAGACCCCCTTCCCCTCCTGTGTTTGAGATCAGATTTAAGAAAAGCACAGGAAACATCAGGAATTCCCAAGGATCGATGGGGTAAGATATTCCTATAGCTTCAGGCATATATATTGTACTCTTTCCCCAAGCCTTTCATACACAGCCTGAATTATTAGCCTTAGTCAGCATTCTGTCTTGCAGAGCTGCCAGAAAAGCACAGTGGGATGAAACATCTGGTAAATTTGCTCAAATTCTATTATGAAATATCTTCAATTCAAGTTTCAATGAAAAGTAAACAAGTCATTGTCTTTAAAAAGTTATTCGCTTTGCTGTCAGAAAACACTGGCAATCAGCAGTAGGCATTAGTCCTCTTTTCAGGGCTGTCAAGGGAGAATAGCTCCAATTGTGAACCACTCTGGGCCAGGTAGAAGATCATGTGTATCATTGCTGGTTCAGTGAAATTTAACTTGTTCACCAGTGTCTTCCTTGCCATGCAGTGACATGTGCTTACATTTTAAGAGCACCCAGGGGATGCACAGGGGGCATGGGACACAGCACACTTGCATCTCCTCTGCAAGGCAGGGTGCTGCAGAGATTCCCAGTTCAGTCAGCACCTAAATGGCTCCAGATCTATGTGCTGTTTAGCAGTATATAGGTAAAAGCCTTCTCAGAGCCAGCTTGGGGATTTCTAACAGTACAGCATGGTGTCTTGCAGATGTTACCAAGCGAGAAGATGCAAACTATGGTGGTAAACAGGTACAGCCTGTCAAGCTACAGTCAAGAAAAGGAGGTACTTAACATATGCTCTATATTATATTTCTCCATGCTGGCTCCACACTTATGCAAATCCATTGGCCCAAAACTCCCACATTATCCGTCCATGTAGGGCAGGGGCCAGAGGCCATTATTTCAATCTCTAAATTGGAACAATACCCACAGAGAAGCTGCTCTTAGTTTCTGCAGGTGAATTCCAGCTCTCCTCAATTGCTTGGGCTGTTGTGGAGAGAGGTGAATGCTCCCAATCAAAGGACACTTCAGTGGTAGTTTAATTTCTACAGAAAGGCATTCCTCTCTTACAATCAGCAGCTTTAATAAGTGGACATGCTGCAGGAAAAGAATCTATTGGTGGGTCAAACTACAGCAATTGACTGTATTCATCCACAGGGGATATTTTTTAATTGGTGAGGAGCCCTTATAGAGCCATCTGACTTTCCTACATACCTGTGGTGCATGGTATATTTGAGACAGATTTAGCCAGAAAAGGACAGATCAAAAAGACGGTGAACACATCATAGATCATTACAGAAAACAGGACTACACTAAGAACTAGTCCATCTGTAAAGGAGCAGATACATGCATTTAGGGCAGGTTGTGCACTGAATGATGGTATAGCAGAGAATATGCTTATCTGTGCAATCCACACAACACACTGTCTGCAGTCAACACATTCCTATGTGTGCTGGCATGAGCCATTTGAAAATGATTTTCCATTTATGCCAATTCTCATGTTACACCATGCCAGGCTGCTGGAGCTTGGACACTGCATGAGGCAAATCCCTGCCACCCTCTTTGGCTCAGGGTGACTTAAGGACAACACAAAGTACTTGGAGTAAAACAAGATAAGACATAAAGTGAAAAAACAAACCAATTAGAAGTGCCATCAGAGCTGGAATTTCTCTGGGAACGTGTGATACAACTGGAAAAGGTTTAAAAACTGCTGCAGACAGTAATGTGACTGCCAAAAGGAGAGCAACTGTCAGAGCTGGGAAGTTTTTTTGAGCCAGGGCTAGTCCTGAAGAAGATGACATTTTTTGTAGCTCTCACTTGATCTGGGCAAAGAAGGCTGAGTGGGGAGAGGTAACACAGAGACAGGAGCAAAGCTGCAGCCACAAAAGATTAAAACATCTCAGAGACACGTTTAGAAACACAGTCTGCAAGATAGGCTCTCTCTTCTGGCAACAGAGAGAAATTTTGGACCACTTTAATAGCAAGTCACCAGTTTCAGTTCTAAGGGGTACTTCTAAGAAAGCCATTTGAACCTGCCAGGCAGAGGAAGTCAGTCAGCCTGGACCAGAACTGATGGGGAGAGAACAGTCCTCTTCTGTTGCAGGCAGGAGAGAGAATATAAACTACCAGGAAAAAAGAGACTGGAAGCAGAAAGGTGCAAGGAACTCACAGCTGGAGCTGACTGAAAAACAACACACCAAGCTATGGACAATGCCTATCATTTAGAGAAGAGGCACAAGAATAGCAAGAAGCTTATTTGAACGAGATCACAGCATGGAAATCACAGTAGTGCCAGAAATAGTGACTTCAGCAATGAAAGAACCACCAGAGATAAAAAGTAAATGGGTAAATCCCCCTCCCATTCACCAAGCAGGACCCTTCACTAATCCCCACTGTGGGAGGATGTGAACTGCATGCTTGAATAAATAATGAACTGGGAAAGAAAGAATATGCGATAAATAGAACCATGAAGAAAAGTACACACCCCAGGGTAAAACACATGCCAAGGCCCTGGTCTCAACAGGATGAACCAAATGTGGAGGTAGGGGAGTGGAGCAGCTGGGTGAGCTGCACAGGGCAGGCTAACCACTGGGCTGGCAGACACTTCCAGAGCTCTGCCGGAAACGAGAGACAAAAACAGGGAGGAGGAGGAGGGATGAGACAGATAACAAAGCCATTGCAGACCGTTTCTATGGGGAAGAGCCAGGACTGGAGGCACACTGGTCAGCCAGTATACAAACTAGATGGAACCCTTTTACTTCTCCAGTGAAGCGTGTAACTAAAGTCACCACAAAGTTAACAGAAAATGGGATTAAAATATTGCCCATTTCACATTTTGGTGAATTGTGTTTCAAATAAAGTTTTTTTCCCCACAAGAAAAAACTTCTTTTCTATAAGGAAATGTGTAGTAACTCCTGCTTCTACCATCACTGTTCACTTGAATAATGTGTCCTCATCATCACATTTGGAGGAGGCAGGGCTCTGCATGAGCAGACACTAGCTCTCTGCAAATGTGTAACATAGATAGAGTGGACTTTTGAAATGTTAAAATTAAACAAAGGGTTATTGCCTAGTTCAAGATAACGTAATTCCCATCTGCCAAGCAGTGCTAGCAGAGCAGATCAGGCCTGTCACATACTTACCCATTCTGATATGGCTGTAATCACACTGCCCCAGGCAGTCTGCAGGAACCTCCCTCTCTCTGTCCTTCTTCCTCACCTTTCTGCCCTGTTAGGAAGAAAAGGCCACAAGGTAAACCAGCAGAAAGAGTACAAGCTGTCAGAGGATGCCCTCCCTCGGCTCCCAGAATTCACCTTGATCCAATGGATCTGCCTCAAGCAGAAATCCAACCTCTTCCAGGCTCAGAGGCTTTGAGAAAGAGCATCAGGGAGAAGAAGATGGACAGAGGGTGAGGAGTCAATAACTGTGAAAAGGTTGGGAGCAGTGGAACAGCTTTTTCAGAGGCTCCCATTGATGTGGGAGCTATCTCTTCACTCCAGCTGTAAGACTGGGCTCTTGCAAGCTCCTTCTTTGATTGCTTTCTCTAGCTGCTATCTCAACAGAACATTATTTTCATGACTTTCCTGATAATGACAGTTTATTCTAATCAATAAAGCTAATGACGAATGATCAAGAAAATACAGCAAAGAAGAGAGGGGAAAGCCCTCTTCTACTCTGAATGGGCTTTGGCCATCATTGGCAGATTGCTCAGGAGCTCAGGAGCTCAGCCCCAGCCATGAGAAAGCAAACCCTCAGCTGTCCCACAGCTTCTATGCTCCACTCTCCAGTACCCTTTGTCCCCAGCTTGCACAAGCCTCTGGTATTGGGCTGCCACGGGTAGCAACAAGGTAAGTGGGAGGCAGGATAGAGAACAGAAGGGATGGGCAAGCTGTATTTACTCTCCGCTGTTACTTGTAAAGCTACCATTGCCTTGCTCTTTGTCATTTTCCCCCTTTTCCTCTATGACTTCGAAGCAGCAAGATTTGAACAAGAGGAAAAATTATTTTAAAACGCTTTAGGGATATAATCGATATAAATTCATGGATTTTTTTTTTTTCCCCCTCCAGGAAAGCACAGGCTCCACACTTCCTTCTGTCTTTCCTTGCAGCCCCAGGCCTTTTGTTCTCTGACAAAAGCTCCCCATTGAAGTGTGTGGCATTTTCTGGGCACTATATCTTCACTATATTCTTTTCAGCAGTGCAATTTTTTTGATAGTCACTTGAATAATCAGCAGTCAGTGCTAAAATACAGCATTGTATATTGACACCCCTAACTCCCAGGAAGCAGCAGAAGATGAAGAGGGAAGCCTGCAGTTCTTACTGGCCTCATTTTCTTTCCTTGAGAACTAGCTCTTTCTTTCCTCCATACAAGTATCCCACACAGTTAAAGCCAGCCCTAGTTATCTATAGCCAGCTCTTGTTCCCATTCCTAGTGTCACAGGACAGGGGCTGTTTAGGCTGGTAAGGGAATAACATGGGCTTCTAAAATTGTCCCAAAATGAGTAGTTTGTACAACAGCTGTTTGTGTTCCTAACCTGAACACCTCCTCAGATGTGGCTATACTTAAAAAGAGCTACAGAAATTTTTCATTTGCAGATCTAAGTTAGTTTGTGAAACGTTGACCACAAGACTAGTAAAGAAGCTGGCTGCTTTAGGTCCTACCCTTTCAATACCAGGATGTATTTTATAAATAATTTAACAAGACAGAAGAAAGTAAGGAAGGAAACATACAGCCAAGTCTGAAAGAAGGAAAGACTGTTCTTTTATCACAGCTGAAACCATTTACTTTTCTTACATGTAATTATATTATTTTTTAAGTACTCAGCTTTTTTAATGCTAATTCAAGCTTGCTGTTTCTTGCTGACAGCCAGCCATATGTGACCCCCTGTTCTTTATACACACTACACACCGTGCAAGAAGACTATGCAGTCACAGGCAATGGGGTTTTTCTCCTTCCTGTAAAACTAAATTCTATCTGCCTCAACCACTGGCTTGCTGTCTCCACTCTCCTCTCCTGCTCTGAACTTGCAGCGCCAGAGGCTTAAACGTAAAGGATTTTTCAGTCAGGAGTATGTCTTACTGGAGGCTCCTTCTACTTCCCTGTAATTTCAGGCTGTTGTTTCATCCTGTCCTCTTCCAAAACTACAGCTGCTGCCATCGAAAGTTAAACTGAAAACCAGGAGAGATGGCAATCTCACCTCAGATCATGCAGTGGCTTTCAGAGGGCTTGTGGAAGAGCTATCATCTTCCTTTAGTCTTTCCTACCTGGCAAGCAAGAGCACTTCTGAAGTCCCCAAACCATGCTTCATTAGCTGCATTGCTGGAAAGTGTGCTTGTGGCCCACTGTGACAGCTTTTAAGATAATACAGTCACAAAAAGAAGCCATAGTGGCATTTTAAACTCAGGAATTTCCAGCTTTGCTTTCCAGGCAAAGCAGTGCAGTTAAACAATGGTTCTGCAAGCACGTCCAGAGGCCTGATCAAGAGAGACACTAAAGTACCCAGCAGCAAAGTGAAACAGGATACTCAGAACTTCAGGCAAGACACTGCATACCAAGCAGACGCTGACCCAGAAATAACAGGGATAAGGCTTAGGATGAAACAGAGTGGCGAAACAAGGCCACATGGAAGCTCTGTCTTACCAGAGTCAATAGGTGCACTCTCAGACTCAAAGCAGAACATCTCAGAGGAGAGAGGAGAAGAAGCTTTTGAGAAATAAAACTCTAAAGGCAGATTGTGGGTTTTCCATGGAAAAATCTGGGGAAGTGACTCAGATAATTACATCACTTCTATTTCATTCATAGAGCAGCCAACACCTAGGAACAAGGGCCATCATATGTCCTTAAGAGCAAGTGCTGTAGTTCAGCTTTAAATATGACCACAGTTTCATTGAGGACAAGCTCCACCAAAGGTCTACTGCTTGCTGAAACACTGCCAATCCTTCTGAAGGTGTTCCCTTTAGATACACATCACACACCATGCCTTCACTATTTCCATTCTGTTAGGTTTGTTACTTGGCCTTGGAAAAGACAAAAACAGACAGGAGTAGTTTGTGATTCAGCAGATTTAGAAGAATGAAGGCAATCCAGTGAGGTAAATCACTGGGAGAAAGGACACAAAAAGAAAAACTAACGACTATGTAATTAAAAGGTATGAAACAGGTATTTGAGACAAGAGGTGGACAAGGGAGTGCACGAATAAAGCTAAAAAAATAAAACTTGGCTAGGAAAGGTTGAAAGGAGGAGTAGAAAAATATTTTCACAGAATAAAGACAAATAAGAATTTTTCAAGTATATAAGAAGCAAAATGTCAGCAGGGCATCGAAGAGAGAGCCAGGGTTATTTAGTAACAGAAGAAAAAGACTGCAGAAAACTGAAATGAAATCTTTACCAAGTGTTCATAAGAAAGGATGTAGGACTGAGGTAAGAGAGAGAATTACTTTTTCCACAAGAGGGGAAAAGCACTCAAAGAACTCCAGGTCACAAGTAGAAAGAATAAATAAATTACAGCTCTGCATAGTGCAGACAGTCCCTCCCCCAGTCACAGATGAGGCAAAGAGGTCTCCTAAGAGTAAATTTAAAATATATTCTGTGAGAACCAGGAGAAGAAGAAAAATGGGTTCCTATTACATTCATCCACTGCACTCATGTGTCCTACATGAGGCAGAAATCCATATAACCTCCCAATCTTAGGTTCGGTGAGAGCAGAGATCATCATCAAGAAACCTTCTTACACTGTTTTCGTCTCTCTGATACTGCAGGGGTCTCACAGGGAAAAACAGGTTTTGTGTGCACAAAACAGCTCACAACCGGCCCTGCTTCATACCCCGGAGCTGCTGCAAGAACAACAACAGCTGAATCCCCACTCAGTGTTTGTAATTCAGAAATGGATTTCTGGATGTTACAAGGTGGACCAAGCTCACCTATGAGCGCAGTCAGTGACTTTCACTGGAAGCATCCAGCAGACGATTAATGAGCAGAGTTAAGCTGCAAACAGAAAACCATGAGGAGCAAAGTGAGAAAGGGAGTAGCAGCTCTGAGACAGGAAAGGCTTCAGGCAAAAACAGCTGGAACTTCATAATCAAACTCTACCCACTGTTCTCATTCCTTTTTTAAAAAAATAAATTTTAATTTATTTATTTATTTATTTATTTTAAATTTAAGGACAGGATATTCACAAGGCAAATAAGCACATCACAAGAAAAGGACCTTCTTATCTGTCCTCTCCTTAAGTTACAAAGTGCCATGGCTGATGTGCTTTGAACAAACCTCATCTGGATGCCTGTCCCAAAGGACAAACATTGCCAAATGGCTGTCAACAGTGTGCACTCTTTGAGCTGCCTAGCCCTTACCTTGTATTCAATCTCATACTTTATTAAGCTTTTAAAAACAAAATGCAAGGGCATAGGGTTGGAATCAATGTATTGTAGCAGCTTGGGGAACACTGAAGAAATCATAAATATTTTCAGATGCTGATGCTTTCTCCTTAAAACGTTTTTGCTCAGCTTGGCTTTTCTCTCTGCCATCTCTCCATGCTTCCTGTTAGAACACAAGGTGACCTTTCCATGTTTAATTACCCGAACAAAATACACAGAACATTAATGCCAAAAATGCCCCTTGTGCATTCTACTACATTGGCAGATGTTTGAAATAATCTAACCTAATCTCTTCTTTTTTCAGGTTAGGGTGAATGTGGTGTGAAATAACCAAAGAAAGTAAACAAGAGAAAGGAGGACGGACAAACACATGTTGAAAAATACAAGCAAAGAGATGGAGTCTGTGTATTCAGTGTGTTCACTAAACTGTTCCCCATCAGAGTTTTATGCTTGATGATAGTGCTTTGCCTTTACATAGCAATGTTCATGCAAGCATCTCAAGGCATCCCTCAAACAGTCGGACGCAGCACAGCATGGCATTCAGAAACTACCAGTATAATCATTTTACAGAAGAGTAAATTGGTTCATATGGTCAGGATGATTTATCCTCATTCATCACAAAAAATCAGTGAAGAAGCTGGGAGTACAACATGGAAATCACTGCTCGTGAGGCTCTAATTATCACCTCCGCTCTGTGGCTTCACTCCTGCAGACTGCTAACACTGCGTGGTGGGAATTCCCCCACTGCGCACCCAGGGACGATGTGCTCCCTTCACCAGGAGTGGATGTCTGCCTGAACACTGCTCAGAGCACACATTCACTGATGCATCTTTGCTAGTAGGGACTGAAGCATTGCCTGCTCACCTCACTACCTGTAATTTGTGGCACTTTCAGCTGGCCTGTGGTATTTGAGCATTTCACTACTGCTCATGTGATTAAGGTATTTCACATGACTGCCAATTTAGCTGTGCTGGCACAGGGGCAAATGCAGCTTCAAATCCATTCTTGCAAGAAGAAGTAAGACTGCAGGTACTCTGAAACACAGCTGGACCCAACCTGCCTTCATGCCACATTGGAATAAGAGAAAGAGAAGCCATTGCCATGTCCCATCTGTGGACTACTTCCACTGCTCCCCATGATCAAGTTTCTGAGGCAAGTGCCTTGGGGCTCTCAGCTAGATGAAGTGTTAGGTCACAGCTCAACATGTCATGCAGATCTTCAAGCAAAGGCCTAATAAAACTCTTCAATAGGCTGGAAGTACAATAAACCTCAGGCACACTTTGGAGGAGCTAATCTGTGGCAAAGAAAATGTTAAAACCCATTTCTATATGACAAGGCACTTAAGTAGTTTGGCCAATTAGACTGCTTGATTGGCTGACATTCCTAACACTATCATTTTGTACACGGGGTGCCTCATGCATGAATGAAGATGGTGTTTGAAGGCCTTCCTTTTCGTCAATGTTTTTGTATGCTTCGTGGAATAAGCAAGTTCATATTAATTTCTGTAGCGTTTTGACTTTAAATGCTCTAGGCATCTAATAAACTGAATTACCATTTATTTAGTTACTGTTTGGTTATATAAGAACTTAATAACAAACATATGTAGTGACCTGAACTTGAATTACGGAATTCCTCATTTGCAGTTCAGATACCAAGATAGAATAGCTCAGCTTCACTTCACAGCCCTCTAGCCTGGCGCCCAAATGGGCACAGAAGCAATTCAGATCATTCAAATGGAGATACCCCCAGGGTGCCATATGCATTTAGAGAGAACAATTGAGAAATAAGAGGAACATTTAATACAGGAGAAAAATGTCCCTTAGGCAAAGATTTCACTAGGCACTAGAGACTTGTGGCATAGTCCCTTTCCTGCACAAATTCAGTCATCAGCTCCCTATTGTGCAAGCAGCCCTAGAAGCATTTCTAAACCTGCCCTCTGTCCTGCATGCAAGAATAAAGATGCTGTAACTATACAAATAATTTCTCTTATCTTTCACCAAAATACTACTAAGCATTTATAGATCCTTCACTGAAGACACTCATGATACTTCCAGAGGTAGGCAATCACCAGCTTTCTTTCCTGGATGACAAGAGGTATGGAAAGGACAGAGCTAGATTAGGAGTTACCTGAATTCCAAATAATTAAGGTCGTCTTCTCATTCCTAATGCATACAAAGCGGTTTGCATTTACTTAAATCTCAGCCATTTCACAGGGGAATGTAATTTGGCCTAATTGATGTACCCAAATTTCCAGAGGAATTCTTGGGTACATTTCTATACACACAGGTGTAGAGGCCTCTATTTCTGCTCTGCAGTGGCTAGGTAAGAGCCTGATACAGTTTGGAGACCAGTTCACAGTAGCTTGATCTACTATGTATTGCCCTGCAGCAGCCCTAGTTCTGTGAACTTCTGAGAGTTGGATGCACCATGTACCAGCTTATGGCTCAGCGATGCACATGAACTACAGCTTTCCCCTCTGATTGGAATAACAGTCATGAAAAACTTAGTTGTTTCATGAGAACATAATCACAGTCCTTGACACATTCACTGGAGCAACACAGGTTTCTACAGGTCTCTCCTGGTCAACCAATTTCAGATTATCTACAGAAGTTTAAGAATAATTAGCCTGTTTCACCTTTGAGTCAGTCCATTTCTGTGATGGCAAAAAGGTAGTGGCTTCAGTGCCACTACCATCTTAGAGCTGGAACAAGGCAGAGCTGTGGAATAATATGGCATTTTGGGAGAACTAGTAAGGAAAACCATTCAGTCAGTGGGACCAGGATTTAAATGGTCCTTGTTTGGGTCTCCGGCTCTTTGAAGGGTCAGAACCCTGCAGAATTTCAGAGACAAATGGGACCTCTAGAAATCACCTACTGCCCTCCCGCACAGCAGAACCAATGCACCTATGGCACTCTTGACAGATGTTTGTCCAATCTGTTCAGTAGCATTCTAAGACAGCAGAGAATTTGGTCCTTGACTTTCTCTCAACCCCAAGATAAGTGAGAAATCAGGCATGTTCTCTGTATACACTGACATGTCAGAGAAATTAAAAACACGATGGATTTTCATATCAGACTGTTAAGGACTAATTACAACAGTGCTTTCCAGCAAACCAGTGATTGTAGGCTAATTTTCTGTTATGAAACAGAAACCAGGGTTAATGAGGCTAATTGTGTTTACCAGTGTTTCAAACAAAAAGGAAGCCAACTCAATTTTGAAGTGAGTTCTTTGTCAGGAACAAATTGAGGAAAATTGCTACAGTTGTATCAGCATTTCCTAAAATTGCTTAGTACCATGCTTGGGAAACTAACACTATAGAACACAAGCTAGTGGTACAGAAAATGAAGCTTATTCAACAGTAACTATATCGAGTTTCAAATGCATGGCTGTGTGACATACAGTGATGGCTGAGCTGTTGAAAGCAATGTAACAGTGAGTCATTAATAAAGTGAGTGACCCTCGTTCCAGCTCTACTGAGGTACTACAAAGAGAAAAAATTAAGAAATCAAGGTATGTAGCAGTATCTGTCAGACAAACAAAAGCTTCAAGTCCTATGCCTCATCCATGACTGATTAATTAATTGCACAAGCTGGACTAGTTAAAAATGAATGCATTACTGCAAAGCAAAATTCACAAGCAGTTAGAAGTCCTCCAGAGAAAAAAATAAAATCAGTTTAGGCTCTCTTGCTACAAGCTGATAATTCTAATAATTACTCAGAAGAGTCGAGTGACTTCAGTAACAAAAGACATAAGAAATATCTGCAGCATAGTACAAGCAGCTGCTGCTGAGAAAGCCTCATAACTGCCAAATATATCTCAGCATTAGTGACCCTTCTATTCCCTTCTCAGTCACTGTTGAATCCCCAGCCAGGCCAAATGGCGTTGCTCTGGTTTTGCAATGTAACTAACTGGAACTAAAATGCAGCCATATTCATTTGCACTCCAGACTGGTGCCCAAATCAAGCCGGCATGTGCCTGAAAGACTGAAGGCTTTCAGCAGCAAAACACACAGGTGCAATGGCTTACTGGAAAATCCAGGATGTTTTGCTCCTCTGTGTGCACAGGGTAGAAGCATTCTGGGATTTGCAGGAGGGTCTTACTCTGCTGCACGGGAGAGCTTATGTGGGAAAGATCTAAAGAAAATCCACATGTATACACATATGGCTGTCTAAAGAGGAGCTCCTTAGGAGGACAGTGAGTAAGAAAAAAATTATAGCATGACAGACAGCAAGGACAGGAAGCAAGAAAACAGACAAGCAGAAGGGGTCCTGTGGGGAAAGATGTGGAGCTAAGGAAGGAAAGGAATTAATGCAATAATACATCAATGTAAGAGAGAATAAAAAAGATATGGAAGAAAGGGAGAATCTAAAGATTAAGCACAAATATGGACATATACTGGTTAAAAACAGGCAATAAAAATGTGCATAACATTAAGGTCAGTAAAGGTCACCAGGTCCTTGGCCTACGTTTCCTATCAGAAAATCAGTTCTGGGAGAAAGGGGGTGAGGGGAAGCAAAGGGAGTCTCAAGACAGGAGTGGGGAGCACCTGGCTAAAATCTCAACTTTTATAGTGAAAAGCCCATTTGATGTCTTTCAGTTTAAAGTTACAGCCAGCGGCTACCCAGCTTCAGTGGCTCTGGACCCTTTGCAGACTGTAATGTGTTCGCTGGAATCGAAGCTTCCCTTTAGAAAAATGATGTCTGTAGCCCTTCTGGTTTGCCAAGATATAGCCTTCACTATGTAAATCAATGTTCTGCTGTCTTGTTGAATCTACAGCCTGAGGTATGAACACCTCCCATTCATCTTAATGGGATGTTAACCTCAAAGCCTCATTGTGACTAACTGCTAATACTATATAAAACAAGTTGTTTAGCATACTAATGCTGGGTTTAAGTCACTCACATTTGTACTGGAGAACTGGATCTGACTTTGATTTTGCATCTGAGGACCTACAGAAAAATAGTCCAAAGAGAACAAATACCTGAATTTCCAGTCACTGATCATCTCTGCAAATCAGTTTTATTTTGGGTTGGAGATGCAGAGAGGGGCATAGGTTTGAATGACTGCTGGTTTTCCCTATTTATCATCTCCAGGTAGGCAAGTGATTCTTCTATTTGCTTTCAGAATTTCTATTCCCTTTTCCAAAGCTGCCTTCTTTATTCATGTTCTCTGCTCTTGAGAAGACTTCAACAAGGACATGGAAGAGCGAGCTCAATGATGAGGCACAATGAGACCATCAGAAGGCATCAAGTGCCCTTCGGACTCACGTGCAGACTAACCATGCCACTGCATCGGCAGAGAGAAATCCAATGCTGTGAGGCACATGCCAGAGCAAGGCAAGCGCTCCTTCTTGCAGTGCGCCCAAAGTGTGAAAACTCCAGGTTTCCAGAAGTGGCTGGCGGTTACCAATGCTTCTGTTGTTTACCTTTCAAGAGGAATCACCTGAATGTTTGGAAATTGCCAATATCCTCCCTGAAAAATCTTTGAAAGCCACACAATTAAGTAATCAACATCTTTGGTCCCCAAGTTCCCCAGTAGCTCTAGGAAACAGTAGCTCACAGCCTTACCCAGAAGTCACAGTCAAGCTCCCCCCACCTTTGGCCTTGAATAAAGATTTCAGTACTGGGCTTACTACCAGAAGTGAACTCATATCCATCAAAAAACAGATCAAAAGACAAATGAAACTGCCTGCTCAGATAAAGCCCTTTTCAAAAAATTACAAGGGGGAGGAGAGGATCATGCAAGAGAATTTAAAGAAATGTCTGTTGAAAGATAAAATAAGCAAGATACTGTGATGAAGAAAGTGAACAATGAAACAGAATCTAGTACAGACAGATCAAGTGAAAGAAAACCACATTACTATTTACAGTAAAGATCACTTGTCTAACATTTATAATTAGAAATTCACACACAAAGATAAAAGTGACCAGTGAATGCTGCTGTAATCAAAAACAATACGGCATTGTATATATTTTTTTAAAAATCTAACACTCTCCAAAAATAGGGATAATAGGGCTCATTAATAAACTCTTCATCTGAACTAAACAAGTTCCCTTTATTCACATTGTAATTTTTCCTAGCTTGCCAAAAGAAACCCTCATGGTAAGGCGTCACAGTGCAGCCCCCCCACCCCACACATCTGTGCCTAGCTGAAGTGTAGTTGCAGACAGGACAATGATACCCAAAGAAACCCATTCACATTTCAAAGACTTCCATTTTCACATGAGCTTGTATTGCCTGAGCTTTATCTGAAAATACAGCACAGCACCTGGGGTTTTATCTTTGTGCAAAACAGTGTCTCAAAACACTTCTGCTCAGTGTACACACGTATCTTCAGCTCAGTTGCAAATGTTCAGTGAATACGTGGGACAACATGCTGTAGGGGAAAATCTTGAAGAGTGAGGAGTAGTGAGAGGAGGTATTAACATTTCAGTAAAATTTGGAAGGCTTAAAATACCTGCTTCGTTATTAAAAAAAAAAAAAAAAAAAAAAAAAAAGCCTAAAATTAAAAAAAAAAAAACAAAAACCAAACAAAAAAACCTAAAACCAAATCCAAAACAAAAACAAAATAAAAACCAACTTCCTGCAATGGAAACAAGTTCTTTTCTCTCAGTTGTAAACTATTATTATTTGCATGCTAGTATCCCAAGAAGATATACAGTCAGAGATGGTTGCTATTATGAACTTGTAATCAGAGAATCAGACTTGCATGCAGGTGACAAGTGAGAGGTTTGTACCTAGTCAGAGTCTCAGGAGACTGTCCAAAGATCCAGGCATGAAAGCAAGCAAACCTACAAAAGAGAGCATGATCAGGTTGCAGCTATACTATCATAACACCAAAAATTACAACTTAGTATGTTACTTACTGCTATTTCCAAATCTGATAATATACTAACAGTATGTTGTCCTTTATAAGGTGTTCCCAAGGGCATTCATGACTGCTGATACTGCATTATTCAATCTACAGGGTGAAATTGTTCTGGAAAGGCCATAACCTACTGAACTGGATTGTTTCTGGTCTCTCTGGACTGTAAGCCTACCAGAAACAATGTGAAATGGAAACCTGCCTCTGAGCAACAACCAACTCTTCCTGTTGTGTTACAAATAATAATAAAATACTGTTACATTGCCCTAGATTTATCCTTATTACATCTCTTCAGTGCCATTTTGTACCACACTCATCAAGAAAAAGGATGAAAAACAAAGACAAGAGATAAAATATCTAGTCTATGGGTGATAGTTTGACTTTACCCCCCCTGCAGGGTTTGCAGTTTTGGTTTGGTTTTTTTTAACATAGGCAAATTCATGTGTTTTGCAAATCCATGTGGGGGGCAAAGAGAGATGTCAGTGCTCAGCATGTCTGAGAAGCTAACTTAAGAAGCTATTTCAAGTCCTATAGGTTTAATATTTCAGATTTACTACCAAAACAACCTCCAATCAATAAGTCTCTTCTTTCTCTTCTTTCTCTTCTTCTTCTTATGACAGTACTAATTTTAAACTGAACTTTTTTCTCTTCCCCCAAAGTGGTAATTAGTAACTGTATAATTAGTGCAAAACAGAGGCAAACATAAGACAGGAACTGAAGTCTAAAATCCTCAACATATTATACTTATATATTATTTGTCTCTTATTAAATATACACTACACCCCAGGCACTCTCATTGTTATTCACAAGCAGACAGTCCAACAAATATTCACCAAAATCACACCTTAAAAAAAAAGAACAAAGAGAGAGAGGAGAGAGGCAGACAGACAGAATGTATCCGAGTCAGAAAAACAGCTGTCTAATATTGAATCAAACTTTTTTTTACTGGAAACAAAAAGAGTTCTTACTTTCCAAAACTGTTTATAGCATACTAGCAATTGTCAGCAACCTTCCTCCACAATACAGAGCCGAGTAGGAAACACCTGAAGTTGCAGATATGCTCCAATAAATATCATAAAATCTAAATAGTAACATTTGAAGATAATGGGACTCATACTTTTCTTACTGAAGTCAACAATAGCTTTACCACTGACACCCGTAGGAGCAGGACTGGGGCCAATAAATTACTACAGACACTCCTGAGAGAAGCATCCCCAGCAGTTGCCTGTAGTGGTCTGGATGAGCAGCTCTAAAAGACCTTATTCTTCTGAATAACCTGCCCTGAAAAGTCAAATACAGTATTTCACTGAGACAGTGAAAAAAAACCAGCCCTCTAAGTCATTAAAATACCTATCTCCAAACAACAAAAATCAGATTCCTTTTACATTCTCCATGCTAAAAAATATATATTTTAACAGATAAATATTTCAGTCAAATTCACTTGTTAAAATTCTTTTATCATCATGCTGAAACATCTCCCCGTGTTGTTCTGAATTTACGCATACAATGTGACTTTAAATTAGCATATGATCAGTCACCAAAGATGTCAAGTGCATTATCAAGATTAATCAACTATGAAATACTACGGAGGGAAAAATATTTCAAAGAAGATGTAAACTGACCTAGTTTCACAGCCTGTTCTTCCAAATTATCAGGATTTCTCTAACGATTGTATTTGTTTCATCTTGTCAGAATGACTTGCATCCTATGAAGTACATTGATCTACTGATGAGAATTAATTGTAGAAACCAGTGACTTTTGTCAAAGTAATATACTTAGTTAAAACCTTTCTGTTGTATATCTTTGTTGGTGTCTCCAAAATTAAAATTCTAAACTTAACAAAAGCAGAACTCCCTAGGAATCTCAAAGTGTCAACTAGAACTTAACAATTCTTTCTCATTTTGTATTCTACACTCAACCCAAGGTCAGTTAACAAAATATATTCTGTGAATAAAAGCATAATTATTGGTGTAATTTGCAGTGGAAATGAAAGAAAATCATTACTGCCTATTTAACAATACATATGTCAAGATTTCAGTAAGAAAAATAGACTTAGAAATCAAATAATAATAATTTAAAAATCTAGAAGCTTTTTATCTTCTGCTCTGAACAGAAACCACAAGCCCTCTATGTTGCCTAATTTCTTTTATAAATAATTCACTCCAAATTGTGGACATTTTTGATAGCAGACATTTAAGTCTCAAGAAGGCTTAGTGCACTAAATAAGAGGAACTTCATTAATCATTCTTTATTCCTTGAAGACAATTTTTTACTATGGCTTCTTGCTGAAGAAAACATTTTTTTTTACTATAAAGTTCTGTATGAGAACTTTCAATAACATCTCCTCTAGGATATCCAAGATCCTTTGAGATATTTTTCTTTTTAAAAAATAAGTATTTTTAACAGAACATTTCCAAAAATTCTTTAAAATATAGCAGGATGCAATTCTAGTAAAGTCAGAGTGTTGTAATGGAGGCTGGACACAGCCCAGAGAGTTCACTTCTGAAGTCATCGCTACACTGGGATTCCCAGTTATATCAGCAGGAGCTGAGGAATGAATATCTGGTTGAGTTCTGGATAGTCAAAGAAAGCACACTGGGAGCTGAATGGAGGAGGCATCTTACTGTGCAGCAGTGGGAGCAGTCACCCAAGCTCCATCCATCTCCTCTGCTGTAAAGCAGCTTATTTTCGGCATCATTTCTCTACATGCCCACACTGCAGTGCCTTGCTTGGAGCTCCCGATCACTAAAGATGCACTCAGCTGCACTCAGCTATCAGCAAACCATACATTCATTGGGGGAACAAATTCCAAAATTAAGGCAATTCAAATCTCTGGCTTTTTCAAAATAAAGACAACAACAACACAGCTGTAAAATTATGGCACAAAGAACTAGTACAGGATATGGCCCTGTAAACTCTGAGATAAAGACATACAGTCTGTCAATAATCTCATCATAGCAAAGAGAGTGTATTCAGGGTAAAGCACACAAATCTCAATTTACAGGATCTGTCCCAAAACTTACATACTTACAAAAAACCAAACACAGTTTTCAACTACATGAAAATAATTATGCAGTTGATTTCTCTGACAGTCTTTGAAAGAGTATTTTCATCAGTTGTTTTGTTTCAAGTATCAAGAGAAGTTGTTTATACGTAGAGATATACAATTTCAAAATTAAGATTTCCAGACACCCTAACAAACAACATGAAGTTCTAGACTAAGTTGATCTAATAAAAGCCACAGCTTAAAGAAAGATCCCACTATTACTAAGTTACAACAAAATTGTATCAGCAAATAGGTCTTATCAAAGATAATTTATTCCCATCAGTGTACAAGTTAGTTAAGACTTGCTCTCCTATCGTGTGTCGTAGTAACTCCGCTGATACTGAGCATACATGGGGACCTGGAACATTATTTCCCATTCCCCCATGTAGGTAAACGGGATTTTTAGGTTCCTCACTCAACACTGTCAAAAGCTTATATATAAAGTGTGAAGAAACCAGACACAACGGGAACCGCAATATAACCATCAGTTCTGTAACAAAACAAAGCCCATTTAAAACCCCATACCCAGCTTTACCCTAACAGATGTGACTTGCCACAGAGCAGAGGGAGAGTGCAGACTGAGAGACAGCGTATTGCAAATTGGTCTGAGGAGGCAATATTCCCTGGGTGAAACCACAGGGTGGCTGTGGATCATTAAAGCCTTGTCTTGAGATACTGAACCCTTCAGAGGACAGACACAGCATCAGGAATAATTAACTGCATTAACATTCACTACACTGCCAAGCATTGTTCATCCCCTAGTAAAATGAACTTTGGTTTTTACATTGATCAGCGGCCACAATCAAGGAAAACATGTCTGAAATTTGCAGACAATTTTCATGCTTGAGGAGAGAGCACTGTCTTATTCCTCACACAAGTGCTGTATTATCCTTCACTTCTACAGAAGAAGATGTCAGTATGAGACACAACTATATGTGACAATTTAAATGCGTGCCCTAGGGCTTAAATCAGCACAGTGCCAAAGTCTAGGGACACTCGCAATCACAGACAGGCTGACCTCAACTGCAAGACTCAGAAAATAGGCTACATTTCCTAAATTCTGAGCTGGACAGGGCCTCTTTATAAAAGGTCCTGGGAAGAAGCTAATTTCTTTTTTTAAATTGCATGATCTACTCAAAAGTTTGAAAGTAATCAGAAAATTCTCTTGCCTAAGCCAGTTGTTTCTCTTCTCAAAAGAATTACATTGTTTAACAATTTTGTTCAAACAAGGCATAATATGTGCTAATGCACAGGTGACATGCTCAGATACCATGGAGCAGAGCAATCACAAGAAGAGCAGTCAACTGCTAACAACCATTCGTCCTTCTGCAAGGGACTCTGGGGAATGGGGGTGGATAGAGACGTGTAGGTGAGGCCATCTGAGCCACTTAGGGATGACCTTTACTGGCATTAATGGCAAACTCCCTGTGATTTCAGCAGAAGCCACGGTTGCAATCATAGCATTTGAGTGCAGAGGGATGGAGCCCCCTGGGCAGCAGCCCACCCCAGCGACTGGTGCTCACCACTGCTGCAGTGCGTACCCATTTTTCATGATGGGCATTAGCAAGAGCGTCTGCAAACAGCTTGTCTACCAACATAGCTATTGCAGTTAGCTATGCAACGTGGAGCAGCAGTGTTAACAACGTCTCCCAACACAGACACAGTGCTACATTGATAGAAGAATGGCCTTAAACGTCATCACATGTCATTCTCCTCACGCGAGCTCTTTAAGAGTGGGATCACCACGTAAACACACAGTGTTATTAAGGTGGTACAGTCCTCTTAGCACACCTACAGCTATGTAGTTAGTATGCTCCAGCCATTCTTACTCAAGAACCACGTGGTGTCTTTCCAAAGCAAAGCCTTCCACACTCAGCCAGCCAGCCATGTCACACTGTCAGATGGCTGTAATCAAATACTGCTCATTTTGCCTTGCATTTTTGAATGGAGCTTGGATAAACTCTTCCCTGTATTTTCCTCACATCTGTACTTGTGTGGACCTCAAAGAGGGGATCTGTACCCACCCACCTTATTTCTATCAGAAATGTCCACATCACTTCCAATGCGCCAGTGAATGTGCTGATACCTGAATCCCATGGCTATTCCCACTGTGGGCTCTCCCTCTGCTGCTGTTTCATGGGTATTTGCAAGTGCTTGTTAGGGAATATGATCTCGGGCTATCAGAAGAAAATTTCTCATCACTATTCTTCTATTGTCAGCTCCTCATCTATGAAATATAGAATCATAGAATCACTATGGTTGGAAAGGACCTCCAGGATCATCAAGTCCAACCTTTATCCCAACATCTCCCTAACCACTAGACCATTAGACCATGGCCTCAAGTGCTTCATTCACTCGTTTTCTGAACACCTCCAGGGACGGCGACCCCACCACCTCCCTGGGCAGCCTGTTCCAGTGCCTAACCACCCTCTCAGTAAAGAACTTCTTCCTAATATCCAATCTAAACTTCCCCTGATGCAACTTGAGGCCATTTCCTCTCGTCCTAGCATTAGTAATTTGGGAGAAGAGACCAACACCAGCCTCACTACAACCACAACCTTTAGGTAGTTGTAGAGGGCAATGAGGTCTCCTCTCAGTCTCCTCTTCTCCAGACTAAACAACCCCAGTTCCCTCAGCCGGTCTCCATAAGGCCTGTTTTCCAGACCTCTCACCAGTTGTTATACCATATGTACACAGGAAACCACTCTGGAGAAGGGTGCTTTGCCTTGAAAACAGCTCTGGATACAAAACATATAAGCATGCAAAAGTCTGTGCACATATTTCAGATATGAAATCCATTTAGAACTATTCTTCAACCAGGCATTAGAGAGGTTTGCAGATCAGAACTCAGCAACTAGAGCTTTCTGACTGTGTTCTGCTTTCATGAACCCCCTGAGCTGTTTCTCATGCATGTGCCCATCTCACCAGGCACTGAAGGGACTGGCATGCGATTCCATGTTCTGTAGGTTCCCTACATGCAAACTTCTGCCATGGACCAGACTTGTCCTTGGCCTCCACAACTATGTGAAATGCCTGTTACTGAGGGCTGGGTCCTACACAGTGCAGTGATGCTATGAAGTCAAATTGCTCAGCACCTTCTAGAAGAGAGGCATTACTATTCCATTATTTTAAGACACTGCTGCTGACAGGCTTGGCCACTTCCATGGGCATGCACGTCAGCTACTCCGAGACAAACAGGCTGCCTGCACTGCATTCCTTCTGTTCTCACCAGCCTCTGTCTATCATCTGTTTTCCATTTCATTCCTTTACCTCCCATTCTTTAAAAGTATCTGTAGGGTTGAAAAGTATTCACTGGCTTCTTGGTCTCTGTTGCTGGAAACGGAGTCATTTTTGTTACTCGTTCCAGGGAGCAGGCCAGAAGCAGCCAGCCAGGGAGTGCATCAAGCCAAGAGGTGGAGTTTTTAAAGGGTTCACGGGCTGTTTTTTTTTCTTGTAATCTCTGCCTCTTGCATTGAGATTTTCCAAGCATATCCAGGGCCTGGCTGTGACATGCGCTTATGGTTAAGGCCACAGTGGTCACAGTCACAGGCCACTGTGAATCACTGAGCTGGGAATGACTCCCTCCTTCCTGCACTCTCTGTTGCCCTGAATTCAGTTAAGAAATTTAATCAATTTTAATTAAAATAATGCAAACTGCTGCATAACGCCCTCAATTTAGTCTAAGAATAGCTTATTTAGATCTTCTTTACACTTGTGTCTAATTGATTAAACCAAAATAAGCCATCTTCGTGCTAGAATCAGTGCATAGGCTTAACTAACCCAGAGCCAGTTTGTCCTTCCAAATGTGTGCAATAACAAAGAGCATATGAAGGCACACAGTGAGTATTAGCCTGGACTGTGAAACACAATATTAATCTGTCACCTCCTGACCCTGTGCTGTGTTGCCAATACGTCAAACATCTTCACTCTGCTTAGTCCAAGCACATTCCATCCACTGTGCTCTTTGTCAATAACTGTTCAAATATTTCTCTGCCAGTAAAAGTCACAACATTCTCCTGCCCTCTCCAACATCAGCAGAGTTTCTTAGCTTGTCATGAAAATTCAAATGAAAAATATCGATGAGTTTTCATTGCTTCTAAGTGCATACAAAAAGCAACTCCATTTGCTTTTTCCCTTCTTTGCAAAGGGAATGCAATGCCTATGGATTTTTAATTCCACCTTCATCTTCAAGTCAGACTTGAAAAACTGAGAAGGTGGTTTTATGTGAGCTTTAGGAGAATAATTTAAGCAGTTCTTAAGAACATCTGCAGTCCTACATGTGAACTGTTTTGTGAAAAGCTTTGGGATCTTTTATCAGAGAATACACTCTGCAAATGGACAATACTTATAATTTGCACAATGCACACAGAAACACAAAATTGACAGAAATGATCTCTTATCTGTAAGACAGGACACTATCCACTTTTGAAGCACAGCTTCTCACAGTTGCTCCTCAGGAGACCAGAGCAGGAGCTTGGGTGGGATGGGTGAGGTTAGCTTTCAGCATCTTTTGGCTAGAAAGTACTCTTTTTATATTTAGTGAGCAAGAGAGTTAATAGAGAAAGGGACCAGCATCGTGTGATGCCTTCACAGTGTGGGGAAACATGGCAGCAATGCCCTGCCAGGATCAAGCCTGGATCTCTGCATATGAGATGCTTCAGCAAGCTACAGGTTGTGGAGGTATGTATCTCTGGGCAGCTGAATTACATCCTACAAATATTAGAAATTTTAAAAGGCAAATGAAAGAAAGGAAGTATGAGAATATCATCAGAGTAAATTATTTGAGAAGAAGGTTTTTAGTGAGTCTTTAGAGATCTTCGTTGGTTTGGGGAAAGGAGAGGGAACATGTCCAACCCTTTCTGGAAGTGCAGTGAAACTCATTCTCCTCAGCCTCTTCCAAATGTAGTCCCATGCTATTTCTGGAACATTCTTCCAGAGGTATTTGGTTTTATTCCTGTTCTAGACCCAGTCCCATGACAGATGTCTGCAAAGTCATGCTGACTTCAGCGGGACATGGCAAGGGTTGGGGGGACATGTGCTCTTAGACTTTGCTCTGGCAAAGACTCTAATGAATTATTTGCTCTACTATACTACATATAATAATTTCTAAATCAATCATGCAAGTCATTCTGTTCCACAAAGAATTTGCAATTGTAGAGACATTAATTTCCTTAGACCTTTAACACTCCCCTTGTAAAGGGACTGTTTCTTGAACTCTCTCAATACGTACTGCGCTCAGTCTTACAGTATGTTCATGGTATTACTAACTTCGAGGAGAGATTAAAGTAACGAGGGAAAAGCCACAAGTTATATTTTCCTGCACCTCTTGAGTTTTTATTTAAGCTCCCTTAACTCTAACATCCTGTTTCTCTCAGGAAGCTTCTTTTTGTGTTTTCATATTTTTTTCCCAAATAGAAAACCTCTCACAGCAGCTCAAGTGGCTCTGCCTTGCATACTGCCCTAGAGTTTCCAGCCCTGGAATAACTTCTGACTAGCCATGATTTATCTGGCCGGTCAGAGGTTACTGTACACAGAAATGCAATTTCTTGCTCACGCTCGCTCTATCCTTCTTTGGCAACTCCAGGTGTCATCAACAATCTGCTGCATGCCATTTTATGGCCTTTGCTCCAGTATTTTATCCAACTGGTATCCCTTTTGCTGAGCAATAGTGCCTAGAAAGGGCTAGAGCCCTTTTCTCTCTATATATTTAATTAGCATGACTTGATTTACGCACTAAAGAGTTGAAAATTCATTTGCAATAGTTCTGTCCTTGCAATGCTGTCAGTGCATTGCTTCAGCCTGACATTTGAAGAAAATGTTTTTTTATTTCTGACTGCATTGAGGTCTGGGGTGATGCTTCTCTCTGAAAATTAATATTCAAAATTAACTGGTTTCTCCATAGTTTCCCAGTTTTGAATTACAATAGTTACCATTAAGGTTTTGCATTAAGCTGATTTCTGTGCTTTGATGACCCACTTGAGCCTGGCAACTGACAATCTCAAAGTCTCCTTAATTCTAGCAAAATAAATATATTTTCCCATGCTTTTGATATAACAAACAGAAGGCAGGAAATATGTATGAAATAAACCTTTACTTTCTTTGCAAATCTGTTGCTGTACTGCTTAATCTCTTCTGTATTTTGATCGAGACACCAAAATAATCTACACCAAAGTACTCAGATCAGACCTTTACCTACCTCTGCCGCTTGCTAGTTAAACCTGGTTGGGGGAAAGTCTGCAACACAGCTGAGTCTAGTCCAAAGTCAAAGAAAATATATGTAAATTTATTTCTTTTTAATTACTTTGTTAGAATGTTGGCAGTGACAAGAACAAATTATCCTCCTTTACTACATCTTATTAGGTAATGGCAATGCTACTCTTTCTGCTATAAACTTTTCAAAATATTTCTATCACTAGCCCATAGTTTTAAAGACTAACAGGAATAGAGAAAACTAGAAGGACTAAAAGACAAAGTGGCTTTCATTAAATAATTTTAGTTAGGAAAGTCTTGAGGATTTGCATCTTACACAGAAGAATATTTCACCCACCAACACTGCTACACTGCTAGCTACTGTCTAGACCTGTGCTCCTGGAGAGAACAGAAATTTTTAGTTGTCTTCAATGTGAGCACTATCAGGCTCAGTATAGCCAAGAATGCAGCACTGCTCTATGATCAAAACAGCAGTTCAGAGTAAGAAAAGACATGTCCTTCAAAGGAAGAAGATAAAGCTTTCATTTTTCTTATTAGGTGCTCTAAGGTACTCCCAAAGCCTGATTTATGGCACTCAAGATTAGAGCATTCAAAAATCCTGTTTACCCAGATACCTTTTTTTTTTTTTTTGAGTCCTTTTTTTCCCCTGTTTGAGGTAAAACTGATGTTTGTTGATCATCTGCAGCAAATCTACATGCCAACATTCATCAAATTAGGCCACTAGGTACACTGTTAACTCATTATTAAAATGCTTCCAGCTTGGGTTGCCTAGTGCTTTCAGCAAAGCAGATGCATAATTATGGCTTTACAAGGCTAATTTTTAAGCACCAAGGACTGAAATTATTGCCTAACAAAAAGTCAAGAATAATATCCACTGTCAGAGCTACCTGAATAAGAATGAAGGTGGCATAAAGAAGTCAGCCAGCTAGTGATCGCATTAAGGAACATCATCCTGTTACAGGACCACATGATGGAAAAAACAGAAACAGGCTCAGAGCAGAGCTAACCCGCTGAAGAAACTATAGACAATGCTAGCACTGAATATTATTTTAAAAAATATGTAAATTCAAGCAATTACTTTGCAGGTATGCTTTATTCTGACATGTAATTTACAAAATACCTTCCAAGACACAGAGTTTTCTGTGAATCTTCCTAGGAAAACAACAGAGATCAACCCATGTAGTAGTGTAGGCACAATTTTGCAGTGGGTCAAAAGATCAAGCAAGAACATGAACAAAGGAAATGTTACAAAATTGATTAACTTTATAAGGCCTAACATTTACATTAAATGTTTTAACTAAAGTAATATCAGCAAATATATTCAGCAATACCTTCAACAAGTCTACTCAGAAATGTATATGAACAGTCTTCTATACCAAGAACTCCAGAGAGTGCAATTAATTGATAGCCGGTGCTCCCATTGCCTGATCACACCTCTACTGTGGTTATTGTGGCATCAAGGGGGATACAAGTCTTTTAGTAGATTAGCTGCAGACCCATACTAAACTGATCCTAACTCTTGTAGAAATACTTGTCTAGCTTTTGCCACTCTTACTCTCTGTAGGTTTTGGTTGTTAGCTTGAACACACGCAGCTCACACTGCCTGAGGAACAGAGGGCAGATCTTTCCAAACCTTTTGCTATGTTCACAGATAATAACTTCAGATTAACATTAAGCACATGATACATTGGCTCGTATTACATTACTTCAACTCTTGCATGTCACAATATGTCAGCCAAGGTCAACATTCAATGTGACATGATATGATCTAACACGATGCAGGGTTATTGCCTCCTGTGTTAGGAATCTCAGGCTAAGAAACAGAAATAGAACAAGCAGATGCACATAATAGATCACTTTATAATACTCCTGGGAAAAAGAAACATTATTAAATGGATTGCAAATTCTGCCAGTATCCTCCTTACTGGATTCAGTTGGGCCTCCAAGCTACGACAACATATCTTTTTTCTTTTTTCTTTTTTTTTTAAAAAAAGGAAGACCCAAGGCTTGGTGAGTCAATCGGATTGGTACTTGGACCTCACCACAAGAGGAATTTCAAATAATTCAGCAGACTTCACGTGCTCTGATCACTCTATTAATACTTTCTAGACTTCAGTGACCTCTGTTTCATGAATAATGGGAGTGGCAGTACTGAAAGGCCCAGAGGATCTTGATTCCACTGAGCAATGTGTAGTTTTGGTCTGCAGAGTGACAAGCCAAAGGAAAGAAGTGTTTAGCTGCTGTACGAGGCTCAGTATGTATCAGAGAAGGATAAAACTTTAAAAGAACCAGTAAGTCTTCTGAAATTTTAACATGTTTTCACACACTGTATAGCTTCCAAGTTACAAGCTCTGTTCCCTCCCCAGTTCCACCCACAGAACTGCATCTGTGCTTTGAGGACAGAGCGAGACCAAAGTTAAACTCAGGCGTGAGTCAAAGGGGCTGGTTATATTCACGCAATGCTCCTGTATGGCTATAGTCTCCCTGATTTTATTCTTTGTGATGACTATAAGCACAGACAACATATGCAGTGTAAGGATAGTAGTATTGAGCTTTACACACATGAAAGCCAGCCAGATTCCCAGAAAATAAAGACAGGACATTCTCATATTAGGTTAAATGTTTAGTTTTAAATTAGAAGTAATAAAC